>OZ012678.1:43532113-45017850 GCA_963942445.1 Argyra leucocephala
AAGAAAAATGGAATTGTATTAAATTTTGTTTAAACGCAACACAATTGAAAAGCAATCGTTGAATAGCATTTCAGCTCATCATCATCTTATATTGTTACAGCTCTGGATGAGCTTTGTCGGCCTTCATCACAATACTTTTCGAAAATGGTCGATATTGGGCCGCTTGTCTCCAATTTGGGATTTGTGAGGCTTGGGCATAATCATTTTGAACATTGTTTTTCCATCTTCTCATTTTTGGGCCGAGTATTTTTCGAAGAATTTTTCTTTCAAATATACATAGGCTGTTCACCTCGGCTACATTCATGGCATCCATACCTCGCGGCCGTCACTACGGGTCGTATTGGAATTTTATATATTGACATTTTTGTTTTTTTAATAATATATACTTTGACTTGTAACAAATTGTAATATCAGTTTTCGGCTTGAATTCTCTTATTAATGCAGTACGGCATACTAAGTATTATCGCTTTGATACTTAGAGGGACCACAGGGGACTTAGAGGGAGCTTATTTTTATACTCAGAGGGACCACATAAATCAAATGATGAAATTATGAAAGGATTATCATCATAAAGAAGCTTATAAAACTGCACCCAGTAATCACTGATTACAACACTACTGAACCTTTTTGTGGTAGAAAAGTACGGTACGGAATTTTGGCTTCTTTTTGGTATTGTACAAAACTTTATACAATATACATTAACGAGTTTACAATACTGAAACGAGTTTTGTGCAATACACTTTACTTCGAATTGGTATAGTACAAAATGCGTGAATATTCTATTTTCGAAACGTTGAATAACAAATGTCAAATATATTTTAAGCATAATTATGTTATGTAAAAGTCAAGTTTACATTATTTCGAATCTGTTTAAAAAAAATTAAAGCGATTACAAAAATTTTGGAACATTTTAAGTTCTTTTATATACATACATTATGTAAACTTTCATCTGAATAAATCTATATTTGAATATCATATATATTTGATAATCATATAAACACATCTCAACGCGACCTTCTCACAAATATTATCATCAACTCTGGATATACTAAAAGCAACATTAGGCGTTTTCGTTTTTTAGTTCAGAGCATAGATCTGAGCGCGCTCTGACTCAAGTGAGCACGCTCTGAGCAGAACATGGCCAAATCAGCTCCGAGCGCTCAGATTTAATAAGAAAACATGATTTGAGTAAACTGTCATTTTCATTTTATTGTTGTTTCAAATTGTCATTTGTCAGTAATCGAATTTAAACTTTAAAGTTTGAAATTTACAAAAGTTAAGATTTCCAAAAAGCATAAACAAAAAAATATTTATTTTTGATTAAATATTAATTATTTACCGTCACAGCTTATATCGTCGTCCATTATTTCTTAAATTGTAAAAATCACGTTGATATTTATTTTAAATTTTAAAATTGATTACTTTTTTAATATCGTATAGTAGCGTCATCTATTTTGTTTTAAAATAAACATCCCTTTTTGACATTTAATATTTAAGCAGTCTACGTGCTCTGTTAATTTAAATGTAGCACATAGAGTACGCTCTGAGCACGCTCTGAACGCATAAAAAAACGGATTCCAAGCTCTGAACGTTCTGAACAAAAAAAAAATGAATCTGTTTTTGACAGTTCGTGCTCTGCTCTGAACTAAAAAACGAAACGCCTAATCATGGATAAAACTATTTTTAAATTATATTTTTCATTCAAATGGACAAAATCATTAAAAAAATATATATTTTTACTTACATTTTCTTGTTCAAAAAATTTTTAAACGCGAACTAATCTTAACTTTTCAACCATACAAAAAAAAAACTCTCACTGTATTTTTTGAACAATACCAAATTTATATTCATATTTAATTTCGAAAATGACATTTCGAATTTGAAATTTTTTACTTCACGTTTGTTGCTACCATAATACCAATTCACCGCGTTTCCACAATAAGGTCCCACTATCAACGGTTTTCGACATTTTTATTTATAATTATTGTTTGAACAGCCTCAAAATTCTCTAAAAGGTTCTGATGAATATAAAAACAAAATAAAAAAATTAAAGAAGTAAAATTCATTTTAAAAGTAATCAACACCACTATGTTGCACTCAAACAATAAAACAAATAAATATGTATTTTTTTTTTCTTTTGATTTAATTTTTTTGTCCACACCTTTTTTTCGCGCCATCTACATCTATAAATATGCATAAAATATATACGATGATAATTGTGGATGTTTTCATACTATACAAATAAAGTTTAAGCTGTCATTTATTTCGTTTATTTTCCTTTTCATATTTCAGTTTTATAAACAAAGAACTTTTTTTTTTCTTGTTTTATATACGAAGAAAACGAAAAATACAAAAAGAATGAAGTGCACAGGTGTATTAAATTTTGTACAAAAAAAAAAAAAAAAAAAAAAAGCACATACATTTACAGTTTTTTTACAATCTCAATTAATACGTCAGTTTAATATTGTTAACATCATTATCAATATCATCGTCATCATCATCATCAAGTGTGAGGTGTATAATATGGATGGTTGAATTTGAATTTGATCAAGAACTCTTCCGCGATATGTATTTCGAATAAAATTATTTATCAAATCAAACATTGACTTCTGATTTCGTTATTGTTTTTGGTATAAATAAATTAATTCAGTAATAATTGAAAAATATGAAAATTTATTTTTGATTGAAACTATAGGTTAATTCTTATGAGTTGGCGCATTTACTATGATTATGGTGTTGATGATGAGTTTTTCTTGATTTATTTTTGTTTTTTTGTAATGCACTTATACACTTGTGTATACATTTATATATAAATATAATAGATATTGCAACAATTTTTTATTTTGTTTTTTTTTTTCAATTATCCATTCTTACTTTTATAATTATAACTCAGCATTAACGTAATTACATTATTATGAAATTATTTTTAAATTTGTTTTATTGAATTTTAATTTATGTAATTTTAATTATTTATTTATAGTTTTTTTTGTTGTTGTAATAATATGCACACGATACAATTATTTATTCAATTTATGATATAATAAATATTCGTTATTTTAAATATAAAGTAAAGTTAATAAACATTAATAATTGGAATTAATTTGAATTAATTGAATTAAGTAAATGTGAAATAATCATAATTTTTTTTTTTTTTGAAAATATTACATCAAAGTGGTGATGGCTTATTTCATTTGGTGTGAAATTGATTTCCATTGTATATGTAGGTATTTCCAAAATCTACGGGTTAGTACAAGCTATACGCTTCTAATTTTTAGCTCTGAAATTATTTGTAGCATTATTTTTTCCTAATTGATGGAGTCGAACACAAAATGTCTTAAATATAAAAAAAATTATTTTACATATTATTAGGACTTGAAAAAACCTAGGTGATTGATAAGCCCACAGTAAATAGTTTTTTTAAATAATTATATAAAACTATAAACAGGAGAGAGAATCATTAACAGACTAACTTCTGCTTCCTTATATATAATAGACAGAATAAAAAATGTGTCAGTTATTAAGTATGATGTATGAATAGTTTTTATTGATAATAATAGATAAAGATGTTAACCGATATGGGTTATGTCATCTGATTGCTAATCAGAAGGTCCTGAGTTCAAATCCCGCACAGATTATGAATATTTAATTGAAATTTTTCGTTCTCTAATTATTTCTAAAAAAATTGATTGAGTATATAATTTTTTACTAACTTAAGTAAAACGAAATGGAATAACCTTTAACAAGTCCTATTATTCGAAAACTCACCCCATCAATATCACTTTTTTTTCCTTACTCCTCTTGGGAGCATAGGGCTTCCACTTGACATTTCCATCGTACTCGATTTCTCGATTCACTTGTATTTCCGAGGCAATGTCTAATTTCATTTTTAATCTGTTTGTACTGTCTAAGTAGAAGATTGGCCTACTGTAGAAGACCATTTTGATAGCTCTATCTGCGCCTACGTGGTAAGACGACGTCATATTTTTCTCCAAGTTGTCGCTGCGATTTTATCCATGTTTGACGTTAAGATGCCTGACGTTACTATGTTTACTGGGTACGGCATGTCACATACTTTTGTGTTGACAATTGTGTAATTATAATTAGTGTTTGTCCAATATTACTTATTGTGTTATTTGGTTATTGTGTTGTACGAGATATATGAGTATATGATATACGTAATATTTTTAGTTATGTAACGTATTAATTATATTAATTATTTTTATTGATTATAAATTTTATGTAACTATAATATTTTGTTAATTTTTTTAATTATATTTTATACCTCCCACGGGAATCGAACCCGTGACTACCACATCGTAATTGAAACACATTTCTATGCTCTAACCGATTAGGCCACGAAAGGGATTATGTAATAAAGTACAGTGCCGCATTTAATGTGCGAAAAGGTGATTCTATACCTAAGTTGCTAACAATAAAATAAAAATAAAATAAGTTTGTTGTAATCGATCAAAATATCCACAGTGTTCTAAACATTACCCGGCTCGGCTTAATATCAGCTCGAACTCTCTCCAATCTCGGAATTAAAACGAAAAAAATATATTATTATATCAACTGTTTTATCAATTTCACTAAGACCTACAATATTGTCTTTCATGGATTCATATATTATTTTCTCCTTAAGATATCATCATTGTCGTGTAATCCCATCCGTGGGCTGAACTTTAAATATTCTATTTTAAACAATTTTCTAGTATTTAGTTACTATGGCTATACTATACTTTTATTTTTTAAAGCTATGCAAGCTATTCATGACGTAAACTACAAAATCAAATCGATTTAACCGATGAGTTAATTGTTTTGCCATTTTTCACATATAAATTCAATTTTATAAAAATTTTCTATTTTATTTTTCTTTTCGTTTTAGTTTTTCTTCTAGACCAAATCATTGATTGTACTTATATAAGTACACAATTTCCTTCTTCTCTTTTTTTGTTGACATTTTAATTTTTTGTCTGCTATTTAAATTTTCTTTTTTTAACTTTCTTGTTATTTTGAATGATAGTCGAACGAATTCAAAAATCAGCCAAGACCTAACAAAAATTTAAATGGCGTGGCATATATCTAGAGATAACCAAACAAAAAAAAAGAACAAGAACAAAATAAGAAAAATTTAAAATAAATAATTTTTTATTTTTTGTACGCTTTTATTATTCTCGGCGTGCGGTACAATGTTTAATAATAGATTCAAAAATAAATAAATAAATATAAAACAACGAAAGTATTGTTTTCTCTTTTCATCTAGTTTTTTTTTCCTTATACGCGATCAGTTGTTTTTTTTTTGTTTTGTTGTAGGTACCTTGAGAGTTTACTGTTGTTTTAATAAAAAAAAAAAAACCCCTCCCCCTACCAAAAAAGATCATTGTTTATATAGGTATGTATATACATAAATTTATGATTTGATAATATAAAATTTTATGTTTCATATCTTATCAGTTGTTATTCGAAATCTAATTTTCCGATTATAATAACGGTATAATTTGATTTTTCCATGTAATTTTTCTCTTACTAATTTAGTATTTTTCATGCTTAGAATTTAAAATGCTTCCACGTAGATAATTTTTTTTTTTTTGATATTTTAATTTTCTACTTATTTTTTTGATATTTTAATTTTCTACATACTTTTTGGGATCACACTTAACTTAACTTCAACTATACATTATGATAAGGTATTAACTAAAGGTAATTTTTCTTTTCATCAAACATTGGTCTAAATTTTGCTCTGGACCTTTAACTTACAAAAATATTAATTATGGTACCTTTATTGCTTAACTCATAATAACTGATCCACGGATACTTTCACTTTATTTTCAACTTCTTAAGCTTTATGAAGTTGTTTTTATCAACCTGATGCTGTTACGTAAAACGTTAGTTTCTAAACTTTAAAATTGTCTGGTTGTAAGAATCAATGATTGGAATAGTTTCAGGACCGTTGATATATTGCAAGTTCCAATTCACCTTACAGAATTTAGTTACAGGATTTCACTTACAGGTTTGAGCCAATTACAAAAATGATTCTATTATAAATGTACAGACTGTTTTAGTTTAGATTGGTATACAAGGTTAAACTTTTACCAAATCTGTCTGGTTTAAAATCAAACTTACTTGGAGTGTAATTTCCGTTAATACGGTAAAACGGAAACAAAAAAAAAAAATTTAAAAAAAAATAAAAGAAAATTTAAACTCCTAAAAACGATGAATTTACAGTATAGTTTTATTAAATAATTTTTTTAATGTTTTTGACTCAATCTGTTTTTAAAGCATAACTAACGTTAGCGAGAATTATATAAAATATTAAATATTAAATATTTTAGTCGTATACACGTACTCTCATTTAAAGTTTATCATGCTGATAAATTGCTAATAATGTAAAAGAATGGCGATTTCTACCGCTATCTAAACCGATAAAGCTCAAATATGAACTTAATTGTGAAATTACACTCGAAGCTAACATTATAAAAACCATGTCATGATAAGACGTAGCTATTCTATTATACTTTTCCATTTCACATAATTCTATCATCTTAAAATTGACCTGTCCAACTATCATTTGTTCTTATTTTGAATTTTCATTTAAAATTGGGTATAGGCTAGTCAATTCATTCTTCTTGGGTAGCAATTCTAATAATAACAAAACAACTAAATTATAATATTATACAACAAGCTGCAAGTACGACGTTTAAAAAAAAAGAGTAAAAAAAAAAATAGAATAAAAACAAAACCAGCCGCCGTCGCTGTTGCTGCTGTCAAACGTGAAAATATTACAATATTATTTTGAACAAAAAAAAAATAATAATTCATTTTAAACTTAACTATTCAAGCGTATCTAAAATAATAAGAAAAACTTTTAACAAAAAAACAATACCGGTGTATATTAAATAATTTTATTTTTTTTTATGTAATAAATACCTAGAAAATAAATATAAAATTTAAAAAGAACAAACCAATTTCTTATTAGTTGAAAATTCAAGACAAGCTGTGGTTTATTGACAAAACAAATAATTTTATTTTTGTTATTCTGACAGTGATGGCTTGTATATCTACATATACATTTTAGCATTATTTTCAATATTATGTATATTTTATTTACTTTATGTATTATTTGGAAACTGCATTACAAATAAATAGAATTCAATCATTAAAAATGAACAGACAGTTTTAATGTCATTTACACAGTACAGAATTATACAGACATCCGATTTAAATTAAAATTGATGTCTATGTAAATTGAAATTATATTATGTTTTTTAGTTAACTAATATTGACTTTATTTCAATAGAACAAGTTACATTTCCAACAAGATATCTATAAAGGGGGAAAGAGCTCCAGCTTTTCGACGGGTATTCAGAGAAGTAAGGGTTACCTGGATGGTGGAGTCACCAATGAAGCGTAGGTCGGAATTTTGGATTTTGGTAACTTAATGAAGTTTGTAGTGTGCCAGCCCATATGTGAGAATTGTATTCCATCTTACGGCGGATATAAGCTTTATTGATATACTGGACAAATTTATTGAACAAAAGTAAGCTCTACATCGGGTAAAACCCAAACATTTGGCATTCTTACCTATATCAAAAATATGGTCATTGCAGTACATTTTATGGCTTAGCTGATGCATGCCTAAAATATTTAGACTTTCAGACCTTTGTAGATTTTTTCCTTGAAATCAACAGGACATCTTTGAGGCAGCTTTGAGACATGTTAAGCTCAACTCAACTTTGCATTACTCCAGTCAGTTGTTTTTGCTAGATCATGGTTAAATGAACTAAAGTCTTTATGTTTCTCTTCAGCTGAAAGCGGTAGATGATTAACTTTTCAGAATATTTCTTTTTAAATAAAATGCAAAACAGGGCAAAAAAATTAATTGGAACGTCATTGAAGAAGCAAAAACTGTTATTTCCAAATTTCTATATACTTAATAAATAAATACTTAATAATTCAATTCTATATAATTATTCAAAACTGCAAAATTTAACTATAAAAAACAATTAATGTAAAGCGAAAATTTAAAAAAATCTAAATTGGCATGAAAGTAATATACAAATAAGAACAAATATCCCATTTGATTTCGAAACACTCTGTATATATACATTTATTTCTATAAAAAGTGCAAAATAAAATTCTTCTAGACTGTAGCTCAAACTATTAAGTTTGTTCAGTATAGGCTGACTAACTACTTAGAATAGAAAAATCTACTAAACACTTTTTTTTAACTAATTTTTGTTTGCTTAAAAATTTTTCGTTTAAAGCTAAGTAGTTATGCTGTTAAAAATGTTTGCCTACCAAAAAATTAATACAAAACTACTGCAAAATCGGTGACAAAATTTTATCAGAAATTCGTATAATAAATAACAGGTGGCATTATTTGCTCATTTGACAATCAACAACGTTTGAAAATACAATCTAACTTTTTTTTCTTAAATAAATTAGTATTAATTAATCTATCTATTATCTTAAATAAACTATTTCAAAATAAAAGAAATCGTAAGTAAAATAAAAAGATATTATTTAACAATGGGACCTTTAAAATAATATTTTTAAATAATAATTTTTAAGATTTACTGCATTTTACTTACATAGATTTATTTTATTTTACTAGATCAAACGTTGCTTATTGTCTAATGTCAAAATTTTGCGGAGTAAAAAAAATCTTTATATACCCGGGTATAAATGAAAAGCAAAAATTTTGAAGCTTAATACCTGGCAATCAAAACAAGAACTTCATTTTTTTTTTGCTCAGCATACTAACAGCGTACTACAAAACAAAATTTGAAATAAAATTTTTGCTATCATTTTTCTACAATAACAAATTATATACATGACATAATGTTAAATTTTTGCACAGCATACTAACAGCATACGTAGTTTAACTGTCAAAATTAAAAAAAAAAAACTACAACAAAAAAGTTGACCAAAACTGTTCAGAACAAAAATTTATATTAATTTTTAAATTTATTAATCGGATTTTTATTTTTAGTGATAATTTAAATTAAATAATTTAATTGTTGCCAGGTTTTCGATCACTAACAACTTTTCATATTTTATTGCAAATATCAATAGTTCGGAAGTGAATTGCAATAAGCATCAGTTATTGTAAATATTGATATTTGCAATCAAATTTTAAAAATTATTAGTGAACGGAAACCTGGCAACAGTTAAATTATTTAATAAAAAATAATAATGTAAAAATAAAAATTTTTAAAATATACTTTTATCGAAACCAAACTAGCTCCCTAAAAAGTTGAAAATAAAACTAGTGATGGAGGTTGAGCATCTAAAACTACTATAAGATAAAACACAAAAGTATATAATGAATCTTGCTGGGATATTGTTAAAGAAAATTTACATATGCATACAGACATATATATATATATATATATATATATATATATAGGCATATAGCCACTGGCAAGTTAATATAAACGTATATAAAAAAGATAAATTTACAACTGTTTTGGACAATTTACTGAACAACGATCAGAACACTGTTGGACAAAAAAGTTTAATTTACGAAAACAATTAACGGAAATTACACAAAGAGTTTTTTTTACCCTATATCGTCCTAGAACAGTTAACTGAACAAACCTACTTATTATATTTATAAGTTAAATTATATATATAACTAGATCTTTAAAATTTGATTGCTAACTAAATACGTCACTATTTTATAACTAACTATAAACTTTTCAGAATATCAATATGTCTAAAATTCTTCAAATTTAAAGTCATTATAAAAAATAAAAAATTTTAATTGCAAATTTATGTATCAGCTAAACAGCCTATGTCATAAATATATTTCCCTCCATTTTGACAATTTGAAAATTTTTATAATTATTAGTTACATATAAGTAACTCCTGTATTTAAAACCTGTATTTATTACCAGCTTCATGTAATATATTTCTACATATTTCGCATAATGGTTTGCATTTATGTTAATTTCATTTAATATATTCAATATTTTTGAACAAAAATTTTTTAATTAAACTTAAGAATGTACTAAAATTAAAACTAGTTGAAAAAATTTGAAGCCGGTTTTTTAGATATGTATACTAAAATATTGATAAAAAAACAAGAAAGAGTCATTAAATTGAACACGTGTTCTAATATCGATTACGTTCAAATAAAACCTGTTATGTACATATATATACTATAATGTATACATACTTATGTATCTATGAGATTTATTATTTTTATAAATCAATAAAACATTTTTCAGAAAACATTTTAGAATTTAAATTTAAAACAAAAAAAAAAAACAATTTTCGAAAGTAGTAATTTAATAAAATGAGTCATAGTATATTTATGACTAAAAAAACTATTAAAAAATTAAATAAATTCAAAGTCGATTTTATATGTTAATTTTGTTGTACATAACTATTTAGAAGCTTGCAATATATTATATTTACTATTACAGCTTCTTCTCAGATAATTTTGTTTAGAAATCTGTTATTATTGGCACTTGGGACTGACTACTTTTGTACTTACGATATTATTTTTTTTTATACCAAAAGAACTGAACTTTAAAATCAAGTACACTTTTCTTATTTTAGTTTTTAAAATACATGAAATTTACGATTTTCTTAGAAGTTAGCTACAATAGGAAAAAACAAATAAAATAAATAACAAAAATTACTGTCATGCCACTATGAAAACACAAACTAACCAATTCGATTGCATTCCATTCAAGATTAAACGAAATTAAGTACTTTTTTAATTGCCACAACAATTCATATCGTATAATTAAGTTGATTACCAAAATTAATTTTTATTTTTCATATTTTCAATCCTAAGATTCATAAAAGTTAAGTGAAATTATTTTATTAAAATCTAACAGTTTGCTTGTGTTAGGAGAACTCAAAATGAATTTGCTCATAAAAATATGACAAAAAAAAAGTAAAATTTTCAGTATGTGTTTTTTAATTTATATTTCTAACCCTGACAATAAGTAACGCATGCCGGCACATTTTCGATTGTTTTCTTGTTATTTTTTTTTTTTTTTTTAGAAAGGAAATAAAAGATTTTCGAAAATGTTATGATACATAATTTTAAAACTCGTGTTCAAAATTGTAGTCAAATTAATTTTGAAGATTTCTTATTCTACAAAAACAAAAATAAAACAAAAAAAAAAATCATAAACTTGAAAATTGAAAATTACCATAAAAAATTTAACCATTTTTGACAGTAAAAAAAACTCGTGCGTTTGTCGAATGGAAAAAAAAACGAATGATAAAAATATAATACTTAATTAAAATTTCATCTAGGTTAAACTAAACAAACTATAAAATTTCTTGATTTTTATTTTCATTTTGTGAAACAAATTTTGTTCCAAGGTTAATTGAGCGGATTTATTTTTCAAAACTGCTCATCGCCTCAAAACACTCAAATTTGAGACCACTAATATCGTAAGCCTAATATTTAAGCTGAGTCAAAATTCTAATTGTTGAAAACTAACAAGAAACAGCTGAAATCCATTAAAAAGTTTTAGATGACTTATGACAGATTTCCAGGGTTTTTTTTATGTCAAAAGTATTTGTAGACATTTGATTATAACTAATTAACTACTCCTTATGTCCATGTTTATACGAGGCAGAAATCTGCCGCAGATCTGCCGCAGAAATCTACCATCATGTTCATATACGTAAAAAAGATTTCTGCCATTGTTGCTGTCAGATTATTGAAATATCAAGATGGCCGGAATTGAAATTATAGACAAAGGATAAAAAAATAAATTTTTATTATTATTCTAGTGTCAATCCAACATTTTTATTATTTGTATAACTTATATTTTTTTATTTGATTAATATTTGGTCCGAAAATTATGTTGTCAACAACAATTTCCTTGTTTTTTGTGAATAAAAAATAATAAGAATATTTTGACACTGACATTTTCCCAGAAAAAAAATTTAAACGTCAAAAATATACCAGCAATTTAAAATTTTGGTAGATTTGCTTACCCCTTGTCGAAATCACCTCTCACCAATAAATTTTGCTAGATTTGTAACACTTTTCTACCAAAATGAAAGAACTACCTGATATTACTGAAGTTTATACATTCCATTCCAATTTTCAAATATTGATGTTTTACTTCTAAATGGAAACTTTCGTCAACCACAATGACTCCGAAGGCTGGAAAAGGTCAAACCATAATAAACTCATACCGACTAATTAGTCTACTTCCTAAAAATTATACATATTAAACAAATTAATACCGAAAATTAAAAGTAAAGGATTAATTCCTCTGCATCAGTTTCAATTTCAAGCAGCTCATAGCATCAATGAACAGGTTCATCGCATTGCAGCGCATATCAGAAAAGATTTTGAAAATAAAAAATTCTCCTCTGGCTTTTTGCTTGACGTGTCCCAGGCGTTTCACAAAATATGGCACGACGGACTAATTTATAAAATTTAAGAATACCTGCGTCACGAAAGCCACAAATTGCTAATTTCGTACCTCTCCAATAGACAATTCAAAGTTAAATTCAAAAAGCACTTAACTAAAAAATTGAAAATTAATGCCGTAGTACCAAAAGGTAGCGTCCTTGGTCCACTATTCTACTTGATTTATACATCTGAGTTACCGAAAAGTAGTCAACGTATAACATCCACATTTGCAGATGATACCGCAATATTAAGCTCCCACTCTAATTCTGAGGTTGCTCCAGAGATCTGCAAGAACATGTCACAAAATTTAAAACTGGTTAAACAAGTGCAGAAAATTAAAATCAATGAAAGTAATTTTGTTCATGTAACATAATAAAAGAACTTGTTCTCAGGTTAACATAAATGGAATTTTTGTACCGGAGGCAAATGATGTTAAATGACTTGGAAAAAACACCTGCTAAGCAAAAGAGATCAACTTAAATTAAAATCAAAAACTTTATAACTACTGACGGCTTATCGGAAAACATTCAAAGTTAAAATTATATTACAAAGTTCTAATATACAACAATATATTTAAACCGATCTGGTCATATGGAAACAAATTGTGAAATAATACTTCAAACTCTAATTTTGGACAAAATACAAAAATCACAATCAAAGATACTAAAAGTCATAACGAATGCCCGTTGGTATGTTAAAAATAATAACATTCATAAAGATTTAAATTATACCAACACTTCACGGAGAGCTCAACAAAATCACAGCTAACTACGCCATCAGATTGTCACATCATCCAAATTCATTGGTAAGGAATTTACTAAACACACCAAACAGTAGCAGACTAAAAAAGAAGACTTTAGCTGTCTAGTTATCTTATCATTAGTATAAGACAATGCGTACCCACCTTATATTTTAATACACCGTCCTTTATGAAGGACTCAATTATATTTGTTGAAAATTATATAAATTTCAAATAAAATGAAAGATTAAATAAATTCTAAGCTATTAAAAAAAAAATGTTAACTTCACTCACTATTGTAAACAACCATTACTTCAGAACTGATGTTTTTTTTCTATCACTAATTTTAATAATTTTTGACTCAAAAAATATATTTTATTAGAAGATTCAAAAATGTGCTAACATTGATTGATAGGTATTGCGATACGGCTATATTAAAGTTATTTTCGTACAAAAAATCAAAATTAAGTAATGGGAACTTTTCATTTGATTTTTCATCAGAATTTTAAGCACCCTATCTTATCTAATCTTCTTTGTCCATCCACATTAAAGTTCACAACAACTTACATGTAGTCTTGATTTACTCTAATTGCATACATACATATATACAAATTTTAACCAAGTAAAAAAACTTAAATGGATTCTTAACTTTAATCATTAAAATAAAATATTACGAATAAGTTTAATAATCGGAACGAGTGAATAAACTGACTGAACTAAAATCAAAATGTATGTTTGTATCAGCTTAAATTAACCTATCTATGTGTCATATGTATAGTTATCAGGCTTAATTTATAATAAATTAATTTTTTATTTCTTTTTAAATTTGAAAGTCTCATAGAAAATAAAACCCAATATGGAAATTTATATAATTTGCGAAATTCTGTGATCATTAATAACATCTGAAAATGTTGTTTTCTTTTTTTGTGTTTTTGTTTTTTTTAATTCAATTTCCTACTATAATAGAATTAACAATGTAGATAACATATGGTTTTCTACTATGTTTATTTGGTTATGTTTAATTTTATTTTTTTTTTTTAATTTCAAAATTATATGAATACTTAATATTATATTTATGAAGTTGTTTTATAGCTTTAGAATTTATAGTTAGTAAAAAAAAATGTTTTAATTGTACACTTGGAAATAGTGTTGCCAAAATATAATTATATTTTATTAAGTACAGTCATCATATCGTGACGTCAAAAAAACAAAAGCTATATAAATAAAAATTGTATAAATAATTCTAGCTACTTATGCAATATTTTGTATGTTGTTTTTTATTTTTGCTTTTGCATATTTAAAAAATTTATCGAGCTTTGTTTATCGTCCAAGACTATATACTTAAATTTTTCTTTCAATGCTTTTCCAATAACATCGGGTTAAAAATGATTAGGAGTTATTGTCGAGTGGAAAAAGCACAAAATAATTAAAATTGCTAATTTAGAATAAGATTTGTTTTTTTCTATATGACGAGTTCAAACATTTTCATTAATAACGGTGAAATTATGAGTAATATAAAATTGGTCTGGACAATCATTTAATATTCACATTTAGTTTACAAATCTTCTTGTATTTAAAAACAAAAATGTTCATTCACAAAAAGGCAACAAATATGGCTGTGCCAACTAATAGAGGTATTACACTATATATTAAGCACGACGGATGGAAAAATGCTACGAGCTATTAATTATTGATTTCTGCTAAACTTTCGACTCAATAAAAAGAGATATGGTGGAAACTATTTTTTATAACATGGAAATCTTAATTATACTTACGCTAAAACACATCAAACCCAAGGTGGCAATGCAAAACAAAATGATAGACAAATTCGAAATAAAAACAGGAGTCAGACAAGATGATGCTCTATTAACAACAATTTTCAATCTTATACCACGCAATAAAAGATGGAGGAGACATATTTATAACATCATCCATAATAAGGACATATGCTGGCGATATTGCAATTGTAATCACATTCTCTGACGAATTCAAAGAAATTATTCACATTTAGAAAAAGAAGCTACTGTAGAATTAAAAATTAACGAAAATAAGACCAAATATATGAGAATTGAAAATAATGATGCAAGAAAAATTACATGCATTTAATAATTAAATATAGAATCCACGCACCACAACAATGCTTCTACACATACAAAGACTTTTTCAGATAAAAGAAATTGAACAGGATTATTAAATTAAAAATGTACAAGACCATAATGCAACCTATAGCTACGCAGCCAAAATAAATCATGATGGTGAATATCAAATAAGATCAAACGTGGAGCTAGAAGAACTAATTTATGGACACAATATTATAAAATTTATTAAGGCACAAAAACTAAGATGGAGAGGACATGTGATGAGGTACGCAGTACCGTACAATACTAGAGTAGGAGTTAGACCTAGATCAAAATGGCTGAACGATATTGAGGACTGTCAAAAGATTGGATTCAACGGATTGAGTCAACAGTTGGATAAGGTAGGGCAGAATGGAGGAAAATTGTAAACGAGGTTTAGGCTCAGCCCGAGCTGTTAAACAAATAGATGATGATGAATGATAAAAAAAATGTTAAAATTTTATATTTTTATTTATTTTACACAAAACGAAAAAATAAAAAACTTATTAAGTTTTCTAAAAATTAAATAACTTATATAAGTCATTCAACTATATTATATCTACTGCGACTTTTATTTTAGTACGTTTATTCTTATAAATCACCCTGTTTATAATATCATCCATCATTTTTTCATTACACAAATAACATAACTAAATCGAACTGCACAAAAATGCATTTATAATAATTTTTATAACTAATTAATGACATCAAAATAATGGCACACATGTTTTAAAAATTAATGCGTCTGGCGGCGCTCCAATAGTCGAATTACACCAGACCAATTGTATTCATTAACTGAATATCTAACTTAATTCTCGAACAGTAACTACAGCTGTGCAGGTGGATAAATTCAGATATCCACCAGTAAATAAAGTTGAAAGACAAATAAATAAAATAACCTTAGCTATATTTATATAAAAAATAATAATCTATATTTTTTTTCATAACATACAAAGAACAAAAATTGTATAGAAAATATGTATTTCATATTTTGATAAGATTCTACAATTCAATTTAAATAAAATCTATAACTCTACATAATAATTTAATTTTTAAACTGGTAACACTTTTTTATGCACACTTAAATCTATACAGAAAATTATGTAGGTATAAAACAATTAGTAAATTTCTACAAATTAAAAAAAATATATAAGAAAAAAAAAGAAATAAAAAACAGAATGATTTTTTAAATGAATAAAATGGCCTTGATTAATTTGAGAAATTATAATTAATTAATTTTTATTTCGAATATTCCAAGAATTTAAAATTACACTAAAATAAAATAAAAAAAATATTTTGTTTCTTTTGGTATTTATTTTACTTTTGTTTCTTGTACAATAGTCATTTACAACATCTAATAAGTATATAAGTATATATAGTATAGTACTTATACATTATATAGTTACATAAGTATTTGTACGTAATTATATAAAATTAAAATATTAATTCAATTTCGTTTTTTCACAATTTGTTCAAACATGATTTTAAATTAGGTGGTGCACACTCACAATAGGTGTGAAATTTATTAAAAATTAATTATTCATAATATTTTGAATAAATTTTTATAATTGTAACGGTTGTTATACATTCAGTATTTTAATGAATAACTGCTGAATATTTAAAATATAAAATACAATTAAAAAAACTTTACATAATTAAATAAAAATCGCCAAATATTATTAAAATACGAGTAATCATTGCTAGTGGTTTAATTCAGGTTAAGTTAAAACTAAATGGGGATATGAAACGTCAAGATTTTATCATTTGGAAACCTTACAGACAATATACAAATCTGTTTAAAAAATATAATATGGACATATATATTTGGGCATACATGTGGACATCTTTAGGAGTGATTCTAATAATCAGTAATGCAAATTAAATGTCATTAAAATGTCTGTGAACAGCATTTTAAATTTGGATGTTGGACAATTTTATAAGAATTAAAAAATACTTAGTTAATTCTTATTTTTTGGTGTAAAAGTATTGTGCACTTTTATAAAGTGGAATACAAAATGCCTATTCTTAGTTCAATAAATTCTCTTCTATATTTTTACTATAACAAATCCAAGTTTAACTTTATATAGTGACTATCCTTTTCTTGTTTAAAGAAGAAAATTGAAATCCTCATGTGTCTTGATCTTATTTTTTTTCTACATTTTGATTATTGCTTACGTTTTTATTATTATTACTTTTTATACAGGTATTCTCATGCCTTATTCTACAATATAGAAGAATATAAAAATACAATAATGAAAAGTGTATAAATACAAAATCACTATATTTACATTGTAAAAAACAAAAATAATTTCTGCAAATAAACTCAAAAACGGAAATGTTATTTATGTTATTTAACACTTTAAAATAATAAGAGTTGCCAATCATCACCAAAGTTTTGGTTTGTTTGTAAATTCATGACTGATGTTAATACTTTGTAATAAATAGGTACAGTCATAATGATGTAAGCATGGAAACTTTTAAACAACTGAACAAATACAAGAAAAATTCTGTAAAGCAAATTAAACTGTCGAAAATCACTTTGCAAAATAACATCATTAATTTATTTGAATTATTAAACAAGCTTTACTTTAATTATTATTATTTTATACCATAAGGACATTAAGCAATAATAGTCATTATAGATAGATTTTTCTAATATCAGTTTAAATAAATCTATGAATTTAGGATTTAACACTTTTTGAATCCGTTTTTTTTTTTTTTTGCTTTTTGTTTTCATTTACACCATAAAAAATAAAATTTTAATTTAAAATTCTGTGTTTTTATTATTTAAAAAAAAAAAAAAAAAAAATATACACAGAAATTAAAAAAAAAAAACAATATAAAATCACCCATTTTTTAATTTCATCACAGATTTAATCTGTGGGTGCTCGAGAGATCGCAGTATAAAAGAAATGCCATAAATCTATGTTGTTCTTCCAAAAATGGCGTCTCTAGGTCGATTACATTTAAACAGAACATAATAATAAAAAAAAAAAAAAAATACAAAAATAATAATACAAAAAAATAAACAAATAAAAAAGAAAAGAATTTCTTTTTAATTTTATACAATAATAAAATTTTCTAAATACGCATACTGAATTCATTATTTTGTAAAAACACAGTAACGATAACTAGAAATAAGCAAGAACAATAATAATAGAACCCAGTGTAGAAGCAACAAAATTGAATAACTTTTTCTTTACCGCCATTTTTTTCGTTATTTCGTATTTGTTTTTTTTTTTTTTTAAATTGAAAAAATAAAATTGTTAATAAAAAATGGAGAAAATGAAAAATTTTATAGCCACACATTCTTTGACAATAATAAAAACCAAAAAGAAAAAAAATTTATATTTGAATATGCAAGACTCCAAAACCTTATGTTCTATATTTAACCACTTCCAACCATATACAACAACAAATCAACCACTTTCAACTAGGAAGAAATTAAAAATACAAAAATAATAAAAACAACAACAAAAATGTATATGTAATAAAAAACAAAACATTTTAATGCGTTTCAAATCAGTTACTTTCAAAATTAGATCATTTCCTTTAAAATATGTACTGGTGCTGGTGCTGGTGGTGGAGTATTAAAAATAGAAAAAGAATTAAAATGTAAATTAAGGAAGAGGAAGTGGACAGTGACATAAGAAAATCATATTTTTTAGATTTATTAAATTCAATTTCAAATTGATTTCAAGTGTTTTAGTTATTATGTATATATATATGTCACACGTTTTCAATAAAGAATCGATCATTAATATTAACATTCATTTTATATCTTTTCATATCCTCGGTTAATATTTTAAAAGTTTAATTTCATCATTAAGTATCAAATTTTTAAATGAGAATTGATTCCAAAGGCACAAATGCTAACTTTGATTTTTAACTACAACGTAACATTCCTCCATAGTCCAAGCCTATGCTATATTCAGTTAACATATCACAGAATACATAAAAGAAATATGTATAGAGTAAGCACCATTCTATATAGTGCAGTATTTTTTTTCTTGTCTTATAATCACAAATAAATGTGTTGTGACATTACTTTTATTTCGCCATACAGTTTATACATAGCAATAAGTGATTTCGTCAGTTTAATGCAGATTGCTTTGGAATATTCAGGAAAGGATATATTCTTTATGTGACGATAATTTTTTTTCTTATTATTCGTTATTGTTCAATTGTAATCCTTATCCTAATAGACTAAACGATGCGATTCACATGGCTTTTAGTAAAGTAAATATGATCTGAACATTTCATACTCAAGTGACATAGATAATCGTGTCACATCAGTATGAATAATATGATACTAAAATAAATTGTTGTACGACAACCGCCATTTTTTAAGTCTATTATGATAGAGGTATATAAAAATTGATATCGATTGGCTTTCTTTAGTAAGATATTTTAAATTGAAAGTCCTATGCTAAACCATGTGATTTATAACAAAATGTTCAATTCTAACTTTCATTAACCTTATATAATTTAATTACATAATTAAACAACTTTTATAAATTAAATTATTTAAATAAATAAGTAGAAATGGCATTTTTTCAGTATTTTAACCTCATAATAATGAGCTTTACAAAAAATTTCAAATTTAGTCCTTTCATTATCCTTTGTTATAATAATAAAATAAAAGGGTACAACCGTTGTAGAGTTATTTGTTTTTAAAAACAAAAACAATAACAACAAATTTCAATTTGAAATCAATCAAAAAAATTAATATAATAAATTCAACACAATAGTTATATCTTATATATATATGTACATATATGTGTTATATATACAGGATGATACCTGTTAACAATTGTCATAAAAATGTGAATTTTCTATTTTACTGCCGTTAATCTTTTATTTCATATTAATTGTATATATATATATATATATAATATATATATATATATATATATATATATATATATATATAAATTCTTCTATACTGAGAATTTAATTTTAATCGACAATTATGGCAACTGCGGGAGTTAATTACTACGTATACATTTTTAAGGTTTGCACTACATAGTTTGCCTTGGGATGATCATACAAGACTTTCTCCATATGAGCATAGGCTAAACCTTCTCCATCTTAAGTGTCTGTGGAAAAGACGGGAAGTAGTTAGTTAATGTTTTCTTTATTTTCGAAATTATTAAGCTCAAATCTCTTTACATTAACATTACACAACAAATTATGGTAAATATTAACCTATTAATAGAATGTTAATATAGTTACTAATAAATATAAAAATAGTATAGATTTTTCAATATCTAAAGGCACTTTAAGACGAAAATTATATGAAATTAATTGAATATTTTGTTAACTTGACCTTTTTAATTTATATTAAAAAAAAATTACTACTTATTTTTGTATTTTTAATTTTGTTATTTTTGAATGCATACTAAGTAAATTTAATTGTATTTTAATTAATATATGAAATTTAGTATGTAAACTGCTTGAGCTAAATAGTATAAATAAATAAATATATAAATAAATAAATACATGATAGCTTGAGTTAGTAGATATGTATTTTAGCTGGAATAAATTTTGATGTCTGAAATTTGTAAAATTTTCAATAAATTTAAAAGTGAAACAAAACAATTAAAATTAGTTTTTTTTTTACCCTTTGAAATCTTTGATATTTTAAATTTACTCTAAACATTGATTAAAACTTCGTAAATTTTTAACATTAAATGTCAACTCAAGCTCTCAAACTTTCAAGCTGTGTATTTGGTTAAAATTTTTAAGTCAAGTAAGTAAATTTTTGTTATTGACTTGGATGAAAGTAATTTTAAGAAACTAGCATATATATACTTGATGTTGAAGCGTACTTGAAGCTTTCTTGAAGCTATTAGGTATAGGTGGGAACTGTGACAAATATTTTTTAAAAAAGTACATCTTAAATTCAAATGAAATCTAAATATTTTATTAATTATTTTTTCCGAATTTCCCATTTTTATAAATTTTATAGAACATCCCGCAACGAAAATCATTAACAAAATAATGGTCAACTTTAAACGTTTCCGATAAAGTAAAAATCGCAACCCACGAACCTCACAGTACCGAATTGTAAATTTTTGCTCCCTATGCGTTGACACCAATTGGAAACAACTTGTATGAATACCGTAGCAGTCATTTGTTGATTTACACACGTTTTTTTAAATGACTCTTCCAGAAAATTTCTATGAACAAAAAGTTACTTAACTTAAAAAATTACTGCTGTAATACACATTTTATTCTAGTAACAACTATACATTCACTTAATATGCGTTTATTGTTCTAGGCCAGATAAGTTTGATGATACTGATACTTTTTTCTATTAAGTTGCTCAGTTCAAAATTTTTCTTTTATTCAGACCCACTTTTTGAATATTTTTATAATTTATACTCACTTTATTTCAAGTCGCAACAATTGCAATTTGTCCCATAATCGTAAGTTGATTTTAAAAATATACTTTTTTTTATATATATAAATCCAAGTCTATGGGCTGAACTAACTGCTTTTACAAAGCGATTTGGCATACACAACCACATAGAGTTATTGTTGTTTCTTTAGAATTTTTAATACCTCTTAATTTAAAGTGGAAAGCCTCCATTTTAGTATAGCTCAATTTTATTTTTAGTGATGGCCAAAATTCTCAACTATTTTTTAACATTTATTTTATCCCCATGACGAAAGATACTGGATCAGGTTGAAATACCCAGAAAGCATTTTTCTTCAGAAATCAAACCTTGAATTTTCCGGTTAAAAGACAAGGCGATCTACCTACAGCGCCACCAAACGTGTCTGTATGATAGTAACTTCTGTTTAAAAACCTAGAGAAATCTTAAAATTATTTTCTTAAGGTCTAAATGTCAACTAGTCTAAAAAGAATAAAAAATTCGAATTTAAGCAACAAAAACGTCAGAAGTCAGCTGTTCAGTAAAATACGAAATTTGTAATAACATTATCCCTTCACATTTTACAAAGACACGAAATTGCATGACGAGTACTATAATTTTAATTTAATTTACTTTTAGAAAAATGTATATATATATAAAAATTCATATTCATATTCATAATTCCCGACCGGACTTAAAACTTAAGTCAAAATAACGAATTATCGATTTGGACAATTAATGTATACTTCACTTGAAATTGTAAAACTGTTTTTTTTTTTTGATTTATTAAGAATTTTATCTTGATGGAAATTTTATTTAAATCCAAAGAAAAAGCTTTTTAAAATTTAAAATCCCTTCATTAATTATATTCCCCACCCTGTACTGTAATGTAATGTACGTAAATTTTTATAAACAAAATACAAAAGATATTTCATTTAATTAATTGTAATAATAATTTCTATATATTTATATATGTAATTAGTATTCATTTTTAATAATAATAATAATCAAAATCATTATTTTTGATAATTATATAATTTGTAATCCAATTACAATTTTGACCTTTGTTCTCTTAATTAATTTTAAATAAAAAAATTACGCTGACATTCGTCATAATGATGCTGTCATAATGATGATCTATGCATCAGTTTTAAATTCAAATATTTATAATAGTTTATTAAATTAAATTAAATTAAATTTAATTTTGATTTTAAACTATTTCCAAATCTGAATTTAATTAAATTTTAAATATTTTAAAGTGCTCAGATTTAAGAAATCGGGATATTAAGTGGGATGTATAATGACATTAAAAATATTCTGAGTGTAATAAAACTAAATTGTTAATTTAATGAAATTTAATTGAATTTGTGTGTGAAAATTATTATGTAATAATTAATTATTTAAGAGTAATGAATGGATGTGTGATTATGAAAAGGATTGTGAGCAGTGCTTCCTTTTCGATACACATGAAGCAGATCTGCTACACCTAACACCTAAAGTCTTCTAATATTATCTCTACATTTACAAGTCTACTACATTTATTTTTTTTACTTCAAACTCCTAAAACTTTCAACAAATTTACAAAAAAAAAAACAAATTGAAAATTTTAAGGAAGAAGCAAATTGTTTGAAATATTTTTTAATATCATTAATCCACTCACGAATGTACTAAAAAATTGAAGTAATACGGTAATACCAAAGTCAAAACATAGTTTTTAATATGATTATATATTTTTGTATTGATGATTGTCATTTTGACATTTGATTTGAAACTTTGATTGAAACTTTAAGACAGGATAAAGTTCCAAATAGTACGACACGACAAATAATTTAAGTAACTTATACATGATTTTCTTGTTTTTTTTTTAAATTTGAAAATCACAATCCATTCACAAATGTAATAAAAAACTAAAGTGTAATACTATAAAGTCTCAACACTACTTTTAATATGATTATAAATTTTTGTATTGACGATTGACAGTTTGACACTTCATTTGAAACTTTGAATGAAACTTTGCGACAGTACGACAAGACAAAGTCGGCGACAAAAATTTGATCAAAATTTAAAATTTGTTGTTGCCACACTGTGACATTTCATTTTGACAGTTCTGAATCATTAACTTATAAATGATTTTCTTAAGGTTTAAAAATGAAAATGAAAATGTTGAATTCATTTGACTTGCTATGCGACATTCTATGTCGACAATTTACAGAATCAATGTCATGTCGTTTTCATTACACTTCAGCTTTTCTTCTTACCAAAATGTAACGAAGTACTTTCTTAATATAATATTCTAATTTAGACCATTAGAATTCAAATTATTATTACAAAATTAATATAAAACTAATTATATATTTTTTTTTTATTTCCAGGTAAGTGAATGAAATTCATTCAATTCAAATATTTTGGAAAACGAGATGAGACGAGCGAATAATTTTTGTTTTCTTTAAATTGAAAATTAATTTGTGGTAATTCATATATTTTATTTGAAAAAAAAAAAAAAATATTTATTTGTACTTCCTTGGCATTATTACTGTTTTATCTATGTATGACAGCTACTCTAACGTTCGATATTATTTGTTTTTATTTATAATTAAATGACACGAGTCACGATCACATCACGACACTGACATTATCTACTCTTCTTACACTAAGAGAAAATTATTCAAATATTAGTAAGTATTAACTACAATTTACAAATAAATTTTTGTTGAAAAATAAGGGAAGACCAATTGGGGAAGAATTAGTTTTCGTATTTTATCTATTATACACAATGTCTTTAAAATTAAATTATGTTATAATTTAGGGCAATAAGGACTCATAAATTGTATGCATTTAGATTTTCCTATATCTTTCAACAAAATCGGTATATGGTTAATAAATTGAATAATAAAATAATTAAGAGCAGGAAATCAGGAAATTGATCAAAAGCTATCAATATTAAATTAAAAAAAAAAAATAGATTGAAGAATTTCTTAATTAGAATAAATTGATATTTAAAGTGGATGAGAAGAATTCACAGAGCATTTAATTGTAATTGTTAATGTAAAAAAAATTTTTTTAAAAATTATTATTCATTTTTCTTGTTCTTGTGAAAATTATCATATGTTATAATTTACCAAATTAAATATTTTTTTTTGTTAATCTTCCAAAACAAAGTTCATTTTAAAATTTGAACGAAAATTTAATTAAAGTTTTTCCTAAACAACCTTCATTCATTTTCATTACTGTTTTTTTGGTTTTTTTTTGTTGTTTTTTGTGTTTACTGCAAAAAGTATTCATTTCATTATTTGTTATGTCAAGTACTTGGCAGATTTTTCAACTGTAAATATGAAAAAAAAAAATTTCAGTATCTGTACTGTATAATGTTTTTGCGTTTTGTTTTTATTCTTTTGCTGGGGAGATGTTAAAAATTGAATTTAATTTAAAATTCGAATAATGATGAAAATGAGTTATAGAGTCAGTGACGTTCAGTACTTTTATTATCTGCTTTAAATTCCTAAAAAAATATTATTGTTACTGATACTTAAAGTCTTATTTTAACTTAACGCCTAATTAACATGATTTTATGGACGATCTATAACTACAAACCGATCTGCTTTTATCCATTTAGTCTTCATTTCTGTTGAACATGGTCTGCAAGTCGATACAATTTTTGCTGACATTTACAGCTTTTTATAAAGTGATTGAAGCACTGGGTACTTATTGTTAAAATGGATATAATCTTACTTAATTGGTGTAAACTGTGAGTAAAACTCTCTAATACTCAATTTTATTCATTTCTAGCAACGTTGGGATTTCACGCAGGAATATACACTTGGGTACCTTGCTATTTTTGTTATTTATGAACAATTGCGATTTGAATATTGATAACTGCATCTTATCATTTGTTGATGATGCGTAATTATTTGCTATCAGTAGAATGTCAGATGTCTGTCATATATTTTGAAATTTTATAAATGGGGTCTAAAAAGCCGATTCATTTTAAATATTAATAAATGTAAAGTTATGAGATTTTATAAAACCAATAACATTTATGAATTTAATTACAATTTGGATAATTCTGCTATGGATGTTGTTAATCAAATAAAGAATTTGGGAGTCATTTCAGACAATAGACTCACTTTTCGCATATTAATTTTATCATAATAGCTAAATTATTTCGCATGCTTGATTTTATTAGAAGAAACTCAATTTATTGATCCATACACATTTAAGAACTAGTTAATATTTAGAGATATGCAAAAGTATTTACACACTCAATAATTTGTAATATTTTTTTTAGGGAGGGATTTACAAATATGTAAATACTTATGCCGTATCAAACCAAATGCGTAAATATTTTTGCCGGATGACAAAGCAAAAGAAACCTGTTACTACCTGAGTCAATTGAGATTTTTTTCAATTAAAATTTTAATTTAAATTCAGAGACATTTGTTAATCCCCTCTTTAGAAAAGAAAAACAAAAAAAAATGCTAAAATTTATTGAGTGTGTAAATACTTTTACCTACCTCTGTATATTTCATTCGTTCGTCCTGATCTATTATATGCTTCCCTATCTGGAAGCTATCTTATGCTAAATACACACACATAATTGAATTAATTCAGAAAAATGTAGTTAGTTTTTACCTTCGTAAATATAATTGGCATGCTAATGTAATTGGCAACATTGAAAAATGTCAACTCATACATATTCAAACTTTTGAATCTAAATGTATAATATTGCTTCAGTAATGTTTTCTTATCATGTTTTATCAGCTGTAATAAACTTTGCCCATCTATATTAAATTTGTATAATATATATGCTCCAATGCGCAATGTACGATCTCATAGAACTCGAATCTCGAATCCCATAGAACTAATTATGACCTTTTTGAGCCACTTAACTCTCAGCTTCTCTTTATTATCAGGTATAATTCACAATTGTTCGATTTTCAACCACCAACATTTTTTTCTCTGTAAATAATGAACAGATCTGTTTGAATAAAATTTGACAGTTGCGAACTTTGATCTAAAAATAAAAAAGATGAAAAATCACTTTAAAGAATTTATTTTCGTTATCACAAAATTGAAGATACGAAATACTGAAAAACAGGCACTAAGTACCTAATTAGAAGATGAAGAATTTTATTGTATGGGTTTATTGAGTTTATAATGTTTTGTGAAAATTTAGTTCTTAGGTTCATACTAGTGATTGGTTACGCCACTGTTTAATATGATAAAAAAGTGAGGGAAGCATTTTTTTATTTTGTTTTTAAATAAACCCCATTTGTACTTGAAATTTTGATAAGTAGGTAAGTAAGGCACAATATTAGATCACAGCATCAACATCACATCATCATCATGAAATCGCAAATTTCCCCTTAGTTTTTTTTTTTTTTTTTGATTAAAGTGAATAACTAACATGTTTTTACGTCAAAAAAAAAATCATTCTTGTCTATTCTATTTAGTTTGTTTGTTTGTACGAATTTTAAAAATAAAATTAAGGTAATTGGTTGGTAAACACTTTTTTTTATTTTATTATTATTTTTTTATTTTTGTTGTTGTTGATGTTGATGCTGTTATTTATTTGCCTTACGGTTATATATACATTACGATAAAAATAAAAATACAGTTATTGCGAAATTCTGTGATTGGATTTGTATCATATCAAAATTTATGTATATTATTTGATATTTGCGAGATTTATGCGCGCGTACAATTTTATGTCTATTTTGAAAATTTAAAAAAAAAAAACTAAAAAAGGGGCCATCTCATAGAGTAATAATAACGATTGTCTTTAATATTAATAAGATTACATTTTTTTTAACTCTAATTTGTAATTCAATATTAGCTGATTGAGCAGTATTAGTTTTATTTCATTAATCGAATTTGGATTTTGGATTTAAAATAGAATTTATGAATTCTGCTCTCTTATTTCAAGTAAACATACATATTTGTAAATATTACATAAAGTAAAACGGTTATATTTTATAATAATGACTCTAAGAGCGCCTATATGATCCAACATAATAACTACAAAGCTAAAACCCAAATCAAAATCGAAGAAATAAGAGTTGATTGAGATTGTTATTGTCGTATTTACATATTATTATACAAAATCGAAATCCAGCTTAGATTTTAGGACAAAAAACCCTGTCTCTAATTGTTTAGGATAACTAACTTTTAAAATACTTATAGTGTATAGACATATAAAAGTACTAAAATTTATGTAATAGTTTTCTATAAAATATTACGAAATAAAAAATAGTTTTGATAGAAAATTTTCAATTTTCAATTCCGACACTGAAAAACGACCAGTTTAATTGTTTTTGATAATCAGGTTTGTTTTCAGTGATATTTTTAAATTATGGAATTAAAGTTAATATTTATATTTATTTTTCAAATATCAATATTTCGTAAACAATTTACTTTCTGCATCAGTGCTTGCGACTAATTGCAGAATTATATTATATAAATGATTAGTGAAAAGAAACACGATCAGTTTAATTTTAATTGCGTATAAGTTGATTATATTTATTACATTAATACTCTGTAAATTGTTCACAATTTATTTATTTGTTTATTTTTGACTAAGCTTTATATATGAAATCAAGGACGCAAAACCTTTATATATCTAAAAAGTCAAAAAAATTAAAGTTTACTGTAATATACAGAAAACGCGTTAAATAAATCTCTTCTATAATCAAAAAATAAGATTGCCCATTTCAATATAACCGCGTCCAAATGATTTCAAAAATATTGCAAAATATACTAACTGGAAAATAAAGTAAAAGCAAAAAAAACAAAATTAATAAAATGAAAATAACTTTATTTGAAATTTCTAAATTTATAGGAGGGTAAAAAAAATGTTTTTTTTTCTTATGTTCAAGTGGGTCAAAATTATTTTTCAATTAAAAGATGAGCAAAAAAAAAATATTCATTCACATTGTAAAAGTGAGATTCTCTTTTTTATCCTCTCATAATATTTACCCCTCATACAATTTTACAAAACTTATAATGATATAAAAATTATTTTCGTTTTGTTTTATTATTGATATTTTGATGAACAGCAGATAGATACGATTGAAGTAAGCATTTTATATGGTACTACAATAGAATGTATTGAATGTCATTCCTCATCCTATCATTTGATTCATTTATCATCGCCAAATGAAATGGACATGTATTATTGGTTGAAAATAATCCTAAAAAATAAAAATTCTGTTATTGACTTGAATAAACTGTAATTTATTCAAATTATTTAAGTCCTTAACGAAAACAAAAAGAAAAAACAAAAATATTTCATGTACGAGGGTCAGTTAAAAACGTTTCGTTTTAAACTACCACACTTACGAATCATTCTGTTAGTATTTCATCCCTCATACTTTAAACTTAATCAAATTTGTTAACTAATATTTTCCTTTTTTGGCTTTGTCGTCGTTAACGTTGTGTTTACCTGATTCGTTATATGCTATTTCTAACAATAAATAGCAAGACATTACTTTAAAAGTATATGGGAGATAAAAATCGATTGAAAGAATGCAGTCAGAAAGAATTCTTCATAATCTGTAATTTATACACAATGGTGTTGTTCAAATATGGAAACACTCTAGAAAGGGTATGATTCCACTTTCACATTAGTGAAGTCCGAACTATGAACGAATTTCTAAAACCGATTTTATACTATATCTAGGTATTTCTACTATGTGTAAATGGGCATCTGCGGTTCCTCTTGTTGGGCGTTGAAAGAGGAGGAAGTAATTTTTTAATTTCTAATGAGCATGTGTCCACACCTACGACGTATCTATATTGCGCTCCTGCTATATGACGATGTCCAATGGAAGTTAGGGGCGAAATTACAGTTATGTCTCCGATTAGGCGAATTGCGCGGTTTTGAAAGCGGCCAAAGCGCCAAAGTATAGCCTATAAGCCTGAAAGAGAAGCGCCAATTAAGGTGGATAGGTTAAGTGGTGAAAATGTATGATTAAAAAATTCTTAAAATATTCGGTGCAGTATCGTACGGTACTAGATTATGATGGCTGGAAAAAATCGACGACATGTGTGTGAACGGCTGAAATGATCCTATTATCCTATAAAGAGAAAGAAAGTTCATTAAAAGCCAATCAACTAAGCCGTAGAAAATTATTTTGAACAACTTGGCAGAATCAAGTCTACTACTTAGCACAATTAAGTCTTTTAAATATTTAAAAATTAAAATAAAATAAAATTCAATGATATAATTTCACAAGAGTGACTAATTTATTAACTTACCCTCGCATTATAAATATTTCATAGATACTTAGGTATAATGAATGGTAATGTCGAAATTTTGACAGATTTTAATAAAATGTTTAAAATCAATCCTTTTTCTTTATTTTTTTTTTTTTTTTATAAATTTGCAGAGGACGATGTCTTCAAACAAATTAATCAAATAAAATTTTAACAGGATTTAAATAATTCGAAGTGAATTTAGAAGTGTGTTTTGTTCTTCCAAAAAAAGAAATATGATAGATATATGTAGTATATGAATGATCGCTGATTTTGATTGAAACAAGCGTTTACTCCATTCTTTAAATTGTTTTGTTTTGGAATATTTTTTTTTTTTTGTTATTGTCGTTTTCATTGTTTTCTATTTCAATTGCATATTTTGAATTGATCAAATTGTTTTCGTTCATAATAACATTATCATCATCATCATCAATAAATACTATCATTTATTATCAAGAGTATTAAATTTTATCGTTGAGTTTATAAAGTAACGGATTTTATAGTAGTTCATAATATATAACATAATTGAATAATATCCTTTTGAAATTGAAACAAGAAATAAAGGAGATTTTTTGTTGTTTTTTATTTTTAATGAAATTTTTAAATTTTACCTTCTTCTGTTTGTGTTTGATGAAATTCAATAAGGTTTTATTTTTTTAAATGCATTTGTATAAGTAAACGTGTATATATCGGGTAAGATGTAAAGTACATCAATACAATATGAACTTCTATAAAAATGTTGGTGGAAATTCATAATATGTATGTATATATTTAGGAATGTTTTGTCACTATGAATTTGTTTGGAATTATCTATCTGTCATAGTATAGAGAAAAAAAATAAATTTTATTCTGGTAGAAAACAATTGATAGAATTTTTGTAAATCAACATAGAAAAAAAATTCTCAGTATACGATAAAGTCTACATATAGGACAACACAAACCTAATCTGTAGCTTCAACAAAATCCAATACTCAAAGATTTGATTATATCCTTGGATTATCTTAACAACCCTTGGAAATTCACCTGGATTCAGCTCGAATTGTCAAATATGGTAGGATTCTAGAAAAACAACTTTATTAATTGAAATTTAATTCCCATTTTCATCATGGTGATAAAATTTAAAACTTAAATATTCGATTTTATGGTGTTAATGTTGAATCTAAATTGATCTAAATGTACATATTTTTGATCATTTTTGATCCGACATGTATTGACAAATTAAGTAGAAATCTAGAAAATAACATTAAAGTGAATTAACAAAAATCTATCAAAGTGGCTTTAATCATTATCACAATCATGGTTAATACTTCATTAATCCTTATGTTACTTAGTCAATGCAAATATAGCAAACGCCTTCATATTTTGTGACTATCAGAATTTAAATTGCCTGACATATTGCACTGAAAAAATAATTTTAATTACATAAAAAAGGTGACCTTTTTTCACATCACTATCCAAATACCAGAAGTTTCCGAGTGTATCGAATATCAATCATAATGCTTCTAAATTTCATTTTGAGGTACATTAAAATTAAATTATAAACTAAACTAAATAACTATCCTTATTCTATATCAAATATTATTTTGACACTAGAAATAAAGTTTAGCGATTGAATTGACTATCGATAGCATGAATGATGACTGATGACATATATTTTTATTTTTATTTTAAATATTCTAATGACTGTCGATTAAGTCTAAAAAAACGATTAATATTGATTTTAACTCAACAGTCGTTTCGACATTCATGCTATTTACTATTATGGTCATGCCACCGACACGTCGTATTTTTTATGGTACAAAAATCAAGCATCATTATGCGCTGATGATTAGATAGGGTTAAATTATTGAACTCTGTTTTTTAATACATTACTAAGTAGACTAGTCCTTTACTTTTCTACGACCAGTTCATATTAAGAAATTATATTTGACCTTTAATTGATTAAATGAATAGTGAGTATATCAAATGATCACCTATGCTGTATGCCATAATTATAAGACTTAATACATAAAAGTTGACAACAATGTACAATTGAGCTAATTTACTCATTAGACTTTAATCTAAAAACAATTTACTAAAAAAAAAAAAAATACAAATTTTTCATGAAAATTTTTACAAATTAAACTTTTTTGAATGTCACATTACTGTACATTAAAAAATGTTTCTTACTTTATATAGAATTTTTACCTTAAAAAAATTTCCCTAACTAATTTATTTGACCCTTAATATAATAATAAAAAAAAACAATAAAAAACTCAGTAACATATTCTTTGTTACAAAAAAAAAAACTTAAATAACTAACAAAAATTCTCACAATATTAGTATATGTCCTTTATTAACACAGAAAAACAATAACAAAAGAAAAAATAGTAAAAAACGCACTCAAAATTAGGGTGAGTTAAAAAAAAGGCAGGTGTGCAATATGCGCTTATAGAAACAATTCTAACATTAGTTATATACCGGCACCCTATATCTATACATACATACATATATATACAACCCATATTAGTTAGAAAAATAATAACTAAAAAAATTTATTTACTCTATCCAAATTGTATAATATATACCGTTACACATTTCAATATAACAATTATCCTGCTTTCTTAATTCTGGTTTTCATTTGAATAAAATTTTATTGTAATTTTTTTTATTTTTTATTATTTTGTAATTTTTATATTTATAAAAATACAATATTGTTGTGTATGGAAATTATGTATGAAGGGTATAGCTAGCACAAGGAATTCATTTTTTTGTTTTTTACCATGAAATCATTATATGCATTCACATTCATTTTAAACAAGATGCAAAAAAAAATTCTAAGAGCAATAAGGATTTGAGAAATACAATAACAAAAAAGGATTGAAACACGACATTTAATATAATTAAATAATTGAATAGTAGTAAATTGCGTTTATGAGGTCCTATATAGCACAATGACTATAATAAATACCCACCAACCAGTAACTATTTATTTCCATATCAAATAAGGAATGTGGTGTAAAAAAGCCTTAGCTCGTTCTATTAAAGTCAGTTCTATAAAAGTTAGAAAATAATTTATGCGAAGAAAATTCCCGACAATGGATCTTACTGGTCTAAATATGTCGGTGCACTGTCGGCAGCCACTATAATCTACATATATTTAACTAGAAAATAATGAGAGTGGAAATTTTGAGAAAAATATTTCAAAGTGAAAGAAATATATTTATAAAAACAAAATCTCATCACTCAATCCGTTGAGCAATAATTGATGACCACTGAGCTTTAAAAATGAAGAACAATGCTTGGAACAACCCAACTAAAACAAAAATGTGTATATTTCGTTCTAGTTCTATTCACTATAAGTATTCTTCATCAAATTCAATGTTCTGATTTTCAATTTAATAAAGAACTAGACAGGCTCGCCGACTCCACGTATTCGGGGAGTTTAACTAATAAAAAATTGTAATCAATATTTCATTATGAATTGTTTTCCATCATTTCGATTTATTCTTGATACTATTAAATTTTTTTCTATTGGTTTATCTTAGACAACAACCTCATACTGAATAACTGGTAATAATTTATAGATAAAATAATGGTAATAATTTATTTAAAAAAAAAAATCAATTTAAATCGGATTGTTGTTTGATAAATTGGTAATTTAATAAATTAAAACTTTTGGATGATAAAATGACTTATGCGTGGAATAAGATTTAAATTGAAAATTAAAAAATTTAAAAAAAATATTTGATTTCGCCACGTCTCCTTTTAAATATCTATCATTTACAAGAATAATAATGAAAATCAGTTGTGAAATGATTCAGTTATTTGGTCCGTACTTCTTTCAATTTACAAATTAAATATAATGTACTCAATCATTGATCAATTTAATGGTACCATTAAACTTTAAACACTGTAGGTTAGTTATTGTAACAAAATAGCTGTGTTTTTGTTTAAAAGTCACGATAGACAGTTTATACCAGCCGAAGGTTTAAAAACCCAATAGCCAAAATCGCGTCAAATTAGCACTTGCAAGCTCACCGGCCATAAAACTGTTTTCAAACATTGTTAGCTCACAGCAAAAATTGATTGAACATATGTATAATAATTGCCAGAAATAAGAGTTCGATTTACAAAAATTATTGAATGTCTTTGCTCCACTGAGGAATAGGTAACAACTAAATTGTTAAAAAACAATCCACAGATACTTAGTTATAACTTTAAAGAATAAGATTCATATTAAATCACTTAAGTCGTCAAATAAAATATATTTAAATCACCGCAACTGAACGTTTGCCAAAAATTTTTTAATTAAAAAACTCTAAAATAAATTTTAAAATTAAATTTCTTCATTTACACTCACTAATTTTTATTAGACAATAAGATCTCTGAAATTTCAATATACAACATATTTCACTTTTAAATAAAACAAAAATAAAAAACAATAAAATCAAATCAAAAATAAACAAAAAGGACATTGAATCCTTTTAATGTGACACTCAAAGTTTCTTTTCTCATGCATGCAACTAAGTTTAGATTCGCGCTTATAAAACAAAAAAAAACAAAACGAGTGTAGGTATGTATTATGGAATGCATATAATAAAGTATTGATACACAAACGTGTATATATCTACATAATATTTGGTTTTATATTTTAAAATAAATGTCCTTTTCTTCGATTACATTCATACATATATCAACATATCTATATATATATATATACCACACGTGCATACCATATTAAAATACGTTAAAAGTCCTTTTAACAAAAGAAAAAATATGTCCTTTGATACAAAATTTTGTTAAGTTACAGAAAATTATTTATTCATTTTGATAATTTCAAATGTAGTGTCAGAGAGAGAGAGAGAGAGAAAGAAAGAGAAAAAAAGAGATAGAGTGAAAAGTAGAAAAAAGGGTGTTTACACGCAGTATACGTTATATTAATATCCTTTTGAAATTTCTAAAGAATAATAGAAATTCGTTTTGCTTTGCATGGCACACAATAATACGACAAAACGACTTACATATAAATACATACATATATATATATATGGGCTGTTATAATATGTTTGTATGTTAATGCACAAAATATTTGCTGCATTTGTAATACTATTTTCAACCTCATTTTTCTTTTTTCTCTTTTTTTCTTTATTTTTTTTTTTACAATTTTTTATTTCCTTCCAAGGATTTAATAGGAAAAGGATATGTCAAAAGGATAACGCATTATAATTTTCAAAACGTTTCTATGGGTCGAATTATATTTGTATTATATGCCTGGCTGTGTATATATATGCAAATTACTACTTAATTCAAAATTCAGAGAGCACAAAACAAAAAAAAACAAAAATGTACGAAAGAGAGGACGAAGTAAGGAAGGAGTTATATATATACATATAAAAGAAGAATTGTGTCCTGTCCAACTTTTTTCAAAATATACGTATAATCATATAATATATATGTACAGATTTGAATACAGTTAGAATTAAAAAATGCCTAAAGTTTTGTTGTTGAAAATATTTTCTGCCTTTCATTATCCAAACGAATTACACACATTCATACAAACAAATTTTAACAAATTGTATTGTATAGAACGGAATTTGAAAATGTTGTTGACAGCATTTTCATTTTCCTAATGAAAATTTCACAACAACTACAACAACAATCAAAGAGAAAAATAACAAGAGAGGACCGTATATATATATACATATATATATATATATATATATATATATATATATATATATTTAATATATGTAACAGAAGAGAAATATTACAAAAATAAAAAATCAAAAAAAAACAACAGAAAAACAAAAAAGGTAGAAAATTCCTTTTAGTCTGGAGATTAATTGTTTCTTAAAAGATGTATTTATATTATTATATATATATGTATATGGATATATGTATTTATGTGTGTTACTGCGAGTAGTATAAATAATTGTATTAAAATGTGAGTATGGATTCAAGGATATTTATGCAGGGTGTACTAAAATCAACTTGTTTTTTATTGTACTTACATTGTTCAACTAAAATTTGCCCTAAAGGTATTTTTTTTTATAATGTGGAACATATGCTATAATTAATTATGTTATATAATATTGGGCACCAGCAACTACGGTACTTATCGTATTATTATTTTGGCAGTATGTAAATAAATAAAAAAATGCACATAATTAAAATCACTAGCATTTATTTTGCTATTGATCGTAATTTTATAGCAAAGCAAAGTTGTCATCATCTTGTATTATAATCCTTGGTTGGGCTAAGCTTTCATCGCAGTATTAATCCAATTGTTTTTGTCTGCTGGTATAATATTCTACCAATTTATTATTTATAATTAGTGTTTTTAAGTCTAACGAGAGTTATCTTTACAATTTATACTTCTTGTTCTATTTTTAGCTTTTGTTTGCATAGGATTTTAGAGTTAATCTTTGTTGTTTGGCATTCTCATTACAAGCCTGGTTCATCCGATATTAGTATTTGATTTTAAAATTAATATTACAGTTTACCATCACCATAGTTATTTTGTCAGTTCATAAAATTTGTCATTTAATTGTTTTCTGTATTTTCTTCTTTCTAATCTATAACTCTAATCACAGAATTTGCTGATAATTATTTTTTCCAAACATTTTAAATGTATTTTCGTTATTAAATTTTCATGCCCAAACTTCATCCCCCTATATATGTAGTAACTGGCAACTGGCAAAGCAATTTTTCATATATTTTGTATTTGTTTCTTCTTAGTATAGAAAATTTAATTTCATTCGCTTTTGAGCGTAATAGTATTTGTGTCATTCTTGTAATAGCTAACAAATTCAGTTCTTGAAATAAGTCAAAATCTGTATAAATTTATTTTATTTTATAAATACTACACCCTGTTACTATACTATAGCTATATGCACTTATGTATATATATATATATCAGTTAAAATTATGGCTAAGTGTATTATAAATTTTCAAGAGAAATTCTTGAAATTCTTAACTAGGTTTGACTTGACGTAGACTAGAATAGGTGAATATTTATAGTTGTTGGTTGATTTTCTAAGGTGAATATAAAATTCTTATCTTTTTTGCTTTTTTTTTTTGTTTTGTTTGTGTCATTTTCAGAATCGATCGATTAAATTTAATAAAAAGTACATAGTTGAGAATTTGTTTTTTTTTTTGTTTTTGTTTTTTTGTAGGCTCTAAGCTCTATTTTATGTTGATTTAGACATTTTTCATTTAAGATATTTGTTCTTGTTCCTGTTGTTATAATTGTTGTTGTTGTTGTTGCTAGCTATCTTTAGTATCAATATAAACTATCAATATGCATGCTGTGAAAATGTTATGATGATGGAAATTGGCAAAAGAATGAATAAAAGAATGAAAAATCATTTTAAAATTACAACATTTAAATAATGAATCTTTAAATTAAGAAAAAATTGTTAAATTACTGTTTAGATTATTATTTTTTGTTGTTTATTTTCTGAGTAAATTAAACTTTAATACTATATAAACATATTCTTAAAACTTTAATAAAATTGTCATGAGATTCAGAAAAAATATACAGGACAGGGTATAATAAAATAACGCATAGATAGTATATATACAAAATCACAAACATTTATAACACGCAAGAGTTCATCAAACATCATACGAATGTTCCAATGAAATATCTACGAAACTGAATTTGCAAGTTCGCTAATAATTCACTCACTTCATTTACAGTTTCAAATAATAATTGACTGACTTATATTATACTTTACTTACTTATACTATCCTTACTTATACTTCACTTACCGATTCATATAGAATTTCAAAAATAATTGACTCATTGTTTTGAAGTCGTCCAACTTCAAGATAACCTCTGTACCAAATTCAGTGTTCTAAAAAGATATTATTATATAACTATACATATTGACTTGGGTGCAGTAATTTCACTAATTTTCAGATATCTTAAATATAAAATTGAAAAGTAAAAAAAAAATTAATAATGTAATTTATCAAATATTTATTAACAATAATTAACAATAGTTTGTAAAGTTGGAAGAAATTACACATCAGATATGTTTTTTTAATTTTATCTTTTTATAAACTCTACTAATTTGCTACGTGGAATAATCGAATTGGAATTGAGTGTTTGAAATTTGAATTAGATTGTATGAGGCGAATTAAATAAAAATCAAAACTAAAAAAAAACAGGTAAATATTTTGAAGAGTACTGAAAAAGATAATATATAACTACTCGGAATTTGGATAGCCAGATGTAGTTGTTTTAGTAATGCAAATACATATTTGAATTAATCATTTTTATTTTGACATTAATTATTACAATTTTTTAATTATTATTTTTGTTTTCGACATTATTACTTTGTATTTTAATTAGGTGGTAATATCAAAGTTTAATTGGACATTTATAATGAGAATATCAAATTTGATTATTACTTATTGAGTATTTATTATTAATAATTAATATTAGAATTAATAATAAATAACTGTTTATTGTAAATATTATTGTAAATATTATTTGTTTTATAAACTGTTAATTATCTATATATTTACTATTGTATTATAATTATTATGTTTTAAGGTTAAGTATAGGTACACTATTGGAATTTCCATAAACAGAGAAAAATAAAAACACAAAATATTTGTATTAATTAAATTTCTCAAAATAGTTATTAGAAGATATGGATTTTATTAAATATATAAATGTATATGTATTATGTATACTTACATAATTTAATTTCATATTTTTGTTTATTTTTGAAATTTACTGAGTAATTTAGAATATTATTATTTAACTAAGGTAAAGTACCCTATCACCGGCATGTTAAGAGTTATTTTACTTAATTTTATCTGTAAAATTTTATTTCAATTTATATTTTAAATAAAAATTGGGTTTTATTACAGATTGAACATTTAAGAACATATTTTTAATACAAACTATTAATTAAAAAACAATATTTTTTAATATTTATTGAGTTTTAATAAATCAGTCAAATTGTCTTATTACCGACGCATAAAATTTTTTACCGGCGATTGCATTCCTATTACCGTCGTATATGATTTATTGAACCTAAAATAAATAAATAATATTTATTTTATAATAGTTTTTAACCTAAAATAAATAAATAATATTATTCACTTTCAAAGCCAGTCTAATAACACATGAACGGAATCAGACCTTTATTAATTGAACAGTCCCCTGATTCCGTCCACTTTTATATTATCAATATACTTAATCTAAATTTTCAAAATAATTGAGTGGAAAAGCGCATTTTCGTAGTAAGGTAAGAAAATACTATTAACGTTGTCTGTATTTTCTAATTCCTTAAAAATCGAAAGAAATATTTTTTTTACTTTTAAACTATTCTTGCATTAAAAATTTAGAAAAAAAACCTCTGCTGACATAAAATACAACGAAATTATTATAACTCTCTCCGATCGACCAAAACCTCAATCATTGGCCCTTTTTGTTAATATTTGTGCTGGCAATCCCTTGTATGTGTATGAATTTAAAAATCATTAGAGGGAGTAGTTATTTTACCATCATTACTTGTCATTATATAAGTACTGTGATATACTCCTTTTCATCATTGGCTATTCTATTGTATACTTGCTGAAAATCTTTTTTGAACAAAACAAACTTTTGGACACATAAAAAAAGCTGTTTCGTCGCAATTAACAATTCGTACCGGATTTTTATTTAGGTCTAGCAAGTTTTACTCTATTAAATATTTTTCAAACCAATTTCTAATTGTACACTCAGTCAAAGAAGAGCGGCTTTTCGATCAATTTTGTGGAACTCTTTGAGTTAGCTCTGGGTAACGCCTTTGAAAACTGGTAAATCATTTTGCTCCTGGAATACAATTTTTGAAATAATTTGGCTTTTCCAAAATTTTAACTAAAGTAGCAACACTGTGAACAAATTGCTATTTTGTAAGCGGAAATCCCATGTACCCAATCTCTATTGCCCATTTGACCAACAACTTTTCTTCATTATCATTCAATATTTTTGAGGGGCCAGATTTTTTATTCGGTTAATACTTTAACAAAATGTTGTCATTTAGTGTTGTTCTTGGTATGCCGAATTTTTACTATCTGCATATATATACTGCTTCCATTTTCTTAAGATGATATTTACATATTTATATCAATATGTGTCGGTAGAATAGAAACTTGTACACTAACAATAGAAATTTGTAAATTTTAAAGAAATCTTATTACAGGCATAATATGTCGGAAATAGGAGATGCTAGAATTTAATATAATTCTATTACCGGCACTAAATAAGTTAGTTATTTAAGCTTAAAAAATATTTTTATTTTAAAAAAAATATATTTTAGGGTAGAAAAAATATTAATACTATATTTAGTGTATAATTTATAAAAAATATAAATTTTGCTATAAATATATAAATATCACCTTAAAAAAATATATGGAATTCTTAAGTCACCTCAGAAAAACCACAATTTTTTTTAGTTTGAAGACCTTCACTACTCTAAATTCATTTTTATTTAAATTTTCTCCCTTTACGAAAATTTTAGCATTATATATATATATATATATATATATATATATATATAAAATTTAATAATAAAAAAAATAAAATAAAACCTTTTCTGCCAAATTTAATTGTCCGTTTGCTAATTTTTAAGATTTGAAAATAATTTGCCGGTAATAGGCGGTTTTAACTTAACTGAAAATTAATTAATATTAGTTACTTAACTTAATTGAGTTCCTTAATCGTACAGGTTGGCTGTGGTATTGTGGCGAGTAATCTCCTAAAATAACAAGAATATTCATTTTTTTCATTTACAATCAAATTAAAGCATCAATATGGAAATGAATCGTACCACTTTACGCATTTATGATAAAATTATGGATATTTTGTAGTTTGTTGAATATTAACATGACTAATTGTAAATTAGTAAACTTATTTTATTTACAATGAATATAGTTATACATAGTTACATTTATAAAATACATTCAATATTATTTAATTGGAAAGTTTTCTTTCAATTCGTTAATCTGTATTAGATCTTACCCAGTTTGAGATTAAGAAGAATCTTTCACTGCGTACTATTTAATATTGAGCAAGTAGACTGTTCATTAATGTCAAAAAAAGTAAAATTTGTGTCTAAAGTAGCATGCAGACTATCATTTCATTTATCATTTTACAAAATTGTCAGTCCAAATCAAAAATTTTTGATATTTCATCATTTAAACTGTCATTTTATCATTTAATACTATTACACCATCATTTTAAATGACAGTCACCGGGTGAAATGATCCATGAAATGATAGTCTGCATGCTACTTAAGTAGCACCGATGTCAAGAACATCAAATTGCTCAGTATACTGTTCATAAACGTCAAAAAAGTGACATATGTGTCCAATTTATGTAGATTAGTTTTATATTGTGTAAAATAATTCTTGTAAAACAATGAAAATAGTGTATTGATATTGATTTTATTTTTTACATCTGTAAATTTTGTGTAAGATTTTAAAGTTTAACAATGAAAGATTGACATTCATATATATTCATTAATTTATATGTGTATAAAAAATTATTGAAATAATGGTCACATTTAGATTAAATTTAGACCCAGAGTTCTTGCATATCAAATTTACTTTGACCATTTAGTTTGATTGTATGAAAATTTGATGTGTGAACGAAGTTTAATTTCAAATTTTATTACGAAGAAAAAACATTTGCTTGGCAGGATTAGGAATAAAATTAAATATGATGAAAACTCAAATTTTTGGGCTATTTAAGATTTGTTATTCGTTTTGTTTGTTTGTTTTTATTTGATATTTGTGTTATATGTTTTGGTTTTTATATTTTCATTTTTTTTAAATTTATTTTACAATAATTTTGTTTAAAATTCAAATTATAGCTTTTGAAACATAATATTAATTTGATTTTACAACTTCACTTTACATATATATCTTTAATCTAACTAACCAGTTTAAGAGATAAAAATTTCATCATAACTCAAATTGAACGAATGAACGATTTATTTCGTTCAATTAAGTCGTCTAATAAAACTTTGTCTGACAGTTAATCATAAGAATATTTATTGCAAATACGCTGAAGTAGAAATTTTGATTATAAATTAAATACAAACAACACATTATAAATAGTAGTTATATAAGCGAAATGAAATTTCGGAAATTCTGATATTCAATTAACTACAAAGTCATTATGAATAATTTCAAATAATTTTCAATAAATTTAGTATTAAGAAATAATATTTTAAAACTTGATATACTTAACAATTTTTAATTAACAAATCTATCCGGTTCGTTTTTCAAAAAATGCATGTTCTGCAATTTAATTAAAACTTTTCTTATCAATAAAATTTCCAAAGAAATTTTTCAATTTTACATAAGTACTTCAAAACAATAAAAAGTTAGTTAAGTATTAGGAATTCGAATTAAAAATCATTAAATAAAATTGAAATTTTAAATTAACCTAAATATAAATATAAGATATACGTATATATATATATATATATATATATATGGTATACTATATACTAAATAAATTAATTTTTATTTTATTTTTTTGTTACAAATTTAATGATTTAAAATAGTTATAAAAAAAAAAAAAACAATTTCTAGTACCGGAAACAAAGTAAAATTATAAAAATAAATAAAAATAGAAAAGAAAAAAACTCAAATAGAGAAAATATAAATGATGAATTAATAAAACCAAATGCATCGGTGCATTTAAATAAAATTAATGTACCATTTTATACAATACTTCATATTACATAGTTAGCAGTTAAATAAGAAAATTTATTTTTACAAAATTTATTACTTGGGAAATTTATTTTAATTTGAACATAATTCTTAAAATTAAATATGGTAATTGTAAAATAGAATAGTGGAGTCCGTTTTTGTTTTTTTTTTTTTATTTTAATTTTACTAATTTAATTAATTTCAAAACAATTGAAGAGTTTTTAAAAATTATAAAATAAAATTTTAAAGTTTATTATAACAAAGACATTAAAAGTAATTAATATTTAGTTTTGTAATAAATATAATTTTGAAAGCTTTTGAAAATAAATTTTTTCCAATTTAATGAATACGTACAAACCTATTAATTTGTTGTGCTAGTTATAGTTTTCAGAATGCTATAACAAGAAATTCAAGAACAAGATTAAAATTAAAATTTTCTTTAAATTTTAAACTAAGGAGTTTCTTATGGTTATTGGTTAGGCTTTAAACTTAATTATGCATTGTAAGGAATACCTATACTATATCCATGATATTAATTTATTAAGTGAATCAAATCACAGTAAACCCTCCTACAACGGTAAGCTCTAAGTGGTAGCTAAATATATTAAGTGGATGCTAAAGTATACAGATATCTCTAACAATCAGAAAGTTGAAGTCCTAGTCAGAAAATAATATCAACTTTTTCTAAATTTATCAGTTATAGTAACTGAACTGTAAATATATGCAACTATCAATACAATTTTGTATACATATATATGTAAAGATTTCGGAAAAGGTGGTAGTCCTGATTTTGAAACCATTTTTAAAAATAGAAGAGCACAATCTGACATGCACTTGTATATATAAATATGCTGGAATATAGACTTTTGAATAACAGATAAGTAATTTATGTTTATACATATAACAAATAAAATTTATAACTGCACTTATTTATCAATTTCTATTTTTTCTTTTCACTTTGTTTACTATAATATTAGAATTTAAATTAATTTTACTATATTTCATATTTAATCACTTTTTTCAATATTATTTTATTTATTTAATTATTTCATTTTGAACTCAAGAGAGCTAAAGCTCGTATAGTGTGTTTTACAATTAAAATTAAATGCGTGTTGAGAAACCGATATGGTTTTACTTCGCATCTGAATGGGAAATAAAACCCGAAAAAATGTGCTATATAACTGTATTTCTCACTCAAAAGCGAAATAAGGTCATTATGGCTTTATTACGTATGGTGTTATTTCACGAAGCTTCATCATCATCATCATCGTCCTGTACCTCCGTCAAATTCTAAAATATCAAATCTAATATTTAGCTACTTAAATTATATTCAAACATTTCAGTGCAGTTTCAGTTTAGTTCTGTGATAAATAAAAAAAAAAAAGTCCAGTCTTCACCTCCAAAAACCAAAATATTTTTCGAGAACAGCCTGGTATTTAGCTTCCAAAAAATCGCTACATTTTCTTTTCGTTTTTCCATTTTTTTTTTGTTTAACGATTGTCCGTATACAAGTATTTACTGTCCTATTATAGTAGTCACTATTTAACTCACTCATATTTTTTATATGATTTTAAGTCAGCATTTTTTTTACATTTCGAATATCCATATAATTTATATGCAGAAAAAAAATAAATAATGACTTAAAAACTGACTTAAGCATGTTATTAATTTTTCTTACAATGCAAATTAATTTCAACTATAGGCGATCTGTAATGGTATACTGTAACTTGAAACAGACTCTTGTTAATGAATTGAAATAGTAAACAATTGTAATAACATGTTTATTTCATCTAATGCGATTTTAATTAATCTTTAAATCTAATTATCAAATCACAATTACAATTTTTTTAGGCATCTTTTTATTCTTCCCTCTTCTTGTGCTAATTTATTTATTTCGATGTTTAAATTATTTAGAATTTTTTAATTTATTTTATCTTTTATATTTGTAATTCAACATACTGTTGCAGAATATTGAATCGTTATATTCGTCATAGTCTAAAAATATACTTTTCATCTCCTAAGGGATTTGTAACGAATGAATGAATAAATAAATACATTTTTTCGTTAATTGTTAGGGTAACAATGTCGATATTAATTAACAATTTGTGTAGATATTAATAACGATGTCGATGTAAACGATGAAAATCATTATTATTTAGACATACCATTTAAGTATTGGCTCTCATTATCATTTCTGACTTTGTTTTTTGTTTTTATTTTATTTTTATAAAATACTGAGCTTTGGGATGTAAACTTTAGACAGCACTTACATACCGCTTGTATAAATGAATTGTTCTCCAAATCAGCATTTCATATTAGTTTTATAATTGATTTATGTATTTATATATATATATATATATATATATGTATCTTTTTTGGATACCGTAAACAAATTAATTTCAAAACACTCCAATTATTAGTACTTATAACTTTTCGATTTCGACTTTTAATTGGAATTTCATTTTAAAAAATTTTATTTACATATACTTACATATTTATTTTAATAATTAATCACAAAAAAATATTTTTATTTTGTTTTAAACAAAAATGTCAAAATTTAGAAAAAAAAAACCTGTCATCAACTTAAAATTTCAATATTACTAACTTTCAACTTAAAATTATTCATCACACTTGATACATACATATATAATATATCTACATCCTTATATACATAATAAATATAAAATTAAGCATAATGTACCTACTTATAAGAAAAGAACAGTAAGTCTTGTTTTCAATTTTCTCTAACTTTTACAGCTTCGTTCCATTTATTTTGAACATTCAAACATTACGTAAACTAAGTCATGAAGTTGCTAATATTTATTTAATAAAATAAAAAAAAAAAATTAAAACAAAAAAAAAGTATTTTATTTTTCGTAACCATTAAATTTTGCCGCACAAAATTTTAATATTCAAATTCATCTAAATTTTATTATCCTAAACACACATATATACATATACATAATATGATTTTTATATCCATAAATACAAATATAGTAAGTATCATAAAACATTTTGCCTTTCATCGGTTCCAAAAATATTAATTTTAACCAAAAAAAAAAAAATTATAATAATAATAATAACAATAAGAAAAACAATAAAATAAAATCCTTTTTGCCAGTAAAAGTATCGTCATGAAAAATTCCATCTAATTTAAATTTTCTAAATAGAATAAAAAAAAAAAAACAAAAACGAAAGTAAAAATAAAACAACAACAACAAATCATGCTATTGTATTCACCCGCCGCCCTGATGATGGCGTAATAAAGGATCTAGTTGCTTCTGTTTTTTTTTGTTTTTTTTTTTTGTTTTGTTTTATTATGTTTTGTATATGCGATGCGGCAAAAGGAATTTTCATCATCGCATCCAAAAATGTTGTTCTACTCTATTGAATTCTTTTCGATCTCTTTCTAACCCTTTATACTTTTTTCTTCTTTTTTCCTATACCCAACCATATAATATTATATTCATTACACTACACTACACTATACACAATATTATAATATGTATATAGTATAGTTTTATAATATTTAGAAAACTAAAACAATTTTTCAATATTTCTATATCCTTTCTATATCCTTTTTATATTCATAATATCCTTTATTTATTATATAAATATATATATTTTGATTTTTATTAACAATAATAACAACAACAGCAAAAATAACAATCATATAAATAAAAAAATAATAAACGATGGTAACACAGTGTTGAGAGACAAATTATTTTTCTATTTATTAAATAATATTCTCTCAAACACATGCACGATTCAAAAAGATCTACTCTACATACTATTTTTCTCTTTCTCCATATCTCCTTTTTTGTCTAGGGTATTAAATTATGATGATGATGATGATGATGCTGGCTGATAATGATAGTGATGATGATGATCCAAAAAACGTATATATATGTATATGTATATAATTTAATTTAACGCTATATTCTGTGGTATTTACAATATGTGCTTCATTGAATTTAGCTCTTACCCACCTGCCCGACAACACTCTCTAAACAATATTCTCAGTTTCAAATAAAAAGTGGTGTCAGTCATAGAATAGAATAATTTATATTGAAAATTGAATTGCTGAATGTGAGTGGGTGGTAGCTTAGTTATTGGGTGACCTTTTTAATAATTTGCTTTTGTTTTTTTCTTCTTTCTTTTTTGTTATTTTATTTTTCTTATTAAAAAAAAAAAAAAAATATTACACGATGTCATAAAAATTGGATCATGGATTTTAAAGGGTTTTATTGTCAATATATATTTTTTAGATGATAACTATATATAATATATATAAATATATGTATGTGTATGTTGTAGAACAGGAGATTGATGTTAAATTTTCTAATTGTTTCCACTTCTAATTTGGATATTTTATAATCAAACATTTGTACTGAAAATAAGTCTCTGATTTCTTTAAGTAACACAAGGCGTGTTTTAATCAATGTTTTGTCAATTAATATTCATGTTTTAACAACTTTTTGAACCCATTAACATGTCGTTTATTCTTAGTGATGTGTTAAATAGTCTTTTTTATATTTTAAATGTAGATTATTTGTTTTATAAAAATGGTTTTGGTTTATTACAGAAACAGAAGTAATCATGTAAATGGTATATTAGTAGTTTTCTACAAATAACTGAATCAGCTTATGTGTCATCTATAATTTAATTCATTATTTACTGGGGTTATAAAGTTTTATTTACGATACTTTAATTAAATAATTCATTTTTAATTTTTGAAAATTCAACTAACATTTATACATATATATTTTGTTAATGGTAAAAAAAATTGTGAATTAGATATAGGAAATAAAAAAATAAACTCGAATCCTGTTTATAGTACTCACATTTTACGGAGTGTAAATTTACTTCTTATAATATTTGATTTGGTTTTTTGTTAGTTATACATAGTATTTTGTAGATATAAGATATATTTTATGAATTTTTGTGAATTTTTAAGTGAATAAAGACTAACTAAAATAAAATAAAATATAAATAAACTTATTTCCAAAGAAAAAATAATTTTTAAAAGTTTATATAAACCTCGAACATAATAATTAAGGGTCTTATTGCATAAAAAAACAACTTGTTTCAAAAATCTAAACTTTTCTAAGCCGATGTAAGAAAGTGATGATATTGCGTAAGCCAATCGAATTGAAGAAAAGAGCTGCCGGTGTTGTTACCAAAAAATGAAAAATTTAGTTGTCAAACGATTTGAATTGAGATGTTATTTTTTATTATTGTGTAAAAAAAGTTTTGTAAAAAGTAACTACATAGTTACTGTGTTTTAAATTATAAATTATTAATTAGTGTAACTATTATACCATATTTTATTACTTATTGTGTTTTTGTTATATTTTCGTGATTTAATAATTTGTTAAGCCTATATAAGTTATCGATATTTTAAATTATATAGTTAGGCACATATAATTTAAAATATATGAATAATTTTTATGTAGGTTTGTGGAGAGGTACATATAAAAAAGACTTTTACTTGGCTGGATATTTTTGAAGAAGAATATAATTGCTGTAGGACAATTTCTCCAACTGCCTGATCTCTTATTGTCGATTTTTTTTTCTATAAATGAATTATTATAAAAAAATTATTTTTTTTATTTTCTTTATTAGGTTTAATATCACAATAGTTGACTTAAGTCGACAAAAAAGTCGGTTCACAATCGACATTCGCATTAAGGCCGTAAGTTATATTTATCGCAATATAGTGCAGTTTCAATTCAAAATTATGTTCGGTATAACTACCTATATGAGCTCTGTTTTAGTACCAGAATCATATTTTATTACATGTAATACGTATTACATAAAATTGATAATATATTTGCAACATTTTAAAAACAGAAATAACTAGTTATAACTACTAGGAAAATAAGTCAGTTATCACATGCTAATATTTTTACCTTAATTTTATCATATTTTTCTTTACGAAATTTCGATTTTATCTGTTTTCATTTACTAGATTCAAAGCTATAGTTTTTCTGAATACAAATAATTTACTACACACAGTTTTATACTCATAGCTTCGACAAGAATATTTTTCAAAAAAATAGCATGATGTCCTTAGAATAATGTTTCTTTGTTTTTGCTTTTATTCTAGTGAGTTAAAACATCATAGTAACGTTACGGAGCTATGCTACATAATATACTGAGTCTAACAAAAGTGTTATCAATTTGATTTTTCTAAATAAAAACAATCTCAATGACTGATTTTTATTCACCGATTTTGACAAATTTAGTTTGCGTAATCCATCAATTTAAATATTTGCATTCATAATAATTATAATCCAGCCTATGCGTCACCAGTGGGGTTCCAAAACAATTATAATAATTTCTTCAATAAAAATTATAAGATACAAGTACCTCTTTCAGTACATATATCTAACAAACTTGATACAACCTCTCGAACTAAATTGCATTACCACCAACTTTGATTCAGTACAATAGATGAACGCGATAGTTCAATATTGAACAATGAATCAATTTTTCCTTTTTTTTTATATTATTCCCGAAACAATTTTTCAAACGCTTATTTTGCATTTTAATACCTTCCAGGTGTATTCAAAATAAGTCACCATACTATACATATACATCTAAACATACTCTATAGTCTATATAACTATAATATGTTTTGTATACTTATATATAGTGATACCTCCACGTATGATGCGGTTTTTTTTTTTTACAGAAAATTGATTGAAAATTCCTTTGGTAAAAAAAAGCAACAACACAAAATCAAAAAATAAAATAAAATCATCGAAAATTAAGGAAATTTTTTTTTAGATAATAGAAAAGCTCAAAACAAAAAAAAAAGTAGAAAATAATTTTCAAAACCAATTTCTTCACTTTTGTACATATATAACGAAAAATAATAAAAAAAAAAAAAAACAGGAATTTTTAACACTTTTGTCCTTGCATTAAGGATATGACTAGTGGTGTTAGATATGCATACTTTAAGTTTATTCAAGAGTTTTTCATATTTTTAATAAAATAAAAATTAAAAAACTTTTTTAGGTGAGACTACTCACTTATTCTATATCGCGTCAAAGATCAGTTCACACTATTTAGAGTAAATTTGATTTACCTTTGAAAATTGTATATAAATTTTATGATATATAGAATTTACATATGGAAGTTTATTAAACCAAACATCGCAAAACAAAAAAAAATTTAATATGGAAAAATTCAAATTTGATGATAAGAAATATTTTTGAATTGCCTTTATCCACTCGTGTTATTCTAAGACTACAGTTATAGCAATTTGTAAAATAAGTACATACATTTCTTATTTTCAATTCTATACTGAAGTATTTATAGACCCAACATTTTAGTGAAAAGTTATTTTACGATTCAGTATTTATTTTATCCCTTTTTTAGGTCTATTGGTCAAAATCAGTAGAGGTTCACATCAGTTTTTCTTTGTCATTTTAGCTTTACAGCCCCTTTTAGAAGTTGAACTAATCAGAATTAAACTTGTATTCACGGTTTTTCTATAATTATACAAATGTATTTCATTAATAGATACTCATACTTAACAATTCGTACTTAAGTTAATTTCAGTTTCAGTTTTCGTTCATCTTAAGCTGGTACGAATCAGTTCATAGGTTACTTAAATAAAATGACGTTTGAACGAAATGACATTCAATTTGTGGATAAAAATCAATATAAATAAAGTTCAAAATGGTGTTTCTTCTTTCAAAGTGTCATATTAAATGAAGTTTTACCTAGCGTAACTAAATTGGCTAGTCAACCTAGTACCTTTAATTTTTGACGTAAGGTAACTTAAGTACGGCGAGTCAGGCTTTTTGTTATTTTACGTATTTTAACAAAAATTAACAAATTTTATTCGTTAAGTTTCTTAGCCTAGTAATATAACGATATTTTCAAGCCACTGAAACAAATTTTTAGATTTACTTCGAAGCTTAAATTAATTATTTGATTGTTGAATATATACATAGTTATATATACATCATGACTTGTTATGAAACTCAATTGTGGTAACTTCAAATTCGAAATTTAAAATTCTTTAAAAACTTTAATTTTTTATTTAATCTCAATTTTCTTTAAATTATTTCTTAAAACTCTAAAACTTATTCTCAACAATCTCAAATTAAAATCAACTTGTCTGTTGTAAATAATATTTAAAAGATTTCAGCATAATTTATTATTGAAGTCAATAAATTTCAATCATTAATGTTGACATTTAAGGTTTCAAATATATTCAATTTACAATTTAGAAAAAAAAAACAAAAAAAAAACTTCTTTCAATTGAAAATTTAATGAAAAATAAATTTTGAAAAAATCAATTGATTACTTAATCCATATGTCACCCGAATCATTTCTTTTCATTCTCAATTATATACATAATCATATATATATATATAAAATGTACATAATATAGCCTAGAATTTTTTTTAATATATGTATATAATTTATTATCAATCTTCAAATTTTAATTTTTATTTCCCCTTTTATTTGAATAAAATTTGTTGTCTCACTCTCTCTTCTTCTTCTTCTATATTTAAATTTTGAACAACAAATTTTCATATACCATTTTTCATTTTCATACTATACTATTTCAATTCCACTTCCACATCCTTTCTATTCATAAGCTTCTCCCACTCTCTTCAATTACTACTTACCTCCCACTCTTTAGGTATATCGTATGATTAAAAATGACTTTTATTATATATTTTTTTGCCTTTTGAACTTTTTCACCACGATATCTTTTTGTCTTAACATTTCGGTTGTTTTATATTCCACTTTTAATACCATTTTAATGTATAAAACAACGCGGAAAAACAATTTAAGGAATTAAAATAAGAATAAGGATAATAAAATAAAATAAAGTCTTAGCAATGACAATGCTATGGAATAAAGAAAAAAAAAAGTAGTAGAGAGACAGAGATGGAGAAAGAAATGGAATATTCAAAGAATAAGAAAATATGATATTTTTGGGGTTCACTTTTAATTCACCACCATCCATTATAAGTTGGGAGAAGACACAAAAGGCAAGTTAGTCTTTATCGCTGTCTTTATTTAAAATACTATGGCTCCTTCTATTTGGATGATGGTAGTGAAGAAAGGAAATAGTAGTGTTGCCATATTTTGACAAAAGTTAAACTAAGGCAAACATTTATAAAATTATTTTACAATACAACTTAGTTGCCAACTAAGTGTGCAACATGTATCGTTTTTGTGTCCAAATTGTATCGTGAAGCAATTGTCAACCAACTTTACAACCATTTTGACAAGTGACCATTTTGATAAATGACCGAATTAAGCCAATCAAATTACAGAAGAAAAAAATTTTATGGCAAAAATAAATGGCGGTTGTACAATAAATTGACATTATGTTAATATGTGTGTAGGGGGTAGTTGTACAACGTATTGTCAACTTACTTGACAACCAAGTTGTATACTCTGTAAACAGCATTACTTAATATTTGTATATATATATTTATATATATATATATTATACATATTTATGTATTTTATTAATTAATTTTGATAATCGGATTTGTTCTTATAGTACGTTTTCAAGCTCATGTTTATGGATAAACATGTTGTTTATGATAAACTGGTTGTTTACGTAGTGGTTTTCCCATACAAATTTGCTGAAAATCATAAACAAGTAGCGAGGTGTTTATATCATAAACCACTTCAAAAACATGTAACCCAACCATGAAATTTCGATTTTTTGTCGATTTTAAATTTTTTTTTGCATGACCCTTGATTTTTTTGTCATAAATTCATTTTGTCATTTGTCAAAAAAAAAACAAAAACAAAAAGAGAAAGAAATCAAAATACCAAGAATAAATGAAATTATGTGAATTTGTGTGAAATTAGTTTAGCTTCAATTAATGATCATCAAAAAAACGAAAAATCAAGTATAAATTCTCAATTATCATCAGCACGATTAATTGAACAATCTTGTATAACTTTAATAGAAAAAAGTGAAAAAAAATTATATGGAGTTATAGAAATGATTGAGAAATTACAAGACTTACATGGAAAGTTAACAGAAGAATTAAAACAAAGGATATTGTAAAAGATGCATTTTTATTTTTAATTCACTTAATTTAATTAGTTTTATATATTAAAAATGTATAAATAATAAGGCTTTATATATGTATAAGTAAAAAATTCAAATGGAAAAAGAGATAATAAATTAAAATGATGATTATTTTTTTTATATAATTGTAAATTGAATATTTTTGTATTTCGTTTTTGAAAGATTCTCAGAACTAAATGTTGAAGTGAGTAAAGTGGGTATGGTAATAAACTAAAATGTGAATTATTTTATTTGTTTCTCTGATATTATCATTTTTTTTAAATCCTCCATATTTTTTTTTATTTTATTCATTTATCGTATACCAATTATAATAGCTTAAGTTCTACACAAAGATAATACAAAAAAAAATTTTATATAAACAATAAACAGCTGGTGGTTTTCCAAAAAACCTTGTGAACACTTGACATTTGACTGGTTTATGAGCTAGTTGTTTATCCATAAACATGAGCTTGAAAACGTACTATTAGTGATACGTAGGTTCGTAGGCAATTAATTTTTTAGTTTTAATAAGTTAAATTTCCTTTTACTATAAATTATTAGTGAAAGTAAATTCGACTTTTAATTAATAAATTAAATAATTGTATAAATTAATTAATTGTGCAAATATAGATATTTCGGAAACAATTTACTTTCTTTATCAGTGTTTGCGACAAATTTTTAGATTTTCGTACTAAGATTAGTCGTTATATAATTAATAAATATTTTATGAAGTTAATATAAATATTGAGGGGCCTATTATGTATTTCGATCGATTTATTGAATGTGTTGAAAAGTGTTAAATTCAAATCTACGATGAAAATGACATATTATTATATATTTAAATGTCAAATTCAAATTATTATTTAAAAAAAAAAGAACAATAGTGTTTAATTTGAAATTTTAAAGTTAAAGCTATCTACATGTATTCATTTCTCTGAAATATTAATTCTAAGTAAAGTTAGAAGTGTTCAAAATAAATAGAAATTATTAAATTATAAGTTGATAGATAAAATAATTTCAGCAAAATTATATTTTTCAAATTCTGATAGTGATGAAGTTTTTGTTGAAGACCTAAACCATTCAGGTATTTAATAATAATGCTGCCAATTTTCTTTTGCATCATGTTTTATAAAAAAACCCTTTTGAAAATTAATGGTTGATGGATGGTTATTATTTTCACTAACTTTTCATATTGAAGTTTATTTGTAACTTGTCTTTTATTCCTATTAAAATTTCAATACAAAATAATTATCAAGAGTAAAGTAAAATACTTACATTTCAACTTTTGAAATTATTTTTATTACAAAAAAAATATCACAAATAAAAAACAAAACCCCAAGCGTCACTTTTTTATTTTATCGGTCAATTCAAAATTAAAATAATTCAAACAAAATCTCTCTTTCGATGTCTCTTTCGCATTAAAATTTTACATCGATAAATTTTATCGATTTCGTCGACAATTCCTGAACCATATCGAAAAACATAATGGCAATTCTGCATTTTGGCATTTCTTTCGATCAAATCGTAATCGTTATCGATATACATATAGGCACCTGAAATTCAAGAATATTGACATTTGATAATTAACTACCTAATATTAATAAAATTTAATAGTTCTCTTCCTCTTGTTCGATATTAGTCTGATCATTGTTGGTGAAACTTAGGTTCAATATTTAATAATTGTCATCATATTACTATGATTCGCAATTAAATATCAATTAAATAATTAAATAACTCTAATTTGATCTAACTTTCAATTTGAATAAAAACTGGCACAACAAATATGACATATGTACTGTCACTATGAACAAAAATTACTGCAGAAAAAATTTCTACTAGCCTGCGCAAGTTTGCGCAAATATGAACACACAAAATATACTTTTATAAATTAATGAATAATTTTTCCCTGGTTTATAGCTTTATACATTACTTTTTGACAGTTATAATTTTATGAAGAACTTTGAATACTGTAGTATTTGCAGTACTTCGGTTTCGAATCGATACTATAGTATTAATACCAAAATATTAATATTTGCAATAAAATATTAAAATAATTATTAATGAACAGAAAACTTACAACAATTAAATTAATTAATTCAATACTATACATGTCTAGTCTATACAAATTGAATAAAATTGTTGCAAATCGGCAACACTGAATAAAAAAAATAAATTTTTATCCTTGACAGGCAAAAGTATTCAAAATATAGTGAAGTTAAGAAAGAATTATTTAAAAAGAAATGGGAGTCACAATATCTATAAATATATATATCTATCTATATATATATGCATATACGTATACATTTCTTAAAGCCGTCTTTTCTATATTTAAAAAAAAAATCAATTTCTGGATAAGAAATAAAATACTAGAAAAACATTTAAAAAATAACTAAATTTTACTCAAATAAAATTGTATAGGATTATTTTATATCCTAGCAAATTATAATTTTGAAATGTTTCAAATATCACCAAGCTCTTATCATAGCAATGAACTTAAACCAGTAGTATACCAAAACTATATAAATATGTACATTTGAATACATCTGAGAATAATTATTATTCTTGTATATTCGTGTAGTCTTCTTAGAAAACTTATTACATTTGAAATAAATAGAAAATTAGAAACTATTGTGGTTACTAAATTACAAACCACAATTCAAGAATATTCCCAACTAGTAAGTAAAAATAAATTCTATGATGTTAATCGAGAATTTGTTAAATTTTAAACGTTAGATTATATAAAATTTGAAAGTTACATTTTCAACTAAAAATAACAAATTTCAATTTTAGAAATAGAAATTCCTTGAATAAATTAATATTTTTGATTCTTATGAGTTAAAGAAAAGCCAATAACACATACATGTTATATACATATACAATATCTATATATATAAAATATGTATATATACATATATGATTGGAATAATTAAATTTAAGTTAAACCAAAAATGAATGAATTGATGTTCTAGGAAAGATGTAAAAAAAATAAAAATAAAAAAAGGTAAACCAAGAAATTAACCAGGAATTTTATTTTAAGAAATTATTTTTGTGGTTTTCGGTACCTACATAGGTACTGCATAGGCACTAAACTCACCATAATACTAATTTGAATAAATTTTTAAAAATAATAATTCTTATGGATTCTTTTTTTTAGATACATATTAAGGTTTAAATATAATCAAGTATACTAGCTATTAAAATGCTGATCCAAATTATCCCAAGAATGCAAAGCGACAACTTACAAAGTCATATGTCTGACCATATTATGATAAATGAAATAAAAAAATCGGAGCTTTAGTTTTTATTGAATCTTTCTAATGTTGAGAAACTCACAATAATGAATTAAATTGTAACCTAATATATTTTGTCGTATTTTTTCAGTTACTTTAGTTTTAAGTTATATTAATCCACGTTAATTTATTTAACATATTTCTTAAGTAATCAAAAATATTTTACATTATAATTTGATTAAATCTTTAATATCCTTTTTTTCAAACTTATATAACCCCTGTTTGTTGTTAATCTTCTATCAAAAATGCTTGGATGACCTTACTTTCGTAGATAATTTCGGCTATATTTGATAATTTCTTCACTGACTATAAGAATTTTTAAATCTCTGCAGTGGATGTTAAGGTGCCTATTACACATCATTCTTTTCATCAATCTTCTTGTCCATATATTGACAATATATTGGTGAAAAGAATGATGAGTAATTACACATCAATCATGGACTCATCAATCTTTTTATCCATATTTTGACATTTTACAAGGACATATTGTGGAAGTGTTCTGAATATATTGATAATTTCGAAACATATATGAATATTCATAATATAATTTCTGGAGGAATGTTTTTGACTTTAGTTTAAATTGAATTTTTAAAGTAAATGTTGTGTGTAAAAAACAACAAATTATTTTTGTGCATATTTGAATAATAACTATATTGTTTTTTACAAATAATTGCTATAATTATTAAAATTAATGTCAAAATTGTTCTTTTTAGAATTACATTATAAATTAACATTATAACATTATCTGAACATTCCCCAAAAAGCCATTTTTTTACCTCCCCTGATTTTGACAGCAAGATTGATGAGAATAGAGCCACAGTCAATATATTTTTATAAATCATAGGCTATTGTGGTTCTTTTTCAATATTTTTTTTTTTAAGTAGAGTTCTATGTAAAAGCGACATCTTCAGATCTATTGTGCTTCCCATTTCTTAGATGTGCAGGTCTATGTTCTTGATGAACGCTATTATTGCTTTGATGTTAATTTCACAATTAGGCGATATGCATATTTGGACATATTAGATGGAGTGGTACGCCATATTTGAATTGGAACACTGAAGGTGAATTTCCTCTTCATGACCATTTTCGTACAAAATCGGTACCCGTTACAGAAAAAAAAATTTAGCTGTTGTTTTGTGTTCTTTGGGTTTTAAATAAAACAAAAATATATTTTTTTTTTGGAATTCCGTTATTATTAACGGTAATACTAAGTGAACATTATAATGTACATTTGCCTTCAAAGGCTTTTCCTTCAACTTTTGTTTTATTTATTTATTTATTTGAACAGTTGATTCTACAGATAAATCTGTAGGCCAACTTTATAGGTCCTTTTCCCTTTAGAAATAAGTGCTTTTTTTTATTAAACTATATTAATTATTTGGTATTTGCTTTTTCAAATCAGTTAAGCCTTACTGTGATAGCTAGATTAATTCTTTTTTGTTTCATTACTTCAAGGAGTTGAAAAATTGTGAAAAAGCTATCACAATATATAGTATATGTTCTAGAAGCGATAATCTTTCAGAAAGCCTAACTACAGTGAACGCTCCAAAACTTAATTGTTTTAAATCTAAAGGATCCACACAATGAACAGCTTCTTGATTAATGAAAAAAATTATAGGGCTGGCTAAATGACCCACATAAAATATCAATTTTTATACCTCAATCACAAGGTTTTCCTTTTATCTATACTGTATTGTATTTAAACGGAATGACTTGCTCATCAACTGATAATTGTCTTTCAACGGATAGAGTCAATAAGAGGCCTGCTTCTGCAAAATTTGTTAGATGTTACAGACTCATCGATTGTATAATCTATACTGTATGGAAATTGTTTCTTAATTTTAAAAATTTATCGCACAATATAGAATTTTTAAATGTTACAATATTAAGCGATATTAAGCAATATTATTTCAGTACATATGCAATCGTGGCAACTTCAAAACTCCAATCATTAAATGAAGACCTACAAACTCCTTCATTTCTTGTAAGTTGGTAGGTAGAAGAATATTTCCTTTTTGGGTGGCATATAAATTGGTATGGTATACCATTTTGTCAAACAATTACATAGATAAATACTTGTTGAAATATTCAATTGGATCCAAAGCTGTATTTGACATATTGGTATCATAATCTAAAAATTCAATTGGTCTGGCCTGAAACTCACGTTTGCGCCATTTTATATTTAGACATACAGTAACTGTCCATTTAGGGTATGTAGATTATTACAAATATTTCATTTTCCAACATTGCCTCCAAGCTTCCTCAACATTTTTTTCTTCTATAATTAATAAATTGATTTTTACTTAATTCCTATTTCTTACTTGATATTTATGTACATAGTTATATTTTTTATTAAGTTAATATAAATACTGAAATTTTTTTTCAAAACTTTAGTATTATGAACAAAACTGTTGAAAGTATTTTGTACAAGTATTTGCAGTAGCGAATACAATTTACCATATTAACTTAACGTCGAGTGGAGTAACTTTAAAATTAATCTGAGAGTACTCAGAGAGACAACAAGACAAAAAAACAAATGTTTCATAACCTAGAAACATCTGAAAGGTACATTCTTAATATATCCAGATTTTTCAGTTATGAGTTTGATCATTGAACATCCAGTTGGTTTTATAAGGTTTCACTATTTTAAGTTATAGATTCCCGTGCCTGCATGAAACTAACTATACTTCTATTTAATCCAATAATTATTATTTTACTGCAAACAAAGGTTAGACCTACCTTCTACATTATATACTTTTCAAAGATTAGGATATATAAAAGTTCAATAATAATGTCATTCTAAAATAGATAAGTACAAAATTTTTAAATCTCTAGATTCTAGAAAATATCGATAACATGGATATAAACCAGTTTTTAAAATTAAAATAGATAATTATAAAATTTGGCTATTTAACCATATCACCATACAGTTTGGCAAATATTATAATTGTGATTATCCTTAAATGGTATGCCTAAACACTCAACACATTGTTCAATGTAATGTTGGTAGGTCCAATTGTTTAAGTTAAAACCGATATTAATTATCGAGTTTGAGCGATGTAAAAACAAAATAAACGCAAAATCAATCTCGTTGCGACTGATACAAGTTATCAGACATACCGGACATTTAAAATGTAGATTAACTAGTTATGTGTATATTTTCATTGTTATTGTATTATTAATTTTTTGTATGTATTTTGCTGTTTTATATACAAAAACAAAAAGATGTACGAATATAAAGATCAAAGTATTGAAAATGTAAATTTGCATAACCCAAAACAACAAAATTTACATTGTATTTATTTTAAGTATAAGTATTGAATAATTTAACAGTTAGCTAAATATATTTGAATGTGCTAGAAAACTTCAACAACAATCTTCGGATATAATAATGCTATCAGGTGTTCTTACACAATCAAATAAGTTTTTTTTTTATAGCTATTTCGTAATCGAAAAATATCGCTTTAGAACTTGAAAATCTGTAACTCGCTTGATCTTTGATTTGTAAAATACATTTTTCGAAATTATTCTACTTAAATTTAATTAATTTAGCAGACACTTTTCCCAAAAATTATACTTTATGTAATTAAGAATAAAAGTTGTTTTTTTACAAAATTTCTTTATTCAGGGACGTAACATGATTATAAAAATAATTAGCTTTTTTCATCAAAAAAAAAAAAAAAAATAAAAAAAAAACAAAAACAAAATCAGGTCATATTTTAATGTAAAAAAATAATTTTAATAAAGATTATAATTTTAAATTAAATTATACTCAATAATTAAATATATGCAATTAGTAAAGAATTCATCTGAATATTCCTTTAATAATAAAACATATTTTATTTCTACAAAAAATTAATTTATTTCACACTTAATTATTAATTTCTTTACTCTCTGTTCATTCATATTTATTGAATTAATTATTAATATTTAACATAATTATTATTCTTTGGAATATATATATATATCATTTTCAATAGTTTTTCATTTCTCTTTCTCTATTATACATATGTATGTCCTTTGAATCCTTTTTGTAATTTTTGTATTTTGATGTGAATTTTTCTTTTTGTTTGTGTTTTTTTTCTTTTATAAGTACTCTACTCTACACATTTTAAAAATTCTCTTCTCTACTTTAATATTTTCATTATGTAAAAAAAAAATATGTTATATTTAAAACAAATGTGAAATAGTTAAAGTTCTTCTCATTAGCTTAAAATCTTTTAATGTATAAGTGTTCATACACATATATTTATTTGATATGTCATACATATACAAAGAAATAGGATAACTGAATAAGAAATGTAAAACAAAAAAATAACATAATAAACGTCATCTATGAATAAATAAATACATCAAAAGAAGATAACAAAAATCTTTTTGAAGTTCAGCTCATTATCATGAAACATTTCAACTGAAGTACTCACCACATGGTTACGTATGCATATATAGTACTGTTTATATGAATAGGAACAATATCAAATAAACGAAAAATACAAGCATTTCTTTTTTAGTCAAATTGTATAGAAATAAAAAATTATTTGAGACACAATATGATTTATTTATTTATTCATGTAACAGTGCATCTGCAGATAAATCTGTAGGCCAACAACAAGTCATTTTCAATTTCGGAATGGGGCCTTTTATATAGTATTATTTACTAGTATAATGCAATTTCTAATATAGTAAAGTTTGGGTGCAGTATAGAAAAGTATGCACATTACAATATAACTCAAAACACTAACAACAATGTAAAGTATCACCTCTCATCATAATCTAAGTCTACATTTATTCAAAGTCATGACATTCGCTTACCGAGACTGTATGCGTGAAAAAAGAGACAAAATTAAGATAATATTCGTTAGTACATAACAATACTTCCAAATGAATTAGAACGAAAAAAATTGCCTAAGATTTTCAATTTTTTTTCTGTTTTTTTTGTATTTCTTTTCGACCAATTTGAGCGAGCTGTGAAATAATTTTGTAAATTTGGCAGATATTTTTATGTTTAAACAAAGTTTTTTAGGATTAAATATAAATTTAATATCAAAATAAAGTTTAGAATTTGTACTTTAATTATATAAAACAATATTACATAAAAAATATTTTGAAATTTAAAAAATTGTTGGTTAAAGCTAGTAAAATTTTTATTTTTATATCCGATTTAAAAAATACACGATTTTAATTTCTTTTTAGAACAAAACTCGAAAAAAAATTATATTTTTTCAGTTATTAGACTTAAAAAATCTTGTCCTTATTTTTCCTATGCTGGTCTGTATAAATAGAGACCAAAAGGAGAATCCTCTCTGCAGTGTCATGACTTGGAATATATGTAGACTTAGATCATAATGAATTAATATTATTTTCTCACTACATTTTACTTTTACTTACACTTTTTTTTTTTTTTTTTTTTTGTACCTACACTTACTTTCACAAGACATTAAAAAAAAATTGATTTATTGTCTCAATTTTCATTCTTTCATTCATAATGAACTGTTTTTTATTATTATTGTTGTTGTTATAAAAGGCTTCAGACAAAAAAAATTAGTATGTATAAAATGTATATATTTTGTATATTGTATATTAAATATGATTTAGTTAGAAATTAATTATTCTTTTATAACTTCAGACTCGACTCGAATGAACACAAACAATAATGAGTGTTAGTTAAAGATTTATATATTTTTAAAATACAAAATTGAAACATATTTTCTATTAGAGAAATGGGTGATTTGAATTGATCATCTAAATTAAAAATAACTGGCTCAACTTAAAAACAAGCAAATTGATATCGGCAAAAATATGACAAAAATTTGATAAATTTCAAATAAATTTGCTAATAAGAATTGTAATGATAGAATTACAGATTTATGCATGTCATGTACACGGTTTTATGATGCAAATGCAATTTGAACAAGAATTCATTTGAAGAGAGACTATCATCCCATGGATAATTATCTATTGAGGCAAGTAAGTCGGGTACAAAACACTGAAGAAGTCCGCAAGTAGTAGACGAAATATGCGGGTCTGTATGATAAGCATATGAGTAAAATTGCAAGTAAAATATTCGACTACTTTCGACAATTAGAAGAGATATCAATTTTCACTACAAAATGTTTAGAAGAAAATAATTCATTCTTTGAATGACTATAATTTAAACGAAATCTTAACGAAATAACAAAGCAAAACAAAATATAGTGAGTGAGTTGTTAGCATTTTCAAAAATGACTCGCAACTCATTAACAAATATTTGTTATTTACGTTTGCAATGGTTTGTTAATTGAAATTTTCGTCAATTTATAGTTGACCACTAACTTGTACAACATCAAATATCGATAAATATTTACCGCTAACAACTATTACAAAATTTAACTTTGATATATTTCAAATTAAGATCGCACTATGAATTTTTTTCCAACTTTAAGACTTAATTTCATAAAAAACCAAAGTTAAACCGTTTACTATTTCTAATTTTAAACCAGCTCACCATCAACACATTGACATTTGGTATTTAATCCTTACTATGGAGTTATTGAAATTGAGTATTCATTACAAAATGTCCATTCAACAGATTGTTTTATTATAAATTTTAAAAGATAGTTATTATTATTTTCTGATTCAAAATTATTCAATGGCCGCAAACTTCAATTCAAATTGTTTATAATCAATATAATTTGAATAATTATAAAAATAGCGAGCTAACGTGTTTTACTAAGAATAAGAGAAAGAGAATAAAACATAAGACTCAAATAATTTTATTTGATTTATTGAAGGTTTCTTAAATGTTTGAATTATGTTCTGAACTGGTCGAAATAATAATGTGGAGTATCCAGCTACTCACATCAGCATCAATATTCTTTAATCCATATGTTTGTTTATGATTGTGTGCACTTTTTTTTTTTTTGTGAATTTTTGGACGTCCATAAATAAAAAAATTTAAATCTATTATTGAAAATCTAAAAATCTTTCTCATACACAGTTACATATAGGTCGATCTGGGCCATCGAAATTTTCAAAATAAAAATAATTTCGTTTGTAAAAAATAAAAAGAACAAAAAAAAAAAAACATTCCAAATAAAAACCAAAATTATTTTAAAAATCTTTTTTTGTTTTTTTTTGTTGTTTTGATATTGATGTTGTTGTTGCTTTCTCTTTATGTGGCGATTTTCAACACCAAATCTTTCCTCATCAAAAGCAACAAAATTAAAAAAAAAAAAAAAAATCTTCAAAACTTTGTGGTTCCATCTCATCACAAACGCGCTGGATGGATGCATGATGTACCGAAAACCAAATATCATTTTTTTTTTTTGCTTTTTGTACGAGGCAAATTAAAATAGTGCTTGTAATTTACGACGCTATTTAAAATTACAGGGTGTATCATTTTGTGCAAGTCTAGAAATTCTATACAAGATGTTGTTTTTATTTTTTTTAGTTTAAAATCTGGATTTTTTTTTGTTTTGTTTTTTTTTTATATGTATTCCTTATTTTCTGTAATGTAACAGCCCAAATTGGAACTTGGTTTCATGTACATCATCCCTTAAATCTTCTCGGCTCAAAGGCTTCATTCTCAATTGGTATTTTTGTATGCTTCATCCTTCAGTTGGCAATAGCAACTTGCATATTTTGTCTGCAGAGTCTTAAGCTTTTCTAAAGTTTATCCTGTAGTCGTTTACCTTGAGCTCTTTCTCTTAGTGAAAATTTCAGTTTCTATACTCATGCATATATTATTTAATGATCCAAACATAATTTTAGCATCATTTTTTTTCCTCTTACAGCTCGTCGAAGCATCGGGCAACAACTTAAATACTCCATTGTTTTCTGTTTTGCGCGTGATCTTGATTTTAATTCATCCTTAACTAACTGTTCAGCTGTTATGGTTCGACGCCAGGTGTTGTTGAGTTTTCCTATGATTGTACCGCCTTGGGGGTTCCATTCTAGGGCCATTCTGATTATATTTCTTGGTGGTTTTCTATGCGTTTTCACTTTCTGCGCTTAATTTGCATCACTGCCGGTTCTTTGTCTGTTAGCTGCCAAAAGAAATGCTGATTATAATCTCATAAGGCATTTGAACTCGAAATAAAAAAATTAAAAAAATAATAACTGCTATTGGTTTGGGCCAAAATGTTTTGCAAATTCTTCTTCGCGTACTTATCCGCGAATACTTGAAGTAATTTATTTTATTTGTCGTCATCCAACTTTCGATGCTATACCGAAATGCAAATGCTGTGAATATTCTAATTTTAGTTATATTTGGCCATTCTTCCATATTGGACTTAATTCACCAAATGCTGCTCTACCCTTACCTAGTCTATTGTTAACAACTGCTTCTGTCACTCCCTAGAAGAAGTTTTCAACATATTCGAGTGCTTGGCTTTCTATTTTGATGGTTTAATTTCTAGATCTTATCTGTTTTATGTTGGATGTCGCACAATGTGACAATCATAGAGACTTAATATTTATTGAATAAATTCTACAACTTATTGTTCTACCAATTATATATCATATTTTTAGGACAAAACTTCACTGAAACAAATTCTATTTGGTAATTAAAAAATTTCAACATTTTATAAGTTCAACATTAACAACATGTAGAACTAAACTCATAGTATTTGTTTATACAGCTATCGAGCACATAAGCCTGACATATTTTTAAAAAAATTTATTGTATATATAAAGATATACATAAAAATGTTCTTTATACAATTCATGATTTTTCTCTGCCCTATGATTCGAAGCTTTCGAAGACGTTTGGTCAAACCAAATCTTCAGACATGAAACTATTTATCTTTAATTTGAGAGAAACTGTCATGGACAAAAATGCAAGACGTTGCCCAGGACCTACATGGTCCATTGGTCATCTAATAAAATAATAAAAAAAATTACTGAATTTAATATAGAATTGTACTATACGACTGAAACCCAATAAAAATATAAAATTGGTTCAAATATGACCACATATAAATATATCCTTAAATTTTAAATACATCCTGTATTTTATAAATTAAAATTTTTTATTTATATTTTTATTTTTTTTTTTATTTTTGTTAAGTATCCTATTTTTTAGTATCCTACTCATCTTTGATAATTTGAAAATTCGCTTCTGATTTTCCACTATACTTTACTGAGTGTAGTTCTGCTTTACTATTTAATAGAAAATAATTGCTTAAATGAAAACTTAATTTAGTTATAACTCAAAGGAAAAATTTATTATTCTATTTAACAGCTTTGCCGCGTTTTCAGGAATTTTTTTTTTTCCTTTTCATTTTGTTGCTGTTGTTTTTGTTTTTGTTTTATTTTTCTCTGAATTCATTTTACAAAAGATTACAACATTCAATCTCGAAGCGGTTGATGTGCTCTATTTTCCTCTATGAAATTTTATCTTTTCATGATTATTATCATCAATATCATCATCATCATTATCATCATCATCATCATTATTATCATTATCATCAAATGAATGCAAATTATACTACAGAGTAGAGTATGAATGAAGCATATTGGATTCAACATATATATATATATATAAACACCACAATATGGTAAATTCAGAAGAGTTAGTTTTCATCTGAATAAAGGTGAAATATAAGGAATATAAATAGAAGGAGTATAGTATGTTTGATGCTTGGTTATACTTTATTATGAAAAAAAATCCTTTTTATGCTATTATGTTCTAGATTGAATTAATGCATATGCATTTGTTATGAGCATATATATATATATTATACTCTAGTATTTCCAATATTTAAATACAAAGAAGTGCAAAGAATTATTATGAAATAAGGACATATGTATATATATCATATCCGAATTATGTTATATATGATGATGAAGAACTTAAAGTAATGAAAAAAGACTAAATGGATTTGAATATAGTAGTTATAAGAAGAATTATTATAGTTAGGCCTTATACAAAACAAAAAAACAGATGTTATATAAACAATATTTAATCATTGTGTATATTATAAAACTATAAGTATGTATATGTATAATCAAAGCTACTGATTAAATTAGGAAAATGCTCTTGAGACAAAAAGATACCGAATATACAAAACTAATAAAACTATTTCTAGTTATTTAAGTGTGAAATATAAAAGGATTGAAACTGAAATTCAAAATGAAAAGATATAGTTACTCACTTCAGATACATAACTCAAGTTTCGAAATATAAATTACTGTATAAGTAGTTATTAAAATTTTGTAAATATTTCGTTCGAGTTGTATTAAGAACTCTAGATTTGTTAGCGGTTGAAATAATGCAACACGTCTTGTTACATGAAGTCAATTAATGATACTAGTAAAGGTTAGAGGATCATCAAAACACTTTGGCTATTCAACCGATCCGGTCAACTCAACTAAATCACTTTAAACTCCACAAACACAAGTATTATATCGGATTATATTTTAGTTTTAGTAAATGTAAGAAATGGATTATCGGTATGGACTATGAGTAGAAGTATTTTCAAGAGCACAAGTGAAAATTACGCATTATAAAACTACTAAATTTCTCATTTATAGGTTATATAGGTTAGAATTCCGCTCGAGGCATGGATGTTTAAATAAATTTTTATTTAATAATGAAATTTTATAAAAATTTTCGAGAGTATATGTAATTTGGTAATTACATAAGTAAAATTGAATTACGCTAATTAAGATGACTTTAGTTCCGGACACATTTTTGTTATATATTATCATTACCTTGTAACCCCATCCGTAGAGCATAGATCGGAGATATTTCTTGTATATACCTTACTTACTTGCTGGGCGCTACAGACCTTGAAGGTCCTGGGCCTGACGCGAAATTGTCCTCCACTGATTTCGATCACTTGTACATACCAGAAAATTAATAAATGAATGAATAACTATACCCGATAACAAGATAAGTTATCAGTACGATGGTAGGGCTTTTCATAGGACTCTATACTCAAATAGTTAGAGCCTAAAAAGTGGTAGAGGAGGATGAAACAATCCTACATCACCTTTGCAACGCTTTAATTCACAAATCACAATCTTAGGAGCCTACCTTCTAAACTCACTGGGTGATCTTGCTGGTACCAAAATTAGGTGACTCTATAATCACTCGTACGTTAATAATCAACGAACATTACATGTTCCACTTTATGTAGTAAAAGTTGCAGAATTTAATGTGCGGAAAGCTAATTTTATACTAAGTTACTGACATGGAGAAAAAATATATTTTTAACCGCAAACCTAAAACTCTGAACTGAGACTGAAAAATCTTCAAATTAGCTAAATTTGATGTACAGTCGAACCCCTTTTAAATACAAAACCTCTATGAGATCACATCAAGTTAATGCACCAAGGTTTTTTTTTTTTAATTGTCTACAATTTCACCATCATAATTGCACCTTCTCTAAGAGCAAAAATCGAGTAAAGACACACAAATTTTAGTGTATCTTTAAAAAATTGCTTGACCTGCAAAATTATGAATGAATGCAAAATTAAAAATTTCAATAGTAAATTTCTAGACACCAAAATAATGTTGCAAAATCCCAAAAAAATATTATTAAAAAATCTGTTCTTTGACTACATTGTTGACATTGAAAATATCATTGACATATTGTATATGCATGTAAATCCACTAAGTTGTACTTATATCCTGACCCCCAAATAATTGCAGGAAAAGTTGCTTTTATCTGACGCCTGGTTTACCTTGAAATCCGGATAAGAGCAAAGAATGTTGGAATTTTCCATTTACATTTAGCCGAGTTCGAGTTATATACATATAAAAATCATACCATGCCATAAATAATAATAACAGTATGTAGTTATTGTTATTGAGTATTTGTCTTCTCATGAAAGTCTACCAGCACTTGATAATATGTGCTCATGTTCAGAAAATCGCCCATTAATAATAACTATTTTGTTTTTTCTTTTTTTAGTTCCTTTCGATGTTTCCAATGACTTGAAGTAGTATTTTAACACCAGTGAAATAAAACTTTTACATTTATCCTCTAATTTTAGTTGGTGTTATCTCCCTTGATCCTTGTTATTTGTCGTGCTCATCAATGTATCAACTTTTTGTATTTTGATGTTGCGGCTATTACTAGCTGTATTTTGTAAGATGTTTCATTATGCTCCTTCAGTGTATTTCACTCATTTTCAATTTTAATATTTGACAAATTTGATATATCAAGCTGCCTTAGCTCCCACACCTTTAATTTGGAAACTCTGAATAACTTGTACGATAATTTTGCCAGCAGCGCTCAGTATGAATGTTGAATGCCATAGTTTCAAATGGGTTTCAGTATTAAAATGTTTAGAAATATTTTGTTTTTCAGAGTGGCCTATGAGCATATAACAATAATGAGCTTGTTTTTGTTTATAATTGTAACGAAAAATTACATGTCAAAATCAAGCAATTCAAATTTAATGAGCATTTCATATATTATTTCGGTTCTTTAACATTCTTTCCATTTCTATTTTACCTCAAAATAGATTTTAAATTTAATTTTTAAACCCTGACAATATTTTAAGGATATTTTTAAGCTAATTCATCTCTATTAGATACTTTATTCAAAAACAAAAAAAAAACTTTATAAATTTAAAAAAAAAAAAAAAAGAAAAAACGGTGTAAAAATAAAAAATTTTAAAAATTTGAAAAAAAAAATTATATTTTTAATATTATTTCCTTACGAATAAATAATTTCGCAAAATTCTACATTCGTAAAAGTCAGCTATCTCACGGTAATAAAATCTAATAGAAAAAAAACGCAATAACAACAAACAACAATAACAAAAAAAAAATTAGAATAATACAGTAAAAAGTTCAGCCTTTTGGAACACTCAAATAAATTTAGATTATTCACATCTAAATTTTCTTACCTTTTTTTTGTTTTTGTTGTTTTTTTTTTTATCTACGATTCATTCTTACGAAAGCGAATAAAATGAAATTTATTACCTGTGCAAAATATTTCCTTTCATCTGGAATTTTTTTTTTTTATTAAGTATTTTTCTTTTTATTTTCTTTTCTAATTTTTTTTTTGTTGCTTTTCTAGAGAAAAACAATCGTTTTTATTTTATTCCTTCAAAGTACATTAACAACGTAAAAAATAATTTTAAGAATATAGAATTATTTAGAAAAAAAAGAATTAAAATAAAAAAAGAAAATTTTCTAAGAAAATTCAAGAAAATATATTTTATACTGAAAATAATATTAAAGCACGGTAACACTGTGTTTGTGATTTATTTTTTCAGAAACAAATAAAACGTTAGCGGTGCCACAAAAAAAAATGTTTTTTGTTTGAAATTAATATTTAAAAATATTTAAAAATATAAACACGGCAACATTGTAATTAATTTTCCTAGACCTTAGATCTACTAAGTTAGATGACAACAGTTAGATTTCTGACATCATAATTTTAATTTATCACTAAAACTTTTCCTTTTTCCTCTTGCATTAGGTATAAGCGTCTTGAATTAGTTAAGATGGGTTTTAGTTGGTAAACATTTTAAGTGTGATAATAATTTTGTTCGCTCTAAAGATGGAGATAGCTTATTGAGTTTTTAAATTTTATCGTAAAAAATTTCCTAAATTTGCATTTGAGAAATTTATTTTAAACGCACAGAAACATTGTTGAAACGTCAAAACCATCGGTTGAAAAATTTTTTTTATTTTTATATTAAATTTATTCAAAAAATTGTTAAAAAAGTGTTGCCGGTGTAAAGAAACTATCTCGGATATTATATACTTTATCGAAGTATAATTTCCCAAACTATTTAGTGTGAAAAACATGCCAATATCAGAGATAAAATAATATTCCCAGTAAATGATATTTACTGTTCTTGTTATACGCATTAAGTGCTCATATAAAATAAAGTTAATTCATATTAACTCTCCCTTTAGAGCCAACAAAAAGTTTGGCAGCTTAAACCCACCATTAGACATTATTAAAGCTTTTTGTTATTTGGTTTAGCTCGGACTTCTAACACTTTTATTATTTTCAATATTTTTTGTTTAATCATCCGAAACACATTATCAATCCAAACTATTTTTCTACTTTTTTTTTCACTGATCACATCAAAAGTACTGTACGCTAGTCTATTTTCATTGTTTTGGAATGACAATTTCCAATAGTGTGTATTTTCGACTTTTCTCTTATAGTTAATGATATTTATCAATCTTCTCATTTCTGCAATGAATAGAATCTGTCTAGTTCAACTAATTTCGGTTCTGGCTTTTGTTGGTTTATCATAAGTTGTTAAATATTAAGATATCTTATATGATAAAAGGGAATATCCAGCTGCTGCTGCTGCGTTAGCGTGGCCTTTTATCAATATTACAATAACAAAAACATAAATTATATAGCAACAGAAAGATTAATCATTCCCATCACATACATTTTTAAAAAATAGTATACATAAAATTAAAAATTTTCTCTCTCTCTCTCTCTTAAAATTTCATGTTTTGTTTTTTTGTTTTTTTTAATTGTTTTCAAGAGGTATCATCAACATAATAGCGGATGATAATATCGAAAGGAAATGACAAAAAAAAAATTGTTTTGAATCAAATTTTTTTGTTCTGTTTTATTTAAGAAATAGGTACTCAATTCATTGATTAATTTTCGGAAATAGTCTGAATGCAAATAGTTTTGCTTCCTATTCAAAAAAGTACATACTTTGCTCTAAAAATTCTGATATCGATACAATTAACGATCGATAATAACTTATTTATACACAGATTCTATTGACGATTGCGGTGAAAACGATGGCAACAATTAACCGGTGGAGTTTTTAAATGACTGATGTTCAAGTGAAATGCTTATTGCGACGCTATAGCTCGCAAAAGAACCAGGGATACAAATCCCCGGATTCTGAATTTGACATCAAAGCAATAATAGCGTTTATCAAGGATCTGCAATTTTGCAAAATTGCATTAGACCTGCAATTGAAATGGACGGGGAAGTACAATAGATCTTAAGAGGTCGCGGTTACTTAGAACTCCTCAATTGACAAAAAAAAAAAAGCAAAAACGTGGAATGCTTCCACATAAATTTAATTTGAAAGTGGGAGGTATAATAATAATATAGAATAGAGTATAATAATATTAAAGAAAAAAAAATAATTAATTTTCATTTTTATAAAGTTTTTGTAACTACTTTAAAAAATTTGGGTGTTCAAATACGTGTTGAAAAAATATGTGTATGATGTATATATATATATATACCCACCAAATTTATAACTATAGATTTAGAAGCATTGGATATAAAGAGATGACAATATCCAATTACCAATCTATTTAAAATAATATATGGATAAAACATTATAGTTTAACAAATATTGTTCTTTTTGGAATTAAGTTGCGCACTAGTTATTTAAATAAATAAATAATAAAAATATTCAAAAAAAATTTATATAATATAAATTTACACGATAAATAATCAAAAATCAATTTTTGTTTTTGGCGTAAAAATGTATGGTTTTTTTTTTAATTTTTTGTAAAGTTTTGCACTACACAAAAATACTTATCTAATATTTGATTACGTTTATACCAATTTTTTTTTTTGCAATGTCATAAAAAATATTTTTTTTTTATTTACCACCGTCATATAACGGGCCTTTTTGCTAGTTTTATATATTTTGAACTTAGTATTTTGGTCCATGAATTTATTATTGCAAAAAATGGTCTATCAAGTATAAATATGTTCTTGCAGTCTTATTATCCTGATATTGGTTTTCGTGCTTGCAATTTGGATTGGCAGATATTTCAAGTCCTATTAGATATGCATTTTAATTTGTTCTACTACACTTCACAGGATCACTTTCGTAGAAAGTCTTATAATATAGTTTGTTTTCAAAAATAGATTTGACTTAGTTTCTCTAATTCAATATCTGGTACTGGTCACTTGACCATTCAATTTTAGCTTTTTCTGCTGATTCTTCTTACACTCCAACTCCAACTTATAACTGCATAATAATTGTTCATTTTCTCTATCAGTATCAAAAATGTTGAAAATAATCTAATAACTATATTAATACGCTGATAATGTTTGCAAAACTTTCCACCTCGGTGAATTAAAGCAAAAAGCAGTGACAGGAATCCGAAAATTTAAAGGTGAAGCTTTTTCAAAATATTACCGCAAAAAGTTACCGATTAGGAAATAAAAAAGAAATAAAAAGTACTAATTTTGAATTCACATATTTCAAATAAATCATAGAAAAATATATCAAAGTTCCAAGCCCATTTAATACAAGAATCAAATACAATCATAAATCATAAAATCAATAAAACATGAAGCTTTCTCAAATTAGAAGTATTTTTTAAACCCATCAAAACAATTTAAACTACCCAAAAAAAAGGTATAGTTTTAAATTTCCCTAGTTTGTGCCTTTGAATTACCCACCTCGAAATGTTTCTATTGACAAATACAGCCACATCTTCAAGCTCAAATGTATGTTTATTTTGTAACGCAAAATATTTACAAGTAGAAAAAAAAAATATTCCTATTGTTTCAATGGTGGGAAATTTTTGCCACCTTTAAAAATTCACTAAATTTGCTGATAGCATTCTTATAGGAAAAACACCAGAAGCAAGATATTACACAGGAGAACTGAGAGGCAGTATTGACTATTTTTCCAATTGGGGCTGAAATTACAAAATTACCATTTCATGGTGTCTCCGTTGTATGCTAAAGAAAATTTTAAATTAGAATGGATAGCTGTACATTGTAGAGAAAGAAAAAAATCAACTGAACCGAAAATGCAACAAAAATGTTATGCTTAAAATGGACGAAAAGCTAAGAAAAATTAATTGTTTTGCGGAAATAGATTGTATAATAGTTTTGAGTTAAATATTTAAATGAATATGAAAGAAATATTTTTTAATGCTTGATCGACGAAAGTTACGCCAAGAAGAGCAAGTTTTAAATGAATTCTTATAAATAAAATTTCACTTTAAAAGTTGTGCCAGTCTCATTGTTTAAATAAATTCCCTGAGCAATTCTCACCTTAAATATTTTGTCAGTAGTTCTTAATACAATTCTCAAGGATTAAAATATTTCAATAGTCCACCAAATTTTTTATTCAATTGTCTATGTTATATTTTTTATTTTACTTTAGTCTTAACTTAACCCTTAACTGAGATTTTAGATGTGTTAAGGGTTAAGTTAAGACCGTGTTAGAAAAACAAAATTTGTACATTAACTAGTTATACTAAACTTTACATTTCGTAGAACAATCATGCTTTTCCCTACTGTATTGTGTTATTGTTCTATATTCATTGTTTCAAGTTTGTGACAATCAGTTTAGTTGAACTCACATTTTTGACTTTATTTCACATTTTTGTTTTATTTATTGTCAATTAATTTACATAATTCTTACATAAAACTAAATAGAACATTATATTTTTGTCATATCAATATATGACTGTAGTTTCAGCTCTCGTATCAATTTTGTATTTGTAATGTATTTGCTAATTTTAAAATAATCATTGTTCAATTATTGTTATTACCTTATATTAAATGTTTTGGTAAAAAAATGTTTTGAGTAGCACTCCACGTTGAGTGACAGATTTTGTTAAAAAATTGTAGTTGTAGCTGTTCATGTACCCTGAGATTTATACTTAAAGTATACTTGGGTACAATTTCATTATAATATATTTAAGATTATATTTGACGGAATAGAAAAGTTGTGTCTCAAACTTTTCACTGATAATTAAACAAGTTATAAGTATTATGAGGATATAAATAATTAATTATAATAGAATATTTATGACAGTGGCATTATATTTATAGCCATTGCATTATTTTTACCTCACCATATCGTCATAAGGGTTAAAGAAAATCTTTTTTTTGCATATCACATGGAGAAAAAAAACACATTTGGGCAAAAATAAATATCCAAACATATACCCACATTCAAACATATACAGTTACAAAAATTTATAAATATATATATAACAACAACAAAAAGAAGATAAAAACAAACAAAAAAAAAAGAAAAAACGTGAAACGAAAAATGGAAAATAAATTATGAAAACTGTCTGCTGAATGTCTGTCATAGCAAACACAAAAAAATAAATAAGCAAAAAATAGAAAAACAGAGAAAAAAACATTGGAAAACTTGGTGTATTATTTAAAGAGAGTTTCCTCTTGAGGGAGTTTTTCACGTACACCACTCGGTTTTTGGTACTGTTTTTTTGTTTGTTTATTATTTTTTTTTTGTACTATTGTCGGGGCTGCTTTCTTTTTTATATTTACACTGTATGAAACTACTTGAGTGCCGAAAATGAAAAAAAAAGGATTATCTAGCTATACTATATATATAGCTGAGTAGTTGTATTCCTACTTTGGTATCATAGTCATCGTTGTAATCATTATCACCATCATCATCATCACTCTATGTATTCACATTTTACTGCTGTCATTCAATTTAATTATGTGAATGGATTGATGTTGGCAATTGAACTCAATACCTTCTATGCACAATTTTTCATATCCAATATAAAAAAGTAACTTCTATCATATTTTATAGATTGTACAGTGTGATTTTAAATTATAAAAATGATTTTGTTAATAGACAATCGTATAGGTGCTATTTGAAGAGAGTAGAAGAGATTCAAAATAATTAAAAAAAATTAATTAAATTAAAATTATTTTTTCCACATCATAAACAATGTCCACAGAAAAACTGAAAATGTCCATTCTTAAACTTATACCGAGTTAAATCCAAGATTGCTTATGGAAATTCATTGATTGGCAGTTGAAATTTCAAAACGTTAAGTCATATCTATCACAATGGACCTTACTCTGGTCTAAGAGCGTCGGCGTACTTTTGGCAGCCACTACTACCTAAGTCATATTTTACTATACATATATGCATTTTTAAAAAGCCTAGACAACTTTAATGTGTTTGATTTGATAAATATTAAATTTTCTTAATTTTTTTTTATCAAACTTTTGCGTCATTCATTTCCCAGCAAAACGGACAAAAATATGAAGGTTCTGTTAAACTTAGTTTGCGTTAACCTATATATAAAAAAAAGCGGCTGCTACCTGCGGCTAATCTCTTCAATCGTAGCCACGTTCTTTGTTGGATACTTGCTTTGTCTAAGAATATTGCTCTCCATGTTTTTTTCGGTCTGCCTATGCAACGTGTACGGATTTCCACGGCTATTTGTTTTTGATTCGTGTTTTGATGTTTTGTGGCCAACGAATGTTTAGGATACGACGGAGGCATCTATTGATGTACACTTGGAATTTACAAATTTTTCACTTGCTTGGAAGATTCTTATTTTAGTACCCAAAAATATATGGCTTGCCTGCCATATTTTTGAGAGTCAGGGCTTTGCTTTTGGGCTTCAATATACAAACCGGCACCTTCATCTGATAGCATGATATTGCCCAGGTAATTAAAGTCACTCACCTCTGCGATTCGCATTTTTTCATGGAGGCTCGGATGTTGTGATGTGCGAGTTGTGTGTGTAATTTTAGCTGCATTGACTTTTAGGCTCGCAGTTTTTCCAGTGGCTTATAGCTTTTGGCACATATTATCATTAAGATCATTTAAGCATTCATTAAACACAAATCGTCGGCGTAATCTAAATGGCTGATATAGGTTTGAAAAGACGCTACTGGATACCGTTGCCTTCGTTTGCACCCACAGTAGTAGTCATTTTGTCATCCATTACTTTTAGTCAATATGGGTGATAATACAATATAGCACAGCCCTGTCTTATTTCCTGATACACCTCGAAACAATTTCTCAAACTGTCCTCGATGTCAGACGCAATATCATGTATATATAAGTGCAATTGCACAAATACTTGTGACAATTAAACCAACTTAAAAAAGTTTCATATTTATTTCAATGAATTAAAATAATGCCAAAAACAACGTTATTCTCAAATCACTTAGTTAACGAGATTTATAAAAACAAAAACAAAAATTGCAACAAAAACCAAAACGCAAAGGAAATTTTTTTTTTTACAAAATAGATAGGTAGCGAAAATAAAAAAAAAATAAAAAAAACAAAAAACGGAGAACGGTAAATAGAAGTTATGTTTGTTTTCACGAAATAAAACGAACAAACGATTTTCATCTCAAGCCAATAGAAAGAAATGAATTAAAAATTAAGAAAACAAAAAAAAAAAAACAAAAGAAGAAATATAAGAGATAAGAACAAAAAACATAAAAACAAACGAAACAACACAATATTTTTTATTTTCATTACAATGAACAAATTTTCTCTTTCTCTTTTCATTTTTCTTAAGGGGTTCCTTGATCCTTTCTTTTTGGTAATTTTTTTAATGAAATTTTGTGTAAATAAATTTGTTTTAATTTATTTTTATGTAAAAAAAAACAAAAAAATTTTGTAAAAATTAAAAATAAATGAAAATTATTCGTTCACTTCTTTAATTATTTTTTACCTGTTGGTACATACACACACATGATGTCTGTATACAACATGTTGTATGTGAGTTTAATTTCTCAAAATAATTTAATTAAAAATTATTAAATTTATTTTTTATTTTATTTTCTAGACGCTGGTGTTGGTGTAACTGGCACCATAGCCTCACCGTGGACACCAGTAAGTGCCGGTCCACCAGGCCCTTTAGGGCCGGCAGACACAAACGGCACAATGGCAGATAGCAAAAATTTAGATGTCGGCGATATGAGTGATGTAAGTGATGTAAGAACCGATTTTTTTTATTTTACTTTATTGGTTTTTAATATTAGTTATTTGTTAAGATTGTTTTTTTTTTTAAATTGTTTTTGTTAATGTTTTTTTTTTAAACTTTTTTCTTAAGTTTGAAAAGTTTTTAATATTGAATTTCAATTCTAACAAAAACAATTTATTTTTATTTGAACTTGAGTAAAATTTTACTACAAAAATTGATTTATTTTTTTGTTATTTTTTTTCAAATTTTACAAAAAACTTTAAAAACTCTTACGAAAAGTTATTGAAGGAAAAATACTGTCACTCAACTCAAAATCAATATATATATAGCAGAAATAAGATGGTTTAATTTATTTTAAGCGTTTGTCAAAATCAAACTGGCAATAGCAAGACTCAAACTTCAAATTTTGTGCATACACTCATATGTAAACCCATGTAACCAAATTTACACAAATTTTGTAATAAAATCAAATTCGAACATTTTGAAATATTTCAACCGAGAAGGAATTCAATTTGATATAGTAAATGGTCCAAAAAAATATTAATCGGCTTCCAGGGAAGGAAATTCAGTTTAATATCACAATTGAGATTTAAAATGTAGTAAAAACGATTTGAAGTTAATTTTTTTTGACACATTACAATTACCAATTATTTTGTTCTTGTGTCAAGGTATAACATTTTTATTTAATTTTTATTTTACAATTAAATAAATAATTATTCAAGATAAATAAAATGTTCACTATACTATTCATTATGGTAATATATGAGATATATTAGATATAATTTATAGAATACGCTGTAGGCTCTAGGTGAAACATGTTCATGTTTCATAATTTTTTCAAATATCTTAATCGATTTCGGTTATTATACACCATCATCAGAAGACTGCTGCTATCTCTCCATCATCAGAAGACTGATGCAGTTATTAAAATTTAATATTTAATAAAATTGTGAAACATACCTAGAGTTTTAATATTTATTTAAGATATATTTTAGACAATTTGCATATTTGGGGTTAACAGACATTAAGCAGGCTCTTATGCACTTATGTTGAACCAAAAGGATTTAGCATATGAAATAAAAGGTCTAATGAAAGTTTTATATGTTAAATTTTGTTCTCTTTCATTGATAATTTAATATAGAAAAGTTTTTTGGACGCCATAAATGTCTTAAAAATTATTTAACATCCGAATTGCTCAAATATATTGACTTGTAATTTTGAGACAAATTAAAAGTAAATACTAAATCAATTTTTTTTGTCCTTATAAATTTAGATTTTAATTAAACTCGTTATAATTTCGCTAAAAATTAAAATATTACTCAAGTTCCAATTATTTGAAAACACGTACTTAAACTTAAGTTTTTCTTTACATTTTTCTTTAAACTCTATTGTTAGTTTCTAAGGTTTAATTTAAATAAAAAAATGAACTACAATGATCTCAGAGTAACTTATTGAAAAAGATTTTAATAATTAGACACCGTAGGGTATTAATAAAAGTTAACGAAAAAGCCTGAATAGTCGTACTTAAGTCAGATTAAGTAAATGTCAAACTTATGTACGCTCTTATGAGTTTGCACATAATCAACTAGCCATACTTAATGCGTACTTAAGTTTCAGTTTCATTAAAAATTTACTTTTCGTTCAACTTAAGGCGGTACGATTCAGTTCGTAGATTATACTTACATAAGTAAAATGATGTTTTAATGAAATGACATTCGGTAATTTTTTATCCCGAAAAATAAATAATTATTAAAAACACACAAAATTACTTACCTCTCTTTTTATTTTAATTAAATAAAATCCAAAATGTTATTTCTTCTTTCAAAGTGTCAAATCGAATGAATTTTATCAGGTGTAATTTAATTTGGCTATAGTTAAACTTATAGAGCTTTAAGTTTTGACGTACGCTTAATGAAAAGTATTGAGATTAAATTTTGTATTTGTAGTTTGTACTACATTTTATAAATGTAGTTTTATAATAACTTGAGTTGATTTGAGCCCATTGTAGTTCTTTTTGTTATTTAGTTAAGTAGTCTAACATTTCATTTTTTAATATTAACAACTTTCTAAAATATTATCTGAGACAAATTCTAAATTTATTTGAAAGACTTATATAATAATAATATGAGAATTTGAAAAATTGATTATATGGCTCGAAAAAAAGCTAAACCTATAATTAAGGTGCAAAAAGTGCTAGTTCATAAATTTTAATTAAATTCAAAATTGCTTTATTTTTTGGTTTAATTTTTTCAATATAAATTTTTCTTTTCCAAATTAGAAATTGTCTCAAATATAGTGAAAGTCCTTTAGCTTATAGCATTATACGATAAGTAATGTCAGTATTAACAATACTGACAGTATTAACTATTGTGTAATGGCAATACTGAACAAATGATAGATATTCCATCATTATACATCATTATACTTCAGTAAATTTTCAAAATTTGAATTAACGAAGCAAAATTATGTGCAAAATGAGTACGAAATATAATAATTTTAATGATAACGAAAATAATAATATGAATGAGATAATTTGTGATGAAAAAGAAATATTAGAATACCATAGTTGTGAAATGTAAGACATTTGTCTTACATGACGAAAGATAAAAGAAATGAGGTTCTTACATTTTTAATGCTGAAGCCAAAAAAACTACCAAGCATGCTTTTTCAATGTTGCTATTCCAACTAAATGTTTAAATATTGTTGGAAATATTGATTCAGTATCTTCGTCCGTAAATCTAAATACTGACATTATTACTTACCGTGTAGTGCTAGCTTTTGAAAAAAAATATATTTATTTTATTAAAAATTATAAAATTAAAATAAAATTGTTCAAATGGTTTTTCTCCTGGATTTTTTTTCTGTTTTTTTTAATTTTAGGATGAAAAAGACTTATCATCAGCTGATGCCGAAGGTGTTTGGAGTCCAGATATTGAACAAAGTTTTCAAGAAGCTTTGGCCATATACCCGCCATGTGGACGAAGAAAAATTATATTATCAGATGAAGGAAAAATGTATGGTAAGTAAATTGAGATTTTAATTTGGAATGAATTTACGAAATGATATGATATCATTTAATATATGTATACAATGGATAACAAACAATTTATTAATTAATTTTGTTTATTCTATATGTTTCAATTAAATTATAAAGGAAATGTATAAAGATAATATAGCTTCTAAATAATATTTTACTAAATGGAAAAATTTTAATAAATAGCAGTATATTTCAGCAGGAAAAGATAAATATGCCATACTTTTCCCAAAATAAATTGATTTTAAGCTTAAATAGAATAGAATGATAAAATAAACAAAACCATTAGAATGTTATGCCATTTTATAAATAGAAAATCTAAACAATAAAATCTACCGAAAACAAAATAATGAAAGTAATCTTCCAATTCATAATGTTATATGCCTCACCTCTGTGTGGTGTGATTGTGCTTATAACTCGTATTAAGTCAAAGTTAAAATGTACGAAAACAAAATATTAAAGATCATATGAAAAGCAATTAGAGTAGCACAATACTAAAAATGTGGTTTAACCATTGTATATATGTTATTATATTTGAGCTGTATACTATTCAATGAAAGACGACCTCTAATCATATATAGAAAAATTCAAGTTTTTTTGCTATTTGTTTTGCAAATATAATCCGATGACTCTTAGGTTCCTCTTACATATCAATTTTCCCATCAATTTTATATTGTCAACATATGGGCAATATGAATTGATAAGCTATTACACATCAATGTTGATATAATCAATTTTTGTATCCATATATTTTGACATTTTGCAATGACTCTGTTCTGAATATACATAACTATTTAAAACTATAAAAAACTATAGCTATAAAAAATGGTCCATTTTGAAATTACATACATTATAAATTAAAATTAAAACATTATCTGAACATTCCCAAAAAAGTCATTTTTTTGCATCAGCTGATTTTGACACAAATATTGATGTGAATATTGATGACAATAGAACAACCGTCAATGTTTTGTCATCAATATATAGACATAATATTGTCAATATATTGAAAAGTTGATTAATACTTAAATGATATTGAATTTGATATTGAAAAGTTATCGATACATTGATGTCTAATAGGGGTATTAAAGTTTAATTTTCTGCCAATAATAAAATCTATGGTATGTATTTTACTAACAACTTGCCAAGTTGAATTATCAAGTCTCCGTTTAGCACCATCTTGTTATACTTCCAATTTGATTTAAGCAAATTATTGACTTTTTCGAAATCTATATTAATTTTTCTTGTACAGTAGTCTACATTTTCCCCCTCTATGTACATTAAAGCATCATCAGCAAATATAGTAGAATTTTTGAGTAATCAACAGAATTTTTGATGTCATTTACGAACAATAAAAACAATAACACTCCCAGGATACTCCTATTGTAACAACTTCAGATGCAGATAATCTACTATTTTCTTTTGTTCTTTGTTTCCTATTGCTAATATAAGATTGTATTCTACACTTCTAACTGCGAACCCATACATTTTTATTAACAACAATTGATATATTATTATGTACAAAAAAATCAGTCCTAAATAAAAAATTATAATGCAGAAGAAAAGTTTAACGTTTTAATCTAAACTATGAAATTTTAATATATTATAGACCTTTAGAACAAAATTGAAAATATTACCTCTACAGAGAATATAAATAAACAAAAAATTAAACAAACAAAAACTTTCTAAATTGTTCTTGTTCTTGCTATGATATTCTCTGTTATTTGTAGCACAAACATAATTTTTTATTTTTGTCAATTTTATCTACAAATTTCATCTTTTACACAGCATTTGAGCTCATATCTGCCAAGTTGCTAAACTGAATTTTTTTCTACTCTCTTATCGATTAGGCACTATAATACAACTACAATCTATAAAATCAATTTCTAAAACAAAATTCACTTTAAAATATTATATTAAATATTATCCAATTTTTAAATTTATAATAATACTAATAACAATTAAATATTAATATAAAAAATTGCTCTAAATTGAAATTTAAAACTTTTTCTAAAATTACTGAATTAGTCACAATGTATACGTGTACATATATTAAGTATATATATAACATAAATATTGTAATGTAAAATAAATTTTAATTTTTTTCTATTATTATTAGTATTTAATTTTTTTTTATCTTATTTATATTTATTTTAAAATTATTTTCTTAATTCTTAATTCTTCTCGAAATTAACTGTTTGCAATTGTATCGTCGTAATACAAACGACTCCACTCATATTATATTACGTCGTAACTATATATATATATATACATAAAAGTTGTTGCAATATCATTACATTCAGCTTGCATAAATAATCCAATTTTATTACGTCACACGTATAACTGTCTAAATTATGTTGCTGTTGTTATTGTGCTACAAGATTTACAAAAAAAAAAGAAGAATAAAAAAAAATAATAATAAATTTTCTAAAATAAAAAAATTTAATTAAAGATTACATGACAATTTCCTTTAAGACACCAAAATTCATTCACGTACGTTTATTTGTTACAGAATGTTTCAAAATTGATATCAAAATTTTGGTATTATATTATCTGGACATTACTAAAGATTATTGGTTAATTGTTCGAATAAAAAAATTTCAAATTGAAAGGATAAGATTTAAAATTTGTAAAATAACAAAAATTGTCATTTTGAAATATTTGTATGCAAAGTATTTGTAAGAGAAGTATGCAATAGTTTTTCCTACAAAACATTTTTAATATTGAAAAATTCACATTAGAAATTAACAAACAATGAACTTTTGACATTTCGAGGGAGCAACAATTTTTTTTTTATATTATACAAAAATAAAAAAATTCAAATTGAGAGATGTGTAGGTAATATGTGTGTGTATTTCATCCAATAACTCACTTTTTGTAAAGTTTCTAAAAATTAAAAAATTTACAGTGAAATTTAATCCAAAAGCTTATTCTCACTATAAATCATTTTATACCAGTTATACCAGTTATATCAGTTATACCAGTTATACCAGTATATGATAACAGTTATACAGTTATAACAGGTACCCAAATATGCCAGTTTATTGTAAATGGTTGTGGTTACTTAAGACCATTAATAAGTACTGTTAACGTACTGAAAAAGCAAAAAAAAAATGATATAAACCAAAACCACCAAGGCCAATTATTTTTCAGAAGGTTTTAATATGTAAACCTATTTTTCCTGCAGCGGTTAAACTCTTATTTTCTTGACGCATATCAAGAAAGAAGAGCTTTTTATAATTCAAGTATATAGTTTTAAATTTATATTTACTGTTTTTGCTTACTCATTTGCAGCATCAGTCATGTTCATTGGGCCTCTGATACACTGGAAAAAGTAAAATTTAAATAAAAACGTTGAATTTAAACAAAAGAAAAATCAGTTTCAATCACAAATTTCATTAGCTGTGTCTCTTTTCTTCCGGTTCACGATTTAGGTCAATACTTTAATATGAAAATACAATAACAATTCAAAACCCAGATATTTATCTGGTTTTTATACAGGTCTTAAATATTTAGTAATTATATTTGTCACGAGTAGCGCTTGCGTAGTTTTTCAATAGAAATTTTTAATAAATCAATTAACAGGTTTGCCAACTTAAAAAAAAATATTCATATCATTAATCTACATTGTTCTTTTGAATTTAATAAAACCTAGACCTTGAACCGTATCAAAAGAACACAGCTAATATTGCAATTGAAATAATTAATTTATTTACTTTCATGATCATAATAGCATTATACAACCCTTTATGGGTTTTAGCCTTCTTTACAATTTTCCTCCAATTATCTTTTTCTCTTGCAGTCGTTTTCCAATTTACTACTTCCAGATTCCAATTCGCGTCTGCTTCAATATTGTCTTCCTGATGTCTATTTCTCGATCTGCCTCTACCTCTTGTCCTCAAAGAGATTTGTCTAGAATATTCTAAGCTGATCTTGGTTTTCTAGCATTCTTATAATATACCAATCTTAGTCTTTGATTTTTGATGAATTTAATTATATTATACGAATTATATTCGTATTGTGTCATATAGTTTGTGATTACATATGTTCTTCTAGAAGATTAGATTATTAGTTTAGCTATATTGTCCATTTTCTAATCTTTTCTCGTCATTCAATATTAATGTCCAAACTTCACTTTTGTATGTAACAATCGGGCGAATTAATGTTTCGTATATTTTGTATTTTCTTTTCCTAAATAAAAGTTTGAATCTCATTCATTTTTTATGTGCATAATAATATTTGTTTCTCGCTTGCCATCAGTCTTTCTTGTATAGGCTGCTTTTTATATCATTGTCATTTCATTACATAAAAAATTTATTTACTTTAATAACCTTATAACTGTAGACATATTATTATAGACATATATAATCGGGTTTTACTTATACAGCACCTTAACGTATTCCCCTCTCAGAATTAAGTCAATTTTTAGCCGACATTTTATTATTCATATACCTACGGTATAATCCAATTCAATTCTATAACATTTTTTTTTTAATACCCTGTTATAGACTTAACGGATAAACTTTTCTTGTAACATGCAGTTAAAATGATGAAATCATCCTTTATATTTTTCTTTTCTTATTTTTGTTATTTTCCTATGATAAAAAAATTAAAAAAAAAAAAAAAACAATATCGCGTTGTTATTCAAAACAATATTTTCGTTTTATGTTGCAATTATTCTTCCTTACAGCATTTTAAATGGCAACTAAAATTTAACATTTCTTGAACGAAAAATAAAAAAAAAAAACATTTTTTAAACATTGTATTGCATCCTCCAATTCTTTCTTTAAAAACAACAAAAAAACACAAAAAAACAACACAAACAACATTTTAAGAAAATTAAATGACTTTTATTTATTATTAAACAAAAACAAAAGAAACATAAAGTCAGACAAAGATACACAGAGAAAGAAAGAAAGAGATAGGTAACGAAAGCAAAAAAAAGTATAAATTTTAAAACATAAAAATTACAAGTTTTCACCTCCTCAATTTATTACAATTCTTCTGTCTGGGTCTCCTTTTTAAATGTAGTTTCCAATGCAATATATATATAAGTGTATTGTGTGTGCATATATAAATGTAAGTGCATTTATTTCCAAAAATTCACTATTTTCCAAAGATTAAAGAAGTGTAATAACAACAGGCAGCACCTTAGCGGAAGCAAATGGTAATTTCTTTGCATATGAACTCATTTTTGTTTTTTTCATAGCCTCTTAAAAATTCTTCATGTTAACCATCCTAAGAAAATCTTAATCCATTTGGTTGTTTTTTTTTTTTGTTTTTGTAATTGATTCGATTTTCTGACTTTACAACAAAATTACAATAATAACAAAAACTAAAGCAACAACAACAACATCAACAAATAATATATGAACACATATTAAAAGTTGAACATTTGAAACGTTTCAGATGTAAATAATGGTGGGTTACAATTTACAAAGAATTGAAAGATTTGCAAACATTTAAATAGCCAAAAGTAAAGGTTTTCATTTTGCATACATAAAAATGAAGTCACAAAAGAAAAGTAATAGTGCAGTAATAGTGTTGTTGTTATTGTAATACAATGTAATGGTTAAGAATCAAACTTTATATCCTATGTTAATGCGATACAAAAAGATAGATAGAATCATAGAATAGAATTATGTATGTACTCAATTAGTTTGAAGATTTTTTTAATCGTCTGCAAAAAAAATAAATATGAAAAATATTATGAAAAAGTATTAATGAAAGTTAAAAATGTAGAATTGACATTGTAATAACGGTGAAGTATTTAAAAAATGACTTCTGGTGTTTAAAAAAAATATTTTGTTTTTATTGTATTATTTTATTGCAAATAATATAATTGTATAGTTGCAAAAGAAATGGTACAACCAACATGAAAGGGTATATATGCTAAACTTTAAAGCTAAATTTTAGAGAATGCATATATGTACTTATACACTGAATGGCGCAGTAGATAGAACGTCTGATTTTTAACTAAAATACTATAGGTTCGATTCGTGACGAAGGGGAGAAAATTCATTATGGACATTTTTCGCATGGTATGGTCCTACTGGACCATTGATCATTCGGATAAAATAAATGTGACAAAAATAATTGAGAATATAATCTGGTAAAACAGCTTAAATAAAATGGATCTACGCTATTTAAGAAGACTTAGTACCTGACAATAGCCGTATTTGTGAGTATGGATTGTATTTTTTCAGTATTTACAAAACAATGCACTTACATATATATTTCATTGCCTAAATGCCTACTACATTTAAATATTATATTTAAAGTTGACCTAGGCAAAATAATTGGAAAATTTAATGAGTTTATAAGCAAGAAATAAAAATTTTATAAATATATAAATCAGTCAAAACGTTAGGATAATATATTTAGAACTTACGTACCGATGGTTGGAATATTAGTAGAAGAAAACTAGAAGGGAAAGAAGCTATGAGATAGATTAGTAGGAAGTTGTAAAATAAAAGGTATTGAAATTTCCATTAAACTTTTATAAATGGTATGTTTGATGTGGACATTACACTTAAGTAGTAAAATCCATAATTTCAAAATCTGTAAACCACAAATGCCGTAAAATAACACAACAGATGGCAGTAAATAATTCTGTTATTCTTACTGTTCTTGAAAGTTTAAAGTACATTAGCAGTTTTTCGCGCGGATTTTTTTTGTAGATTTTTGATGGAATTTTTACGGATTTTGTACGTATGAATTTTAATTTTTACGGATTTTGTTTTTACGGATTGTGAAATTAGGGATTTTGATTTATGGATTTTGTTTTTATGGATTTGAATACCAAACAAAAAATGATTAACTCTAGCGGTTCTTAACTTTATCAAGATAAGTCGAAAGGGTTGCTATACTGCTTAATGTCACTCACGCCACCCCAACTATTCGAATCAGAAGATTCGAATTTAATCACCCATAGGTTTTGAACTTGTGCTTCTCACATTGCTAAAATATGGTTAAATTTCATAGAAAACGATTAAACCTAACTCTTGCACAATTATACAATATACAATTGGTATATTCTTAAATAACTTTGAAAAAGTGTTTGTAAGCACAAAATATAAAGTAAAGTATGTCAGTTTTACTTACTTAGGTGGCCAACTTACTTAGTTCAACTTATTTACTTAGGTGGCCAACAGACCATATAGGGCCTGTACCTAACTCATCAAAATTTTTTTCGGTCCCGGGTCACTTCTCGCAATTATATGCAATTGTTTTATGTCTATCGATATTTTGTTTCTTCAACTAAGGTTTGCTCAGCCCCGACATCTTGTACCTTCAGGTTTTGAATTAGGCATTTTCATCCATTTCAACTAAGGTTTGGTCAGCCCCGACATCTTGTACCTTCAGGTTTTGAATTCGGCATTTTCATCCATCCACTCTTAGTGTCCGAACCCTTGTCGACTCTTGAATTTAATTTTCGTGACTACGTTAATTTCATTATACAGCTCATAGAGTTCGGCATTATATTTTCTCTCCTAGACTCCATCGTCCTTTTTAGGACCATATATCCGAATTTCTTCTCGAATATACCAAGTGTATGGTCACTTATACTTTGGGCAGTGTCAATGATTCTGATTCGTAAAGCAGAACTTAAGTACGAGCGTTTTGTAGATTTGAATTTTGGTGCTTCGGGATAAGAGCTTTGAACAGTGTTTTCATAAGCCTAAGCCATCATTGTTCGCCATCGTACTTCCATATTGATGTTGTTTGTGAGATTACAATTTCACTACTAGTATATAAAATTAATAAATAATATTAATTAACTAATAATTTTTGAAAATATAGAATAATGTAGATGTACCACTAGTATAATTTGTAAAATATTTGAAAAATAATTTAATTTTTATTGCATTGTCGTCATCTTTCGATGACACTATATGCACTCCAAATCGAAGCTTGATCTCCTCTAAGTTAGATTTTTTACTTATTCCTTTGGTAAATTACATATTAATTTGAAATTTTAATCAATTAATTTGTTCTTTTTCATATCAATACATTAACACCTGTATTTTTATTCATATTTTGACGTTTGTCAAATAACTCTGAAATCTGCACTTTTATGTACTAATTTGTCTACAAAACACTGAATTTTAGTTAAAAATATTCTATAAATTATAAAAAAAAATGTTAAGTTCTTAATAAAGTAATTTTAAAATAAAAAAAAACATACAATTTTAAATATTAAAAACATACTAAAATAATTATATAAGCAAATTTAATTAATAACAATAAAAAAAAATGTAGTCATCATTAAAATTTATTTAAAAAACCAGTTTAAATTCAAATAATAATATGAGTTCTGTAATTTTATTCAGTAAAAATTTAATTATGACTCATATATTTAATATTATTTACATGACAGTTACTGCTTCATATCATATTAGAAAAAAAAAAAAAAAAAAAAAACATAAACAAAAACATCAAATTCCGATAATTCAATAAATTAAGACGTGACAATTGTCATCTTCCTTGTTTTGGTCTATTAAGCACGTAATTTGCAAAAATATCAGGTGAAAAACAAAAATAACATTAAAAAAAACTCACTTTCGTGACATTTGTTTGAAATTTTGTGATGGCAGTACAGTATCTTAATTTTTGTTTTTTTTTTGTTTTTGTAAAATTTCAATATTTTTGGAAATATTTTTTTTTTTTTTTTGTTATTTTATTTTTATACGTCAACTTGATGGTCAATAGCATAATATTAATGACACAGTAAAATGGTAAAATATTTTTATTTGTATTTTTTTTTTTCAATGTCGGATGAGTTACCAACTGACGTATTGACAGAATTCAGTGATTTGTGATTTTAGTTTTCTTTCAAATTTCCGGCTATTTAAGATTTTTATTTTTTTTTGTTATTTTTCAAAATAAATTTTTAAATATTTTTTTAAGGTTAATTTATTAGTGATTAATGTTTTGTATATTTATGATAATTTCAAGGGGTAAACAATTTCTAAGTTTAAGTTTTTAATATAGGGTATTTTATAAATATTAATTAGTTTTAGAAAGTGAAAATGGGTAGCAGTAAAATGTGTGCAAAAAATTTTGAAAATTTTTATTAACTATAACTATTTGAGTATCACCTTAACAAAAAACTTTTAATGGTGTAGGGGAGACAAAGTAGAATCGACTATTATCAGAAACTGGATAGAAAATTATCAACTCTCAATTTTTATTAGTATAGAATGTTAACTTCACTTGATCTGACTTGAATACTTGATTACTTGATAACAAAATAAATTATGATTCTGAATACCAAATTAGATCTATTAATTAGGTTATTTATATATTATATTTAAAAAATTCTTTTATTTCAAGGTTTAATTTACACAACAGATAATTTCCACATAAGTGACGTAGTAATTAGCAAATAACTAGTAAATGCGGCATAAAGTTTAAATTATTTAAATGATTAAGTATCACAATAAGCCCATTTGCAACTGTAGCGATATGGGGTAAATCTAAATGACTATAATTAAATCATTAACTATTGCAAAATTAAATATATTTTAAAAGTATCTAGTATGTGAAGAAGAAGAAATAAGTTAAGATCATTCAGTTACTGAATAGAGTAAATTTTGAATAACTTGAGAATGCCTATTTACTTCTAGCCGAGGCCAGCAAAGATTTTTCAGGAATCTCCCGAATCACCATTTCGGTTTAAAATTTATTTTTGTTTTGTGTATACATTTTTTTTTTTTGATAAAAATATAATTTGAGAAAAAACAAACTAACACAAACAAGAATATCATATACAATTTAATGCCAAAATTGAATACAGACACCATCAAAAGTTTTGTTCAGATAAAAATAGTAAACAACAACAATTTACATACGATTTTAATATCGTCTTTCTGTTTCTATTTAAAAAATATTATTTTATTGTCAGTGTGCAATGTGCATTATAATTTGATAGAAGTAGGTTCCATATCATGAAAATTATTAATAAAAATGTTTTTGTATTTTTTGTAAATTTTGCCAATTTAGGTAAAAAAATTTAATATTTTCCTTAAATAACACAATATCATAATAACAGGTTATTCATACAGCAAAATAAGGTCCCTATACAAAAAAACAAAATTTATATGAAAATAATGTCCCATTTTTAAAGTTGCTCTCAATCAGCTCGGCTACTATAGTATAGAGGCATTAGACTTGGTATACAAATTCATTAATTTTTTTTAGATAACTGTATATTGCATATAACTCAACACTGTTCCAATTATTTTACAAGTAACAAGCATAATTAATTAATTAAATTTGCAAGAAAATAAAAATTTGGTAACAAGGTAATTTAACACTATTCGTTGATTTAAATAAGCCGACCTAATAAAAAACAAATTATAAACCTTATTGTAATATAAATTGCGAAGAGGAAAAATATCAATCTTTTTAAGCACAGAAAAGCTAGGAGACAGGTGATTTTTCTGAATATAATTCTTTTTACATGTTTTTGTGAAATCAGGAGTGGGTAAATTTTATTGTAAAAAGCACCACCCCAACAAATAATGTCATGTATTATAACTTTGAGTTTAAAAGAACTAACTAAACCATTCTCAAAAATCTAGCTGAACAATATATAGGCTTAAATGATACATATAGTTTGTAACTTTAGTAAGATAGTTTAACAAACAACTTGAATGATCAGTTTAATCTATGATCAGAAATATTGATCAAAGTATGTCAAAAAATCAGTACCAGTATCAGTACCAAGAGGTAGTTCAAGATGAAAATAATGACAAAGGTATGGTACGAGAACAAGAAATAGATTAATATTAAGATAAGAGTTAAACAAAGTTGAAAAATATTGTTTGTTTGTTTGTATAGAAAAATTGAAACAAACGGACTTAGTAGTTTCGCAAAACTGATAAGAATGCGTATATAGAAAAATTGTAAAATACGTCAATACATAATTGATATAAGTGAATTTAATAAATAAAAAAAAAATTTTAGTTGACATTCAAATTTATTTAAAAAAAACAGTTTTAATGCAAATAATATCAGTTCTAATATAATATAAATTCTCTAATTTTATTAGGGAAAAAATATATCATGACTCACATTTAATATTATTTACTGCTTCATATGATATTAAAAAAAATAAACTAAACCAAAATATAAATATCAAATTCCGAAATTAAAGACAAAATTAAATTAAGTTGGGATAATTGTCATCATCCTTGTTGTCACAATTGACATCACAATAATTGTCATCTCCCACATCAAGCAGCACTCGGAGCTGAAAAATAACAGATGATGATAATAATTAATTAACTCTAATAAAACTCTTATCATTTATAATATTAAAATGATATAATTTCAGAAAAAATTAATAATTCTGAAAATGCTTCAATATTTGTATCAAATCAAATGTTTAAAAAATCTACAAATTACAGAGAGAGGAAATAAAATTTCTATATACAGTAAAGTAACAATACTAACTAAGTTCAGCTAATTTTATTACATAAAATTTATAGATCATTCCATCTGAACTTATTAATAGGATGAATTGATTGAATCCAACTATAAAATCCCTCTTTTGAATATCTATAAATTATGATTATGTTCCAGTGCACCACTTTAGTATTTCAAAATATCTTCAAGTCCGTTTTTTCATCAATTCAATTCATTTAATGAAATCAAACAGTCTGTAATTTTATAATTTAAATAAATCTTAATTATTGTACTATAATATTCTAAGAAATTTTAATTAATTGTTTATCAAAAGGTTTTTAATTGTTTCCAACTTTTTTCAACAATTTTTAAATTGATGCAAATTCATACATTCATTTATAAGATTTAATATAAAAAATATTTTAGATATCATTTTCAAAAAAAAAATATATTTGTTATGTTCGTATTTTTAAAATATATAATATATATGTATGGATGTATATGTTTTAATATTATGTAATAATATAATATACTTAAATAATTCTTTACACAAATTTAATATTTTACTGTTAAAGCTGGTAAGTAGTTCTGGGTCAAAAGGTTAATAAGATTCAATTTCCATTTCAGTTGTACTGTCTGACTTAATATATTTTTCTTTAAACAACTTATAAAACCCATATGGGAACGATATTAAAGAACTGGAAGTCTCTTCCAATATTATTATTATTATTTTTTTGTTCTTGTTGTTTTTGTTTTTGTTTTTTTTTTATTATTATTTTACATATATATAATATTATTACGAGTAAATTTCATAAATACTTTAAGTAGACATGTCTGGAATAGAACATACAAAGAAATATGAAAAATTTATAATAATTACAGAGTGTTAGAAAAACATTTATACAAAATTTTTGTTATTAATTTTTTTGTAAATGTTATATTTTTAGCTTAAAATATAGAGCAATTTTAATGTTGCGTTTATGTTCCATATAAGAAATTTAATAAATACACGTCAAACATTAATCATTCCTATTTTATATAATATATTGCCCATCTCATTTGGGTTACATTTGCCACATAGTTTTTAATTAATTTATGTTTTTTGGGCCCTTTAAGCGATTTATTTTGACTAAATTTTGAGGGCTCAGGACGAACTTGGACCCGACTATCAAAAATGATACTTATTATTATCTTACTCTATGAAACTAAGTGCAATTTTCCATGACGTTGAACAGCATCCACATACTATGATAGATGCGAAGGCCAATCACAGATGTTTTGCGAATGTTTCAATACCCTTTCATTAAATTTATATTTATTACATTCTTCTTCAATTCCAATTTTTATATTGTTTTTTTATTATTGCTTTTACAATTCTACTTTTCTTTTGTGTTTTATTTATCATTTTTCATTTGTCTTCAAAAAAAATTCTAATAAAATCTATACAATTACCAATTTAGTCAAACCAACTACACGTAACACATCGCAGGAAGATTAAAAATTAAACTCCTATTTGATTTGTACCTTAGTAATAGGCGTCATATTTGATAGCCAAAATCTGAACAGAAACAACACTGACAATTAAATAGAATGGCCATGGCAGTCAATGTTTTAATATACGAAAAAATAATTCTAGCTCAGTTCGTTACAATATAAAAGAAAAAAAAAATCCTGTTTTATTATTTCACTGTTTTGAATACCGACTTATATCCGATAGTGTGAGAAGTGATGAAGAAAATTAGGAAGCTTAGAAATGTCCTTATTATAATTAAGGACAGTAAAAAGTCTCATAGTAATGAAATAATTTTTTTTTTTAAATTATTTTAGAAATTGTAAAAAAATTGTGAAGAACAAATTATTGGAAACATTTAACTAGAAAACAGATTCTAAAGATAGAATTGAATCGAGACGAAAAATTGAAAAGGCCAAAAAATTAGATTAAATATTTGTAGCGTTTTTAAATTTTTGATCTTCTTATTTACCCAAAAATAAAATTAAATTGGATTTTACAATTAGACTATTTACAATTAGAAAATATTTTTTTACTAATATTAAATTTTTTAAACACTCTGTTTCTAAATGATTTCTATGCAGAAAAAATATGTATATATGTATATACAATAATATCTTATCTTTTTTCTTGTTTTTCTTACCATTTAATTTTCATTTCATATTCTGTGTTCTTTCTGTGTATAGCTTCTCAACAACGTACAGAGTTTAAATGTCAAAACGCTTACCGAAAAATCATAAGTTTTCAACAAAAATTATAGAAATGAGGCATTAATACTCGTTTAATATTTTATATTATGGTTTCAAATATCATTATGGTATTATAACGTAATACGATAGTGACGTTTTTAAGACAAATGTCATAAATATTGTCAATATTATTTTATGCTCGGAATTTAATTCATTTTCAAAAATAGGACATATGGAAAAAAGAGGAAATATTAAGACAGAATGAAAATCATAAAGTTATTTACATTCATATTGGAAGTAAATGTGAAGTGGTTTCAAAAAGGATTTGTTATATATAGGGAGAGTGAGAGAGGTCTTGTGGTCACAAGCAATAATCCGTGACATCGTAAATGTATCGACAACGTCGCCAACATACTGACGTATGATTTCAAATGTAAAAAAAAAAATTGTTTACATTGTCTCATGATCGGTAATTAATTTTACAGTGTATCCGTGACTCATTTTCACGACGTGGGCTTTTAATTATATATCCGAAAATTTGTTGATACACAGTATATTTTGGTACAGTTATATTGAGTTTTTTTTATTAATCATGTAATAAGTTTAAAAATTAAAGAAAAATAAGTATAAGTTTGACTTCGTGTTTCAAAAATAAATTTAAAACTGTTTTTTTCTATTTTAATTACGAAATTGTCCATATTAAATCTCCATATATAATCTTTCACAAATATATTCAATTCAAATATTTTAAAAATTTATCCAGAAAATAGGTATTTACAAGAGTATAATATTTTGACATTTGATTTGACGTTTATTTTAGAGACAATGTGTTTAAAGTGATCGGAATTGTAAACAAATACATTGTGTCGCCAACACAATATTGTCAGTTCAGAAAATTTGACATATTGTATTTGTATGTACATTGTATCTGTTGAAATTTTTTGGATACACTTCCGATGTCACATTGAAATAAATATATTAAATTGAAATAAAGGTTAGACAATTAAAACGATATTCAAGTTTAATATTGATTATGAGTTAATAAAATTAAATTAAAAAATCTAATAATTAAATTTAGTTAATATCTTATCGGTTTTGGTTATTATACCACCATCAGTCTTCTTGAATTTAGTCAAACATATTTATCTGAAGAGTTTTTAATTAAATTATTTAAAAATATTTCACCTACAACGTACAAGTACAAACTTATCAGATTATTAATATAAAAGATAAGAAAAATATTTGTGAAACCGATACTCTAACCTATACTAAACATAATATCTCTTTTTCACATAATTAAAACTAATTATATATGACTAATCAGTAATTTGTTGTAATATTTATATTTAAATGTTAGTAATTATTCTATTCATATACTTTGTATACAATTGTGAAAACTTATCGTCTTATTTATATGCACAAATTAATAAAATAAAATAAATAAAATAAATTTATTTTATTCTTACTTAAACTAGAAAATATTTTTGAACGATTAAGTATTTTAGATGAACATAGATAGAATCGTTTCATTCAATTCAGTTATATAACAACATTTTGATTGTATGATTAGCATTCATTCATTATTCATAACCTGACATTGAAATCGCATACGTCTGTTCGTGTAAATGATTTATCTAACCATCTCTAGGAATGTCAATATTTGATATATACCAGAAAGTGAATAATAAAGTATTACGATGAATGATGATTTTGAATTGTTTGAACTATTAACTGGATTCCCCCTGTACAGATTGTCTTTATAATAGCTTTAATTAAATATCGAACGTTCTTTAAATTAACATGAATATTAATACATATTCTGAAAATGAAAATCTAATTTCCTAGCCCAACTAGTGAGTTTATTGTACGATTATTATACATTTCAAAGTAAAGCAAGCATACATAGGTGTATATATATTATTTGTTAAATATAATTAAACGATTCATTCACATTTAAATGAACAAATGAATGTTCATTTATGAAAGAACATGAAAGAAAATACAAAAAGGTAAAGTAAATTGTTTCTTTAGAAATAGTTTTTTTTTTTATTATTATTTATTTATGTTTTATTTTTGTTTGTTATGAAAAGTTTAAAATTACATGTTGACAAGAAGAAAACCAACAATAACAAAATGAAAGTTATCAATGCGCTCACCAGTCAATAGGGCAGGAAATCTGACTGTCCAAGTATAATATGAAAGCTTACAAAAAACAAAAAAAAAAAAAAAACAAAAAAAAAAATGTTCACTGTTACAATGAACATTTTCAAGAAAATTCTATTCTAATTCATATGCATAATATTTAGCTAATTCGTAAAAACATTTTTTTTTTTTGTTTTTTTTTTCAAATAAATGTAGGTATACCATAGTAGATTTAAGATCTACATTTTGATGATGTGAATTACTTGCAAATTAAATAATTAAAATTTTGTTTTTTTACGATATTACCGGAAATTTTTTTTTATTTGAGACCAAAATAATGAGGGGCCACCATTAACTACTTTTGCAGAGTTTAAAGAAGAGAAGAAAAAAAACGGATAATAAAAACAGCTAGCTTCAAAATAGATTCAACCACGAACCGGATTTATTATCCATTCCCGACGTAACTTTAGCAGATCAAGCATTAATAAAATATTTCGCTCTTTTGTATACAACGGAGATAAGATGGTATAATTTTGTAATTTCAGCACCAATTGAACAAATAAACAATACTGCCCTTAATATATTCTCTATAATGTCTTGCTTCTGGTGTTTTTTTATATAAGAAGAATTTTTTATCAAATTTAGTAAATTCTTAATGGTGACAAAGATTTACCACCATACGCCAACAAACAATAGGAATATTTGTTTTCTGCTTGTCAATATTTTGCTTTACAAATTTAAACAATCATTTGAAGATGTTGCCTGAATTCGTCAATTAGAAACATATATTTGGAGGTGGTTAAATCAAAGACACAAACCAGGAAAATTCAAAAAAAATTTGATAGGTATTTTATTTTATGGGTAATTTCAATTGTTTTGATTACTTTGAAAAATACTGCTAACTTGAAAAAGCTTCATATTTTAATGATTTTATGGTGGTTTGCTATTTGGTTCTTGTATTAAATATATAATTTTCCTATATCGGTTTAGAACTTGGATATATTTTTCTATAAAAATGATTTATTTGAAAGATGGGCACAAAAATTAGTACATATACTTTTTAATTTTTTTTATTTCTTAATCAGTCGTTTTTTGTGGTAATATTTCGAAAATGCTTTACATTAAAATTTTTTGGTTCCTGTAACTGTTTTATGCTTTAATTCATCGAGGTGGAAAATTTTAAAGACATTATTATCACAAATAAATAACATATAGATGTCGCATGGCCATATAAAAAAATGATTGAATTATTTTCTCTAGCCGACATATCTCTAGTTAACAAAAAGCTTTAATAAGAACAAAATGATAAAAAAAATAGGGTAGACGTGAAGAACCATGGTATGGTACAAACAATAAATTATATATGATGTATATATAAGCAATATTATTCCACAAATAAATAACATATAGTAATGTAATTGTAACGTTGTTTGAATCTGGAAACTCATCAGGAGCCATATTATTTCACATTTTTGAAGCTTGGACTTTATGAACTAGTTTCCGCAGTTTTTTTCATTGTTAAAGAAAAAAAAAGTTAAAAGAAATTTTACAACATATCTGAAACAACAATAATACCATTTAATGATGGTGTATAATTTTTCATTAATTCAATTTAACTAAACTAATATAATTAATTCATTAATATGTATTTAATCAAAACTTATATTACTGATTTCAACATTGGTAAAAATTTAATTAAAATATGAAAAATAAAACTAATAATATGTAAATGTATAAGAGTCGACATTTACCACTCTAAATATAATGTCGTATACATTTCCGCGAATACACTCTAAATCTAATGTCTTTTAACCTGTCAATCGTTCAACTTACCTGTTTTAATTTTAATTCTAAATTCTTTATACGTATAGACAACTTTTTTCAATACAAACAAAAAACTTATTAAATAAATTAAAATCTCATATTATAAAAAAATATAGTTAAAGGTTCTGAAGAGAATACAATTATTAAAAAAAAAAAATATTTTCATGCTAATAATTTGTCTATAGAGTTTCTTTTCAATTTTACTTTTAAGAGAATATTCTTAAATTTATTTTTAAAGTCTTTCTCTATTTTTCTAAATTGGAAAAACATAAAAAAAAAAGTCCAAATCTATATACAAACGAACAAAATTAAAATTAAAAAGAAAATTTCATAAAAAGCTTAGGATTTTATCATAGGTCGTTAAGGTCTTTAAATGTTTATTTTTCTACTTATAAATTTACTTTTTGGTTATTTCCTTATATTTTAGGCCAAATTTTAAAAAAATATATGTACACATATATGTATATGTATACATGAATATTATATATTTTTTTGGTGAACTTTTAATAATATAAGAACTCATTGCTAAGAGACTTTTTGAATCCGGTAAAGAGTAACTATATGATACAATAAAAACTATTCAAAAATTTATTTTTAAAATTTCTAATAACAGATTAATTTTTTTTTTTTTTTTTTTTTTTTGTAAATGAAGTATTATTTGAACTGTGTATACTTATAATTTTAAACTTTTATGAAATATTAAAAATAAAAACAAAAAAGTTCTTTTGACAACTTTTTCTAATATTGTTATGACATTATACATTGACATTTCTATGACATATGAACTTAATGAGTTATTGTTAATTTCTAAAATATAATTAAATTTAAATAATAAATTTAAGTACATTTTCTAATTAGTATTAAATTACTTATATGCTTAATACACATATAAATAAGGTAGAATTTGGAAGGGTGATTCGTGGTTTCAATTTTCGAAGTAAAATGAAATTTTACATGTTCAATTCTGATCCAATTATTATTAAGTGAATAAAAAAAAAGTATTAATATTGAATGAATTTATTTAGAGAATTAAATATGCAATTTAAGTGAAAATTAATTGCGGTAGTTATAGCCGAAAAAAATTTACAAATTAGAAATTAAAAATCTTATTGGAATTGGAAATATATAAAACATGGTTTAATTTTAAGTGAACTGAGTGACATTGTTCAAAAATATTTTTGACTTAAATCTAAGGCTTCTAAAAAATTATAAAAATTATATTAAATGTAGATTTAGCTTAAATGAGTAAATAATTTCATCACATCTCATGAAATTGAATTTGGTTAATACGACGTTTTTCCCAATAATTATCATCAGAGATTGCATAATTGAAGGACTAGCTGTCTTATGTATAGATTTTCATAAAAAGAAATAAATAAATTGCAAAATGCTCCCCGACATAAAAGAAATACTGAACTTACCGCATCGAGCTTTAAAATACAATCTGCAACTGCAATATATATAGAATGATTTAATTCTAATATTTTTTTTATTTATATATATTTATATTTTGTATACAAGTACACATATGTGTAAACATTTATGTACCTACTTATATAATTTAGTAACAACAATATAGTGTTAATAATACAAATCAGTGAAAATATTTAAAAAAAAATTAAATTTTAAAAATAATAACTTAACATAATCTCTATACAGTACAAACTAATCGGTATGATGGCTGAAAATTGCAATCTAACAATGTGACAAGTACGGGCTTAAATCGTTCAGTAGATCAAATTCGTCTCTTTCAATAGACGATAAATGGTGCAAGCAACGTTAATTAGAATGGCAACACAGCCATTAATCAATTAATTGATGAAAATAATATTGGTTAAAAATAAAAACTGATTCTGTATGTGTATTCTAAAAAACTCGATAATACAACAGAATCACGTAAAGTCAGTGACCCAAATCTACATGTTCATTTTAAGAATACACATGAATCCGCTCAGGCTATTAAACACATGCCATAACGTTATGCTCAACGTTTTTTTAAAAGCTATGTACCATACCGTTGTTTTCATGGTGATGTAGGCCATTGTGTGCAAAGCTATAAACAATGGTAAACAACACAAGGACGTTGGCCAAAAAAATCAGCTAAATTTTTTTTGCAACTCTGAAGAAATGCTGAAGAATGCATATTATAAAGTCGTAGATGTTGACCGTTTAGTAACTGATCACATTTAAGTAAATTGTGCCCAATGTTCAAGACGTCTCATATTCAATTTAATCCATACACGTCATCGTTATATTATGTTATACATATTATAACATAAAAAAAAGTTGGAAGGTGGACCTGCCAAAAAGCAATTATATAAGAAAAAAATGTAAAGGCAAAGAAAAATGATGAGAAGGGAATAATAATAAAAACTAAATTGACAACTTAATAGAATTAAGTTAAGGTTGGGTATAGGTCTATATTTGCTTAACAAGCACGCAATGTGATTAAAACTTGTCAGTATTGATAACTTACGAAACTACTTTTAATATTCAGATATACAGTGAGAATATTCTCTAGAACCTAGCTATTATTGGGAGAGCATTGATGTTATTTAAGAAAAAAAAAATATGTGTAAAAAAATTAGCTTACTCAAATTATTAAAATGTCAATTTTGACATATATAAAATGATTATGTACACACCCCTGTCATAAACTGGCTTATTAAGAAACCATTGACTAATAAGGAAGATGCTAAAAAATAAATTCAAATCTATATACATATGCATATTATTTAGTTGACTTTCTAAATTTACTTTTTGAAATTGAATGTTTCATTCCAATTGTTCCAAATCAATTATTTTAATACTGAAAATATAAAATTGAATTTATTTATTTTTTTTAAATCTAAATATAAAAAATGAAAAAAAACAACAACAAAACAATAAAAAAAACTTTAATATTCAACTGAGTTTTTTATTGTTGATATTTCTTTTAATTAATAAAAATTTTATTTTTTATATTTTTATTTTATTTACAAAGTAAAACAGGGAATTCAAAAAGGAAAACAAATCCATTTGACAGGACATCAAACTGATAAATACAAAAGTAAAAAAAATATATATATGTATATGTATATATATATATTTTATCCTTTCTCAATCAATTGTATTATTATTTGTTTGTATTTGAATATTATTTTATTTAATTTATTTATTTATTTATTGAATATTAATTAATTCTGACTAAATCTTTTATAGCATTTTAATCTATTATGGCAGTTACTGTTTTTGAATATTAAACTAAAATTAAACTAAAAATGTAAATTTATCAATTTTTTTAAAAATTGACTTTATTAACAAACAGGTTGTCTTTTATTATTATTATTTCTTTATTTACCATATTTAAAATATACAATAAATGTGAGCAGTAGCTGCCAGGACTATTGGCTTGCATGTGTTATACATTTTTTTTTATTTATTTTAAATTTAAATTTAATTTTTATTCAGATTGTCTTTTATTATTTCTTCTAAATCAAAGAAATTAACTTAATAACTATATCGGTTATCTTCTAAAATATCGTCTCAATGGTAATTCTAGTTGATTACTAAATTATTTCGGTTGTAACTATAATTCTTTTGAGATAATCGTCCTTTAGAATTTTGAGGCACGAAATTAATTAAATTTATTACTTTTCTGAGTGTTAGAGGCGATCATATATAGACTGGGTAATATTATATATATATATGTCGTATTTAGAATTTATTATTCAACTTTTATATTCTAGTTGAAAACAATTGTCTCAATAACTATATCTATCTATAGGACAACGGTAATAGAATCATCAGAATTATAACCATATTTTATGATTCGTACTAATCTCTTTCGAGTTTAAACAATCAAAATCGGTTGTGATACTCGATGAGAGATACAGGATTTTGCAACAAGATTTTTTTTTATATACAATCAAACCAAGTGTTAGTATGTAACCTTAGTACTTAATTTATTAAACTTTGAAAGGAAAAATGTAATGTTGAAGACATTCTAAACAAATAAACGTGGTGAATCAAAAACTTTAAATAATGGGTTAAATGAAACCTCAAACAATTGGTCAATTAATGTTAAAGGTATGGAAATTTTCAGAAATATGATAGTCAACTTTTGTGGTGCGGAGTTATATGTAAGCGCGATCTCTTTCGATCAATTATACTTCCACGTTTGCTATATTAGAATTATAGGTATATATGTCCTTGATGATCGATATCATTGCTTTCATATCAATTGTTTTAATGATAGCAAGCATACAGTAAAATAAAAATAAGAACCATTTTAAATTCGAATCAAATTGCTGAAAAACTGCATATCAATTAAGAATGCACACTTTAACTCTGAAACTCTGAAATTGAATTTGGGTTGGTGCATATTATCAACACATCAATGTGAGACATGTATTTATTTCCCAGTACGTGGAAAAAAACTGTTATTTCTGAAAGTAAAGAAAAATATGATTTCCAAGGATCTGGACAATTTCAGGTTGTTGTAATTTTTTTGTTATATATATATGTGATATTAAATGATCGTTGCGTTGGGGCACGTCTTATTGCAATTGCCTTATTGCTATAGCAATTGTATTTATTATATTAAGCAAAAAACAGATATATATTTAAAATTTAAATAATTATTGAATGTGCAGTCTAGAATACAGATATTTATACTAATAATTTTAATAAAAAAAAAATTACAGTAAGTTGATGATTATGGTGATTACTATTTGCTAATCCAGCGCACTTAAGCAAAAAAAAAAAGTCACGAGTCAAACTGAACAGCATAGAAAATATTCACTAAACAATTTTGAAATTTTAATAAAGCGTTTAAGGTTTTTAATATTGGTAACAGTGACAAATTACGCACTGATCCTGGGAAATTTATATAATAAAATTTTATTAATTCTATTTAAATATTTTATAACAATGGAATATGGATAGATATGAAATAATTGAATACTAAAAGATATTTGTATATCTTATGCTACTAATCAAAAATTCATAGAAATGTTAATAATAATAACAAAAGTTTAATTATCGGTTTTCTCTCTTTTATAGAGCAATAGAGAACATCTTTAGGACATACTACCATCATTATATATATCATTTCGTCATGCAGAATTCATCACAAATTTTGTTATCCTTGATAAACCAAATTATTTGAATAAAAAAAAAAAATTTTATTTTATATAACTAAAATGTCCTTTCATTGTCATGAAATATCTATTATGCTCCCATTATAAGTAAAGAAAAATTCTACAAGAAAAATTATTTTTTTTTTATTAACAACCTACGGGTATTTAGGAACAAAAGGATTCAAATGTTGAAGAAAATGACAATAAAAAAAAGGTACTTAAAAGGTTGAAAGCTTTCATTGTAAAGTAAAGGGCAAAAACAGTTAAATGTATATATAATATATATATATATATATATATATATGCCATAAAATAAAAGGACTCGAAGTAAAAAATTTAAAAAGAAAAGAAAATCGTCCAAAACGAGGAGTTTATTGAAAATCACTTTCTTAGAATAAAAAAATACACTATTTCTCTCCTTCTTTTGTTTTGACTCTCCTTTTTTTTGTGAAGATCCCGTAGGTTTTAACTTTTATATTTTTTTTTCATTCTCTTTAATTTTAAATATCGTACTAGTATGTGTATGTGTATTTATATTATGTGCACCTTTCAAACAGAACAGAACATTCATTTTATCTTCCTGCGAATTTCAATTTCACTTCAATGGACACAGAAAATTTTAAGCAAGAAAAAAATGAAAATCATAACAAAAAATAAGAAAAATAAAAAACATTCAGAAAAGAATTACATCTCAAGCTAGTATCTTATTTAAGGAAGTTATCTATATTTCAATGGCTCTAGAAAAAAAAAATAGGCAGAATATAGGGATGACATGTAGGTTATTGTAAGCATCTAGTTTTAAAGAATAAAGAAGGTTAGGTGTTTAAAAACTACTTTTTGTTTTTTTATTTTATTTATATAAATGGTGGTGCCAGAAAACTTTATTGCTTTGAAGTCGAATTTTCTATTCTCTAAAAGTATAGATAAAAAAAAAAAAAATAAGCCAAAAGAAAAGATATAGGAAAAAAGAGAAATAAATAGATAGAAAGAGTGGTAGAGACTGGTTAAAGTAAAAGAGAGATTGTAAATTTTTTTGTTTTTTTTTTTTAATTTTCTCTTATTCTCTTAATCAAATTTTCAAAATAATTACTTAAAGTGATGCTAGGATCAGGCGGACTGAGATATTTCTTGTTGTTTGTTTTTTTATTATTATTATTTTTTTTTTATATTGTTTGGCTTCTCTTTATGCGAGTATGATGGATGGATAGGTTCTAATGTTATACATTCATATACATACAAATTATAACGATAGTCATTTAAAAGGAAATAAAATGTTGAAATTTAATTAAGTCTATATTAAAGAAAGAAAAATGAAATAACAAGAAGAAGAAAAATAACAACAAACAACAAAAAATAATAAGAAATGAAAATAAAAACCTTGAAAGGAATTTAATGTGATTTTAAGGGATTCATTTCGAAGAAAAAATAAAATACAGGAACTAAAAAATATAAAACAATAAAATGTAGAGAATAAAAAATTATTTCTATAAAAAAAAAAGGTAATATTAAAAAGCCATTAGAAGAATTAAGAAGAAAATTTTCAATAAAAAACAAAAAAATAAAATAAACGGTGTATTTTGAAAGGCTTTAATGGTCTTCTGTTCTTCATAGTCCTTTAGGGTATTCCGTTTTTTGTTTTTCTCTTTTTTATTGAATAAGTTCACTCACTTTAAATTAATATTAATTTCTGGTGTTTATTGTTTATTTTATTTTATTTTCCATAGAAACTTAATGAAGAAAAATTTCTCTCAAAAAAAAATTTAATTAAAAGAAAATTTAATGGTTTTGAAAATTTTGAGTAAACATGGATTAAAATTGATTAAACAAAAAATTTAAAAATTGCTTACAACGAACGCTATAGTAACAATTTTGAGAATATTTAAAAAAAAAAACCATTTCAAAATAATCTGGAAAGGGTGCGAAAAATTATTGACTAATAAGTTCTTACCCAATGCAACAGAAACAAGCAATACTATAACTACATATCATAGTAACCAAAATAGTTGAAAAAAGAGAAGATAAAAATAAGTACAAAAAATCAAATAAATTAATTATTAATTAAGTGAAATTAAAGATACATATTGGAAATAACTATAGATAGGATTGTTCGTATAATAGGTCAAAGTTTGTGTTGTATCAGATTGTTATATTAACCAACATGTGATTTAGTACTAAACAGCTCTCAGTGTCACTCCTTTTGAAACTAACTAACAAATTAATTAACCCAGATAAAAAAAGATCTAATATGATGTAGGTAATGGAGTTTTGTAACTGATATTGAGTGACAAAGAAAATATTTAAAATATAACATAATAGAAAAACAATTGCAAGATAATTGTAATAAAAAATAAATGCATACTATGGATTAGTTATGTGCACCGAATGTATTTGGTAAATTACAAAATAATAAAAATCCAGTTATATCATTTGAATATTAATATAAAATTTAGGTTCTGTTCTATTAAATCTATGTGTATTTGATCTTATCATTTAACATGAAAACTTGGACATTTAAAAGTTGAAATTTTTTTAAATCTAAACCTGACCAAATTCGCTCAAAATAAAATAAACAAATAGGGTCATCAGTAACAAAGTGCGACGCAATGACTGAAAAAGATTAAGAATTATTACTGTCAATAAAATGTTGTAAAATATGTACGTTAATTCATTAATTTTTGTTTTTTTTTTTAGAATCACTAAGAATATGAAATAATTACTTTAATTGCTTTTATGTAAAAATTAAAGCCCAATAACGTTAAATTGGACGATAATCCGGACAGTTCGGTGGACTGCAGTCTCTGGGTACAAATGTTTTTTTCTTTGTACTATTTTTTAGCTATTCTATAATGGGACGTTGCTAAGTTGGGTCAAAAGAAGACCGATACATTATGATTGGCTATAAATGGGTCTCGATGTTTGTCTAAAATTTTGTTATATTTTTTTTCTACACATTAATGTTGCGTAAACTTGTAATTTTACTACAATTTTCGTTATAATTACTTAAAAAATATTATTCTTTTAAATTATCTAGCTGCATTTGTTGTTGGAGTTGAATTCTGGATTTTTATACATCAAATTCCATTTGCACGATTCTATGTAGATCGTAATTATTTTGGGATGGACCAGAGTGTGTTTAAAAATTTTGTTTTGTTTTTTAAGGTAAAATGTCTATTGGCTATATATGAACCAGTATAATCTATAGACAATCTCTGGCTTTTATTTTTATCAATGAAATTAAAACAGTTTTTTTTTGTTTTTGTAATATAAAATATCAGCAATAATTTTGCTAAAACAAAATTCGTTCTGTTTCGTCTCTAAAAAAATTATTTTGTTCTAAATATAAATTCTAATTTATTATAAAATCTCAGCAAAAATCTGAAAAGAAAAATATAACAATTCTCAATAAAAATTTTTATTTCGATTAAAATCTAGTTTGAATTTGTCAGCAACATTTTACATCAATAAATTTTGTTATCGAATTTAAAATTCTTCATTTTTTCTATTTATATACACAAATTACATTCATTACTCTTCCGTTTTTAGTATACAATTTCTGGATTTTTATTATAAAACTGTTCAACTGGTTCCTTTTTTCTGAATATTTTTTTTATTTTTTTTCGGATTATTAGAAATGTACGTTATACAAAACAAAAGTAAAAAAACAAAAAAAAAAAACAAAAAAAATTCTTACAAAACTTGTCCTAACCACAAGATGAATTGTTCCTGCATTATGCTGATTAATGACTTTTGAAATGTCCTTCCAGTATATTCCATATTTATTATTCTATACATTATATACAATGAAAGAAATTTAAAAAAAAAAATTTGTTAAGATATTGCCAAAACACTAATATAAACTTAGCATCTACAATTTTTCACAAAATCCTTCAAAATATAAATAGATATTATATTATTTGATATTGGTTAAGAAACGTTTTTGAATAAATTCTCTATTATAAACGTTTTTATAAATTAAACCGGAGTATACACTCCGAGCACTGTCAGAGCAAATAAAATAAAAATTAAATGAAAAATAAAATATTAAATTAAAATTTAAAAACACCAATAATTCAACAATTTTTATTAAATTTCAACGATTTAAATTTTGAAAAATAGTAATTTGATATAAATGCATAGCAATTTTATAACGAGCATAGAAATCACGCTCTGCGCGGATTTTGATTGAAAAAATGAAAACAATTTTTACATTCTGAGTGCCGCGACTTACCCCGAGCAACAAAATGAACACAATTTTTTTTTTGATATATCATTCTCTGCTCCATCTTTATGAAAACGTCCTACTATGTAGTATGTAGTTTGTCCTGCTATACATTTTTATTTTAATTTGATATAGTTGAGTGCAAAATTCACCAAAAACAATCAGTTTGTTTCGAGTTTTCATCATACTTCTTTCTTTTTTCTTCTTTTTTTTTTTTTTATATTACAAAAAAATTATTTTACACCCATACATTTATATTATCTAACTGTAATTTCTAACTGTCATATTTAATCACAAAAAATATTTACGAATCCATCGAACTCATTCAAAAATAGACAACTTTTACAAAGAATTATAGTTAATTTTTAGCCTTTATTTTTAGCAGTAACGAGACTAACAATAGTTTGAACCCATTAGTTCGACTTTTTCTAATATACGTTAGTTGATTAGTCTACTATTACCTCGGCAACGAAAATGGTTAAATACTATATTACATACTGATCGATGGAATGAACGTTCAAGCCACTTGATACCTTTTTCAAAGATAATAAATTACTATGAAATTGAAAGCATATGCAATCCTTTCATGTTATTAGTTTTTGTTTTGGTCAATATTTTGCCGAGTACGCCTTTCCACCTAAATAAATAAATAAATTTCAGTTTTAAATAACAAAATACATGAAAATAACCATTTAATGAATTTATTTGAATTTCCTTCACTGTACTTATACATATATTTATATATATATATATATATATATATATATATATATATATACAATATGTGTCAACATATATACAGTTATCTAAAACATTCTTCTAAAATTTTATTTCCATTTTCTTCCATTTGTTATTGTCCTAACATGAATCTTTGAATAATTTATCCATTGTCGGCAGAGGTCACTGCTGAGAAATAAACCGCAACAAATACAAAAACACAAAAAACAACAACCAATACAAAAAAATCAACTAAGCGGACAAAGAAAGCAAAACAAGAAAAAAAAAACCCAAATTCTAAAACTAAAAATAAAATTAGAAGAAAATTATAAAAAAAAAAGCCAAAAAGGGACAAAACAAAAAATACATCATTTGAATAAAAGGACTAAAAATTCGTAAAATAGGGAGTAATCATTACGGTAAATGTTAGGTTTTCTTTTCGAATTTCCTTTTGTTATTTTTGTTTTTGTGTTGTTTGAGGTTAGATTTTTCTTATTTTTGATTTTGTTTTGTTATTGTTGTTATATTGCTGTTGCTTGTTCTACATTAAATTTCGTTTTTCATATTCTGGAAAATTTTTATTATTGCAGAATGAACTGCTGACAAGAAAATTTAAAAGGACATTTTAAGAGGCTGACGATAAATTTTTGATATTTTGCTGCTGTTGTTGTTGTTGTTGTTATATTGCTATTTTTCGATTTTTTATTTTTGATTTTTTTTCTGCGTTTGTTTTTTTTTTTTTTGTACAAATTTTCATTCAGCAACATCAGCATCTCTTGTCAGGCAACATAACATTAAGAATCGAATTTCATTAAATGAATAACAAAAGCAAGGACATTTGTATTCTTATGTCCAACATTTTTTTTTTTTTTTTGGTTTTTTATTTGTAATTTGTTGCTAGATATTATACTGATACTGTAGTATAGATTTGTTTCTTGTTTTGTGTGTTGATGATAAGTCCCTAAAATCTTTGTGAATGGTAGTGGTCACATATTTTTTATTTTTATTTATTTTTGTGTCATTATTATGGTTTGAGTTTTTGTTCGGTTGTGCGGTTTGCAAAATTTACTTTTGTTTTTATTTTTTCTGTTTATTTTTTTTTCTATAGGCTTTCTAATAAATTTTAAGAAATTTACAGCTATCAAGTTACATTTTAGTATATATATATATATAACATACATGCTTGAAATATAGATGATTAAGTCTTTAGAGATAAATCAAGAAAAGATTTAAGGATTTTTCATCTCAAAATCTTCTTCTATTTTTACAATATTAATCAAACAAAAAAAAAAAACACAGAAATGTGACTTAATTACAAAAACTATGCTAGTCAATTTATTATAATGTAGGCTAGATTTGTATAGATATTTTAGTTTAAGAATTTGATTTAACGTTTTTCAATTCCTATTAACGAATTTCATATTAAAATTGTAAATGCGAAACTGTTTTAATTCATAACAATGTACTGCACTTATTTATTTAAGAATTTGCTTACTTATTTAAATTAAAGCTAATGGCATAATTTTACGGAATGGACAACACTGTCAGAAAAAGGTGTCTTATTAGTATGTGGAGAATACACTACGTTTCTCCAATGTGAAGTTATATCAAGAATCTTTTATCAACATTTTTTATTTCCCTTTTTACATAGTATATAGACAATGTAGTTAGTACAAGTCCAATTTGAGATAGTTGAATAGGATGAAGTGGGTATTCTAGGGGATTTGTTGGAAAATAAATTCGTGCAACCATTCAAGTAACCAATTGGTTATTGCGACCGATTTATAGATTAATCTAAGTTCAAGCTAAATTCTAGATCTAAACTACAAACTTTAAAAAGTAATTAGTCACTTATTTGTTGTCATAAAGTTGTTTCCAAACATATAGTTATGTAATACATCTAATAGATGGTGTCTTTCCAAGATATATTTCAGCCGGTTACTATTTCCGGTTACTGTGCACGCACGGAAATGAAAGACACTGTTGTTAGATAAAAACTCAGTCTCAGATGGGCCATTGAAGAAAATAGAATAAGATCTTAAAATCTGTAGTTGTATATGTAAATTCTTAAAAATAGTTATAAAATAAAAAGAACAATAAATTTAATAATAAAATCTGTGAAAAATAAATAAATAAAACATTTTAAAATTAATTAATAAATAAAATTTGTGGAAAATGAATTAACAAGAGTTTTAATCACTATAATAATAACTATACAAGTTAAGAAAAAAATATTCGAAGAAGAAGAAATATTAACTACATATATACTAAAATTTGAACAATACAGAATTTAGTTTGAAACCATGAGATTACAAAAAAGGATTAGGACTTATTGCGTATTATAACGGACGGAAAATGTCTGAGACGGCTCAGTACCGATGCCTTGATGCTAAGACATATTTTTCTACCATATTATCTACGAGTGTTCGGGACTGTCCAGAATTAGACTCAAAGATGGTTCGGAAGACGGATATTTGATATAGGAAAAATATTTATATAATATAACTTACAAATATCTATAGATTCGTCAAAACAATATATACATATATTGTTATGTTCGTGGAATAATTAATATTGCGTTAACGTTTTTTTTGTTTTTTTTTTTCTTTATTTAGATAAGCTTATTAATTTTACAAAAATAGTTTGACTTAGTGATCTTAGCCTTAGCTATTTTATCAAACAATAAATTTTATCAAATCGGATATTTTCAAATCTCTTGGTAACTCGTTAAAAAGCTTCAAGCATTGGTACAATGTATTATTATTTTGATATTTTGATTCTTAGTTCTAAATAGTGATAAATGAAATTTGACTTCATTCTTTCATCTATAACTAGACCTAGATACCTAAACTTATCAACTATTTCTATGTTTACAGAATTGAAAATGAATGTTAGATAATAGAGAATATTTATAATTATAAAGTGTTTTTAGAAGTTATACAAAGCTTCAAAAAAAATAAATTGAATTAACAATTATAAACTTTTTTTTTGTAACTGTATATTTATTGAATCTTTGTAAACGAAAATGACAATAATTTATAACAATTATGTGTGATGTGCAAGTCTAAGATTGAATTCGAAAACGCTAAATGAATTTGATTTTAATTTTGGTATTTTGGAGTTTTGTAATTGGTATATTTGGGATTTCGTGGCCAACGCATAATTGTACATATAAATACAAGCAAATGCAATACAGCAATGTAATAGTAACTCACATATATATTTTATTAATCAAGTATCCTATAGGGTTTATTTTTACATCCATTTTGTAAGACTGAATAACTCCCTGAGTATAAAATCAGTTTATTTGATTTGAAATACAATTTAAAAAGGAAATTAATAGAATTTCCAAGGTGAACTCTATATACCTACTTCTTTATTCAATAATTCTGTTCAAGATTTTTTTTGTTTTTGATTTTGGATATTAAAAAACAACATGAATATTCAAAAAGATTCTATTTAAATTAAAAATAAAAAAATAAAGTTGTAAGAAAAATCAAGAATAAATGGAAAAATGTGACAAAGAAAAGGATATTTTTTTTTTTTTTAAATTTTCAGATACAAAAGTTTTTTTCCTACATATTTTTGTTTTTTTTGTTTGTTATTGTCATTTACAAAAATTCAATTGATTGAGGAAATATTCTATTTGATATGCTTTCTTTCTTTTCTATCTTGTGTTGTTGTTATTATATTTTCGTCTTTAGCACCAGAGAAAAATATTTAAGTTTTTTTTTTATGTTTTTTGTTATTTTTCGGTCCTTTACATGGAATTGAATTTTTCAATTTTTGACCCATAACTCTGTTAATAGTTTCACAAAGATTTATATAACTTAAATTTTTTACTATTTGAATTACTAAAGAAGAAAATAAAATTAGTAATTTATAAATGTCCTTTTTCTTAAAGACTATCTCTCTATATATAGATATAGATATAAATAGTTTACATTAATTTATGTATGTCACATTCTTGATTTACAGTTAAAACATAAAAATTTTTGTGCTGCACCCAACAACAAATAATTTTTTTCTGAAAGTGTCCAATTGTATTCACATTTTGCAGAAAATATACAGAAAAACAATTCATCTATGTCTAAAGAAATTCTTTTTCTTGCATACATATCTAAAATTTATGACTTTTGTTAATTTTGTTAATTGTGTATTTGTGTATACTTATGGAAATGTACATTGTATATTTAAATAAAGGAATATTCTTGATAATAAAAATGATTTAGGGATGTGCAATTCTATTAAAAAATTATAGGTTTGTGTTATCAAATGCCATTCACACCTTAAATTGAAATTAAATTTTAATGAAATTTAAATCCAACTTAAATTTAAAAAAAAAATTCTGCTGCTAAGTTCGCAAAAAAAAGACTTTGATTTGAAATCTTTTAAATCTTCATACTTGTTCTTCGTAATTTAAGCTTTGTCTTGTAGTGCAAAAAAAAATTCAAAAATATTTCTAGTCTAGGATAGTGCATTTTAGAGCTCTATATAACACTAACTAATGAGTTTTCAATCTGTGCTGTATGAATTATTTCTGACGAACTTTTGTTATATATATTCTTGAATATGATCTTGGTTTCGCTCAGGATAAAACCTTGGAGGTTGATAGCAAGACTCTAAAAATTAAAAATAAATGAGTTCAACGTAAAACCGAACATTTTTTTTATACAAAATTATTTTCAGGAATTGTTTCGTTCATCATAACACTACTTGAACTCATCAGTAGGTATTTATAGTGTTAGACTACCTATACAACTCCTGATTTTCATTTTGATTGACTTTATAACTTATTAAAATATGTTAATAAGACATCTGTAAGTTATAAAAATCGACCAAAATTTCATTGTAAAATGTTTTTTTTTTTGCCAAAGTTTCTTCTGGTATCTGAAAACTTCCATGATTATGGGATAACCCTTAATACGTAATTACAGCGTATAGATAGAGTAACTTCGTCTTCATAATAGCTTATTTCCAATTTATTTTAAGTGATAAAACCAAATTGTCTTCCAAATTAATTTCAAATTGAAAATTTAAAAACAATTTTATAACATTCATGCCCTAAGCTTTATACGAATTTGGGACCTTCCATTTAGTAGTCAGATGACATAATCAATATACAATATTGGTCGGCCTACAAAAATTTTAAAAATATCAAAATTGTAAAACAAACTCTTAAGAATATAAAATATCCAAAGAAATGCAAAAGCAATAATAACTTATCAAAAATTAACACGATTCACTAATTCTTTATTTATTTATTTTTTTATACCAGCTAACTTTTAGAATCTAAAACAATATGCCCAGTTCTGCTCCACCGACTGTTCAACACAAACGAATATAAAAACTAAGAACAAAAACGTAAAACACAATGTATTTCCTCCGTACATCATAGTGTAGAATTTAAGGAAGTTAGAAGCTATAAATAATTCTTTTCATAATAAGAAAAAATTTAAATAAAACAAAAAAAAAACAGTTTTTTTTTACTTATATTAGTACTATATATATTTCTATAATAAAGGATAACAAAACATTTAAGAAAAATGTATGGAAGAGGAGGAACTTATTTAAAAGATTTTAAGTCTGGTCAGTAAAATGAATATTTTTTATATATATGTAATACGAGTATATATTTGTTTACTTATAATTTATGATATAAATTCAAAAAGGATATTAACACCAATATAATTCAATATGCGTTCATATACATACCTACATTTTCATATATTTGAGTATAATGTAATAAATAGAAAGAGAAAGAAAACAGGACATGAATATTTACGAAGAAAAAGTATAAATTAATTTTCTATATATTTTCTCTTTCTCTCTCTCTCTCTCTTTCACTCTTACATTTCATTATTATTATTTTTATATTTTTATGTTTATGAAATGCAATAATATGTATAATAAATTAATTATATTCGGACGGATAGGTAAAAATGAATTATTTATTTTTGTTTTTAGTCCTTTTTATCTATATTCTAATGACGCTACCTTATTCTATTACACTTTCTCTCCTCTTCTACATAATCTAATAATCTTAATTTTCTAAGCATATTTATAAATACTTGAGTTGAGTTCAACACAAAAAATGTGGAATTTTTTATTAAAAGGCATAAAAATGAAAAAAAGGGCGAACACCAATCAGGACATATTATCCTGTAATAGTAATCTTGAATCAAATAAATAATATTAAAATAAACAAAAAATGAAAAAATGTACATAAGACACAACAGAAACCTCTCATGAAATATTAATTAGTTTTCGTAGAATTTATGAGGAATAAAAACAAAAACGTTTATTAATTTCGAAATACCAAAACCAAATGGAAAGAACAAAAAACACAGGACCTTGTATACATCTGCATATATACCAACAACATACCAAAATTCAAAATGAGATTGTAACGATTTTTATATTTTCTTTTCTAATATAATATATAATATATAAGATACATAATCTTAAATGGTTAAAAGAAAGGAATTTCCAATTATTCATAATCTGAATGCCGGCTGAATGGAAATAGAAATATAAAAAAAAAAACGAATCAAACCACAAAAAAAGGACATTTATGGTAGAACATAATGAATTGTTTTAATTATAAAATGATTTCAAATTAATTTTTCTTATATTATTTCACGTCTTTTCCAATATATATATATATATATATTTTTATCCCCTTGTACAACAGCTATGGTACAATTAATATGCATGAGTTATATATATGTATATTGAAAATTTTATTCAAGAATTTCGATTTTTTTTATTTTTTGTTAATTTTTTTTTTAATATAAAGGACAAATCATATATGAATACTTTATTTTTTTTATATTATTTTGTTGTCTCCAAAATAATATAAAGATGGTTATAGTTATATGAAAAAAAGGATATTAGTTATAATAAAAATAAAAATGTTATAAAATTAAAATAATTATAAATTTTGTAGGATACGTGAAGTGATATTCATCATTATTGTCAACAAAAAAATTTTTTAATTGAAATTTTTTTTTATTCATCTGCTAATCTACTACTCTAACTATGGTATGACACATTTTTTTTCTTATTTAATTGATTACTGTACGCTGGAAATTATTTTAGCGTATTGTTGCCATTTTCATGCTATGTGGAATATATCTCAATATATAATTCGGTTAAATCGCATTTCTAATTATTAAAAACATCCAAATTGTAACCAAAAAAAATTTAACAGCGGTTAGTTTTAGATATACATAAGACATTATGATTAGATATTTAGATAAAAGTTTTAAATATACATATTTATCCTGCAACTAACAAAGCTGAAGTATTTGAATATACATACCTAATTTTATTAAAGTTACATTAAAAATTAATTTATAAACAATAATTTACAAATTTTATTCAAAAATTTACAAAATAAATACAAAATTCAAAAATGAAATAAAAATAAAAATTTATTAATATTCAGGACATAAAATAAAACATTCATAAAAGTTCGTCAATATTTTTTTGAAACAATCCAAATTATCTTTGTGTCGAATTTCAACGCGTAACTGTTTACAGAACGATTAAATAATTTATTAAGTAAATTATTTTGCGGATTAATCCTACGAAACAATGGCAACCTAAACTTAAAATTGAAGATCTCAGACTGTAATAGATTATGCTTCCTAACTAGAGATCTAAACTATTAGGTATTACTTACTATATTAAAATTTATGGTGTATTATACACAATTTTGAAATTCGTATTAAAATCATTCAAATTCTGAAATAACAAGATGGATTAATTAATTTCACCAACATAACATTTTAAAATAAATACCAAATTTTTCAATTTCAAATTCAATTTTTGGGGTACTGATATCCGTTGTAATTGCTATAATATGTGATTACGGTGATTATGCTATATTTGAAGATAATTCGCATAGCCTTTTTCTGTCAGATTTTTTTTTTTTTTTTATGCATAGCCAAAAATGTTGTCTATCTTCTACAACAATGTTTAGCAGGAGAATGTTTAACAGTAAATGTTATAAATATGATTTCGAGCTCTTCCTAAGTAACACATTTTTTCGAAAATTTTATTACTTATAGTATTTATGTACTACTAAATGTTTCATAACAGTTATAAAAACTAATTGATACAATTATGAAAATAAAATATATACAGATTAATCCTGTTATACTCATTTTTTTTTCAACCTTTCCATTAAAATCTTACATTAATGATACTATGAAATTATACAATAACTCTCTACACATTTGTATTCCAAGCTTCATAATTCATATCAAATTTTTTATTTCCTATTTTCTTTCAAATTTAACTTTAATGGTATTTAGTTGAAATACATGATGACTTTAAGTCAATTAAATTAAAAAAATAGGTCTTACTAACAAAGAAAAAGAGTATTCAAAAACTAATTTAAGTTCAAATATTATCAACAAAATAGAAAATACACAAATTTATTTTAAATTTTCAAAAGAAAAACTTTATCGAAAACTTAACGAATGTTTTTTTATTTTTTGTTTTCATATTAAAACTTCTTATTATAATAACAAATTAAATATTCAAAAAAGAATTTTACACGTCATTTTAATTTATATAAAAAAATAAACAAAAAATATTTTTGTTGAAAATACAATAAAAAAAAAACAAAAACATTCAGACAACCTTGACAATTTATAGTTCTAATTTTTCCCCCATATCAAATAATTCAGCTCGAGGTGATGTTCTTTTTTCCCCATTTGTTTTTAATTTCAAATTAAAATTTATTATTTTCTACCCCCACTTCAATTTATTGTTTGTTTATTTTATTATTTTTTTGATTATTGTTTTGTTTTATCTTTGTAATGTTACCAGATATGATAAACATTCGTCAGGATTTGCAAAAAAAAAAGGACCTACAAAAATCAAAAAGTAATTGAAAATAATTTTTTTATTTTATAATATTAAAAAAAAAAAAAAAATTAAAAATTCAAAGTTGTTTTCGTCTCCAGCAAGAAAAATAAATTGAGGTATTTATTATTAATCGGATATTGTTTTTAGAGCTAACCATAAGGGCATTGAGTTTGGCTAAAGCTAATTTCAAAACTAAATGAAAAGCCAACTAAAATTTTGTAATTTGTTTAAGGATGTTTTCGTTTATTCATTCTAAAGAAGGAATGGAAAGAATAGAATACTTGATGACGTCTCGATAGAATATTCCGAACAAATAGAATAAACGAGCAGAATAAAATAAAAAGAATGAACATCAGAAACTGTTATTGTTTGTTTTTTTATTTATTTATTAATTTTTGTGAAAATTTTTTACTATTTTTTAATTTGTGTAAATTAGTTAATATAATTATTATAACCATTATATAGACTCATTCTTTGAAAAAACAAACAATAAAACTTTTAAAAAATTTTATTTTCTGAATAATAAATACACACTACTAATTTTATATAAACATTAATATTTATACAACTATTCATAATATTATATTTTTTTTAAAAAACATTTTTTTACTTAACCGATATTTTCCATTTCTTAAATTAAAATAAAATATAGGTAATCAAATTGTTATTACTGTATAGAATGATAGAGTGAACTGTCATTCCGCAATTTTATTCTGTTTATTCCAACTCTGAGATGGAACAAAAAGAATACGTTCGGAATATACGGAATAAATAAAAAAATGCAGAACAGAATATTTGGAATATTCCAAATGAATAAAAAAAACGCTTTTTGACATATTCTGAATATTCCGAATATTATATAACGAATAAACGAAAACACCCTAAGTTTCAATAATAGACTAGTTAATTTAAATGATTTCGACATTTATTAATTGTAAATGTAAATAAAAATTTACAAAGTATATGTGTAGATAAACAAAAGTTATATTAAATATAAATTTTATTTTGTTTTGTTATTTTAATTCTGTTTTTCATTTTGTCATTTTAATTTTGCTATGTTTTAATTTTTATTATTAATTAGATTTGGTTGTTAGTGTTAATTTAGTTATATCATAATTAATGGTTTTTATTTTTTCTCTTTTTATTACAATTAAGTTTTACATAAAAAATTTTGAATTTAAACACTTCACTCCACTTTCACATAATTTGTATAATAATAATTACTAATAACAGCTTCTAAATCAAAATGTCAAATTGTACGAATGTGTGAATGAAATTGCACTTTAACGAAAACTTAACGAAAATCAATGATATTCCTTTTATGGGAGTGCAATACAATTTAAATGTAATCGTAAATTTTCTTAAATTAGACTTAAGCCAGTTTAATGTAATTATGGTTCGCCCATCAAAATCACTTACAAAATTTATTCAAAAATTTAAGTCAAAATTTAGTATACACAATGCAGAAAATAAATACAAAATTCAAAAATGAAATAAAAATAAAAATTTATCAATATTCAAAACTTAAAATACATACAACAAAACATTGTGTTTATTTTTAAAATGCTATTTTAAATAGTTGAAAAATATATCCACTTTCAAAATCAAATACTCTACTGGATAATTTTGCACTTAATTACTACTCAATCGGTTTTTAAAAAATTAAAAACCTTTTAGAATTTGAATATTGTTTTAATGATTTCGAATTTCATGATAATAAAAATAGTTCTTTAAATTGTATGCTCTCTTGACAGTAACTTAAGTAGAATCGAAATTTATTATTTACTATTTATCAAAATGTAACTCATTAAATGGCTTAAAATACAATATAGATTTTATATATAGGCTTATGATATATTAACTTTTATAATTTCCTAGTGTTCACACTGCATTTCCCTTATTGAAAGTTCGAAATTTTGTCTGCCTTCAATATACATTCCACAAACCATGTTGTTCCATTATTATGTTCTTATTCATCTTATATATACTAATTTTGTTTTTGTCTGAAGCCTTTTATTAGGTATAGACAAAACAACAACAAAAATAATGATAGAACAGTTAATTAAAAAAAAAAAGAGAGAGAGATTAAATCAATTTCTTTTAAGGTATTGTAATAGCAGTAGGTGTAGGTAGAAGTAAAATATAGTGTGAAAATAATAATAATGCATTATGATTAGAGATTATACACATTTACTTCACATTGTTTTTGGTATTTTGAGTTGTAATGTTCATACTATTTTTAAACTGGACCCACACTTTACTAGATTAGCAATGGCATTATACTAGTAAATAATAATATTATTTCAGTTTATTAAATAAATAATACATAAATTAATTAAAATTTTGTACAAATCTGGCAACACTACTGTATCTTCTTACATTTAGAGTTTTCATTAGGTTTGAAAATTCTCAAAACAATTTTAAACAATTTAGGAAACAATTTTGTTCTCATCTTTTACAAAAAGAAAAAAAAAATTTTCACTTATTTTATATTTCGTAATAATTTTCCTTGTTTTCCTCAAAAAAAAAAAAAACAAAATCAAAACAAAAAAAAAACTTTTCATTTTTCAAAAACAATGTACTACAATGCTTTGTTTGTTGTTATTATTGTTATTGTCGGTTTTTTTTCGTATATATCCTTTTTGCATATGAGTAAAAGAAAACAATGATGCTGCTGTGTAATTCTGACAGGAAATACTCATAAAATATCTTGAGACCTACATATACATACGCAATAATGAAAAATATTTTTATGCTTGTGTGCTTGTTTATTTAATCCTTTAGCAATGCTTCTTTGTATCCTGTATTAAGATTTAAGAGAAAAGACAAAAAAAAAATGTATTTTTTTTTTGTTTTAATTTTCCAGTTACGAAAGTTTTATTCACTTACACAAAATTTCTTCAACCCAAAACTGTTCAATTTTTTTTTCAGGTTGGTAAAACAAAATGAAAAAAAAAAATAATAATTTTTCGTTTGTTGTTTTTGTGTACTTCAAATAAAGGAAGTGTACAAAAAGTTTTTCATTTTGAAAGTTTTGCCATCAATTGTTTGTTATTAAGAATTTTTTTAATTTTTTTTTGTTTTTGTTTTTTTTTTGTTTGTTATTATAACTAAGGAATGCATTTATGAACTTCACCAGAATATTATTGTTGTCTGTTCTAGTTTTGTTTTTAAGTTAATCCCATCGGCAAGGATACATTGTAAAAATTTATATATTTTCTTTAACATGTTGTACGTGTATGTAAATATGAAATTGATTTGTTTTTCAAGAAAACTAAAAAAAAAAAAAATAAAAACAAAAACTTTCAATTTTTTTAAGTTTAAATTTTAGTTTTATAGAAATATTTGAAAAATCTAGAATATGTAAACAAAAGTTTGTTTTTATTGAAATAGAAATTATAAATATGGCCTCAAAGTATGAAAATATTGAGCTGTTATATTGAATAGAAACAAAAAAAGAAATTGATTTCACTACACATTTGAAAAGCCGAGCCCGAAGAAATGTAATGATATCTCTTATCAATTTCTTTAAAGTATAATTTAGTAAAGCGTAGGGAGAAAAATTATGTCTCTAATTCAATTAAAAATGTCTGCTTATGTCGTGTAAAAAAAAATTAAATCATAAAAATAAATTTCTTTTTTTAAAATAATTTACTCTACTAATAGACTTTTGAAATGAATTTTGTTGACAATTAATTTAATAATAACAATATTAAATTTATTTTAATACCTAAAACAAAATTTTATTAAATATTATAAAATATTAAGCAGCATATTACTGCGTTATTTACAAACTAAACATTTTAGAGTTTCTATTATATTTAACGAAACTAATCAAAAACTTTTTATCTGATCGCAGTTTTCAAGTTCACATTGTAAAAACAAAATCGAATATATTTCATATATAATGTATTTGTTCCAACCCTACACAATGTCTTCAATTCTGATATTCCAAATATTAAAAAATATCTACTATCAGTTTTCGATATCTTCTGAAGATACAGCTGTTATTACATCGGGTATTCTTGGAGTTGTAGTCGGGAATTAACTACAAGGTGTATTAAACGATTATTTTACTGCTATTTTCAGTAAGCATGTACAAAACTATGTTTATTCTGTTCACTCGAAAACGGAAAAGCTGCTGCAAACAACACAATTTTATAATAAATCAAACAGAAATTAGCCAGGTTGATACTGTCAAATATCTCATCTTAACTTTAGATAAAAAAATATCATTGAAAAATAAAATTAGAAATTGATAAAGACAATTTAAGACCATTAAAGCATACCTTTTTTTAATCAAAACTTAAAATTGCCAAATGAAAACAAACTATTTTTAATGAAAACAGTTTTTCAACCGATGCGTACCTGTTTCGGGTGACAAAATAAAATTTTTAAATTAAATTATATAAATTTCGGGGGCGTGTCATTACCTGTAGTTTATATATATAGATATGTGTATGTATAATATATATATTAAATAATGCATTTCCATAACATGTAACATAAACTCCCTCACCACGCAAGCAGGTGACTTGCAATCGTGGTACCTAAACAAAAGTTGTAGAGCTTCCCATGAAATATGCAACTATATCCTTATGATGACATTCGGACAAAAATATTGAAATCACCATACAACTTATAAATGGATAAAGGAGCTCTTTTAGGAGATTAAGCTAGTTGCAACCTCAGATTATTTTGAATGGTTAAACAACAAACTATATCAAATAACCTCTACCGAAACCCATTTAAAAGTGCTGCATCAATACATATATATAGATATATATATATCTTATATGATTTTTTTTTTGCTTACTCCTCTTGACATTTCGTACTCAATTTCTAGCTGCTAATTTTACTATGCTATCATCATTTCTATTGCCTAGGCAATGTCGAATTTCAATGTCGAATTTTTAATTTGTTTATACTGTTTAAGTAGGAGATTGACCTACTGTAGGAGACCACTTTGATAACTCTATCTGCGCCTACGTGGTAAGACGACGTCAAGTTGTTGCTGCGATTTTATTCATCTTTGACGTTATTATGTTTACTGGCTACGTCATGTCACATACTTTTTGTCAGTTGTTGTTGATAATTATGTAATTGTTATAAGTGTTTGTTTCATATTTATTAATTGTGTTGTATGACATATATGAGTATTGATATAGGTAATATTTTTAGTTATAAAGTATTAATTATTAATTATTTTTTATTGATTATAAATTTTTATATATATTATTTTGCTATTTTTTTTAGTTATATTTTTTACTCCCCAACGGAACTCGAACCCGTGACTACCACATCGTAAATTGAAACATAGTTCTGTGCTCCAACTGATTAGATCACGGAAGCGATATCTTATATAATAAAACGTAACAATCCTGCTGCTAACGTGCCGTAGCAACCGTTGCTAGATTCCTACAACAAAATAAGATAAAAAAAAAAAAAAAAAATTTATAAACAAAATTTTTTTCTTTACTGCGTTTGTTTATGCACCTACCATACACAATACACAAACAAAAAATATGTATTAAAAATACTCTCCCCCCCTTTGAAAAATTTAAATAATGTGCATTCTATACTTCAAATAGCCCTCCTTTGGAAAATTTTAATAATATACAAACACAAAAGAAATTTCGTTATAAATAATTTCGGAAAATACATTTCGAACATTAATTAGGTTTTAATTTAAAACAAAATATGGTGGTGAAAAAACAAATTATTCACATGTATTTTATTATTATCTATAATGAATTAAAAAAAATTACCCCTTTCCGATTGTTCTGAAATGCTAAGATGATCTGTATAATGACTATACATCTGCTTTATTTATTTTGTCTTAACATCGAATAGTGAGTGTTTTAAAGTCATCTAATTTATCAACTAATTTTATAGATTTACTGAAATGTATAGGAACTGAGTTGAAACTAAATTTTAAAAATTATCAATTCAAACTATTGTCACAGTACCGCAAATTTTATTCCGAAAATTTGATTTTGTTTTAGTCGGAAAATCTGAAATAGGATAAATGATAAACAATATTAAATTTTATTAGAAATGTCCATAAATTTTCAAAAACTTTTCTCTAAAAACAAAACTAACAAACTTTTGATGTAGAAAAATTATAAAATGACATCCTTATTTTATACTCTTGAGTACAACAGAATCAAAAATCTTTATAAAGTTTAAGTAAAACAAAAAAACATATTAAAATAAAGAATTTTCTTTTTCCTATTTGTGTTTTTTTTTTTTTTTTTTTTGTTCTTGTTGAAATTTTCCTTCACCTACTGTAGAAAAATCCTTTTAAAACGAATGTACATAGAACAAGGACTATCCTTACTATATTTTTGATGATGTTGGATGCCTGCCTTTCTATTGAAGCGATGATGTATAATTGTAGAATAAACTATATACAACTCTTTTTCAATGTTATTTTTTTATTGTTGTTTTGCCTAAAGAAAAAGAAATAAGAAAGAAAAAAATATTTTTCCTTAGACAAAGAAGAAGAATAAGAATAAAAAATGATAACAACAATGATCATCACAAATAAATGCAATGAAAAATAAAAGTATAGAAAGGGAGAACATTCTCAGAAAAGTTAAAAGCTTAAAAGGAAAATTAATATAAAACAAGTTTTGCCCGAAAATATAACTTAGATAGATATATATATATATATATATATATATATATATATAAATAAGTATACATATATATACAATCTCAATTACATATAAATTTTATTCCTATATAATGTATATTATATATTATATTATATATACACACATGACATATATATATATTATATACATATATATATATATATATATATACATTAGTGTAGAATATGAGAATAAATTCTCTGGTATTTTATTTGAAAACAACAAAACTATGCCAAGAATGTGCAATTAGTGAGTGAACGAAAGCGTGTTTTATGAGTTAGACTCTCCTAGAGGGTTGATTTTATTTTTACAAAAATAAAAACCCAAAATATCCTTAACAAATATCCTTTAATATAAAAAAAAAAATGAAATAAAGAAATAAAATGAAATAAAATAAAATGAAAAATTAAAATCTAAAAGGATAAATTTATTTATTTATATAAATTGAATATATATGTTTTAATATATGCCATGTTTTATAGGATTGCCATTTTCTCGAATTATTAAAATTTAAAAAAAAAATTATTGAAAAAATAATTCTGTGACTTCGTGAGCATTTTTGGACCTCGCACTTGTACTTTGTACGTTATACGGATTCAAAAATTTATGACAGTACAACAATATTTTTCGGAGTAGAATCAATATTACCCTAATGCATATTTATATTTGCATTTTTACGTCAAATTTATTTTAAAAGCAACAGAGAAGTGATTCTTCTAGCATTATTTAGCAATGTTTTTAAATTTATCAGTAAGACAATATGTATTAGATAAATTTTAAATTTGATGCCTCTGCTCATCTGTGTTATTGTTATATATTATTACAAATATAATTGTTATAAATAATTGAATAAATTTGGTGTTTAAAAAAATTAATCATTAAGATATACAAATTTGCTACCCTTTATATTTATTATAATTATCTATAAGCCGATAGTCCAAGTCTAGAGCTTACAAATAAATTTATTGTAATTTTAATTGTAAATTGTAATACTTAAATATAAATATAAATAAAAACAAATAAATATAATTAAATATTTGGAAAAGTTTGCAATACATTTACCAATTATTGTTATACTAGCAATATAATACTATTTTAATACTAATATGAAAATCGTAACTTCGAATCTTAAATGTAGTTTTAAATTTTTACTCATTTTCTATTTTGCTTTCAAGGACTAGATTAACTATTATAGGCATGGTATTGATGAAATATAAAAACATTGCACAAAATTCAAAATTAAATTGGAAATAAATTCAAACATCCTGCCAAATAATCTTATGACGTACGCCAGGTCCTAAGAGATTGAAACGTAAAATTCAATGTGACCTGTAAAATTATATAATAAGTAGTGAAGTGATATCACTCTTCTTCAAGCCATTATAACATACAAAATTATTTATTAACTTATTGAATTGTAAATCATTCTAATTGTAAATATTAAATGGGAAAAAAATAAACATGTTTGGCCACCTTTTCATTTACATCTTATTGTTAAAAAAATATATGTATATATATGTAGTTACTGAAGTATATGTAGATATTGTATATCTGTATATCTGTAAAAGAATTGAGAAATTTATAATAAAGTTTTATGTATACTTATGTATAAAGAAATATACATAATTACATATTTTTATTTAGACATTTATATATGTACATATTTAGTAAGTATTAAATTTGAGGAAGAGCAAATGTTAACTTTTTGATAATATTATGAAGTCATTATTTTTTGTTTAAATAAATATTCAAAAATTATGTCAAATTTTCGCTTTAAGATTTTTTAATTTAGAATTCATTCAATTTTATAAAGTTAAGTTGTTCTATCTAAGAAAAATAAATAAAAATATGTATGTGAATATATCTGTAACCGGTTGATTATGGTAACCAGTTCAATTATTTGGGCATCATAATGTGCACATATATGCAGAATGGTGCAGAATTAAAAAAGCTAGTTCTCAAAATCAAAATTTAACAATCCAACTTTTTTTTTTCAATTTCAATTCAATTTTATTGTCAAATATTTTTTTCAACCTAGGAGATAGGAATAAAATATGAAAAAACTTTACATTATAATTAATAAAGGCTGTTGCTCAGTAATTTATCTATAATAGTACGTTGACTTCATTATTCTTATTTTTAAAATTGTTTTGGGGTTTTCAGTCTTGTTCAAAGTTCATTTTCTATCAATTTTTCTCTTCGATTTTTTTTACATACTAATCTTTTTCGGTTAGATTTTTATAATTTTCAATAAGTACTTTATATTTGTACAAATGCTTGTTGCATCTAATCATGCGGACTAGTCCCTAAATCCACAAAAAAACAAAATCAATAATGGCTTTTGTCAGAAAAAAAATCCACAAAAAACGATCCTTGTTATTGCTTTTACGCATTTCACTTTATTATGTACGGCATTTTATGCAAAATTCTGAGTTAGGAGAGATTTTAGAGTTGGATTCAAAATCAAAGTTCTACGCCTTTTACAGAATGTTTATATAAATTGTTTTTATGCATAGCTGTTATGAATACAGCGACCATATCTCCTTTTAATTTGCCACAATTTTATGAATTTTTTTTTCGTGGACTTTTTTGGTGGATTTGTTCACTAACCCAATCTAGCTATACTTTTAGCTTTGAGTTATAATTATTTTATATTATTTTAATAATTCGATTAAAGATTGGATAGACAAATGTAAGCAATCATGTAGCGTTCTAAATATTTACTGATTGAGAATTCAGAAACCCTAATTCTATTATCTGGGTAAGATTTTCGTCCGTCTATATAATATACCCAAATATTATTTTTAAAGCAGTCAACTTAAAGAATGATTAATTTGTCCATATATTGTAATGTTTTAATTCTATAAATAATAAATAACAACTGATGACTTAATAGACATATTTTTTTAACTTACTGAATCAATAACTGATATCTTAGATTCTAATATTCTGCGAAGAGCGATGGTATGCACTACAAACATCTATACGGTAAACTGCGATTAGAATAGTAATGAGTAAAATTTCTAACGTATGATGGGAAATAAATAAAATATTTAAAATGTCATACGGAATATTTCTTACAAAGTAAATTTAAAAATCAATAGAAATAATTATCAATTTTTACATGAACCGGTGCTGATGAGCGATTAGATGAGTTTAAGAAAAAACGAACTCATTAATGAACTCATTAGCGTTCAGTATCTATTTTTAGAGTTTAATTTTTTTATCAATTAAACGTATGTTTTATACCCTTTTATCAACGACCTAATTTTGTGGAGGGGATTTTTTTGATTCTCGAAATTTTTTTACCAACACATAGAAAAGTATAATATGTTCTTTTCTTCGCTGTTTGGATTTTTTTTGTTGCATACATGTGGTAAAATTAAAGAAAAATATTTAAATATTCATAATGTTTGGTGAATCAAAGTCTAAACGTAAGTGCAATAAAAATCAAAAATTGACAAGAATCAAAGTCTATGGCAATGGTTTTGAAAAGTGTACAAATCAAATTACACAAACACTTTCACATTTAGAATTAAAACTCATTTAAAGTTCATATAACAAATCCTCTGTCCTTACGGAAAATTTTTGCCATAGAATATAAAATATTAAATTTGACAGATGAATTGATGAATTTTACATATTCATACATACAAAATTTACATATACTTTCACGATTTGATATTTTTCTAAATTTAATAAACATTATTAACCTCGATAAAATTGTAATTCATATATTATTGACATTATTTTATTTTATTTGTTTTTTTTTTTTTCAAAAATAAATTCTTTAAAAAATAAAATTCTGAAGTAATATTTTTAAATAAATAAAAATATAAGAAAAACAAAAAGAAAATAAAATAAAATTTTCTTACAGACCTTTCTTTATCTTAAGTTTTTTTTTTCAATTTATATTCAAATTTTTCTTTGTTAATGCCTCATTTGCTGTAAGGCAAACTCTTATTATGAATGCTTCATAGAAACGTTTTTGAAAATAATAAAACAAAAATAAAAATATTTTTCTTTCTCTGTCTTCCTTTCAGAAGCAAAATATACAAAAATATATATATATACTATACATATCTATATATATAAATATATTTTCACTTTACAAAAAAACTGACTAAGTGCGAATCTCATTGATTTAATTTATGTAAGGAAGAAAACAATTCGTAAACGACATTTTATAATTCAAGTAATTGGTGTAGTTCTGTAGGCCTATCTATACTAGATTATAGGTTGTAGTTTAGATAAAAGTTGATATTTCAGGAGATTTCTGAAAAACAAATAACACAATAGATTAGTTATGCATGTTTAATGCCCCAATTTAATTGGTCTGTCTATTGATTGTTTTGAGTTTGTTGTTGTTTTAGGTTTACTATTTAAAAGGTCTATTGGTTGTTTTAGGTTTGTTGTAATGATCCACTCATATTACGATGCGAAGTATTCATTTAAAGTCGATGTATTATCCACTTTATCTCTCTGACTATTTTACTTATGATCCATTACATTTAAAAAATGTTGAATGATACTGAAACATAATAGGGTTTCATCATTGTCCGGTAACTCCATCAAGAAACCCCGAACACGGAAGCAATAACATTAAAAATAGAGTTTATGTAGCAAAATACGTATAAAAGGCATTAGATAATACCCCATTTTGACAATATATGACAATCAAAGATATCAGTTCAATATCTTTTAATATATTAATTGCCTAATACTATATATATGCAAAACTTTCCACCTCGGTGAATCAAATCAAAAAGTAGTGTCAGGAACACAAAAATTTATATGTGAAACTTTTTCAAAATATTACCGAAAAAAATTACAGATTAAAAAATAAAGAAAAACTAAAAAGTACTAACCTGTCCAATAAATCATTTATAGAAAAACATATTATTCAAGTTCTAAACCCATATAGGAAAACTACATATTTAATACAAGAATAAAATATTAAAATCAATAAAATATAAGGCCTTTTCAAATTAAAAATATTTTTTAAAATCATTAAAACAATTGAAATTACCCAAAACATAAAGTAGGTACCTATTAAAATTTTTCCCTGGTTTGTGTCTTTGAATTTCTAATAGACTAATAGACCAAAGGCACATCTTCAACTTCAAATGTCAAAATACATTTGACAAGCAGAAAAAATATTGCTATTCTTGCTATGGTTTTAAATCTTGCTTCACAACCTTTAAAAACTCATTAACTTAATTAAAAATCCATCCTATAGAAAATGTATTATACCGGGTATTCCAGAGCATGCGTATCAGCTTTTCAAGAGGGGAAGGAGCCGTTATTTTAAAATTTAGAAAAAAGTTTGTTAACTAAATCGAGGATGCTCTATCAATTGGTGGTATTTTAAACTTTCGGAAAGTACCACAAATCGGCGTTTTAAGATCAAAAATCCCCGAAATTGGCCGAAATCGAGATTTTCAAATGGGAAGGGGTACTTTTTAATTCAAATTCAGATTCTGCACAAAAAAAATAAGAAACTTTTGTAAAGTAAATTTTTTTTTTTTTTTTTTAACTTTTTAGGAACCCAAAACTGAGTTAAAAAATATGATAACATGAAAAGCAAATTAATTTATAAAAATTATTATCATTAATTTTAGTTTTCCAAAGGAAAATATTGAGCATTTCTGTTTTATTGTTATTAATTTTGAAGAAAAATACGAAGAAAACTAAGATTTTGTCGTAGAATTTGTTCCCATTTAAAAATCTCGATTTCGGCCAATTTCGGCGATTTTTGATCTTTAAAAACCGATTTGCGGTCATTTCCGAAAGTTGAAAATACCACCAATCGATAGAATATCCTCGATTTAGTTAACAAACTTTTTTCTAAATTTTAAAAGAACGGCTTTTTCTCCTCTTAAAAAGCTGATACGCATGGTCTGGACCACCCGGTATAGATAGAACATATCAAGGGCGCAATATTGACTATGTATTTCTTGAATTGGTACTGAAATTACCAAACTAATAGCTTCTTTATCTCCAGATGGTGTCTCCGTTCTTGTATGCAAAATAAAATTGTAAACTAGAATGGACAGTTGTACATAGGTGACGAAGGCTACAACAAGGAGATTAGAGAAAGAAAACAATACTCTATAATAGCTAAGAAAAATTAATTGTTTTGCAGAAAGAAAAAACTTTGTTTTGAGTTAAATATTCAAGTGAAAAGGAAATATAGGACTTTAATACTGAGCTGACGAATGGAAAACGCTGGTAAGAACTAGTTCTATTTTATTTGCGAGGAACTATTTTCTTTAAAGTTAAAAGTTACCAATTTCTACACTAACATTATAGCCATGACTACTTAAAGATAATTATTAATAAAACCCCTTTACTCAACTTTATTTAGAATTGTTATTATAAAAAACAAATAAAAACCATGAATAAAAAGAAAAACCATTTTCTACAAGTATTTATCAAAAAAGTATACTTTTTGTAGATGGTCAAATTTTGTTCCAAACGAATTGTAATATGTGTATATGTGTGTGTAGACAGAGGTATTATTTTTCATAAATATGAAAATATTTTGTTTTCGTTTTTCTGTTTTGAAAAAAAAAATAAAAAAAATAAATATTTTTTTTTAAAAATATTTTATGTTTTTCTCAAAAATTTGAATTAATCTAGGACAGCATTTTTTAAACTGTATTTCATACAATCTCTATTTAATTTTTAAAAAAATTAATTTCTCAAAAAAAAATGTCCACTTTTATGAAAAATGAATTAAAGAATTTTTATAAGCAACATTAAGTGAGTAATTTTTTAATTTGAAAAATTAATGCATGTAAATAGCATTACTGTATAAATATTTGAAATAAATTGCATCAGTAATGTCTAAAAGCCATCTTTCGACTTAAAGTGTGTAGGTACAGCATTTTTGTTACTCGTTCTATCTTACTCTGTCATAAAATTTTCTTCATATGGCAAGAAATAATTTGGAGGAGAAAAGTATAGTAAAAAGGCAATTTTGATCTATTAAAGGATAAACTGTCAGTCTAACTGATGAATGCAAAGTCAAGTTGAAATTAAATAATTATTATTTTAATTAATTTTACTTAAATTATTTATTGATAAATCAGTTATTTAGTAGGGTATATCATTATATTTAATATGTAAATTGAAAAAAGAATACGGTACAGATGTCAGAAGCATTTGACAACCGCTTTTCATTATTATTATTGTAAATGATAGATATTTAAAAAGAGTCGTAGCGAAACTTAAATATGTTTTCAAAAAATTTTTATTTTCATTTAGAAATTTAAATTTAGAATTTCACTCCATGTATTTCATTTCAAATGACATCTAAGTTATGTTAACATACAAATATTTTAATTTATAAAATAATTGCGGCAACATTTTTAGATTGAAATTTTATTTTTTAATAAATCATTACGTATCAGGTTGTTGTCTAAGATAAATCAATAAAAAAAATAAAATATAGTACCAAGTGTTAATTGAAATGATTGATAACAATTCATAATGAAATTGAGTACAATTTTGTTTCAAAATTCGTCGAATTTTTAGTATATTTTTAAATATTGACATTTGATTTTCATCAATTTAACTAACAGTCGAGAAATTGCCAAATGATAATTGTCAACTGATAATGTGTTAAAATGATAGTTAAGAAATTGACTGTACAATTAGACTGTAGTATGCACTCTGTACATTAATTTCATAAGTTTAACTGAAAATTGAACTTACAATGTGTTTAACTAACAGTTAACAAATTGACAACTGAATAGATAATGTGTAATACAATAACGTTCACAATACAAAACAAAAAACATTAAAACAACAAAAAACTTTTAATCTACATATCGCTCATTTGCGAGAAGACCGTCATAACTCAAAATTTGTCATATTTGACCTGAGTACAACAAAATATTGTTTTGAGTGAGTTCTTTCAATCCATTTAACTCAATTCTCATTATTTTCGGCATGAGAGAGTTGTGTCGTTATGGAGTTAGTATTTTTGAGAAGTTATTTTGTTTCAATACAGTCTGATCTCAGTTATGGCTTAGAAGTTGAGTAATAAGGGTGCATACTTTTTTTAAAAGAAGTGTTGTATTTTGTGTTGTGACGATATTGCTAAGGTATGTATTGTTAATTTTGTTTTTTTTTTTATTATTTAGAAAGTATTATTTTGAGAGTTATGACTTTATTTCTGCAACGATATGCGTGAATTGCTTTGGATTAATTTCGAAATATGACGTTATTGAAGAAAAATATTTTTCTTTTAGTTGTGCTATTTCTTGTTATGACAATATTGTTAAAATTTTTTTTTGAATTTTAATTTTCCAGGTTGTTTTATTTTCTATTATGACGTTATCGTGAAATAATATTTTTCTAATGTTATTATTAATTTTGTATTATTTTACTTATGACTCTGTTTTTGCTAAAAATGTTTTCTGATTTCATGATGTTTTTTGAAATTTTTATACTTATGACGCTATTTTTGCAAAGACATATCGTAACTTTTGTGACCATTCCAGTATTTATCATTCTAAATAATTTCTTTTATGATCGCTTTGTTAGTCTATTAATACTGTTATGAACTTTCGTTCAAAATTAATGGTCGAGTTGGTCAAAAAATCAAGAACGCAAGCACCAATAGAGGCAGAAGAATTTAACATCCGTTTTTTCAACCCAAAAAAGATTTGTGCGACGTCTGCGATGCTTATCATAACGATCAGCGCTTAGATGAGAAAAAACTATCAAGGGTTGAAAAGGAAAATGATAAAAAAAAGGTTGACGTAGTTGTTGCAGTCTACGATTTGTAAGCAGTAATGCAATTGCCAAAAGGAGACGTAGCGGTCTTTTATTATAAATCAAAGCTCAACGTTTTAAATTTTACCATTTATAATATGCTTGAAAATATTGAAGAGTGTTATGTATGGGATGAATCAAATGCCCAAAGAGGCGTAAATGAGTTAGGAAACTGCGTCCTCAAATATTTACAAGATCTATCTATAAAAGGCAAACGTAACTTCATTTTTTATTCCGATAATTGTCCAGGACAGCAAAAAAACAAATTTATGTTATCCTTATATTTGTATGCTTACGTGCTGCATATTGTTAAATATTGAAAGTATAACTCATAAATATTTAATAAAAGGTCACACCCAGAATGAGGGGGACTCAGCGCATTCTTTAATTGAGAGAGAAGTAAAAAAGCAATTAAAAAGTGGTCCACTATTTACAACAGATTCATTCATTTCAACAATAAAACTTGCAAAAAAAACCGGAGAACCGTTCAAAGTCAATGAATTATGCTTTGAGGACTTTTATAACATAAAAAAAATTTCAAAAAACATGTCATTTAAAATTACAAAAAATGCAAACAATGAACTTATTAAATTTCTTATATAAAAATCGCAAGATTTGAAAAGAGAACTCCAAATACAATTTTTTATAAAACATCGTATATGGACGAAAATTTTGAAGAAGCTGTAATTAGCAAGACGAAAAAGCTCCCCAACATTATTTTACAGAATATGTACAATTCCAAACCAGGAATATTCGAAAAAAGAAGACTGATTTAATGCATCTAGTAAGCCAAAATCATATTTCAAGATTTTATAGATCTTTTTATGAAAACTTATAATAATTGTTATAATTAATTAAGACTTAATGTGATTAAAAGTACCTTTTTTTATTAGTACTTTAAGATTATTTAAAAGTTATTTTTTTTATTACTATGTTCAAAATGAATTTGTTTTTATTTTTATAATCGTTATTTGTTTTAATTATGTTCAAATTGAATTTATGAACAATATTTTTAGTTTTAGCTTTTTTTTAGCTATTTTTTTTGTACACAAACGTAACTCAAGTATTGGAAAAAATTGCATCATTACCTATTTATATATTTAACAATAATGTCATATCTTTAAATATTTCAGTACTTGGAAAAAATTTCGCAGAAAGAACGTCATAACTAAAAACTGATTTTTTTATGGCTTAGTTAAGTAAGTAAAAATACATTTTAAATTAATCGAAAACTTACAAAATTGTTATAAAAATATTGAATTTTAGTTCCTGAAATACACAATTTAGATAAAATTAGTTTTCATAATACTATAACAACTTAAAACTTTCAAAGTCGTTTTACCAAAAAAGACGGTTTTTGAATTATGACGGTCTTCTCGCAAATGAGCGATATATATAAACAGCTTTTATAATGATTTTTTACTTCAAAATCATGTTTACAGGGATGTACAGCATCGGATGAAAATTGAAAAAAAATTGAAAAATAGGAATCGTAAAATCTATTTAATTAAGTTGAAATCTATTAGCAATTTATTAACTAATTTATATAACTGGACGACACTTCTATAAGCGAAATAGATAAATGACATCAATTACACTTGTAACGATTTAATAGTGTTACTAAATATAAAAATAAAACCATCAATTTGGTCAACAAAATCAAGTTTAATTTATTATTTCGATTTTGTATATGAAAAAAATAAATTAACTCTTTCTAAACTATAGCGGAAATATATAAAAATAACATATTCTATGTTGTGTCGTATTAAAATTAATAAATTTGGTATTATTTTGCGAAGACAAAATAAAACAATAGAAAAATTTATTCAATTGTCAACGTTTCGTGTTTATTTAAAAATTAAGTTTGAAATTCAGAAATGGGCTGAAGTTGGTGTTGGGCAAAATTACATAAGACAAAATTACATTTAGCTTTTACTAATTTCCAAAGCTGGGAAAATATATTGTAAACGCTTATTATTATTAATGAAAAATCATTGAGAATCATTATTAAAAAGAAAATTTATAAAAATAATAAAAAAATAAATAGTGAAATTTGAAATAAAAATTGGCATGTTTAATTATTTAACAACATCCAGAAATTTACCTATATTTTTAAAAATTTTAAGAAATCTTAAAAACGTTTATTAATTAGTAAATCTGAAACCTTTCGGCTACCTGAATAGTTTTATAGCCTCAAAACTAAATAATTTAATAAATTTAAAAGTTTAAAGACCATAATAAAATATAAGTAATAATACCATGTTTAGCCATTAGTATTTTTACTTTTTTTTTTAAGAAAAACAGTACATTCATTACAAAATCTTCATTACCAAACAATAATTTTAAATTTTTATAAAAATTTAAGTATGTAATTTTGTCTCTATGTAATTTTGTCTTATGAAATTTTGTCTCTATGTAATTTTATCTTATGAGATTTTGTTTATGTAATTTTGTTTATGTAATTTTGTCCATATGAAATTTTGTTTCTATGAAATTTTATCTTATGTAATTTTGTCATGTTAACCGTTAATTACCAATAAGTTGTGTGATTTACTGTGCTTAACTTATTTAAGATGTAGTTGTGTATTCCTAGTACATATTATCATAATACTAACTTTTCAGCATAATACAAGAGTCATACTTACTCTTGCCAATAATTTGGTGTATGCCCCCATTAACTTCAATATTTTAATTTTTTCAAATGTAATGTAGACCAGTAATAACTTTTAAATGAAATATTTTATTAATAAAATTTATGTATCTTTGTAATAACTTTGTCTCTAATGTAGATCATTACCATTTAAGAATCACTGATTTAAGTTAACAAATATAAAATCATAATAAAAAGCAAAAACAGATTCAACATTTTATTTATTATAAACTTTGAAGAAAATTTTTAACTTGTTGAAATGAAATTTGCAAATAAAAAATAAACAAAAAAAAAAAGTTGAGATAATGTTTTGTTGTTTTTGTTTTGTTTATTTTTTTTCTCTTTTACAAAAAAAAAATATTTTCTTCTTCATTTAAAGGATATAAAAGGTAAAATATTTTATTTTTCATTTCCAAAAGAAATATTGAAATTTTTTTTTTTCTTAAAAGAAGCAACAAAATAAAAAAAACATATTGAATTTTTTCTTAGAAGAACTCAAATATCTTTGAATTGTTTAATTATATCAAGGTATTCTCATGAAAACATTACATAATATCTTTCCTTTTCGTTTTCTTCAGAGAGGAGAAAAAGAAAGAAATTAGAGAGAGATATAAGTAGAATTTTACAATAGTTAGAATTTTTGTACGTATATATATATATATATATATATATATTATTTACATATATAGAGATGATGTTAATTTTATATGAACGGGTACGATTCTAAATTAGTTACTAAATTTTTCAGATTGATGGAAAATTGAAAAGTGACTTTAGGCAATGAAACCATTGCAATTGAAATTGTAAAGTCAAAAGTCAGGTCAAAAAGATCAAGTCATTAATATGGCAATGCAGCATCATTGAATTCAAGTGAATTTCATTTCATAACCGTTATTTGTTTTTCAATTATAATATCATAGGATCTGCGTAAACAAATGACTTGTTTCGAAAATCTGCTTTTCTAAGTCGAGCGTAAGGAATCGGTATATTGCGTATACCAATCGAGTTGAAAAAGAGAGCTGCCGGTGTTGTCACAAAATTTAGCTGTCAAACGATTTGAATTGAGACTTTTTTTTATTATTGTCCGTTTTCTAAAAAGTACATTATTATGTTTTAAATTAAAAATTATTAATTAGTGTGACTATTTTTAATATTTTATAAACAATAAGTTTTAGAACTTTATTAATGATTGTGTTTTTGTTATATTTTTGTGATTTCATAATTTGTTACCTATAACCTTTGCGAATAGGTACATATAAAAATGAGTTTTATATGGCTGAATATTTTTGAATAAGAACCATATGCTACAGGACTTGATTTTTCTTCACGATCCCTTTGGCAATGGTTTTATTGTTCTCCATAATACAGACCAATTTCTCCAACTGCCTCTTATTTCTGATTTTATTTTCTTCTAAAAATAATAAATTATTAAAAAACAATTATTGTTATTACTATATTTAATCAAGTTTATACCAGATTTTCCATAATTATCACAATATTTACTATCTTAAACCAAAAATAAATAACACAATCAATAAAAAATTGAAATATCGCATACAAAAAATGGTTACGATTTTTCAATCGAAAAAAATCTATTGCAATTAACATTAACAATACCAACTAGTCAACCTAAGTTGGCAAAAAAATATCGATTCACAATCAACATTTGCAATAAGGCCCGAGTTTGCAGTAAGGCCGATAAAAATTAAAAAATAACAATTTTCGAATCGTATTAGCCTAATCGATTCTAATTACTACATACTCAACAGATATAGATAAAAACAAAACATTGAATAGGTTAACCATCTAATCGACTTAGAACTTAATAATCCAATCCAATAATTCAAATAAATAAATAAGTAAATCTTTCACAATCTTTAATTATTACTATCAAATTTATATTAGCCCACAAGATATTTGGGGTGTTTATTAAAATACGGCAATCGTTAGTAATGAATAGTACTTTTTCTCTATTTTATCATATTGTTAGCATAACTTTAATTTGACAAATAATAAAAGAATGCAATTACTTCAAATATAAATATCCATGCCGTGAATAGAATCTTATTCCAGGACCTTCTAATTAGTATGTTTGATGACATAACCACTACTACACTATATCGGTGGGCTGTGGTTTTTTTTCTTTATTAGCATTTGACTGTGATTTAAAAACCTAAAACAATTTTAATAAGTTATAAACTATTCAAACGGTTCTTCTAAATTATAATAGACCTTAAAAAAATGTTTTTGAACGTAATAATAAGTTGAGATTCAAATCTCGCTTTTCAAAATCGCGTTTGATCAAAATTTTGCTTTTTAAAATATATCGTTTTTACAACATCTCCCTTATTTTTCTTTAAATCTTGCATTTTGTTAAATTATATAAAAAATGTGGGGAAAGGAAATAAGCCGTTGTAAATATTTTTGGAAAAAGCAAAGATATCCCTCTTTTTCATCTCTATTCTAAACTCCCTCTCTAGCGCTACGTCGCAGAGAATATACGAAAAAGCCATTCTAAATTCCGAAAAAAACAAAATGTCTTCTAAGTTTTTTTTCGAAGTTCTGTAGCATGGTTGTTCTCAATTACGTCAATTACGAGGGGTGTTTGTAACCAACAGCAGCTACGAATATTCTAGAATAGAAAAACGATATTTTGAAAAAGCGAGATTTTAATAGAATTCCGGAGTAATCAACAAATTAGGACTTAGCGAAACGCTAGTCTGGTCGTGTAGAAAGATTTGATAAATATAAAAATTTGTTTTTTGGTATTGATTGTTAGTCTTCAAAAGTGGAAGATCGAAGTTGGATTTGTTTGGTGTATTGTGGCTATGAACATCTATTCTACGATTAAATATAAAATTGCGTTTACTTTTATTATTCGCTATTTTAAAGCATATCATTTATACAATTGACTTCTACAAATAGTATCAAATTTGGTCGGAATACAACAAATTGGTTGGATTGCTATTTTTAAGTCCATTAATTATTTTTATTGCTTTTTTATGTTGGATATTCAACATTTTTAAATAGGTTTGAGAGCACCTACTCCTCCTTCTTAATTAATAAATTAAGCTAGGAACATGATTTTAGTTGAGAAATAAAAAATAATAAGTACATACTATAATTTATTAACTGTAGCGATCAGATTATATACTAAATACTTAAAATAAAACGTAATTTGTATAGAATAACTAATGAGACTAACGTCTTCGGATTATTTTAAAAATTGAAAAATGAAACAATCAAATATGTACCTACTATATTATAAATACCACGAATCGGAAGAGTTAATTTTTACATTAAATAATAAAAATATATGATTTTATTCAACGGCTTTCAATACTCTAAAATTTGCGTACCATATTTTATTATTGGAAATTTCAACCCTGTAATATCTGCTGCCAGTATAGCATCATCATCAGTTGAGAAGTCGAGAGGTGGGAACAACAAAATACTGTATTAAATTAAATATAAGAATTTCAAAATTCATTCCTCTCTCTCTCAAATGCATAATAATATATGTAAATATATATTCATATATATATATATATATATACAAATATAAAAAAAAAGAAATATTCAACTCATATTATTAATGATAGAAACAGGATAATAAATATTGAAAAACATTCCAAAATAAAAATTTGAATTCATTTCAGCAATAGATAGATATTTTAGAGATACACAGTTACAAAATGAAATAAAATATTTTGTTTTCTGATAAAAGTCTAAATCTATATACGACGAGTATATATATATATATATATATATATATATATATATAATAATATCTATATTGTGCAATTGAGTTCCATCAATGGAATTTCAGAGAAATTAATAAGTAAATAAAATTCCAAAAGATTTTACAAATTAATGAATTGCTGATTTATATTATATAGGTAGGTATTTAAAAGATTCCTCATAACTCTATAAAATATGAAAAAAAAATTATATTTTATGAGAATATAAAAATAATCTTCATATTCTGGTCAAATATATAGCTTAAGCTACACTATTTCAGATGTAATGAACAAGTAATTAAATGTGTAGTTTAATGATTAAAAATTAAATTGGATCGCTAACTGACATATGATGATTTCATGTTGGAGGTTTGATTTGACGACAATAGGGGCTATACTGCAGCTTAATTTAGAAAACAGAAAATAAAAACCATCATGATTGTATAAAAACTATAAAATAGTATTGAAAATTATATTTACTAACCATCAAAAATATAATACAGTTGGGAACGTTCTTTTAAAATTTTGGTTGACAATATACATTTTGCCATCATTTACAACAATTATTCACTATGTAAAAATATAGATGACAATTGGAGTGAGGGATAGCTAATAAAAAATAATCGGTAACGTAAATTATATCCAAATTAAAATAATTAATTGAAACTAAAAACAAAGTTGGCCTGCAGATTTATCTGCAAATTCACTGTTGTGTAAATAAATAAAATAAACTGATCTTAAGATATATCTGCGAAGTCTGAACAATGACCATTAGTAACGAAATTAATTAAAAGCGTTCGAAAGAAGAATACTGAAAAAAATATTTGATCCCAAAATAAATGACGATGGTGAGTACCAAATTAGATCAAACGAGAAGCTAAAATAACTATAATTAAAAGCGACAATGTTGCAAAATTGATTAATGCACAGTTTATCACAACAGATATGCAGTTTTTAAACAACAAATATGCAGTTTAAGTTAGACAGGACGTTTGAGGGAGGATGATTGATCAAAGAATACCAAAAAGAATATTAAACGCAGTACCGTACAATAAAAGATTTCAATTAAGTAATCCCAAATCAATATGACCGAACGAAGTGGAGGACAACAGTCAAAAAATTAAAACATATTATGTAAGACAACTGCCCAAGATACAGCAGAATGCAGAAAAATTATAAACGATGTTAAAACTCAATCTGATGACTTGCAAGAGTAGTAGATGAATTGATGCAGCCAGCCAGTTTTAACGAATTAGAAAAGCTTAAAAGAACACTATAAATGTGTATTAATTTATGTTATTGTTGAAAATTTTCCTTTTAATTTAATGATAATTGTACAGATACGTCTACAAATACTTGAAGAGATCTTCAGTGTTTTGTACACAACTTTATCCATACTTTTTTGTTGCTCTTATCGACTTTGACAAAAAAAGTTTAAACAGTAAAAAACAGTTTATTTTTATTTTTTTGCTTCCACTTAAAAATTTAAAAATTTACCCTTTTACCAGTTTCTATTCCTATTATCAAGATAAATTTAATTCAAATACTACCAATTTTATCTATGTTTCTATAAATCTATGGATACTCTATGTTGTTATTGCTGGTTTTATCGTTAATCTAAGCTTCAACAGGAATATGACCTTAGAAGCTCGTCAGTAGCTTATATGTAGAGCATAATAACTGCAATATTTCCCTTAGTGGTTTTACTGAAGAGCTCAAACATAAAATAGCAATGAATCATAATAAGGTATGCATTGTAACATTTTTAACTAAATGGGTTTGAAAAAATTTAAAATATGTAGTTATCTGCTACTACTAAGAGCACAATTCAAATTGCAGCATGTAATTCAACTCGGTATTGATGATTTGTTGAAGACTTATAACCAACCTTAAAGCAAAAAAAAAAGCAAAATTTTGATAATTTAATCGAAAATTGATAGAAGTTGACATTTATTTTCATTACTGTTCATTTTATTTTTTTCAAAATTGCATCTATTTATTAGTATAATCAGATCTGATTCGTCAAATTCCATTTTTTATTTTAATGGCCATCGAATTGAAAAAACTTTTTAATTTTACTTTTATGAAAACATATTCATGTCCTCAAGGATTATTTGAACATGGAATTGGAATCCAAAAATTTTGTTTTAATCGTATACCATGGATAAAACTCCCCATATCAAATATCAAATTTTTATAACTATAGCTATATTAAATGGCATATTTACACTTTTAAAAATTTATTTTTTTGTTTTAAATTGCCACAAGGCGGCGCGGCGCATCAAACAAAACAAAAAAAGTAAAATAAAACAGTGCTTCCATTGTAATTGTATCTATGTATTTTAAAACATTTTTTTTCCTTCATTGAAAATCTAATTTTATATTAAATTAAATTTTTTATTTTCTTTTGTTTTTTTTTAGGACGAAATGAATTAATAGCACGATATATTAAACTTCGGACAGGAAAAACGAGAACAAGAAAACAAGTCAGTTCACATATTCAAGTTTTAGCCAGAAGAAAATTAAGAGAAATTCAAGCCAAAATAAAAGTTGTAAGTATATTGTAAAAAAAAAAAAAATAAGATAAAAAAAAACAAATTCTTTTAAAAATTATTTCTTAAAATCCTTATGGGAAAAAAAAATCTTAAGAAAAATTTTAAGAAATAAAAGCAAAAAAAAAACAAAAAAAAGATTTAAAAAGAAATAAACATGTTAAATTTCTAAAGTTTGTAATTCAAATTTTCCACTTTTTTATGATTTCTCTTTTTTTTTTGTTTTTTATATATACGTATGTATATTTTAGTAAAATTTACTGATGGAATGAAATATAGTTTTAAAGCTTTAAAAATTTAATATTGATTTAAATTTGGATTATAAAAAAATAATTTGAATTTTTAATAAAGATTTGTAAACTTTACGAAAATATTTCTATTACTCTTAACACTCATGTGCTGTTCAGAATCTGTAAAGTTTTTTATTGAAAATTTTATATTGAAAAATTATTTTTTTTAAAAAAAAATATAGTTATTCTCCTAAATGTTTAACAACAACAAAAATATTTTAATTAAAATGTTTTGTTATATACTATAGTTATATAATAATTATTGTTATGTATAATTGTATTGTAATATTCTTAAAATCTGATGAATAAATTTCGTGTTATTTAGAACTGAAAAACAACACCCAAAAATATATTCAAATGAATACATAACCTTTTTATAATATAAAACACCTTCTTTTAATATAAATTTAAATCTTCAATCAATTTCTAAATTGAATATTTTACTCTCTCTAATGGTGTCTAATGAAAATGCTTTAATTATGCAATTAATTGGTAGATACGGGTTACTATCACAATGCTGTATTTCATTGAACTGAATTTCATTTGTCTTGTCTTGTTTTCAAGACTAGATTGCATTATTAGGTATCTACCGGAAGCGTGTCATATGCCTGTAGGATCATTTGCCTGATTTCTTGCAATTTGTCTGTATTTAATTTGCCTGCATTTCATTTGATATGAATATTCGGAGATTCTGAGGGAGATGTTGTATCGGCGTATGACCTAATGACTAAATTTCAAGGATATCTGAAATGGCTAGCTTTCTAAAAGTATATAACTGTAAAGGCACGTCTTATTCTTAAAGGACGAAAGTATCCTTGTTGTTTTGATGTTTTTGTATAAAAACCGTTATATCTGTTAATCTATTAAAAATATTCAGTTATTATATTCTAGAAAGATAACGGTCTTGCTAGAGCATATTTTAACATTTATTTGAGGATGATTGAAAACAATTTTTTTTAATAAATGCTTATAACTATTCGACGTAGGCACAATGTATGTCTAATAGAAAAAAAGAGACCTTTCCAAGAGTATATAAATATTGGGAGGGTTTTATGGTAAAATCTTGAGGTGTTTGGGTTTTCAAGAAAGAAAATAAATTTTCTACTTTGAAATACAATATCTCCATAAGGGCAGCACCAATCATCATCAAATAAATGTTAAAATATGCTCCAAACCGTTATCTTTCTAGAATATGTAACTGGATATATATATAAATTTAATATAGATTATAGATCAACAGATATAACGGTTTTTACACAAAAACATCAAAGCAACAAGGATACTTTCAAATGTCCTTTTGTCCTTAGAGGATAAGACACGCCACTAAAGATACATATTTTACTACTATTCGAAATTATGGTAAATTATATTTAACTATATTGGTTTTCAGTGTCTTAAACTCATAATTCTTAAATAATTTAATTGTTGTCAGGTTGCCGTTCATTAATAATTATCTGTGACATCCTTAATATTTATCCTGAATAATTATCCTTAATTATTATCTTCAATAAAAATTATCTTTTAAAAGCAGTGAAACCATAAAATTTACAAAGTAGCATCATCCAAAATGTATATCAAAATCCCTTGAATTTGTACACTATTCAAATTTGTTTGTAATACGTAGTGGAAACGTAAGATAAGAGCAAAGTGGGGAGCAAAAAAATGTAGACTATACATTTTGTATACATGTCATAGATAGAGTTACCAGAATTTCTTAAATTATAGGTTAGCATGTATTTTCGGCGGAAAAATAATTTTATTACCGAATTTAAAAATAAAAGCTTTTTAAAAGGGGAAGGAGCCGTTATTTTAAAATTTTAAAAAAAATTTAATAACTAAATCGAGGATACTATATAAAAGCTCTTTTAAAAAGGAGGGGAAGAAGTTCCTTGGACCAACCGGTATATTTACAATAAAATTGGTTATAAAAGCTTTAAACATTAGTAGAACTATATTTAAACTATGTATTAAAACTTTATTTACTGCATTTTGGAAGTCCCTCTATTTTACTAATTGATTACAAATATCGATATTTCGAAAGCAATCTATTTCCTTCATTAGAGATTGTGACGAACTAATTTTCTTAATTATTTTTTTTCTTTTTTGAATCCTAATCCAGAGTTCATGATTCTTCGTTTATACCGATTATTACTTTTCTCAGAATTTATTATTTTTCGGAACGATCGAATGTGTTTAGTTATATTGGGTCAACGATTGTTCATACTTCGCTTCCGTAGTATAGCATAGAATCGGTCTTTTTAAAATTTTGTATAACTTGAAATATTTTTTGCATTGCTTATTATGAGTTTCTATCACTCTATGGTAGAATCGACTTTTTCCAATTCTATTAAGCAAAGTGACGATGTTAGGAGAAGGCTATGAATTATGAAACACTTGTTTTCAATTAGTTGATTCTATTTACTTCAACTTCCACTTATACATCTGTCGTCAATTTCATTAGTTTGCCATTTATTTGAAGAAAAAAGCGAATTCGGTAAATTTAAATAAAAAAATTAGTTTCTTTTGCTTGGAATTATTTGAGGAGGCGAAAAATTAAAGTTAGCGCAAATAAATTTTACAAACATTAATTACGTAAAAGAAGATATTTGAGAAATGCTTCGAAGCCTTAAGAAATGAATAAAATTAGTATTAAATTAATAAATTAGGTATGTAAAAGTAAATTTGAGGAAAAATACAACGAGAAAAAGATTTTAGTATAGATAGTACCAAATAATTCAATTGAATTCTATTTTATAACGTTTATTAAAAAAAAATAAAATATATTAAAATTTCAATTCTACTTTTTATTATTTACTTAAAAATGTTCTTCATGAACACTGATCATAAATTGTAATGAACTATTAAATATAGATTCAATTTTAAAATTATTTGTTTTGATGGATGGCCCTAATCTGTTTAATTTATTAATCACTTCTATATTGTTGTAAATTCCTTTAGCTATAATTCCTTATGCCTCTTGTTGGGTCTTTTTGCAGTAATTTTTCCCAAAAAAAAAAAAAAAAAAACAAATTATTTTGTAATAAAAATGTTTTACAATTATAAAAATTATTTTTTAATAATAATTTATTATTTGTTAACTTATCTCAATTAAGTACATACATATTTAATTATCACTTTCCATTTCGTATTATTATTTACTAAACAACACTTATCGACTCAAATGCTACAGGTAAAATTTTATCGACTTGAAGACTACAATCAATAGATGTAGGTAGTCTATTCAAGTCGATAAGATTTACTTTGAGACTCGTAATACCGATAATCGATTTAATTCTACTGTATGAGTCTGCAAACAATCAATTCTCATAACAAACACTTTCGTTGCAAAGTTTTTACTCAATTTCATAAATCAAATTTTAATTATCAAACAATCGAAAATGATGTATATTTTATTTATTTATTCATTTCAACGCGAAATAGACATAAACATTTATTCGTCGGTGGAGCGTTACTAAACGATGATATGAACTCTAGTGTATATATAATTATTACAGGAATACCAGAATGTTCACTTCATAATAAAATTTATACTTTGTTTGTTGCAAAACTTTAAATTATAAGTATAATCATTTAAAAACTAATAGCCTTCGATGACAATTTTAAAATTAAAATTCCAACTTAATTATTAATTTAAACAACAACAACAACAAAAAACAACGAAAACTTACAAATCTAAAGTAGGTAAACAGTAAAATATAAAAAATAATAGAGGAAAAACACAAATTTTTAACCATTAAAACTTTCAAAAATATCCTCTGGCAAAACAAATGCTACCGAAATCTAGAGAGTAAAAACAAAAAATAAATTTTTATCTCATTTACCGCATTATTGAACCATTCTTAATTTATAATTTATAAAATCACAAAAAAAAAAAACAACAATAACAAAAACAAAATCCCAAAAGCGTTATGAGTATTTTCATTTGACCAACATTCACTTTAATAATTCACCCATCACCACCACCAATACCAGACCCCCATTCCAAAAGAATAGAAGAAAACAAAAAATATCCTTGGAAAAAAGTTTTTAGTTTTAGTTTTTTTTTTTTTTTTTTTGTTTAATTCTGCACTAGATGGTTCTGTTCTTTTGTAAATTATTTAAAGAAAGCAAAAAATACTCATTTTTTCTCTTTCTTAATTTATTGTTTTTTTTTTTTTTTTTTTTTTGCTTTTTTTGTTTCACTTTTTATAGTCTTTATTTTTAGTTGTTTTTTTAGTTTTCATTTCATTAAAACATCTCTCGAGACAAAGTTGTGAAAAACTAGAAGTTAAAGTTAATAGAATTTTTTCCGAAAAGTTTTTTACATTTAGTTTTTCTCATTTATATGGGGAAAACAAAGTAAAATAGTGGAAAAAAAAGAAAATTCCTTATTATTTGAAAAGTCCAAAAGTATAGACTAAATTTTCTTTATTTTAACCAGTGAGTTTAGATGACTCTTTGAATAGTTTTGGACTTCCAGTTAAAATTGTGTTTTCCTTTTTTTTTTGTATTTTCACTTTTTACCCAAAAGATATTTACACACACATAGCTACATACGTTATAATAGAAATGTGTTCCAGGAATTGGAATTTCTTTTTTTGTTTTGTTTGTTTTTTTTTTATATTAAACAATTTCAATTATTTATGTCAAAACTATAATAGGGTATATATCTGAATAAATAGTAATTAATGTTGTTATAAGTCACATTTTGTAAGGTGGAACATAAAGAAATTTTGTCAGACAAGTAAATTTTTCTCGCTCGCTATATATTAACCACTCTATTGCAAATAAGTTGGTCCCCCTCTCAACTAATCATTACAATAAAAAATGTTATGTGGGTAATTACCTATCTATAAAAGATATGATTTTATGTATATCGCATCCCAGTACTTAAGCATCCCAGTACAACGGACTTAAAATACAAACAAGTTATGGGTCAACTTTTTTACAATAGAGTATAGCATATAAGTACTTCAGAATTAGAAAGCTTTGACCCATAATACTTATAAGAGTTGTTGAAAAAATACTCATTAAAAGTAATAAAAAGGTCAGTAACTTTTGGATAATTCTTAACTATTAGTATTACTTCATTACTTACTTAGGTAGTCAACCGACCATGTTACGTTCACTTAATTATACAGTTCATAGAGTTCGGCGTTATGTCATCTCCTCTAAACCATCGTCCTTTTCAGGACCATATATCCGGCATATTCACTTGCCTTGCGCAGAATCCATGATTCTTTATTAGTATGTGTCACATATAAACAGACAAGAGTTATCAACTTACCGAATAAGTACTTACTCAAATTTTAATCCACACGGGTCATATTTGAACAACAAAAGCTGCTACCTCAGTACTTTTTTTTTCTTATTGCTAATTGCGATCGCAATATAATGAATCAATTTCATATCTGCTTAAATCTTTCCAGATGACATGACTCTTGTAGATTTCCACGATTTTTTTAAAAATGCTACAACAACCTCAGTTTACGCCAAAACAAGACTAATGATCAGAATGGTAAACCATGGCTTAGCCAACATTTTGGACTGAGGTAAAGCAAACAGAGTTGAGTTTAATAACTCAAAGCTGTCTAGTTACTCAAAAACTAATGCCATTCGAACCTATCCTCAAATTTCAAAATGAAAGTTTACAACGATTAGAAGACTTAAATATTCCTCGGAATATGAGTAAATCAAAATATACTCTGACATATTTTTGATATTGTGAAAAGCTCCGCAAAATGTTTGGGTTATTTTTAAGTTGGTATAAGGCATATTTTTCACATAAAGATCTGTTTCATATCTATGCCCCAAAGATTGCTCCAAATTTTCAGCATTTTGACAGAATACAAAAGCACGCCATTCGCCTCATAAATGATGTAAATGTCTCATCAAAACGTATTCCATTTTTAGTTATCGTCGTATCATTGGATCACTTACTATATTTTATAGATATTTTAGGAGTAGGCACATGCTCGAAAAAACAAAACCCACTATTTCCGCCTCTTAAGCAATTCCATCTAGGAACGCGAGAAAGTGCAAATGCTCACCTCTAAATCGTGAAAATACCAAGATGGTTCAAGAATGTTTACAGAAATTCGCATATAGTCAGAATTTCTAAAATGTGGAATTGCAAGTATTCGAAAGAAGGGATAGTTTTTATGTGTTTGATTTACAAAAATTCAAAGTGAACATAAATAACATAATTCGCAACTCCCCGCCGAACCTTTCTACTAATTCTTTCTGTTTTCTCTTCTATAACTATCCCTTTTCTTTTCCAAAAACCGGGATGAAGATATAAAACATTGTCATCCTAGATTATCGACATAGAATACCGCATATCAAATCCAATGAATCCAACATATTCATTTTCATTTTCAAACAACACATCCAAAATAATAAGAAAAACATTTTTAATTTAATGGCTTCGAACTGTCAAAATAATGAAATATCGCAGTCAACGACAAATTTTAAATTTTGATCAAACTTTTGTCACCTGCTTTGTTGTGTATGATGCCATTTAAACACATTTGTTCAAAACATAATTTGACTTATTTTGTCGAACAAAAATTCCAAATCGCTTTCATTGGACTTCAGATTCAATCGGAAAAATATTCAGAACATCATTTGATTGACAGTTTTGTATCATGATTTACTCGATTTTATTTTTTATTTCACTTTTACATAAATTCATACTGCTCTACATAAATATAGTGAAGTCGCAACAAGTATCATAAACCTTAATACAATTTTTGTAACATTTTTACATACACATACACACACTATATTCGAAAACTTCATTTTGAATTTATAGAACCGAATTAAATGCAGAAAGAATTGTGCAAAAAATTAAAAAAAACAGTAAGAACGGCAAAATAACCTCGTGAACACAAAAAAATGGTCAAAGTGAATTAAAAAGAAAGATGAGAGAATAGAAAATTTCTTTTTTAATTAGTGCAAGAACTGCAGTTAATGGTAAAGTTTATTTACATACATTTATACACACACATTCACAAATTTCAGTAATTTTTTTTTTTTTTTTTTGGTTGTTGTCATTTTCTTTCACTTCATTTTTGCAATGATTTAAAAAATAAACGACTTTGAGAACTAACCAAAATGGAGTTCAGGTCACAAAAACACATCCTAGAATAATGATGAAGACAAGAAGTAAAAACAAAATAAAATAAAAAAAATAAAAACTAAAAGCAATAGAAATTTTTGTTACAAGTTGACAAAATAAAAAGTTAGTTAAAAATAGAGGGAAAAGTAAATGAAAAGAAAACGAGATACAAAAAAGTAACAGTATTATTGAATTTTATAAAACAGAAATCTTCAATTCTTTATCGTACTTTTAAAATAAGTAATTTGAAGGAGGGAATTGTTGATATTGGAAAAATTTTTTTTTGTAGCCGCCGATGATTACTAACAAAGTTATAATTTGATTACTGTAAAATATTGTGTTTATTAATAAAGTTACAGTTTTAAATTTCAGTATAGCAGGTACTCAAATTTTAACCTCGTGAACAAGCAAATAAACATCATAATTTAAGGAATCACTTTGAAATATTAAATATGATATCCTAGATATGTATATAACTCAAATGTACAATGAAATGCAAAATAACTTTAATAAAATGTAATAAAATGTAAAATACAAAATTTAAGTTAAAATCAGTTAAAATTTGTGTTTTTTTTTATTTCAATAATTTTCATTAGTAACTTCATCATGTCAATAATTTAAATTTATTGTATTAGGCACATAACCATATACCTACTACACATTACTGTATTAGCCACATTATGATTTATGTTATAGCACTAACCAAATTAGTATTTCTTGAAGTTCTTAAGTCTACTACCATATGTTTGTAATCATATAATTTTGAACTTAGTTAGTCATTTTCCTTTTACAGTTACAGACCTATTATTGTAATGTTATTGTTCATTATCTGATACTGATTAGAATCGTACCAGCTTAAGTTGAACGAAAAGTAAATTTTTTAACGAAACTGAAATTCAAATCAACTTATGTACAACTAGCTGATTATGTACAAACCCATAACAGCGCACATGAGTTTGACATTTACTTAAATTAACTTAAGTACGGCTAGTTGAGCCTAATGAAGTAATTTTTAAGTGACATAATGAATGAGTTAACATAAGTATTAACTGTATTGCATAGAAATTTCTTTTTAAAATGCTCAAAAAAATTAATATTGAATATCACTGTAAAACTTATGAGTATTTTACTATCGAAATTGAAAAAAAAAAATTAGAAATACAAAAACAATAGCGTATAACACACACAGTAGAAATGGTGGAAATTAGTTTTTAGTTACTTAAGTGTTTAAAAATGTTCTTAATTAACGATAAAACAAAAAAAAAATTATTATTTGTTTTGTTGTTTTTTTTTTTATTGTTTTCTTATTTTATCGTAGCATATCGTATACATCGTATACAATAATATCGTAATGAAGTTAAAGAGAATTTAAGAAAAAGAATGCAAATAAATGAAATTGAAATATTGAAACAATGATTATTTGAGTTTTTTAATTAAAAAATATACTTAATTATACTTAATACATTAAAATATACATATTTAACTATAATCGTATATGATAAATATATATGCGAATATGTATTTCGAATTTTTATCGAAAATTAAGTTTGAAAAGAATTTGATAGTTTCTTGTTTTTTTTTTTGTGTTTTGTAAATCTCGATAAATTAATTTATAAGAATTAAATAAATAAATTTAATTGTTTTTTTTATTTTTTATTATTAGAAGAGTTCTGATTAATTTCAATTGTGAGGATTTGATAATTCTAAACACTAAAATTATCTTACTATTTTTTAAGTTTAGTCAAACATTAGGTTTCAAATGATTAAGTTTATTTCGGGTCGGGTTCGAAATTTTGTTGTTTGATAAACATTTTGCTTCATGGTATTTTTTAAATTATATAAAAATTCTGGAAAAAGCAGATATCCCTTTTTCGTACCCAACATCAACTATGAATATTAAGGTAAATATTCTAGAACTAAGACGATATTTTGAAAAAACTTATTAAGTAGAATTTAGTAAGTCGAAATTTTAAGAGACGAGATTTCATTATACGCTCTCATTAATTTCTGGTAAATATATGTGGGTATAATTTTACATTGTGGAAACACGTTCAATGGAATATGGTTCCACATTCAAGCAAATTTTACTACAAACGAATTTTTATAGCCATTTGGAGCCAATTAGGATATTTTCTTTTGTAAATTGAATTGAGAGAACTATTTGATTGCTGGCATTAAAGCTTATATAAATTTTGTGAAATACTGAAAAAATTTAAAATATTTTGAAAAAATAATACAATAAATAATACCGGACAAATCTTCGAAATAAGGGGTAATCGAAAATGTTAAACTAAGATCAAATGCAAAAGCATTTGACGATTTAGCAACAAAATTATGACAATGTTGATGAAAATGCTTTTTTTTGTTGTCTGGTTGTTAAATGTTTGCCCGGTATGTATTGCAAGTAATCGTTGTACTTTGACTTTGGACGTTTGACGTTTGTTGCAATTTATTTTAGTAAAATAACTTAAGAAATTTAATTTAATAAAAAGAAAACGTTTACATTTACATCTGTTTACCAAGAAATTTCAAAAAAAAAAATAAAAAAAAAAACAAATAAAAAATAAAATATTGAAAATACATACTCAAATTGTATAATGGAATCAATAAATACAAAAACGTTAATTAATTTGAAAATTTTATAGAAAAAGCTTCAATAAAAGTGTTACAGGATTTACCTGAGATGGTCTGTTTCACTTATTTTCTATTTTAATATATACAACTCAACTTAATATATTTAAAAATATGTTTTAACGAAATTACAAATTCACAACACGCAAATGACGTGCAGATGACATTTTCGATTACATGATTTTTGTCTCACTAAATAATCGATTACACTGCAAAAGTATAGTTATCTAAGATTGACATTAAAAATTACATGACTTAAACAAAACTGTTTAATCGATTAGACTGCAAATGCATTTGATCTTTGATTGATGTTTGCGATTAAAGCTGTACTCATTAAATTTTCGAAATCTTATATTTTTTACCGAATATGGTGTAGGGTATAGATAAAACATTTTTAATGTAATAATTGATCAGTGTAACAACCAGCATCGATAAATATATAGTTAAACTTAATGAAACATGTAGCCATAGAGTTTCTAATTAAATCATTTGCGAAATACTAATTCAATTGAGGGAAGTATGATACTAAATAATTTCATATTAAGTGGTATATAATATCAGTTTCTGATGACATTATTAAAGAATATTTATATATTGGAACATAAATTTACTTAATTCAAAATATTAAGAGTAATATCCTGTGAACATATAGTTAGCTATTGAAAGCTCACATTTTTGTATTGATATAGGATAAGTATTAATTCTTTTCTATAAATTTTAAATTCAACTTTACTTACTTTATGTTCGGTTTAAACAGACTATAGGCACTATGTATGTACCATACTTCATTTTTGATCCAACAGAAACACCTATAAAATGTAAGCTATTTTTTAATTTCTTACATTATTCTACAATGACAATTACAATTGCAATTACAATAACAATTTTTATTCGATTTTCTTCACCGTGGAATACACAACATATTACACAATAAACTACATATTTATAATATAAATTGCATAAAATCCTATCTATTATTTAATAATACTTTTGACAATTTACAAGTTTTTATTGTCTAGAGGTGATGGGAAAGCCACTCACAATCGACATTTTTAATACAGTCCCATATGATAATTTTTCACGTGCAAAAATAGAATATTTTTATTTATTTTAGTTCTTTAATATACTTAATTATTATTTAATTATTTTTTTCTTTATTTTATTTCAAATTATTTAAAAATAAAACACAAAAACTCATTTCTGTGTGATCAACGTTTCGTCAAAAATCTGCTATTGTGAATGCTTTTTTGTTCATGTTCTTTTTCTACCAAAATATTTTGAAAAATATTTTAAATAAATAAATAATATCAATATACCTACGTTGAAAAACTTTTAAATGCAACACACACACAAATGCTCATACATTCGCTTAAATGCAATTAAAATAAAATAAGGGTCATTTTGGAGATAAAGATAAAACACTTCAAGCAATGTCAGGTATGACAAGTGCACAAATTATAACAGCAGCTAAAGTTGCAGCATTTACAGTTAATGCAATGGGAACAGCAATACAACCACAATCACATTTGACAATTTCTTCATTGGAATCGGCAACAAATATTGGAACAATGTTATCGACATCATCCCTACAACCACCACCACCACCACCACCAACATTATCACCTCAATCAACCCATCATCTACAATTACATCAACATCATCGTTATTCTGCATTAAATCATTTGCATCCGCCACCACCACCACCGCCACCACTTCCACCTTTAGCATATTCAGGCGTAAGACGTTTAATACATGTATATAAATAGATATACATAATATTATGTATTTTCTATATATACCTAAGAAATTATCTATAAATTTATAAGATTATATTGAATGTAATTTCCATTAAAATAATGCTATTGTGTTAACAATTTAAAAAGCTTTTCTAATTTTTTGAACTCTCCTTTTTAAAAAGATATGATGTGATAACCCATACATAATTCTATGTACATATATGTTTTTTTTTGTTTTTTTTTGCTTTATGACAGTTTTAATTCTTGAAATCCATTTTTTTTTAAATTTTTACAAAAAAATACAACCAAAATCATTCATATAAATTTCATTCTCAGTTGATTATGTGTGTATGTGTGTGTATTAGGCTTTCTTTAAAACAAAAAAAAAAGCTAAAAAATCATGCTTGTAAAATGTTAACATTATACTTTGATCATTATCCGTGAAATAATTGCCAAGCTAAATTAATTGAAAATATATGCATAAAAAAAAATGCATTATAACAAAATGGAGAAAATAATTGTAATGACAGTTTTGATTAAAACAAGAATATACTGAAAAACACTAAATATTAGTTTTACCTTTGATAGATATAGATATAGTAATAACTGCCAAGTCCGCCATACGTCGAAACGAAAGTTCATTATAATATCACAAAATGATTCTGTATAGAACTTCCGTGTTAAATCTTGTTGATCATATTCACCCCTAAAAGGTCATAGATATATATCTACCCCTAAAAGTATAGTTTCATGTTAGCCGAATTGTACAAAGAAAGCTTTTCAATTATAATACTTTACACATATTATAAATAATTATAATACCTTTTTATACACATTTTGAGTTATCAGACAACGTTTTTCAATATTGATTATTGTCTTTTTGATAGTCTCTACTCTATACATTATTATTTATATAAATAAATCAATAGTTAATCAATTTCTTAGCCCTACAACCCCATTTATGTTTTGATCTGCTATAAAATTACTTCTTTTTAATTCCATTTCGAATTAAACTGTTCAAGTTGATGTCACCCTTCACAACTTTCTGATTCATTTATTATCATGTTTTCGGCATTTAATAAAATTGTTTTCAAAAAATAGAGATCGGTTGTAATTCATTCTATAACAACAGAAGCATATTTAAAACTCAAATTATGTACATTTCAACAAACAATTCATAAAACACTATATATATATACATATATATTTAAATTAAATTCACCAGTTCAATTGCCTAACATATAACATTATTATTTTTATTACAACAAAATTGAAAACAATTCCAGCAGATGACTTTAATTAATTGAATTTTTTCGACTTTTTGTATTTTTTTTGTTTTTTTTTTTTATTTAGTTTTATTAAAATTTAAATACAAAAAGTACGAAAAATTTATATGAAATCGTCCTTTTTTATGTATATTTTGAAATGAAAAAAAAACTACATTAAAAATAACTTGAAAATATGATTTTTTGCAAAATTTTTAGTAAAAAATAAACGCCACAGTAACATTTTGTTCCATTCATCTTGATTGATTTCATCATTTCGATCGCATTTCATTATGCTACAAACATAAAATTAAATTTTTATTTTTCAAAGCATTATAAATTACAAGAAGACTTAAATTGGTTGACCTTTTAATTGATATCGTCATCATCATCATAATAATCATCATCATCATAATAATCATCGTCATAATCATCATCGTAAAGATAATTTTTTACTGGCAGAAGATGGAAAATCTCGATTCTCTAATTTTAACATAAATAAATTATAAAATTGTTCCGATGTTCCGAATTGTTCCGAATTGTTGTATACAATTTTTGTCAAATTTCAAAGATAACTACTTCTATTAATATCATAATTTCTTATCATGTTATCATAATTTCTGAATGGCATAGCCCAATTATTGTTCTATTAATGCAAATTGGGATTTGAACTCCATTTGACTGTTTTTTTTATTTCCATAGACTTTGTAAATTTAGTTTTTACAGAAATTTTGCAAAAATATTTTGACAGAAAGACGAAACGCGAATCTTACTAATCGTGTTAAACACGAATCCATCTAATCTCATGTAATCAAATTCAAATTAAATTTTCTATTGACAATACGATAAAACAAACAAATAAATTTGATTAAAATGAAGTCCTAAGATAATTTGAAAAAAAAAACAAGATTAAATTTAGAACAGCAGACCTATGGTAGACCTCAGTATGATTTAGTTTCAGTATTTTGTACTTAGGTAAATGAATCAATACCCATAGGCTAATGCTGGAAATTTTCTTATGAGTAAATTATTTGGTATGAGTAACTAATATTAAAGAAAAAATGAATATTAGTAAAAATACTGTTGAGTCACCAGAAATTTCCCAGTAGCTAGTAATTTGCAGTATTATTATATTATATCCAGGATTATATTTATATAAACAATAGTGATCATTATTGTCTATTATTTAGATATTATATTTTTTTCAATATCTATATATGTGGTGATAGTGAAATATAATATATTATGTATAATTCAATATAATATAATTTATATTATATTATAATGAATGTAATATCTATATAAATGTTATATAATATGATATATTATATAAATATAATATAATTGATATTTTGTATATAATTCAAATTAAAGTTTAAACAATTTCTATATTCAGTTGTTAAATGTATTCAGTCAAATTTACAATTAGGAATATATCTCATTTTAAGATTGCCCTCTTCTTTATTTATTTAATATTAACATGGAAATAGTATACCATTGCAACACAAATAATAATAATAATAATATTGCAACTTATTGCGCCAATAAAACACTCGATTAAATCATTCGTTTTGCGTATACATATATATCTGCATATACATATATTATGTACTATGTATACAAAAAACATTAACAAAAATTAAAAAAAAAAAAAAAAATTAATCATTCATTCCATTTCAGCTTTTTTTATACGTTTTTTAATTGATTTCAATATAAATGAACTTAAATTTAAAAAAGAAAAAACAAAGAAAAATGACATTTTAATTTTAAAATTTTTTTTTTTTTTTCAATTCATAGCAATTTTGGCAGCCAGGACTTCAGCCCAGTACTTCACAAGAGTAAGTTTTTTTATCTTTCTAGAGATTTACAGTGAAATCTAAATTTTGAAAATGAAATTCATAACGAAAAATTAATTCATTAAAATTAATAATAAAAATATCAATTTGACATAAAGACATCATTATTTAAAGTACAGTGAGTGGTGAAAATGTGAAAAAAGGTGAAATTTGAAAAGTGTGTTTCTACCCGGAAATAATGTCACTTATCTACGTTAATACTATTTTTTTATTTATGCTATTGCAACAACTATAAGTTCGAAAATTCTTCAATTCAGGATTTTCACAGTACCAATACATGTCCACAGCACTAATACTATTACAAAATACTGGAATATTTTGACGTTTTAAAATAAAATAAAATGAATGTTAGATTACCTATCAGAATCAAATCGGAAGCAATCAATTCTTGATTTAATATTTTATGCATAAGGTGCATGAGATAAACAAATTTATTATTTCCGGTATTTTTTTGTATTTCATCCGGGATAGTCAAAATATCAGAATTGTTCAATTCCGGGACTTTTATTTCTGGGACTTACTTTTCCGCGATTATGAAATTTTGGGCTTTTCATTTTCGGTTTTTTGATTCCGAGACTTTCAGATCCGGAATTTTCAGTTCCGGAATATCGACCCCATTCCGAAAAATATATATATATTATATATATAAATTTGACATTTATTTAATACCATAAGAAAAATTAATTAAAAATATATTCCATGATTATCAACGATGTATGGTGTGTTCGGAAATAACATACCGTAATAGTTGTGTTCAGTAGATTTAGAACAGAATCGGAGAGAACAGTTTTGGACAATGACAGTTAGCTGTCAAACACTTTAGAACCACTTAGAACAGAAAAATCTACTGAACCACTTTTTTGATCTTTTTTTAACTTTTTTGTTCTAATTTTTGTTTACTCCCAAATTTCTTTGTTTAACTGTCAAAATTTAAAGAAAAAACAACAACAAAAAAAGTTGTCCAAAACTGTTCAAAAAAACTCAAAACAGAAAATATCAATTTAAAAAAGTTCAATTAACGGAAACTAAATGAACACAACAACGTATTCTTTTTTCCTCTAGAACGCTTTAGAACGTTCTAGAACAGTTTACTGAACTCAACAAATATAGTCTCAAGTTGATTGAAATCATAGCGAATACAAAATTATAATGAAGAGTTATACCACCTTTAAACTTTTACTGTATATAAGAAAACGTATACGTCCTTTAGTAACAATAAACGCAATTACCATCTAACAAGCAAAAAAAACATCTATTTCGAGCATTATCTCGAAAGAAGGAGGATTACTTGAAATAATCAGAAAAACGAAATTAAAAAAGCTGAAAATAAATAACAAAAAACTGATTAATAATTAAAAATTCGCCACTCGAAATATAATAGCGCTTGCAATCCTAATATCAATCTGGTCATATGTGGGAACTATACAAAGATATTATTACATAGACAATTAAAAAAATGACCAAAGCTTTTTGGTAAATTAAAAATAGCAACATACAGAAATCAACAAGGAACTATGCTGACCGATTATCAAATCATTCTGACTATCTAGAGCGGAATTAAGCAGATTAAAAATGATTACTAAATTTTAGCGGCGTAGATGTAAGCCACCTAAATCAATGGATTATAAATAAATAAAAGATTAAAACTCTATAGGCATGTTTCACTAATTTTATTTAATATCTTAATCGATCTCGGTTAATACACCTTCTGATATAAGACTAGAGTTTTAATCTTTATTTAATTTTAATAATGTTTCACCTATAGAGCCTATAGAATATTCTATGTAATATATTTAATTTATTATACATATTTAACTTATACGAGTAGTTTATACGATTTGAATAAACTTAGCTTGTACCTTTCGAATAAATCAAATTATAAAATTACATTTTGTCATTTTCTTATGGAAAGAATTAATAAAAACACATATACGCCTAGCGCAGCTTCAGTTGCTTTTCGAGTCACTCACTTTTTTATGCATAACAAAAAAAATTATTTGAAAAAATATAAATATGAGTCGTTTAAAAAGTAAATCATCATCCATCATTATCGTTTTCCTGTAATTCCATTTTTAGGGGGGTATGCGGCGGATGAAAAAGTGAATACTGCGATCAATTCTTTAACGTATACAAAAAGAAAACAATAAAAAATAAAAAAATATGGAAACGAACGAAACACCCTGTATAAATTTTAATTACATATTTGTATATGGTGCAAAATTTTTGATCAAATATGATAATAAATTGTTTTTAATGAATTTTTTTTTCGTTAATTTTATATATTTTTTTTGTATTAGAAACAAAAAAATTAATATTCTAAAAAATTAAATTTAAATAATTTTTGTTTTGTATTTAATTTTGAATTTTTTTTTGTGTCTTCTTTTATTTATTACCGTTTTTTTATGAAAAAAATAATTTTTTTCAAAAAAAAACTGTTGGTGCAGTATTAAACCATTTGCACAACCACCATATCCATCCGGTAAACCATCAACAGCTGTATCAGGTGATGTTGATGCTGGTTTACCATCACAACCGCCATGGGAGAATCGAGCAATAGCAACGCACAAATTTAGATTATTAGAATTTTCAGCATATATGGAAATCCAAAGAGATGAAATTGTAAGAATATTATATCTATATATATACATTTATATATACTTTTATAATTAAATAATTTACTTTTTTAAATATAAGTGAATTCTTAAAATTCTATGATAAAAAAAGATTTTAAATTGATCCAAAGGCAGGCCTTCGATGGAAAACGTTGCTACAAGTCAATAAATAAATAATTTATATGTATTAGAAATATTTGCTTATTGTATTTATAGTTAATATAGAATATAAATAAATCTTGGAAGTAGTAAAAAAAAAACAAACAAAAAATGAAATTCCGTACTACATTTTTTTTTTTTAAACATCATCAAATTAATTTCATCAAGTTAAAACTAAACAATAACCATATAATAGAACAATCAGTTATTAATATAGATTTCAGTTAACAACAATTTTTGTGAAACCCCCTTTTTGATCAATGGATAGTTTTCAAAATATGTTTTTAGGCCAAGTCTATTTTTGCAAAAAGTATCATTTGCAATAACTCTTTCGACTAACTGATATCCCATATTTATAAATGTCGACGACTTTATAGAAATTATACAGGCCTATGGTATATTTTATTAGCTAAAAATATGTACATATCACCAATATATTCTTAGTTTACTCCATACGTTAATTCCATTAATTTAGAGAAGTTTTCGGAAGTACCAGAATGAAACCACCACAAATTGAAAAATACCACAATTATAAATAGCTGTTTCTGTTTTTGATACAAATTTGATAGCTAAACTTTAAACTCGAATTTCTCTAAATTTTTAATATTGAAACAGCTATGGTATGGTAATTCCTTCTGATGGTGCAACATCTTTAACTTTTGTATAGGTTTTTTTTTCGGTCATTTATTCTTCCAATTTGATTTTGTTTCAGTCAGATGCAATCGCTTATGATTGCCATAAGTGAATGTTTTTTTCAAACTAAATCAGTAGTCTGTAAGTAATTTATTTCATTTACATCATTAATCTTTCACGAGAGTTAAGTAAACAATTTTTATTTTCATATATATTTTTAGTTCTTAAATTTATATTTAATAAAAATTTGAAACGATGATCGGGTGGAAGTATCCTTACTATACTTTTTCTTTTATTTTTATAAAACCTCTTAGTTATAAAGAATTAAAGTAGATATATAAATATAGAGAACTATGTTACTGGTTCCATTTGATAATAGATTTAACTGATATTAAGTGTGAAATTTCTGCGAATACATACAAATGACTTTTGTGGGCTTCCTAAAATCGTTTTTAATTTCTTAGATTTCAGAAATTTCATAGATCATGCTACAACAACAATATAGTAATTTGATTTATATGCTTACACTCAGAATCTTTCTAGTTGTCTTTAGATTTTTTTTTTTTTTTGACTTATAATTTCATCAAGAGTTGGAACTCAAATAAGTCTCACTATTATCATATTAGTTATTCACTAAACTAAAATTATGAAAAACTGTAGAAAAAAAAAAATTAGATAACAAAAAACATATGAATCCTTCAGAATATTGATTCTACATAGTATGAAATTGAAATATATGTACCAGATATACATATAAAAAATTAGTAAGCTGAATTTTGACAATCATAGGCTAAGTAAGGAAGTTCATCACATTATGCAGAATTTCAATTAAATTTATCTAATATTTTAAGAATTCAATTTTATATTTATAATATATTTATTATTATTTTTTATATACATAAATGTAAATAACAAATATGCTTTTAATTGATTAATTCTAAATTTTATTTTATATTTCTATTAACAGTATCACAGGCATCTATTTGTAAATTTAGGCGGTAGACCCACATATTCAGATCCACTTTTAGAGGTAAATTGCAAATTTGCATATTTTTTTTTTTTATTTTATCTATATACATAATTAAAATATATTTTATGTATATATATGTAAATAAATAATATATTGATATTTAATATATTTATTTTTAGAGCGTGGATATTAGACAAATATCAGATAAATTTCCAGAAAAAACAGGCGGCCTTAAAGATTTATTTGATAAAGGGCCAGCAAATGCTTTCTATTTAGTTAAATGTTGGGCAGATTTAAATACAACAATAGCAGATGAAACGGGTGCCTTTTATGGAGTAACCAGCCAGTAAGTGATTTATTTACTTATAAATATACATACATATATATTTATATATATATATAAGTATTTATATATTCTTTTTTGATTCAATTTTATCTTAAAATGCACACCTACATTTTCATATTATACGTTATATGATAATATAGCTACAGTAGATGTCAAAATTGTTGAAACAATTTTAATAAACAAATTAAAATTTCTAACTGTGTAATGTACTTCTATTTGAAATTATTTGATTATGTTGAATTAGTTACGTTCTATATGTTTCAAATGTATTGCAAAAATTATAAAAGACGTTATGACGTAACATTCAATTTACTCTTTGCAAAAGTAGTTATGATCTAGAAATTTCCAATAAAAATACTAAGTGTATTCATGATTAAATGTAGAAGCGTGTAGTAGGTGTAAATCTACAATGATTTGTACAATGATTTTGTGAACACGTCCTTGTACTTTCGATGTTGTAAGCGATATTGAATTGTGACAGCAGTTTGTTTACATGTGAATTAATTTAATTTGTAATTATCAGAATAAGTGAGAAACAACTTTCTTATTTCCACTTGTAACTACATTCAGAAAATAATTAAAATAAAATTTTGTTTCAATTTAAATTTATGATTTAAAAAATTACCTCTTTTATATCTCAGCCATTTTCCAAATATATCTATCGACTTGAAAAATATCAAACTTAAAAAGTACAATGGCAACTAAAGAACAATACTAAAAGTAGAATAGGTTTGAGTCTTATCTACACCTAGTACAATATACTACATCTTCAATCTACACACCTATTCGTGAATACTTTAACTGATAAAATTTGACAGTGAATGGTATATAATGCACTGAAGATATTTCATTTTAAAAAAATTATTTATCATATTCTAGTTGAGTGTTTGAGTTGTAGAAGAGTTTAAAAGTGTGCAATATTTTTTAACTTTACATGAATTCATCTAAGAATTACAAGCAATTTTTCGGCGTTTAGTTTTACAATATAAACATTTTTTTTTTCTTAAAACGAATTTTAGTACCAAATATTTCACATTTTTTTAATACATAAGTCATGCAATGTTTCTATCGCTTCACGGGCAAAAATACTTAAGTTAAAAATGGAGAAAAAAATGCCGCCTAAGTCATCAATTTCACATATATCAATTACATCTACATCAATATTTAAGTTACTATATTATAATGACGAAATCTTCTTATAATACGTTTGAATATTATAACATTACTGAAATCTTTATTTTTCCATTCGGGAAAAGTCCTTTATTTAAGTTTCCTTAAAATAGATGAGTAACTTAAGTACTTTTGTCCTGAAGCCATTGATTTGGCAGTGATTATTTCATCATCATCATATGGCAAATTACAACTCGTGGTGAGTTGTCGCCATCCTGTATATCAAATGCGGCATTAATTCTAGATTGTACACTCATCTAGTTCTTTCACTTACATAACGTAGGTATTAATGTAAACATATTTGTTCTTAAATTAATTAATTTTGATATCCAATACATTTTCAAAACCGATGTTTTATTTTTTATGCATTTTTGGTATAATTGGTAAATACTAGCTTCAGCTGTCTGTAACTATGCTAGTCTGTAATTTTATACTTATATTATTTATTGTCTTACACCAGTAGACTATAAATATGTACTGTTAAAGTTTTAAATAAAACATGTCTTTTAAAACAACTGAATTTAAATTAATAATTTGATATATTATAGGTTCTGTTAACTATCTTTTGTCAGTCACTGTGTATAAAACAAAAACCTTGAATTTTTAATAATCTGATAATTTTCTAAAGAAACAATTTATCATTTTGTTTAAAAACATTCATTCTTTTTTTCGATTTACCTTTTCTAGGGTGTTTATTTTCTTCTTGTTATTGTTTGTGTCCAATTCTCAAAGCAATCTTTTTTTTTATCTATATTGACCCAATATACAAAGAAGGTTTTTCTTTAATTTTCCAATGGTTATTTTAAAAGCAATTTGTTATTTTTTTAAATTCTAAAAAGAGAAACTGGTGGGACGAGAAAAACAAAATGGAAAAAATACTGAGAAAAATAAAAAAAAAAAAATTAATTTTATTTTTCCATTTTACAAAACCACAAAGGTAGATAGATGTCTCTTCTCACATCAAAGAGTATAGTAGAAAATTTACTAGGAAAGGTCTACAATTTTTTTTTTTCTTTTATCTTTGTACTACTGTTATAAGCTAGAATATCAGATTATTTGTTTTGTGTTGAAAAATCTTATCAAAGAATTTCAAAAAATAAATCTAATTTGCTTTATCCTTTTTTTTTTGTTTTTATTATTTTTGTATCTTTCTTATAATATCCTTTTGGTAATAAATTTCGTTATTTTTCAAATTGAAAATTTTAAAAAGATTTTTAATATTTATTTTATTTTCTTAATCAATTTAACAGGTATGAAAGCAATGAAAATGTTGTGATAACAGTTTCAACAAAGGTTTGCTCATTTGGTAAACAGGTTGTTGAAAAAGTCGAAACCGAATATTCACGACTGGAAAATGGAAAATTTGTTTATCGCATTCATAAATCACCAATGTGTGAATATATGATTAATTTTGTACAGAAATTAAAAACATTACCTGAACGATATATGATGAATAGTGTACTAGAGAATTTTACAATATTACAAGTAAGTATATTTATATTTGTATAGTTAAGTGATAATTTATATATATATACATATATATAATATATATATTTTATATATTTTCATATAAAGTAAGCATCTGATGGTTAATTTAACCCTTTAAATGTAGTTACAGCTCAATTTGTATCCTCCTAAGTTTTTTTAACATTTTGACTACGTTACCGTTTACATCCTTAAGCGATCGTTTAACAAACTATACATTTTTTCATATCGTTAAAAAATTCGAAACTCTTCGCATTGTTCAGAATTATTTATTTAAATTTTCATTAATAAATTGATCTTGAAATCATCCTCAGAACTCTCTTTTCAAAAAAAATCTAAAGCGTGTTCCATATACAGTTTTTACAAAATTCATAATTTTGATCTGCAAAATCTATAAAGAAGTTTTAATTTGACAGAACCAATAATTATAAAATAAAAAATAAAAAAATAAAAATAGTCTTTATTTCAACAGAATTACAAAGCTAGTAACAAATTTTGAATACATACAAATTAAATTCATTTTTTGTACAATGTATCCTTAATCAAATTAATAATTATTTCAAATTAAAAATTAGTATTTAAAATAATTCAGATTACATTTTTAACTTATACTAAATAACATTTAATTTATATACTATTAAAAAAAAAACAAACATTTGAATTATGAATTAAGAATTAATAATTGTTCACAAATGTACATTATATATGTATTATAGTAAAAGATTAATACAATTATTATAAACTACAAATATATATACATATATTAGAAAATATAAAAAAAAATCAAAAAATTTGTACATAATATATCCTTAATTAGTCAATTTTAAGCTTCAAGTTCTGAATGAAATAGTTAAAGACATTCTATTGCCATAGTGCAAGAGACGAATGTCTTACTTTATTAAAATAACAGGTGTAATAGTATTAATGGGGAAAAACAATATAAAATTAGTGTAGAATTATTTGATATAATGTTTTATTTAATTGTAGAAGAATGAATTTAATTTAATTGTAAAATATAAAAAGATTTGAAGTTTATAATAAAAAAATAAAATAAAATATAGGATAGTACAATGAATTACGATCTGAATAAAGCCATTAGAAATAACAAAAGAAAAAAAAAATAAATAAAAAAGTAGGAAATAAGAAAACAGATAAAAAGTAAGTTTAAATTATGGGTATTAATATTGATTCAATTTGTGCATGAGAAAATGAAAAGAGCCAGGATTTTATTTGTTTTATAAATTTAATTTGTATTCTCTCGTTTCTAAAGGATTCAGGTAACTTATTAAACAGCTGAGGTGCAGTTACAGTAAAAAAGTGACGAAAATGAGATTTTTTAACTTTGGGTACATTTACAACGTTTCTATTATTTACACGCAAATTGTGATCCACCAACAATCTCGAATTATTATAGCCCGATTTTAAAAAAAAATAGTTTAAGTACCTTAAAATAGTATAGATGTCTTAATGGAAGAATTTTTAGATTTTTGAAAAAATATAAACTGGGAGTTCTACGACTGACCTTACAAATAATACGTACACAATGTTTTTGTTTAATTAACAAAGGCTCAATTTTATTATAATGGGTACCACCCCAACAACACAGACCATATTGAAGTTTAGACTTAATTAAGCCATTGTAAAAAAGTTTTAAAACAGAGAAAGGACAATATAAACTTAGATGATACAGTTGCCTAACTGCTTTATTCAGGTATCTTTTTAGATAAGACGTGTGATCTTTCCAGTTTAGTCTAGCATCTAACGAGATACCTAAATATTTGAAGCTATCCACACGTTCAACATAGAAACAATCTTCTGAGCAGTTATAGTTCTCATTAAACAAAATACCAGACACATCATTTGCACATAAATTACATAAACTAAATTTTAAGCACTTAGGAGAGTGATATTTTACAGAAATACTTTCACATACTTTTCCTGACAGATTAAAAAACATAAATTTTGTTTTGTTACTTATTATTAGTTTATGCATTTTGAACCATTGCCTTAATATATCCAAATCAAAATTTATATTAGTAAAAGTATTAAAATAATTTACATTTGAATAGGATAGAGCTGTATCATCAGCAAAAGCAGTAATTTTTCCTTTAAACGCTTGAGCAAAAAGTGAATTGACATAAATTAAAAAAAGTATTGGACCTAGTACAGAGCCTTGAGGAACTCCGATATTTATCAATTTTTCAGAACTGTATACATTTGAAATTTTTACTATTTGCATCCGATCTTTAAGGTATGAACCAAACCAATCCAAAATAAAATCTCTAAATCCAGCTTTAAACAATTTGTTTAATAATAAGTTATGGTCCACCATGTCAAAAGCTTTTGTGATATCTATAAATAAAGCAGCCGGAATTTCAGAATCATTTAAGGACTTGTAGAGCTCACTACATAATTTTAATAAGGCATCTTCAGTTGATTTACCACTTCTAAACCCAAATTTGAAATTCGCTGAAAAAGCTGATGTTATTCAAATATTTTATGATTCTAAACTTAATGCCTTTTTCAAAAATTTTTGAAAAAACTGATAATAAAGAAATAGGCCTATAATTGTTGAATAATAAAGTATCTCCTTTTTTATGCAAAGGTATAACAACAGCTGTTTTTAGAGCATGTGGAAAAATACCATTCTGTATACTGAAATTAAAAATATAACATAGAACATCAACAATTTGAAAAGAAACATTTTTTAGAATATTATTTGAAATTTTATCAAAGGAAGAAGAAGATGAAGATTTTAAAGACATTATAATTTTGTGTAGTTCTGTCGAAGAAAAAGGAAGAAAGAAAAAACTTTGTTGTTGAGATGATTCTGGAACGATATAGTTACTACAATTACATGATGACACAACATAAGGAGAATTATCTAATAGTGAATTTGTTATAGTAGAAAAGTAATTATTAAATAAATTAGCAACATCTAAAGGATCAGAAACAAGCTCACTACTATTTTTTATGACAATATGACTATTTGCAATATTTGTATTAAGAATTTCATTTACTAACTTCCACTCCTTTTTCGAGTTTCCAGAATTCTCAGTTAAATTTTTTTCATAATAACTGTCTCTACAATTAGGAATATCACGCTTCAACTCACGGCATAGTTTTTCGTAATACACTTTGAGTCTACTGCAATTTGGATGTTTTAATAGACGAATTCTAATTAGATTTTTTTTTTTAATTTTTCGCAATAACTTCTGACTCATCCACGGTTTTAGTCGTTTCAGTTTGCTTGAGCTTTGATTTATTACTATACTGCAATTCGAAATATGATTTTTAAATTTAGTAAGGAATAAATCGAAAGCGGTAGAAGGATCAGGCGAACTATATACTTCATCCCACGACTCAAAAGTAACTTCATCCTTCAAAGAAATAAAATTTATTTTTTGAATTACATTATAATTTGATATATGTCTTTTTGGTATGTCTTTAGAAAACTGAATGGATGTTAGAACGTGATCAGTTATTTTAAGATCAAATATTGCAGTTTTATATTTAATAGGATTATTTCTATGTAGTCTTAAAAAGATGTGATCGATACAAGTACTTGAGCACTCCGTTTCCCGAGTAGGTTGAAACATTAAAGAAGTAAAGCCAAACGACGCCAGAGTAGAGAGGAAATTATCCGAATTACCATTTTCAGAAAGCAGATTAATATTGAAATCGCCTATAAGAATGGTATTTTTACATGTTAGATTTTCTAAAAATCCAGAAAATTCTTCCAAAAATTGACTTTATGTAATCTATAAACACCAACAAAAAAATAACGTGTACCCGAAATACAACAATTTAAACAAATTAAATCAACGCTATTTAAGTTAAACTTAGTTATTGTACATTCAACGTCACTTCTGTAAAATACTGCAACTCCACCACCTGAATAAGAATCATTACAAGTTGCAGCAAATGTATAGTTTGGAATAATGTAATCTGAAATTTCATAATCAAATATCCAAATTTCAGATAAAAATATAAGATCAGGTAAATGATCACATGAAACAAGATGAGAGAGAAATACATCAAAATTTTTCCTAAGACTCCAAATGTTTTGGTGTACCACAGAAAAGCCTGAATGAAGGTCACCACTGTTATGATCTATGCACAAACAATTAAAATTATTAGAAGTTGAAGAAGAAAAACTATTATTATTTTGACTATGAAGAGGATATATATCTTCCATAATGGAATTAACCATATAAAAATTTTAAATATAAATTGATTTAAAAATAAATACAAATGAATTAAATTTTTAACAAGTCCTCTACACTTTTTATATTAAAAGCTTTATCACCTTCTTTTTTTCTAATAAAAATTTTAGAATTACGTACCCATACGTACTTACATTTATTCTCTGTTTTAAATGAATTCGCCTTTTTGAGCAATGATCTATTAAAAGCAGTAAGAGCATCATTTACAAATATTTTCCTGTTGTTGTTGTTGCTTATGTCTCCAAAAATATTTGCATCCAGTCTAATTTTATTTTTACGTATTCTCTCTTGAATTATTGTCTTTGTTGATGACTTAGTAAATTTAACACTTATTATATTTAGTGCTGCTGCATTATTCTCTTGCCTAATTTTTTTTACAAAGCAAGTCTCCAAATCACTTGCATTAATGTTAACACCAACACCTTCAGTAATTAGTTTGATAACTTTTTCTTCCGCATTAATGTTATCAACTTCATGTACACCAACAATGTCAATAGAATTATTTAATTCTCTCTCAAATTTCATTCAATAATTACAAGGTGCAACATGTACATATGGTGATATGTATATTACTAGCTTAGTCACTTTTAATAAACTTCAGGCAACAAAATTTTGACTTGTCTAACTTTTATATAAATATTGTTGCTATTTGACCAAATAGGTGATTAAATCAAATATACTTTATCTTATACGTGACCACGCCGTCGATTGTTTGTGTGAATATTCGGTGAAGATGCAAAGTTCCATTTGGTGAACATAGACATGGAAGCGCACGCTGGGACTTTGCTATAATATTATATTTCAAAATTCGAAATTTTATATATTTGGTGTTGAGCTCGAACAAAGTCGAGTCACTTTGCTAGTATCTTATTAGTATTATCGCTTTTTAAATTGTATTAGAATTTTTCTATATATTTTTCTATGAAAAATAAATGTATGTACATAAATATAAATAAATATTTTTTTTAATATAAATTCATTACTCATTACAATGTTTTAATTGATTAAATACGTAGATATATACTTACATATATTTTTTAAATAAAAACTTAATTATGATTTTAATTGTAATTTTAGGTAGTATCAAATCGTGAAACACAAGAAACCCTCCTATGCATAGCATATGTATTTGAAGTAGCAGCCTCGAATTGTTGTACACAACATCATATATATAGATTAATAAAAGATTAGCATGAACTAAATAGTAATTATTTGACAACTAATTTACTACATCAACCACAACATCAACAGCATCAGCAACAACAACATCAGCAACAACAATCATCGATACATGAAACAACAACAATAGTAGGGCATCCAAATATCATTAATGATGATGAAACTCATCATCGTCATCATACAACAAATTTATTAACCGACAATAGTAATGATGTTAATGATAATGATGACAATATTGATAATGATGATAATTTAGTATCATCAACAAAACTTTTAACATATAAAAATAAACTTCAAATTCAATCACAGCAACAACAACAACAACAACAGCAAGAAACACAGCCGCAATCAAGAGATATTGAAATTTTAATTAGAAGAAATAATAATAATAATAACAACAACAATTCAAATCATCTTAACAGTAATAATAATGATAAAATCAATAATAGTAATCATCATAACAATAACAGTAATAGTAATATTATTAATAATAGTATTAATTTAAATATTAATAATAATAATAGTAATAGCATTGAAAATATATCAAGAATTTCTGAAACAAGTAACAATAATAGAAGTAATAATAATAATAGTAATAGTGGTAATAATATTAGTAATAGTAGAAATAATAGCGAATCATTTAATTTGATAACAATTGCATCAGGTGCTGCTACTGCAACTACTGATGCATCAACAGAGCAAACAACAATTGAAGAAACAGTTAATGAAAATAATAATGTAACATCATCTGTTATTACAACACATCATGGTATATCACCAAATATATCAAGTAAATATGAAAGTTTTTTAAAATTAACTGAATTTGAAAATTTAAGTAATACTTTAAAAAGTAATTCTGTTCGTAAATTTGGTTTAATGTTTAGTAATGATGATGATGATGATGATGATAATAATAATAATAATGATAATGGTAATCAGAATAGAAATGATAATATTGTAGATCGACAGATATCAAAATGAATTATTATTAAATTTGAAATTTTAATTTTAATTTTTTCTTCATTACTTTTACTTCCATAATGATGATTAACGTTTTCAATCTATCAAAGCTTTTCATTTAAAGCCACGATTAATTAATGAGTGATATCATGATAATTCGCTTCTTTCAATATTATAATATATACTTCGAGTACAAAACATTGAAGAAGTCTGCAACTTACTAGTAGACGAAATACGCGTATCTGTATGATAAGCATTTTTAGTTAAATTCAAAAGAAAATATTCGAATATAAATTAACTTTTCCGAAATGTCAAACAATTGTATTCAATATTCGATATATCAGATATTCTGAGAATATATTTTAATAAACTCGAACAGATTGAACTTCTTTCTACTACTTCAATCAAATATTGAATTAAATCGTATGAATTTATTTAAGGTTTTCAATAACGTTCTCCCGATCACATGCTATATAAATTAAATCTTCAAACATTTTTAAATTTTTTCCAATATCCATTAAGCAAAAACTGGAAAATTCTAAATTTAATAAAAATATTGAGCTATCCATTTTTTCAATTTCTAATTTAAACAGAAATAAATTATTTTTAAATTTTATTTAATAAAAAGAATTTCAGAAATAGGAATTCAATAGAACAGAATTACAGAAAATTAAAATAAAAAATTAAATAGTGCCTATAAAAACAAAATCATATAATAAAATTTAGTATATATATATAGTTATATTACTTTCATATGTACTTATATATATGCATATAATCATAAATTAAAATAATAAAATATTTATAAACATATATGTATACAAAACAAATACAAACAAAAATAAACGTTTAATAATAATAACCATATACATACTAAAATTTTATGTACAAAATCGATAATAAATATATAATTAAAATTTAAAAATTTAAATAAGTTAAAAAAAAAAATTAAATTAATTATTCTAAAATTTATAAACACAACTTTCTTTTTTTTCATAATTCAAATAAATACCTAATTAAATTTTTCCAAGTAAAAGGTTTATTTTTAAATTATGTATTTATATTCAAAAATTTGAAAATTATTTATTTTGGAATTCACTGTATAATTTGGTACATACTGTTAAACACAAAATCGTTAATTTTATTAATACAAAAGATTAAAATTCAAAAATAACACCCTGTTCGCATTGCACGATTGAATTATAACTTAACAGTCAATTACTAATTTCAAAGCTAATTTCGAAACCAAAGCTAATTTCGAAAATTGTTTTTTTTTGTCAAATAAAACGAAATTATTTTCTCAAACTAATTTCAGAAAAATTATAGTTATTGTTAATTATGTCCTACTCCTACTTTTTTGTTTTATTGTATTATACATGTCTGTATTACTTTATATATTATTGTGTTTTTTTTTTTAATGTACAAAAGAGATTGATCACAACATTTTAATTGAGAATGACATTGTTTGGTTAATAGGGTGGAAATAAGAACCGTGATCCCGGTTGGCTTATATTATACGCACTAAGGCCATGCTGTTGTACACGTATGATATAACATTACTTAGTATAATCGAATTACTTAGAATGGTTTTATTTTTCACCCCAAATTTTTTTGTTCTAATCTACTTTAGGTAGTTACATTTAGATTCGTTTCTCCATTTTAAAATTAATATAATGTACCTACATACTTTATTTTTTTTATTTCAATTGTCATCTCAACTGTCAAACTTAGTTTAATTTTTTTGATTTTGAAATATCAAAAGCACAATTTAGTTGGAACAGTTATCTTTGTACAAAAAAAAGGAATCGAAATAATTATAATATTTTAGGCCCCTATTACACATTAATGAATTATCATTATCAATCAATTGGTCAATCCATTGTCAATATATTGACCGTTGATTAATGAGAATGATTGATGGTGGTTTTATTCTAATCAATATTGCTGTCAAAATCAACTGAGGTAAAAAAATGGTTAAAATGGTTAAGATAATGTTATAATGTTAATTTATAATGTAATTCTAAGAAGAACAATTTTTATATTAATTTTAATAATTATAGCAATTATTATAAAAAAAAACAATTGATATATTATGCACATTTGTGCAAAAAAATTATTTGTTGTTTTTTATACAAAACATTTACATTAAAAATTCAATTTCAATTGAAATCAAAAACATTCCTCCAGAAATTATATTTTAAATATTCATATAGATATGTTTCGAAATTATCAATATATTCAGACCACTTCCACAATATGTCATTGCGAAATTTCAAAATATGGATAAAAAAATTGATGAGTGCATTATTGATGTGTAATCGCTCATCATTCTTTTCATCAGTATATATTGTCAATATATAGAAGATTGATGAAAAGAATGACGTGTAATAGGCACCTTAATATTCAAAATTAATCAATTGATAACGCATTACAAAGTAGAATTGAAAAAAATTTTGAAACAAACAAAAACACACTTCATTTCGTATAATATAAAGGACAACATACAAAATCTAATCTTCTTAAACGTTATACAATACATACTAATAAAATGTTGAGAATTAATTTTTACCGTTAAATTTGTTACAGGCCTATCTTATAAGTATTTTAATGTTTTCGAAAAGTGTCCAATAAATTCTATCATATCAAATTTTGATGCTATTGAGAAAACTATAAATAATTGACTGCATAATTTATATTTATATTTAATCTTTTCAATATCTTAACTTTTTTTTTATTATTTAAATAAAATTTAAACTATTTGATTCGTTGTTATTTTTATTAACAAGTCTGCAATCGAAATAGACTAAAACGTCTCTAAAATTTAATAAAATTGCGGCTTAAACAATTTAATATAATATAAAATTTCATTTTTAAATTGTATTAATTTTACTTAATTATAAATATCTCATTTCAAACGTTTGCATTGAAATTGATAATTTAAAAAATTAAAAATGCTGTTGTTATTCAAATATACATACATAAAAACAAAAAAAAGCATATTCAAATACTAAAATATATTTTTTTTTTGTTTTTGTTTATTGTTTTTAAAGAGCTTATCATCTTTTTTAAATTTGAATATTAAAAAACAAATTAAATATATTTTAGTTTAATTTTTACAAAATAAATTAAAGTGATGATAATAAAAGTAATGTAAGAAAAACATAAATTATATATTTAAAATTAATTAAAAATTCTGGTTTATTTTAATATTTTCCTCCCAAAAAGATTTTTTTTTAAATTTAAGCTAATTGATTGAAGTTTTTATATATATATATATATATATATATATATATATGTATATATATTCATATGTATATCTGTTTTAATGACCATTTTTTTAATTATTTTAATTAAATTTATAATAAATATCATTTTTTAAATGTATTCGAAAACTGTGTCATCTCAATAATTGTTTTGCTTTTACTATATAACGATAAAAAATTAGTTTTTAATAAAACAATTATTTTTTAAAGTCTAAATTATTATTATTTTTTTTTTTTTAATTATTTTAGATATACCTAAAAATATATATTTTAAAAATATAAATATAAATAAAATTTGAATAATAATAGAAAATAATTAAATGAAATGTGTAATATAATGAAAATAAAAAAAAATTTTTTATACTAAAAACTTTAAAAAAGAAAAAAAAAAAATAAATGGTTTCGTAATTTTAAAAATAAAATTAAAAAATAATAGATAAATACATGTATAAAGGTACGTTGATTTTTAATTAAGTTATTTGGATTACAACTAAGTAAGTCAAAACACAATAAATTACATTTAAATTAAATTATTTTCTTTCAAATATACAAGTTAATTCTTGTATAGTCTATTATATAATAAATAAAAATAAAATATATATGTATATATATATAACTTCGTAAATAATTTTCATTAAGAAGTTATATACATAATAATTTTAATCTACATTTTATGTCTCACTTATTTGTGGCTCAAATAACTTTTATAAATATCAACCCAAAATTAATAAATCATTTTTAAATGTGCCGTATTGAATCTTTAAAATTTTGAAATTATATAAAACATAAATGTAAAACAAATTTAAATTCTAATTAAAAATAAATACAAAAACAATTAATATATTATTAAAAATGTAAAAAATAAAAAAAAAACATTATTGAAAAAAATTTCAAAATAAGTTTGTAAAAATTAATTTTTAAAATTTATTTCTTTTTTTTTTTTTAGTTTTGTTTCAATTTTTTATATTCTGAAATGAAATATGATAGGTAAAGTTAGTTTTGTTTAAATTATTGTTAATTTTTATTTAAATTAACTTTTAATTTAATCGAAATTTATTATTTTAATTTAACTCTTTCTGATAATATAACAGGACTTTGTATTTTATCCAATTTGAAAGAATTTTGTTATAGAATTCTATACTTCTGACTTTTATATAAATTAAATCGTTCATTCACTTATTCTGATGAGATTATCTAATTGTCTGTCTTTAGTTTGCCAATTTAAATTTTAATCCATCCACAATATAATAATTAACCGATTTATTATTTAAATAAATTAAATTAATTAATATAGTAAAAAAAAAATTCTAAAAGCTCATAATATCGGAATTGAAATAATTTTAAATTCCCTTAACCAAAAAATGTGTTTTTTTTTTTAATTTTTTCCTTTAGTCTTGCCGTTGCCATTTTAGTGTCGTCCGGAAAAACAGGGTGGTTAAATTCTTATTTTTTTATTTTTACTTAGAGTAGGTATTTCGGGGTTTTTATTTTACAACATTTTAAGCGTTAGAATTTTAATCAATACAAATTTAATTTATTAATACGACGCCGAACTTCCTTTCACTAATAATTTATTTTTATTATACAAAATCGATATTTCGGAAGCAACTTACTTTCTTCATCAGTGTTTGCGACTAATTTAACACTTTGGTACGACTTTAAAAACACTCATGAAAATAGTCCAATATTTAAATTTTACTCTAAAAGCTAAAGAATAAGTTTTTTTAAAAAAACTTTATAAACCGATTGGACGTAATTAAAATCAATATTTGAATTTTCATTTATTTTAAAATTATTTTAAAAGTGCAATAACTATAAGCAAGAATTCCTCATTAAATTTTATTTTCTTACCATATGTATTAACATAACCTCAAAAATTGTCATTTTCTACGTAATGACAATATTTTGAAGAAAAATTTAAATTTTCTAATCCTAATTAAATTAAATTTTGTAATTATAACTGCCTAAATGTTCATTTCAAAATTAAAAATGCTAATTAAAAAATAATAATACTAATATGTTTAAGAAATAAATAATAATTTAAAAAAAAAAAATAAAAAAAAACAAAAACAATTTAATATCAAATTAAATATAAAATATTTTAATTTTTTTTTAATTATAATTGATCTCATTTGTAAGTTTTATTTTGTTGTTTTTTATAAGTAAAAAAAAAAGGAAAAAAACTTAAAAAATTATTAATTAATTTTGAGGAAATCAAATTTTACTTTTTGTGTAAATTATATAGATACCTAACTTAATCGTTTTATTTGATTTTTTTTTGTGTTAATTCAATATAAATTTGCTAATATAGTTTTTTTAAACTTAATAAAATATTAAGTTTAGTACGTTAATTTAAAATGGAAAATATCCAAAAGAATATTAAGTAATTACATACGATGGAATTAATTTAAATTGATTATTTAAAAGAAAACATTAAATTTAGATTTTCAATGGAATTGTTTTAGAAGTAATATACAAAAAAAGTATAGATTTTAGATAGAAATAGATTTTATTTTTTATTGTTGCTAAAAAAATTCAATTGTTAAATTCTAATAATTGATTTTGATATTCATTGTTTAATAAAATAATTTTTTAATTCTGAAATTTTTCCTGAATCTATTTAAATTTCACATAGAAATTTATCTCTTATAATTTCTCTTTTCTGTTCGTGAGATATACATTTTAAAAATTAACGGAAAATATTATTTTATTATAACTTAATATCTTTATCTTTTAATGTAATTTGATGTTCTCCATCTCACATTAAATTAAGATTTACAACCAAACTTTTAGTATTTTTTGAGACTTAAAATGCTTATTTAAATCAACTAAAACAATTCCAATGAAATTAAATTCAAATATGTACATTATAATATTTATGTATGCCTGAGAGATTATTTATTTTATAAATAATATTAATTACAAAAAAAAAATAAATAAAAATAATACAACATTAAATATATTTGTTTTTAGAAAATTTTGTATTAAAAACAGATTTTATATTTAACTCCAAAAATATATATATATATTTTTTTTAAATTCAAAAATTAAATCATTTTCAAGAAAACTCAAATTACAATCAACGAAATCTTAACTCAATGCCATTAAAACTTTGTTCTGCGCAAAATAAAAATCGTAATTTAGTTTTTATTTAAAAACATTGTTTTTAGTTTTTAAATTATTTTATGTTTAAATTAAAAATGTAATTTCGTCTCTTCAAATAGTATTTTAAATATTATTATTGTTTTATTCATTTTGATGATAATATTAAATTTTTTCAATATTTACAATTACTTATCTACTTTTACTTAATTACTTATTCTTCCTATATTTATTAATTGTGTGCAATTTTTATTTATTTAATTTTTTGTTTTTCTTTTCTATATTAAAATAGCTTTTTTTAAATAATTAACTTTTTTAAAATATTGAAAAAAGATATAATAAAAATTTTTCAGTATTAGCATTATGAATTGCAATAATAATTAAAAAAAAAAAAAAGAACCAAAATTTTTAATATAGAATAAAATAAATATTGTGCTGTTGTGATACAATAATATTCTAGTATAAAATCATGAAATCATAGTGGTCTTAGTCGTTTACAAAAACAAAAAATCTAAAATTATAGCCGCTGTTGTGATTAATACACTACAATATTAACATAATGTGAAACAAAACTATATTTTTATCTCTTTCCCTCCATAATATATTAATTTTATTTAACGTGTTTATCACTATTAATTTACAAAAAATATAAATATGAAAGTAACACATTTTCATTATTTTCACGTCAATAAACAAACTTTTAATTAAATAAACAAAATTAAAATCAATTACAATTTAAAGTACACAAATTTATATTGTATGCTGCTATAAATTACAAAAATAAAATAAAGCAAATTAGAGAAAAAATAAGAATATTTTACAAAAAACCAATTATAAATTTAAAAATCATTGCATCTTCGGTATATAAAATTAAATTTTAAATCAAGGTGCATTCCAAAAATTGTTATTTGAATCTATGTATATGTTGAATTATTTATATTAAAAGTAGGAATTAGAATTTCTATGTGGCAATTTTTGTTAAATTAATGCAACTTAACTGAGGAAAGCTACCTTTATAAAAAAAAAACTTTACTTTCATCTCAATATTTTAAAATATCGAATTCTATGCCTTGAGTTACATTGACAAAAGCTATCTCTCTGACAGCATGATATCAAATAAACACAAATTCTTACTTTTGAATTCTTTTCAACCTAAAAATAAATAATTTATTCAAATCTATAACTATTAAATTACATATTTTTCAATTGTTGATTTAGATCTGCCAATTTTAAAATTGTAATCAAAAGGCATAGTTATAATATTAAATTTCAAATTACATTTATTTAAAATATTTTATTTTAGATGGGTAGCTAAAAAAAATATTTTTTTTTTTAATTATAAAAAGAAATTAAGTTTTATTAAATTTTCATATTTGACTCAGCATACCACCAATTAATTTTAATATTTTAATTTTGTATAAATTTTTAAAACAATTTTTTTTTTAACAAAATTCATTTTATTTTTAATTATAAGTTTTTAATTTAAAAATATATAAGTTATAATTTTATTTTATTTTTTAATTTTGCTACTTTTATAGCTTAGATATAACTAAAAAATAAAATTATAAAATTAAAAATAAAATAAAAACAAAAAAAAACTTTGAAACAATAAAATTAAAAAATTAAAATGCAAAATAATATTAATAAATTTAAATATAAATTGAGATACTACAGGTGTAATATTGTTTTTAAGAAAAAAAAAATATATATATATATACATATATATATTAATATATATCTACAAAACTCTTTATTAATTATTAAGTAAGAAAAATTTAAAAATTAAATAAAAATTGGTAAAATTAAAATTTTTAAGATAAAAAAAATTAAAATAAAATAACATTTTTATTTTAAAAACAAAACAAAAAAAATCAATTTTTATTCTCTCTGTGAGTTTAATATAATTAAAAAAAAAATAGAAAATATAAATTTTAATTTAATTTTAAATAATAATTAAATTATAATTATACATAATTTGAAAATATAAATAGATATATATATAATATATATAATATATATATAAAAGATATATATATATATATATATTACAAAATAATAATTAAAAGTAAAGAAAAGAAAAAAAAAACAAAAAAATTGAATTTAATTGTACGAAAAATTTAAGAATTTTACAAAAATGGAAATATATTTCAAAAATAAAGAAAAAAAATATATAAAATATATTTAGTTTTATTTTAAATGAATGCAAACTTTTTTGCACATGTAAATGTAATTAATTTTTTGTTGCAGGAAACTTCTTTTATTTGTTAGCAAAAGGTTCAACAAGTCATCATATTACTATGCGATATTTCAGATGTAACTTCCGATTTAACATTATTGATAGTAAATTAGATAATGTCGTGACTGGAAAATATTTTTCCAAGGTTCTGGATACAAGCAAAGAAATAAAAGGAAAACTTTTTATAACCTAGAAATTTGTTCATGTCAACGCAATTTCATTAGATAAACAATAATTATGTAAACATTTTTTTCTCTCTATTTCTTTGGTCGTGTCCAGAGGATTTTAGTCTTACAAAAATATAAGGATAATCAAAAAAAGTCTCATTTACATGTATGCAATTTAAAGTTGGTTAAAAGTAGATAAATTAAAAAATTGAGATGCAGAATTGGTGGAGGATATAAATAACTGACATAAATGTAAATTTGATTTAAATAACTATTTCATTTTGAAATGAAAATTAAATTTAACTACAACAGAAATAATTTTGTTAATTTGATATACGCATAAGATCAACTGAACTATTTATAATCTACAACCTGTATGATATTTTTTAATCCAGTGTACCTACTTTTTCTGAACTTTTTTATAGCAAAAATTCGGTCGGGAACAATTACTTTATTTAATTGTTATTACTTTTTATATATACTTAATCATAGACGCACCGGTGCTTACTTCAGTTTTCTAATTCTATGATTTTCTGAATAAAAAACTAAAACTAACAAATTTCGGTTCAAATTGTTAGAAAAGTCTGTAACCTCACTTACGTATTTATTGTAGAATTGTAGGCAATACTTTCCTACACAAGTTAAAAAAAATACGTTTTTTTATTGTATAAACTGCACAACTGGAGTTATTTTGTTCTAAAAAATATTTTAAATAAAAAATATGTAATTAAAATGTTAGAAATTTTATAAAAATAAAAAATTTAATGAAGTTATTTCAAAAATCATACTTTTTTTTAAAATTTTCACAAGAAATATGAAATATTTTATATGAAATTTTATTAGGTAATAAAGATGTAAGAAAGAAAGATGTAAAGATGTAATTAGTGGATTTTGATTTACAAGAAATGTCAAAAATGCAGATATCTACTTCTAGAAATTGAATGACTGGTATGTATGTAGTCATTGATGATGTAGAAATATATCAAATTTTCATTTAATAAGTTTTCATTTGCATTTTATTTATTTAACAGTGGACCTATAGATTAATCTGCAGGCCAACTACAGGCCCTTTTCATCTGCAATTAAAATTAACAATTAATACCATCTGTTAGTCAAAACTTAGGTCAGAGAAACCTTTATACTTTCATACCATTGATTTTTGGAAAAGAAAAGGGATAGTTAGAAATGTTCGGCGGAGAGTAATATACGTGTTGATACGTATTACAACATTAATTACATATTTACATGACCTAAAAAGTAAACGTAAACCACAAATTTTATAAAAAATATTGCGCAATCCTAAATGCGGAAATATTTTTGTTAGTACTTTTACCCTTATTAGTAGTTTTATCCTTAAAATGTTTTAATTTGTAATAAATAAAATAAATAAAACAAAAACTAATTTTTTGCTTATTTGCATAGCTCTTATATTTTTATTTACTAATATATCAAAACGGCCATCATTTTAATTAGATTTCTCTTTTCTTGTTTTTATTAAATATTACCGACAAAAAAAATTACATTACTTAAAATTAAATTTACTTTGCTTTTTAAATTTTATAATTAATTTACTTCTTTAATAATAATATCAATATATGTATATATATAATATATTTTAAATTTAAATTAAATATATAAAATTTTCTTTTTATTTTTTTTTAAATTTAGATTGTGTGTTTTTATCTTTTTTTTTTTTTAATTTATATTATCTATATGCATATACTATATACATACATACATATACAAATAATTATGTATATATATATATTAATTTGAATTTGTATTTTATTTTTAATTCCCATTTTGTTTTTATAATAAAATTTAATCTGAAAACATTAGAAAACTTTTCTTAATTAAAATTTTTGTTTTTAAACTACAATGCGAAATTTTCTTTATTTGAGCTTAAGTACTAAATAATTGAAAATAACAAAAAGAAATTCTAGTAAATAAATTGAATTCGTTTTATTTCATATAACATTTAAGTTTCGTTTTTATAATCATAGCAATATTTATATAATATATGTATGTACATATAATATGTAATTTTTGTAATACAAATACATATTTTATATTTTTCTTCGAATTTTGATAATTTCAAAAATTTAGTATGTTAACCTAAATAAATCTCATTTCACACCCAGTTATTTTAATTATCTAATTATAATAATAAAAAATGAAGCATTAATTTTTTTTTTTTGTAATAATTAATTTTTATTTATTTTTTTTTTTTTAATATACAAAGATTAATTCTAAATAGTTTGTAGTTTCTTTTTTGTTATTTGTGAAGCCTCAATCACACAGGACGAAATTTCTAACTGTTTGTTATTGAAAACCTGTACACGAATGCGTTTTTTAATACAAGTTTTGCGAGAGTTGATTCCACATAACTAGTCAAATAAATTAGTTTCCCTAAGTAATAATATTTATTATGTAGTATAGCATAATATTTGATTTAATTGATATTAAAATGAGCAACATGGAATTTTGCACACAAATTAATAAACCCTAAAATACGAAATGAATTCGTGTGTAGTATACCACATTAAAAGATGAAGAAGTTTCAAGTGATTGAATTTGTATTATATAAAATTTTCGTTTTAAAAAAATTCTAAAACTTTATCTTTTCTATAAATGATGACAAATATATAGATTTACAAGAAAAAACAAGTATTAAGTTATTGAGAAAAATTTATAGTAAATTGAATTGAATTTTGTAAAATAAAGTGATTTGATTAAGCCGATAACATTGATCCGTGATAAAAATGAATAAAGTAAATTATTAAATATTGAAATTGTTACTTCGCCCTGTAAAATTTAGACTTTATTATAATTTGAAATATTATAAATTTTAATTATTTTTTTTTTACAGTTTTAATACATTTATTTTTAAAATTTCTTTTACAATTTGCCAATTAAAATTCCAATAGTTTTTTTTTTTTTTAATTATTTTTTACTAATTGCAACGATAATGATTATGATGTTCTTGTTTAAAGTCTATAACAATTGGCAGCAATGGGAATTTGATGATTTCATTTCTTCAATATTATTTTGACGGTGTTTTTTACTGGATGCGATTTCTCTGATTATATCTTTAAATACCTAAAATTGTTTAAAAAAAAGAAAGGAAAATTAATAAAATATACATTAAGATATTTAAAAAAATGTATTTAAAATTATTTAAAAGTTCTAAAACTTATTTGAATTAAATTAAATCCGATTTCAATTTTAACTCAACAAGATCGAAAAAAAAAATCTATTAAATAATAAATTAATTCAATTATATGTATTAGATTGAGTTAGAATTGCCATTTGAAAGAACTGAACTATAATGAGATATTACATTTTGTATGTCATAAGTATAGTAATTTTGTTTTAATATATTGAATAAGAAAACAATAAATGCTTTTCTAAACAATTAATTAGTAACTTGTATTTGGAAATCCTAATTTTAGATATGCTTCATTATTGCTTATAACAACTTTAATATTATACTATATTCACATACAATTTATTGCATTAAGTACGAATTCTTAATATGATTTAATTCATATTATCAAGAATTACTGATGATTCATAAAAATTTTTAATAATGGAAGTTTGATACTTATTCATAAATTTATACCGAAGAAATCATGGAATTTTTTATTTTGCTTGAGTTCTGTTTTAAATAAATAAAGCTTACAAAAATAAAACGAACATTTAAAGCATAATATATGTATGAAAAAATTAAAATGAAATTGCAAAAAATAGCTAGAGACAAATCACAATGCGAAATTTTTTAATAAAATGTATGAATATATAATATTATTACGATACAAAAATTAATAATAAAAAATATTTCAAAATACATATGTACATACATACATATGTATTTCAAATAATATATTTATATATTTTAATAATTATATTATTACATATTTTTAATTAAATAATATTTTTGAAAAAGTACATACAAGTTATTGCTTACAAGAAATATGTAAATAAGAGAAAAATTATATAATCAGTTAGCACTCAATTAATTATTTTGTTTTCAAATTAATTTAAAAAAAAAAGGAATATACATGACGTAACTTAAAACCACAATAATAATTTGATGTGACGTGACGTGTACTTTTGCAAGTATAAAAAAAAACTTTTTACCTTGCATAAAAATTTTACTTAAATTTATTTCAATAAGTTTTTGGAAATAAAAATTTCTAGAAATATATATTAAATTTCAGAGAATCAAATTATTTCTGCTTTTAGCAATATTAAGATTTTTAATTAAATAATATAATTTAAATAAGTTATTAGAAATAAATTTATAAGTCTTTTATTATTTTTGAATATACATATGAATTTATACAGTAAAAATCAATTATAATGATTTGAAAAAGATTACAATGTTTTGAGAAAACTTGAAAAAATTACTTTTATTGAAGTAAATGGGAATGGACAATTGATTAGTTAGATTGTTAACATACATAATGCCCAATATTCAAGATATTTTTCTTTTGATACAGCATTTTGATACATACATTGCAAAACTTTTTTAGAATTACATAATCAATCTCTTGACATCTAATATTATAAATATACATATGTATGAAAGTATTTCATTTTTCATTTGATTTCAAATCAAAATACAATTAAAATGTCAAAAAAATCAATTAAGGTACAATTTAATGGTTTTTTGACAATACGGTTGAATTTTATCTCTAAAAATAGAATTGTAATTTAATAAGGTAATTTTAGTAATTATTATGTAGCTAATGTAGAAAAAAATTATACTTAACATAAACGTCAATTATTTTAATTATCATTAAATACCGCATAATGGTATGCATTGAATTTTTCAATTAATTGTTACATAATTGAATTTATAAAATCTATGAAATCAACAATTATTTGATATTTATATTGTATTTTCTTGTTGAATGAATTTTTGCTACATTTAACTCGTCCTCAAACAAATGCACTATTGTGTACATATGTATTTATAAAATATGATACACATTATCAATTCAGTTGTTTTACTGTTATTTAAAAATGTTTGATTTTCATCAATTAGACTGACGTTTTAACTATTGATAATACACATTGTCAGATCAATCAAGAAACTGATGACTGAACAAATAAAATTTTACCGTAACGTAAGTCAAAATGTATCACTGAAACATTGACTGGATTTTAATTTAACAATTTCAATTATTGATTTTTTTTTTTGATTCTATTATAAAGAATTAATATGAGTTGTTTTTTTTTTTATAAAATATGATTTACTTCAAAAATCGTCAATTCCATTTGAAAGTAAATGCAAATCTATCTTAGTCGATTTCATTGTAATAAATGACGTTCTAAAATAATTTGAAATAATTCCCAGAATGATCATACATATTTTCCAAAATTAATTTTTTAAAATTTCAGATAGCTAAGTGAATTTTAATTAAATAAACAAAAAAATGCATTACTAATGTTTTAATAAAGTACGTAAGTTATTAAGTGTTTTTAATGTTTAAGGTAACATTTCAGAACTTTAACCCTTAATCGTTGTTGCAGACGTCCCTTACATTAGACTTCGAAGTTTAAAAGTGTTTATGCAAAATTAATTCATTTTTTATTTTTTCTTATTGTATTTCATTTTTTCTTAAAAAATTATAATATTTAACTTCTAAATTAAATAATACAAAAAATTTGACAAAAAATTAACAGAAGATCAAAAATATCTTCATAAATAAAATAAAGAGTGCAAAAAAAAATCAATCTTTCTCTTCATAGACACTTTCTTAAAACTATAATTAATTAAAAAAAAAATTAAAACAAATATAGAAATTTATTTTTTTTTTTTTTTAATTTTGACATCGGATCAAATTGTACAATTTTCGCATATAAAATTGGGACATTGTAAGCACATTGGGTGTTTACATTAGTTGCCATAGATATTCGATTTCATTCGAACAAAAAACTGCATTGTTGTACGTCTCAGGGACGTAAATCAAAATTTCTTAAGCCAATAAAAGCCAGAGAAAACAATTTCATTGTACATGAATACTTTTCCAATTCAAATTATGCTTTAACTTGCTTGAAGATACTGAAAAAGTTAGATCCATAGCAAGAGAGACTGAGAATAAAAAATTTAGTACGTCTGTACAACAACGATTAAGGGTTAATAATATTAGATTCTAGAATTATAGATCATCATCTAGGAACTACTTTAAAATTATTAATTAAAAAAAAAAATTAAATTAATAATAATCACTCAATTACATTTTTTATTATTATATTAGTATATGAAGCTGGATTTATTCTTGTTGTTGCTGGTATTTTTTAATTATGTAATATATTGTCGTATTTTTATTCCCTTTAGTTTAATTTTGTTTATTTTTTTTTTACAATGTACATTAATGACGTATATGAATGTTTATGTTTCTATGTTCTTCTTATTTTCATACTTTTTTTTTTGTTTTTAATGATTTACACATTTTCTCAAATGATTTTTTATGTTTTTTGTTTTTTTTTTTTTTTTGTTTTAATGTTATGCACCTATCTACAGAATTATACATCTGGGTTTCTTTCTTTTGCCTTTAGGATTAGTTCGACCACTTGTTGATTTTGAATCTTCAGTTTTTCGTGATCTTATTTCACGCATCAAATCAAAAAACACCTGTGAGGAAAAAAAAAGAAGAAAAACAAAAAAAAAGTAATAAATTTTCACTGTTATTTTCACATTAGTTAAATGGAAAAATAAAACAAGGAAAAGAAAAATCAATTAGTTATTAAAAGTGTATGTAATAGGAATTGTAAAGGGAAGAGCTAAAAAGAGCAAACAAAACAAAAAAAAAAAATTAAAAAAGAAATATTTAATGTAACAAAGAAAACTAACTAGCATTTAAATTCTCAGCAAATTTGAATTCCATTTTATCTCATTTATGAATTAAATAAACAAAAAAAAAAAAATTAACATCGTTGTATAAATTGCATATAATAATTTTTTTTTTGAACAATAAAAGTTCTATAATTCTATTAATTTCAATACGGAAAACTTTCAAAAACTGTAAAAATCTCAAATTTATAATTTACAACTAAACTGATAATAACTATACTTAAGTTAGAAGTTTAAAAAAAAAAACGTCAAATTTGCAAAATAAAATAAATAATTAGAAAAGCAACAACGATTGCAAAGCACACCTACCTCTAAAAATGTTTTTAAATTACTTAAATAATTTGTTAATGTTTAAATCCATATTTTATACTAATTACTCAAAAAAGAAAACTAATTATTATAAAAAATATAACAATAATAAAATCTAAAATTCTGAATGAAAAATGACCATTAAATAGATAAATAATCATTATTAGAAATGAGGACAATAGTGTAAGCACGATATAATATTTTTAAAATTATACATAAATTTGATATACAATGATGCTTATAGCAGCAGTCACTTTTTGAGTTACTAAATTTTTTTGTGCCATATCTACATAAAAAATGTAACTACTGCAATAAACAATCGATTTAAGTTTAATTTCTAATCTATAATTTTAGTTACTGTTTACTTCAAACAAAATCGATTAAATCTGAATCTGATCTGAAAACTGTATTGTAGCCCTGCTTTCGGTAATGTCGTCTGCGCTGCAACTGTGAAAAAATACACTATCATCACGCTTTCGATTATGCAGTTGATGACAATTGACGGTCGTCATGCTTTCAGTTATGTAAAATAGCTGTCGAATTTGAGCATACAAAGCAGCAAAAAAATTGATGATTAGTTGTTGATCGTCATTTGTTTTGCTCTTTGATTGTGTAGTAAAAAAATGTTTGATGGTTCTACAGGTTTTTAAATATGAAAATATGTAATTTCAATCTATCGTTTATAATTTTTATTACATGTCTTTATAAAAAACGGATTAAAAAAAAAATTAAATAAAAACCAAAAATACACAGTAAATCACAATTCACAAATCAAAAAATTAAGTGCGGTAATATCAAAGACTCGACGTCAAAAGTATGCATTTGTCGATTTGACAGTTAATCGGTCGCATCAAATGTTAATTGGTTGATCGTCAATTCAGCATTATCGAAAGCAGGGTAGTTATCCGACTTTCATTAGATTTTTGAAATATCTACAAGATGATGATGATAAATGCGATTTTATAATTTTTCACTCTGATAATAATTTTAATTTATTATTATTTTATTTATGGCCTTAATGTATTTGTACAATATGTTATATTCATATATTGTTTAATTTTTTTGTATAAATTATTATCTTAATAATTTAAATCGCCTGATTCTGAATTTGACATCAAAGCAATAATAGCGTTTATCAAGGACAGAGACAGACCTGCAATTCTGAAATGAACGGGGAAGTACAATAGATTTTCAGAGGTCGCAGTTACTTCCCAATTAAAAAAACAAGCAATAATAATTTATTATGTAAATTTATGGTGCTTATACCAAATTCTATTAATATGTAAACAGTAATAATATAAAAATAGTTATTTTAAAATTAAAATTACATTTCATTGTTTATGTATAAAATTTTTGACATATAATCTGAAATAAAATATGACATAAACATTAAATATAATAATCTGAAATGAAATGTGACAGACATCAACTTTATCTTAGGCGGCATTTACACGTACGATTTAATTTAAATCAATTCACAATTATATTCACAATGAAATCCACGTTATTCGTGGATGTACGTATTCACAAAGCGTTTACACGTTAAGCAAAATCCATGAATTTTTTTGAAGTAAATGTCAAAACTTTATGACAAAAGTATAGTGTGCCTTAAGGTTTTTAAAATTCAAAGAAATGAATTTACAAATAAAATAAAAAAAAATTTAAAACTGACATACATTGTTAATTTCACAAAAAAATATTGTCCTCAAACCGTTTTTTTTTTCGCTTCTTTCGTACTAATATTACTACCGCAATGTTTTCGTAAGCTTTGGTTCTTAAAAATGTATTTTTATAATTTTTAGAAATAACGTTCCACAAAACTTCTTTTTTTTTTATAGAAGTTGATAAATTTTAACCTCTTCATATAAAATATCACTCATTTTAACTAAACAAAATTAAAAATCAAATTCAATAACAAAAAAAGTTCAGTACTTTCAAATAACCGATTTTAAAAAAAAAAATGTTTGTTATCAAAATCAGCTCGTTTGCAAACAACAAAAAATAAATCGTTGTCAAAATTCAACTAAAAATATAGATTTGAAATAAAAATTTAAATTTCTATGTGATTATAGTCAGCGCATAAGAGTGTAGAACTCCTAAATTTAATCGTATAGATATTGTCTGACGTTAAATGAGTACTTGTTTGTATCAGCAAATTAGAAATCAAAAATATTATTAAATTATCACTGGTATTATAAAATAAATTACATATAGTAATTGATTCAACTTAACATAAATAATATAAGAAAAAATACAGAAATATTATAGACTCCATCTACAAAAATTATTTTTATCAGAATTGAGTAAATCAAAAGAAAAAACTTTTATTGAAATAAATTACAATTAGTGTAATGTACATTATACATTACATATTACATTTTCGTATACATATAAATATTATCTTTAAATATTGTTAATTAAATACAACTCCATATTAATAAAATTTAGTTATGGGAGATGTCAATAAGGGAATGAATTCCATTTCAACAATCAGTGGAAATATTTAACAACAGATAAATGGACGATAAAAAATTCAAATAACTGCTTTGAAAACACTGAACCACACTTTTATCTTTACATTATTAAAATTTAATTCACTTCCATGAGAATTTTTTTAATTAAAATTATTTTTAATTTAGAACAGAAACAAAGCAATTCCACAAGATTTTTTTTTTCTAATTTTTACTTAAGAATTATAATAGACAAAAAGATTAATGGTGATTTAGCTTTTTCAATCAAATTAATTTGAAGCAGCTATGTACATAAATTTGAAATGATTAACATTTTTACATTTATTGTATGCCGTAAAAAGAAAATACACACAGATAATAGCGAAAGAGAAAGTAAAAAAGGAAGTGTCGATTGGCAAAGAGATCGAAAAACTAGTCAGTATTTTTCGGATGGATCCTCCGGAAAAGAAAACATAGTAACGTCTATGGAAAATTGAAAATAAGGATTACTGTGAGCAAGCTTTGAAACAAATGACGATGACCTTCGAGAAATGAAGGACATCGATTTACATTCGTATGTGACAAAGGGCTATTATGGTCAAACGCACAACGAATACAATTAGAAATAATCTACAAATACTGGTGTCAAAATTTATATACCGGGTGTTCCAGAGCATGTTTTTCAAGAGGGGAAGGAGCCGTTTTTTTAAAATTCATTAAAAATTTTATTAACTAAATCGAGGCTGCTCTATCGATTGGTGATATTTTCAAGTTCCGCAAAGGACTGCGAATCGGTTTTGTAAGGCCAAAAATTGCCGAAATTGGCCGAAATCGAGATTTTCAAATGAAAATAAAAAACTTATGTTAAATAATTGTCGAAAATAGTCGAATATTTTCCTTTTAATTTTACTGATAAGCTTATCACACAGATACGCGTATTTCGTCTACTACTTGCAGACTTCTTTAGTGTTTTAAAATTAATAAAAATAAAACAAAAAACCTCCATAATTTGCCTTAAAACAATTTACTTTACAAAAGTTTGTTATGTTTTATCGTAGAATCCGAATTTGCAAAAAAAAATACTCCTTCCCATTTGAAAATCTCGATTTCGGCCAATTTCGGCGAATTTTGAGCTTAGAAAACCCTTTTCCGGTCCTTCCCGGAAGTTGCAAATATCACCAATCGATAGAGCACCCTCGATTTAGTTAATAAATTTTTTTTTTGAAATTTTAAAATAACGACTCCTTCCCCTCTTAAAAAGCTGATATGCATGCTCTGGAACACCCGGTTATATTATCTCGATAATATGGATCGATATCGATAATTGAATCGATAATATGGATCGAGCTTCCATTACTGGTGAATACTACAGATTGGAAAATAGGTTCAAATCACCCAAATTGGTACCAACCAATTATTAACAAACAAAACAACAGAAGGAGCAACACCAATCCCCAATCAATAACAATTCCAAAGTTTAATGGAGAAAGACACGAAACATAACAATTCCAAAGTTTAATGGAGCATATTTACAATGGCAGCAATTCAAGGATCTATTTACATAAATGGTTAATAATCAAGTATTATTCAATTCCGAAAACAAGTGGTATTTGAAAATGATGGCTTCTCGTTAAGCACAACAGAATGCATGTTTAGTCTACAAAATGTGAGATTAATAATAAAGGAACATTGGGACCCCACTATATCCCATATTTTAATGAAGAAATTGGATCAAAAAACCATTTACTTATTTGAACAATCATTACACACACCAAGAGAATTGCAGACCGAGAAAGGTCTGCTAAATTTTGCGAATAAAAGGTTTCAAGCTTGATAAGCATTATGGAACCATAAAAGTAGAACATACAAAACGATGAACCTATATCAACACTCAAAACAAAAGCAAAACAACGTTACTCAATAGTTTCACAACTCAACAATGGCCAATTTGTGAAAAAGAACATGGTATTTATTATTGTGAAGAATTTCTAAAAATGAACCTAATTCAGCGACAAGAGCAGGACATCGATCAAGCACATATATATCTTGAAAATGTGTCGAATACAATAGAAAACATAATAAGTACAAAAAAAATCTAAGCTCAAAGCAGCTTTGAATGTGGCAGCACAGGACAAAAATGTTGTTGGAAACTATGTTTTTCTAACCATAGCAGTAGAAAACTAGTGCTTTGCACAATTTTACTTCATTCAGGATCACAATTTAATTTCATTACGGAAAGATGTTTCATAGATTTAGAAAATTAAGATTATAGTAGGATATATGTGGCTGGTATTGGTCAATCTCCGGTGAAACTTAAGGACAAACTATAACAATGGCATACTGATTTGTCATAAAAAAATAACAAATATTTCTTATCTCTTATTTTTTATATATACAAGTTCTTCTACTACGGTTTGAAAAGTTTAAATAAATTAGGTAACGTAATTTATACTTAATTTTTCATTTCAAAGGAGAGTAGGCAACATATCTCTGAGTTTCAGTTTTAACATAATATTAAGTAAATCTTAAATAATAAATCAAATCTTAAATTAATTTAAACTGTCTGTCAAAACTGTCAAATTTTGATAAGAATGAAATATTCGATAAGAACAGTTTTGAATAAACAGAACGAAATTTAAATAAACAAAAACTTGACGAAGCTGGATAGGGACTATGATCATTGATCATACATTACAATTTTCATATACAAGTATACATAATTTAAAATATTTTATATAATTATACTCTATATATATAATAATATATTATTAGTTTTTAAGGTTCTAGCATACATATACATACATAATACATATACGGCTTTAATTTTGAATACAAAACGATGCTTTTAAAGAACTTATTAAGAAATCGTCATTTTTCTTAATTTCAAAAATATGCTAATTTTTATCATTACTCTCCTTTACTATATGTATTATATAGTATTTAAACTTATTTTAAAAATAAATTTTTCGCTTTCGTTCACTATTAAATGAATTTAATTAATATGAACATAAGTAAGTATGTATATTATGTAGACTTCATACAGGAAATTCCAAAACGGTTTATAATAAATGGGTAACTGAAATAACTTATTCTATAGAGATGAAGATGTTAAATAAAAACTTTATAGCATTAATATTATTTTCGATGATGATAATGATGATGATCATGACTGACTGATGGTGGTATAAAAACATTAAAACGATAAAAAAATTTCCATTTTCCGCATTTGATTAAAACCTCAAAAACAAGAACAAAAATCACATTCAAGTAATTCAACATGATATTTTTTAAATTCTTGAATTTTTCTTTGCAATACACGCTAATTGGAAAAAATAAAATTATGATAATTAAATTAAAAGTTTAAAACAATTAATTTTTTATTATATGCACAAATATTTAGAACAACATGATTATAGCGTTTTAGGATGATCAGATCAATATGCGTTTAATTAGAAAAACAAATAATAATATTTTCTATTGTATGTAACTTATGAGTTTGCATATTTACAACTACACACGCAGCTCAATTTAATTTTTTTTATGAGTAATTTTTGAAGCGCAAATCAATTAAAATTTTATTAAAAATGCTAGATCAATCAATAGACAAACAAATCATTTTCTAATTTTCAATACTTGAATTTTGACAATATCAGAAATGTTTTTCAAGCTTACAAAAAAAATTGTTTTTTTTTTGTTGTTTAAATTTCACTATAATAATTGAATTACATATGCATATGAAAATCCCTATCGATTGAAAAAAAAAACACTAACTTGTCAATTTTCAAAATATGATTTACAACCTTTAGACTACATTTTTGTGCATATGCAATAATATACAAGACTTAACCACAATTAATTAGTATAGTTATATATTTTTTTTAAATAAATTTTTGAAAGTTTATATTATGTTAGTTTCAAAGATCTGTTACTAAGAAATTTGAAAGAAGTGAAATAAATTAACTTTGGAACAAATAACGATATGTTTTTAATAATTGACCATTATTAATTGGTACAGTAAGATAATTTGATGTTTATTTATTTATTTATTTATTTATTTATTTATTTATGTAGAATAGATAATCAAGGCATTTCCTACTAGAATGAAACAGCTACTGATTCAGTTTCAATTTGCAATTTATTCGCTAATTATTTTCTTTTTCTTTAAATAAGCATTTAGTGCCAGTGTGATGGCACCGTCCAGCATGCATACCATCTTTTTGGTGTCTTCCTGGTAGACGTTTGACATTGATTTGGCCATTCATTATTACCTTCGCAAGTCGATCTTCTGCCATTCTATTTACATGGTCTCTCCATTTTTTTCGTCTATTTCGACTCCAACGGACAATATCTTATATGTCGCATGTGTTTCTGATGTCGTTGCTACGTTTCTTATTTCTTAATGTGTATCCACATATTTGCCTCAGAATTCGCATTTCTATTGTTCGTATTTTCTGTTTTGATTTAGATGTGTCCACAGTTGTTTCAATAGCGTTTGTTAGTATGGACCGAATACAGCTTTCAAGTATCAGTTATCAAGTATTTTGAATCAATTTTTATTAGACCGCATTGAAGAATAAATTCGCAAAGTCATCTACACTCTTTTGTTGATCTACGGTACATGCAATTATCATATTGTGATATTTTCAATAAAATTAATACCATAGATATAAATTTGAGTACTGGTACAGATTGTATCCCTAATTTAGTATACTGGTGAGTTGTATTTATACAGTTTGACTTATCCTCTTTACTTAATTTTCAACAGATCTGGAATTTTCTTGATGAATAGAAATTATAATCAACCATTATTCCTATTTTCAAATCAGGGTCTAAAGTTATCGTTGAAAATTATAGACCTATCGCTAAATTATCTTCTGTTCCTAAATATTTAGTAATTTTAATTATGAATTTTTTTTTTAACTTTCTTGTTATTTTTATCTTGAAATTTGGTAATTCATCTTATTATTAATGTTATTTTCTATTAAAATATTCTTTCTATTTTTATTTTATTTTTTAACATTTTATAAACAAAATCTTTAAGGGACTACCCAGTAGATTGAAATAAATAAATAAATTCATATTGAATTGCATTACCCTTAATCCCTACTTGCATTCTATTAGACATGGTTTATATTAGTTTTTGACATTTATTCAGAGTACCAAAAATCTTGTATTTCTTTAATTTGACTCTTGCTTTAAAACTACAATTATTGTTATTGTTGATTTTGGATCATTTATTAATCGGCATTTCATAACTGTTCATAATGATGATTGATAGAACTAAGACCTGGACTAGATGACGATTAATCCAAAATATTAATATTATTGTTTTAACATATACAGCTTAACAACACGTTATCATATTATTTCTCTAAGAATTTATTTCTAGCTAATTTTAATGCATTTCTAACGTAATGATTTTTAATTATCAGTAGTGTATTAAAAATATATTGTTATTTGTTCCAACGTTCATTCTTTTTCAATTTTTCAGTTACGAGTCTTTGAAACTGACATAATAACTTTAAACAAAATTGAATTGCACATTAGAAAATTAAGTAGAAAACGTTTTATATTCGACTGAAAAATTAGTTCAGGAAGAAAATATGACTGTACCAATTATTAATAGTACTTAGAGCCGCATATATTATCCAAAACTTAATTAAAACAAAATTTATTTTTGGAGGGTATACATATAACCCAAACATTAAAAATTACAATGAATTTCATTGAAAAAAAATGTATGTCAAAAATAATGATTGTGAAATTTTTTTATACGAATAACCAAATAAAATTTAACGCTTAATTATTTTAAAATGAATCGATTTGAACCAGTTCAAATTCAATTTATATTTTTCACATTAGAATTAATATTATTTATTATCGATTATTATGAGGAAAAAAAAATTACGAAGTATATTTTGACAATACATATTTGTAAAAATTTATTTTACAATCATTGCTATTTTTTCAATTCGATTCACTATCGGTTAATTTTTTTAATAATAGGATTTAATTTCAATCAAAATATTTAATTTAATAATTTTATATGTTTTTTTAATGTTATTTTTGATGTTGCATTTCTAAATTGTATTTTTTTACGAAAATTTGTTGCCACAATTTCGAAATTAAGAATTTATAATATTATCGACTATTAATTTGAGACTAATGTTTTCTTTTATAATGTCTAAAATTAATTACCTTGAGCTTTTAATCAATTTATAAATTATTGATTAGAATTTATTGTTTAACAGTTTATTAAAAATTGAAATTTAATTTTAACATATTTGCTATTAATCGACTGACATTTCTAATTGGACTTTACAATTTTCACAATACTCCAACTATCAACAGTTTAATTTTGTTATTTTCAATAAGAACAAACCAAATGTGTTCCCAAATAAAAATTAAATGACTTTTCCCTTATTCCCTAAATTTTGATTATGTTACTGAATTGATTTACGTATTAAACGTATGTACATAATTTATGTACTTCAGACATGTTCACCAATTATATAAAAAAAATTTTTTAAAAACAGTAACACATTTTCTAAAGACTTCAATTATATCAAAACTAAGACCTAATAAAAAAAAATCTAAATCAAAATTTTATTACTTTTTAATACAAAAAAACAAAAAAAAAACAAAAAATATAAAATATTTCATCAATCGGAATTAAATTAAATTAGATATACATACATTTCTTATAACTTTTATACTAAGACAGAATTGTATAAAAGTAAAAATGAAAATAAAAATAAAAAAACAAGAATAAAACATAGATATTGCCCATGCCCTAAACTTACCTGACCCATTCACTATTATAATATATAAGCATATACAAACATTATTTGTACCCATAGTAATATACATATATAAACATACCTTATCAACATTTTCCCTAGTTTTTGCGGATGTTTCTACATAAGGAACTTGCCATTGTTGAGCGCGTGACTGACATTCGCTTAAAGCTACTTTACGTTTATCATTTAAATCACATTTATTACCAACCAGCAAAAATGGTATACTTTCATCATTCTTGACACGCAATATTTGCTCTCTGAAAAGACAACCATAAAAAAACAAAAACATTAAAAGAAAATAACAAATTTTATTCTTCTTAGTTTACCTTTAATATAACATAACCTAACTTATATATATATATATATAATATACAGGAAGCAAGAATAAAAAAAAAATACATATAATAGCAAAATAATAAAACATTATTTAATTATAATATTGAAAATAAATAAAAAAAAAAAATAGTAACAATAAAAAATAAAGGAATTGGCCATAAAATAAAAGATGATTTTAACCTATATTAGAAAACCACAAAAAAAAATGGCTCGAACTCTCAATCAATACTATACAAAATGCAGTAAATTGATCAATATCAAGATTCCATCAAATTTATAGATTTCATTTGAAATACAGAATAAAAAGGAGTGGTAAAAATATTTATAAATGCTTTTTAGTTTATAATTTTTTCATTTTATAGAATTAGAAACTGAAATCTAATACAATAAGGGTATTCACGATTAGATGTATAGATTGAAGATGTAATCTTATACCAGGTAGAGAAGTGTATTGTAAAATTTTTATATGAAATATTATTCTACAAGACTTGTAGATTTTGACAAGACTCAAACCTATTCTACTTTTAGTATTGTACCTTAACTGCCATGGTACATTTTAAGTTTGACATTTGGAAAGTCAATACACATATTTGGAAAATGGCTGAGATATAAAAGATGTAATTTTTTAAATCATAATTAATTGAAACATTTTATGAATATAGCTACAAGTGAAAAATTGTAAGTTGTTTCTCACTTATTCTCATAATTCTAAATTAAATTCATATGTAAACAAACTGATGTCACCTACATCGAGTACAACATCGAAAGTACAAGGGTTTGTTCACGAAATCGTTGTACAAATTATTGTAGATCTACACCTACTACACTTCTACAATTAATCGTGAATACCCTTAATATATTTATTTACCTTGGATAACTTCACAATTTCAATTAATATAAAAAAAATAATTTAACAATTTTTACTACATTGATTATTTTATAGAAATACTTAAGAAAATATTTTTAAGTATAGTTAAAATATATTTAACAACAGCCACAACTTGAAGAATAATTATAATGAGTTACGAATAAATTGGCATGAGTTTATTTAAGACATAATTTTATATTTAAGAGTGCTGAGTATACATTCAATTTTACATTCAATTGTTTCAGTGTTTTAAGACGTCAAAATATTTATGATGTCATATTTAAATATTTTTTCGTTCAATTTGTTGTTCAATTTCGATTTCGAAATTTAACATTTAAAAAATATTTGCAGACCTTCTTTTATCTATTTAGCTCTCATAGATAATTTTAAGTTATTATCTAATTTAGTTTAATCAGTACATACTTAATACATAAGTAATAATATGCTTATTAATAAAAAACTGACAAATTTAAAATTCTAATATCAAATAGTCGCCGAACAAATGACATTAAAATTTTCAGAAAATTTTTTGACGTTTAATTTTTTATTCAATTTTTTTTTTTACGTTTTCATTATATCTTTTTACCTCAAACGGAAAAATGAGATGACAACATAAATTTCTGAAAATTGAATCTAAAATGGAACTTGTATACAAACACTCTACAAACAAATGTAAATTTGAAAATTTTGTATACCACATTATTATACTTTGTATGAAAATTGTATACCCCTTTTGATCAATCGCTGGTATCAGTTGAAATTAATGAATATTTATTACATGGCTTCAAGTTATTCACGTTATTGTGTAAGTTGAAGTGAAACGAAGAGGGCTAATTAACAAATACATATTTTATGCAATTATGTACACTACACATATACCGGGTGTATACCGTATCAGTTTTTTAAGACGAAAAGGCCGTCATTTTGAAATTTAAAAGAAAAATTTATTAACGAAATCGAAGGTGCTCTATCGGATAACTTCAGCATCCGGAAATAGTTTTTTTAAAACATCCAATTTATGCATAGGTATACTCTATCAAAAATAAAAAAAACACATATTTTACAATTTATAGAAATTCGGCCTGGTTCGGGTAGCTGCCATACAACTTCTATCGCCCATCAACAATATTTTAAAAATCAAAGGTTTATACAAATCATCAAATTTATACTTAGGTATTCTTTCAAAAATACGACTGTTACCGATTTCGAAAATAACATTTGCAATAAGCTAATAAATTTAATACAGCTTGGTGAAAGTAAAATTTCAAAAGACTTAAATGTCAAAATTGAAATAGGAGCAATCAGCGCAGCCATTCAAAGTATTGAAGAATTAAATAAATATTAAAACTCTGATCTGTCTTCTGATGATGGTGTAATAACCGAAATCGATTAAGATATTTAATAAAATTGTGAAACATACCTAGAGTTTTAATATTTATTTAACTTTGATAATCTATCACCTAGAGCCTACAGCATATTCTATAAATTATATTAAAGAATTAACTGAACAAGTATTTTCAAATATATATTCAAATTTTAGGAATGAGTATAAAAATTTTACATGGTTATGTGAATTGGTTATGTTAGCTCCAAAAAATGTGACAGTTCGTTCTATTAATTAGAAACTACTGCAGAGTATTCCAGGGTGTTCATGTATTTACAGATCGATAGATACCGTTACCAATAAAAAAAAAATACTCAACGTACTTTATTTATTCATTGAATTTGACAGGGCTTCCTCCTCACCAATTGTGCCAATAATGCTTCTACTAAATTTGACGCAGCTATGATACTAGATTTATAATAAGAACTTTGCATCGTCATTTCATTGAAGCATAAATTCAAAATGATTGTGGAACAGACAAACACCTTTATTCCTAGAGTACCGTTAATATCATTAGAAGTACCGTTTGAGCTTAAACGTTTACTATTTCCGCTGAGATTAAGTTTTGCCATGTCCATTAACAAATCGCAGAGACAAAATTTAAAATATTGATCTGCGAAATCAAGGAACGTGTTGGTTTACACTTCATCAGGAAAAACCCAAAATATTTTTTACAAAGAAATATTATTGTTTAAGTTGTAGTATTGTTGATTTTGTCATCGTAGTGAAGAAAAATATATTTATTAGAATAGTTTTGATAAACCAATTTTTTTTAATTCGGTTCATAAATCAAATTGTATTGAAGTAAAATTCTATACATTTTGTGTTCGACTCGGACAACGTCGGGTAACTTTGCTAGTATCTAATAAATTGGAAAACGATGTCAAAAGTTGAAAAGTAATATTTGTAAAAGTAAAATAAAATAACAAAAAACACATTTTTACATTTCTATTCGAATAAAATTGATTTCAAAAATTCTATTATAATATTCTAAAAATGTATTCATTATTTCACATAATTCAATCAAAGACCGGTCATTAAAATGTTTTAAATTACAAAATAATCCAATAAATAAACAAAATATATTAATAAAATATGTATTTGGAAAATTGATTTATGGTTTTTTTTTTTCTTAAATATCCCTAAAAATAAACATTCCAAAACGTCTTCCAAAAGAACAATTTTTTCTTTTAATTACAAAACTTATGTATTTTGAAAATTTATTATATTTCAAAATCACAATTCTTCATAATAATATACATATACTACTTATACACATGTATATATAGATTTTAATGAAAATATAAAATCAAATACGTGATTTTAAAAAGAATTCTTTAAAATAATGTTTTTAATTTTTAAATTTTTTTTAAATAAGTATTAAATTACAGCCGGTTAAAATTGAAATTTTTTCAAATATTTATGTTTTATTGCTTTTTTTGATATTAGCTAGCTATATATAAATATATTTAATTTTAGAATGCTATTATGCTGGAATGCTATTAATTTTAGAATGCTATATGTAATTATAATTCAGAATTAGTTAAAGAATTGATTAAAATTCAAAAAACTATAAAATTATTATTGAAAATAATCCTAAACTTAGATTTAATTTTACATCGCGATATCACAAGGTCAAGGGGCAATAAGTAACATAACTCTACATGGGAATTTATTCCACATCAGTGAGAAATAAATCTATCAAATTGAAGTGGATTTAATTCTCACCACTAAAGTGAGAAAAAAGTACACTTTATATATAATAGTAATATCTTCACACTCAAAATGAATAAATGGGAAATAAATCCAGTTAATAAGTTCATATTCAGTAATTATTTTTCAAGAGTGTCACCAAAATAATCATAACGTCCATGGATATGTTCAAAATATTTATAATGGTTATAAGATCCCATCTGTAAATTTTTTGATAAATTTCAAATTAATTTTTAAAATCTATAAAATAAATAATTTTTATAAAAATAACAATTGAATCAATGCCCCTATAGAAAAATGTGACAATTTAAAAAAATAACATATCGATGCAATGCACATAAATGTAAAATTACAAAGAAAAAGAAGATTGACAACTTAAGTTCCGGTAGCATTTTTTACATATTCGCTTTAATCATATTAGCACAAAGAAAAGTATTGTATCATGAATGTGGCATGACAACCTATATCCTATATAGAACGAATGCAAGTAATGCAAATAATTTAGTTAAGAAATTTAAGTTCTAATATTTCCTTATGCAACTTATTAAAAAAATGTTTTATCAATAAGAAAACATATTTATCTTATCATTATATCTTTACTCTATATTAAAAAATAATATATGATTACTGAATACAATAAATCAAATTAAAATTCAAAAGAAATTAATATTTTTGTTTTTATTCTTTGAAATGAAAAAAAAAAATCACCTGAATTCTTGTGTGGCTTGAAAACTTTCATCTTCTGTTATTGAAAATACGCATAAAAATCCTTCACCACTACGAAAATAATTATCTCTGATAGCAGCATAATCTTCTTGCCCAGCTGTATCCAATATATCTATTTGAACTTCTTCACCATCTAATACAACCTATTTGAAAAAATTTAAAGAAAAATTATAGAAAAAAAATATTAAAAAACAATAATATCTATATTACAAAGAGGGTATGTTTGTACGTCAATATTATTTTACCTATGTGTTATGTGAGATCGGTACGATTATTGCAAATACAAGTAATTTCAGTAAATCAATATTTAAAACAATAAAAATTTGCAAAGAATCCATTGCAACACCACCCATCCAAAACAAAAAATAAAATAATATTTCCGTACAAACCCACCCTGTAAAATTTAACAAATTAAAAACTTACCCTTTTCCTATAACTATCTGCTTTTGTTGGTTCATAATCTTCTACGAATTCATCATACATAAATTGTAATGTTAAAGCTGATTTACCAACACCACCACTACCAACCATAATAACTTTATGCAAAGCTGGCCCAGATGCCGGTTTTTTACTCATTTTGTAAACTTTGTATATTATACTATACTATATATGTATATATACTATGCACAAAATTCAAACGAAAAAAAAAAACAAAAACAAAATTACACTACTTAAAATTCTATAACTAAATACTAATACAGGTAATTTTTTATATAAAGTTGTAGGTGTATAAATTAAAGTAAATTAATTTATTCTTATATCCTAATTGTTGTTGTACAGAGTTATCTGAAATGATACAAAAGAAAAAAACAAAAATTAAATTTAAGTTTATTCATCTTTTTAATTTCATAGTTAACAACCAATTGCATAAATTGTACAATTGTACAATAATTGATTATTGTGTGACACTTTTCTTTTCGGATGCAATGGTCCAATTGAATTTAAGTTTATTATTTCAATTTTTTTTTTCTTACAATTAAAACTTAGATAAGTTTGGGATTTAATACTCAAACACACACAATTTAATAATACTATAATAAAATTAAAATATTTCAGTTTTTGTACATTTTTATAACATATTTAATTATTTTTACAGTTTCCTGAAATTTTTAAAAGTCCTTACAAATAAGAGAAATACAATAAGGGTATTCACGAATAGGTGTAGATTGAAGGTGTAGTCTTGTATACTGGGTGCAAAATTGTAAAATTTTTATATGAAAAAATATTCTACAAAACTTGTAGATTTTTACAAGCCTACTCAAGCAAACTACACTTTTACATAAATATACATTCAACTCATACCTAAAAATTAATTTCTAAATAAGAACATTAAATACAAATTATTATGTAACACAGTATTTACAGAACAAAACAAACTCCAAATTAAATTGCAGTACTTTTGTTCTGTAAGGTTCTGTACAATTTGTCAATCAAATTTTCCAAGAACTAAATGTTAAATTTTTACGTTAATTCATTTTATTTCTATGATCGTGTTTCGCTTTAACATCATCGTGATGGTGAGAGGCTTTAACATAGAGTCCTGACATGAGAGTAGCATGAAAGTTATACATTTTAATAACGAATTTTATACATTTTAAATCTTCTCTAACTGGCATGACTTTTCAACCTGTCAATTAATATTATTGTATTTTAACATTTAGTAAAAAAAAAACAAATATGACTGAAAATTAAAACATAACAAAAAAAAAGCAAACTCTTCAAAATCTGAAGTTTTATTATTTTTTTTTTTTATGATTTTTGTAAAAACCTCTAGTATGTAATAATTTACTATCATTTGACTATCATGATAGTAACAACCAATCCACATCACAGATGGCTAATAAATATTTTTTGACAATTTACTTTCAGGCAAAAAATATATTATTTTAAGCAAGTAATTAATAAACAAGTGTCGAAACAGAAATAATGATAAGCTTAAAAGTTTAGAGATAACGACATCTAGGTGCATTCAGCTAACATCTTTACATAAATCACAAGACTTCAAAATTACTTAAATTACAAAAATTCAATTCTAAAAGATTTTTTTGGCTTATTTCATTATTTTCACCTAGTTATTATTTGTTTTGCACGAAAGGTCAAACTACTTTACTATCAGATTAACTGTCTCAAAAAAAAAGCATGCAAATAGAGAAAATATAATATATGGTATGTATTTAGTAGAATATTCAAATGAATTGACACTTTAGTGAAATTAACTCTCACGTCGAGACAGAGGGTAACATTAATTTTTGTTTCCCCTTGTCAGAGGATCTAAAAAATACACGATATAAATTTATTTTATTTGGAAATGTTTGTAAATCTGCGAAATTAAATTGCCAATACTTATGTAAATGTAGTTAGTTACTATAGTTTGTGTCATTTCATTTGTAAACATAACAAGTTTTATTTGTTTCAATTTTTGCATCGTTTTAGATTTTTTACATTTAATTTATTGTAAACAACAAAATTAATTTAGTTAAAGTAAAATATTACCAAATATGGAAATATCATACTAGGTTAGAATTGATTAAATAGTATACGTATACATATTAGCTAGGCTTTACTGATGAGAAATTTTTGCAATAAAACTAAAACTACCATAACTATAGTTAACGATGAAAATATGCAACATATTCAGCTATATCAGCGTGTGTACAAATATTTAAAATAAAACGGATGCTTTTGATGTTTAAAAGATACAAAAATGTATGGAAGTTATTTTACTTTCGACACAATAATTTTGTTCAGTAAATTTAGAACAGAATCAGACAGTCAAACACTTTAGGACATGTACTTAGAACAGAAAAATCTACTGAACACGTTTTTGATCTTTTTTGAACTTTTTTATTCTAAGTTTAGTTTACTCTCAAATTTCTTTGTGAGTATACAGAAAAAGTTGTTCAAAACTGTTCTTAAAAACTTCAAAACAAAAAAGATCAATTTAGAACAGTTTTGAACAATCTACTGAACACAAATCAGAACACTTTTGTACAAAAAAGTTCAATTATCGGAAGCTAAACCGAAAAAAATGTTTTTTTTACTCTACATTGTTTTAGATCGTTCTAGAACAGTTTCCTGAACAAACCTAATATAAACGTTTTATATCACATTTCCAAAATAATGTACATCATTATGTCAAATGCTTTTTAAAATATCACAATAAAAATCATTTGACTCGGATTGTTCTTTGTTAGTACATACTTATATATTTACATGTTTGGTATATACATCAAAGATTGATGTTAAGTCTAATGAACAAAAGAAACGATTTTACAAAAAGTAGTGATTTAAAGTTCTTAAAACAATATTGTAATGGAAAGCTGATTTTTGCTTATTACTTTCGCCTATTTTTTCTCAGTGAGAAAAAAGTATATAAAAGTAGAAAAAAGTAATTAAATAATTAATTAATAATTAACATTAATTAATTAATACTTATAAATTTCTTAACAAGTGCTTGAACTGACATTAGAAGTGAATGTTAATGCCTTTGTTTTAGAAACCTTCTAACTATATAAAAATTATATTATTAAATGAGTTGCAGAACACTGAACTTTTTTTTCTTTTTAATATTTTTGATTCGATTCACTTTCGATTTAAATCGTACATCATTTTCTAAACCATTTTGTAAAGATTAGTGCTATAAAAGAAAAAAACTAATATGTATTAAAAATCAATTAAATCATTTCGCTACACTTTCTCATTTAATAGTGAACAATTTCAAATAAGGACATATCTAGTTGTATCTAATATTTTTTTTTTTCAATTTTATCTTTAAAAATAACTCACTACTTCTTTTAGTTTCACTTGTTAATATTAGAAATTGTAACAAATTATTTAATTTTATTAATGTTATTATGAAATATTTTAACATTTTTTTTTTTTGCAGAAGTTTCAGTGTTATAGACATACTTGCTTACACATTTTTTGTTTTACTTTTTATTAAACAAATATCTTTTTTATATTTAAGACCAAGTATAAATAGTCATAACTTAAATAAAATTTTCTATTTAAAGTCTAGTTTCAATTTATTTATTCATGAACAAAACATAGTTTTTGTCACAAATAGTTTTTTATATATATATATATAATTACTATAATATTATCTCATAAATTGGTACCTAAAAATTTTATGCTAACTTGTAGAAAATTTCACTGGAGACATTTGGAATTCAAAGCAAATTATTCGTCTATCATTTTAATTAAATAATTTTTATATGATATTTTGCAACTATTTGAAATAATTAATTAAAATGGCAACAATATGATTAGAAAGAGTAGTAAAACTAGTTGAAATTATAAAAAATGAACTGAATTTCCAATTAAAGTTAATTATTCCTGTGTAATTGGTTTTACTTGTCATTTTGATATCAATAAACGGAGATGACATTTATAAGTAATAATATGTTTTTAAATTTGACCTGATTTTAGTTTTTGTTTAAATAAATATTTTTTATTTTACAATCAGGAAGGAAATTGGAATACAACTGAACTACACATCAATAATTTGGAGCATTTGGTAGAACAACATAGCAGGATATATTTTTTTTATTGTATGACTTAGTTATAACTATTTATTTATTTCAAAATCTACTGAGATCAAATCAAACTCTTACAGATTGTTGCTTACATCTAAAAGTATTTGCATACTAAATTTAAGTTAAAAAGTAGAAAAATTCAAAAAATATTAATAATATATTTAAATTATCAAAAAATCAATATATGTGCTTAATTATAAAAAAATTTATGACTTTTCTGTTGATGCAAACCCACTGTTAGTTCTATGCGCCTCAAAATATTAAAATCTTCTAAATCTGAACTTCCGTTTTGGTGCATAAATTTTAAGGCAATAAATATGCTGCAACATTACGTCAAGTTTTTCCAAAGTATTCCAAAGTATTATTTAATCTTAATAAACTTGCATAGAGGTCAATCATGAAAGCCTACAAAAATTAAATAGAATAGACTTTCAAAAGTCAACAAAAAAGTCACGTAATCATGAAAATCTACTGAAATGACTAGACTCGACTATAAAGATATTGCTGTTACAGAAAAAATTTTCGGTGTGAAAAACATAATCGAAAATCATAGCTATTTTGTGTTTTGAGTTGATTTGGGTATATAAATTGTAGATATGTGCATTTTTAAATAATAATTCTGTTTTTTAATAATAAAAATTAACAATAAATTTTTTACAAATCGTGTTTTCAAATTTTTTAGCAATGAATTTTATTTTAAATAACAAAATTTGTTACTAAATATTTTTCTAAAAAATTTTTTCATTAATTTTTGATAAATTACTAAACGTTTGTAATTTATTTTTTTTTAAATTAGCAAAAAAGTATATTTTAAATAAAATATTTACTTATTTTACTTTATTATTTTCCATCTTCATTGTTGAATGTTGAAAATCTGCTGCAAAAATGCAGTTAACTTTAAAAGTCAAAATATTGAAATATGTCAACCGGATAGACTAAGTCACCGCTCACAAGCATGTTTGTAGTGTCCTCACGAACTATTTATTTGTGCTTGTATTAATGCAAACAATCAAGCGTGAACAATAATGTGTTCAAACAAAATTAGGTCAAGCTTGATTGAACATGCTTAGTTGGAGCTCTAGCTAAACTTTCATGATAACGAAAATATTTATATTTCCAATAGACTTTATGATTGACCCCTAAGTTTACATTGAGATTATTATAACTAAGTAACTTCAAATACGGAAACTTTAATAAATCAAATTATCGACGCTATAGATACTAGATAGGTCCTTGCTATCACACAATGTTTTTGCTCCTGTTCGATTGACTATACTAATTTGCAAGTGGTGTAGAATAATTTTCGTACTTAACTGACAAAACTCAAAATATTTAAGAAAAATTAAATATTTGACATTTAATAACTTTATAAAGATAACCCTAAATTAAAAATTAACAAAATTAAAATATCATATAAAAATTATATATGTATGTAGTTGTATATTTTGTATATATAATATATATATATATAATGTATTGCATATTAAAGGATAACTTTTTGAACTTTTTTGGATTATTTACTTCTTTACATATATAAAATTACATTGTTTAAAATTTTGCCTGGAAGGAAGCTTTAATATTAATGCCTATATTATTTTATTCATACCCCATTAAAATGGAAATTATTTTCTAAATTTGTATATAAATACTTACACAAAGTTTATATAACCTTCAATTAATGAAAAAAAAAAACAAAAAAAAATACAACAACAAAGGAGAAAATATTTTCGGGTTATTTAAATTTTTCATCATTTCATTTTTAGCTTTCTTTACTGTTTCAAAAAAAAAAAAAAAAAATCAAAAATAGGTATCTATCTATATGTGAAGTGTACAATGAAATCATTTTAAAACAAAAACCCAAAATATTAAAAAACAAAAAAATAAATAAAAACCCTCATAAAACAAAAAACAAAACATACCCACCACCGTACGCAATATATAAATTTTAAAAATAGCCCAATCATGCTAATTTCCCCTATTGTTTTTACAAAAGAATTAGATTTACAACTTAAATACTTACACCTCAATGTACAAATTATGTACCTAAATAAATTTATATATTTTTATAGATACATAATATATCTTATACATATAACAAGTTTACATTTTTCATTATGGTTATGCAAAATATCATTTGTACATCATACAATAGGTTTAGATATACATATATAAGAAAATTTTTCAACAGATGAACTAAATTGATGGTTCTGACGCTTGCGATGATTTTTTTATTTTTATTTTTTTAATTCATTGTTATGCCTATTTAAGTACATAATATGATATGTATGTAAAACTTCAGGCGGTAAGCTTACAATACGGTCTTTTTGTCGAAAAAAAAAATGTTGAAAAAAAATGTCGAATAAAAAAAATGTTGAAAAAAATGTTTAAAAAAATTAATGTTACATAAATCAGCTTTTATCATTAACGAAATATTTACATAAACAATATAAGAAATTCAATAATAATGTTTAGCGGGGGTTCGGTGTGACAACCCCCACCTTTATAAGTGCTTTTTTGTGGTAATGTGTATGTAATAAAAATAATTAGAGGGAATTAAAGAGTAGGATTCAAAATAAGCCAATCGAAATATTACAGAGCATTCACTTTTTCCAGAATATTTATGCAAGTGTATATGCAAGATCCTGAACTAAGAGAGACTTCAGAATTGGATTCAAAATAAGGGTATTCTCTTTTCCAGAATATTTATCTTAATTATTTTTATGTATAGCCATATCGGACCTCTGCAATAATGTCTCTAACCCGTCTTAATTACGTCTGGCAAGTTTGAAAAAAAAAATTTACTTATAACGGAAATTAGTTACTTAGTACTTTTAAAATTTGCAGTGTCCGAAGTAATAATGATTAGGGTCGTATGAAAGTAGATAAATAAAATTAAAAGAAAAATTATTTTAAATTAACATACAAGTATATTTTTCCTTATTCGACATTTTACAATATACATTTTTTTCTTAAACATTTTGTTTTTCAACATTTTTGCATTCGACATTTTGTTATTCAACATTTTTAATTCGAGATTTTTTTTTCGACAAAATGACCCTCACCCTTACAATATACATACCCAAACATAATAATTATGCTAAAAACGAATGAATATTTTTACAAACATATTTTTTTTCTTTTTTCTTTATTTTATTTAACAGGTACATCAGTTTTCAGTTAGAAGGCATTTTAGGTATATGTACATGATGTATATGAAAGAAGCAAATCAAAAAAATAAGTAACAGTTATTTAAGTATCAAACTAGGCAAGAGAATATTTATATATAAGTTAATTCCTGGCAACAATAAGATGTAAAATAAAATACTTTAATGAATTTTTTGTTGTTGAGATTTGAGAATTTGAGTTGACAAATTCTAAATAGTAAGGCACGTAGTTACACGTAGGATTTAATTAATGGATTTGATTCAAGTGTTAAAAAATTGTACGTGTAAACGCTCTTTTCTATCCAATCTGATCGTATCAATTCCGTGAATCAAATTGGATGGCTGTCCAATTTCTATCCAATCAAATTTGACAGTTCATAAATTAAATATGGCGAATGCGTGAATTTTTCGTGATCAATCCTATGTGTTCGATTGAATTTTGACAACAATTTATTTTTTGTTGTTTTTATACAAATACAGGTGAATTTTGATAACAAAGTGTTTTTTTATTTCAAATCGGTTATTTGAAAGTACTGATAGTTTTTTTTTATTGAATTTGATTTTTAATTTTGTTTAGTTGAAATTGGTGATATATGAAAAAAAGTTATATGATGATTATCATCATATAGAATAACATGGAGAGTTTAAAATTTATCAACTTCTATAAATAAAAATAAGTTTTGTGGAACGTGAACACATTTCAGTTAAATTTAATATTAGTACGGAAGAAGCGAAAAAAAACGGTTTGAGGACAATATTTTTTTTTAAATTAAAAATGTATGTAGATTTTAATTTTTATTTTATACGAAACATTTCTTTAATTTTTTTAAAAACTTTATTAATTATTTTTTTTATTTCAGATATCTCTATCAAATATATATTTAATGTAAACAAAAGAAAAACTTATTAAGTAATTTAATTTTAATTTTATTTCCATTTTATTTCCTAATGTCTTAAATATATTTCCCTAATTATTTTATAATTTTTGTCATGTTATTATAGACCGACTAAATTCAGCATAAGATTTTATCTCAAATTCGTTCGGAAATTTGACATTTATATAATGTAGTTATAATGTCATTATGGTATTATCTATGCTGCCTTAAGTATTTCTATGTAATTTTTTTAAGCTTCAAATTTTTAAAATTTGACGAATCTTATATTTAACTATTTAAAGACTAAAGCAACCTTAAAAAATTATTTATTATTTTTAGTTATATGTATTTAATTTAAATTACATATAATTTAATGAATTTTTGAATTTATAAAATATTTTTAATTAAGTTAACGAAATATTGGTAAAGCTCATTATAGTTGTCAATAAGTATAAAGTTCATTAAGTCTGTTATAGTCAAAACCGGCAGGTTAAATCTATTAAATTCAACTCTATTATCAAAATATACCGTTACTATATTTACAAAATATTTTTTTTAAATATAAAAATTATATCTAATCAGTTGTTTTTGAGTATTTTTAATAATTTTAAATTTAGTTATTTATTTGGCGATGGACTGCGCTGACAATTTTGATTATTACGGCTTTATGATTATTTTCACGTATATATGTTTAATAATACATAACATCAATATTTTAATAAAGTAATATCATGGCATTATTATTATTACATATTTGTTAGTAGTACAACCCCGTTTAAAACGTAAGTCATTACTTTAAAGTAAAATCTTAAAACCATATAGTTAATTAGTTCAACTTATCTCGTCCAACGATTAACACTCTCTCCTGGTCAAAATTGAACATTTTTTTTACTTAACTTTATTTTAACAAATTGAAAACCGTATATAAGTGAGTTAAATTACTAAATTTTCAGTTTAAGAAAACAGAATAGTTAATGCGTATACTCATAAATCCTTGATTGCTTAATAAATGTAGGCAAAGCCTTTGAAACTTGTCAGTGAAATTATACAGTATCAGATATGTGAGGCTTTTTATAGGTAGGGAGATACGAAACATATTTTCTGACCAATTCACCTGACTTAACTAAAACTAGCTTTAGATGATTGAGGATTATATTTTTGTTAATTTAAGCTATCATATATACATGTATTATAAATGTAAACACTATTGTTAAATACAAATACATAATTTTACTTATTAAAAAGTTAAAAACAAAACAAAAAACTCAAATTAAAAGTTTTTTTGTTAACATAAAATTTGCCTTAACGTAAATTACCAAGTAAACAACAACAATGGAAAATTAGTGATGATGTTTTAATGCAGCCATCATTTTAATTGTGAGAAGAAAAAAATATTAATAACATTTTCTTATTACATTTTGTTTCAGTTAATTTTCTTTTTTTTTTACTGAATTTTTTCCGTTTTCTGTTTTTATTTTATTTTAAATCATACTTAATGACTTTTACCGCCATCACAATCAACAAAATTCAGAGTTTAGATAGTTATATTATTATATTATAACAATGTTACAATGGCCCATTTTTTAATGAAAAAGAAAACAGTTTCATTTCACAACAACAAAAATAACAACAAAAGAATTTCGAAGTTATATTATTACTATTTTATTTTCTCTTAGTTATTTGATTAGATATTCGTTATTTGACCTAGAATAATAAGGTAGATAGTTAGATACAGAGATAGATATTTTAGAAGTAGAAATTTTTTTTAAAACTTTAAAATTTTTTTTTGCTTTTTTATGCAATTATTTCGGTATTTATAATTACTTACATATATTTATACATATAACTAGTATTTTGTACATATTATATTTGTTGCTACTGTAAATTAAAAATACAAAAAAAAAACTTTTTCATAAATTTGAATTTGGAAATCATCGAATTTAGCAAATTAAGAAGCTGTGCTGTTTATATGATAAATTATTAAGGAATAAAACGTACAAAAAAATAATTCTGGAAATATATACGTATATTATATATATATATATAAATAAAAAGTTAATATAAACAAAAAGAAAATTATTTCCTTTCAATTACGTAACTAAGCGTGCCAGTACAAATAAAATTTACTTACTATACCTACCTATTATTTGTATAGTAGAAGTAAAATTTTGAACAAAAAAGTATAGATAAAACAAAAATTGAAATTGAAAAATACACGCTGTTTAAAATCTGTAAAAAGTTGTAAATTCAATAAAATTTTGACCTTGTGAAATCAATAACAAAAAACTAGTTAATATGAAATGAAAATACAAAATCAAGACTGAATTAAAGAAAAATGTAAGTACTAAAAATATACAAGTAATGATATGGCTAAGATTCATGTCATTAAAATCCTGAAATCAGTATGATACTATAGAAATAGTTAGTTATATTCACATGAAACCAGTGGGATAAAAACTTTAAAACTATAACTAAAACCATTAAGAAAAAAGTAATTCAATATGTAAATGTAGAGGTATTTCATATGATGGGCTTATTTATGTCTTTTGGAACATTCCCATTTGTAATCAATTCTACAAAGTAAAAAAAAAATAAAAACAAAAGCAAGAAAAATTAAAACTGTATTTGAAAACTAAAAAATTGGCAATATAAACATATTTAACTTTGTTATTTTTTACATAATAGAAATGTCAGAAAACGTACTTAACTACTTTTAAGTATATAAGTAACTAGTTAGTCATTATAAGTATATTACCTCTGGAAGCTTTTATTAAACTTACTTAATTCTGGCTAAGATTATTTCACAATAAATTATTTCCTACTTCCTTTAGATCAACTTCTATTTAATCCAAGTCAATTGACAATTAAATTCACAATGAAATCCATTTAGCGTTTACCCGTACAACAACATCCATCAATTTTTTCTTGAAGTAAATGTCAAAACTTTATAACAAAAGTGCGCGTTAAACTTTTAAAAAAATGTTATATTTTAAAAATTTATAAGTTTAACTTCCCTTAAGATTATGAATGAAAAACTATATACTTTTAAATCAAAGATAGCAGTCAGAAACAGAAAACTTTAATGAGACAGAGTGTCTTCACTAAAGTTCAACAACATTCCACAAAACTTATTTTTCATTGTAGAAGTTTGATAAATTCTATCAACTTCTCTCCAACTACAAGATAATAGTAATTTTCTAAACAAAATTAAAAATAAAATTCAATAAAAAAATGTTCAGTACTTTCAAATAAAAACTGTTTGTTATCAAAATCAATCTGTATACAAACAATAAAAAATAAATCGTTGTCAAAATCAACTGAAAACATAGTTACTAATTAAAAAAAAATTTACGAATTCGCCATATTTAATTCATGAGTTGTCAAATTTGATTCACGGAGTCCATATGATGAAATTGGATAGAAAAGAGGGTTTACAAGTTTATTAAGTCCTACATATAAATGCCGCTTAAAACTTATCTTCAATCAGTTATGACCAAACATTTTTTAAGAACATACTTTATATTTATAATTTTGTATACATCCCTTCCAAAATTATCAATTACAATTATTTATTTTATATTATTGTAACAAGTTCAACATTGTACATTTCAACTCAAACATTAACCTTTAATTTACAACTTTATTTTAGAATAGAAAAAAAATAATAAAATTAAAACTTCAAAGTAAGTAAATTTCACGGTAATTTTAAAACATACCAGAGATAATATAAAATAAATATATATAGTTACAATCTGAAAAAGCTCAAACATTATAAATACTTTGAAAAAAAAAAATTCAACGGATAAAATTACATATGGGGAGTGTTTTTAGGCGTGAGATATATTACACACATAAATTTTTTAAATAACTATAATAATAGCAACATTTAAAACCTCACCTGTCCACCAGATAATATTAATTTGTTAATGTTTTTTTTTGTTATAGTTATACGGAAAAAAATTCTCTGTCAAATTTTGAAGAGTGTCTTTTCACAGTGGGAATTTATTTTTTGGTGTTTATTTTTTTTTATACATATAAAAATTAACATACAATGTAAGCTTTTTTTTCTTTCTTTGAATATTCATTCAATTAATTTTTTTATTGTTTTTTTTTCTTTGCTAACGTTTATTTACAAAAATAAAATTAAAAATTTTAAAATTACACAAGTTGTGAGTAAATATTTAAAAATCTTATCTTAAATTGGGTTTCATTCATTTTTAACTGATGATAAGTAATATTATATTTTTTATATTTTATTAAATATTTGACGAAAGATATTTAACTACAATTAAATATACAAGTAACTATGTATAACAGTTCTCGAATCAAGTCGGAAATTGTTTATTTGAATTCAGAATTGTAAAAGTTATTTGTCAAATGCTAAACTCGAATCAACTCAAATATTGAGTCCTCTTATAGTTTGAACGAAATCTCACAATATTATCAGATTCAAGATCTGTACTAAGTAATACACCAATCATAATACATAACATACATATTATATTATATCAATTTTCTTAATGACTCAGACATAGAAACTTGTGCTGAAGTATGTAGATCCACGAAAACTATTGTTTCGCAATTAGAAAATAATTAAAATAAAAATAAAATGAAAATTATTTTTTAAGTAATAAATTTTTTTCTATTATTTTTATTTACAATATTTTTATTGCAAAATAAATTCATGGATACATTTTAAACTATACAAAAAAAAAACTAATAAAAATAAAATTAGTCAGATAGTTTTTTATTGTAGAGTATGGGTTTTTCTGAACCCATCATTCAAATTAAAATATTAACAAAAAAAAAACCAATTTCAAAACCAAATTACATTATTTATATCGAACTTGGTTCGGTAGGAAATAATTAAGTTTTCTTATGCTTAACGAAAAGTTAACAAATTTTCAAATTTAACTTAAAACTCAATTACATGTGTAGAATTCTGCATGAAGTGCAGGTAAAGTTTACTTATATTGTAAAATAAATTTTAATGTAAATTATAACTCCATACGGCTATATACTACGGTCAACGTCATGAATAAAATAAATTAAAAATAAATTTAAAAAAAAAACACTTTTTCATACCATATATGAGTTTATTATGTAACTGACTAGCCGTAATTCTGCGCTACTAATGCAGCACTGCAAATAGGGTTCAAATGTAATTTAGCTGTGCAGTACTAAAACAAACAAAAAATAAGTAATTTTCCATTACATCGAAAATGCAGTACATATTAGACTTTTAACTGCAATGTACTATGTTCCATAACGTACTATATAAAACATAATTAATTCTAAAATGTTTATTTTCTGTTTCTTTCGGCGTAGTTAAAATGGACTGCAAGCATTTTAAAACTATTTACATTGCATAACTATAGTTCGTAATGGTAAAAAACTCTAATTATTTATTTATTTATTTATTTATTTATTTATTTATTTAGTTTAGCTCAAACTTCATTACAATTATTATTATTAAATTTTTTTTTTTTTTTTACAATACAACATAACACATTCAATTTACAAATTAAAATTATATCTAGCTTAGAACTAGTTAAATACATTGAAATAAATTGCACACATATTTTTTTAATTACTACAGATTACTTATATAATTTAAGTTTTTGAGTCTGTTTCGAAAGTGTGAAGTCAATATAGTTTATGTGTTTATTACCAATTAGTAACATTCTATGAATTGGCTCATAATTGCCATAATTGGTTCTATGAAAACTTAATGTAAAGAAGTTTGTATTTCGTAGGCGATTATTTGAATTAATATTGATGTTATTTAAAATCTGAGGAGAAGCAATGTTTCCTTTAATAATTTCAGTAAGAAAAATAACATCCGCCACTTCTCGTCTTAATTTCAAAGTTTTCAAATGAATTAAGTTCAATCTATGCTCATATGGCGGTAAAATTAATGGATTTGACCATTGGAAATTACGCAAAGCAAATCTTAAAAAATTTTTTTGCACTGCTTCAATCCTGTTAATATGAACATCATAGAAAGGTGACCAAACTTGACTAGCATACTCCAAATTTGGTCTAACGAGACTAGAATACAAAGATTTGAGAACATAGGGATCGTTAAATTCCTTTGACCAACGTTTAACAAAACCTAGCATAGAATTAGCTTTATTGATAATATTACAAAAATGTGATTTAAAGTTAAGCTTTTCATCAAAGTAAACCCCTAAGTCTTTAATTGAGCTCGTTTTAGAAAGGCTCATACCATTTAACGAATAATTAAAACAAACCGGATTACGTCGACGTGTGTAACACATAAGTGCACATTTGTTCACATTCAAAAGAAGATTATTAGCTGTACACCATTTAAAGAAGTTATCTAAATCGCCTTGTAGGAGTAAAGCGTCTTCTAAAGAAGTAATTTTTTTAAAAATTTTCATGTCATCCGCGTAAATTTTCAGCTCACTATTAAGAATTACTGAACAAACATCATTAACCGAGATTATAAAAAAAAGCGGTCCTAAATGACTGCCTTGTGGGACTCCTGAATTAGCATAAAAAGACTTAGAAGTATTTTTTCTAAATAAAATACTATAAGATCTATCCATTAGATATGATTTAACCCATTTCAGAAAGAATTCTGGGAAACCAAGTATCCTTAATTTTAAAAGTATTATTGCATGTTGTAAAACATCAAAGGCTTTACTATAATCGGTATAGATAACATCCGTTTGAAAACCTGCTTCCATATTTCTCGTAAACGTTGAAACTGACTCAACAAGATTAGTAACTGTGGATTTTTGATCCACAAATCCATGTTGGTTGTGAACTAAAAAAGATTTACAGTGATAATAAATGGAATCATACAATATTAACTCAAAAAGTTTAGGAATGGAGGAAAGTTTCGCGATTGGTCTATAATTAGTGATTTCATTTTTGGCATTTTTCTTATGAACTGGTCTAATAAATGAATGCTTCCAAATAGAGGGAAAAACGCCTGATTTTAAAGAAGAATTGAAGATGAATGACAGTGGAATTGCTAAGGCACTTGAGCATTTATTAAGTATAACTTCGGGAATACCATCTGGTCCAGGAAAGTTATTAGTCTCAAGATTGTCCATATATTTTTTTATTAAAGTTTCATTAATATCAATATTAGACCAAGTAGTTTTAGGAAAATCACTTAAATGAGAAAAATCATCATTATTTGGTGCGAAAATTGAGTTAGTGTACGCTGAACTAAAATATTCGCGAAAGAAATTAGATATATTTTACTGCATATATAATACTGCATTTTCGATGTATCCCTTTGTCAAATTCAAAGGTAATAAGTGAAATGTAAACATTTATGTCAAAGTACATTGCAGTAATTTAAAAAAAAAATTAAATTATTAAGGGCATTCACTATTAAGTGTAAAAGTGTAGTAAGTGTAGATCTACAATGATTTGTACAACGATTTGAACGCACCCTTGTGCTTTTGATGTTGTATTCGATGTATTGATTTTCGTGAACATGTTAAGAAAAATCATATATGAATTATGAAAGTTACAGATATATATCAGAATATTACATAATTCGTATCAATGTCATTATTATGGTTGGAATCCCAAATTTGACTGGACTATTTGAGGGATGATTTGAGGTTTTTGTTTTTAAATAAAACAAGGGTGGTAGGGATAAATAAACTCATTTCGAGTTTTTAGTACATCTTTTTTTAAATTTTTTTTAATTTAAGTTAAATTAAGTTTTTTTCATTACACAATTTACTATTAAAGATGCATTTTCAAATAAAAAAATCTAAATTTCGATTTGGAATTCAATGTATCAAATTTAAAAAAATTTCATAACTTAAATTATATATTAATTTATAAAAAAATTTCAACTATCGTAAACATTACAAAATATGGGAGAGTGAGCATATAAGTATGTATACCGCATACAATTTTAAATACTTATTAATAAATAAAATACATAATTTTTTTTATGTAGGTACAAAGACCGGCGTTGTTTATTAATAAACTTCAGAAATATAAAATAACTTTCTTCAATTACATTCATTCATAACTTCTGAAATAAAGAAGGTAAACTGAAAATATATTAAATATCTCAAACAATTCGTTTCATCTTTAAAATATGTAAGTATATACATAACAATTATTTAATGAATATCATATCATATTCATTTTTCTTTTCTTATAACAATAATTAAGACACTACCATATACTATTCAGTGTGATCAACAATTTTAAATAAACTTAGCCTACAGTTTTGCCAATTAAGTTGTAAATATTTTTATTTTATTATTACTTTAACTAAAAATTTGCTTTAATCTCATATACATATATGAATATATATTATCTATACTATAAATATATCTACTCTAACGCATAATGAAGAAACTCAAACACCAAATTGAAACTTGTTGCGAACATTACAAAAGAACAAAAAAAAAGGAGAGAAGAAATGAATAAGTATGTATATGTACTTATGTTGACGACCACAATGATGCTTATGTGTTCTTGAACTTTTGAGAAGGAAAAATCTAATAAAAAGATAATGTTTTGTTCATATTGGAGATTTTAAAATTTCATCATTTTTGGAATTTCGATATTTATACAGTGATGATCAAAAAATTATACTTAACTAAAATGATATAATAACGTAATATTTATCAATTTATCATTACTAGAATGCTAACAGAAAAATAAAAACTGTAAATTTACTCAATATCTATACTTATGGAGTTCCTTGCTCCATTTTTTGTTCTTGCAGAAATTTTATTTTTTATCTTTAAATCTTTATCTTTAATTTTTTTTTATTTATTAAAAACAGTAAAGCCGAATAAAAGAACAAATTATTGATTTTTAAAAAATATAGATTAATTCTCCCGAATTCGTTACATCATAACTATATAGTCTATGTCATAACTATTATGTCTTATTATAATATATTTTTATCATCACCATTACAATAGTTAAAAAACTATTTAACTATACAAACTTTTAAATAAAATAATCAATTAGTTATTTAGTTAAATATAAGCCGATAGCTCTGGTAGCTAGTGCTTACTTACATTTATAACACTTAACTTTTATTTAAATTAGTAGTTAAGTTAGTCAAAGTATGTTTAAATTTTGTGGCCTCCATTGTACATACTTTATATTTTGGCACAACTAGTTAGTTAGTTATTAAATTATAAAAAAAAAAATATTGTAGGTGGCTCATCAATTCCATAATCGTATAAAAAAAATAATACAATCAGAACTAATTTATACACTTAGTTAGTTATGTATGATGATATATTGACATTTAAGAATTGATTAACTTATAATGTTTTTTTTTATTTTTGTGTGCTATTAATAGATACTTTCCTAAATAATCTACACTATTATAGTTAATAGATATGTATTTAATTATTATAAATATAATTTTACACTAGTGGTTCTTCGTTCAAATTTTCATAACTTCATATTTCATGTTTGTGTTTAAATTGTTGTTGTTTTTCATAGTTTTGGAATACGAATTAGTTGTCAAAAATTTATGAAAATGTAATACTTAGCTCCAGGACGTCTTTTTTTCATATTTCACTGTCATGTCAACGTGTACATTTCAAATGGGCACAAATTAATTTCCCAAATGAAAACGTACAACTAATTTAAAATACGTTATAATACATTTAATGGTCCTCCCTTCAAATTATTATCAAAAGTGAAATTTATGAATAAAAAAATATGATAAAGCTATGAAGTTATGATATTATTTGAACTGAGAAACACTGCTATATTTTTATTCGTTATAACTTGCTATTTACTTCCTAGTTATGACTAAACCTTTAAACTTAATTAACACAACAAAAAAAAAAAATAATTTTTAATAATGATAAGACTATAATAGGACAATTAGTTGACGTAACGTTTGAAATTTAGTTTCTAAATATATAAATAACTAAAAGTCAATATACTTATAATGTTAATTTTTGGTAAAAAATGAAATTCAAAGAATAAAATCATAAACAAATTTTTACAATGTTGCTAATGTCAATGAACAGAATAAAATAAATTAAGGAAGAATTATAATTATTGAAAATTATTTTACACAAATTCAACTTTTTTGTACAACAATTTTGAATTTATTTTACATGGATTTGAATAGATGTAGATTAAGTACATTTGTTCTTATTTGATTTGTTTTTGTATTGTTTTGTTTGAATTCAATTTTTAAAATATTTATACGATATTATCACTAGTAATGCAATAGTACCGTTGTCTTTATACCCTCTTGATATCGTGCTTACTTTAATAAATATGTTATAGTTTTGGTTTTTGTGGCACAAATTTAATTCTGATCTGAAATTTTTTATTTTCTAAATTATCCCAAAACACCGTTTTAGATTTGTTTGAAAATAATTAGCTATTAGTTATTTATAAATAAACAGTCATTTTCGTATTCATCATCATTATCATCATTTCGTAGTGTACTGTAGGGGTGAGCTTTCGCATTATGCTCCACCAAGCAGGATAATTTTTAGCTGCTTACTTCCAGTTTTGAACTCGTAAAGTTTGAGCATCGCTTTCCCCATTTGAAATGATCACCATAAGATTTTCTGTTTCCCGATCATTCAACTTACATGATCAGTATACATTCGAGTTAAGGTGGGTTTTAGCTTGGCAAAATTTTAAGATTTTAAATATTTTGTTGGTTTTAAAAAGGAAGATGGGAGAGATGCTACTTGAATTTTTATGTAAGTAAAAACTAGATCGATGCAAAAAATTCCCTAAATTCTATTTGGGAAATTTATGTAATATGAAAAACATTGTTAAAACATCAAAATCATCTGTTGAAAAAATATATTTTATTTTTGTATGCATTTTACTCCGAAAATTGTCAAATTGTTAGTGCTACCATTATAAAGATATTTAAAAATATAATTAGAATTCCGTGAGCTTCAAGAAAATTTTGGTACTAAGCCTCTTAAAATCCTCTAAAATTCTTCGATTGGCTGAAGCTTTGGCGATGGCATTCCTTAGAACAAATAATAACAAGAATACTATCTGAATGGAATAACTTACACCATTATTTCTTACTTCAAAATTTTGAACACAACTCAGATTTAGCAAAAGACGTTCTTGAAAATCTAATTATTTCGGACAGTATATAGGCTAAGATCTACTTCGTACAATTTAGTTTTAAGTTAATGAAATTTTATATTAAATTTAATGTATGATTGAAATAAAGAAAAAAAAATTACTTTATTAAAGTAAAATATCCCAAATTTTTTTAAAATATCCCAATGTTTTTTAAAATATCCCCAGTAAATGATATTTTGAGTTCTCATATAAAATAATCCATTTTATGTTATCTTCCTTTTTAGAGCCTGCAAAATATTTAAATTCTTAAAATGTTGTCCAGTGGGTTTTAGACTTTTACTTTAGTATATCATAATGTATTAATATTTAATGTTTTTTTTTTTAAATCATTAAATTCGTTTCATTCATTTATTCGAGTTGTTTCTTTTTACATACATATTTTAAACAAGTCTTATATTTTTTGACATTTGAAATATGATCATAATATGTTTTTGATTTTCTTTTCAAAATTTTCTAATGACATTTAAATATGCGTGTATTCTATTATTTTTCGATATACTTATGTATAAATTGTGTATCGAGAATTTTTTGGATACACAATTTAACAACTCGCGTTGTAAAATAAAAATATGTCGCGAATACATTGTTAAATGAATTTGCGATCATGCGACAATGTCGAATTTTGTTTTTACATTTCAAATCATGACACATTGTGTTAGCGACGTTATCGATACATTTCCGATGTCAAGGATAATCGTACAATAAAGTATTCTGAAAATTTGTATTCGTTTATTTTTTACATTTTCAAATCTTAGTTTTTGTTTTTGTTTTCCGTTCTTGTAAGAATCTTAAGTATGATCTCAATATACCTTTTCGTATATTAAATACTGTACTACAATTTGGACTATAATATAGATAACGTTGAACATTAAACGCTGGGTGGCGCAGTAGGTAGAGCGCCTGCAACCGAAAGGTCCCACGTTCGATTCCCGACGAAGGCAAAAAAAAACTGCTTTCTGGATTTTTCGACCTGGTCCAGTACCCTTTATCATTGGGATAAAATAAATGATAAATAGTTGAGAGTTTGGGTTATCACTTAAAATAAAAAAAAATGGAACTATGCTATTATGAAGGCGAAGTACTCTACAGTAGATATAGTTTTCCACATTTAAATTAGTAGATATACCATAAAAATTCTACAGAAAAAAGTTATTGTATGTAATTGTGTATTCCAAATCTCAGTGTAAAAGCAGTTAGGGTGTTCATCCCATAGACTTGGAATCATATAAAAAAAAAAAAAAAAAAAAGTTCTTCGAGTAGTTACTTGTTCATTCATTTTCTGGTAAAAAGCAATTAATTAAAAGTGGAAAGCCTCTATATTATAAGAGTTCCAGTATAAGCCCTTTGAAATTACAAAATTATACTCATAGCAAATTTAAAGAAAAAAATTTCATTACTTTATGAATAATGAAAGATAATATAAATTAAATATTCATACCCTGAACGGAATTTTCCAAGAACTTCTGATTAGTGTAGTCAATGACATAATCACTACACCACATTAGTTCGGTAATGAAATGATTTTTAAAAAATTGCACGAACAATGATTAACTGTAGTTATAGCTGTCATGGTCAAAATTTATCAAATTTGATATTCCCAATGTTCAATGAGTAATTAATTTCAAATAAATAAATAAAATTTTCAAATATATAGTTTTTAATACAATCGATCCTAATACACAATTTGAGGCCGTCTTTAATTATTTATTTTTATTATTTGTAACTAATGCATACAATTTTCTATGTTTATTTGGTTCTTATATTTTTTATTTTTTTCTTAATAACTTATCCAATATAACTATGACTCATGATTTTATTATAAAATACTTAAAGCTTTAAAAAATTTATGGATAACCTTTAACTAAGTACACTATATTAATAATGTTCATCATACATAACCAACTATAATTAAATTCAAACCTTACCTAAATTTCATTTAATTGTAGCGCAATATTCTTCAATTAAATTGAGTTTAAGTGTAATTCTCACCTTCTTATAAATTACAAATTCGAAATTAAAGTTCTTTATCATTGTTATTATTTTTTTTAAATGTCAGAATGTCTTAATATATAATAAATTAATTACAAACTTACTTACTTATTAAAAAAAAAATTTTTTTTTAAATATTTCTATACGCGTTTAAAAACTATTCTTTTTTTTTTTTAATAGTAATTACACAATTTTTGAAATATTTTTTTATGTTTTTTATTAATTTAGGTGCCGATTTTAACAGTCAGCCAAGTATAAAAACATTGTTCATGTTTACTGTAAAGTTCATTACAAAAGAAAATTCAAGTACAATGTTTTTGTTTTTGTTCTTTTTTTCTCTATAAACTGTGGCCTCTTTGACCTAATTCCCGCGTATGATGTTACCTAAAAAAAATTGTTTTTTTTTTTTTTTGATTTTCAAGTATACATATATATTTTAGAGTTTTAATAATAACCATAATTATTACGTCACTTTACAACAACAACAAAAAAAGAATAATATAAACAATAACTAGTTAGCTAAATATTTTGTTCTGCTGTCTAAGTCAGGCATTTAAAAACATCACGAATTTTTTAAAGTTAATTTCTCGCTTCTGACCTGCTATTTTTTTTTAAACCAAATATGGTGAATTTGAAAGGAAAAAAAATAAAAAAATATTACTAGTAGCATATAGTGTGAAAAATTTTTTATATAGTGCGCCACATCGTTAACATTTCTCAATTTTTTATTTGTTTCCAAAATATATATATACTATATATACATACATAAGTACGTATGTACGTAATGAAAATCTCTTTAAAACCGTGAACTATTTTTATTAATTTTTTTTTTCTTTTAAAAATGTTATCATAATTTTTAACATTTAATTGTAATAATAATAATGAAAATAAGAACAAACTATTAAAATTTGAAAGTCAAATGAAATGAATTTAAAAGCTTTCTATGACATTTATTAAACAATATCCACGTACAGTTTTTGACAGTCACTTAATCTTCGTTAAAGATTTTTTGGTTTTGAAAAATCAATGAATAACTATATTTATTAAATAAAACAAAAATTACAGTTAGTTAGTTTGTTAATTAATAACAAATAACAAAAATAATTATAATTTAATTTTTATAATAGCTAAAGCCGGTAAAAAATTTAAGACAGCAACATCATAAAACACAGCACACGTAAATATTTGCCACAAAGTATAAGAGCAACAATTTTTTTTTTTTGCTTTATAGATTTTATATTGTACAGTATTTATATACGCATACATAAGCTATTGGTATATGTATATATATATTTATTTATAAAATATGGACTTATATATGAAAGAAGAACTTTGAATTAAAAATACATAAGTAATACAAACAGTGTTCTGGAATTTATTGAACTTTTGAATGGGTTTATAAAAATGCTTCAAACACATAAACTTTAAATCGCGACAGGAACCGACAAAAAGAAAAAAAAAACATAAATTTCTCCGCAATAAAAAAGGGCAATCTAATAGCAAAGAGTATTAGTTATGTAAAAAAAAACTATTTTTCTCGAATCTTATTGAATTCCATAACTATTCGTTTTGTCAAAATAAACAATTGATACATCCATTAAGTAACTAACTATATGGAATTTTCTGAATTTGAATAAATCTGACAGTCGAAATTTCGAATAAATATTTCGTTAAATTTATTATACCACGTTGTAGTAATTTGGAATTATTGTTATGAACTGCAAATCAACTGTAAAAATTTTGTCTTGAAATTGGAATTTTTTTATGTCGGCTCTGTTACATTTATTTAGATTATACAATCAATAATAGCTAGTTATCAATGAAAACAATATAGCTTACATAACTGTCGATTTCTTAATGATCGTCCTGATAAGTTGTTGTTTTGAAATTTAGATTCCAAAGATAATTAGATAATGACATAATTAATTTCTGTTTTATATGACATTTCGTACAGTCAGTTTGTTTAAATTCCTGTATTTTTTTTTTTTGCATGGTCTTAGAAATTTTGGAGAATTTAGAATTTAGAGTTAAAATGAAACATCAGAGGTCTATATTAAATAAATTTGTACAAAAAAAATTTATATTTGCAAAACAATTCTGTCGGTTTTTCGTTATTGTTTTAAATACGTAATTTTTGTGGAGCAGTTTTTTTTTTAAGCAAAAAGATAGTCTCATTAAAGTTTTGTGAAAAACAATAAAAAAAATGTCACGTTTAAAATTAAGTATAATTCTTTCGTTCTTTTTCTTTTACATAGTACTATTCTAAAAAATTTCAGAAAATTACTAATCAATTTCGAAAGTATTGTAAAAAAAAACTAATCATAACCTAAACATCAGTTAATATTTGACATACAATTGTTTTTATAAAATGTGTGCAAGAAAAGCGTATGTTTACTTTTTCTTGCAAATAAAATTATTTTCACTTGTCCTGTCTTTTTTATGAACACGTGATTTTGATAAATATACATAACTATATATGTACATAATATGTCAATTGTTTTTTAATATACCAAAATATATGTTATAATGATGTTTATATCCAATCAGTATAATTGTGTAGATCGTTCTTTTGTTGGTCCTATTAAACGAATATGTAACTACCTATATGATGTATACATACATATATATAAGTCATATATATATATATTTAAATTGCCACTGGTAAATGATACAAAAAAAGCTATTATTGCAATAATTTAACTTGCTCTTCATCAAAAATTTAATTTTTTTTTTATTATGTATGTAAGTTATAAGTACTTAAATTACAATACAAAAATATACTTTTATTATTCAAAATTTTTAATTCGATTTTTCGAATATTTTTTTTAACATATCATTTTTTCGTTAGATCAGTCCGAAATTTCACTAATGTAAAAATTATAAAAAAAAAAGTTCTAAAAATATAAATGAAAATTAATATACACAAAATTCGAAGAGAAATTTTATAATGGAAAAAAAACAACAAAAATTAGTGAAAAACCAATAAATATTTGATTATTTTAGAAATTCTTATTTAGTTTAATTTGTAGATCTTCAGAAGCTTTATTTACATAGGAATCACAAATGGTTTTAGTATAATATTATAGATAAATGTCTGACGCGGCTAACAACAAAAGTATCTTAAACTTATAATTATTTTCCCAATAATAACACATGATAACATAAAAAATTTAAAATGGCAACTGTATAACAATTTGTAGCATTACTCAGTAACAAGAATAATATCTTAGACAGACTTTTTTTTAATCTAAGTATAGACATATTTAAGCATAATTATTATATGAAAGTTAATAAATATGTCATTTAGCATCTACTAGAACATGAGAATAAATCATGATTATTGAAGAGAAGAGAGATGGACAACTGACTACCAAGAATATTTTACAATATTTAACTATACTACTGGGTGGTCCGGTTTAGAGCAAAAATATTTTTCTTGGAGTATTTTAGGAAAAAAATTCTTCTAGACGGAGGAGGGTCTATCTTTAAATTTAACCTGGGCTACAGAGGGTTAAAGAAAATCGGACTAGAAAAATTATGTCTAAATAATATCCACTACAGATCCGAGGGAACCGTTTTTGAATAATAGCTGTACAAACTTAAATGTTGCTTTTAACAGCTGAAAATTTTGTAAAAACGTTGATTATCTCGTAAAAAAAACTCGTTAATTTTTTTTTTATTATATTGATGCGGTGCATCATCCCCCACAACTTTTTCATACATAATTTTCATATCAGACTTGCCGTTTTTTAGGTAAAGGTAAAGGTACTCTTAATTCAATTTTTAATCTTTAAAAAATTGAATTTAATTCTTAAAACAATTTCTTAGGTGGAAAGATCGAATGACGGTCAAATATTAATTAATTCGTTCTTATTAGATTTTTAGATATTAGATGCTTTTTTTTGAAGAATAATTTAAAATATAAATAAGTCAATTAAAGTTTAGTATTTAGTATTTGATAAGCTATTAACACTCTCAAATTTAATTAGTTCCTTGGTGAACCAGTGAGAAAAGGCCAACGGATCACAGTTAAAACTTTTACCAATTTTGATGTGAAATACCTACAATATAATGTTACCTTTAACCATTTGAACAATAAAGGTTATACCGGTATTTTTTGTGCCCTGTAATATTTGTCATTTCACGTCATGATTATTCATTATAATATGAGACGAGATAAACAAAAAACAAAAAATAAAAATAAAAAAAAAAGTAAAAAAAAAAACAAATTACACTTGATTGTTGACAGAGTTAATAAAAATTTCAAATTTATGTTGAATATTTTAGTAAAGTGTGGCCAAATAATTTCAAAAAATTGTTATATTTTAAGAAATTATTTTTTTTATTAAAGAAAAAAAAAATATTATATTATTTCAAAAGGAATTCCTTAGATATACATATTTATTTAAAATAAATGACTAATTTTGTTAATTCTAATTTAATAGAATCGCTACTAGTTGTAGTTAAAGAAATAGAAATATATTTATATAACTATAGTTATAGCTTTTTTCTGTATAAAGCTATAAGTAAGTAAGTATACTTCGATAAAAAAGCAATAAAAAATATCTAAAAACGTCAGAACAAAAATAAATTGTCAATTTTAATTATAATTAATTTTATTATTTTTAGTATTTTCACTACCAACTGTAGGGAAACGAATTTTTACTGTCATAATTCATGTATGAATTTATTAATGTAAATTTGAATTTATAAGTATGTATTTCCTTTTCATTACTTTTTTATGTTCTTGACAGTAACGTAGTTAGAATTACCTTTTCTAGCTTAATTAAGTACGATACTGTAAGTTTTTACTACATATTTTACTACAATATTTTTTATTTATCAAATTTTTGGCTTACCAACTCATTAAATGTGGAAAACTACTGCTATTACCAGACACTAAGCTTTCTTAAATAGAATAGCTCCATTTTATTTAAGTTGTTACCAAATTTATATTCTCAATTATTTTTTTTTTAACATTTATTTTATCCAAGTGACAAAAGGTAATAGACCACGTCGAAAACCCCATAAATATTTTTTTTTACTTTATCAGAAATTGAACTTGGGACCTTTCGGTTGAAAGTTAGGCACTCTACCTACTGCACCACTGAGCGTGTACGTTTGGGATGCTAAACTCGATGCTAAGGTTCTTTATATAGTTTGACACAAAATGAATTCTAGGTTCCCCTTTTATAATGTCCTGTATGTTAACGATGCGGCAAATTTTTATATTACGAATAAAAACAACCTGTCAGTCACCAAAGAAGGCCCTATTACTATCAGCGTCAAAATAATTATCCCATTTATGAATATGGTTTATAATTTTAGAAATTGTTTGTATATAAATTACTTTTGCTTTGACATAACTAAATGAAGTAATTTATTTTTATTTTATGATACTTATTTCGAGAATAATTGACATTATCTATTAAAAAATATGTCAATGAGTTTGAAAAATATTAAAATAATTAATTATAATTAAATACTGAATTTAGATGTTGAATCAAATTTAGTTGAACAATTATTAGTAAAGTTGAATAAGGGGGTTAACACATCAAACAAAGTTCATCAAATCAATGTGACATTTCATTCAATTGATTTAAATAGCACTACTTTTTTTATTAATATTCACTACTCAACATTTATTTCATTTCGCAACATTTATTTCATTTCGCAACATTTATTTTGACATGTAATGTATTGAAAAACAACTAGTATATATAAATAAATAGAAAATGTCAAACCTCGATGACAACATTCGAAATTCAGCTGAGCATTCATACTTTGCCATTTAAAATACTTATAAACTGTCAAATCTGATCGTATGAATATTATTTGACTATACTCGAATTGAATGTCAAATTGACTATACTCGAATTGATATTTGAATAAATTGAACTTCAAATTGAATTATATGGAAGTGCTTAGGCGTACGATTTACATCCCATTTTCTTCCAATTCAACTAACTCATACAATAAAATTGAACGTGAAAATGCTGGATATCGAAGATAGTTTTTTTTTTCTCTTTCATATAGTTTCAGATCAGAAATGAAAAAAATTGTAAACGAGGCCAACATTCATAAAGATAGTTGAAGACGCTTATATAAATGAGATCAAAGGAACACGATAAATATTGTAGAATTAAATTATTGAATTATGAATTTGATATTTTAATAATAATTTCTTTTAGTTAATATATATATATATATATATATATATAACTTAATAGATAAAATATTTAATTCTGTCATTTTTCTTTGATCTTAAATTACAATTGTAAAAAACAAAATAATCTTCCGGTAATTTAATATTTTCATTTTCCGTCTTTTTAAATGTTAAATTAATGAGTTTATTGTACCTACAATAAGTTTTCTAATTGCTTCTCTGTAAATTTTCTGAATGGAATGAATTTCTTGTACGTGAGATGAAAATACGGTATGAATTTCAAAACAAAACGAAAATTAATTAAATTTATTAAAGATTTGATTACCTTGACTCTGTTATTATAGTTTATAGAGAATTTGTAGAAAAACGATAAAATCTAACACAGAAATTATTCAAAAAAAAAAAATAAATAAATAAAAGCAAAAAGCAAATTAAGTACGAACAAGTTCAAGAACATTTTATATACATAATAGACAAGTAGTTATACACATTGACATTTTAAAAAAATCTAGCGTAAGTTTACGTTAAAAAATAATTTACCGGATCAGATCAGTCACTAATGATTATGTTTTTTTTTGTTTTTTTTTTTAAACTTTAAACAAACTAAATGTTTTTAAGCCTTACTGAGTTTTGCGCCTGAATTAAATTCAAGAAATTAAGATTTTATTTAAATCTTAGTGAAAAAAAAAACAAAAATGAAAAAGTTAATTTGATGAAAAATAAATAAAACCACAGTGAATCATTCATTCAGGTGAATTTTTTTTTATATTTAAGTAAGTATACTTTTTTAAGATATATATATATATATATATATATATATATAATTTATATATATATATATCTTATATAAATATATGTGAAATAAATTCAATATAATTTAATATGCTGATTTCGTTTTCAAGAATTTACCTCAATCGAAAATTATTGTTTTCACAAAATTTTAAAATGATTACGCACAGTCATATGATGATGACATTCAAATCGGCTTGATAATAAATTGAAAAAAAAACTGCTATCGAATAAATTATATAACTAAATTTTATTTTTTGCTGGTATAATTAAATAATAAGATAACAGAACTTCAGTAAAGATTAAATTATAGTTAAATACAATATTGAATGTTTCTCAACACAATAATACACGAATAAATTTGTTTTGAAATTTGTTTAATTTTGATTTGAATACTTAACTTCATATGAGGTACACATATACTTATTAAAGAAAGGTTCTTCTATTATGTTTAGTGATCAAAATAATTCAATGATAAAAGAAAAACCGCAACAAGTAACTAGTTAGTTAAGTTGTTCAATCAGTAAATAGGTACTGATCGTAATATTGTATAAAACTATAACATATTAAATCTATTGTATTATAGTCCTTCGGATTAGATGGCCTATTAAACAATTGATTAGTAATCTGTAAAATTTCTAGTATTGTTTTGATAATATTAAAATTTAAGATTTAAGCAAAATGGCAACAATCTATTTAAGAAACGTCTAAAGCCTAAAGTCTTTTCGCATAATATCATATTTTATGTATAAATTTTATATAATTAGAAAAATTATATTTACACTACTTAAGTAATATCCTATTCACATTACGCTCTATGACATGTTATCAGCGATTAGCTAGTTATACAAAGTATTATAACTAGAAATTTTGTATGTTAATGAAGCTATCATCAAGTAAAACATGTTTGTCGGGAAACACGAAACATTAAAGGTTTGATTTTAAAAATTAGTTCGATTTTTTTGATTATAACTATATACTTCGTGTTATTTTTTTAACAACTCTAGCAAAAGAAATATTATAAATATGATGACATTGATGTGAAATAATTTGTTTATTTATCTTTTATAAGCATAAACGGATATAAAAATAAAATTTTCCATTCAAATTTTCATCCGTAGTGTGAATGCGAATTTTTATAACATGACATCCTGGTTCGATACACTCGTAGTATCAGAATATAATGCTAAAAAGTTGAAATTTTGTGCTTATTTTTTAATTATGAAGTAAGTATGTAAAAATTGCACGTCAAATAAATTCAATTCTGTAAATCTAGTTTTGATAAAATTCAAAAATTTGAAGATTTTAAGCTTTGCTCTTCAAATTAAGCTTTGTTGTTCAAATTACACCATTTAAACATCTTTAACGTTTAAGACAAGTAAAATATTTTCTAAGTAACTACTTAAGTGTTTAAAAAGTTTATTTATTGTTATATAAATAAGTAGTTATGTCCATTATTTGTAAAGTTAATTAACGTAAATTTTATAAGGCTTTTAAAAAAAACGTATGACGTATCATTAAATAATAAAGCTTAGAAAAAGGAAGTTAAAAGAAACGCCTAACTTGGCTGTGTCGCTATTAATATAATACCCTTACTAACCACTACCACGTTTGATATATCAACACAGAAAATGATTTGAAGTTGATTAGTTTCGTTGATGATATACGAGGGCAATAGAAATAAATGCTTTTGTTGACGGCTCCCAGTGAAAAGTAAACGCACTTCTCAAGAAGAGGAGTTATATTTATATTACTACAAGAACATAAATAGTCGTATAAAAAATTGTTTAACTTCTGATACACCGCGCACGTCAATAGTATCAAGCAATATATTAATTTTAAAGTGCCTTGATCCTGTCTAAAAACTTTTAATATAAGTAGTTATGACAAATTTATTGAAGTGGTCGATATCAGGAGAGTGGTAATTTTTAAATAAATTTTTTATTAATGTTGCATTTCGACGTTTAGTACCTTTTTACTACTTAATAAAATTAATTAATTTGCATATCTCTTACTTTTACTAAACCTAAGTATCTCAAAACTTTTTTTTAATTTTTTATTGGACACTAAAATTGAATTTTTCAATTAACTTATATTCATATAACATGCGAAATAACATTATTTATAACTAGATATTTTCTAACTTCATTCCGACCATACAGGTAAGATATAGCTATATCACACACGTAATAAAATGTATAGTTATTGCACCCGATCGCATTTATTTTTGAGTAACTACCATTCTCATATTTGAATTGAAATTTAAGTTTTTCTTTTTAATCAATAACTAAGAAGGTAAGATAATGCACAATAATTATGATTAAAGGGAACGTCTGAAGAGTGACGTACATAGATTTACAATTGACTAAAATCACACTTAAAAAGTTCATTTATTACGAGATTTTATGTAAATTTTCTGAGTTGATTAGCGCTGAATCTGTTGCAGATAGGGTAGTTCGTATACAGGTTTTGTAGCCTATTAGGTGTGCTCAGATTAAAAAAGTATTAAAAAAAGCAAGCTTAGAAGGACATTTCAATATTACAAATATATAAAATAAATAGTTCAAATTCCTGATATACCGTCAACAGAACGATGCCATTAATAGAAAATTTTCCTATGCAATAAACTTCGGCGATTATGTCAAATAGACGATTGACCCCTTAATAAAGAAAAATTAAAAATTCTTTATCAGGCATAATTGACTCATATCTTGATAACAAAAATTCTTTTAAATATGATTTTGTTCAATCTTTGTTCAATTTTTGTCTCTTGATGACTTTTTATCAAAAACCTTCTTGCAAATTTTTTTCTTTGTAAAATGACATTTTGTTATACTTAAGCAAATCTTTTTTGTCAAGAGGGAAAATGCTAAATTCTTATATATATATATATATATATAGCTGCAATAAATACCGTACTTACTGTTTCGGAAAATCCTTAAGTTGTAACAAATCATCGATTTACTACTTAGTTTAACAATTTCAAAATTTGCACTTTGGTGAACTTGGTATATAAATAGAAAAATGAATCATATGATACAAAAAACAAAAACAAAAGTGAAAACTGGTAATATTGCAATGCAACGTCGAATACTGTATTTAATGTGCGAATGGATAAAACACGACATTTGTTGCTATGTAGTACTATTAAATATTTTGTGGTTTTTTGTTTATTTTTTTTTTTTCTGTTTCATTCACGCAATCCAAAACAATAAATATAAATAACTCATACTTTAATAAAATTGCAAGTTTTAAGCGACAAAATATTTCAATTTACTTAAAAATAGTTAAGTATGTAACTATATAGTTATATATACAACTACAACGTGATTTTGTTTAAATTCGTAAAATAAACAACTTATTTTTTATATTTTTTTTATTTTAATTTAAAGAAGTTTTTATGCAAAAAAACCATATTCATGAATCAGTAAAAATTTAATTCATATTTCAACAAATACAAAAGAACGTGATGTCTCATAACAATTTTGTGATGAAACGTGAAATTTTAATATGTGTATGTATAACAAATTTGTCTATACTTACAAGGTATATAATAATTAAATATAACGGCACAATATAATTTATACAATTTATAATGTGATTCAGATTTTAAAACTCTAGTATAGAGTGAGGAATATGTTTTAAGAAAGTTCTCTCTATTGAAATTTTGAAAACGTGTATAATAGTAGCTGCACCTCTTGTAATTGTAATTTAGAACTAGTTAACTATTTGTATATCAGAATAGTCATTTGAAATTCAGATGTAATCAATTAAAATTCAAAATAGTCATTTAAAATTCACAAATTCTATATAAATTATAAATTACTACATCTGAATTTTAATTGATTTATTTTTAAATACGATTGTTTTATAACTCGTAGTGAACACACACAGTTCCAAAATATAAGTTAAGGTATGTTAAGGTAATATCATAATCTAAGTATGTATATAATTTAAAATTAGTACATAGTTAGTTACATAGTTATGCAAATACTGTAGGTTATTGTTTTTGCCACTTAGAATGGAACTAGTATTTTGTATATACATATAACTAAGTAACTAGTTAAATATTAGCAAGTATTCAGTGTATATGTATAATATGACTATAAATAACTGAGTGTAAAAGAAATTATAAATTACTTATATAATTTGTTATAACGTTCTCTTATCCGTTGATGACTTGATTCCATCAAGTAAAAATCAAGTAAGTAGTTAGTTATAATCAAAAATATTAATTGATGCTATAAAAAAAAAACAAAGGAAAACAATTATTGCAACCCCAACTTATGAGTCATAATCAAAATTTCTTTTGTTTCAAAAGATAAAGATACTAACTATTTATTTCATTGTCTTTAATTTTTTATATGAAAATAAAAAAAAAAAACAATTATAAAATAAAGTATAGAACACTAAAAAAGAAATAATTTGTATAACACACCTCTGAATACAATACATTATTAATAAAATTGCCTCGCAGAGTGAATTGTCTAAAATTTTATTCAAATATTCATATTAGCCCATGTTCCAGCATTCTCTGGAATGTGAAGTTAATGGGAATATGAATTTAAATTCTCTGAAATCCAAAGTAGTGTTGCAGCATTTCCACCATTCTCCCGTATTCGAATAAATTATTCTCAATTTCGAAATATCTAAACATAGGTTATGGACCGTTATTTTAAAATTAAAAAAAAAATTTATTAACTAAATCGAGGGTACTCTATCGATTAATGATATTTTCAACTTCCGGGAAGGACCAGTAAGGGGTCTTTTAAGCTTGAAATTTGCTGAAATTTGCGGAAATCGAGATTTTTAAATTGGAAGGGATACTTTTTTATACAAATTCGGATTCTACGCCATAAGACAACAAACCTATAAGAGATTTAACTAAGTTCAATTAATTTCAATGCATTATCAATTGTATACGAATGCTCTTAATAAACCTTGTAGGTCGATTAGCGAGAAATTAGATACTAAATATAAGTTTCAAAACCGATCTAGTTTACTCGTAACCATAGCTGGTAGCCTAATGATAAAAACGATTATTGAGTTAAAAAATATTGTTTTTAAAATTAACTGAAGTGATATGTCAAGTAAATAAATCACAACTATCCCTTGCTCCAAAGTAATAATTACTTAGTGTAATAAATGAAGAACTGTAATTTACTTTAATCAAATCTAAAAAGATAATGCTGACAAAAAAAAAACAATAATAATAAAACATGCGTTATTCCTATTTCTATCTTACAATCTTAATAGTTTCATATCATGAAGTTGATTCTGAAATGCGGAAACTGAAATACATATTTATTTATAACAAAATGTATAATAAACATACTTACTTAGGGTGCTGCAGAGAATAATATTTTGTTGGTTACCCTCTATTTATTTGTTTATAATTCCTTTTAGTAACTAAGTATAGAAGTTATACATTTGTTATTTTTTTTTAATGTTTATTGTTAAAATTTAAGAAATTATCTGGAAAGCAACTGTTCTTTTAACATACATACATTGTTACCTTACATAAGTATATGATAGTTAAAAAAACTTTTTATACCTACCTACATATTTAGAGATAGATTATTAAATAAAAAAAAAAAAAATTGTTGGGAATAGTTAACCATTTTGTTTTGACTTTTTCAATAGATTCTTAGTAAGTAAGTAAGTATGTAGCTTTAATTGTTTTAATGTCAAGGAACAAAACTCCAACATTGAATATTATATATAACTAATTTTTTTATATATCATTTTTTACGAGTACCTAAATTTTTTTTAACAAAACAGTTCTGTAGTTGATATTATATAGAAGTAAGTACCTTTAGTGCAATTACTATTAATTATACATAACTATAATAAATGACGACACAAAACGATAACAAAATTTCTCAAAGTAATTTTAATTAATTCACCATACTAAATTTTCTTTTGATTAATGGTAGTTAGTTAGATAGACTCTAAATAATTAATTTTTAATTGCAAAAATCTTATCTTTGTATAATAAGCAAAGATATATATATATATATATACATAATTAAGTAACTAGTTACTTATGTATGAAATTTCAAAAAGTTAATGAATGTAAACTGTAAAGTATTAAAATTGTAGAAATCGTTTGTGAACTTTATAAAAATAATTTACAGTCCTCAAAGAATTAAAATACTCTGCATCTTCTTCGTTCTATAGTATACGCATTAATATATACAAATATATATATATACTTATATAAGGTATTCGTAAATCTAATGCTACAACTACCGAAGTCTGCAATAGAAGACAAATAATGGTTAACATCATTAGACATGATCTGACTAAGATTGCTGACTGGGACAAAAAAAAAACAGAGTTGAGTTTCGCAAATAATGTTTTAATAAATATAAAAAATTCCAACAACCTTGTCAAAGTTTGAAATATAAGTTATGTATGTATGTATACATTGCAATTATTATTTAGTTAGACGATAAAATAAAATTAACTAAATTATTAAAAAATGAAAAGACTAATCTCCATAGTTACATACTTATATCAAAGTGTAAACAAATCAATGTAGTTTAAATTCTATAAATTATAATTACAAAAATACTGCAATGCAACTCTTACTTTTTTTTAATAACTAAAATATTTAAATAATTAAAAAAATTTAATTAGAATTTCGTATCAATTTACTTCTAACAAATCTAAACCTCTAGACTACAATAAAAGGATATTTTTGTGATAATACACATAGGTAGCTATACTCTAATACAAAAAATATTAAAAAATAAACCAACCTGCATACCTTTTGAATTTCATATTTTATTGCTATAAATTTGTCATATTGGAAAAGAAATTTTTTTATTTGTTTTCTTTCTCTTAAAATGACGTCATTGTACATAGCCATTCAAATTAAATAAGGAAAAGGAACTATAAAAACACGGTATATCTATTTACACAATACTTATATATATATAGATACAGTAACGTTAAAAATTATTTGTACAAATTAAAATTTAAACAAAAAATTGTTTTTGAATGAAATAGAAAAATATTCTGTCTAAAAAACAATAGCTATTGATTCCAAAACCCTCATACATTTCAAGAAAAAATATATGTAGTAAGTATTGTATAATGGAATACAAAGGAAATAATTAGTAACTATTTAAATTAAATTCATTTGAAAGTTCATAGCTTTTTTTATACGTAATAGCTAAAAAATAATGTAGAATCACGTATGGGCAAATTATTTTAACCACCACTGTACAACACAATACACATTTGAATTTGACATAATAGTTAATACATAAAATTGTATAAATAATAAAATTTACTTTAAATCGAGCAAGTTGAGTATTCTAAGCTTAGATATAAATTAAAAAAGCATATAAAAGAACTAAAATAGGCCATAATACTTAATAGGTAATAAATTAATAAAATATCTAAAAAATAACAATTTTTTTCCTTAAAAAAACTTCAAGGGACATAAGTACGTAGATAGAATATATTTAAACAAAAATTTATACTATAAAATTATATACATGGTTAGGTACATAGTTATTGTATAAAAATAAAAATTCTACTTTCTTAATATTGCAGTGAAAATTTTTTCATAAATATCCAGACAAGTTTTCCGGATTTCATATGTTATCAAGAAAAAAATACCAAATTTATGTTATTTTTAATAGTTTAAATATTGTTTATGTTCAGCAAAATAATTATAATCAAAGAATATTCAGTAGTTAATGGATTAGTTGTTTCTAAATACAAAGACGTAAATGTTTTAAATATCAGTTTAGCAAGACAAATTTTTAATTTCAGGAAATATTTTTAATAATTCTATTACTATATTTCACTACATAAATCTACCCAGCAATATGTTCTTGTTTATATACATGTAGTATACCTATCTAAAGTTAAACCATTTAAACTTAACTACCTATAGTTATATTATTCATTTTTATTAAAATTACTTGTGATACTCAGTAGTTAAGTTGTAAGTAAGTAGGTACTACATTCATTTGTTTATAATTTGATTTTATATGTACATAGGTTAATAACATAGACTAAAAGGTTAAATTTCTAATTTTATGAAAATTTGGTTAACTAAGTAGGTACATAGTTATAGATGTAAAATATTTTCGAAATCAAATTAAATACATCACAATCACAAAAACAACTTTAGGTAAGCATTAATAAACTGAGAAACGTTCTTTGGCGTCAGATTAAAATTTATATGTACTTAATTGTTGATTAATAAACCAATATTTTCCTTTTAATTTTACTCTTGTGCATATCATACAGATAAGCGTATTTCGTGTAACTACATGTAGACTTTTTTAGTGTTTTGTATTCGATATTTATACTTTAGGACTTTAGGGACCGTCAATTGGTAATTAACAATATCAAACAATAATCAATATGATAGAAATTTTAAGAAGTAATTATATACAATATATAAGTACTTATGATACTACTAAGTATATTTGATCATATTTTATATTTGTTATAATATAACTACTTAACTATTTCAATTAAAAATATAACTTAATTTTTTATCATTAAAAGCAAATTTTATTGATAATAAATGGTAAGTTTTTTTCGGTTTATTTTCAGGAATTTATCATGAATTTACCATTGTTTATTCTTGAATTTGTTTTGATATTATTGATTCTTGAAGCTTCGAAATGACGAAATAGATCGCCTCATATATGAATAACACATCAGAAAGCACGTTAGTTTTAAGCTACAAGAGAAACCTTTGTTATAAAATATAACATGAATCAAGAAACAAGTTAATTCTGGAAAAGATTGAATTATTTAACTATTGCATATATAAATTCTGTCAAAATTCTTTCTCTCGAATGAATAGTTCAACGATTAATTCATAAAATGTCTTTTTGAAAATGTATTTAATTAGTAATAAATTCTACTACCTCTACCTATCTAATTTCAAAATATTATTTTACTTAACTATAACGAACTATTTGTATATATATAAAATTAACAATCAATTAAGTGTGAATTATTAAATTTAGTGGAAGTTATCTATAAAAATAAATGTATACATGAATAGGTACACATACATTTTACATTGTACTATTATATTTAATTGCTTAAGTTATTTAGAATTTTATTCTTTTTATAACAAATTAAAATAAATGTTTGGAAATCTTATAAGATATAATTATATAAATAAAGTCATGCTCAAACCACTCTAAAATTTGAATGCAAAGAATTAATTTTTTGACGAAATGATGATTCATTAAAATTTCAATTTTGGTATTACTTTCATATAAGTACTATACATAAGTATTATAAAAAATATTATACAATATTATAGTAAGTATGTATAATTAATTAGTAATAAATGAAATAAATAAAAAAAAAATTCAAGTCAAGTTATTTGAAATCGGTATCATACACACTTATGAGGTGATAAGTAATGTCAGTAACTAGATATCTTATGAGCAACAAAAAAAAGGAATTCTTATCAATTATATGCATACATACCCACACAGTGACAGATAATAATTTTAATTTTTTAGATATTCATATTATACGTATACCCTTCAATATTTATTTATAAAAAAAATATCTAGTTATTCTGAATATTTATATATATGTACATATATGTACATACTTATATTGTATATTTATTATAGAACCTTATAACGATTTCAAATTTCTACAATAAACATTCATGATTCAAAAAAAAGTTTGCTTTTAAAAATACGTCCTCCTTTTATATATTATGCTTTGGTAACAAAAACAAAAATACACAATTGAAAATATTAAGTATTATATTTTTGTAGATACATATATATACTTGTGTATATAAAAATATAAACGAATCTATTGAATAAATTGAATTTTCAATAAATAAAAAATTGAAACAAGAGGCGTTGCCCCGTAAATTTATTTTATCATAACAAACCAAATTTAAAACCAAATGGGATATTAGGAAGTCAATTTAATATTTGTCCCATCAAAATTTTTCATATATTATAATTTAATAATATATTTTATATACATATTATTAATTATTATGTATACAATTTTCATATAACCATATATATGTATAAAATATATATAAAATTATTATCTACATCATCACATCATTCATTCACTTGTCAAAAATTTATAATTTTTTTTCTTTTATTTTCATTTTCAGTTTAAATATTTTTTTTTTATATAGCCTAAAAAGTTGGCTTATTATTACTTTTTTTGTCATAATTTAAATTAAATATCAATAATAATAAAGTTCTATTCTTATAATATATAAATAAAATTTTTTTTTTAAAAAAACTATTGTATTTTTTTCATTTTTGAAGTTTTTATTGCACAAAAACTGAAATTTCTTATTTTATTTTTTGTTTTTGGAAAAATTACAACAAAATAAAACAAAACATATACACACAAATTTTATCCCTTCAATTTTCTTTAATCTTTTAATTTAAGGTTACCTATTTTTTTTTTTTTATTTTATAAAGAGCTTACTTTTTTATTCACTAATTTTATTTTATTTTTTTTTTATTTCGAAAATAGTTTTATTTATTAAAACAGTTATATATAATTTTTATTCACATATAAAAAAACTAGGCTATTTTTTGATAAAGTATAACTAACTGTATAGGAAATTTTATTTTTTTTTCAAGCTTCTTTTTTAAATTATTACTTTTATCGTAAACGCTTAGAACATGACTGATTTCGTATTCGTATATAAAAAAAAGTCATCAAACGAACGCGCAACTCAAAATTTTGCAAAACTTCAAAACAATAAAAGTATAGCTTACAGCTTTGGAACTAAAGAAAGAGACAATATACAACCAATTGTCATATGTCATTAAAATAAGAATTAGTTTTGAATTATTCGTATACTACCTTTATACAAATATTAATTTATCACGAAATAATTCTATTTATTTATTTATTTATTTTAACAGTTGATCCTACAAATAAATCTGTAGGTCAACTTTATAGGTCCTTTTCCCTTTCGAAATGTAGGCCTTTTTAATTAAACTATATTAATTATTTGGTATATATTTTGTATATTATATATTTATATTATTTTTTTTTTTTTATTAGTTATATTATATCTTTATTAATTATTAAATTATATTTGAACCGATGTGGTTGTATAGAAAATTACATTTTTCAGTAATTTTCACCATTTGAAAAATTTTTCGGTTCTCACGGGGTTTGAACCCGTGCTCCTTCGGTCGTTACATTACTACACTCGAGTGCTTTACCACTCGGCTACCGAGGCCACTCGAAATAATTCTTTTAAATAAAATTTTAGAAATAAAAGATACTAAAAGTCTCTATATAATGTTTTTTTATCGAACTAAAATTTCTAATTCAGTTCAGTTCAGATATAAAATATAGGTCCAAACGATTCTTAAAAGTGGACAGAGAAAGACCAAAAAAAAATTTGATTTGTTGTATTTATCTCACTCTATCATCAAATTTATTTAAAATATACTAAACAACAAACTTCACAAGCGACATCTTCCAGAAAATTTATGTACGCACATTTGCAATTAAAAAATATAGATTGGTATGTACTTGTTTTTAGAGTATTATGATTTTAAATTAGTATGCATAATCTATGAAATGATAAACTATCTTAATAACAATAATCATTTACTTTTTACTGATAATCTATAATATGATTATATCTTGCAATAAAATATAAGTCAAAAAATGACCAAATTTGATTTAAAAAATAAACGGAAGCTTTAAATAACTTTGTCTGACATTATTAATAATCTATTCTTTTCAATTTTATGTATATTTAAAATTGTTAATTAGAATTATTCAGTTATTTTAATTTGTATAATTTAGCTTATAAAATAATAATAAATAATAAAAATAATCTATGCTCAAGATTTATAGAATTATTTTGGTCTTTTCTTCTACTAAATGTACTCTGATGTGTCATAAATAAACAGTTTTGTAAAATTTGAACGTTGTTAAAATTATTTCCTTTATCAGCATCAGCTGTTTTTTGACATTTCAGTTTCTTTAGACATTTATTTAGACAAGGTGTATTTAAAACATAAATAAAAAACATGTTTTAAAATAGAATATAATTAGTAGAGTATTTTGGAAATTTCAAATTTTAAAAGTACTATTTAGTGTTGTTAAAAGAATGATACTCTCACTTACAAAGATTAAATTTAAAATTCAATTTTTAAAATCATGCCTTAAAGTAAATCGATTTTGTAGCAATATAAATATAAATTCTAATAAATTTAGTGAGAATTATTGCATCCATTTAGTAAAGTATGTAATAATTGTAAGCGGAAAATATATTTATTAAAATTATAGAACTTGTTTCATTCTATTTTAGAAAACATGATCATGAAAATTTCCTCTGTACTCTGCTTTTAGATGAAAATAAAAGAAGACATGCATTTGTCATAAGAGCTTTCAATGTTGAAATTGCGAAAATAGGATCAACAGTTAGTGAAGATGCGATAGCTAAAATAAAACTAAAATTTTGGTTTGATTCAATTGATAAATGTTTTGATAGCAAAACTTCTTATGTGGAAGATCATCCAGTATTAAAGGAGTTAAGACATGTGAGGTGAAATACAATACCGTTTTATCTTTTATAATATTTTATTTTGTTTTCTTTTTTAGACATCAACAGTACATAAATTATCTAAAATATATTTTAAACGTTTAGTAACAGCAAGAGATCGTCCATCAAATCAACACTTTATAACTATCAAAGATTTAGAGGATTATTCTGAACAAAGTGTATCATCAATGTATTATATTCTTTTAGAAATTTATGGAATTAAAGATATGAATATTGATCATGCAATTTCACATTTAGGTAAAGCTCAAGGTATAGTTAATTTAATGCGTAGTATACCTTATAGAAAGCGATCAGAAGCTATAAGTATTCCACAAGAAATTTTAATGAAACATGGAGTTAGCCAAGAAAGAATTTTAAGGGATAAAGAAAATGATAAGGGTGTTGAAGAATGTATATTTGAAGTAGCCACATGTGCACACCAACACTTGGAAAAATCTAGACAATTATCAAAAAATGTACCAAAATTTGTTAAACAAATATTTTTGCCAGCTGTTGCAGTCGATAGATACTTAGATCGATTGAGAAACTGTAATTTTAGGTACTATATATAAAAAAAAACTTTGTATGGTTAACAAATTTTTATGTTCATATTTCGTTTTAGGCTAACTAGTCAAAAAATGTTGAAAAGAGATAATCTTTTACCAGCAGCTTACTACTGGAACAAACTTAGATCAAAATATTAGAGAAAGTTACGGAAAACAGAAACGCTTAGAATATTATTTTTAAAATAAAGTAATATATAATAATATAATAATTTCTAATAACCGTTATACCGAGTTAAAAAAATTTTACTTGTTTTTTTTTTTTATTTTGTTCTTATTTTGTACTATTGTAAAACTGAAGTTAGTTCAAATATAAGTTTTGAACAAGAAGTACTCAAAAATAAAATATTTGAAATTTTTTTACATAATCTTGAAACCCATAATTCATTTCATTTTATATCTTGTATTTTTATATTTCGAATAATTTTATATTTCATACAGTAACTGAATATGGTTTATCTATATTTTTTTATTAATTAATTTTTTTCATTACTAAAATATGTTAAAATAGTTGATTAAATAACGGTATTAGTAACTAATAATTTTAATTTTTTTTGAAAATAGTAAGGCATAATATAAGCTCTATGATTTGTTGTTTGATTTAAAAAAATCTGTTTGACCAAATTTATTTGTAAGGACCAGCCTTAGTGAGGTTTTTAACCGAAATTCGAACTTATTCGGGAAACTGCCATATTAGTCTTATTAGGATATAGATTAGGAATATTTCACAAGCTAAAGCAGTTGCAGACCTGAAAATTTGTAATGAGATACTCCTTCAAAAATAAACGAACCCCTTTTTAACCATTTCATTTTCCAAAATTCTGATTGGCTAGCTTGGAAGATGTAGTGAAAGTAATTCTTATATTAGCTAGAATATTACTATAATTTTTGTGAAAAAGAATTTCTGGGACTTAAATAGTAAAATTAAAATAGACGATAATGTCACCAAAGAAAATGAGACAGTTAGTTACTTAACGGAATTTATAAATTTGTTTCATTTGACAAAAATTTAAATTGGGCAAGCAAATGTGTTCAAATATCTATTACGCGACTTCTATAATATTTTTCGGAAACCTTACTTACTTACTTACTTAGGGAGCCAACAGACCATGTAGATCCTATGCTTGATTCATCAACGTCCTTCATTTTTGTCGGTTATGGGCCCATTCTCTACCGATGCTTCGCCTCTCCAACGAAGGTTTGGTTATTTTTCTCCGTACCTCCGCATTGATGTCATTTGTATGATTAACGCTGCTTCCAATGTAGATAAACGCCTGAACTACCTCGAAATTATATGTGCCAAGACAGTGATGTTTTGGCCAATATGATGTTGAGAGGCCTTTTTTACCGACAACTTATATTCTGTTTTTTCCTCGTTTACTTTGAGATCCATTTTTTCTACTTTCTCTTCAAAAAGCCTCGACGACCACCCTATTCTTGCTTTTTTTACTCCTCACGTCTATTATTTTTATATATAAGATATATCTGTTCTTCATATTACAATCGACCACATTTTGATTTTGTAGTTAAGAATAAATTATAAATTAATTTTCTACTTATATTGAGTTGTATTGTTCATATATTCCTTCCAAACGATCATCTGATCGATCAGGTAAAGTGTGTTGTTAACAATTGACGAAATGAAATAATTGTTTTATTTATACAAAAATTAAGTAAATTGTCAATTTCTTTTTATTTTATGTAATGTATGTTTGTATATATTCATAAAAAAATCATTTATTTATTTCTTATTAGAATTAGCGTTTCTCACATGAGTCTTTTGTTTGCTTTTTTTTTTTAGAAAATTATGCTAACTCAATCGCTTTTCATTATGTTCTATCAGTGATTCAAATTATTATAAAAATTATGCTTAATCAATGGTCTTATCTAGGAGGGTTGTTTTATTGAATTAGTAAGTATAATTAATTTTCTTGGTTCTAAAATATCATGATTGAAGCACAGATAAATAATGAAAATGTTTAGCATTTTATATATTTTTTAATATATATTAAATAATAAAATAAGTTGTTTTTAGTCCATTAATTGAAAGTAATAATTCTAAATACACGAGTAATTTCAAGTTTTGTCTTATGTAATTAAAAGTAGAAAAAGTTATTTTATTTAACGCAAAAAAGTTGAAAACTTAATCAATAAGGGAATGAAATATTAAAGCATTTTAATTAATAAAAAAAAAATCCTTTAGATTATAGTCATATACGAGTCTAAAAAATTAAAAAAAATTAGAATTTTTTCATTTACATCCATTACTCGCATTTAATACATTATTCGTATGATATTACATTACTTTGATAAAATTTAACAGAAAAAATTATCACATATATGTACCAGATTTCGAATAGGACACATCATCAGGATCACGCACTAGCATTTCATTACATTCAAATCAATAATTAATTCGAATGTCCAGAAATATTTGCGATTTCGTTTGTTCCAATATATGTATAGATATTCTGTGCGTTTGCAATCTACACAGATTGTAAGAGTACCCAATAAAAAATGTTTACATTTCCAAGAGTTTTATCCCACGTAAGTAATCAATACAGTTCTGTTGAAAATTTTGTTAAATGTTCATTCATTTTTTGTTCCATCAACTGTTTGTTTCGACTGATGTAATTCGCAAATAATATTTTTGATGGTGAGAGACAAAAACCATTCTTTTTTGCGTTCAACAAATTTTAATTTGAAATCTCTTAAGGCTCAGGCATTTTAATAATGAATGGGATCAGTTTGTATATAGTTGTTATATTTTAAATTGAAGAGCATGAAATTCCATAAACATTGCAAAAAAACAGGACATTTATACAAAAATTAGAAAATAAGGGACATTGTTCTGCCCTGTATTTGGAAAATAATCTTAAGGGCAAACTTATTAAAAACAGAACAGACCTATAAATTACTGGACGAATAGTGTAGGCTTAACTGTGACCCAGTACTCTGCTCTATACTATGCTCTATTCAAGATTTTATTTTATTTGTTTACATTTTCTTAGATTACCCGAGAATATATAACAGGCCTATATATTGCATGAAGAGTCCTAACGCCATGGTAAACATACGTTTCATACCCTTTTCTACAAAAATCAAAATTTTTGAATATTAAAAATCCTTATATTCCATGAAACAAATATTGATTTGTATCCTGGCTTATACGATCCTGATATTGATTTGTTATAATTCTTCATATAAATGTACAACACTAGACAACAGATCAGAAGTAGGTACTTAATTGCTGATTCAATGAAGTAAACAAATGTAGTAAAATCTATCAGCAAATTTTTTCAGAAGGATTTAATTTGTTTTGTTACAGAAAAAAGAAAGAAACAGAGAGAGAGGGAAATTTAATATGAACTGACAACTGAGTCACTTTATTTGTTATTAAATCTTGTGTTTTTGTAACGAAACTGAATAATAAAAACATGTTTTTCTCTTTACTATTAAAATAAATAAATCAAAATAAAAAAAAAAAACATTTGATAACATTTTTTTTATATATGTTTTTTTTTTTTTTTACAAATAATTCCGATACAAAATCTAGCAAAATATTGAAAAAAGAGAGTTACACACTATATACATATATGAAAATTCGAAAGTATTCAATGGTGGTGTCTCTGATTTTTTTATACCAATTAATATAAAATCTAGTTTTCATTTTAAGTAGTTAAAAGAAAAAAAAATATTGTTTTTATTTAATATTAAAAAATATATTTGAATAACTCATTAATTATTCATTTATATAAAAATGAAAAACAAAAAAAAAAATTTGCAAAAATTAAATATTAAAGAGAATTAATATCGCATATCCTATAAATTTTTCCAATAATAAAGTTAATATATACTACTTGTCTATTATAGGATGGTTGATATCAAGATGATAATATTTCAATTTTTTTAATTCAAATCTATCAGGCATAACGAAATAACTATACTAATCTTGTAGAATTAGAAATATCCACTATATAATTAATGCAACAAATTTACCGAAAATATATTTGACTGTTGAAATCAAATGAGAACTCGATCTTGAGCGATTCAAATTATTAGGTATCTTAAATATATACATATAGTGGATAATCACTCACTGGGCGGCGCAGTAGGTAGAACACCTGCCTTTCAAACGAAATATCCAAAGTTTGATTTCCGAAGAAAGCAAAATAAAGCATTAAATTATGGGTTTTTCGACCTTTTAAAAGTGCCCTTTATCATTGGGATAAAATAAATAATAAAAAATAGTTGCAAGACGTTTATCAATACAAATAAAATGGAACCGTGCTATTATAAAGGTGAAGTATGATATTAAAATACATATAGTTTTCCATTAGTAGATATATCATAGAAATTTTAAAGATATAATTATTGTATGTAATTTTGTATGCCTTAAGTGTCTGTGTAAAAGCAGTTGGTGTTAATTCAATAGACTTGCATTTTTCTTCTTATTTTATTTTTAAGAAGGTGTTCTGCGTAGACACAACGTAGACGATTATCAGATCTATTGTACTTGCTGGTTTGATTGAAGACCTATGTTCTAATGATCTAATGAATCTAAGACCTATGGCAAAATTAAAGACCTACTTTCGTGAACGTTACTATGTCAATTTTCGAATCTGGTAGTTGAGATGTGAATTCATTGAATACCAGCAGGTTACATACATATTATTTTATTTAGTAAAATGCATTGTTAAAACTGTTGTTAAAAAAAATTCGGATATAGGTTGCCTATACTCTCCTTTGAATTGACGTTAAAGTTGCATTAACTTCGTATAAATTAGGATACCTAATTTATTCAAATTCTAAATGAAATTTCTTTAAAATCTTAGTACAAGAACTTATATGTGTAAAAATTAGAAGAATGCATTATTTTAAATGCATCTCCTATATTACTGGAATATGGATATGACAAATTAGTAATGAATAATGATAATATACAATATAATTCGATTATTTGTATACTAAATTTACTGAAATTTAATGTAGAATCATTAATTAAAATTATTAAAATTTTGACACTGATCTGACAATTTGAATATAATTTAACAAAAATATAAGCTAAGCAAAACTGTAACGTAAAAAAAAAACTTAAAGATAAATTAATTTTGATTTGTTTTATGTTGTAAAGAATAAAATGGTGTCATATTACATAATAATAGTACAAAAATAATAATGAAATAAAAATACAAAATGTAGGTACATTCTAAACTTGATTTAACTATGAGAACTGAAATTAAGTTTTAATTAATGATTAAACGGGTATTATAAACTTCATATAGAAAAAATTATTACAATCGATTAAATTTGTACAAAATTCAATGCGTCATTAATAAAATTCATGCATATATTATATACATACATATATATATATATATATGCGTGTGGTATTTTGTTTGCAAATTTTAAAAATACTTTGTTTTTGTTATTTGATTTAATTTTCATTAATAAATGAAAAATATCAATAAAAGCAATATCATGATGGGGTTATTTTGAAAATTTATTGCGAATGTAAATTTTCTTTGCATTCATACTGAAATCAAATCTTCAAGTTCAAAGTCCTTTGACTTATATATTGAAGATTGAAACCATACATATATACGTACGTACTATATAATAATGATGTTGATAGCAGTTTTATTTTGAATGTTTATATTTAACACTTCATTTACAACATTGGGTCAAATTGACCCGACCAATTCTCTACCATTAAAAAAAATAATGTTTTAAGCTTCTTTAACATTCATATACATATGTTTATTTCTTTTTTCTTTATTTAAAAAAAACATTTGTTCAATTGGACTGCTTGAAGAAAATATCTTAATTCAAAAAGTTTTTAAGCCATTTTGGCCATATAAAAACGCAGTGAAGCTGTTTTTTTTATTATATTGAATTTTTATTTCATGAAATGAATTTTAAAATTAAATTTAAAAAAACCAGCATCACAAAAAAATGCGAAATCAAATTTTCAATTTTTTCAAAATGGTTCTTTTAGAATATTCATTAAACAAAGTTAAACTAGCTGTGGAAAACAGTGTTTAAAAGGAGCAAATGAACAATAATAATTAAATTAATACAAAACATGCAAATGTTATTGTCAGTAGGTCAAGATGTCAGTCAAGCCCAATAACTCATTTTCCGTATTCGTATTCTCGAATAGTTGTGACTTGTGAATCAATATAAAATATAGTTAAGTCAAAGAACAAGTTTTTTTTATTTTTTTGTAATTATAAGCATGTATCAATATCATTATTATTACCAACTATGAAATTGGACAAAGAAGTCACTTTCACATATTAAATAATAAAAATTAAAATAGGATAAAATTTGTTAAAATGTATTAAAAAAGGATTGAATATAAATAGATGTAAAATCAGAGGTCGTAACACTTGGAAAAATTCAGATGACCAACATCTATTTAACCTAAATCCATTAATCAATAATTCACAATGCTAAAAATCAATTAGCAAATTTCTCAATTAACAAATTTGCAATTCGCAAATATCCATTTATCAAAAAATTAAAAAAAATTGTTTGTTCAGCAAAGACTTTGTAAATGTGTTATAATGATTTTGAAATTTGTTGTTTATGTCACCAATAATAATAAAGTACATTATCATTACCGTATTGTACTCAAATGCAAAACAGGCCAAGATAGAGTTTTAATAAAGGATTTGTGGTGGCATTTTTATACATAGCCGCTTTTGAATACAAAAATGAAATCTCCTTTATCCGCATGTTTATGTAAATGTCAGATTTTGAATTTGGAAAAATTTTAATGTTTGTACTTAGTAACTTCTTAACTACAAAATATTTATAGTACCTGTATATTTTATTTATGTTATTTGATGTTATTTTAAAATTTGTCAAACGGATGTTTTGCAAAGTAAAAATTTTACATCTAACCTATTTGGCAAATGCGTATTTGCGACAAAAGTTTTTTGGCAAGTGATTTTTTGCAAAATGAAATTTGCAAATTTAGTTTATGTCAACTGTGCTATTCCCGTAAAATCAGTTTAGTACTTTGAAGCTTTGACACTTTGACAGCGTTTTACACTTTTGATGATTTTTCAGCGTTTACACTTTGGCTTTTACACTTTGGCGTTTCGGCTTTTAACGCGTTGAAAATTCAATTTACGCGTTTTACACTTTGTTAAAAATATTTCTTGTTAAAAAATAACAATATTTAAAAATTTTTACTCTAGAAAACAAGTTTTTATAAAAACTATTTAAAATGGATATTTTCAATTTTCAGAATATTTTTTATAATTTCTTTTTTTATATTTTAAATAATTTTAATATTTGAAATATACCTCCGAAATTTTAAATAATAAGTTTTAAATTTGAAATAGCTACTGCCAATGCAATTTTTGTTTGAAAAATTACGAATACAAACAAAAACAAAATCTGTCAAAAGCATATAAAGCATGAAAAAAGTTGAAATTGACTTTAAAACAAAGTTGAATTGTGCTTGGAGCGCGTAACGCGTTTTGTCATTGAGTTTACTTTAATTTAAACAAATATATTCAACTTGAAATGTCAAAAGCGTAAACCGTTGTCAAGGCTTTCAAAGTGCAAAACGCGTACATTGAGTTTTCAGCTTTAGAATTAATTAGTTTAGTTTTGAGTTTTAGATTGATTGTTATATACATACTTCTAAAATAACATAAATTAATAATTTAATTAATAATTAAAATGTTTTGAAAAATAGTTAAAAAGATTAAAATAAAATTAATTAATTTTCAAATTAATATCCCTGCGATCTGCTTCCCTTAAACTGTCCCTTTTACTACATAACCAACCTAAATTAGAGCGTTACGTACGGCATAAAAAACAATAACATATTTGCGTTCCAAAATTCAAAATTTCAATTTACAGCATAATGATGGACACAAGGCATCCCAAATTGGGAATACATTGATATTTTCACCGTCTGTTGTTTCACTGTCGCTCGAGTGGTTTGGTATTTTTAATAACGGTCAAAGCTTGAGACGTTTGAATGGGAGCGCAAGAATTTTTATTTGAAATTATTTTTTCAAGAGATAAACTCCATAAGCCAAAATGTACAACCAAAATATTTTAATTGCTTTTGTGTATGTATTAATAAAAACTGTCCGAGTATATCTAACATTTTGCGATTTTTTTTAACGTAACACGTAAAACTCTTATTTAAAAAAAACTCTGATGTTTGCCAATCGAAAGGTGTTTGAGGGAAAGAATATCAAAAGGTAACAGGTAGGGAAATTAGAGGCCCATATGTATCGTTTTTAATATATATAAAAATATTATGTTATAATATTAAAAACAATAAAATATATTATTCTTTTGAAGCGCTTTTTTATTCCTAAATAAAAAAAATATTTTTCATAAATGAAAAAAAATTGAAAAAAAAACTACTATTACATTTTCTACTTCTCCTAATATTCTAAATACAAAAATTGTATGCTTTATAATTCCATTCCAATGCTTCCAAATGACAAATTCTGTCGTACAATTTTCAAATTATTTTCCGTTCCGACGAACTTCAGCATACATAAATTTTAAAATTTCGGATAAATAATGACATTTACAGACTGCGGAATACTTACGGACTTCAGCATACCAAATGCGAAATGTAATCGGAATTTAACATTCCGACGAACTTCAGCATAACCTTAATTTAAATAAAATCTTAATTTAAATAAAAACGGGGAAACTGCTACCTAAACGCGTATTGCTACTTTAGCAAAACTATTTTCGCATCTTAACATTTCATACTCTGTATTGCGAAATTAGCTGTTATGGATGAAACCTATAATACCATTACAAACCATAATACACCTATCAAAATTATTTAATTAAATTACACGCGCATAACAAATTTCGTAAACTAAACATTTTTACCTTTGGAATTTTATAAAAAATTTTAAATTAAAATAATATCACATTTCAAAATCATAAAATACATAAAATTCCAAAATCCAAATATTTACTTATTTCCTGTTTTTGTTATTAAATAAAATATTACGAAATTCCTGATGCAACGTCTAGACATTGCATCAGCAAAATTAAAAAAGTAAAATTAAAATTAAATACAAAGAACATTTTAGAACGCGTTTTCAAAAAACATTCTTTTCTTACTAGTAAAAGTGAACGGTCTAAGGTTCCGCGTACATAGATATATAACTATCTATAAAAAAGGTTTAAATAATATGTTTTAATAAAATAATACTTAATAAATAATTATATTGTGTTTTACATCTAATTAAAGTAATATTTAAATAAATAATTTGTTTTTAATTATTGTTGTTTTTTTTTATATTATAAAATACCCGTTCGAAAATTGGCGCAGTCGGTAGGATGCGCTAAATAGTGTGAAAAATTAATTAAGCAAAAGAAGTGCAAAATTTTACACGCTTGCGTTTTAACGCTTTGAGCGCACCAAAAGTTCATTAAAAGAAGTAATGAACTAAAACTTGATAAACCAGAAGAAGTGGTAAACAGACCAATAATACAAAAAAAAAACAATTTCATAATAATTGAAAAAATTTAAAAATATTCAAAACAAAAATATCTACTTAAATAAAAAAAAAAAAAAAAAAAAAAAATATTGTACATCTTTAAACTTGAACCATCACCGGAACCAAATACATCCAATAAAGAAAAGTTTCAACACATCAACAGAAGACAACATTCAAGTATACATCCAGTTAAAGAAAAGTTTCAACACATCAACAAAATACAACATATAAGTAGTAAGTCTATTAATATTTTATTCCTATAAAAAAAAAAGTGTCAAACAAAAATTATACTTTCAATTTTTTATAAATGATAGTACACAAATAAATACAGGGAACTCCTGTCACATAAAACTAATCTTTAACTAATAAATAAATAAAATTTCAATAAATAAACAAAAATAAGTTTTAATAAATTGTAAAAAATATAAATTTAACTACCTAACCGTCATAAATGACATTTCAATAAATATATAAATTTTAATTTCATCAATTATTGTCATAAGTATAATTAAATAAAACTGCCAGAAACTACAAATTTATTGAATGTCACAAAATTAATAATTAAAATTTATTTAGTTAAAATTTTCAAAATATATTATATGAACTCCAGTATCGAGGATTTAACAGACTTAATCGAAAGGATTACAATAGATGTTGATGAAAACAACATTCTAAATTTGACTGATCTTCCAAATTTAAATCCAACCAACCTTCCAAACCTAAACGCATTTACTTACAACAAAACAAATATGGCATTGACACTTACCATAGATCCCCTAAAATACTTAAGTAAACTTCCCGAATTTTCTGGAGACTACAGAGACCTCCAGAACTTCATAGATTTAATAAACAGAATTAGTTCCAAAATGCTTCAATACGACGACCTTGCACAAAATATATTTTGTGACATAATTAAATCTAAACTTCGTGGTAGAGCACGCGAAGTGATAGAAATAAACAATCACATAAACTCGTGGCTCGAAATGAGAGAGATACTAATAAATAATTTTGGCGACCGCTCTAGTTTAGAAGAATTATTCGATCAATTAAGATCTGTGACCTTTAGAACAAATTCTGTAGATTTCTATAATGAAGTCAAAGTCGTCCTGAGGAGACTAAATATTAAAACACGTCTTTTAGAAGATGATCTCACAATAGTGCAAACTCAAATAAGTAATAATAAAAGTTCTGCACTTACAATATTTAAAAATAAACTTCCCGAACCAATGCGTTCGATACTGTATTGTCGAAACCCCGAAAACCTAGAAACAGCCATGGACATACTTCATGAAGCTGGATACGCCTATTATCAAATAAATTCTAACGGAATAAATAATAGATATAATATAAGACAATTTAATTCAAGTAACATTAACAATAATAATAATAATAGTAACTATGTAAGCCACTCGTCAAATAATTCAAGGAACTATAACAGTAACAATTCGAGTAGAAATAATAACAACACTAAAAATAACAATCAAAATAAGTTTAATACCAACAGAAATGCTTCTTTCCCTAGAAATTCTTTCAATAATTCCAACAATTACAGAAATAATTCAGCCCCTCGTAACACTAGATACAACAGTTCACCTAACCAAAATTTCCAACAACGCGTAAATCAGTATCCTAACACGCAAACTACTTTTTCCAATAATAGATATTCAAACACAGGATATCCACAAAATAATTCACAACAACCAGTATCACCTGGAAATCCTTACACCAATAATTCACATAATCATGGAAATAACAATTCTCCCTCTAATAATAATAACCAACTTCCACCTCCAGAACCAATGGATGTGAATATTAGTGAAATAAAAAAAACCGAACCCGGAAATTTTCTTACACTGGCCTCAACCACGGCTTACCACATATAGTAGTTGAAGGTAATATAAGACCACTAAAATTTATAATAGACACTGGAGCCACTCATTCTATTATAAATCCTAATTTATGTAACCCAAAATATATAGAGCAACTTGAAACTAAAATTCTACTTAAAACAATAAAAGAAGACGTCACTATAACACAAAAAGCTTTTATTCCATTATTTAAAGAACTAGGAAACCAACAAACGAAAATGGAAACATATATATACAACTTTCATAAAGATTACGACGGACTAATAGGAAATAATGTTTTGATACCTCTTAAGTGCATAATTGATTACGAAAAACAAACTTTAAACACTAAAGAAAAAAAAATAAAACTTCACTTCTCAAACACTCAACAAAAAGTTGGTTATAAAATGGAAAAAACTGGTGATATTGAATTAGACATCCTAGTTCAGCAGAAAGAAGGCCTAGCTTATGTAGAGGAGAAGAAGTCCTCGGATGGCAAGGTAACTTTAAAAGAAAATATTTACGAGGTGAAAAATTATAAAACAACAGCAAAATTAAATATAAAAGATAAAAATACTAAGAAAATTATTTATTTTCATCCAGTACAGACCCAAGTAGTGGATCACAACAATTTTAATATAATAGAGAAAACAAAAAAGACCGAAAACATATTAGATCAAATACGAACAAACCATTTAAACGAAAGTGAAAAACAACCACTCCTTAAACTTATAAAAAAATTCTCAAATCTATTTTATCAAGAGAACTCTTGCCTATCTTTTACCAATTGCATTAAACATAGTATTAGAACAACAAATGAAGTACCCATATATGTTAAGTCATATAGGTATCCTCAGATACATAAACAAGAAATAGAGCAGCAAATAGAAGACATGTTGAATAAAGGTATTATCCGGCATAGTACTTCACCTTACTCTGCACCAATCTGGATTGTCGCAAAGAAGGCGGACGCCAATGGTATAGCAAAATGGCGACTCGTTATTGATTACCGCAAATTAAACGAGGTAACCATCGATGACAAGTATCCAATCCCTAATATAGAGGATATATTAAGTAAATTGGGAAGATGCCAATATTTTACTACGCTCGATCTTGCAAAAGGATTTCATCAGATTGAAATCAATGAAAACGATATACATAAGACAGCATTTAGTGTCGAAAACGGTCATTACGAATTCCTTAGAATGCCTTTCGGACTAAAAACGGCACCCGCTACATTCCAACGTCTAATGAATTACGTACTAAAAGAATATGTTAACAAAATCTGTCTGGTCTACTTAGACGACATTATTATTTTTTCAACTTCTCTAGAAGAACACCTAAATTCTTTAGCTAAAATTCTCCAAAGACTACAAGAATCCAATCTATCCGTCCAGCTAGATAAATCGGAATTTCTTAAGAAAGAAACCGAATTTCTGGGACACATCGTTACACTCGATGGCATAAAACCTAACCCCATCAAAATAAAATGCATTAAAGAATTTCCAATTCCTAAGACCCCAAAACAAATAAAGCAATTCCTTGGTCTTACTGGATACTATAGGAAATTCATAAGAGATTATTCCAGAATAGCAAAACCCATAACCAAATATCTAAAAAAGGGACAAAAGATAAACCTCGGTGATCCCGAATACACATCAAGTTTTCAAACATTAAAAACCTTACTGATCAATGAACCCATTTTAAAATACCCCGATTTTAACAAAATGTTCACAGTGACAACCGATGCAAGTAACTATGCATTAGGTGCTGTATTGTCACAAGACGGACACCCCATATGCTACGCGAGCCGTACACTAAATGAACATGAAGTAAACTACAGTACAATAGAAAAAGAATTACTAGGAGTTGTATGGGCAACTAAGTATTTCCGCCCGTACATTTTCGGTCGCAAGTTCATTATAGAAACTGATCATAGACCATTACAATGGCTTTTTAATATAAAAGAACCAAACTCAAAGCTCGTAAGGTGGCGACTTAAGCTATCTGAATTTGATTACGAGATAAAATATAAAAAAGGCGTTAAAAACGGAAATGCCGATGCTCTATCACGCATCGAAGTCAACTTAATAGATGATACCGAAGAAAATGAAATCCCACTAAGCAAATCCCCATTGAATCTATTTAAAAACCAAATCATGATCTGCAAAACAAACTCCGGAAGCTTAAGAATCAAGAACAAGAATATATTTGACAAAACAAGAAAAACCATCTACGTTAAGACCCTTGATACAAATACTGCAATAACTATTCTGAAATCCCATTTTCACCCAAAGTTACTCAACGCTATCCTTATAGAGGATCCCGAATTTTATAAAACTATAAACGAGACCTTTCAGAAACACTTTGCCAAACAAAATATTTTAAAAATTATGAGATGTAGCAAAATCCTTGAAGACATAATAGACGAAGAAACCATAGCAAATCTAATTGAAGAAGAACACCTGAGAAACAACCATCGTGGTACCTCCGAAGTTTATAAAGAATTACAATTAAAATATTATCACCCAAAATTACACGACAGAGTTTCCCAATTCATAAACAACTGCGAAATATGTAACTTGGAGAAATATGAAAGAAAACCTATTAAAATGAAATTTAAAATAACCGAAACACCATTATTACCCAATCAAGTTATCCATATAGACGTATTCTACTCTTTAGATAAAACTCTTTTCCTAACATTTATTGACAAATTTAGTAAGTTCGCCCAAGCTATCAAAATAAATGCCCGAAGCTGGATAGAAATCAAAAGAGCACTTTCACAATACCTAGCAGCACAAGGTAACATACAAAAAATCATAACAGATAATGAATTAGGGTTTAAAGCCCTCCCACTAAGAGAATTCCTACAAAGAGAAAATATTGAAATACACTTTACATCGAACAATAATCACACTTCTAACTCTGATATTGAAAGATTACACAACACCATCAACGAACACATAAGACTTTTAAGACACGACGAACGCATGAACACCGACACAGTTGAAGAAAAAATCCTAAAAACAATAACTATCTACAATAATACAATACACTCAACTACCAATAAAAAACCCATAGATTTTAAAAATGGAAATATCAAGAATGAAGAATACGCTTCTATTAGAGAACGTATTCAAAAGATCAAAGAAAATATTATAAACAAATTGAATAAGAAACGAGAAGAAGTCGAAGTAAATGCAGGACCCACTTTTATAATAGACCCTAGGGGAGGGAAAAATCATGCAAAATTTAGGAAAATGAACATCGAAATTTTAGATGAAAACCATGTTAAAAATAAAGAAACCGGTTCGAAATATTATAACTCACATGTAAAACGCAAGAAAAAGTTCCAAAACAACAGTCTTCCCACAGTTAAAGCTAAAATTAAAGAAAAAAAACAAAAAAAAAGAAAAAACTAATAAAAATAATTCTTACAGGTCAAAATGCGAACAGCCACCATTTACTGTACACTCATAACACTTTTACCCACGATACTACCTCAGACAATAGAAGTCCAAAACATAGACAACAACCATGGCTATATTACTATCAAACTAGGCAATAGAAATATTATAACAACTTATAAACATTACAGAATACGAAAATACAAAGGACTTGATCTACAAAAACATAAAAACAATAGAAACAAAAGCAAATCTTATTACACCCATGTATAACACAATTACACACAATTTTAATTTACTAGAAAAGAAAATACATAGTTTAAAACCACATAAAAGACAAACTAGAGGTTTAATAGACGTACTAGGAACTGGACTAAAATACATAACAGGCGTCATGGACCATAATGACGAAAACCTAATTACAAAAAAAATAGAAACATTATCTGAAAATAATAAAAAACTAATACAAGAAAACAACAAACAAATCCAAATAAATAACCAAATTGACGACCAAATTAAAATTATTACCAAACAAATTAAAAGCCAACAAAACGCCTTATCAAAATACCTTAATACATTTAACCAACAAAACGGTAACAAAATTCTAAAAATCGAAGACGAAATAGAGTACATACAACAAGTTTACCAAATTAACTATGACATTGACCTATTGAAGAACCACATAGACGATATAGAACAGGTAATACTCACTAGTAGACTAGGTATATTATCCAAAAATATACTGACAGAAAAAGAAATCAATACGATCCCAAATCTAGAAACATTTAAAGAAATAAAATTAGTAGTCGCATTTTATTTAGAACAGATTATCATTATATTACTAATACCAAACTACTCCGAAAAACCGCTTACAGAAATACTTATAGAACCAATTCCTAATGGACAGAATAAATCTTTGATATTGGATGAATACACTGTATTAGTGGACGATAAAAATAATATATATAGTTCAAAAGTAAAAGAAAATCTTAAGAAAAATTTAATTATGATTGAAAATGATTGCATTACAAATATTTTGAATTTTAAAGAAGCAAATTGTATAATGAAAAAATTTGAAAAACCCGAAATTAAAGAAATTGTACCAGGAATACTTGTAACTAAAAATCTCATTAAAGCAAATTTTAGACAAAACTGTAACAATTTAAATATAAGTACTTCAAAAAATAATCTAATAAAATATGAAAATTGTAAAGTAGAAATAAACGGAAAAATTTTTGAAAATTATTATACTACAATTCATGATAAAATAATTTTACCACACTTTGTAACAAAAATTAAAGAAAATAAAACGAATGATGTAATAAAATTTGAAGAAATACACATAGATAGTATTAAAAATAATAGAAAAGAAATAAATGTAATAAAAAACGAAAAAATAAAAAACCTTGGTATAAACATATCAATAAATGTATTTATTTTAATGTTCATAATTACAACAATGTTTGTAATAAAAAAATTGTTAATTAGATTTAAGATGCATAAGGAAATTGTGATAAATACTTCGTCGGAGCCTCAGACTAACGGTGGGGGTGTTATGGATGAAACCTATAATACCATTACAAACCATAATACACCTATCAAAATTATTTAATTAAATTACACGCGCATAACAAATTTCGTAAACTAAACATTTTTACCTTTGGAATTTTATAAAAAATTTTAAATTAAAATAATATCACATTTCAAAATCATAAAATACATAAAATTCCAAAATCCAAATATTTACTTATTTCCTGTTTTTGTTATTAAATAAAATATTACGAAATTCCTGATGCAACGTCTAGACATTGCATCAGCAAAATTAAAAAAGTAAAATTAAAATTAAATACAAAGAACATTTTAGAACGCGTTTTCAAAAAACATTCTTTTCTTACTAGTAAAAGTGAACGGTCTAAGGTTCCGCGTACATAGATATATAACTATCTATAAAAAAGGTTTAAATAATATGTTTTAATAAAATAATACTTAATAAATAATTATATTGTGTTTTACATCTTACTTACTTACTTAGGTGGCCAACAGACCATGTAGGTCCTGGGCCTGACTCATCAACATCCTCCATTTTTGCCAGTCACGGGCGGATTCTCTCCAGTTGAAGATTCGAAATTGCTTTAAATCCGCCGATATTTCGTCTCTCCAACGAAGGTTTGGTCTGCCCCGACGTCTTGTACCTTCGGGTCTGGAATCGAAGATTCTCTTGGCTGGAGCATTTTCGTCCATCCGCTCTAGGTGTCCGAGCCACTGTAGTCTCTTGACTTTAATTTTTGTGACTACGTCCACCTCATTGTACAGCTCATAGATTTCGGCATTATATCTTCTCCTCCAGACCCCATCGACGTTTTCAGGACCATATATCCGACGAAGAATTTTTTTCTCGAAGACACCAAGCGCATGCTCACTTGCCTTAGACAGTGTCCATGATTCTGATCCATAAAGCAAAACCGGGAGTATGAGCGTTTTGTAGATTTGTACTTTGGTGTTTCGAGAGAGGAGCTTTGACCCGAGATGTTTTGACAAACCGAAGCAGCAACGGTTTGCAAGGGTTATTCTTCGCCGTACCTCCACATTGATGTCGTTTGTGGGATTAACACTGGTTCCAAGGTAGGTAAACTCCTGAACTACCTCGAAATTATATGTGCCGACAGTGATGTTTTGACCAATATGATGTTGAGAGGTCTTTTTATTCGTTTCGCTTTTTCTTCAATCTGGGTAAAGGCCTCGACGACCGCCCGTTGTGATCTGGCGATGATGTCAATGTCGTCGGCATACCCTAGTAGTTGAACAGATCTGAAAAATATAGTACCGGCCGTGTTTACTTCCGCTCGTCGCACTATACGTTCCAGTACTAGATTGAAGAAGTCGCATGATAGTGCATCTCCTTGTCGAAATCCGGTACACGTCTGGAAATAGTCAGAAGTGTTATTTCCAATCACCACAGCACATCTTGTGTTTTCCAGTGTCATTTTTGACAATCGGATGAGCTTGGCTGGTACACCGAATTCCGACATAGCAGCATATAGCTCGCTGCGGTATATGCAATCGTACGCAGACTTGAAATCGATGAATAAGTGGTGTGTATCGATTTGAAACTCATGGGTCTTCTCCAGGATTTGTCTAAGTACGAACATCTGGTCGCTTGTTGATTTTCCGGGGCGAAAGCCGCATTGATAACTGCCAATAACAGCGTCACAATACGGCTTCAGACATTCGCACAAAATGTTGGACAGGATCTTATATGCAATATTTAAGAGGGATATTCCTCTATAGTTTTTACAGGACATGGCGTCGCCCTTTTTGAAAATGGGACATATAGAGCTGGTACTCCAGTCATTTGGCATGCTTTCTTCCTTCCAGATGTTGCCAATGATTTGGTGCATGCAGTTAACCAAAACATCGCCTCCAGCTTTAAATAATTCAGCTGGGAGTCCATCAGGTCCAGAAGCTTTGTTGTTTTTCAGCTTGCTGATGGCTTGGCCAACAACCTCTACAGTGGGTGGTGGGAGGTTGCTGGTAATGACTGGTGCTGGTGTTGCTAGCTCTTGTTGTTGTTGTTGCTCTCCATTTAGCAGCTGCTGAAAGTGCTGCTTCCATGTCTCCAATATCCCTTGCGTTTCGGTAACCAAATTTCCCATATTATCTCTTAGCGCGTGTGTAGCGGGTTTATAGCCAGCTGCCAGTTGCTTGGCTTTTTTGTAGAAGTTCCGCACTTCGCCTCTATTTTTATGAGATTCGATATTTATGAGCAGAGATTTTTCGAAGTCCCGTTTTTTCCGCCTGATGAGTTTCTTCTCATCTCTTCTTTTAGCCTTATATTCTTCCTTCGCTGCTCTTGTTTTCCGTTGCAGCGCTTTTTTATACGCCTCGTTCTTCTTCAACGTTTTTGATGCACATTCCTCGTCATACCATGGATTTCTGGTATTTCGTGGTTTGAAGCCAATTGTGTTTGCGGCTACCTCTTTGATGATACTGGCACAGTTTTTCCATTGATCATCAATCGAAGAATGGTTTGAAGGAGGTGTGGCTGTTAAATTTAGGCTAATTTGCTCTTTGAAGCTTCTGGCTATCTCGGGCGACTGCAGGCTACTAATGTTAAATTTGGGATTATGATGTGACTGCACTGTTTTAACATTAGATATTCTGGCTCTGAAAAGTGCTATAACCAAAAAATGATCAGAGTCGATGTTAGCCCCTCTGTATGACCGTACGTCCAGCACGCACGATGAGTGGCGTGCGTCAATCATAAGGTGATCAATTTGATTGGTTGTACGGCCATCTGAAGATAGCCAGGTGAGGTGGCTTTATGAATATCTTTATGGGGAAATTTGGTGCTGCTTATAACCGTATTATGCGCCGCTGCAAAACTGATCAATCGGTAACCATTATCGGTGGTGTGTTGATGGAGACTATGTTTACCGATTGTTCTGCCGAAAATTTGCTCTCTACCGAGTTTAGCGTTGAAATCCCCTAGCACAACTTTTGCATCATGTTGCGGGCAAGCTTCGTATGCTTTTTCTAACGCGTCATAGAAGTCTTCTTTCTCTGTTTCTTCTTTTTCATCAGTAGGAGCATGCACACATATTAGGCTGATGTTGTAGAAGGTGCCTTTAATGCGGATTATGGCCAGACGTTCGTTAATTGGTTTGAAATCAATAACATTTCGTCTTAGCCTGTCTCCGATTGCAAAACCGCATCCAAATATGTGGTGTTTTTCGTGGCAGCTATAGTATATATCGCATTTTTGTTTCCTTATTATTCCGGTTCCTGTCCAACGCAATTCCTGTAACGCAGTGATGTCAGCTTTATACTGCGTGAGGACATTTTCCAATATGTTAGATGCACCTGGGCTGTATAGTGTTCGAACGTTCCAAGTGCAAATTCTAAAATCAAAATCCTTACGAGTTCCGGGTCTGTTTCCAATTAATCCATCCATATCCGAGGCTTGTTTTAAGTCTTTCATAACTATGTTTTTTTTTATGGGTTAGGTAGTTAACCTAACGCCAACCTTCAATCTGAAGGGTTGTTTTTGCGCACTTACAATTTTGGCCTATCGTATAAGCGGATGCTGTATAGGATAGTTTCCGGAGGTCACCACGTGGAGGTAATGTAAGCACTTGCTCAGGAACTTGACAGTTGCGCATCTGGGTCAGCGACCGGTCAGATGTTACCCTGTCAATCCCAAGCCGGACCACCGTGTTTTACATCTAATTAAAGTAATATTTAAATAAATAATTTGTTTTTAATTATTGTTGTTTTTTTTTATATTATAAAATACCCGTTCGAAAATTATTAGCATCAGTGTAATGCGAAAATCATTTAAAAACTATATATTAACGTATTTTTTGTACTACTTACTGCAGTTTGTAATGCGTATTTGTTATTCTGTGTACGGATACAATTCATATTGGCATATGAAATATTGAATTTGATTTTTTTAAGCTATTAGGCCCCTGAAAAGGTTTTGTTTATCATTTTCCCTTTAATAAATATTTGATACATATATACATACATATGTATTATAAATAAAAAAGTTCAGATTAGTCTAAGTAAAATTATATAGTAATAATAGGTATATTATATTAGTACAAGCTCTTAATATTGTAAATTGTAAAATGACTATTGTGGCTCCTTAGACCTTAGAGTTAATTGATGAACGTGATCTAGCCAAGAAAATTTTCAAATCCAGGCATAAAACAATTTCGTAGCTTCAACTAGAGGGAACTTGTCCGTGATCGGCAAAAATGTAAGTCACTGATGAATCCGGCCTAGGACCTACATGGTCAGTTGGCCATCTAAGTAAGTAAGTAAAATTAACGAAAAATTGTATTTATTCATTAAATTGATGATATAATAAAAAAATAATATTTAAAATACAAACGTGCCATGGGAATTTTTAAATTATTTTATTAACTCAGTAACATATATCTAGGCTTTCTCTGATTTTACGTTTTTTATTTTTTGTAAAGTTAAAAATTAAATTACTTATTACACTTGATTTTTTAAAAACAAAACATGAATTTATTTCATGCAATTGTAATAAAAAAATAAATAGAAATTTGATAATAATAGTTATTTTTTTTTTTCGTGACTTCTTTTGAAAAATTTATGAAATTATAACAGTAATTTAGAATTTTGTAGGTTTTTTGAACTATTCGAAGTTTAAATAAACTTTTCTATTCAATTAAAATGTTTCAATAGTTGAATATAATTAACTATCAATATATCTTATTGTATATTATGAAATAAAGTTATAATATGTATAGTTTACACAGGAATAAACAAATTATGTTTACACAGGTGTAAAAAAATTGGAAAACATATTCCAATCACTGTAATTGTCTTTTCATAGAAATTTATTTGCTGATATAAATATTAACAATATATGGGCATATGGCATCATACAAACGGTACAAGACAACAATATTCGATCAACATTAGTAATTTGAATATTTTTTATACTTAAATAAACTTACAAATAAACCTAAACGGCTAAACCTAAATGTGTACCGACCACCGTACGTACCAACTTATGTGGTATGAAATCAAATTTCACCTATATACATATATAGAGGATGGTCCAATTTGACTTAAAAATTCTTGAAAAGGGTAATTCCGTGGAGTATTTTAAGAAAAACATTATTCTAGTATATTTTCTAATTTATTTTTTTTTGTCTCCAAGAACCAGCTTATTGCATTTATGCAGCTATACATATGCATTTTATTCGAAATTCACTAACCTAAATATGTGCAATGATATTCAATCAAAAATCATTATATTTTATATAGATATATATGAAGAACAAATCAAATAACACCTATAGACTATTTAAATTAGATTAGATTTAGATTGAAATAGTATTGAATTTCTATTAGTAATAAAAAGAACTTGTAATAGAGAGATGACCCAAATCTTAACTGGAAAAGGGTCTTAAATTTTGACTGTATATTTATATGCAGTTAAAATAATAGGATTAAATTAAATTAAATTCTTTCTAACGACATCCTTGTTTATTGTAAAACAAATCATTTTTAAATATAATAATTAGTTTATAATTACATATAATACATATATGTACATAGCTATATACATAATAATAATTATTCAAATTTAATTTAAAATAATTTAAGCAGAAGAAAATTTTGTTCTTTTTTATTTATTTGGATAAAAAAGAATTTCTAGTTGCTATGTGAACAATTTTATTCTATATACATGACACAATAAAATGTGATAAATTCTGTTCTAGTTCAATTAATACGTATCTAAATATTTTTTAAATTGTATTGATTTAAAAGAAGATACTTATATCTACAATAGTTAATTCATTTTAAAATTCTATTCTAGTAGTTAATGCTCACCAAATTTTAATATAAACATTAAATTTAATTTTAATACTTTACAAGGATTGAATTCAAAGCGATTTTAATTTCATTTTTATATAACGAAATTTCTTCAGAAAATTAGCTCTTATATTAATTAATTATCATACAAATTATCAAAACACTAGAGAATTTTCAACTTTTTTGTTTTTCAAAAGCTTTTTAAAACGATTTAAAACAAAGTATAAAAAAATATTCGTAGATATTCGTAAATCAAGAACATAATATGTAAATTTGTTTCTAGCAAAGAGGAATTTTAAAATAGCACGTGATATAACGAATAAAATAACAGCAGCCTCTGGCCTATAATAATACAAATTTTATGAATGAATGAATTTTAGGGAGTAAAAACTTTTCTAATTATTAAGTTTGAAATAAACAAAAATTTTTAAATAATCGAATATATTACAATTTTACACTTCTTTAGTTTCATAAGAAAATAAATTTCATTTATTCAGCATTAAAAATTAATTATATATTATGGTATAATAATAATATCAAATAAAAATAATACAAAATTTAATTTTTGTTTTATAAAATTACAAAAATTAGTTGAAGTTGCAAATTAGTGACTTCGCTCCAAAATTGACATGATCCATCTTCACTTTGCAAGCAAACATTAAAATTGGAAAAATCTTAAATCTATACAATATTCTGCAACTGGAATAATCCTTTTTAGAATAACACAAGTCAAAGCAATATGCGTCGTGTGCAAGCATATAAAATTTATTATTTTATAGCAGCAAATAATTTGATAATTGAAATAAAATAAAAAATAATGTAAAATTGATTCAAATGTTAATAAATATAATCCACTCCAATAAATATTGCTCGTACTAATTTTTTTTTTATAATTTTGATCTATAATGCAATGGGATGAAAATGGAATGAATCATTTATTTTATTATAATGATAAAGACTAATGGATTAGGTCGAAAAACCCTTAAAGAATTTTTTTTCCTTCGTGTTCAATCGAATCTGGAGTCTTTCGGTTGAAGGCATGCACTTACTGCGCTACCCAGTGTGAGTTAATTAACGTATTTTTCATTTAATTTAGTGATTCTACTACACTTAGCATATTGCAACACAGAATTTTCTGGATTAAGGATATCCAAATTCAATCGACTTCATATAATATCTATATTCAACTCATGTATTCGATTCATTAGTATCAAGTGCCGCAAGTTCGATCATATATCTGATATTGCTAATATAATCTTTGATTGTTCATTTAAAATTAATTTATTTTACTCCCACAGTTTTTATAAAAACTTTTTTCTAGCGTCAGAGTAAAAGAGTAAAATTAGAGTAAAATTACCAAAACAATGCCTTTGTCAACCTTGATAGTATAGTGGGTGGATGTCTTTGATAATTTTTTTCTCATATCTGATAACTTTTTTATTTTTATTGTCATTCGTCATATTTTCTTTAATAATTTTTGCTGTAGTGGCTCTTATAAGTTCCTTTTTGTTCTGTTGCAATTGGAAACATTGTATATATTATATTTATCCCAATTCCTAAGTCTACAATAAGTTGTTGGACATCAGTTTCATTGTGTGGCACGTAATTTAGTCCGTTTTACAGTAGGACCATTTGTTCTTCGATCTCTTACTAGCCTTCTCACTGATCAGCAACCCAAAAGAAGAATACCATTACTCAAGCAACACCTAAAAGAAGCAGAACTAGCTAAGACCAAGAATTTAACGGAATTCAGATCCAAAGTAGCAGAATATATCATATCCAAGAGAGTCATAGTATTTTTAAAGAAAACATTATAATGTATAACAATAAACAATATAAAATATAAACATAATAGATTCTAGAAAACTATAGATTCAGCTGAAAGCATCGAAATTTATAAAACTAAAAATGACTCACACCTAAATAAAAACCAAAGCAATGGATATTTAGAATAGTAGAATGTAACAGAGCCAATAAAACCACCCCTACGTCTCACTCTAACGTTTTAAATTACATTTCAAATAATAACAAATAAAATAAATAATATTATTATGAATAATAAAAAAGTAATTAATCAACGCTTCTGCCTGTGCTATTGCACTGGAAAATAAACAACCGATCAACTGCAAAAAAGGTCAAATTGCTACCAAATTTTGGAATAAAAATTAATAGGAAAATTTTCGACTAGTTTTAACAATTATTATACTCGTATGTTGTTAGCTTTCTAAAGCTCTCCAATACTTACAAGATGGTATATGGACTTAGATTAAATTACTTAGATTACTTAGATAAAGTAATATTGGCAGATCGCTCAGATGTCTAAACTTAACTATACTTAAGCCATACATCACGGCAGGCTCAGAAGACATCTCTTCTTTTTTTGTTCAAGCGATTTACAGTAGAAATTCTTTATAAAATCTCTATATAGTAACTATAGTCTTCAACAGAAGATTCAAAAATCAAATTTTGCAAGCTCTCTAAAGATTTTTTGCAACATAAGTTTTTGCTATATAATTGTGTTGTGTTAATTTATATTTAAGAATTTCGTTTTTATATTTTTCTCTTTCTTTTTCTTAGAGCAGAGTTCAAATTAAATTCAAAAAATAAATTTAAATAAATTTATTATTAAATTCTATATATGAAATTTATTTAACACGAGTTTTAAGTTTTGAAGTTTTTGAGTTTAGTTGTTGATTAGTGTAAGATTAGTTGTTGAGTATTTGAGTCTATATGTATAATTAAAAGATTAGCTAGCTATTTTATGTACATTTCCATAGAAATTAATAAAAAAAAAATATAATTTCTAATTTCTTCTTATACTATTTAAATTCAATATTATCAAATATTTATGTAAAGTAAATTTTTATGTTTAGTATTACCATAGAAAAATATATACACATAATATATAAGTTGTCTTACTCACTGTTAAATAAATAATATTTGAACATGTTATATAAACTCTATCAAAATTATTATCGTTTTATTGATAAAAGTTAAATTTAATTTTTAGTCCATTTCAAATTTATATAGTTTTAATTATATATTTAGTTTTTGACTTCTTAGTATTAACTATTTGGAATATAATTCTCTTTTTGTAAAAAAAAAAAATAACATAAAAAATTTTAAATTTAGAAGACTTTAGAGAAAACTTTAATTTTTAAAATTAAATTTCGCAATTATAAACTTGAAATGAACATATTGATCCCAAGATGTACTTGGTATATCTTTATATGGTCGACCAAATTAATTCTGAAAGTCTAAGTTCTGAATATAGATACTTGGGAAGGTGTTTACTTCTTTTAAAATCAAAAGACTTAAGAGAGAAACTTTATTTTTTTTATTCATAAATTTAATTTGGTTTTTGATATTTTCGGTGTCGATTCTTGTATTGTGCTTCAAATTGAAATTTTGTGCAAAATTTAAGCAAAATTGATTTGGAGATATTACTTAAAGTAATTTTCAATACAACGGTCGTTCTAATATATAATATTATCAATAAAAATTAAAAAACACATAATAATTAAAAACTAAAAAAAACATATTATACACACAAAAACACATATATAATAATATACATACATATATTAGATATACTAACTATATATATGTATATAAAATATTTAATATACAAAATATATATACCAAAAAATTACTATATAAAGACTTTCATTACAAAAATGAGAAGGACTTGTAGTTGGCCTGCAGATCTACTATTATAAATAAATGCGGGGAAGTATACTGATGAAGAACAAAGCCTATCTAGAGATTTAGCGTTATAATACAGGGCTTCAGCTTTTCTACCTGCAAAATCTTTTAGACATTGTATTGACGCAAAACTAACAATTACAAATACTAGCGCCTCTTCAACTTTTTTTTCAAACTATTACGACAAATCTAGATTTATGAAAACAAAATTTGGTAATTTTACGAAGATTCTACTGGGATTATAAACTCACCTGTTGTCATTATTTTTGTGATTATGTACTTCCTGAAAAATATCCTTTAAGAATAAATTTCTATATTTCTTGATTAGAAGTTTAAAACCGAGGGGTAATAAACCACTTTTATGGTTCATTTCATATACGCGTATATGCGCTCGAATACTGCATGTGCTTGTTTTTTTGTTTTTATATATTCATGCATATATATTTTTTATTTATTACAAAAGATTTATAGAATAAATTGAAAAAATTAATAAAACTAAAAATATGTATTGAATATAAATAAAAAAAAAAGTTTTGTTTCAATAAAATGTTTTTTTATTTAAGAAAATCTTAATGCAGATATAATGTCTAATATAATATATAGGTATATGTATATATATATATATATATTTTAATTTTAAATTAAATATTTTAAATACACTGCGAAATTCAACGTCAATAAAAAATAAAAAAAAATAAAAAGCTCATAAACAAATTATTTATTAAGATTTTTTAGTTATGTAGAATAAAATAATAAAAAATTTATTCTAAATATTTTTAAACTGTTACCAGTTAGTTACTTGTTTTCTGATTCTTTTAATTTTTCATTTTATTAGTATTTATATTATTATTATTATTATTTTTTGAATATCTAACTATTTTTTTTTTCATGTATTTGTTAGTTAAGAAATAAGAAATCACCATATTCAAAAATCAATAAAAGCTAAAGTTAGAATTTGATTCCGATTAGTTTTCAAATTCATATCGTTTAAAAATCATTGATTTTAAAAACAAAAAATAAGAACAACAAAAAGTAAATAAATTTAAAAACAATAATTGCTTTAATATTTCTTGTAAAATTTTCATTTTCTTTATATTCAATTATTTTAAATGGTTTTTATTAATCAAATGAAAAATTATCATTTAAAAAATTATTTTCTTATTCAATATTATTACAAATTAATTAGTATTACATAATATTACTGAAAACATCAAAATAACTAGAACAAATTAAAAAAAAATATATATATATATATATATATATTTTTAGAGGACTACCTATAGCTACAAAAAACCTAGTTTTTTGATTTGAAAGAAAATATTTATTTTCAACCTAATAAATATTACACTTAAAATATTGGTAGAGAGTACTTAAAAAATCGAAAATTAAATATTGCAAAATATTTTAAAGGCAAAAATTGAAAGAGAATATCATTTCTAATAAGGCAAATTAAGAGATAATTTCTTATAAATTCAGGAAAATTGTATTTTATTATTATTATAAAATTAATTTTAAAAATAAAAAAAATTAAAAAATAAATTTGGTGATTATGCCGACAAATGGTGTTAAATCAGTTAAAATACCAACAACAACAAAATTAACAACAAGAATACAGAATCACCACCAACAACAACAACAACAACAACAATTTTCTACATCACCATCATTGCATTCAAATGGTACAATAAAAAAGCATATTAAATCAGAACGTGTTGCTTGGAATGTACAACCTAGTGAATATTCTAAAAAAACAAAAAATCATATAAGACATGTTGTTCAAGAGTTAAAATTAGAACCAAATCCAGATAAACCAATGATACCATTATCTATTGGTAAGTAAACAATTTTTTTTTTTTATTAAATATTTATTTTAAACTTTTTATTAAAGTTTTGTAAGTTTTTATTAATTTGAAATGTTTATAAGATTGCAATGATGTATAAATACAGTTATTTTAAAAATTATCCTCGATATTATTTGCAATTAAATTAAATAAATTAATTTAAATTATTTAAACAAAAATTAATAAATAAATTATTTGCAAAAGCGAAATCATATGCAGGTGTTTATGAGGGTAGATTAATGTAGCGAATAAAAGAAAATATAGAATATAAAATAAAGTCCAGTTAGTAATATAAAGTTAGTTAGTAGTGGTGGTGGTGAAGGGGATAATTATAGTCCCACACGGAGCCTAGTGACAACATATTTGTAATGACAGAATCTTTTTACACTTAAGTTAAAATTTATTATTAAATACAGATTAAAACACTAAGTATATGTTCCACTAATTTTATTAAATATCTTAATCGATTTCGGTTATTACATCATCATCAGAAGACTAACTCAGATACAGACTGATGATGGTGTAATAACCGAAATCGATTAGGATATTTAATAAAATTAGTGAAACATACCTACTTATATAGTTTTTAATCTTTATTTAATTTTATTTATTTTTCACCTAGAGCCTATACAGCATATTCTATAAAATATATTTAAAATTTATCAGTATACAAACATTTCTGTTTTATTTAGATTTTATTTTATATACATAAGTACATAAATTCAATACTTTAATTTACAACTTATTTTTAATTATTAAATTTGTTTTACATTTAATTTTTTTTTTTATTTTATCACCTTCTTTTTATTTTTTTTTTTTAACAAATTAAAATTAAAATTATTATAATTAATACAAAAAACATGTTTACATATACATAAGCAAAAATAAAGAAATAGTTAGTGGCGCTTTTAGATAGGTAATAGCAGTGATAAGCGTCAAAGAACATTCTAAAAGAATATTATAAAAGTATAATAAGCAAAAAAAAAAAAGTAGAAAATAAATTGACCAAAATAAGTGTGTATAAAATTAAGTAGGTCGGATCCTTATAGTATTTTTAAATTTTTTCATCCAACAATTTATTATTTCTTGACAATAACAAAACCTCTTCTATTTAAGATCTGATTTTAATATGTTGTTATAAATTAATTAATTAAAAAAAAAATAACAAATAGTAAGTAAAAAGTCCCACATCTCGAAAGGGTAAAGGACCTGTACTTGGCCTGCAGATTTATCTGTATGCCTACTGATCAATAAATAAATAATTTTTTTAAATATTTTTTTTAAATAATAATTTCACGCTTTCACAGTCCATGTTCTCTGTATAAAAAGAAAAAAATGTTCAAAAATAGTAGTTCAAAAAACCATTGAAGAGCAATAAAGCATTTTATTTTTAATTTCATTCTACCACAGATCGATCGTACAATGCAAAATTAGTTTTAATTTTTACATGATTATCCTTAGTAATTTAAAAATATTTTTTTAAATACAGAATAATAATAATTAAATTAACTATTTATAACAACAATTAAGTAATATTCAAATTAAACAATTTCTTATTTTTTTAAAAATAAAAAAAAAATATTCAAAAATAAAAAATTTTTAAATTTTAAAACTAAGTATTAAAAATAATTCATACATTAAATAATTAATTAGTTCTAATTTGATTTTACATAGTTTATTAATTTTATTTTAAAATTTTCTAATTTATTTTCTAGTCTTAGTTTATTTGACAACTCATTAAATATTTTTAATCCATTGTACTTAAGTATATGGGTGGAAAAAGGGTTAATTAAAATTATTTTATTTTATTACAACAATTAAATCTAATGATATATTATTTTTATTGATAATAAAAAAAAAAATAATTTCAATATCTCATTAGTCAAATAATAATTCTAAGACTGTATTTTGTATTATCATCAAATCCTAGTAGTCAAATAATACAGACTTAATTTAGCTGTATCAAATGAGCCCTACTCTGAAATCGTACCATATTTTTAAATTTTATTGTACATACTTCATGATTTTTTTTTTGAATCATTTCATCAGAAATAATTTTTTAAATGACTTAACTATCATTTTGTAAAGGTAAAGGTAAATTTAATAATTTTTTGTGATATCAATAGTTTTGTTGACCGTTCAGATTTGAATAACTTTAAATTAAAAAAAAAAAAAAACCATATTAGTTATATCAGACAGAATGTATATATACATATAATTTCTGATTATATGAATATTTTACTGTGGTACATAAAGATCAAACTCAATATTATATATCAGCAATGTTTTTACATAGTATAGTTCCATTGATGACACCACGATATACAGCACAATAATCGCTGAGGATTGCATCATTGCGATTATTTTTTATAAAGCAGATACAAAAATATATTATGTATGTTTATAGAAAAAAAACATAATATTAATAGTATGTTTTTAATTTTATAATTTCTTATATAGGAAATAAAATTATTAATACTTATAAAAATTATTTTACCTATATACATATATATGTATAATAAATTAAAATTTATTATAAATAATCCTGGATATAAAATTTATTTTCATAAATATATATTTACTGTATGTACTTTATATACAAGATTTATATTATTTTAATCAACAAATTTGATATCAAAAATTGTACCAAATAATATATATATTTTTGGCATGACTTTGAATTCTCATTGAGACTATAAATTTGTAGTGTGTGATTTTAGAATTAATTTATATAAAATTAATATGTAAATTTAATATTTTATGTATATATTAATTAAATTAAAAAATATATATAAGTATATATTATATAGATTTTATATAATATACATGACTATACTTACACATGTATTGTATATATAAATATAAACACGTTTCAGTATTTTTTTGAAATTATTTTTTTTTTCTTATTTGCTAAAATTATGAAAATGTTAAGTTTTTTCAAAATTTTTAATCTGAAAAAACATCAGTCCATTTGACGATATAAATTTAATAGTTGAACATGATTATTTCACATTAAAAGTATTAAATTTTTATAGTTTAAAAAATGAGAAAAATAATAATTTGAAATAAGTAATAGAATCGAAGACACATTAAAATAATGGATCTACACTACACCCTTAATCTAAGTGTAGACTTTGTTCAAGCCTTATTATTATTAATTTATTACTTATCTCAATTTATTAAATCTTATCTTATCTTACCTTATCTTATTTATTAAAATAAGTAAAACTTATCTTATTTATTAAGATAAGTAATAAATTAATAATAATAAGACTGGACCAAAGTATACACTTAGATCAAGGGTGTAGTGTAGATCCATTATTTTATAACGTCTTCGATTCTATTATTTTTTCTAAATTATTATTTTTATAATCTGGTAACAAATTAAATAAAATGAAACTATTCTATTTAAGAAGACTTAGTTCTTGACAATAGCAGTAGTTTTCTACATTTAATTCGTTAACCCATTAATTTGTTAAATACGTACTCGAAATATTGTAGATATTGTATAGTGTAAAATTGCATACCGTACTTGCACGAAAACGTGATTTTACCTAAGCTACTGTCAAGAATGTGAAAAAAAAAATAAAAAATAATGGTACTAACAATTTCCGATGGTTATAGAATAAACAGTACCTGTTACAATATCAATCTTAATTACTTAAAAAGTACTACTTATATGTAATTCATCATCATCATCACATCCGTGTGGCATAGGGCAGAATTTTTTTTTTTTGCAAGATACACACAAATTTGTTAATGGTATATGTACAGATACATTTTTAAATTTAAATTCAGTAAAAGAACGATAACATAAAAAATTAATTAATAAATTAAATATTTATAACGTGATCAGTGAACTTAAAGAAAAATTTTGTCTTTTTTTACTCTATCTCTAAGTATCTTAATTTTTCTCTATTGCTTTATCTCTTTATAGGATTATACAGTTTCTTCTTATCAGATGAATTTTATTCGTCAGTCAATGCAATAAAAGACCAATGCACATTCAGTGACCATTCAGAATTCCAATGCTTAACAATTCAATAAAATTGTTCAATTTTCTATTAAACAAGATATTATTTTTGACGCTTACATGATAGAATTATAATTATTCATATTTTTTTATTTGATAACAAAAATAATAAATTTGAATTACTTTAAACTTTTGGACATGTTCATACTATCAAAGACATTAAATATATAAGATGTACATAAGTATGAAAATAAACTAATTTATAAGACTAATTTATAGCTATATTTTACCTGAAATAATCTTGGCTAGAATTAGGCGTCAGACGAACCTTAGAACGGCTTCTACCGATATTACAAAAATATATTAATCAATATGTATATGATATTATTAAAGTAATTAATAAGTCTTTCTTGATATTACTACACCATCATGATAAGCAAATTGTGTTACGAAAATGACGCTGCAGAATATATTAAAATTTATTATTCGTTAAATATTTTTAAAAAAAAATTTAAAAGTTAAAACTTGATCCTTTCTATTAATTTTTTCCCTATACATATATAATAATTTATTCCAATTTAATCATTTAAATGACGATTTTATATTTTATGTCTAGGATAAATATAAAATTTCATTTTAAGAAATCTTGAACTCAAAATCAAATAAACGTGATTTGATAATAAAAAAAATTACAAAATTTTAGAAAGTTTATTATTCTTATAGATATTAAATTCTTTAATACGAAAACATACAAAAATGTTGTATATATAGTAAGTTTCAATTTTAATACATAGTTGCACTAAACTTATATAAATATGTATATAAATATATTTTAATAAATAAGAAATTAATTAAATGCAAAAATTTAAAAACAAGATTTAGGAAAAATAAAAATAAATAAAAAAATATTAAATTAAATAATAATCAGAGTCGAACCAGTTCTGTTGTTTATCAAAAAAAACATTTTGCACACTTCTTACATTTATTTTCTTACATATGTACTATATATGCAAATAAATATCCATATATTTTATACAAATGTGAGCTACTTATATACATACATTATATTATATGAATTAATATTATACATTATTTAATATATGCATTTATACAAATATGTATATATATATATATATATATATATATATATATATATATAAATAAATAAATAAATAAATATATATATATATATAATTTTTTTCTTAATTTGAATATTTAATATTATTATTTAAAAAATAAAAAATAAAAAAAATTTTAATGACGACGTTATAAACGGAATTAAAATGAAAATAAAGAAAACAAAAAACTTTTCAACTGATTATACATTGTATACCTATATAAAAAAAATTAAATTAAACCAAAAAATTCAAGAATTTGATGGTCGAAAGCTTTAACTAAAGGTAAAAACGAAAGAAAGAAGTTTTACAACTTTGATGTATAAAATAACGAAAAAAAAAAAAATTCGCAAATATGTTGAGTAGAGTATGCCGCACAACCTTTCTGTCATTAAAATTTTAATTATCAAAAAGCAGTAACTTTTAAGTTTATTATAAGTTAAAACATACTATTTTAAATACATATAAATACATTTTTTATTAACAATAATAAGAACAAATTAGGTTCATTTATTTGTGTATTATAGGACCGTTTTAATATGTAAGTCCATCCTATGACCGAATCAATATTGATTGAATGATAATAAATAAAACATGTCCCTAATTGCATATAATTACAGTATCTATATGCTACTTTTTTCTTTGCGCAATTTATGAATATTAACTTCAAGTCTGCTAGTATTCTGCTCAAAATGTAAGGAAAAGGAAAGAAAAATAATTGATACTAATTTTTTTTTTATATCTATCAATACCGTTAATTTCCGATAATAAAGCAGTTTCTAATTTACATAAACATATTCCTTGCGGTTCAAACATATTGTTTTAGTAACAAGAGTGGTGGTCTAAATAAATTTCTAAAATTTTGCGTTAACTAAGTGAAAAACTTAACATTAACTTTCGTTTAATTCTGAATATGGTATCGCATGAAACCAAAGTTATAGATTTTCATTATTTGGCTCATATTACACATTCGCTCTGCATTAGTCTTATGATGTTGCTACTTTGTTGATTATTGCTAAATTGATGTTTTTCGGACTTAAAATTTTTTAAAATATTAACATTAATTTTAAAATAAATCTAAATCATCACCATTGTCCTGTAACCTCATCCGTGAGAATAGGGCGGAGCATAAATACGTGTGGCATAAATCTAAATACTAATATTAACAATAATAATGCAAATAGATTTGATTTTGGATCTTAATTAGCTACTCTGAAAATACAAAAATTGTCTACATATTATCTACATATATTTAAGTTATGCAATATCAAAACCATAAATCAATGTCCTATAGATAACAAGACTTGAGGTTGTTATTTTTTAATTTATTTCAATCTATTTAATATGCCTCATATGAATGAAATAACAAAATTATATTTGTGACCATTTTTAAATGTCGTCATTTAAAATCACACCTTCGTGTTGAGCCAATCAAAAGCGTTTAAAAATATTTTTGTAACGAAACTTAACTTGGAATGCGATTCAACAACATGATATTGTTTTTTTTTTTTTTTTTTGTAATATTCTTAACTGCGTGAGTACGCAATATTTTCTTCAATGTTTATCAGTTTATTAATATTAAATAAAGCTTTTTTTATCTGTTATTAACATTTATACATACTTCATTATGTTATTATTAATTAAAAATCATATTACTATTTTAGGTGATCCAACAACATTTGGAAATCTTGATGCATCAATAGAGACTAAAAATGCTGTTATGAAAGCACTTGAAAGTGGTAAGGCAAATGGATATGGTCATTGTGCTGGTTTTGAAGAAGCTAGGGCTGCAGTAGCTAAATATAGTGAGCATCAAGGTAAAGTAACAGCTGAAGATGTAATACTTTGCTCAGGTTGTTCATCATCGCTTGATTTATGTATATCAGCATTAGCTGAAAGAGGACAAAATATTTTAATGCCAAGACCTGGTTTCTGCTTATACAAAACATTAGCTGAAGGATTATCGGTAGAAGTACGTTTATATAATTTACTTCCAGAACGAAAATGGGAAGCTGATATTAATCAATTAGAAAGCTTAATTGATAAAAATACTGCTGCAATTATTGTCAATAACCCAAGTAATCCTTGTGGTAGTGTATTTAGTAAAAAAAATTTACAAGCTATTATTAAAGTTGCCGAAAGAAATTTTGTACCAATTATTGCTGACGAAATTTATGAACATTTTGTTTTCCCTGGTTCAGAGCATATAGCTGTTAGTGCATTATCTCCAAATGTACCGGTATTATCTTGTGGTGGCTTAACAAAACGATTTTTAGTACCTGGATGGCGATTAGGTTGGATTGTAATACATGATAGACATGATATATTAAAAGATGCTATACGAGGGTTAAAAAATTTAACTGGACGAATTTTAGGTCCAAATACATTAATTCAACATGCATTACCAGAAATTTTAGAAAAAACTACAGAGAAATACTTTCAAGATACAATAACTGTTATTCATGTAAATATATATTATTTTCATAATTTTGAATTATTATTTAAAGGATTTTTGTTTTTAATTTTATAGAAAAACGCAACTTTAGCTTTCGATATTTTAAATAAAGTACCTGGTTTGAAACCAATAATGCCAGCTGGAGCTATGTATATGATGATTGGATTAGATATTGATAAATTTCCTGAATTTCCAGATGATTTAGAATTTGTTCAACGTCTTGTCTCAGAACAAAGTGTTTTCTGTTTACCAGGAGCTTGTTTTGATATTCCTAATTATATGCGAATAGTACTAACTGTACCTGAGGAAATGATTAGAGAAGCATCATCAAGGATTGGTGAATTTTGTGAAAAACATTATAAATTAGATAATCGTGTGATTGAAAATGGTTTATTAGAGACAATTAAATGTTAGGAAATAAATAAGTTGTAGATGTTTTCAGAATATTAATTGAACGAAATAGAAAAAAAAATTATTTTAAAATTAAAATTAATAAAATTGTTACTGTTTTTAAAATTATAAGTTTATTGAATCTTGTATTATAATGTAGCTTCAACATTAATCTTGTATTATAATATGGCTCCAAAATTCTAATAAATTTTTAGTTTATGATGTTACATATTGTATGTTAAATCTTATTAAGATATAAAATATCTTTAATATTATAATTGTTAATAAAAATTAGTGTTAAATGAGTGTGATTTTCATTATCAAAAAAAAAAAATTATATTTAAAATCAGATAAGTAATTTTAATATAATTTTAATAAAATTAAAATTAGTTATCTGTGATACCCTCTTTTTTTTGTACTAAGGCTGTATTATAAAATAAAATAAGTATCATTCATAATAACTTTATACATAATAAACAAAATATAAAATAAAACCAGCTAGAATTTGTTTTTGGAATGTTTTTTGCAATTTTTAGTAAGTAAATAAATGTAAATACCACGTTTATGTGCATTATATGTTACACTATGTATAATTATAAACATCTTGGCGAAAATTGAAGAAATTAATTTTTGAAACTTGTGTTTGTAAAAATTCTGAGATATCATGGTAACGGGAATGTTTCTTATTATATTCGAAATTAATTATGTTGTTTTTTTTTGTTTCTATAAGATAGCGGGGCGAGACCCTAAAAATTTTACATTACTGCTCCATCTATGCCTTTGAGCACTGTTTGGATAAAAGGAATCACATCAAATAAAATTATTATTTTAAAATTTCATTTGAAAGTGGGAAGGAAAAGGCATTAACTTTGTCAGAAAGGGTGCAAATTGACGTCTATCATTTCAAAATGCTTTCAAACTGTTAAATAGCCCTTAAAATCCATCACAGTCCTTCTGTTGCGCAAAATTATTTGTAAAATTCTGTAGAAGACTAAAAAATTACAAAGTGAAGTTAGGACAAGTCTTAACATTTTAAGATAAGTTCGACTTAATACTTCTTTCATACAGATCAGGTAAGACGACTGAAGTTGACGAATTTACTAGTTCAAGAAAATCAAATAAAAAAATAATTTTTCAAAAATATTAAATATATTTGCAATAAAAAAATAGAAAAAACACACAGTTGCTTTGTAATTAATTTACAATATATAATTTGTCAATATAAAATTAAAACTAAGTTTTTAATACAAAAAGGTACATATTTATTTTATTTAAAAAAAATATTAAAGCCTAAACAATATCTAACGAATAAATATTCATGTACAATTGTTCTTTTTATAACTAGAACTTTATTTACTTTTTTTGAACAAATTGCTGAGTCTTCTCTTTGGAGGAGTATTCTAAAATTATATAAAAAAAAACAATTAATAATTAATTCAAAAGTTATATTAAGATTACAAATAAATTTCTAATTCCAAAAATGCATAATTTAATCTATATGTATATATGTATATCAACTATATATATTATTTAGATTATTACCAGAAGCTCAAGGATAACTATTTCATAAGTACCGATTCACTTTTCATTTTATATTTAGACCTTAAATATATTCCAAATGATAATTATTTTATAAATATAAAATCCTATTTATGTATTACAATTAATAAAAAAAAAATGTACGAACGACTCAAATAAAATTAATCTGTTGTCTTCAAGCTAATCAATAGAAAAACCTAAAAAAAATACTAAAGAAAAAACGCAAGATTTTTTTTTACTAAAACAACAAACAATTACATTTCCAACATACAAAAATTTCATTTTATTTATTTGAAACTAAGTTAATAATAAAATAAAAAAAATAAAACAAGGAATATATATACCAAAATAAAATTCATAATGTAATATAAAATATGATGGCAGCAATTACAAATATTCCAGCTAAATAATAATGATATTTATTTGTTTTAAAAACATCGCTTTGATTGAACCATAATTTAATAACGTCGAAAAATGAAAGTGCTTCATTTGCAATCAATATGCATTGACCATTTTTAAAATAAAAAGAACTTTTACGTGATACCATAGTTGAATTAATTTGTGGTATTTTACGGCTAACAATATTACTGCTGGCATATACAGTTTTATTACTACTATTCAATTGAGTAATATTGCTATTTGATGATGTTGTTGTTGAATTCATTATTAAACGATCAATACCAATATCATTTTGAAAAGTAGAATTATTATCATTATTGCTAGAATTACTTATAGAAATTTTATTTTCATTAACACCAATATCAGAAAATGATGGATTATTATAATTTTCGGTAATTTTCTTTTCAAATAAATCCAAATCAATATTATCATTAATATTATCATTAAAAATGAAATTGTTATAGTTTTGTATATCTGTATCAAATATTTCAGATAATCTTGTTTCTGAATCATTTAATTTTATTGATTCTTTATTTGTTGTTCTAATTACATTTTCATTTGAACATAATAAATCACTTTCTGGAATTGTAAAATTTACGGCGATATCATTATTACTTTGTATATTCACTTTTTGATCACTATCTAAAATTAATAATGATTTTCTTAAACGTATTTCATTAAGTGAAGTTCTATATTTATTAAAATTTTGATTTCTTTCCAATTTTGATTTAATTCTTATTTGTTCTTTAAGCACATGACTTGGTAATTTTGAACGTGCATATACATTACCACGATGATAAATTGATATTCTACGTTTTAATTTTATTGTTTTAACCATAGTTTGATCATCTTCACTCTCTTTTTGAATATTTTGATTTATATTTTTATTAACTGACTTAATTTGTGTACTTTTTCTATTATTCAAATTTGGTGAATTTGTATCGGACGTTCCACTTTCAGAACTATAGATTTTTATACTTGGACGCCAATTTAAAAATGGTGATGATTTTAATTTATTTTCCTTCAATAAGTTAGACTTTTTAATTACATTCTCCTTTCCATCACTTTCACAATCTTCTTTTAAATGCTTCTTTTTATCACATTCGTCATTGTTGTCATTGACACCCTGATTCACTTTACTTTCATTCATAATGTTTTCGAGTAGTCGACGATTATCAAAATATATTTTACTTTTTCTAGGTGTTGAAGAAAAGTTTTTTGCTAATGAACGACTTAAAGAAAATTTTCGTGAAATTGATGATTTACGTTGTGGTTGAAGTAATAAGGAGGAATTTTGATTTTGCTGCTTTTTGTACATTTGAATAAATTTGGAAAGAATTGAATTGAAAAAAAAAAAAAAAATAAATGAATAAAAGATTGTTCAATGCTTGTTTTTTTAAATAAAATGCAATTTAGGTTAAATTTAACTATTTAAAATTATTAGAAGGTATTAAAAATAAGTGTACTAAAATACGAATATGTACTAACAATAGTTTCAAAACTTATTCAAACAAAACATATAAACAAACAATCACCTAACAATCTCTAAAAATGAACAATATATTAATGACTGTTTCTACATGATATAACTAACTCAATAAGTTAACTAATCTATTAAATTTGGAAAATCTGAATAAAATATATAACAGTATTATCGGGAAAAAAATTTGAATCGGTTACAATATGACCAAAATAAAATAAAAAAGAAAAAAATTTAAAAAAAAATAGAAAATTTTTTCTAATTACTCCTTAAGCTTTGGATATTTTCAAACTTGACGCAAAATATATTTAATTACATAATTGATGGATTACTAATAATAAGACTTACCTCGTCTTTGATATTACTTCTTGATGAAAACAATTTAAATTTAGCTGGAGTTTTCTTATGCTCATTATCATTATATTCTTTTAGTATTGATGCATGCACCTCTGAACTGGTACCAAATGATAAACGTCCACCACTTTTACTGGGTGTTGGTGGTCCTGGTTTCTTATACGATGTTGTACCAGCGACTTTTTTACGATAACCTGACATCAAAGATGTTAAACTATCATCTAGATCAATGGGTGGCATACCATCCTAAAAAATATTAATTATACAAAAATACAAAATAAAATTTTAATACATATTATGTTGCCAACATTCAACACATAGTGATCTTATTTTATTAAAAATATTTAAGTTAATTAAATATTAATTGATTCAAAAATTACAAAATAAATGATTTCAGAAAATTCTTCCAAATTTCATTTTTATATAAAATTCTTTTTTTAAATATTTTTATGATTTTTTGTAACATTCATTATCAATTAATATATATTTTTTTTAAGTGTTAGTTTATTTATTATTTGCTTAACACAATAAATTTCACAGGACAAATAAGGACAGAACAAATATTAATTCTTTAATAACATATATGAATCTAATTTTTAAAACAATTATTGCTACCAAATATGAATGAAAACATTTGTTAAAAGAAAAATTTGATTTAAATAAACATTTTTCTTATTATTTTTATTTGATCAAATTTCAACATCTAAAAAATAATATTTTAATAAATATTCTGTCTAATTTAAAATTTTATATATTCATAAATATGTGTTTGTTTTCAATTGCAATAATTTTTTTAATAATTTATAAAAAAAAAAAAAAATAAACAGAAAAATTATTGAATTTCCTTATTTTGTTATTTGTATATTTGTCCTTATTCATTTCTGAAATTACCACGTTCTCTTGTTATAAAATTAGTTGGTCTTACTTTAATATCTTCTTCGGTTAATTGGTTATCTTTATATTGTGCTAAATAAGCACTGCGTAAATGGGGTGGGGCTAATGAATTTCGATATTGAAGCTCTTGAGTACTAAAAGAAAAAGATAACATTCATACATATATATATATATCGACAAATGAAAAAGTTTAATTAACAAAAATTTAATAAACAATTATTACAGAAAATATAATTTACCTTATTGAATCTCTAACCCCATAATCAGAAATACGTCCATCTTTCATATCTGCCAAATAAGTATTATTAAAAATTTCACCTTCTTCATCCTCCATACGTAAATTTGATCCCAAAAAATTTGCAAGTGGCGGTGCTGTTAAAACTGAACTGTGTGGTCTTTGTGGTCTTAATGAATTTCTATTATATTGTGAATAATCTTTTAATTTACATTCCATAAATTTATTGTCTCTTTCGAGTTCACATACTCTTTCATTTAATATTAAAACACGTTTCGATAAGGTTTTATTATGTTGATCGTATTTCTCACACTAAAATTTTTCGATTAAAAAAATTAAATAAATACATAGTTTAAATATCAAACTAAATAAAAATTACTTTAATATACTTTAATTCGACTCAATTTATAAATTTAATTTTATAAACATAAAACATGTAATTAAAATTTATCATAATAAAAAATCAGAAAGGTTATATTATGTTATATCGTTATATGTTTTATTATGGTTAAAAATTTAATGTAGTGTAATGTAAATGTCTCCATTTAGTTATGATGAGATTCTGAACTTCTAAAACCAAATTATATTTATTATTTAGCGAATGTTAAAGCTTTTTGCTTTGATTGAAGAGTAAGAATTTCAACTATACCAACTCAATGGCAAATTTAAGCCATAGCCATAAACCAACAATCCATAAAATTTATGGCAAAAAATCGCAAAAATAACCATAAAACAATTTACTTAATAAATTCTGTTTTCGATCTAATAATATTTATAAAACATTAAAAAAAATAAAAATATATTTATAAAAATATATCGTTAATAATTTTTCCATTTAAGCAAAATAGTTTGTTGATAGATCTAAAGTATTTTGTTACAAGTAATTGCACTACAAATATTTTAAAATAATGTTATATATATCGAAATAAAATTTAAAATCCTGCATACCTTTCCTTTAAGCACTTGATTTTCAGCTTGATAATCAAATATTTCATTTTCATATTTCTTTTTAAGCTTAGTTACTTCATCATTATATAAAGTTTTCTTCAGTTGTAATTATAATTTATTTTAAGAATATGCATTTACAAGATGATTTATAACATGGTATATTATTGATGATTTGTTTTTGTGTGGTTAATAAATGAACAATGAAATAAATTTAATTATTAATAAAAAATAGAAAAAAGTTAGATATATAAAAATTTAAAATTATGTAAGAATATTGAATTAAGTAATTATAAAAGAAAATATTTAAAAAAAAAAATTGTAATACATACTTATTTTTATTTAAAATAAAAATATTAATAAAAAATAAATAGTTAATAAGTATTTATACAATAAAAGAACTGCATATTAGATTTTAATTTCAATTTTTGACAAATGTACGTACGAAAAAACGTACGCAAGAAAATTTATCATCTGTGGATATATGGAAAGTATGAATAATATATTGAGTCAATCAGGAACATTTTTAACATCAATTGTTATTTTTTGTTTTATAAATAATTTAATTCATTAATTGTACTATTCGTGGTCGAACATGAAATATTTTATACAATGAATTGGCAATTGAATGTCTATCGATTAGTTTAAACACAAATTAATATAATTAAAACAAATAATTTACATAACAATTAGTAATTTTTATTTACTATATTTATAATTTTCAATTTGAATAACCAGTATTTAATAAGTGTAATAATTAATACATACATTTACTTAAAAATATTATATTATAGAAATTGAATTAAAAAAAATAATAAGTTAAAAAACTAAATTAAATTAAGTTTTCAAAAAATTAAAGATAACCGCAAATATATTAAAACTTTATTGGATAATTTGAAAATATTACCAATTTTAAATTATTATTTTTAAAAAAATAACTAAGAAATATTCCCAAAAACAAATAAGCTACTAAAATTACTATTAAATACTTTATGAAAATATTTCGAATTTCTCTTTTTGAAAAATTGAATATCTTACTGTTATTATTATTATTATTATCATTAATATTATGTTTTTTTTCTAAGCAATCAGTATGTTTGAAGTATTGAAAATCTTCAGCAGTTGTCTTATTGCATTTTTTGTATTTATTAACCTTTTGTAAGAAAAAATGAATTACATAAATATTATATTAACATACATTACTATTATGTTGATATCATGCAATTTTAAAACTAAATAAAATATTATTAATTGAATAGCCCAAATAACAGTTAAAAAATACCATAACCAATATTTACATAAAATAAAATACATAATTGAACACTTATAATTTCTTACCATTTTATTTTTCATTTTTTCGAGTTTTCCTTCTAATTCAATACGATTTTCTTTTATTTTATCATCTGATAATTTTTCAAAACGTTTTTTCTCTTCTACCATTTTATTCTCACATTCTTCATGCAATTGTCGACTTTTTAATAATTTGGCATGAAAAATTTCTAAATCTTTTTTTAATTTTTCAATTGTTTCTGATTCCAATTTTGACTTTGATAGTTCTAATTGCTTAAAATGCTCTTTAGCTTTATTTTCATTCTTTTGTAGTAAATCTTTCAATTTTTGTAAATTTTCTGTTAATACATTTTTTTCTCTATTATTTTCTGAAATCATCACGTCTTTCTCTGATTGTAATTCTTCTATTTTGAATTTATAATTATTAACAGAATTTTCTACAAAAATAATATTTTAAAATTTTTTAAATAGATAAATTAAAATAAATTAGTTACCTAAAATTTTATTGTTATTTTCATAAGTATTTAATTCATGTCGACAATTTTCTAATTCGGTTTTCGTATTTAGAAACTGTTCATTAGTAACATCGAGTTTTATAGAAATTTTCGATATTTTATCATTTAAAGTGGAGTTTTCTTCACAAGCACTTTCTAATTGTTTTTCTAGATCTCTGATAACTTCATTTTGCATAATATCAGATTTTTTTTTTAAATCTTCAATTATTTGATTTAAATTATTTGTTTTATCTTGTAATTCATTGCATTGCTTTTCTAAAATCTCTAAATTTCCTCGAGAATTATCTACTTCATCTGTTTTTGATTTTAATTTTTCTGATAGATCATCTCGTATACATTTCAATTCCCAATTTTGTGTAGTTATTTTAAGATTTTCATTTTGTAATTCTTCAAACTCTTTAATTTTTTCTTCAAATTTAGTATTGAGTACACTGAGATCAGTATCTTTATTTTTTAAATTTAATACAGAAGATTTAAGTTCTTCTATAATAGTTAAATTTTGCTCTGACAATTGATTTTTTTCTTCATTTAATAATTTTATTTTATTTTGCATATTTCTCAATTGATGCCTAAAATCTTGAATTTCATTATTTTTTTCATTTAATTGCTCTGAAACAACTTTCATATTTTCAATTTCTTGATTTTTTTCAATTAATTCTTTGGAAATTATTTGTTTTTCTTCCTGAATTGTTTCATAGTTCTCAACTAATTTTTTATTTTCTAATTGTAAACCATCATTTTTTTTCTTCAATTCTTGAAAATCATTTTCAAATAATTTATTTTTCTTACACTCGTTTTGTAAGTTTAAACTAATTTCTTCCAATGAAAGTTCTTTTTGTTTTATATTATTTTCATATGTTTCTTTTAAAGAACGCATTTCATTTGTTAGACAATCTATTTGTTGCAAACATTCTTTGTTAATATTTTCGATTTCAGAAACTTTAAGAACTAAAAGATTTTTTTCTTTATTTAAACAATCAAATTCTTCCTTTTGAAGATTGAATTTATCTTTTAATACTTTATTTTCATCTTCTAGTGATTTCATTTTATTATTTATGTTTGAAATTTTTGCTGAGCATTCAGTTTTCTCTGAATTCATTAATTCATTTAGTTGCACAAAATTATTCTCTAAATCTTTGTACTTTTTTTCATAATCATTTAAGCGTGTTTCTAAATCATTTTTAGTTTCTAAAGCTATTTGCAGATTGGAATTTAAGTCACTAAGATTTTGTTCAAAGTCTTCTTTTTTTTTCAATAAAATCGTATTATTATTAAGTAGAGCGTTAATAGAATTATTCAAACGAAATACTGTGGAATCACAGCTTAAAGTTGATTCTAGAAAATTAACTAAAATTTCAGTTTCAAGATAATTTTCAATGTTGTTTTCAATTTGTTTAATAATTTTATTCAAATTATTTTGATAATCTTCATTGACTTTTTTCAACTCATTATTTTTTGCATCTGACTTAGATTTCCATTCTTCAATTTCATCTTCAGCATTCATTTTGCAAATAGTTAATGATTCAATTGTATTTGAAAATTCTAAATTTTCTTTTTCTAGTTTTGGCAAAATTTCTTTCAACTTTTGCAATTCAGTTTCAAAAGAGTTTAGTTTTATTTTCGAACAGTTTAATTCATTAATTAAGTTCTTGTTTTCTAAATCTTTGTAATCATATTCTGTTTTTAATTTATCGAAAATTGATTGTAAATTTACAATTTCACTGTCTCTTTGATTTAAAAGTAAATTAAGTTGATTCTTTTCATCTGTTTGTTGCGAAATATTCATTTCAAGACGACAAATTTCTGATATTTGATTTTTGCTTTGCAATTCCAACTTTTCTATTTCAGTTTTTAGACATCGAATGTTTTCAGAACTTTCATCTAAACATTGCATCAAATTCAAAGTTTTCAAATTCAAATTACGTTCCTGATCTTGACTAAGTGTAATTTTTTCTTGCAATGTAGAAATTTCTTTTGATTGTGTGGTTAGTTTATTTTCTTCTTGCAATAATTTTTCTTCCAAAATTTTTATATTTTCTAAAGCTGTAGTAAATTTTTGTTGTAATATTTCATTTTCTAAAGCAACAGATTTTTCTTTTATTTCAAAATTTTCTATAACGTTTTGAAATTTAGAAAACTCTATTTTTTGATCATCTATTTTCTTTTCCATATTTTCAAGTAATATTTGCTTTTCCAGAATTTCTTTTGAATTTTTGTTATAATTCTCACGCAAAATTTCGTTTTCCTGTTTTAATGATTTTTCCTCGTTTTTACTAATCTCTAAAGTTAATTTTGTTTCATCTATTTTTCTACTTAATGTTTGATTTTCTGTTTCTAACGCAATTTTTACTTCTTCCATTTCAAAGCATTCATTTTGTAACTGTTCCAATTTTGTTTTTAACTCGTTGATAACATTCTCTAAATCGTTTGTAATCTTAGCATACTCACTATTTTTTCTAACTAAATTTTCAATATCAAAATTTCTTTCATTTAATATTTTAGAAATTTTTTCAATTTCTTTAGATTTTTCGACATTTGTTTTGCAAAAATCTTGTTTTATATTTAGAATAACTTCATTTAAATTTTTAATTTGTAATGTTAGCTTGTCTTTTTCTATTAAATTATTTTCAGTTAGATTTTGTATTTCTAATTTTTTGTTTTTGCAATCTTCAAAACTTATTTTTAAATTTTTATTACATTCTTCGATTTCACATCTTAAAAATTTCAAACTTTCTTCATTGTTTATGATCAAATTAAGTTTTTCAGTTTTCAAGTCAGAATTAGTGGTTTCCAAACCATTTATTCTTTTCTGATAATTTTGTATTTCAAATTTCATATTTTCAATTTTTTGTTTAAGATCATAATTATCGTTTAAAATATCATCGAGTTTTGCACATTTTGTTTTCAATTCATTAATAGTAATTTGGACAGTTTTTGAAAATTCGTTTTCGGATTGTAAAATTTTTAACAGTATTATTGAAATTTTAGAGTTATTTTCGGTTAGATTTTTAATAACATGTTTTTTAGCAAATAATTCTTTATTGCTATTTTCAATATAGTCTATCAGTTCCATTTTAATATTGGTAGATGCTCCTAATTTAATTTCTTTTCTTATGTTATCATTTTGAATGATATCCCGACAATCAGTGATTAATTTTTCTAACCCATTGATTTTCTCACCTAAATTTTGTATTTGAAAATTAAGTGAAAATTTAGTTTCTTGAAATTGTTTAATATTTTTGTTTGCCTGCTTATAATTTTCAACAAGTTTTGTGAAATAATTTTCAAATATAATAAAATTTTGAGTTATATCTTTAGCATTTTCATCAGCAATTAAATTTTCTTGACATATATCAAAAATTTCGTAATTTTGTCGAATTAATTCAGAAATGTGCTTTGATAGTTTGGCATTATCGTTTTGCATTTTATCGATTTCACCTTTCAGAAATATATTCTCACATTCTTTTTCACGTAATTGGATGTCAACTACTGAACGACCTAAATTTTCTGGGCTTGATAAACCACCTGATGAGTTTGAATTATGTGACGACGATAAATCTAGATATTCTAAGGAATTATTTAAGTCAACTAAACGCCCATTCTGCGATCTTGTTTCACTTAATATGTCCTCCAACTCTTTTTTCGTTTCATGCAGGAATTGTATATTTTGGTCTTTTTTCTAAATTGATATAGAATTTATATGAGTTAGAATTAAAATTTATTACAATTTTTAATTTAAATTTTTAATTTAAAATTAATTTTTATTTATTTTTTATTTACTTCCATTTCCTCTAAAAATTTGCAACGTTCTATTTCCAATTCCGAAATTTTAAATAGACATACATTTATTTCTTTTTGTGCATACTTAAGCTATAAATTAAGATTTATTTTTGAAAATATTAATGAAATGAAAAGTTTAATTTAAAACTTACTTACTTTTTCACTTGATAAATTTTTCTCTTCATTTAAAGAGTCCATATTTTGTCTTAAATTGAAAATCAAATCATCTTTTTCGTTAATTACCTTTTTCAAACGGTTTTTTTGCTAAAAACGTTAAAAACATTTGAAAATTTAAATATATTAATAAACTTTTAACTTTTTGCGAAAATTTCCAGTAACGCAACCAAATGTATACGAAATTGGTGACTATTATTATTGTGTATAATAACGGGTAATTATACAGAAATTGTACTTTATAACAAAGATTACTATACATATGAATATATATACCTGATCATTCCAATTTGTTTTATCTGATGAATAATTATCAAAATTATTTTCTAAATTTATTCGACTACGCAATTCATGCACTTCAGTTATATAATGTTGATGTTCTTTTTCTATTGATATAAAAAATTTAAATTTTCAAAAATAAATTCAACAAACAAACAAATTACCTAATTTTTTTATTTTTTCTTCATATTGCTTGTTTTGTAATTCCAGGAAACCTTTTTCATATTTCTCAGTTTCTAAAGAAGCCTATAAAATTGTAAAAAATAAAAACTAGTTAGTTTGGTTTACACAAATTTCTGCTTTTATATAATATGTATTGTGTTTCCTTACAATAAAACTTTCAACAATACTTTCGAATATTATAACTTTACTTTTAACCATTTTATAAATATAAAAAATCACCTTACTTTTAAAAAAAAACACAAAAAATGAATCGAATTGAAATGATTGAAATATCAATTAATTTTACCATAACCAACCCACTCTTGAAAAATAACACTATGAAAACCAACCCTGGACATGATAACTTACTTTTAATATATGGAGTTCTCTATTTTTTTCTTCCAACATAAACGTTTTAGGTGTAGGGGGAGATATTTTACAATTTTGAGGAGTCTTAATGGGACTTTCTATCGGTATACTGGAAAAATTTTGTAAGGAAGCTTCAGCTATCATTTTCCTTAAAAGAGCTTTATCAATTGCATGTTTTCCGAGCAGTCCTTTAAAAAATGTTGCTATAGCTTGTTGATACAACTCATGGAAACTTTGACAAATTTTTTGAAAGAATTCTGTAGGATATTTCACGCAAGAAAAATGCAATAATATTGAATATATGTACATATAATCCGATGAACTTAATTGATTATCATCATCACTATGAAGATCAACTGCAGGATAATATTCTGAAAAAATATGGTGAATTTTACATTAATATAATATGTAGAAATTTAGAATATATGTATACCTTTTAGAAATGAAACAAGATCAAGCTGACAGTTGGGCCAGTTTGGTATTTGCTCTTGATATTTATTGAAAAATTCATAAATATTAGTTTGTTCTATATTGTAATAATGTCGATCGAAAAATTCACAGTTATTTATCTGAAATGTGATAAAACTATATAATTTAGTTTAAAACAAAAACAAATAACATTTTACCCATGTTAACAACAAACGCTTCCAGCTTGATCCATCTCTCCTTTCAATTTTAAACAAAGCCTTATTCTGTGTTGACATAATTAAATTGCCTTCTAAATTTTTGTATTATCAACTATAGTAATTATAGTTTCAACTTTATTTTAATTAATTCTAAATATATTCTACAACACAATTTGTATAAATTATGTAATGTTTTAAATAAAAATAATTCAAATTTTAGTTTGTCATTCAACAAACGCTTCTGTTAAATTTGGTCAATTTAATTCAAACTTATAAATTTTGAAAATGACAAGCCGTTAAATGAACTACCTCTTTCCATTCACTTTTGATTTAGGGTAAAAGAGAAAACAATAAAACATCTAAAAACCCAACAAACATATTTTTATACATCTTGGGTTGTGTTTAGCTGGCGTCAAAGAATGGGCCGTTGGGCCAATATAGACAAGTTTACCAACGAATTAATTTTGTGGTGGGGATTTTTGGTATTCACTTTTGAAACCAAAATTTTAGAGTTTTAAAAATGAGTCAACACAAAGGAAAACCAAATAAAAATTTTGATGAGCTTCAGAATTTTTTATTGCATATAACACGCTTTATTACTATTTCGATTATTTTTATTATTACAAAGACCTACCTACTTTAAATATTATAATTTTTTTTGTAACCCTGTCACTTCAAATTTTATTTTCAAATTAAATATTCACACACACTTATAAAAAAAACGACCCTTAGTGCTGAACCGTGTGGAATAAAATGATTTTTGCAAAAAAAGACTAAAAAACAGAAGATGATTTTTGCAAAAAAATTAATGATTTTTCAAAAAAAAAATGACAGAAGAAACGACTCGTCTATATATTGGCTCAATTTGAACAGAAAATTGCTCGTATTATTTCGAGTTGAAATATATACATATATATCTTTAAGGTGTCTACGCTGTGTTCTTACTTCTTCCCATTCAAACTTGTAGTTTTCTATTTTTGAAAAAATTACTTTAAATTATAGACAGGGAAATAAAATGTGTTTGCCAATCTTCAGATTAACAAAACAAAAATTTAATTGCAGTCACTGTCACCCAATAGTTTTTTGGTTTGTGAACCCATACACGATTAAATCTGTTTAAAAACTTGTTTCGAAACTAATTACTCTGTTCGTCACACACTAAGAAACTTTTGCTTTTTTTGATAAAGTCAAGACAAGATACAGATGGCGGATAATATTATCGCATTAAAAATAATTGTAAAAATATAAAAAAAAATTAAATAAAAAGAAATGAGATATTATGTAAAATATAAACTACTTCTAAATAATAAAAAAAAACATAAGATTGATTTTTGGTTTCGAAACTTCACCATACACATTTAAGCATATTCGGAAACTTGACATTACTGGAAAATTGACTTTTTAAAAAAGAAGAACGAATGCGAATCTCTCCAATACAAATTTTATATTCGAATTGGATTATTCCAATTTAGATGAGGGCAAAATACCTAGTTAAGAAATTGGAAGTATCTTACTATTACTATTAGCAAAGAACATATTATATTCAAGAAGACTTTTTTTTTCATTTTTTTTTGTAATGTTTTGTTATGATTTCTGTTCTTATTTATTTAAATGTTTATTCATATTCATACGGTTTATATATTTTTGTTCTGTTCTCTTTTTCTTTCATTTTTTCTTGAATTAAGTGTAAAGGAGCAAACAAATTTACAAAATGATTTTTAAATGATGTGGGTTACTTGACATAACCCAATATGAAAAATTTTGAAAGCCAAATTTACATGAAATAAGCCTTTTTGTATATTATGTTCTTTGCTATTAGGTTTGTCCACGTACTTTGCAATATAAATTCTCTGTATAATTTTTTTTAACGTCAACTAAACAACAGCAAATTATTTTTTTTTTCTTTGGATGTGTATTTTGTGCTAAATTTATTTCTTAATTTTCAGTTTCATATTTTATAATATTTTATGTTTATTGCTTTTTGAAAGAATTTAATGAAAATTTGAAAAATAACCAAAATGAATATTCGGGCTTAAGACGAAACAAAGGAGATATGTACTATGGTATTAAATAGAATGAACAATAGATATTATATAATTCAATAAAGTTAGTTAATAATTATTTTATACATAGTTATAAGAAATTTTATCTGAGATATAATTTTCATCAGTATCTAAAGTTAAATTGAAATTTTTTTAATTTTAATTTATTGTATGTATTAGTAAAAGCTGCACAAGAATAACAACAATTTTGCTATTCTTTTTAGTAACACCTTAAGCTCTTATTTCAAAAAGCTCTTATACTGTCAGACTCTTATATTTATAGATCGAAGGGTATGTGAGGGAAAGAATAGAAAAAGGTAAAAGGCAGTGAAAATACCAATGTACAGAGGAGAGATCCAATTTTAAATTTCTAAATTATAGTATTCTTATCATTCGTATTGAGATTGGCACTGGCGTAGGAAAGAATATTTTCAATTTCGCTGTATTTTCGCTTAGAAAAATGAAATTCGATTCGTTTGAAGAATGTCAGTTTGACATTTTTTGACGTTTCCTTTCTTTTCCGGTTACCAAGCCAATAGAGTATACAAAGTACGTAAAAAAATTTAAAAATCTGTAATTATTAATATCATCGTAAATAGAAATAAACCTTTTTATAAATAAAAATGTTACTTGAAATATTTCTATCCAATGATATGAATAAAATTTTAACTTAAAGTCCAAATTTTTATGAAAAATTTTGTGTTTATAATTGATATTTCAGTGTATCAATTTCATTACAAATTCAAAAAAAAAATTTATATATTTGTTTTCTCATTTTAGATGTTTATGCCAAAAGCGCATCGAGTAGCTATCTACGAGTACCTCTTTAAAGAAGGTGTAATTGTAGCTAAAAAAGATTTTCATGCACCTAAGCATCCAGAGCTTGTAAATATCCCAAATCTTCATGTAATTAAAACCCTTCAGTCATTACATTCTAGAGGATTAGTTCAAGAACAATTTGCTTGGCGTCATTATTATTGGCATTTAACTAATGAAGGTATCCAATATTTGAGATCATATTTGCATCTTCCTCCAGAAATTGTACCAGCAACATTGAAGAGACCACAAAGGTCAGAAACCTCAAGACCAAGACCAACAGCTGCACCTAGATCAGATTCAACCAAAACAGGTGAAGATAGGTCACAATATAGACGTGCTCCAACTGGTGGAGACAAAAAGAGTGATGTTGGTGCTGGTGCTGGTGATGTTGAATTCCGCGGAGGTTTTGGACGAGGAGCCAGACCACAATAATTCTTTTTAAAATTGAAAGTAATTTTGAAAATAAATTTCTAAAAATCTAAATATTGTTTTAGTTATTTAAATAATTGTTCCTTCTGGTGAAAAAAGTGTTTAATTAAAATCTCTTAGAGAAAATGATAAATTGATTTCAATTTATTTAAATTTTATTGAACGGGTTTCAAATTGATTACTTTGGAAATTTAAAGGAAAGCAAGATATGGTTGTGTATATATTTCAAGTAAATGAGAAATAAAAAATTAAACTAAACTAATAATAATTTGTCGCACATGTATTATTGGACTAATATAAATTAAAAGAACATTTTTTAAATAAATACAAATTTATTTATCTTCTCTAATAACAGTTTTTTCCTTAGCGGACACAAACGGCATGGTTCCAGGTTTAGAATGTGAACGAACATTAGCTTCCTTTCGTTTTTGCTTATCTTTGATTGCCCGCATTGTCCTTTGATTATTGTAAATATTTTTAGGTATATGTCTATGTCTTGCAATTCGTTTAATTTTGGGGTGGGCAGCATATTTTTCCTTTAAAGCTTCTTGATAATTAAAGTTTGCTCTTTCTCTTGGAGCTTTAAAACCTAATTTTTCTGATGCTCTTGCTTTCCACAGACGAATATTCATTTCATCTGAACCCGAATAAATATAATTATTATCAAAACTCCATCCTACACAAACAACATGCTGCATTCTTTTTGTATGATATATATCTCGTGAATGAGATTTATGTACTTCATATATTCTAATTGTTCGGTCATAGCTACCACATACGAATTCTTTTCCAGTGGGTGCATAATCTAAATCGGTAACGGCTGAAACATGATCATAGTGTATCTTGACGGGATTTCTTAATTGTCTAGTATCGAAGGTGTAGAGACTAAAAGTGAGAAAAAAAAAGGTAAGAAGTCTTGATTTAAAATAGTTAACTTACTTGAAATCTTCGTTAGCTACGGTAAAATTAAATGCTTCCATAGGATTCCAAGCCAGTTTATTTGATTTCATTGTCAAAACAATTTTTCTTAGTGGTTTCGCTTCTCTTGTATCATAAAATATTATGCTTCGATCACTGGCACAGGTTGCTAATAGAGATTTTTCTACTTGATTAAATGAAATTGAATGTAAAGTATCAACACCCCATTTTAAAGTTTTTAGTGGTTCATTTCTAGTTTCGTCCCATAAGTTACAGACTTCACCACATGTTGCGAATAACTGATTTGTTCTATGATGGGTAATACCTGTGATTATAGTTTTACTTAAAATTGTATTTATTGGTTCTTCATCTTCTCCAACATCAGGCGTTTCCGAATTCCAAAATTTAATGGTTTTATCATCTCCAACAGTAATAAATTTTTCTCCAGATGGCGTGAAGGATATTCCTCTTACAAAACCTTCATGTGCAACAAAATTTCTAACACATTGCCTATTTATTAAGTCCCAAACATGTACTCCACCATCATATCCTCCACTGGTTAATACAGATAATTTTTTAGGATGCTTCCCAAAGCAAGAGACACCATCTCTATGACCGTCTAAATTTCCAAGAAAAGGTTTCGCAAAAACTCTATCCAATTTAGTTGCATTTAATGCTCGAACATATTCGCGAGAAGCCTCTAATGGATGAAGAGCTGGATCATAATTTCTTTTGACTAAAAACAAAATTTCACATAAATTAAAATATTTTCGAATAATTAAATTATAAAATACTTTTGTGTAAGTCTAGCTTTGTTTCTCGTATATAATCGTCTGGATTACGACTAATTACTTTCACTTTCATTTTTATTAAGTATAGAAATTGCAATTATTTTATTTAAAAAAATGTTTAGGTTTAAAGTACCGAAACAGTAAACACGCACACGAATGACACGCTTTATTATTTACTTTTTTTTTTAAACTTCTTTGAATAATTGACAAATGACAATGTCAATTTGACATTTCCATTTTCAATAATTCAAGAAATATCAATTGTCAAATTGTAAAATTTAGCTGTTTTGTTAATTTGCTATATTTACTAATAGAGGTACTCAAGGCAGCAAAGTCAATTTTCAAAAAATCAATTTTAATTTTTAGTCAATCCACAAAGAATGATCCTAAGATATGATATTAAATTAAATTGAATGCAAAAAGACGTTTACTTTTTGAGACTTGAGTTGAGGTTGAAGAGTCACCCTGCTGTAATATGTGATATACAGCGAAGTATTTTCTCATCTTAAAATTTTTGCTGCAGAATATTTTGTATGAATGAATTGTAGTTGTCTTGTAACATATTTGTAACATTGAAATTGATTACGGTGTTCTGTTCACTAATAACTACTAGTTTAAAATTTATATTTCTTTTGTTTGTTATTTGTTAACAATTAGTTGTTTATAAATTTAGTATTATAGTAATTTTTAATTCATTTGTTATTCAGAAATTTAAATGAAGCTTAAAAACGCCAGCCACGACATTGACAATTTAATATGCATTTAATTGTCGCCTGCGTTATTTTAATGTTTTTTTTTTGAGTTGATCAGTAAAACTTTTATGAGTGGTTGGTTTAATATTTTCTGAGAAAGGGATAATTTTATGTGAAAATTTTAACTTGGTATAATTTATATAAATAGCATAAACCTGGATCCCAAAAATTGGAATGTTGGTGGGTCTCGAAACCAGCCTTTCCTTCTTGGAGAGAAAGGTTCGAAGTATCCAAGCCCAAAAATGGTAAATTATTTTTCTTAAAATTAAAATTTTTCATGACTTAATTGTTTTTGTTAATTTTAGTCTCATGTTAAAAATTTTTATCCCGAAAATTATCCAAAAATGGATTTGTCGGAGACAATGAAAGCAGCTCTAAAGGGAGGACCTTTGCAAAATCAAGTAGGAAGTAGTTCCGCTGGGTCCATAGGGGGTTCAGATTTACAATCTTCCAATATGTCGCAACAACCCGGTTATGTTACTGAGAAGTTATATATGCTGTTACAACTTTATTTACAAAACAAAGGTTGGAATCCTAGTGTTGAACTTTTGCAGTGTTTTTCTGAATTAAAAGATAGTGCAATGCTACCTAGTGCAGCTTATTTGCAGTAATTAAAAATAAGTTATGTACTTTAATCATATAAGAATAATTTATTTATTACAGGGTTTTGGCAAATCGTTTAACGCTTGATTCACAAGGTCGTCTAATTTTGAGAGAAAATGGAAAAATTGTATTGCCATTTGAGCATTTTGCAAATGCGGTAATGCTTAAACATATGTCTGGACCTCATGGACTACATTTAAGTGTAGAAGCGACAGTTAGAGCTGTAGTTGAGTCATATACAATTGGTAGAGAAAATTTTGGAATGGAAAAAGATTTTATTGTGGAAGTGGTTCAATCTTGTCCATCTCCAGCTTGTCGATATTATAAAAATCACTTAGGAATTCCCCCAATGACATTTCTAGAACAGTATCCAAATATATCTCCGGAATTCTTACAACATTTACCACCTCCACCATCAGTTCTTTCTGGACAACAACCGCAGGCAATTCCACCACTAAGCTCAGGAACTGGAGCGGAAATAGATTTAAGTAAAGGTCATAGCAGTTCTAATTCAAAAGTTCCTCAAATGCATTTACCACCACCTCCACCAATGCCACCAGTAAAATCATCGCAGAGTAGTCATTCAAATACAGTTCAACAGCAACAACAACATCACTCTGGCCAACAACAAGCTGTCGCAGCAGCAGCAGCTAAAGCAGCTGCAGCTGCAGCAGTAGCTCAGCAACAGCATCAACTTACTGCTGCAATAATTCAGCAGCAAAATCGTGCTATGGCTCAACAAAATTTAGAAAAATTTGGAACATTGAGCGCTATTGAACAGCAACGAGTACTTCAGCAATTTGACAAAAAACATTTTGAAACACAAAATGCAGCTGCTGTTGCTAGTGCGGTTGGCTTAAGCGTTCAAGGCTTTATGTCTAATTCTCCACATTCAAGTAATCCTCCTATGCATACCATAAATAACAGTAATGTTAATAACAATAACAACATGAATAACACTAATACAATAATTCCAAATAACCACCAAACTACCCCAAGCCCATCTCCACATCTACCACCATCTCAATCGCAATCATCTACTCCATCACCAATGCATATTTCTCAAATAACCCAACAACAAGATGCGCAATTGCAGAAAAATGATGTCATTGAATCAAATAAAGATCTTTTAGCATTGCACAATGGAGCATGGAGCTCTCGTGATGATAACCGTGATGTAACTGTTGCAGGTCAAGAAAAAATTGTTCGAGCTTTTTCTGAGTTAATGAAAAATATGTCACGTATGAAAACTTTTATTCGACCTTCGATGTGTAAACCATATGGGAAACAAAGTGAAAGTCTGCAAAAAAGTATATAAAGATTTCACATATTGATTTGTGAAATTTAAAAATTTATATAATATTGTTTACTTATTTTTTTTATAGCTTTATTGGATACAATACAATTAGTTCAATCATTAAGAAATTGCTTACCAGCTCCTCATATACCAGTGAGTTCTTGGAAAAGTGAAGATCGTCAAAATCGGCCAGAAGAAAATCCAGTTCCAAATATTTAAATTGACTCAAATAAAAAGGTAACAAACATATAAAGAATATATTATATACATATTTGCAAATCAGTATTTATTGGTATTTTTCATAAAAATTATTTCTCGAAGACTTTATTTTTATCGTAAAGGTAATTTAATTATATAATAATTATTTGTATCTTTTATAATAAAACTATTACAATAATATAATTGTAATAAAAAAAAAACCCTTGATAAGTTCCTCCTTCGTTAATTTTAAGTTAAAATTTTAGACTATTAATAATAATTATAATTGAAGATATGAGTAGTTTAAAATAGGAAAAGAAAAACGATTATATGTAATTGAATTTTAAATTTGAGGCAATAATTTGGGTATATAAGTGGAGGTTATTTTATTTTGTATTTTAACTTAAAAAAAAAAAAAAAATAAATAAATTAAAAAATACAATTTTCTATAGTTATTTAAATTAAAAGGATTCCTAAACTTTTAACAAATTTGGCATTTCAAAATTGAGAGTTTATAATTTTGTTTATTATGTACATGAAATTTCCTCCCTATATAATAGAAAATATAAAGAAAATAAAATTTTAGAGGCTGTTATTTTAGGCAGTTTCTGATGCTCAAAAATAATATATTATCCACAAGCGGAAAACATTGCTAATCGCGTTACTTTTATAAATTAAAATAAGTTATTTAACGTTAATTTTAATCATTTATTCAAGTGTTCATTTAAACTTTCAAAAATAAAATGTTTGAATGTTTTCATGAAATGTGGATTATATTTTAATATAATAAATTATTTAAAAAAAGAAAATAATAATTTGTTTTTAAATTTAAATTATTTAAATTTATATTTTAATATTGTAACGCTTATTTTATAAGTTGAAATGAAATTAAAGGTTGTTTTTATACTATTATTAACTATTTTCTAAATAAACAAAGAAAAAAAATTAACAAAAAATATTGATAATTATTTTTAATACTTCCAAATATGTGCAATTATATGATTATTATTATTATTTTCTTTTTTAAACCATAACTATAATCTCAGAGATTTCTAAATCTTAAATAAAATAAAACAATTATTTGAAATTTAGTAAAAAATTTGTGAATGAATTTCTTTTAAATATGAAAAAAATATTATATACATATATTTCATAATTTTTTTATTGAAAAATAAATAAATTTATTAATATAACATATAAATAATATAAATAGGTATCTTCTTACACATTAAAACATAAATAAAAATAATTACATAATAAATAGGGAATTTTATGGAGAATAGTGCACATTTAAAGTAATTAATATGAAATTGTTTCATTTTATAATGTTGTTTTGGAACATATTTAAAATATAAAAATATTTATTTTACTATTTTGGAATTTCTATCTTCTTTTTTGTAGGCTAATTAAATTAAAAAATTATTGTAACTTTATATGTTTCTTTTTACTTAATAAAAAGAAATCTTAAATTACATGTGAAAATATATTTTATAATTTTTAACTGCATTTTAGAATTTAACAATAGAATTGGCACAGAAAGAATTTATACTAAATTTATTTTCAGTAAAGTTTACTACAAAGTATAAAATATGAAAGTATTTTCTGTGCGAATTATTCAGTTCTCTTAAGATTAATATATTAAAAAATCGAATTGTTTACAAAAAAATTTGAACACAGAAAATAGTTTAAATTTAAAAATATTTTAATTAATTCTACATAAAATTAAATTTTTGGAACAAAATGAAGATTTTTATATTACATAAATAATTTGTTTAAAAAAATGAATTTAGTTTATACAAGAATTTTGTTTTTTTTACAAATATATATTTAACTATTAAAATTAGAAATAAGTAGAAAATATTAAAATGATTTTTGTAACTGCTTTTAAACATATATGTATGTATGTATATCTTGTAACTAAAATAAACAAAAGGTATCAAGTTCAATTGATTCAATTTATTGTTCAGAAATAATATTTTTTCTATCGAAAATTTTTTTTACATTATTTTTAATTATTAATTTTACTATTATCTATAATGCATCAATTAAAAATAATTGAAGAAGATTGTAGTTATAATTTCCTTTGCTATAATGTATCATTTTAAAAATTGAAACATTGATGAAATTTCATTTATTTTTATTTAAACTGAAATTATGTTTTATAACATGAATCGATTTTATTTCCCATACAAAATATTATGTGAAAATATTAAAATGAAAAACTCATGAAAATTAAAAACTATTGAAACTTTAAAATGCATGAAATACTACCCATTTTAATTAATTTAAATGTAACTAATATACATTACAAAAATAAAAGATTTTGAAAAAGTTTAATTAATTTATAAATATTTTTAATCTATTGATAATAAATAAAATAATAACTTAATTAATTTAAATCTTATAAGAAACTATTTTTTAAATGTGCCATTTTCTGTATTATTCATTTTTTACAACTTTTGTATTTGATTTATGTAGATTTTTTCATATTTTGAACATTAAAAAATTAGTTCTAACAAAAATTTCTATATTTACTCTTAAAAATCAAAAAAAAAATTTGTTTTTTGATATTTAATTTAGAAAAAAAATTTTTAAAGATGAAAAAGAAAAAATATATATATGCATATATTGTATTTTAAATCAAAACAAGAAATTAAAAATTGAAAATTTCATTTAGAAAAAAACAAAAATTGGCAATAAATCTGTGATAAATTTCGAATGAGTATTTTTAAAAATTATAAAATGAACAAAAAACTTAAATAAAATAAAAAAAATTAAATAAAAATTGTAGGTTAAAACGAAATTTAGTTTTGGAAACGAAAAAACCAAACAAAAAGAGTAAATTTATCTTTTTTTATTTGTTTAATTGTGAAAGAAAAATACAAAAAGATTATTAAAATTTATAATTTAAATTTATAATATTGTTATATTATATTATGATATTGTATTATTGTAAAACTAATAATATTTTTTTTTTATTCATACGCATACACTTAAAAAGATGTTTAATTATTAAAGCTAAATTAAAAAATTTTATAAAATTTTAGTTCCCGTTATGATATTTCTCATTTTTGAACATACTAATTTATTTGTTCGCTATTTTTTTTTTTTTTTTCAAATATCTTTAATTGCAAAACCTCTGGCATCGAACAAAAAAAGAAATACGAAAATTTTATACTCTAGAAATTTGTCGGTTTCTACGCAATTTAACAAAAAAATAGAGAATACAATTTGAACATTTCAATTTTTTATTATAAATAATTTTTATATTTTTATTAAAATTAATACTTTTCTTAACTAACTAAATTCGCCAAAAAAAATATCACTTCTCTTGTAAATCATACTAATAAAAATATTTTAAATTAATGAGTTCGAACATATTTAGTAAAGTTTTTATAAATGATAATGACAAATAATTTGTAGTGTTTGCAAAAAACTAACGCGTAGAATTAAGAGTACATCGACGGGAAATATTTAAAAAGTTTAATTTCATTTAATCGTGACGATTGTTATAATACATGATCGACTATACAATGATTGATGTAATGAGAAATCCTATTTTGTGTCTATTTTATTTTATATTATTTCTCTTCGGCTTTAGTTTATCTATTTAATTCGAATAAATTAAGTTAGATGACATTTTACACTTTCTACTTTTTGAAGTTTTTAAATCGTTAGTTTTAAAGTTCTAAATATAATTAAATTTAATTTTTTTTAAACAAAAATAAAACTCTGGAAATATGATGTATTGTTTTGTTTTAAAATTTAATTAAACTGTTAGAATTACTTTAGCAAAATTAAATTAATAAAAAATATAAATAAAATATAATTAAAAAATAAAAACAAACTATTATTACATAGTTATTATTGTTTATTAAACCCACCAAAACTCATAAAAATAAAATATAATCATAATAATCATAAATTATTTATATATACATTCATTATTAGATATGAAAACGCAATTAAGGAAAATATTATTATTTAAACTTTTACTAAGTATAATTATATACAATTTTAAAATAAAACAATTTTTAAATTTTATTTTATTATTGATTTTTTTTCGTAATATAATCAAAACAAAACATAAAAAAAACTATTATTAGATGTAAGAATAAACATTTTGATTTTAAATTTAATGCTTAAAACGCACGTTTATTAGATATGCTATGCGAAATTTGAAAAATGTGAAATCATAATTAAAAAATTAAGATTAATTATTTAAAACAACAAATATAAAATCAGAAATCAAATTTTTAAAAAAATATATAAATTATACAATTTGTGTAGAATTAAGACTGCTATAGCTTCAAAATAATAAAAAAAAAAAAAAAAAAAAAAAAATAGTATCTAAGAAATTTTTTCCACAATATATCCAACATCATCCATATTAAAATTAGGTAATTAATTAGATTCATAATAGCCCTATTATTCGTCATAAATGATGTAGAATAAATGCTACTTTTTTTTCATTGGACTTTGAATTCTGAATGAAAAATGTTAATTAATTTTGTTTATCATTTCCAAATTTTAATTTAATAAAAATTTCTTACGAAAATAATAAAGTCAAAATCGCTATGGTTTTTTGCAGAATCTAAACTTACATTACAGTAATTAATTACATATACTTAATGAATTAATTTAGATCTTTTGGTTTGTGTTAAACAATCGATTTCACCACACACAAACAAATTATTATTATGTACATAATATTACTCAACATTCAACAAACCATGAGAATCGAATAATTATAGCGGAAGTATCCCCTAGAAGAATGTATTTGTTCGCCGCGAATTCATATTTTATTCTTCTGCGATTCATTACTTACTTGTTGGGCGCTACAGACCTTGAAGGTCCTGGGCCTGGCGCAAAATTGTCCTCCACTGATTTCGGTCACGAGCGGAATCTCTCCAGTTGGTGATTTGTAGTTTTTTCACATCTGCCGATACTTCATCTCTCCAACGAAGGTGTGGCCTCCCTCGACGACGCGTTCCCTGGGGTTTGGATTCGAAGAGTTTCCTAGCCGGAGCATTTTCATCCATACGCTCTACATGGCCTAGCCAATGAAGCCGTCTTATTCTGACTTTTTTAGCTAGGTCCATGTCGTTGTACAGCTGGTATAGTTCGGCATTGTATCTTCTTCTCCAAACCCCTTCGTCAGACACAGGACCATAAATGCGACGAAAAATTTTTCTCTCAAAGATACCAAGTGCATGCTCGCTTGCTTTTGGTAATGTCCACGATTCAGAACCATATAGCAGCACCGGAAGGATGAGCGTTTTGTATAATTGTGCCTTGGTATTTTGGGATAGGAGCTTTGAACCCAGTTGTGTCAACAAACCGAAGTAGCAACGGTTTGCAAGGGTAATTCTTCGCCTTACTTCAACATCGATGTTATTGATGGAGTTGATGTTGGTTCCAAGGTAGATAAACTCCTGAACTACCTCAAAATTATATGAGCCGACAGTGATGTTGTGTCCTATATGATGTTGTGAGGACATTTTATTTGTCGACAGCATATATTTTGTTTTGCTCTCATTTATGAGAAGACCCGCTTTACCTGCTTCCTCTTCAATCTGTGTAAAGGCTTCGATGACTGCTCGTCGTGATGTTCCGATAATATCGACGTCATCAGCGAAACCCAGGAGCTGCACCGATTTGTAAAATATAGTGCCCTGCGTGTTCACACCGGAACGTCGCACTATATGCTCCAACACCAGATTAAAGAAATTACATGACAGCGCATCGCCTTGTCGAAATCCGGAGCACGTTCGAAATGAATCAGAAATGTGCCTCCCAATTACCACAGCACACCGGGTGTTTTCCAGGGTCATTTTTGACAAACGGATAAGCTTGGCTGGGAAACCAAATTCCGACATTGATTCGTAAAGCACTGATCGATGTATGCTGTCATAGGCAGATTTAAAATCGATAAAAAGATGGTGCGTATCGATTTGAAATTCGAGGGCCTTCTCCAGGATCTGCCTTAATGCGAACACCTGGTCGGTGGTTGATTTACCAGGACGGAAGCCGCACTGATAGTTTCCTATCACAGCGTTACAATGTGGCTTCAAACGTTCGCACAGAATATTGGAAAGGATCTTATACGCAACGTTTAATAGGGATATTCCTCTATAGTTGGCGCAGGACATGGAATCACCCTTTTTGAATATAGGAGATATTGAACTTAAATTCCAGTCATCAGGCATGCTCTCCTCGATCCAGATTTGTTTGATGATTTGGTGCATGAATTCAATCATCACTTCACCTCCTGCCTTAAAAGTTCAGCTGGCAGGTTATCTTGTCCAGCAGCTTTGTTGTTCTTTAATTTTCGGATGGCTGCTTCCACTTCTGCAGGACTGGGTGTATCTGTATCTTCGGAGTTGACTGGGTTAGGGCGAGGCGTATCTGTGTTTTCTATGTTTGCGCCATTCAGCAGGTTCTTAAAATGCTGTTTCCATGTCTCTAATATCCCTTGCGTATCGGTTACCAAATTTCCCGAATCATCCCTCAGCGCGTGTGTACGGGGCTTGAAACCAGCTGCAAGCTGCTTGGCTTTTTTATAAAAGCTCCGTACTTCGCCTCTGTCTCGGTTTGATTCTATATCCAAAAGTTGAGACTTTTCGAATAAACGTTTTTTGCGCCTTAAAATTTTCTTCTCATCTCTTCTTTTCGCTCTATACTCTTCTTGAGCTGCTCTTGTTTTACGTTGCAGCGCTTTCCTGTAGGCCTCATTTTTCTCTACCGTCTTTGCTAAACATTCATCGTCGTACCATGGGTTTCTCACGCGAGGTGTTTCAAAACCCACGGTATGTGTAGCAGCCATCGTGATGATGTTTGCGCATTGTTTCCATTTTCCGTTGACGGAGAGATTATGTTGTAGAGGTGTGGTATTGAGTATATTACTTAATCGCTCCTTGTATGCTAAGGCTATCTCAGGTGTTTGGAGTCTTCCAATGTTAAACTTCCTATTATGGCTGGTGCGTCCTTTTTTAACATTGGAAATTCGTGCTCTGAACTGGGCGACAACTAGGAAGTGGTCAGAGTCGATGTTAGCTCCTTGATAGGTACGTACATCCGACACACTGGTAGCATGTCGGGCGTCAATCATAATGTGGTCAATTTGATTCGCTGTACGTCCATCCGGAGATAGCCAGGTAGCTTTGTGGATATTTTTATGGGGGAAATTTGTGCTACTTATAACCATATTACGAGCTGCTGCAAAATCGATTGTTCGGTATCCATTATCTGTGGTGGTGGGGTGAAGACTATGGTTACCAACAGTTTTGCCGAAAATTCCTTCCTTACCGATTTTAGCATTGAAGTCTCCAAGCACGATTTTCGCATCGTACTCAGGACAGGACCCATATGTTTTATCTAAGATGTCGTAGAATTCATCCTTCATTGAGTCCTCCGCTTCGTCGGTTGGTGCGTGCACACATATTAAGCTGATGTTGAAGAATTTGCCTTTGATACGGATGACGGCTAGACGTTCATTAACCGGTGTAAAATCAATGACGTTTCCTCTAAGCCGTTTTCCCACTACGAATCCGCATCCAAATATGTGATGTTTTTCGTGGCAGCTGTAATATATATCGCATGTTCGTTTTTTTAACATGCCAGATCCTTTCCATCGGATTTCCTGTATCGCAGTAATGTCTGATTTATACTGCGAGAGAATATTTTCAATTTTGTTAGATGCAGCTGGATGATAGAGTGTTCTTACATTCCAACTGCAAATTCTTAAATCGGAGTCCTTTAAACGTTTGCCGGGTCTGTTTCCAATAATTTCGATGGTATCCGAGGCTTCAATTGCGTCTCTCAAAACTATGTAATTTTTACGGGTAAGGGAGTCAGCCTTACGCCAACCTCAAAATTTGAGGATTTTGGCGCACTTACAATTTTGGCCTGCTTACTAGCGGATGCTATGTAAAACAGTTCCCAGGGGTCACCACGTGGAGGTAGTGTAAGCACTTGAATAGGAACTCGACAGTTGCGCATCTGGGTCAGCGACCGATCAAATGTTTCCCTGTCGATCCCAAACCAGACCCCTACTGCGATTCATTAGTATTATGAAAAGGTTGACATCGCCGCGACAATCGTAAATTGAATCGCATTAGCTTCCCCGGGAAGAAGAAAATACGAATGTTTAAAAGAATAAAAAGCGAATGTTAAGAAGAAGATAATATGAGTTCATATATGAAAGAAATACGAATGTTTAGAAGAATAAAAATAGAATTTTTAGAAGAAGATAATATCTGTTTCAGGGACTTAAAATAATTTTCAATAAAATTCATCAAAATTTAATTATTAATATTTATATATTATAAATATTTAAGGTTATTTTATCTTTTTTTTTTGTAATTAAATTTAAAAATTTTTTATTATTCAATGCCTTAAAAAATTTTTAAGTTTGTACTTAACACGTGCGCTTTAAAAAGTAACTGAAAATATTTTCATATGCATATATGAAAAATATATTCCAAATGGAGAAAACAAAAATAAACATTCTTTTAATGAAACGTAATTAATTCGCTATTAATTCTTCCAGGCGAACATTCGTCTAAATTTCTTTTATTTCATTCGCCATTTGTTCTTTTTAAGAGAACATTTATTTTAATGAAACGTAATTCATTCGCTTTTAATTTTTCCAGGCGAACATTCGCATAAAGATTTGTATATGTTTCTTCTTGAAGAACACGTTCTTCCTATGGTTTGTTGGGTAATGGTGTTATTGATGATGTAATGTAATTTAATGCATATAATCAGGGGGTATATACGCATATGTTCTTCCCGATGTCTCTTCAATTTATTTTAATAATTTCATGTAAAACATCATTTTATTATACATAACGTATGATCATTTTACTTCTTCAGTGTACATAACATTGTAAACATTTATGTTAAATAAAATTCCCCAAAAATTTCAAAAAATTTCTATTTGATATGCAAAAGGTGTGCATGTATTTACTATTTATTTATTAATGATTACAATTGTATCTAGTTATTGGTGCACCGGTTTTGATCCTGTTTTGGTTTGGATAAATAGTATTGTAGTTTAATTATTATAAATTAAATTAATTTAATCTAAGTTGTATCTCAAACAAAAATTAAATATGTTTTTTTTGGAAAATAACATTAAATGACACTAAACATTAGACAACAGATTAATAAGCTTTAATGAGCAATATGTTTTTATATAATAATTTTGCATAAGTTGAATTTTAAATTATATTTGAAGCTGATTTTCTTTTTATCTATAACGCTGGATTTATACAAGGGTTGGGAAGCGTCATTCTCACCCTTTTACCAAGCTAAAAGAGTGGGCATGAAGCTTTTTTAATGACCTAAAGGACACTTTCCAGGACTCCCAGTAACAGTTATGTGTCTCTAACTCGTTCCACTCAGACCTTGAAGTTCAGGTCACGATTAATGATGCCAAAGACCTCCTCCGATGGCAGATACTCCTTATTTTCCTTTATTCTCTTCCTTTACTCTATTTTCCTTTACTCTTTATTTTCCGATTTCGGAGAATCTTTTGGGTTTTCCGTTACCTCTTTCAAAAAGGTGTTGTTCATATATTTTTCCCCATATTCCAGGTTGGTTTCCGTTCCGAATTATAGGTGTAGGTGGAATGGGTTATTCTGTTATTAAATGTAGTCTCATTTTCTGAGATCTGTGTTTGCTTGCTTCCTTCGGGCAAAAGTCTGCAGTTGGTTGCCTTTCGTCAGTTTTGGGATTACCAGGATTTGTTGCATTTCTTCAACTCTGAAATGGCCTACTTCCCCTCCAGTTTCCAACCCTGTGCTGACTTCCTTTCTCTACTGTTATACATAAAATCTATAGCATTAGGTTGGTTAAGCAGCGTTCTCGAGTTGTTAGTGTTCTCGAGATTCATTATACCGTTCCCTTGGTTTGTTTTCATTAGATGCTGGGGCCAGACCCGTCGGTAGTTGGAGCTGCTTTCGACGTTTGCGTATTTATTCCTACGCGCACGTTCTCATTAATTCTGTTCATATTTTATTAGTATTTGGATTTACTCGTTTTTCCTTACTCCTCTTGCGGCTGCTTTCGGCTTTTAATCATCATCACCCCCAAGGATCACAGGTTGTACTGTACTCACCATGAAAAGGTGAAATCGACGAGAAGGAAAGTCTATACTCTCATTTGTTGAGAGTATATGTTGGTTATAAATAAATAAATAAATAACTTAAGTAAAATGGAAATACGCTGCTATTTATGAGGGGATGTAGTTTCACATTTAATAAGTTAATATACCAGAAAATTAATAAATAATAAATAATTAAATACTCGAAAAATATTACATATTTCGCTTTATGGAGTAAAAATTGCACTGTCTTAATTATATAATTAATAAGATATTTCTACATACATAAGTTATCGAATGTTAAATTTTTTTTTCACAATTTGCAATGTTAATCAGATGAAAATCAGTGATCAGATTCGAAAGGTTTATTTAAAAAAGAGATTTTATTGACAAAAATATAATTACTTAAATAATTATTCCATATACATATTTTTTTAACTATGCACATCATTATTTACCTTTATTTATATCAAATCATTAAACATAAAATAATATTATAAAATAAATAAATACAAAAACGAACTAAATAAAAGCAAGAAAAAAAAATGTTTTTAACTTTAATAGCTACCATTCTTCAGCTTCCCATAGTATTTTTAAATTATCTAGTTGTAAAATTTTATCGTTAAAATTTTGTTTTATACTTTTTGAAGTACTGAGTTTTTAAATCAAAGAATGTTGAATATAATGTACGCATAATATGGTATGTATTTCTTGATTCGCTTGAAATATATTTTGTGCTGTTAATTTCATTGAAATCCACTCAGCGGCTAATATTTTGACTGAATATCCATGTAAAATCTAAGCATCAATTTATTAATTATTTTGAATACATTATGTAATTTTGAATTTTTTTTTTTTTTTTTTTTTCAAAAATATGTAATTTAAATTTAAGATCAAAAAGTTATAAATACATAATACATATTATATTAAACTTACAATATAAGTTATAAAAGAGAAGCACAATTTATTTGATTGATTTAATGTTTGAAAATTATAATATTAAATTAATTCAATAACATATATAATCAAAATTAAAAACATATCTTAGTGTTGGTGCATCCATATGCAACTTAAAAAAAAATGATATACATATGTATATGTATAAATAAAATAAGAAAAATAAATTTTAAATAAAAAAAAAAACACAGTATTAATATATTAAATTAACATAAATATAATAACATGAAATAAAAATATATATTAATCAATAAAATCATAGTTATTTAAAATCTTTTTAAATTATATTTAGATTTTTTAAATAATTTTCTTTTGAAATAATATTTTAAATGAAAAATGCATAAATGTGGTAACTGCTGTTGCAGCAATTTTTATTTTAATAATTTACAAAACAAAATTATAAAACATTTATATGTATCATTATTAATATTATTATTATTATTATTATTATTTTTATTATTATCATTATTATTTTTATTATTATTATTATTATTTTTATTATTATTATTATTATTATTATTATTATTATTTACTATTATTTATTATTATTAATTATTGAAAGAATAAAATACTCTTTGTTCCTTTTATTTTAATTAAATATAAAAATTTTACAATGCTCATTATAAAATTTATAAAAATAAATCTTAAATGTAATTGCTTCAATAAATAAAAATATTAATTAAAAATTAATAAAATATCCCAATAAAATAACAAAATTAAGTCTATTATTTTTTAAAAAATATTTATTTTAAATTTGTTGCGTTTTAATACGTTTTAGTATGATAGTATGACGTAACTGACTGTATGCCCAGGGAATACTCTGAGGCGAACTGCTGTAAGACTAAGGCTTATGGAAAGTAATCTCTGTAAAGAATGAGGAAGTGTATAAGAAGTATAAGCGGCCCTTCATGTACTTTGCGCCTACCTAATATAAATAATGAGAATAGAAAGAGTCCTGTAAGGCTACTGGCAGAACTGCTGAAAGGTAAGAAATAGAAAAATAACAGAACAGGAAATGAAATCGTTTAAAGATATTTCAATAGGTCGTGAAACATAATTGCAAAAAATAAGAGCCTATCCCATCTATGTATGTGTATAACTAACCAACCAATATAACATATTTGAAAATTTTGTTACTTCAAGGTGCCCAAATGATTAAATGAGTATGAAAGAAGAATAACAAAAAAGTAAAAGATTATTTAAAAGTGATATAATCAATAAAATATATTGAGTCTGATTCAGGTATAATTAAAGAAATTAATTGAAATATGAAATCTATTGTAAAAGTGTTGGTGTAGGGAGAAATATTCGAGACGTTATGTAAATAAAAGTAGATAAATGTTATCCAAAGATGTTCAGTTATCTTCGAAATGTCGTCATTCTGTAGCGAAAAACCATAATTTCAAATACCTGATTTTCAAAGAAATAAAAAATGTTAATAATTGATGATGGCACCGCGTATGTCCGTCTATTAGAAAACTTTAGTATATATAAGTGAATCAAATTAGCAATATAAAAAAAAAAACAAAAATAACGGCCCTTCAAAATTTTACGAAATTGCGTAATGGGCAGGTTATATTAAAAAAAATTGTTTGTTTCGTAAAAAATTAGAGAAAGAAAAATTTTATAACATATTTAACACATTTATTTATCTTTGTATGCCATATGAGCACAAGTGATGGCTTTCCGATTAACGGAAATATTTCCGATAACTTTAAATTATCATCAGGGGTTATTAATTCTTTATCAACATTTTTACAGAATGATTAAGATAGAATTCATGATATCTTTAACATTAACATTTTATAACTTGTAACTAAGTAGGTAGAAACATGTAACATCATCCATGTGTTAAGTATAGCACTACATTAGTATACGGAAAATATTTTTTTTATTAATTTTAATTGGTTTTACAAATCAAATTGGAAAAAAAATTGATTAAATTAAGGAATTAAGAATTTACAATACCTTTTGTTTTAATCGCCAATATAACTACTACACTACCTTATAATAAAAGCTAATCTTAAGATAAGTTTTTATTATATTTTAAAATAAATTTTGCCTACAATTTTTTTTTAAATCCCATTCAAATGGATTTCCGGATAATACCACAATTTTTATAATTGCTTTAATTTATTATTAATGAATATAACTTTTGTATTCGTTCACTGTACGGTTCTATATCGGAAAAAAAATCAAGTGATATTCTATTAAATTTAATTAATTATTATAAAATATTATTTAGTACAATACAATTAATTTTAATAATATGAAATTTCAATATAAAACAATTATAATTTTTATATTTCTAATTGAATTTATAAATTTTGCATTGTCTACGGTAGTTGAAATAAGTAACGACAATATTTTTGAAAGTTACGAATTTTATATAAAGCAATATTTTAAAAATTCAAATAATGATTTATGTTTACAACACTTGAATGGCATTCAAAATGGAATATTCGAAAAGAAAAAATGGGCACTGGAATGTAAGTTATTTTATTAAAAATAATCGATTACAAAACACTAAAAATGTTTACAAGTATAGTAGATGAAGTAAAAAGATACGCGTTATGATAAGCATATTTAGTAAAATTCAAAGGAAAATATTCGAATATTTTCAACAAAAAGAATTATTTGTAAATAGTAGTGATGAATGGACCTGGATTGTAATATTATTAAAGAAATACATTTTATACTTACTAAGATTTACAATTTCAAAGCTATACTTTAAAAGAAAATACAAAAACAAAAATTAATATGTATGAATTATGTATAAGTATACAAGAGTGAACAATATGTGCTATGTAGTAATAAAGGATATACATATTTTGTTTATCAGAATTGTGTAAGAAGTTTGTTTATTATTTTTTTTTAAGTAAGAAAAGGTGAATTTTTTAAAATATTTTTTGTATTAATAGAATTTATAAGAAATTTTTACTAAAATTGTTGATAACCGTGACATTAGTATTAGAGTTTTAACTGCAATCTAATCATAACGTAATTAATTCCAAAATATTATTGTTTATTATTTACATTGTATAAAAAGTACGTTATGGAACATAATATCATCTCTAGATTGCAGTTTAAACTTGCATGAAACTGCATTTTCGATGTCACGGAATATTGTTACCTAATTAAATTTTAAATAACAGTTTTTTCACAAAATTAGCGTTAGCAAAATTAGCAATTATTTAGCGTTGGACTTTTATATTTAAATATCAGCTGTTAACAATAAAGCTCATTATTACGGAATTCTTACCTTTGTTGACTGACACAATGTAGACTTTCTTTTTTTCAAAAATGTCGCTTTTACTAAATATCAGCTTTCCAAAATGTCGACCGATAAAATGTCGACTCATAGAATACCGACAAAAATTGATTTTTACAATTTTGAATTTTTTGTAGAAAAAAATGTAAATGATTTATTTTTGAAATATTTATAGGGTCATCCCCAAAATTGTCTACATTTTCGTGTTGTCGGAAAAAACAGGGTTTCAATAAATTGATATATTTTTTTTTTCAAGATAAAATGTTAAGTTTTTAAATATTTATTTAATATTATATAAATTAAATATATTTAGGAATATACACGCTTTTTCCAGATTATTTATACTACTATAAGTTTTTATTTTACAGTTGGATTCAAAATCAGGATTGCCTCTTTGTTCAGAATATATATATACCAGATTGTATATTAGCATGGAGCTTATGGTAGGCTACAAAATCAGAACTATAATTATTTATTTAGTCTGACAATTTAAAAATCGGTCCATGTCGACATTTCAAGAATCGATAAAAGTAGATCCCATTATTACCTTAATTGCCTGGTTAATTTGGCTTTCTAAAAAAAAATCATTGTATTAAAGGTGTGCGTCTATAGATAGTTTAAGAGAAAAAATTTCAAATCTGGCAAAAATTTCTTGTAAAATCTATGAATACATACACAAAGAAATATTTTAAAAAAATTCACTTCTTTTATTTATTTTTCTTTTATTATGATGGCTCATACAGCCAGTTATAAAATAGTATGGTCATAAAATTTAGATTTCATTAAATTTAGTGAAATTAACATATTGCTTATAAAAGTTAATTTAAATACAATTTGTAATTTACTATTTATTTACAAACATTTTTTTTTTATTTATTAGGTATTAGTAGGTAATAAATAATAATTTATTTTTATTATACGTATTATTAAATTGATTAGTAGTATTAATTCTTAACACAATTATTTTTTTTTAAACAATTTGAGAATCAAAATTAATTTGAATTCTCTTGAGAAAACATTATGTAGGCGATTATTTGAAAAATAATTAATTTTTCCAATAATGTATATACAATGTACATATACATTTTTTACTCTAAGAGAAAGGATTTCCACTTTAATTGCAAGTATTTTCTTTTAAAATGCAAGTTTTTGTATTTACGTAATTTGTTTTAAGTAAATTAATTAAATATACTTCAAAAATCGAAAAAGTTTGAAAAATCGAATTAAAAAGGCTACAAATGATATTCATATATATATAATATATATAATAATACATCGATTTTATATAGTACATATCTATATTTTTGCAATTGTTCTTTGATTAAAATATGATTTTCACAATTAATATTTTCCCATTCATAATCTACCATCAAAATTGCTTTTTTTTGTTGAAGATGTCTCTTGTAAACTGTGGTATAACCATGTTAAACTGAACTTCCCGAAATTATCATTGTCCTGTAATCCCATTGTCCTGAATACTGTAATATCGATTTGATAGATATTATATTACAGTATTCTAATAGTTTTTTCTTTGTTCAACTCAACGGACCTACTCATATAATTTTCAAATTCATTCATCGTCTTCAATCCAATTCCTTTAAACCATCAATCCCCCTAATAAATTAAAAAATTTTTTTTCGAATATAAACATGACAGTTTCTATGACATCTCTTCTAAAATAATATATACTCATAATATGTTCCGAATTTTCAATAACAATTTTAAATAATTCCTGTTAAATACGTAAGTATATTAATTATTTTCTTCACAACATTTTACTAAATTTCAGATTTTCTTTATGCGGTGTTATCACCAATCTTGTCTTCAGTTTTTATTTGTAGTCCAGACATTAGTACAAAAGTACAAAATCTATCTGACTATCAAACTGTTAAAATGATTTTAATCTTTTACTTAACTGTTTTCTTAATCTATTTTATTATACATATCTGGGTTATCTTATCTGGTAAATTTTATTTAACGTCTCGTTTTTTTTATGTAAATTAAAATTAATTTAGGTTAGCTATTGTATTGGTTAATCTTAATATAATTAATTTTCAAGTCTGAGACAGCAGTTATATTTAACAAGTTTTTTATGAGTGTTGATTTTGAAAGTCCTTCTTTGTGATCATAGAACCCCAAAAGCGTTTTTTGGCGTCATATGTCATAAGCGTTTTGAAGAACTTGCGAGTGATGATTTTAAAGGTCCTTGTAAGGACACGCTCTTTATTTTTTTATTTTCATAAATATGTTATCTACAAATGAAACATTTAAAATAAGTGAACATTCAATTTTAAAGTGCTTAAAAATTTTTTGCCAAAAAATAATATATTAATAAAGAAAGAGAAATGCATGAAATATTTCATCATCTTCAAAGTAACCTACGCTAAGATGAAGAATACTTACTTATATTTTTATCGGCCATAGACGGTTTCTCTTTAATTGAAGATATGAAATCGTTTCATGTCTGCTGATATTTCGTCCTCCAACAAAGCTTTAGTCCACCCCGATGCCTTGTACCGTTAGCTCTGGATTGTTTCTTATAGCTGGAGCATTTTCATCCATCCGCAAGTGTCGAAGCCCCTGCAGTCTTTTGACTTTAATTTACGTGACTACCTTCACTTTATTATACAGCTTATAGAGTAGGGGCTGTCCAGCTTGCAGCCAAACTCGTCTTCATGTCTTCTCTTTCAGACTTTATCGTCGTTTTCAGGACCATATATCCGGCGAAGAATTTTCTTATCGAAGGTACCAAGTGCATGCTTACTTGCATTGGGCAGTGTCCATGGTTCTGATCCATAGAGCAGAACCGGGAGTATAAGCGTTTTGTAGATTTAAACTTTTATGCTTCCAGATAGCGAAATTTTGAGAACTCGAGATATTTTGACAAATCGAAGCAGCAACAGTTTGCATGGGTTATTCTTCGCCGTACATCCGCTGGATTAACGCCGGCTCTAAAGTAGGTAAACTCGGGAATTGCATCGAAATTATATGTGCTAATAGTAAAAATTTTGCCCAATATGATATTGAGAGGTCTTTTTATTTGTCGATAAGATACATTTTGTTTTTTCCTTATTTGCTTGAGAACGATTTGCTCCGCTTTCTCTTCAATTTGGATAAAAGTCTAGACGACACCCATTGTGGTATGGAAATGATGTCTCCATATCGTCGCAATTCCCTAGTAGTTGGAAAGATATGAAAAATAAGGTGCTGGCTGTTTTTACTTGCACTATACGTTCCAGTACTAGATTGAAGAAGTCGCATGAAAGTGCATCTCCTTGTTGAAATCCGGTACACATCTGAAATAAATCAAAAATCGAAAAAATAGTTTGATCAATAATATAGAATGAGATCAGTTACCTTCGATTACTCGATCAGCTAGATTTCGGTTTCGAAATAGGAAGCGTTTGAGTCTGCTTGTGATTTATGACCATGTATATTGAAGTTGATGTATAGTTTTGATTTGTACAAAATTGTAAATGGTTGTGAAGTATGACCGCCGGTTTATTCTATTCAATTCTTATTCATCAAAATATTGCTCTCATTAATCTCGTCTCTAAGATTTTTCTTTATGAAGTATATATACCTTAAAAACCTACCCTATACCTTTCTTTAATTTTTCTTCCAACAAATTAAGTTATCATGACCCCTTAAAGCTTAATATATATTTTTATAATTTGTTCTAAATTTTTTTTTTTAATACAGTAATCGATTCATGGGGTAAAACACCTTCTGGCATACTATGGGGTAATTTTATAAATCTTGGAAATTATGATGAATGCGTGAAAGCTAAAAGTGATGAAAAAATTTCATCTGATTATATTAAAGGTAAATATTGTACAGCAATCTTACCTATTCACAAAATGATTCCTTTATCTGAATCATCAGCATTTATTAAAAAAATTTCTAATAATTACAATAAAAAAAAATTAGAAATACCACCAGAAATTTTTAAAATAAAGCAAAATGAAAGTAAAAATTCATCATTAGAGAATTTAATGGAGATTAATTTAAAGATTGGAACATGTTTTCCAAAAGTTTGTAATCCTATTTATTTAAATAAAATTATAAAAGAGTTTTTTAAAAATAAATTCCAAATTGAATTGAATGAAACAGATTTTATTTTAAATTCGAAAAGTTGTCTAAAACACCCTGAAGATATGCAATTTGAAACAATCGATATTGTTGCTATGTAAGTGAATTATGTATAATAAATTACATGTAATTTATGTAATTTTAATTAGAAATTACTGTTAATAATTAAAATTATTTAAAATTTTAGAATTTTTATAGCTATTATCACTACATTAATAATAATCAGTTCATTTTATGATTTAATAATGGAGCAACTAAACAGTAAGTATGATGGAAATGTTCGATAATGTCAAAATTTGTTATAAGAATTTTAAGTATGTAATTTACAAGCAATTTACAAGCAAAATTTTTCATTTTCAAATTCAATATTTTAATCCACTACACATTAAAACTATAATTTATGTATTTAATGTTTGATTTAAACCGTTTCATTATTCAGTATTATTTATCTTATTCAGTATTATTTATATTATAATAGTAACAGCGTATTTTTGTAAAAATAATGATGAAAACTGAAACACCCACCGTCTGAAAACTACAACATGTGAGCTAAGTAGCAGATATTCCCAAGTAGAGTGCAAAAAGGATAAAAAAATACTACCTATACATTCTAATTTTCATAAATGATCAATTCATTGATTCATTCATTCATTTGCTATTAGGAATGAATTTCAAACTGTAATGTTTTCAGAGACATTATTTTTTTTAAAAGCACAAAAGCATTTTGACTTTATCGAATTTACAATTATTTTATAATATAATAATTGAAAGATTAAAGATTAAAAATATAAAAATATGTATATATTTGTTCAACAGGAAAATCAAAAATATTATGGACTTCATTTTCGATCTTAAAAAATGGTAGAAAACTTTTTGCTTCAGCACCACAAAATTCAGACAATGTTATTGGATGTTTAAATGGAATTCGTTGTATATCAATGATTTGGGTTTTATTTGGACATTCTTATGCAATGGCAACATTAATTCCATTTATCAATATGATCGATTTAATTAAGGTAAGACAACTAAAATAATTAATTGATTGTAAATAAAATTGAGATGCCATATAGAACTCAATAGAATTGAGCGTGTCATATTTCTGTATTTCATTTGTCTGGATTTTCATTTGCCTGGATTTTATTTGATTGAATAAAGTTTATTCAATAAACTAAATACTGGATATGATAAATATTATACACAGTACACACATCCATATATATAAATATGTATAATGAACCTATATATATATCATCAACTAACGGAAAATTATTGATAGAGTTTTTAAAATTATTAAATTATTGTATATGGTATATATAAGTTGTGGTATCGTTTTAATCAGAGACTCATTTGATTGATTATTGTTTATTTTTTTACATTGCGTTGCTAGTTTGAGCTAATTTCAGAAATAGTTTTCTACTCTACGTATCCATCTGCCAACAATTATTTCATTATTGATTCATAATTGTTTTTCATTATTAATTGATCATTGATTGATAATTGTTTTTCAGTTTTGTTCGTTCTGAGCACAGACTTGATGTCCTTCAAATGATGAGGCAAAGTTATTTAAAAACTGTCAATATTACATTTGTACAACAAAACTTTATTTTCAGAGTTTTGACATACATATGCTATAAATTATATAATATTATTATATGTATAGTAATTGTATATCACTTCTATACCGGGTGTACAAAAGCGTACGTATCAGATTTTTAAGAGAGGAAGAAGTCATTATATTTGAAAATTTAAAAAATATGATTAACTAAGTCTAGAGTATGTACTCTATAGATTGGTGATATTTTAAAGTTTATCTGAAATGGGTTTTAAACCATTTCTTTTATGCAAATTTATTTAATAAAAGTTGGTATCGGTGAATCGGTCATTCCAGAAATCACCGGAAATAGATTTTTTAAACCGGAAGTTCACCGAAATCTAGATTTTCAAATGGGAAAAGGTGTTTTTTCATCCAAATTCAAATTCTACGTCAAAAAATTATTTTACTTTCTTTCCTCAGAATTTTTTTTTTTAAATTAATAAAAATAAAATCAAAATTTTTCATGTTTTTTCCTTAAACAAGGTTAATTAAAACTAAAATAATAATAATAAAAAAATAACTCTTCCCATTTGAAAATCTCAATTTCGGTGAATTTTTGGTTTAAAAAACCTATTTTCGGTCATTTCTGGAACTTGAAAATATCACCAATCAATAGACCACCCTCAATTTCGATAATAATATCTATTTTTAAAATAACGACACCTTCTCGTTTTAAAAAACTGATACGCATGCTCTGGAACACCCGATATAATTATCAAATTCTACGTAAAATAAGATTGTATCAAGATTCTGAATGTTTTCTTTTAACCCTAATTTTTCACAATTCTGGTTTACAAAATTCTGAATTACGAAATTTTGAATTTTCCAAAATAAATTGTTGTTTTGTTTTTTTCTAGGGAATTAAAAAAATCAGAATTTTGTAATCTAAAATTTCGTTAAACAGAATTAAGTACCCAACCATTTGGAAAAATATATTTGTATAATTTTAATTTATTCAATTTTTTCGTTTCCTTTAATAGTGGAAGTCATCAGCATTTGGACAAGTAATTTTCAATGCAAACATTTCCGTTGATTCATTTTTCTTTTTGAGTGGATTTCTTGTTGCTTGGATTGGATTTAAAGAATTAAATAAAAGGTATATATTATTAATTAAAGTATGTATCTACTTTTTTTTATTTATTTATTTCTTTCAGTAATGGAAAATTAAATATTCCTTTATTGTATTTTCATCGTTATGTTCGTTTAACGCCTGTTATTGCTGTTATTATTTTATTTCTAATGAGTTTATGTAAATATCTGGGTGATGGTCCAATTTGGGATTTGATCATGTCCTCAATGAATGAAATGTGTGAAGAAAATTGGTGGAAAACTTTACTCTATATTTCAAATTATGCTAGCCCTGATAAGCCGGTAAACTATTTAAATAATAAATAAATATTTTTATAATTAATTTTAAATAAATTATTTAATATATATATAGTGTTTGATTCATACATGGTATTTATCAGTTGACACACAATTATTCATTTTATCACCAATTTTATTAATTCCAACTTACAAATGGGGTTATAAATTTTTATATACAACAGCAACTGTTATATGTGCTCTATCAATTGCATGTTGTTTTACAACTCATTTGATTTACAAATTTCCTATGATTCGAGTTGAAACTCCTGGGTAAATTAAAAATAACAAATATATTTCTACGTAATTTTTACTAATGTATATGTGTATTGATTTTATGAAACAGAGTTCGTGATGAATTCGCAGCAATGATATATTATCCAACTCACATTAGATTACCGCCATGGGTTGTCGGATTCGTTTTTGGATATTTTATGTTTCAAAATAGATCAAAACGTTTTAGGATATCAAAGGTGAGTATAAATTTGCAGAATAACATCAAAAGAATGTGGCAACACTTTTATAATTATTATTAGTTTTTAAATGTGCTTTAAATTTAGTAATAGGATGGTATTTATATAATTAAATGAATTATATATTAAATTATAATGAATTATATGCTCTATAAAAGTTTTTATTATATATTTTTTTTAATATTCTGTATTTATATTATTAATTGTAAATTTTAATTCTAACGATCATTATATTTTTAGGCAATCAATTTGATTGGCTGGTGTTTTTCTTTTATAGTAATTTTAACAATAATCTTTGGAACATATAATCAATATCAGCCTGGAAATGAAGCAACACCTTTGGAAGCAACTTTTTATGAATCTTTTAAGCGTATTAGTTGGTCATTGGCATTATCATGGATTGTATTTGCATGTCAAAAAGGTTATGGAGGTTTAGTTAACTCATTTTTATCGTATCCGTTTTGGGCCATTTTCGGAAGATTAACCTATTGTATTTATTTGAATCATGTGCTTGTACTATTAATAAATGTAGGAATGGTTAAAAATAACTCTCATTTTTCGGATTATGAACTGGTGAGTATGTGAATAGTGGTTTCGGGACAAAATTACGTAAGACAAAATTACATATGGACAAAATTAGATATGGACAAAATGTGGAAAATTTAAAAATATTTGGTTTTGTAATTTAACACTTTTTTTCGTTTATAATACTTGAACAGAATTTCGCTTTATTATTTTTTAAATAATTTTTATTTTTATTTTGTGTTTATTAGCAATTAATGAGCTGGGGACACTTTGGAATAACAACATTAATTTCAGTAGTAACAGTATTAGCTTTTGAATATCCAATTTTAGAAATTGAAAAAGCTATTTTTGGTAAAAATAAACAAAAAACTCAAACAATGAAATTGGATACAAAATTAGAGTTGGAGAATTCAAAGAAAATATTAAATAATATATAATATTGCTCAATAGAATATTTATTATTATGTTAATATAAATTTAAGTACTATTTATTTATTAAATTATCATTTGTGTTTTAAAGTTTTCTTAATAAAGTATAGTTTTAAAATGAATTAAATATTTTATTGAAAAAAAAATTTAATTAAAATAAAAAATAACCTTAAAGGTGAATACTTTTAATTTACTTCCCTCAATAATTTTCATTATCCAGATTTGACATCAGCTATAGGTTAATACCGGTTTCATTATAATATTATATACATTCTTAATTTAATTGCCTTATTTAAAATTTTAGATTTGTGATTAGAAACATTTTTGTACTGCTTTAATTCCATTATTAATTGCCAAATGCATGAGATTTTTATTATTTATTAGGCATACAGATGTATAAAAGTGTTTAGTTCTTCAAAGTTGTAGTCATTAATTTTTATATTTTGGATTTCTATTATTTGTGCCATCTTCATGTATTTGGTCTTAAGCTCGTTACTTTTTATATTTTAAAATATTAAATTATTATTTCCATATATGGCTTCTAACCACACAAAAGTCTCTATTATAACATTGAACTCGATGTCAGTCTAACATATCAATTTGCTTGTATTCGTCTGTCTGTCATTTTGAAATATTTTTAAATAGAATTTTCATTTTCTTCGAGATGAAAAATGCCTCATTATATCAATATCAATCTTTCCGCGGGAAAGTTTTCTTGGCCCAATACTTTACCTGCCAATTATATACAAGAAATATCCCCCAAATTGACAACATTTTCATAACTACCTTTGCGGACGACACTGCGATTCTTGCAGTTGACATAACTATCGAAAACTGCACAGCAAAACTTCAAAATGCAATGAATAAAAGAAGATTGTGGACGCAACGATACTGTATACAATCCAATGAAAATAAATAAACTCATATAAATTTTACATATAAGTAAATTGCAACCATTCCAATCAACAAACTTGGGAATGACGCTCGATGCTAAGCTAAGATGAAAGGAATACATAAGAAAGAAAAAAAAGAGCTAAACACAAAAAATGTTACTGATTGCTACTTGGGCGTAATTCTGAGTTATCAGTATAAAATAAAATATATAAGCAGAAATTAAAACGTGTGGGGATGTACGATATTTAATTATGAGGCTGTTCACAGAATGTCAAATTTCAAAATAAAGTATTCCGTGGTATAGTTATTGCACCGTGATACGTACATAACAAAGATCTTCATTGTGATTTGCACATTGATACATTCACGGATGAAATTAAAAAACATGCAGTAAAACACGAGCAGAGATTACTCAACTAATTTGAACTCAGAAATGGCATCAGTTCTTGATATCGAGAATAATGTCCGTCGACGCAAAATAACAAAACCCTATGAGCTGATTACTACCTAAAATAGAAAATTCTACGATATTGGTTTTCTTGACGGAAATTTTTATATCAATAATTTTTGTTTGTGAAAAATTAATATACCTAAATAATCTTCCCACGAGGAAACGCTATGGGAAATAGAAGAAGAAGAAGAAAAAGAAGTCATTAGTCGATCTAATCATTTAATTAAACATATACAAAAGTACACAAATCCATACAAAAAATGTATATAAGGATAAAATAAACGATTTTATAAGAAAATCAATAGCTTCATTATTCTTTGTTCATCCAAAAACTCACATGCCTATAAAACGAAACGAAATATGTATACAAAATCTGAGATAAGAAAAACGCGCATTATTCTCTACTCTGTATTCTCTATATCACTTATTCAATTGTTGTTACTGATATTGATATATTACGCGAGTATTATGGTCTATATCGGATAAAGAAACTATAATTGCTTATCTATATTCCTTTTTTCTTTCTTTGCATATTATTTTGTAGAATATAAATAAAAAGAGAACAAAAAAACTATAAATGCAAAAATAAGAAAAACAAAAATAAGATAAACAAAAAAAAGTAAAAATGGAAAAACGTATTTTAGTATTTCTAATCACAAAGAAATAAAACATAGCTGTTTTGATTTCAATATAAAGTCCTCTTTGCAAATACATAGTATGTATAGTGGTTTTATTCTTTGGGTTTCATTTTTAACAACATTAACTTATGTCACATGCACTTATACACTTATGCATCCATACATTAAGGTAGCTTAAGTAATGACCGAATTTTTCAAAAAATTTAAATAATACTCTTTGGGATGGGAAATATTATATGGTTGGTAGTCCTTAAAAAGGTAATTTACTTTATGAATTAAATCTTTGAGAACTTTTTGTTTCTTATATGCAAATATCTAGAATTTTTTTTTTAATGTTGTGGGGCAAGAATTTAATTTTAAAATGTTTCAAAAATTTTAACGTAAAAGCCTATGAGCATTGTTTTTTTGTGTAAAACCGCATTATAAAACAGACTAGGGGCCCCTGTTGAGTAATTATAATTCAAGTTGAAGCCAAATTTAAAGTTTTGAAAAGAATAATAATTTACGTACTGACATAGAGATAAAGCACAAGCCACTCATGTTTAATAAAAATTTTTGAGGTTAGTAAGTTTTATTTCTATATTCAGTGGCATTTAATGGATAAAATTACTAAAAATAAAATATTTTTGTAATTAAAGAGAAATATACATGATACATATTTTTAACCAAAACTATATGATTACTACAAATGAACAAAATATAGGAAGCAATAATTTGAGACAGTTACTTAAAATATGTATGTATACAAATAATAAGATGTTGAATGACACAAAATGGATATATTTTTTATTTAAAAGTTTGAATATTATAAAACAAAATAGAAATTTTTTCAACCCGTATTCGCATTTCCATTGTATATGCAACATATTTACATATTAAGTAAGAGTTCATTAAGGAGAAGCGAGATAAAATTAAAAAGTTTACTGCACAAGTCTTTAAATGTTTCTTTATTATAATTATAGATTCATATTTGAAAATTTATAATGAACCGCAAAAAATAATTTTGAATGGAACTTGTTGTTCAAAATTAGTTTTTGAATAATTTTTGATGACCGTTCCGAATTAAAATTATGATTTTGATTGTATTCGCGTCTGCGCAACAAAACAGATATTTTGTTCATGTTTGCATATTTTCAAAAAAATTGCGCAGTTAAAAAGCAGGCGTTAGTTCATATCTGTCGGGTGTTGCATAAGCGTCATGCAGATTAAGTATGTATTTTACTGGGCCTGCATAATATATAGTTATTAAAGTACGTTTGTTTCGAAAGAGAAAATGGCTTTAGAAAACATGTAGAAAATTAACGTATTATAGTTTAAAATAAATTAAATTGAAATAAAAAATAAATAATATATTTTACAAAATATATATGTACCTAATAATTTTAAGAATTCTATAAAGATTTATTATACACATTTTTTTTTTTTTTTTTTTATATTATAGCCAAAACTTAGGTTTTGAACCTTTTAGTACTTGCGTACCGTTGACCATTTGAAAAAGGAAAGGATAGCTAAAGGAAAGGAAAGAAAAAGGAAGAAGAATAGTTTTGTGGGAAAGAGCGAACAATGTTGTTAATATTCGTCTTAAATTTCTGTAAATCATAAATAAAAAATCCTTCTCTCATTGGGAATGCTTCGATTGGGACGCGATTCCACAATCGAGATGTTCTTACTATAAAAGAATTTCCATAGCCGGACTTAAACCATCTCGGAATTTCCACTGTGAAAGGGTGTGCACTTGATGCCTCTCGTGTTATGCGACAGAATTGCTTGAGAGGAGGAAGAAGTGACTTTAATTCCTCGGAACAAGTGCCAATACCAAGTAGATATCTATAAAATAGGGAAAGTGCTCCAACAATACGACGATGACCAAGTGGTATAAGGGGTGAGGTCACGTTTATGTCGCCTATAAGACGAATGGCGCGGTTTTGAACTTTGTCCAAAAAATGTAAAGCAGTTTTTGGTGCACCTGCCCATAAATGTGAGTTATACTCGAGCTTGGGTCGTATATATGCTTTATAGATTTTTAAGAGGTCTCGAGATGAAAAATAAGCTTTGCAGCGACTTAAAAAGCTTAAACATTTGGCGGCGCTTTTCGCAATATCGAAAATATGCTCATTCCAGTGCATATTTTGATTCACTCGCATCCCGAGAATGTTCAAGTCTTTGAGTCGCTGAATAACTTCATTTTGAAGCCGGAGAATTGGTTCGAATGTTGTTAGCTTATGTTAAACTCGACTCTGTTTGCTCTACCCCAGTCGACAATTTAGGCTAGGTCGTGATTGAGTGCACCAGCCATCATTGTTTTTTTGGAGTTGACTGGTTAAGCTGTAGCATTATTTGTTTTAAGAAAATCATATGATGCTACTAGAGTGCTGTCATCGGCAAAACTATGGATTGGATTGAAAGTTAATTTGAGAAGGTCATTAATGAAAATGAGAAATAGGGTGGGTGAAAGGACGGAGCCTTGTGGAACACCAGCATTGATTTGAAGTTGGTCGGAAAAACTACCGTCAACTGAAACTATGATAGATCGATTTAGGAGAAAGCTTTCAATCCATTTAGAAAAGGTTGGACCGAGGCCTACAGCATTGCATTTTGCTATAAGAGCAGAATGCCAGACTCGATCAAAAGCCTTAGATATATCCAGAGCTACAACAGCAGCTTCACCAGATTGATGAAGACTGGTGTTAAGCTTTTCGCAGAGGCATGTCATGAGATCACCGGTGGAACGCTGAGCTCGAAAGCCGTATTGACTATCATGAATTATACCTCTACTATCAAGATATTTCTTCAACTTTTGATTGACTAAGATTTCCATCGTTTTGGAAATAATGGAAGTAATAGCTATGGGCCTATAGTTCGAAGGATTGCTTTTGTCACCTTTTTTAGGAATAGGATAAACTTGGGCAACTTTCCAATTGGACGGGTAAGTTCCTGAAGAAAAGGACAAATAGAATAAGTTGCGCAGAGGTTTAGAAATGGCGAGGGCAATGTGTCGCAGCACAATCGCAGGTATACCATCGGGACCGGTAGATTTTTTTATATCAAGATTCTTCAAGACTTTTACTACAGCTCTTGTTCTGAAGTATATCCTTCCAAGCGAAGAATTAACAACAGGGATTGTTGGCGGAAATTGGGCTGTATTAGGGAGTGTGGAATTGGCTGCAAATAATTTTGCAAAAAGGTTAGCTTTTCCAACAGAATCTGATATAATTGTACTATTATCAATCATAGGTGGAAATGAAGATTGGCAAAAATTTTGCCCAACGCTTTTAGCAAACGTCCAGAAGGACCTGCTGTTGTTAGGGAGATTAAAGATTTCTCGTCTCAACCTTTGGTTGTGCAGGAATTTTTGCTGATTGATAATTTTTTTACATTTATTCCTAACCACTTTATAACTCTCATATGTGTTGACAGTTTTATTATTCTTGTATTTTTTATAGGCTTCTTCTTTGGATTTCAGAGCTTTGCTGCAGATATCATTAAACCAAGCTGAGGGATTTCGTTTTATACTTTTAAGGCTATTTGGAATGAAGGTTTTCATTCCTAATAGAATCCTTTTGGTAATCACCTCTGCAGCAAAGTTGACATTTTTATATTGGAAACACAACGACCAGTTCGATGCATTTAAAAAGTTGTTGAAGCCTTCCCAGTCAGCTTGGTGATAATGCCAGACTAGTCTTTTGGGAGACTTAGAAGAACTGGTTGTTGTGCCTACTTCGAAGCTTGTGCTTACAAGACAGTGGTCGGAACCACCTAGCGGAGAGTTAACAGATATTGAATATTTCTCTGGATGGGTAGTTAGAAATAAATCCAGGAGATGTCCGTTCTGGTCGCGTCGGTCTGGTATCCTCGTAGGGCTTTTAACAAGTTGAGAAAGGTTGAAAAAGTTGGAAAAAAGTTCAACTTGTTTGCCTTCGGGACTGTTGTGACTAGAAAAGTGAAGCCAGTCCCTGTTATGAATATTAAAGTCTCCCGCCAAAACAATCTCAGATTCGGGAGTGGTTTCCAGAACTGAGTTTATCTGATTAGATAGACTTTCTATAAGCATATCAGTTTCTAGCTGGTTCGCTTGAGGCGATCTGTGAATAAAACAGAAGTGAATGATGCGCTTATCGACGTGTATTTTCATCCAATTATATTGATAAATTGGGTTGGAGCACTCAAAATTTTGAAGTGTCTTATAAGCTACATCATTTCGTATATACAAAGCAATCCCTCTATGGGGTATAAAAAGTGGCACAAGCGAATAATTATTGATATTAAAATTAATATCATTATTCACAACTTGTGTTTCACTTAGTGCTAAAATTGCTGGATTTTGAAGCCGTAGATGGCTTTCGACGGAATGGAAATTCGTTGATAGACCGCGGATGTTACAAAAATCTATCTTAAACATTATAGAGAACAATTTACAAGAGAGAAGGTAAATAAATTAAAATTGACAGAAGTAATCCAAAAATGAAAAACAACACAAAAAAAAAAAAAAAAAAAAAAAAAAAGATAAATAAATAATTAAAATTTTTAAAATCTTTTTTCCCTTTAAATTCTTAAATTTTTTCTTTTTTCTTTCTTTTTGGCCCACATTACCACTTACTTATACCACCCCTGTAATGAATGCAACTGAGACAAATATCTACACACAACAGTTTTTAATACCTTATTGAGTGTAGAAATATTCTCAGAGACATTCACTGCAGGTTAGAACACTGAGAAAATTACGGAATAAAAACAAAAATAAAAATAAAAATTATAATGAATTAATGAGAGATTTACAAAAAAAAAGAAATTTATTAAAGAAAAACAAATAAAATAAAAAAATTTTTTGTGGCTTAAGATAATGTATTTGGGTACGGTTTGAATTTGAACAAGAAAGAGTATGTTATGTACGTGTGCGTCATGATTTAACTATTGTCAGCTAAGACGAAGAGTTAACAACATTTATAATATAATAAAATAATAATAGGAGAGAATGGAAGAAAATTTAAGTTTTGGCTATTGTTAATTTTAGTTAAATATTTTGATTAATGAAATTATTATAATTTAATTTTTCGTTTTAATAATTATATTGTTATTGACACTGATTAGATATTTAATATTTTTTTTTTGTTTTTTTTTCTCTTGTTGTTTATTTAAAGCACTATTTCAATTTATTTTGTTTATCTCTTTTTTTTTATTTTAATTTTATAATTTTAAATTTTAAATTTTTTCTTTTTGTATTGATTACACCGCACAAATTCACGTGCACTTAGGTTGAAGTACAGTGGTAAAACTCATTTTTAATGAAAAATTTTTAATGAAACATTTTTAATGAATAATTTTATGTATAAAGTAAATGAAATTTATATTTCAGAGAAATGAATATAATATATAGCTGGTGGGATGCTGTAATAAAATTCGCAAACCAGAATTAATTTTTGTTTTCAAAATAATTATCAAAGTTTTTTTTAACGTAAACCCGGTTTGTAATTTCGGACGAAAATGCGGACGAATTTTTGCCCGCAATTATAAACACACGATATCTTTTTCGTATATCATAATTGAAACCGTCATCATCAAACATAATTATTGGTTCCTCTACTGAACCAAGGAAAACAATGCCTGCCTGATTGAATCGTCTGTAGGTGGTATATTAGCTAAAAGTAAATCAGGACAGTCTTCTTAACAATTACCTGAATCTATATAGTATTATTGTTTAAAGCTCTGATTGTTACAATTTTAGCAATAATACTGTTCATATAAGGAGTGGTGTATAAGGATGCATTTTATTAGGAGTTCTAGCAACTAAACAATGAGAATAAGTTTTCAATTCGATCTTGATTAAATCTTGAAATAAAACTCAATTTTTTCTGTTATCATCGTTTTAGAACGTTTTAGTGAATGAGCAAGCAAGAATGTTATTATTCTAAAGTAAAACCTATAGAGTATATCTTATAATACTATATATAGGTACTTAATAGTTCGTATGATAATATTTTTTTTTATATAAATTATCTAAGATTAAATGAATTGCTTGCTAAAATAATTTCGCACCTGTCATCTATTGTTTTTTTTCATAATCTCTTACGTACTTATATTCATTTGAAAATAGTAAATTCATTGACTAATCTTGTAAGAATATAATTTGCTATATATGTAGTACATGTGCTAACTATTGTGTGTAATCAATGGTATAACATGAATTATTAAACAATAGTAATTTTATAATAAGATTAATAAAATAGATTTAATTAGAGCTGACTGATTAGCTACTGAAATTTTGAAATAATTTCAATATCTATACATATGTAAGTAATTAAGATAAGTTGTAAGTTATAAAAAAGTGATTAAAGTTCAAAATAAATTTCGTCATTGATTTTATATAACACACGTTTTAGTGTTACACATGTATAATCTAATATTTAAAAAAAATATTTGAAAAGTCAGTGAAATGATATTTCTGAAGAATTGTTATGGAAGGACGGTTCAATCAATAATATAAAAAAAAAAAAAAATGATAATAATAATTTCAATTTTATAAGATTGTGCGCGATTTACGTAAATTGTTTCTTTTTTATTTTTTTTATTATTACAATTTCGCTAAAAATATTTATATCTGTGTCACTGTATTTTTCTAATATTCATATTCTATATTTATAAATTAACAGTATATATACATAAAAGTATTTGGTAACACAATTTTTCCACGATAAGATTTGAATATGATAAAAAATAATCAAAATTGTAAATGAATTGAGTTGTTTTTGTTAAATATGCCATTTAGTTACTTTTCATTCAATCTAAAAATTTAACAATATATAAGATTTTGATCAGAAGTCATTTACTTTCATTTTGTACAAATAATCTGTATTATTGTTATAACCACAAATTAATAATACTATTAATTTGTGCTATAACGTTGTAGGTTGGTTTGCCTCCTTGTGTTATTCTAACTAATGTGCATTTTATTTGATTTCTGATTCCGACAATTGATGTGATGTTTGGGATACAAGGTTAGGTTGTATGTGTATAACAATAATGTGTGACTTCGCCAGCAATTAAAGCAAGCTAAAAAAGTTATTAAAGCAAGAAGAAAATTATCCTGAAAAATATCCCGGAAAATAGAAAATAGCTCTAGCAGATTAGATTAGATTGTGAATTACGGTAGGGAATCTGTCCCCTATATCACCGTAGCTGCAAATGGGCTTATTGTGATAACCCATGTTCCTTAGTTAGTCTCTGAGTCTTTAAGGGTGCCTGATTTTGTGATCAAACTCAGGATATTTTTCTATGGTATGTGGAATAGCTGCATATAATTTTGCTTGACGATTTTCAGGAACGTTGGCCTAGAAATGCTCAGGGGAATCCCACAGAACGGTTTTGGAATGGTGATGGACTATGAAAGACGTATTCGATTCTTTTCTTGCTAGATAATCCGCAGCTTCGTTTCCTGCTATACCATCCTGGTACCCACATTATTGTTACTTTATTTGTTTTTGTCAGGGTTTTGAGTATTTCTACGCAATCCCACACTAGTTTTGATGTGATGGTATATGAATTAATAGATAGTTGACAGCTGCGTTACTATCCGAGAGAATGTAGATTTTACTTAAACTCTCTCGCACGCAGAGTTCTATAGCATGTACTTCGGCTTGGAACACTATGTTTGTTGAGTCTAGGTTTAAATAAATATGGGTCTTGAGGCTTTTTCCATATACTCCCGATATTAATTCTAGCTCTAGTAACTTACATTCGAAAGTAAGTTAAAAACCCTGTAAGCATAGAAAGTTACGGTCCAATTAGGGCCAGTTTTCAGGTGAGTACTTAAGTTACACTTAAGTTTAAGTATCATTCGATACTTAAGCTCCACTTAAAAAAAATTGAGTTTTCTAGTTAAAACTTAAGTGTTGATTTTCAGCTGTCATTTTCGGTTATTTACAATGGCAGCACTTGTTAAAATGCAATACAAGTGACAAATAAAGTGTAAATGTCAGAAAGATGTGTAAGAAAGATTATCAAAATATTTAAATTTTAAGTGTAGCTTAAGCGGTCATTTTACCAAGCTTAAGTGCAACTTAAGTATTGTTTTAAGTACCAACTGAAAAACACAATTTTTGATTTAAGTGTAGCTTAAGTTTGATTTGATACTTAAGTGTTCACCTGAAAACTGGCCCTTAGTCTTCCAATTACCTAATAAGAAATTCGAATTCAAAAATATAGACTCAACTTTTTCAGTTGGAGATACGAAATTGTTTCATTTCATCTTTCCAACATCTGGATTCAAAGTTTTTAATCTTTGCTGGAGCATATTCATCCATCCACTCTACTAGATGTCCGAGCCATTGTTGATTTTCATTTTCGTGACTATGTGTACTTCATAATGTAGTTTAGAGAAAAATAAATAAAAGAATAAAATTTTTTGTGGGAATGATGACACTTGACATTGAAAATGTATTCGATTCTGTCTGGCTCCACAGTTTAATACATTAATTAATTATTAAAACTATTACAAAAATTTTGGTTAGAATTGGTTCGAACTGTATCTCATGGTGCTACACTTAGATCAAAAATTTCTCAAGACTGGTTGGCAATATCATCAATGTTATTTTTTATTTATTTTATTTAATTCAAAAAGAATGCCTAAAGAGATTGCTCTCATTTTAAGGCTATATATAGGTACAAAAATAAGTTATATAATACTTTTGTATAGCAGACTCGCTTACGCAGTAAGATCCATCATGCATCTATTGTAAAATAAAGCTATAAACTATAAAGTAATTTCTTTGTAGAACTTTTGTACCCCGCAATAAACCGCTAATCTTTTTTAGAAAAAATTTAATTTTAGTTTCATCGGCATACCAATTAAAGAAGCTATTGTAAAACTATGAATGGCTTAGCAAAATATAGATGATTTGCGGGAATGGAAACAAAAAACAAAATGCAAAATGAAGGCAAAATAAATTTTAATATTTATAAGAAAAACACGACAACTAAAAGAACTATTACTTCCGATTCAAACCACCCCCATGGACAATATTATATTTATTAATAATACCAATAGTTATATTTATTTTAATTAGTATACATCAATCAAGTATTTTATCAACGTATTTTATCTCCGGTTCCTTCCTTGATTGTTATTGAAGTATGTACCGACTTTCTTAATTGTCTTAATTTACACTATACAATCATTTACATAATTGACATATATCAAATATAGTGCTTGGACTTGTAATCTTTGATATATAACAGACAAAAGATGGCCGCATAGCGAACCATGATTAATATAGTCTACTGATTGCATCTTTATTAGAAGAAAAGTTCCAAAAGGGAAAATTATATATTGAGGACACAGCAGAAATAAATGGATTTTCGAAAGAAAGCATAAATAATAAAGACGAAGATCCATAAAAGTGAACTGGAAAATCTCTTAACTTTATTCGAACAATATATAAGAACATGAGGAAGCCAAAATGAATTTGTGTATCACGAGCGAATCTGATGTTGTTGTCCTTGATATTTTAAAAGCCTTTGATGGTGTCTGGCATAATGCTTTTCTCTTTTATAGGTCTACTGGATTCTATTTGCGTTAAAAAAATCGTTCGATTCATGTCTTACTTCACACGAATTTACATCCGCTACTTCATATGCTAATACTGGTGGTGTTCCACAAGATTCAGTTCCTTCTCCTATTCTGTTTTTAGTTTTTGTCAACGATCTTCTTCAATTAATTTATCTTATTCATAGTTTTGTAAACGATAGCACTCTAGGCGGTCCTTCGGTTTTATTATGCTATTGTCCCAGTAATTGATACTAAAGGTAATGTAAAAGACATTAAATATATTTAATATCTTGGGTAATATGATTTTCAAAATCATGCTCAATATTGACTTCACTAACATCTTCAACTGGGGCAAGACTAATGGAGTTGATTTTTTTTACAAACTTGTTTTTTTTTATTCTATTTCCAACAATTAATATGGAGTTAACCATATTATAAGAGCTTCTAAAACTCATTAACCAGGAGATAACCATAGAATAAGTAGCTTCTAAATCTCAATAGATGTCATACATCTTGTAAAACTATCCTTTTTGCGGTGTAAATGTTCATCTAACTGAACGCTTAAATATACTTGGTATGCGGGTAAATCATTATCTGGAATTATCACATCTAATGATATTTCCAAAAATATAGCCAGATGTTTAGGCTTTCTGAGCCGTTGAAACACGTTTTTTTTTTTTTTTTTTATGATCTTGTCAGTAACTTAGGTAGAATCATTTTTTCGTGCTTAATTAAGTACGGTACTGCAATTTTACACTACAATATCTACAATAATTAGAGTACGTTATTTTCTTATGGACAAAATGTTAAATATTTATAAATTTTATATACGAGACAAAAAGGAATACAATTTATTTATTTGAAAATGATTCTACATTCGGAAAAATTTGACTACAAATAAATTTCTATATCTGGTTTTGAACTAGATACCTAGAAATTTCCACTGTGTACGAATGATAATTTGAAGCCAGTGTGCTCTCAAAATCAAATAATTAACCAACATATAATCTTCAATGATTCAAGAAGTAGTATATAAAAGTTCTACCAGAGATAAGTAAGTTTTTTCATTAGTACTGAGAAGTAGGAAAAAAATTGTCAACAATTTTTGTTCGGGATTAGACATCTCTCTTTATCTCTGGTGCTACTGACTGTAGGGATATTTTTTTTCCCCCCGATTCTCCGGTAGTTCAAATCTAGATTGATATATAAAGGTTTTAACTCTGTTTTCAATATTTTTCTTAATACTTAGTCTAAATATAAAAATATTAACATAAAAACTGGAAGAAGATCTTGCGATCCTACAGAAGCCTACTCAAGTTATATACGAGTATACATACTAATAACAATATATAAATCTACTTATATTTATGTTTTACTTAAAAAGCATTAATTTGGTGAATGGAACAAATTAGACACTTATCGAATTACAATAATATATGTATGCTTTAATTATCAATATCATTAAATATAGAGAACAAAAGACTTTATAATCTTAATTCGAGGTAATCCATTGATAAGAAATTATATCAAATATATAAGAAATAATTACTATTTTCATGAAAAGTTATAAAAGGTAAATAAAATTAATATATTTTAATTAGTTAATATTTTTTTATATTTGCGTGAATAATATTCTAGTCAAAAATATTTTAATCGAAATTAAATATACATAAATAAAAATGGTAAAATTCAAAGTTTTAAAAAATTTCGTAATTTGTTCCGTTTTTATTTTATTTTTTTCGAAAAATATATTTTGTCAGAATTTATTATTTCCTGATTTTAGTCCTAATTTAGTATTAATTAATTCAATTAGAAATCATTCGATACAATGGAAAACTAATAATATTAGTAATAATAGTACTAGTAGAATTAATATTGTTAGTACTAACAATAGTAATTATGAAAGTTTTAGTAAAATTATTGTAAAAAATTTACCATATAATGACAAATTATGTGATGTTCATTTAAATGTTATAAAAAAACAAATAACAGATTTAATTATGGAACAAAAAATACCAGAACAATGGCTGTTACATTGTAAGTGTTAACAAAAAAAAATATAAATAAATAAATAAAAAATGTGAAGAATGTATAATTTAGAATTGTAAAATTGTGAAAAATAAAAAAACAAAACTGTGAATTATTTAATCTACATTTTTTTATTACAGGACAATACTGTTTTAACAATAAAAAAACTTGTTTTCTTTTCAATTCATACTTAAATTCGTATTTGTCCCATTGGAAAAGCTACATAAATATCCTGAATTTCATTGTGAAATTTTTTATTTTCAAATGAAATGATGGGAGAAAAAAATATGAGGTTCATTCAATAAAAAATCATTTTTGATGTTTTTGTGTTCAATGATTTTTCAATCGCTTTCAATCACAATTTGGAGGGGAAATTTGTGATTGTAAACCCCTAACTATAGTATTCATACGGCGTCATAAATGATGCCATATGATTTTGTACGCCAACATGACATGCCAACTATAATAGTCATCATAACCACCATTCGTTTTTTTTTTCAAAATCATTCGTTAAGTCATAAGCATGCGAGAAGAAGCGTACAAATCATAAGCAATTTTGACAGCAATGTAAATAAATAAAAAATAATTTTGTAAACCAAAAGGAAAGTTGCATTTATTTATAGAATTTATCTTTTTTTTCACTTCTTTTATTTTTTGGTTTTGACGTTTCGATATGATTACAGGTATGACTATTATAGTTAAGGTTATGATGATTGGTTATGATTTTGTTTAAATCATATCGAATCATATCGGACATTTAACGAAGTTGGAAGTATTATATGGTATCATATGGCTATTATAATTAGGGCTTTAGCTGATTTTTTTTGTTCAATAAACGTGATTGAAAATAATATTTTCTGATTGTGCTAAGAAATAAAATCACAATCATTGATTAAAATTTAGTGTCAAAGTTTAGTTTTGAAAATTATTACGACGCAAAATATTCGGTTAATTTTGTTAATAAGAAATTTTTATCAGAAAAAAATTTAAAATGTTTTAATAAAACATTTTTAAAAAATTTAAATCCAAATAAAAAAAAAATTTTTAATTTTTTAAAATTTAAATTTAATTTTTTTTTAATTCTTTTTTTTTTTTTATTTATCAACTCGTTAAATGTTGAAATCTTCTGCTATTGTCAGGAACTAAGCCTTTTTAAATAGAATACTTTCGTTTTATTTAATTTGTTACCAGATAATACTCTCAATTATTTGATGATAATGATTTGATATATTATGTATTTATTACATATTAACAAGCAATTTTCAATTTTCAATTTTTGTTTATTTCCAAATAAACCATTTCAATCACAAAAAATTGTTCAACAGGAAAAATGGATTATAAATGATTGGAAATGATATTTTCTGAACATTTTGAATTGCTTTTGATTGTGATCGATTACAATTTGCAATTACATGTTGTTGAATGAACATATGATTATGCAACAATTTTCAATTTCGAATAAATTAGCTTTCAGAGTTTTTTTTTTTTGTATTTTATTGACTGTAACTTATGAACAATGTCTTTTCGATTAGTATACGGTAATGAAATTCACTACTACATGGAATGAGTAAGGTGGATTTCCTCGTGTGCCAATTCACCGTTAGGTCGATTTTTATAGCTAAATAACCAATTAGAATCAAACGTCGCGACGAAAAGATAAACCATTTATATCTTTATCCCGTTATAGATATATCTTTTCCTGTGACTGTGGTCACATTCACATATACCAAGAAATGTAAGAGCTAAATAAATTTAAAAAAGAGCTAAATAATATAAATAATTTATTATTTAAATTTTGGTTTTATAATTTATTATAAATTAAAATAAATCAAACAATTTATAATATTTTTTTTATTATGTATTTTATTTGAATGTTTGAAATATTTATTTATTTATTTATTTAACAATGGACCTCTACAGATTAATCTGCAGGCCAACTACAGGCCCTTTTTGAAATATTAGAAAAATTGTTTTTATTTTGAATATATTTTTAATTTGTCAAATATTTTAATGTATATGCGTGACTAAAATAGTCGCATGTGAAAATTGTTCTGAAAAAACCGTCACAGAAAATAGCGACCATGACGGTAAATCGGCAAATGAGGAAATCCACCTTTATATTAGTCAACGAACATGTATTCTTATTTATTTATTTTCTGATGGTATATTTATATCAACTATAATTAAAAGTGAAAAATGACTATTATTATTCAGAGGTAGGTCCTCTTAAGTAGAATAGTTCCATTTTATTTAAATTAATACTAAATTATACTCTCATAATAATTCTTTTCTAAAATTTCTATATTACATGAATAATGATGAAAGGAAAATTAAATACTATGCCCTAACCCGAAATCGAATACCATGGACCTTTTAACTAGTACTAAGATAACATTCTCACTACACCATGGTTGACGTATGAAGGTTGGTCATTCTGCGTAGACGTGACCTTTCCAGATCTAGTTTGTATTTCTCCTGTACTTTGATGGTTACAAATTCCTGGCCTATTTTCTTGATAAAGGCTATCATTGCGGTTATGTCGAATCAGAACATCAAGATCTGTATATCTGGAAATATTTGTATTTTTTATTATTATTTTTTCTTAATTTATAATCTTATATAAATTATTTAACTTAACTTAAATTGTAATAAATAAATATATATTGTGACTTGCTTGATAAATAATATCGAATTCAAATAGATGATTATATGAAGAATTCCTCTTCCCGTAAACAGTACAGCCATCATCTGCCTCTACTTGCCTATCTTGAAGAAATGTGTGTTGAATGAATAATGTCCTGTAATCAAAAAATATCAGTGTTTTGATTTATTGTATAAAAATATTATTTAATTTTTAATTCAATATTAATTTTTTTTTGTTCCACCAAAACAAAATAATTATAGTAATAGATTCATGGGGTAAAATACCAGCTGGTCTGTTTTCAGGACATTTACGTGAATTGGGTAATTTTGATCAATGTTTAAAATTTGATCATAAATTTAAAGAAAAAAATCAAGGAAGCTTTAAAGGACAATACTGCACCGGAATGATACCATTAAAAGTACTGAATGATTTTTTAAATATAAGTCTTGAGGTAGGTCCATCTGTAATTCCAACAAAAGATATTGGACTACAATTAGGAATTTGTTTACCAGATACATGTACACCAGCAAAAATTAATGATTTATGGACATATATGTTAAATTTAATTGCTAGTGATGTTGAAATTACTAACACTCTAATTACGAACTGTGAAATAAATAAAGATATTAAATATACTGCAGTTGATTATGTTGCATTGTAAGTATATAAATATACAATTTTGACATGGATTAAAGTTATATAATTTGAAATTAATTAATTTATTTTTTATTTTTAGTGTTGTATTTTGTCTTGTTGGATTCTTTATGTTAACCAGTACAATTTATGATTATGTAACGAGGCAACAAAAACGTAATAATTTATTATTTATAAACTTTAATAAATCTATCAGATTTGAATGAAAAAAAAAATTATATTTTTAGAGAAACCTAATGATTTGTTGATTGCATTCTCAGTTATTACAAATGGAGAGAAATTATTTAAAATTTCGACAAATAAATCACCAAATACAATTGAATGTTTGAATGGAATACGTTGTATATCAATTGTATGGATTGTACTTGGACATTCGTATGTTACATACTCTGCAACAAGTATTATTAACAATTTAGATTTATTAGGTGTAAGTAGTTTTTATTTTATAATTATTTTATAATTAATTACTAGAGAGATATACTGTAACATGCTGTAACTAAGGGTTCAAAATTAAATGTAATGAGAACGATTTCTAAACGTTCTTTAAAAACATTTTCCTCTCTTCAGAACAGAGTCGAATTTTTCTTCAAATTTTGTTCTGAGGAAACCAACTGACGTCTAATTAATAGATTAAAAATTTTGAGTCTCACATGATTTACGAATGACTCTCATATGATTTACGAATTTGAGATGCTATATGAAAGCCAAATGGTACCACAACAATTAAAATAATCTTATACCACAACAAAACAGGGTTGTTACTGAAATTTTCAGATTTGTATTTTTGATACTTTAAACTTTTAGTATTTTCAAATATCCGGAAGCTATATATACTCCTCTTTCCCCTTAGTTGTCAACAATATTTCAATAATAAATTTTTAAAAATATTTTTACTTTGCTAAACTAATTTTACTTTACTTGTGCAATCCCCAGACTTTTAAAAAGCGCCAAATACAAAATCCCCCAAAAAAAATCTCCAAACACGAAATCCCCAAAAACAAAATACCCAAAAAAACTGTTTTAATTTATATCGACAAAATTACAAATTTATAACGTAAATCGAGGGAATGTGAAAAATTATATTATATTTCAAAAAAAATTCTACATCTTCCTGCCATCCGGAAAATCAAGATTTCAATAACATGGAGCGGAAGTTTACGACAGTCCTCAAACTTAAAAATATTGTTTGTTTTTAAATATTTTTACGAAAACTGTGCCGTATGCGTTTACCTGTCGTCGGTAAAAATAGGGTTGCAATAAATGAGTAGCGGGGACTTGGGGGCAGCAGCCCTTGACTTTAAAAATAAAATTGGAGATTTTTAAAAATTTTATTTGTAATTTTTTTTTTGGGATTTTGTGTTTGGGCATTTTGATTTGGAGATATTGATTTGGGGTTTTTGTTTTTGAGGATTTACACCCAACTCTATCTTATTTGTCATATTGAAAATACATCGTATATTTATTAAGCGAATCAAATTAATCGTGTTTACATTACATAGTTGCATAAGTTCAGCGTCAACATTTGAAAAAAACGATCGAAATCTTATTCATTTATGGATCATTTGTTTTTCGTCATGTGTTTGTATGGCATGTCACATAGTATACTTTTGTGCAACACACGTCGCTTAGTATATTTTAATAATTTCAATTTGTCGCTTACCTGATTATAAATTTTATACTTATCTTGGCACTTAGTATATGTATATATTTGCTTTGGTCGAATCAATGTTCGAATACATTGTGTTTTGTTATTTGTTCGATTGATAGTGGTGTGTGCCTGCTAGATCCACAATATTTTACTTGATTTTATTTATTTATTTTCAATTATTTTTAATTTTTAATGGGCTTCACTCTGGGATACCGAAATGCATTTATTTTATGTTCATAGCCACGATCGTCTAAAATAGTTATTTTCATTTCATGATGGTGGTTCTTTCTGACTCCACAATATTTTATTTGCTCTTCTTTGTTTACTTTTCGTTATTCTTAATATTTGATGCGCTTCACTCTGGGTACAGGAATAAACGTTAAAAATATTGTATTAAAAAAACAAACCAAAGCAATATAATTTGTGTATGTATTGGAACGTTCCGTCTAATTTACAGATATTTGACGGAAACTATATATATAATTTTCCTTTATTACGTTGCTTCGATATTGATATGTTTGTTTTTTAAGCAGTCGGATTTTTAGTAGCTGAGCTGAAGTTACTTTTGTTTCAATTTTCTAATTTTTAGTCGAATATTCTAGCATTCTCTAACAGCCCAACCTAAATAAGAGCGTACGGCGTACGGCGTATGTCAAAATTAGCTCATGATAATACATTTTATATGAAGGTGACCGAAATACGCAACGCCAACACGCTGTATATTGGAATTTTCAATTTTGACAAGCGTATGTTTTCATTTTTTGGTTTATTTATGTACAAAACATATACATATACATAATTGTGATTTTTATGATTTTACCATTTTGAAGTGCTTAATTAATTTTTGGTAAATTTGATATTTTTTTCAGCATTAATATCTTAATTGAATATATTTTTAATATAAATTATTATAATATTTTAATATTCTAATATAAATTAGATGTTGTTAGATGTTAAAAGTTTCCAGTTTATTTTTCTCCGAAAAGTGAACACATGTGAAATTGACACGTTAAATTAACAAACGCCGCGTTTGATTTCGGTGAGCCCCATTTGTTACAACGAACGGCGCTTATACGTCGTACTTCGTTCGCTTTTATTTAGGTTGAGCAGTAATAGCCTGATCTATGATATATTAAGAGAAAAGAAAATAAAGAGAAATATAAAAAAAGAGCCCATAACAAATACATTATTTTGTATTTGCATATGAAAGTATTAAAAAAACATTCGATTAGAAAAAGAAAGATAGACCATATTCATTGAACTGTTGATCCAAACTAAAAAAAATAAAATGAATTTCTTAACAATAAATTATACAATCATATATTCATATAATCAATAATCAATATTAGTCATATCATATCAGTATATTCATATTTATATCAATATAATATTCATTCATAATTCATATCACTAATCATATTTCATTTTCATATCATTGTCATCGTGCACTTGTGTCGTGGTGAATCGTGCTTGCTCGTGCATGACGTTGTCTCGTCTCGTTATCCAACCATCGTGTTACTTGTATTATAATCGTTAAAAAGAGAGAATAAAACGATTAGTTTAGTATAGTACCGAATAAAGTTGCCGTAAAAATTTTGTGCGCGCCTAAATCGCTTTTGCGCATTCATAATGTATATAAATAATTATTAAATTATAAAATAGAAAATACTCATAAGAAATTTATTCACAAAGAAATAAAAAAGGGTAAATGTGTGAAGTTTAAATTATTTTTGTCTCTTAATTTGACTATTAAGATTAAATCTGCATCTCTTTATTGTACTAAAACTATACAAAATAAAGTTTAGAATCGTAGCTTGATATGAATTTTTCAAGGAAAGTGAATTACAGAAAATGCAAATTAGTCGAAATTTTTACCAAATTCGTAATGCAACCTTGTCAAGATTTCGCAAATTTATGAGTTCCGAGATATAGATCCACCTCCTGAAAAATTGGATTGGCAAACAGCTTCGTTTTAAAAAATTGCAGATTATAAAATGGAACTTTTTTATTTGAGACAAGACATTAAGTCCAAGTATGTTCCACATTTTAGTAGTTCTCACAACAAGTGAGTTTCCGAAAACAAGTAGAAATAAGCACTAAGCCTTTCTAGTGTTACGCTGGAATATTTGAAGGGAGGCATTTTAATTTTTGTTTTTTTTTTTTTATGGGAAGTATGTAGACACGACCTCTTCAGATCTATTAAACTGCCCTGTTTATTATCTTAGAATAGGAGGTATATGTCATTGATGTACTCTATTAGTCCTAATTTATTTTAATATAACAATAAATTGACATTTCCAACTATATATCTATATAAAAGAGAGAGGGCTATACCGTTTCGACATATATTTCGAGGAGTAGGAGGAGGTATCTAGACGGTAAGAAGACCAATTAGGGATAACATGTAATTTTAAATTTTATCTATGTAATATATGAGAAATATGTGAGAATTATACTCCATCTTTAAGTCGGATATATGCTTTATATTGAACAGATTTTTTGGAGAAAACTTACACTTTAAATTATTTTTTTATGTGTCATTTACACATCAGACCTAAGATTAAATCTAATATAAAATCTAATGATTTTTTGATTGTCGTTATTTTACTGATATTATTAAAAGTAGGTAAATAAATATGTTTGTCAAATTTTAGAGTTTTTCTATGATAAATTTCTAATAATATTTTGTACAAATAATGTTCATTAATCAAATTAGTTCAAAAATTAAGGGCAGTTAATTGCAGTGCATTCATATAAAAACTATTTTCCGCCATTTTTTAAAAAACAAAAACCAAAAAACAAAATAAAAACGAATCTAATGAAAATAGAACGAATATCTATTTTTCGCATCATTTCTCATGTCATCATGATTTGGTTTATATGGCATTTATATATTTGAATTAATTTTAAATGATAAAGTATAATGATACTGGGTGGTAAATACCAAATAGATATGCAAATGTATAGCTATCACAAGCGATATTCGTATTCTATCTCTATTTTTGTTTTAGATAATACCCAAATTTGAAAATGAAAAAATCCATTGCCATTCACAAAAATAACAGTATCTACGAGATTAGCCGTCAACAGATTTAGAACCCCTGATACTAATTACATATTTTCTTATATTCAATTTTCAGTGGTTAAAATCATTTTTTGCAACATTTTTCCAATTTGGTACAGTATCAGTTGATACATTTCTCTTCTTAAGTGGTTTATTGATTATTTGGAGTGCATTCAGAGAAATGGAAAAAACGTAGGTTTTTTTATTTGAATTGAATTTATTTATTTATTTTTGTTATTCTAGAAATGGCAGATTAAATATTATTATGATGTATATTCATCGTTATTTAAGATTAACTCCAGCTTTAGCTGCTGCTATTTTATTTTGTGTTAGTTTCATTAAATATATTGGAAGTGGACCATTTTGGCAACAAAGTATTTTAACTTCATTAGTTAACCCATGTGAAAATAAATGGTGGGCATCATTAATATATGTGCAAAATTATGTTGGCAAATTAGAAATATGTGTACCACATTCATGGTATTTAGCTGTTGATACACAATTATATTTATTGTCACCATTAATTTTAATACCATTATGGAAATGGGGTTCAAAAATAATTTTACCTTTAGTTGTTTTAGCACTTTTATCAAATGCTTGCGTTTTTGCTATTTTTATGAAATGGGATTTTTCAACCATCAAATTGGCTGAATCAGTGTAAGTGTTATTGAATTGGATTTATATATTTGCGTATCATATTATTTTATTTAAGTATTTAATTTGCATAATATAGTTTTACAATGGATCGAATGCGATTAACATATATGCCAACACACGCAAGATATGCTCCTTGGTTAATCGGAGTAATAGTAGGATTTTACTTATTTCAATATAGAAATTGTAAGATTAATCTTAAAAAGGTAAGTTCTAAAGATAGTCTTTTTTTTAGTTTTTGTTGCAAAGCTGTTGTATTATTCTTAATTTTTTAATTCATTTTAAAGTTTTTTGAAACCGGAGAAAGAAGATTCACAAAAAATTGTAATAATTGAATCTGTAATATACAATATTAAGACAGTATAAATATGAATACAAATTGAAGATTTACTCTCTAATAATAAATTTATCGTCAATAAAACTAGTTCATGTGAATAAAACTAGTTATGTTAAGTTTTATAAAACGTTGGTCTAAGGAATTCTAAGATCCATATATCCTAAAATCCCTTTTCACATGTCTTGTTAGGCCCCAATTAGAATATGCCAGTCAGGTATAGTCTCCATATTATGGAATTCACATACATAGGATTGAGGCAACCCAAATAAATTTCTTAAGATTTGCACTACGCCACCTTCCGTGGTCTGACCCCTTAATTTTGCCACCATATGAACAGAGACTAAACTTAATTCATCTTGCTACTCTGAAGAAAAGACGCGAAATTGTCGATGTCATCTTCATCACTGAAATAGTAAAAGGAAATATTAACTCCTCTTATATTTCAAACCTAGCTATAAATAATTGGTGATGGTGTTGGACCAGAAATTTCTAATAAATTCTTCTTTGCACTTGTTCGCGAACACTTGATATTTTTGATTTCATTTCTTTGCAGTCATTCAAGTTTCGCTGCTATATACAGAAATGTGGACATTATACAAGCTTTGAATAATTTGATCTTAGTTTTCCTGGTTATTTGACCACTCTTCCATATTCACCACGGAACTCCGGAATATCTATAAAATATTTATACGTGCCAAAATAGAATGTAATTCATACATTTAATGTGCTGTGTCTATTTAGGCTAACTTGTACACCTTCTAAATCGAACATTTCGTCAATTGACACATTCCAGTTGATATGTTGGGGCCAGCAGAGGAAAGGAAAGTTAAGAAAACAAGAAGGTAAGAGGGGATAGAAAGTCAATTACTTACGAATGATTGGCTTGAAATCAGGTTATAAATAAGGATTTTTTTATATTTAGGGATTAAATACGATGGAAGCAGGTATCGCATTTCTGATGCTATAAATGAATTTTCATAACCTATCTTTTGACATATCGGGATTATCCTTGATCAACATCAGGATTTACTTGCAATCGGTTGGACTTAATATCATTTACGACTCGAAAGAAAACGTTCAATCGATTTGAGGAAATAGGGACTTAGATCTATAACTTGACATTTAATAAATAATACATCATACTCTTTACTAATAATGACTGTAACTGTTTTCGTATAAATAATAATATATACTCGATCAGAAGCTTTAGAAATATCTACAACTATAGTATTTCCTTCACTTGCGCTCTGTAAACAGATATTTAAAGGTCCTCATTAAGGTATGCCATCAAATTAGTGATGGATCGGTAGGATTTAAATCCATATTGCTTTGACTAAAGAATACTTTGACTATATTTTGTGAGCTTCTTTTTTATTAAGATTCAACTAATACTATCAACTTGGATACGGTTGATATCATTGGTAAAGGTTTATAGTTGTGGGATAGCTTTACTGATAGCTTTATAGAAGATCTATGTTATATGTACATATTTGTAGTTGGTTGAACAGCTTTTGTAGCTGTTTTTTTTAAACTGGATTAACAGTAAATACCCAATTTTAATTTATATATCAATTATGGTTTCATTCACATTAAAAGAACTTAAATACATTACTGCTAGGGCTACTATTTAGGATTAATTAAAATTTTAAATATTTTTTAAATCATATTATTAAAAATCTATGTATATATATTTTTACAGCCTATAGTCATACTCGGTTGGTTAATAAGCATTAGTCTCATATTAGCTGTTGTTGTCGCTCCATACAATCGTATACGTGAAGGTGGTGGTGATGCATCAAAAATTGAAAGTGCATTCTATGAATCTTTAAATAGAACAACATGGGCAGTTGCATTAGGTTGGATTGTATTTGCATGTCATCATGGATATGGTGGTATTATAAATTCAATGTTATCATGGTCAATTTGGGAACCATTTTCCAGATTAACTTATAGTATTTATATTGTCCATTTTATTATTCAATATATGGTAAATGCAAATATAAAAAATGAAAAATATTTTTCAAATTTTGATGTGGTAAGCATTTTATTATTATGTTATTGCATTTTTTTTTTATATTAATATATTTTATTTACATTTTTAGATATACAAATTTTGGGGTGATTTTGGTCTCACATTATGCATATCTATTCTTTGGGTTTTAGGTTTTGAATCTCCAATTATTGGAATTGAAAAAGTTTTATTTAAAAGGGGCAAAAATACAACTGATGATTGTAAGCAATTAACAATTAATAATAATGATGAACACAAGAGTAATGAAAGCTTAGATGATATTGAAATTAAACGAAATTTGAATCAAAAACGAGTCTAATAATGAATTATTTTTATTAGTTAAATTTCAAAATTAAATTATTGTAAAAATAAGTTTAAAATTAAATAAATTAAATGAAAAATGAAAATATATATATTTGTGTATATATATACATAATATATGTACATATATTTTATTTTTATTCTACCATCTTCCCCATTTTTTCATCCGCGAACAAGAAGCTCCTTTAAAACAAGAGTTAAGTCACTTTGGGTGTTAGGCGTAGAGAAGAATCACCAAATTTTCTGTAGTTAAATTTCTAAATCATGTACAAATGAGCAATAAACATTTTATTAAAATTAAAATAAATTACTGGTGATAGGAAACCATAAATTGATGTAGCTTTTATGCTTTTACTTGTACACTCTTGGTGAAATTTTTGGAAATATTTTTAAAAAATAAAAAACTCTTGTTAATTTCACAAATTTATTTTATTCCGACACGTGTTTCGACCTTTCGGTCATAATCATGGATCATAAATGGATACAAAACAAAATATTTTGTTTTAACAATAAATTGTTTGACAATAAATTGATATTATTAATGGCATAATGGGGAATTAAAAAGGATTAGTCAGTATAAGAGTTATAAAATAAAATATAATTAATTTTGGTTTTTATTACCATATTTTTTCCAAAAAAATAATAAAATTAGTTATAGGTATATGTATTGTAAAAATAATCAATCTAATATACGAAATTATAAAACAATTAACTGAACAAAATTAATTAATTTTGTTAATATCTATTTTAAGGTTAATTTTGTGTATGGTTAATTAAAATATGTAGAAATTAATGAAATAAATAAAAAAATTGAACTACAAAAAAAAAACTTGTCATTTAAAATATATTTTTTTATTTATTTTCATATACATATATATTATGTATATCTTTTTTACTTTAAGAATAAGGATTTCCCCTTTAAATATAAGCTTTAGTTTTTTAAATACAAGTATTTTCATTTTAACTGCAAGTTTACCTATTCAAGTGGAAGTATTTGCTTTTCATATGCAAATTTTCCATTTTAAGTGAAAGGTATTTACTTCATTTGTTACGTATTAGAGGATAGAATTTATTTATATTTTGGTGTCAATATCGAAAAATGTTTTATTTTGTTCTCTTGTTCTTTTGGATTTAAATCAATTTAAAACCAATATTGATTTTACTGAGATACATGCGCTGTACTTTTATACTTGCGGAAGAGACTATATACGTGTTAATATACTTAAGCAAACTTACAGTCTGACTTCTTTTCGTTACCTGCTGTATTTTAATTATTTATTTAAATAAATTAATTTATTATTAAATCCCGATCTATTGTTGATACACTAACTAAATAAAAGACATTATGTCCCGAGTTTTTTGTACACCACTGAATGTATGTAAAAATTTAAAAATATGCACATAATAAAAAAAAAAGTTTTTGTACGCACCTGACTTTAGAATTTTCTCTATTCAATATTTGTTTAATCCCAATGTAATTAGTTGTCAGTATAGTCAATATTAAAATATTCATCGCTGTCACTTACTCAAACTTTGAAGTTTTTTTCATATTTATATTTCTGTTTTGATATACTTGACCATTATAATAGAAATGCCCCACCTGATGGATTAAAAAATTTGTTTGACAATTTTACACGTGGAGACTATAAAATTAAAGAACAATAATAAGGTTGGAAAATATAGTTACATTAACCATATTACATCATGTAACTATGGGTTTTATATGAAGCTAAATTGTTTTTATATGGTTGAATGAAATGTAATATGGTTCAACCAAAAATAATTTATAGTTCACACAACAATATATATTATTATATTCACAAACATAATTATGTTTGCAGCAACTTATATAATAAAAGGCATGGTCCTGCTTTATAAATATTACAATTAAAAAAACAAAAATTAATCACTCCCATCACATACATTTTTAAAAATTAGTATACCTACATAAAATTAATCTCTCTCTCTTGAAATTTCATGGTTTTTTTTATTATAAAATTGTTTTCAAGAGGTAACAATTTGCAAAAACTACCCAGCCAGCACCAACGCAATCGATCACGCAAAAATATGTAAAGAATGCATTCGTTAGCGATTCTATCGTACACGAATGTAATCGATTACGATTCTCTCTTGTTTTTTGTGTATAATTTTATGTTTAGTTCGCGTATGTATTTTGAAGTGAAAATAGTAGTGAATAAAAGTGATAATCCTTTTAATTTGATAAGTGATATATAAAATAAATAATTATTCTGTTTTTTTTCTTGTTTTTTCTTTTTTTTTAGAACAAAAATTATTAATTAATAGTTAGTTAAATAATTAATTTCGCGAAATCAATTCATTGATTTTTACTTATTTCGCGACTTATTTCGCCAATTTGCTTCATTTGAATTTGGATTTAGAATAATTAACATATAAATGAAAGAAGAACCCAAATCCTAGTTTTTTTAGATTTAATTTTTATTAAATTCAATACTAACTCAAATTACTTAAATATTTTTATATCAATACATACAATGAATTAAAAAAAAATTTGGTATTTCAAATCCCTAAATTATTGTAACTAGGCAGGTTACAATGTGAATTTATTAATTTGAGTTCTATTGAGTTATAATTTGTGATTTTTATTATACTAATGTCTGAAATGAATTTCTTTTTTGTCTTTTTAAAAATGTGTAAAGTGGGAAATACATGTGCAGAATTCTCATGAATCGCTGCATGCAGATATGCAAAACTGTTTTGTTTTGAAATAATGTAGATAATTGCCGCCATTGATACACATACAATTTGTTTGTATAGTAATAAAATACAAAATAAAATAATTTTTGAAAAATTTTAAAGTTAAATGTTATTAAAAGTGTTTAATAAAAGTTTTAATTTAATAATTTTTGAAAAAATTTTAATCACATATTTTGTTATCTATCACTATCATGAATGTAACAAAATATAATTATATGAATAAATTAATGCTAGTTTGTTGTGCATATATTTTGTTATATCAACAAAAATTATTGCAACAAAAAAGAAAGAAAATCTAGACTATGGACTAGGGAAATTTTCGTTCATTTCAAATTAATTAGTTTTTATTCAATTACTTAATTTAAAATAAATTTTTACAAAATTGATTATAACCTATTTACCACAAAAAACAATAACAAATATGTAAATATTAAACAAATTTTATGACGTTTGTCATTATTTTTTTATTAGTATGAGTAAAATGACAATTTTTACAATCTTTCGTGTTGGTAGCTTTGCCGCTGCGCAGCAAAAATTAGAAATAGATATATCATGCATCAAATTTTCTGCGTGCAGAATTACATGTAATTGGTTCCATATAAAACCATGTATTCTAATTTATTTTTGCTGCGATGCATGCATAGTTCTGCACATGTATTTCAGGCATAAATATTTAAATTTAAGTTTTTTGTAACAATTTTTCATAACTGTAAATAAAAATTTTGGAAAAAAATTAATTTTACTTTTATTATCACTATTTTTAAAATTGAATTTAACTATATTACGCAAAATGTACTCTGAATATATCCGCAATATATATTGCGAATATATTCCGAATACATTTTGCGAATATATTTTAAATGCATTCTCAGTATATCTTTACATTTTATTTTAAGGGGAAATACATCACGAAAGCGGACATCGTCATCGATAGGTACTAATAAAACGTGATGTGTAGAATGCAGTCATGCATTACTCTGAATGTATTCTGAATATATTTTGAATGCATTCTGTGCTGGCTGGGTAATATCGAAAGGAAATAACAAAAAAATGTTGGTGTTTATGCTTTCACTTGTACACTCTTGGTAAAATTTTATAAACATTTTTTAAAAAAATAAAAGACTTGTTAATTTTACAAAATTATTTTATTATGACCCGTGCTTCGACCTTTCGGTCATAATCATGGAGCAATTTTGAATCAAATTTTTTTTGTTCGGTTTGATATTTGATTTAAGGGATATGTACATATAAGCAAAAATAATATAAACTATAAGATGTCGCATGTAGAACAAAAAGAAGGTCGGTAAATTTTTTTTAAATGGACCTACTACTGGGTCTCCAACATGTATTTACTTTTGTATTTATTTTACATTATAAATTCTGGCAAAACTGATAGTTTATAAGAATATGAATTTTTTGTTTCTTTCGACTGTCAAATATTGTGATTTGATTTATCTGATATTATTTATACTAGGGAGTCCTGTTTTTTTTTTTTATGATCTTGACAGTAACTTAGGTAGAATCACCTTTTCGTGCTTAATTAAGTACGGTACCGCAATTTTACACTACAATATCTACAATAATTTGAGTATTTTTTTTAACAAATTACTGGCTTATTTACTCGTTAAATGTGGAAAACTACTACTATTGTCAGGAACTAAGTCTTCTTAAATGCAGTAGCTTTATTTTATTTAACTTGTTACCAGATTATATATATTATATACTCTCAATTATTTTTTGTCATTTATTATATCCCAATGACACAGGGTACTCGAAACCAATGAAGACCAGCTCAAAAAACCAATGAAGCATTTTTTTTTTTTTTTGCAAATTTTTGAAAATAAAATTCAACATACAGACCTAATATGTTTCTATCAACCATGGTTATATTCCTCTTTGAACATATCAAATTTTTGTTTCAACTATATCTAACATAATAAGCTTAAAGTAACCATAATTAATATATTTTTCGCAACCATTGGATATTATTATTTCTCTTAGTGTAGGTTAATATCATCATTTTTTTTTTTCTTTATTCAATTTTTATACAAATACAATTAAACTAAAAAATAAATGTAAATGCAACAAATAATTTTTTTTATCTTAGCTTTACAGCTGTATGATCTTATAATTTTAAAATCTAATTTTTACAACGTCCATAACAAGTTTAAATTACAAATTGCAAAAAGTTTACAGTTAACAAAAAATTCACAAAATCATATACGATAAGAAATTAACTTTAATTTTAACCAATTAAAAAGCTATTTAGTATTTATTCATTGATATTGTTATAATAATTTTTATCAATTGATAATAATAATACGGTAATAAAATTTGTTTATACTCTGGTTATAAGGAACTTGTTTATATCTTTTTTAAAGTTAGATATGGAAGTTCTATCTCCTGAGATATTTAAAAAAAAACCAATGAATCAACCCACCATAGCGAGAGGATATATTATATACTATAAAGCACATCTCCTGACGACTCAGATTTCTTAATTTTTTCACTTATTTTCTATAAGGAATCCCTGAACTATTTATTTTCCTATTTACGTCTTCTCTTATGGCGGTGGTGGGTTTTTGTTAGAATATTTTCTAATTCAGAGTACCCAATTTATTTTTTATTTTTAACCATGTATTCAGAAATTATAATTTTATAATACTTTTACATAACATAAAAAAACCAAAAAAAAACCGTCTATGAAAAAAACATGGGATTTTCCGAAATTTTTTATAAGAATTATAATTTTCAATTTTTGAATGATATTTTGAAAATTACTTTACAAAAATTACGTTTAAAACAACAACAAAAAAATTTAGCAATTCTTACAATTAGAAATTTCATTTGTAAAAATTTTATAGAATTCTGACGTCACACGTTTTAAACTCTATATTTTCATAAATTTTTCAAAAATTTATAAAAAGCATGCAAATAAAAAATTAAGCATACAGGAATTTGCACAAGTTTGTTTACAAATTTATAAATTTACGAGTTATATAGACCTAATATTATTTATTTGGTAGTGTCTGTAGAGTGTAAACGAATATTATTTTTATATTAATTTTTTTTTTATGTTCTTGGCAGTAGGTAGAATTACCTTTTCGTGCTTAATTAAGAACGGTACTGCAAGTTTTGACTAGAATACTTTACTACTACTTACTACTTACAACTTAATGTTGTTTTCCTTCATAGTATTTACTTATGAAATTACTGATGGCTTATCAACTCTTAAGCCTTTTTATTTTAGTGTATTTGTTACCAGATTATGACTCTCACACTATACAAAATATTCAGTAATATTTTATTCCTCAATGTTATCTTAAGTGCCTGTCCGGGTAGCTTAGATAATCTTAAAACTTAATTAAAAAATTGCAAATAATAAAAATCATATACGCAATAAATAAATATAATATAATATGAAATATTACTTTCGCTGAATTATTATCAATATTTGATAATTTAAAAAATCCATTGTGAAATATATTTTGTGTGTTGTGACTTGTGAAATGTATATATAAGATTACGATCGTTTGTGAATACATATTCACAAAGTGATTTTCTCTTTGTTTTCATTAAATAAAATTGATTTTTAATGAAGTAGAGTAAGTTATTAATTTCGTTTGTAAACAGTTAGCTGAATGTTGAGTTGCAAAACACTAATTAACCTAATATATTTTAACAAAATTGACATTTCTTTTAATATATTAAGTGAAAATCATGATGTTTTAAAAAAAATACATGATAGTCAGAAATATCAATAATTAATTTTTTTGATTTAAATAATTTTTGTAATAGCATATTTAGGATGCTCATATTTCAATTTTGTTATAGCATAAGAAAAATGGATATAATTTTTTCTGGTTTTGTTAACTTTTTTGATAAAAAAAAGTAAAAAAAAAAATTTTTTAATATAAATTTTTTAAATTAAATTTTTGTGATTATCCCTTCTTTTTGTTTTCAACGTCTGGACAGTCTAATTAATACTAAGTAATAATTTTATTTTAAATTTAAATAATTGGCTATTAAAAGTAGTAATTTAATTTCCTTATAATCATTTTTTTCCATAAAATTCTTTTACAACAATATACTCATAAATAAAAATCAAAATATACCTATTACAAACAATAAAGAATGTATTATGATAAATATTATAAAATCTTTTAATAAAAATTATTATAAAATCAATTCAAAATAATAAATTAGAAAATAAAGCTGTTATCTTAAACTGATTTTTGCATTGTCATTAACAGAGAATTAAAATAATTCTTACTTGCACTTGTTTTTAATTGTTAAGTTCATTTTTGTGACTTGCAAAGTGTCATATTTGATAAATAAACTATTTACAACGTTTATAACGTTCAGAATTTCTCAATATTTTAAAATTTTTTTTTTTAAACTTTTATTATCAAAATTTTGATTTATTAATATTGACAATGTTATCACTATCAGTATCGTATTTTCACCTCTTCAATTTATATTATGTACTTGCTTACATTTATTTTTTGTTATCTATATTTAATGGTAATAATTCAATTACTTTTATATTTATTGGATTAATATCGAATTAATACGATTATTATAATATCAGATTTGAGATAAATTAAGTCATCGATAAAATATACTGATAATATTTATAACTGGTTTTTTGTAAATATTTCAGATATTTTTAAGAACACTTTTTTTATTTAGATAATAAATTTTAACATCTAGTAATTACTTCATATCAAAAAGGCATAATAAATTTACTTTAGTGTTATGGTGAATTAGTTTCTCAAAAAAAATGTTGACCTCATTCTGCATTTTTTTATTTTTTGCGTTCGTTTCTCGAAAAAATTTTGAACTGAAAAAAAATTACTGTTCGTTTTTAAATGTAACATTTTCGACGGTTCTGAATTTTGACCAATTCTGGCAGTTATATTTATTTAATTTTCTATTGTTTATACAGATCTGACACCTTTTCCTTTTATTTGAATACAACAACTTAATAAAAACAAATTAGGTATAGAAAAAACAAAGATAATATCAAATGTCAATATTTCAAGTAAACAAGTGACAAGTAAAATCTAAATAAAAATGTAAAAAAATGCAATAATAATTTCTAACATAAATTTATTCATTTATTTTTCCATTACCTTACAAACTTTTTGTTTTTTCATAATGTTTTTAATTAAGAAATAATAGTTTTAAATTAAAAAAAAAATTTTTTTTTAACAATAACAAAAAACAAAAATTAATATATCATGATACACAATTTTATTATATCATGATATATAAGTACAAATCACTGGCATGCTAGGATAACTAAATAACAATCTATCTCTACTATATATGTTTGTATGTATTATATAGGGTTTTCCAATAAGAGTGATATGATTTCTTTTAAAAAAAAAACACACTAATTGTTAAGGAAAGTCAAATGTTTGTTGAAATTCAAACGTCAATCATTGACCTCCACGACTTCTTCTGCAGGAACGAATTCGATGAACCCTTGAGAATTCGATGAATTTTTGAGCACTTTTTCCACTAAATCCAGTCGTATGTCATGAATAGTAAGTTCAATATTGACTTGTAAAGCTTGAAAAGAGTCTGGTTTATTGCTAAAGACCAATGACTTCAAATAACCCCACAAGAAATAGTCTAATGGTGTTAAATCACAACTTCTTGGAGGCCATTCAATATCACAATTTCTTGAAATAATCGAATCTCCAAACTTTTCTCGCAATAATTCAATTGTTGCACTTGCTGTGTGGCACGTAGCCCCGTCTTATTACACCCAAATGTTGTCAAGATCAACTTCTTCCAATTTTGGCCATAAAAAGTTGGTTATCATCGATCTATACCACTCTCCATTGACAGTAACGGTATTACCAGCTTCATTTCGAAAGAAGTACGGACCGATTATTCCACCAGACCAAAAATCACACCAAACTGTCAATTTAGGTGAATGTAATGATTTTTCATGAATAATTTGTGGATTTTCTTCGCACCAGAATCGACAGTTTTGTTTATTTACCGCACCACTCAGATGAAAGTGAGCCTCATCGAAGAAGATGATTTTTTTAAAAAAATCGCTATCGTTTTCAAGTTGCTCCAAGGCAAAATCAGCAAGTTCACGACGTTTACGGTGAAATTGTAAACATTACTGAATTCAATGAAAAAAAAACAGATCATAACATATTACAAATGGCCGAAACGTCACTTCAAAATCATATCATCCCTATTTAGAATACAAAAACAGACTTTATAGTGTTTTTAAAATTAAAAATTTAATTTAATTAAAATATACAAAGTACAACAGTATTGATTTAAATATGTCCACATTTTATAGTTGTTTGAAATTAACATTTGATAATTGTGGTCCTGGATTTGTTTTGGTTGTGGTCTTGGTCTTTTTTTACCACCTTCTTCTATGAGTAAGAAGGATGTTGGCATCTTTAATATTCGATTTAGTATAACCATTTTCTAGTTTATCCGTTGTTGGGAGTTTTGATTGTGGTGAAAATGGTTAATTTTTTTGGAATTTTTGCTGGTGGTGTTACTGGTGGTTCTGAACTTGGTTTAGTTGATATAGTTGAAATATAGTGTTTAGAGTTTTGGTTGTGGTGAAAATGGTTAATTTTTTTGGAATTTTTGCTGGTGGTGTTACTGGTGGTTCTGGACTTGGTTTAGTTGAAATAGTTGAAATATAGTGTTTAGAGTTTTGGTTGTGGTGAAAATGGTTAATTTTTTTGGAATTTTTGCTGGTGGTGTTACTGGTGGTTCTGGACTTGGCTTAGTAATAGTTTTTGGTATTTCAGGTACTTAACTTTTATTACCTCTTCCATTATTTATAGTTGGTTTCTTATCTTCTATAGTGTTATTTTCTAACAGTTTCACTGCTTTTGAAAGCATTAAAAAATGATGACCATCCCAACAATTTTCGCAATTCTATTCATCTAGTGGTAAAGAGCGGTACCACAATCCTAACATTTTTCAAATTCACTTTATTGAATATTTTTTTTATATTTTGTTTATTTTTTCAATTATTTGTTAATTAATATAAAAATAAAAATAAAGTATAAATTAGTATTAAATAATTTTTGTAAATAAATTTTAAAAAATTTTGTTGGTAATAATTTTTATTTCAATTATAATAGTAACAGTAGTACCTTATAATTTTAGAATTTCATTAAATCGCTGCTTTTGGATAGGTACTTCTTTTCTGATGTGATTACTTGATTTGATGAAGTGATATTTATTAATAGAAACAAAATTAAATAAAAAAGCAGTGTAGGAAACATAAAAAAAATGTAGAATTTTATCTGTTCTTTTCTGAAATGAAAAGAGTGTAGAATTCTGTGTTTTGAAGGCAAAACGGTAAAAATTTTGCATTTGCAGAATTTTTTTTCGAGAAACGAATTCACCATTAACCAACAAATTAATTTTTTCTACGATTTCTAAACAACAGTTAATACGTACCGACATGATCTATCATGTAAATTCTATTTTTTTACGATTTTTATTTTAATGTACTTAAGTATATTGTATCTCGTACTTTGTAGAGTGAAGTTATAAAAGATTAGTGCAAATTGATACAACGTGCGAATTCCGTTATTTTTGTTAAAGTTGTGAAGTTTAAGACAAGTATCGCATGAACTAGTTTTAGCTTGTTTAGTTCGGAGCTTCTCCTGACTAATTGCTTGTTTAGTTCGGAGTTTCTTCTACTACTAATTTAAAATTAGATCTTCAACGTCAACACCTCGATACATATAAACCTATGAATGAGCTAAAGGATAAAACTAATGAAAACCCTACTTCAAATAATAGGAAAAGGTGTCAGATCTGTATATAAACAATAGAAAATTGATTAAATATAACTGCCAGAATTGTAAAAAACTTAATTGTTTGTTTGTTCAACCATGTTCAAATTTTTTACAAAACTTGTTGCCATATCAATATGTGTATAGGATCTACCTATATTTAATACCTTTTTATAATCTTTTATTCTCTTAATACAATATTTTTGCTTATTGAATAAAATGTAATGAAATATTCACAAATTAGAGTTTTTATTTTATTACATATGATAAATGAAACATAATGGTAAAATTTAAGAAATTCATCCAGAGAGCCATCTTGTTGGATGTTGTCGTGAATGAGATATTTGTTATATATCTTAATGTATTAGTTGATTTTCTCTAATATAATATAATATATCTATTTCTAAACTGTTGTTTTGTCTGCTTATATATAGTTAAATCTAAAAAGGGTATCGGTTTATTCCTTTCAAATTCTAAAGTAAAATTTAATTGTTGGATATTGGATATATTAATTCATCATTAAAAAAAAAACCAAAATAAAAAATAAGAACTATTGTATCAGTTTGATACAACGCGTCCGAGTTTTTTTTTTAAAAAGACACGCGCTCCAAGAAGAGTTAATTTGTCTTTCAAGAAATAATTATAGTTGTATATGAATGCCTTTACTGTTTACTAGTGGTTTGCAGAACAATGAAAAAAATATTTTAACATATCCCTGTCCCTACATTCTACAATCTACATATATATTTTATTTGCATAACATTTAACATTCATATTGCACTTACATGAACTGAAATAAAAAACTAAAGTAAAAAATATTTTTTAGTTCACAATAACGTTAAATTTTTAGACTTTTTAATTTTAAGTTTAAAAAAAAATATTTCTTAATGCTAATTAATATACATAAGACGATGAGTCTTTTAAAGTGTATACAAGTGTGGTGTGATATTTGTTTCACGGAGAATAAAACAAAAAAAAAAATACTCAATTTCAGCCAGCAATTATTATTTATCAAGCTTTTAATTTTATCTTGAAAGTTTTTATATTTGATTAGATTCCTAGAGAGTGATTTTTCACAATGAAAGTAAAACCAGCGATAAACATTAAATACTTTGTATATAGCACAGCACATGCTGCGGGTAAACGACAAAATTATGTTATTCAATATACAGGGTGTTTTTTCACAATGGTATTATTTTTTTTACAGATAAGTAGCTAAGCTTGAACTGGCTAGTTTGAATAGGAAAACTGATTCTTTATGAAAATTTCTTGTTTTACTTAAATTAAATATCTTTCATATCCTATAGACTATAAAAACTATTTGAGGAGAATTGATTAAAAAAAAAGTATACCATATTATTTATACTTTAGCAAATACAACTTCAAGTATTATGTATAGTGTACATAATTAATAGAATTATATAATTTATACTAGTATAAAACCATTGCTAATCTAGTAAAGTATGGGTGCAGTTTAGAAAAGTATGCACATTACAACTCAAAACACCAACCATAATATAAAGTAAATATATATATATATCATCTCTCCTCATCGTAACGCATTAATATAATTTTTCATTACATTTTACTTCTACTTACAATACAATTACAATACAACTACTTCCTACTGGCTCACAATCCGAAAGGGAGAAGAAACTGTAAGTTAGTCTGCAGATTTATCTGCAATAAATAAATAAATATTTGCTACTTCTATAATACATTTAAAAAAAAAATTGATTTATTCTCTCATTTCTCATTCTTTTATTCATAATGAACTGTTTTTTCATTATTATTGTTGTTGTTATAAAAGACTTCAGACAACAACACAATTAGTATATATAAGATATTATTAAACTAGTAAACTGTTAATTTAATTTTAATCAATTTTTTTTTTAAACAAGGACAATAGATAGAGATACAAGATCATTTAATAGCATTTAAGACCTTTAATTTAAGTATTCATTATTTTACTCAATATATATTGTTTAAATTTATAAATCTATAGTTCTTCAATTGCATACATTGTGAATGAAATATTAAATTTATCACGCATTTTCAATCAGGGCACATATTTTTTTCGGAAATACAAAGAATTTTATAAATTATTTGGCAAATTTTTGAGAATGCATAGTTTTTTTTAGTGCTTTTTACATAAAGAAAGTATATGAGATAAATCATCATTGTCCTGTAACCCAATCCGTGGGGAATAAGGTGAAAATAACATCCTTCCATCGTCTCCTATCTGCGGCTAATCTCTTCAATTGGGGACACGTTCTTTTTTGGGTACTTACTTCGGCTAAGATTTTTGTTTTCCATGTCGGCCTTCCATGTGTACGGCCACTTGTACTCCAAGGATTTGAAATATTTTTTCAAAATATTGTTGTCAGCTTTGCTCAGAATATACCACCCTCCAAAGCCATTTCCTCTGTCGGGCTTCCACGTCTATTTGGTTTTGATACATTTTTATTACACCGTTCAGCTGGAAATGCTTTGTGGCTAACGAATGTTTAGGATGCGCCTCAGTCATCTATTGATATACGCTTGGAATTTCCAGGTGATGTTGAATTAAACTTGCCTTGTTTTGCAGCAATAGAAGAGAACAGATCTTACACTTGAATTGAAAATCCTTATTTTAATGCGCAGAGATATATTGCTTATGGATTACCTGCCATATTTTTTATAGCATACCGAAAGCAGTACAAGGTTTGCTGATGCGGGCTTCAATACGCAAATTAGTACCTCCATCTGTTGATGCGATGCTGCCCAGGTAATTGATTTTACTCATCTCTTCGATTCCCGTTTTTTTTATGGAGGATCGGATGTTGTGATGTGCATGATTTTAGTTTTAGCTGTATTGACTTTTAGACTTGCATTTTTTCTAGTGTCATACAACTTTTGGCAAATGTCATATCAACCTGCATTCGTATGTGTGACAATAAGTACATATATCTTCGGCCTAATCAAAGGAAATAATACGTTCGAAAGGATGCCACTGTGGATACCGTTAGCCCACTGTAGTAGGCATTATATCTTCCATTAGTACTAAAAGCATATGGAGGATAAAACACAATGCTGCCACACATTCGCTGACACACCACGAAGTAATTTGTCAGCTGTCCTCCATGTAAAACGCAACATCTTGCAACTTTTTGGGATTATTTTATTATTGCAAAAATTTCAATTTTTGAGGATTGAGTTAAATTAACAAAAATTCTTGTTTTTAAAATCAAAATTATGCAACCTGGTTTTCTATAAAAGTTTATAAACTTCAAAATAAGAACCCTGTAAATTTCATTTCCTCATTTTTTGCAAAAGCACTCAAAAAGGAAAGTAGATCAAACTCTTGGAAAATTCATAAGAATTTATAATTATTTTATAAAATCCCTTTTACCTGAACAAACCACAAAGATTCGACTTATCGCTCAATTTAAATCAACTCAAATATTTAATCAATTTTAATAAACTGATATCTTGAGTTAATTCATATTTTGAATGAAATCCCTGCACCCTAAAAAGTTACGTCATTTATTTCAAACCACCACCTACATTATAAATAGACATGACATCAAAGCAAAATAAAAGCTCAAGGATGCTACCACTTAGAAGGAATTTACACACAGTTTTATGGCAAATTATAGTGGTATAGCATTACAAATCTTAAAATATACACGCTGGGTAGAGCGCCTGCCTTTCAACCGAAAGGTCCCAAGTTGGATTTTCGACGAAGGTAAAAAATGCTTTTTGGATTTTTCGACTTGGTCCAGTAAGGCTATGATAAAGGCTTATCATTAGGATAAAATGAATGATAATTTAGAGTTTTGGTTATCACTAAAAATAAAATGGAACTATGCTATGCTAATGAAGGCGAAGTACTCTATGCAATAGATATAGTTTTCCACATTTAAATTAGTGGAATATACCATAAAAATTGTAAATTGTGTGTGATTCTGATTATATATTCCAAATCTCTGTGTAAAAGCAGTTAGGGTGTTCATCCTATAAACTTGGAATTATATAAAAAAAAAAATAACTTAGGACTTTTTCCATTTTATTCAAAGAGGGAATTTTTTTTTATTAACTTTATTTAAATGGCCTTTGAACACAATATAGGCTTTTTTAGTCCGGCGTAAAGAGGGAATCAAAATTCCATTTAATTTTTTCATTTGAAAAAATGTCTTTCAACTATTTTTCTACTGATCTTTTGATTCATCAGTTTTCTCTCACAATACATTCACAACATTTTGGATGTTATAGCTTGTAATTATTGTATTTTGTGTTTCAAACTATATAGAAAGCATCCAAAATATGTACATATAAAGGTTTCAAGTTTTTATGTTTCAAATACAAAAACAAAAAACAATTTATTGGAATAATACAAAACATTTGAAAAAAATTAGCTAAGTCTATTAGATTAGATATATTAAATTAGCTAAGCTTCGAAGATTTACTTAGTCTTGATCCGACTTTTTTTTTTATATACATTTCTTATTTTACTACTATTTTTACATTCTTATAAACTAGTCTAGCCTACAAAAATTTACAAAAACAACTATTTCATTATATTTATTAGTATTTATCCGATATAGTATTCTAAAATAGCATTTTATATCTTTTAAGTAAAAAAAATATTTATATCTATCTTATGCCCCAACAGGCGTTAAAGAATCCAAAGTATAAAGATAAAAATAAATTTGAAAAAAATTTAAGAAGTTCCTGTTATTTATCAGTTATGTAATTTTGCTTCTAATTTTTAACTAACTGGTATTATGTTAATTATAGCATCAATAAAAATTATCTAGCAAATTTTTTTAATCTTAAATTGAAATTTTTTATACACATACCTATTCTGATACTTGTACATGAATTTTACACGTCGATTGTAAAGGGTGATTCTTTTTGTAGTGATAGAACTTAAGGATACCTAATGAGTCGACTAATTATAATTATGATTTATTTTCATATAAATATGTATATAAATTATTCATATAATTAAATTAGAGTTGACTAGTTTACAAATTCCCTGGCTTGTGTCTTGAATCCTTGAATTAGAAAATATAATGGAAACTGTTTAAAGATTTCTCACTTTTATTAACCCTTTTGGGGATTATTTTTTCATAATTTCCCAATTTGGGAATTTTGATCATTTAATCAACGGAAAGATTAACTTTTAATTATTGACTTTCAGCTCATTCACCAAACAAATGATGTTTAATCAATCGGATTTCACATGGGTGTAGACCAAGAAATTTACACAATATTTTTTTATGCACCGGAGTAAAACAAAAAAACAATTTTTGAGAACGGTAACCGGAACCGGTATTGTATTCTATATAAGTACATACAAATTTTTGTTTTGTTGCAGTTCTTGTATATCGAGTATGATAAGTGTCATTTGAAACTTATCAATAATTCGATGAATAAGTTGCTTAAATGGGCGATTAAGTAGGTACCTATAATGATTCTGTAAATATATTTTCAAAATTATGTAAATGTCGACTAAGCCAAAAAGGTCGACTAAGTTGAGGAGTGAAGGTGGGCATAGAGCGCTAAAAGCGTATATGCCGGCTCTGACATATTAGAATCACTTCCGTACAGGGAAAAAAAATATTGCTGTCGTGAAAAGTCTTCTTATATCAATTTTTCAAATTTTATTAAAAGCAAATGTGAAAACATATGTCATTTATCATCTGTTTGTTTGACTGACACATAATTAAGAGTTGTCTTTAAATCGAAAATTATATTACTCTAAAAAAAAAAATCACCCTACATATCTACATTATCTACATATTAATGAATTTATAGTCAATTTAATTATTTAATTTAAAGTTATCATGATAATAACGATAACCAGTGCCTAAATTATGTATTTAATTTTTATTTTAATCTAATCTTAATTTTATTTTAATGTATTAATTATAATCTTTTTAATAATAAATGTAATTTAAAATATTGCAAATAACTGAATTTTTTTAATAAATTTTAATTTAAATTTATATTAGTATGAATTAGTTTTAATGTGGATACAATAGTGAATAAAAGTCTTAATTCATTTTCAATTGTTTAAAATAATGTTTAAAATATTTATTTTTTTAATATTAATTTTTAATTTAATTATACAAATTGCATTATGTGATCAAAATGATAATATTAATATTAATTATAATGATACTAATTTAAAATTAAATTTATTTAAATCAAATTTCAATGAACCATTAGGTATAAAATTTTTTCAATCTATGAATTTAGATTTACTAAGTACTCCAAAAGATGATGAAAATTGTATTAAAGAATTGAAAGCAATTGAAACAGGTTTAAAAACATTTCAACTTTGGGCATTTAAAGGTAAATTTTTATACAATTTATTTTAATAAATCACATACATACTTATGTACTTTTATTATTTTCTTCTACTGCTAATTTTTACCTCTGCAAGTTAAGCCATCACTTGGAGTTTCTAATATACATGTCAATTTTGTTAGCTCAAGCTTCAATATTAACATACAAAAGTATACTGTAACCAAACATAGAATCAAGGACATTAAATATATATTATAACGTCATTGATAGAACTTTAACTTATTCTAATTAATTGGAGCTTGATGTTATGGTCACCACGATGATAGAGCATTTTTTTATAATTTTCTAATTAAATTTGATTATTTTAATTTGATTTCAGACAAAATTACACTATACATATGTTAAAAATAAATATCCATCATAATTAACATCTAAAATTCAATATTTGCTTTTTCAACTATATTTTGAACTTTGGTTACATCTTTGTAATCCGGAATATATTTGGGGAAGTTGTTTTATAGTTGACATGTATGTTAACCAGCAAATTTGCATAAATTTGCGCAAATTTATCATATTTTCTATATATGTTTACTTTTTTATTTGCATGCTCTTTGCAAAATTTTTGAGAAATTTAAGAGAATTTAGAGTTTAAACGTGACGTCAGAAGCTCTCTCTTAAATAAATTTTTGCAAACAAAATTTCTATTTGTAAAAATTTGTAAAAAAAAAAAAATGCTTTCAATAAAAATGTTTGCATGAAAAATGATTTCAATCTAATGCTGGCTGTTCCCTATAACTTTCATATATTATTTCATATATCCCGGATTGATTTATATAGCATTTTTTCACTTAACCTATAATTCAGTTTATATAACTATATTTATTTATATATTTATTTATATATTTTCATGCTTTTCATGACTATGTACGTTTCATATATAGTCATGAAAAACATGACAAATAAATAAATAAATATAGAAATAAATAGACAAAAACTAAGAGAGAAACAAAAAAAAAAAAGAACCAAATTAAAAATTAAAGAAACCATAAAAGAGTGATTCGAAAAAAAAATTATTTGATTGATATTTAGGTGAGGCTAGCCAGCTACATCCGTGAGGGAGTAGTTCTAAAATAAGAAATGCATACATAAATCACTCACAGAAATAATTGAAGAGTAAAGTGCTATAAATTTGTTAATGCAATTTCGTATTATTGTCTCTAACTCTACAAAACCATATTGTTTGTATATTGAATTCGGTTGCTTGTGGCTATAAAATACGGAAAATTTAACAAACTCAAAGCAGTTTTTTTTCAAAATATTCTCGATTTTATTCCAGACATGTTCTAGATGCTCAAAGTTTACCACCAATTTATTTTTACTTTTTAGGAGCCGGTTCGATAAAATCATTTTTTTTATTTCAATTTTACAAATTATTTTATTTGTATAATAAGATAATTACAACGGTATAACCCACAGGTCTCTAAAATTTATTCTGTAAATTATAAACAAATTTGTTTTCGAGAGGATTCTCTCAAGTTCTCTCTCCCTCTTTTATCTCAATATTTTGGTCACAGTCTCAGCTCATATTGTCTCAATGACTTTTTTTATATCCACCAAACAGTAAAATTTTTGAGACAAAATTAAAATAGCATGTAAATTGTTGTTGTTAATTTTTTTTTATCTGAGCAAAACCTTTGATGGTGTTTGTATTTAATTTTTGGTATTAAATTTTTCAGAATATTCTTGTTTGCGTTAATTGTGTTTTTCTCAAATTTTATTTTTATCAAAAAAAATGTATACACAAAACAAAAACAAAATTTTAAAAAAAATTGTAATTCGATATATTCCGGTAAAATCATCGTGTAACTTGGCTAGAAGATACAGAGGCATTGATTCATATTATAATTAACGAAGGTGTTGTCTTCACGATATGTTCACAATCACAAGTTTGAGAGTTCAAAAATTTTGTGAAATATAACAGTAATATAACCCCTGCTTTTCTCTTAATATTTTTCAACTTTTTTTTTTAATTTTCGCTCAGAATTTGAAAATTAATTTATCCAATTTTAGATGTGGCATTTAAATGAACTCAACATATTCTTTTTCTTCTTATTCTTTCAAACCTAAAAATTAATCGAATATTATAATAATTTATTTAAATATTACAAATTAATAAATTTTGTTTATATTACAGTTGTTGATTCATGGGGTAAAATACCATCAGGTATTTTAGTAGGACATTTAACAGATTTGGGAAATTTTGACGAATGCATTTATCATTCACACTTAATTGATGAAAAAACCGAACAATTATTTGAAGGAAAATATTGTTTTGCTGAATTTTCATTATCGGATATAATTGAAGGAATTATAAAAGGATTATTACCACTTAATGTTCCACCAAAAATAGAACCAAAATTAGAAACACAAGGTTCATTAAAAAATTTAGAAAGTAAATAAATATTATTTTAGTTTTTAGATTTAAATTATATAAATATGTATTATGTTTGTAGATTATATACATACATTTTATTTTTTAGAATTAAAACTCGGTATTTGTATACCAAAATCATGTCAATCGGCAAAAATTATAGATGATGCAATTAGAGAAGCATTAAAAAAATTGAACATTGATTTGAATAAAGACAAAACATTTGTTCAAATGTCAACATGCAAAACAAAATTGATACCATCTTTTAGGACTATTGATATTGTTGCTATGTAAGAAATTAACGTAAGAAATTCCTAAAATAAATTATTTAGATATAGGAAAATTAATGAATATCTTATCATTACGATATGATTTTTTAAAATACAAATATACATACATATCAATTACAGATTGTACATGGATTAATATTTATGTGGTGAATTAAAAAAAAAAATTATAATAGTGCAATAAAAAAAAAAAAAATTGTAATAGGTTAAGCTTGGTTAAACTATAAAATTTAATAATAACTCATATAATTAAAATTTTAAAATTTTAACGAAGAATGAAAATTGAAAAAGTTAAAATTAATTATGTATAAGTAGTATTTTTTTAGTCAAAACAATTTTTTTTTTTTAGTCAAAGTACGTTATAAAAAAACACTATTTCTTCTTCCAATTATTGGGCGTGTATGGTATAAAATTATTGATTAAATATGAAAATGATTAACAAACCGTATACCTTATACTTACATAACTATGTCATTTAATCAGATACAAGGTACATTCTGTTAATTAGATTACAATAATAAAAATTATCAGTATTATTTACTGTTAAACATGAAAAAAAGTAAACAAAAACCTGATCTGATAGTTTATAAAACTAATTTCCATTCAATTATAAATGATAGTAATAACACTATAATAGTATAATATTAAACTACTTATATATTTAGTTAGATAAATAGTTTAAAAGGCCGTACATAATTATATTCAAAGTTATCTACTGTTAATGGCAACATTTAGCTACCTAAAAACGCATAACGATATTTTTCAAACACAACTGTATCTTTATTCCACAATATAGTCACGTTTGGTCACAATGCAATACGGTTACGATATTTATTTTATTGCATTGCTGCTTTTTATTATTTTATACGTTTTCCCAATATGAGAAAGCAGTCTCCTTCGGTAGTTTTTTCTAAGTTTCTGGAAAGCTTATTGGATCTCTATGACAATTATGTAACTCATTTTTGTGTGGAATGTGTGGAATCGACATCTTCTCTGGCAAGATAATCGGTTAACTCCAGTATATATAGTTAATTGAATGACTAAGAACCTCCCAGGACAAAAAACTTCATTAATTTATTTTATGAGGATCAAGGATCCATCAAGGTTTTATAAATTGAACTCTTCTAATACAACACGATACACGATAAATAGATACAACATTTCCATTATTCTACAAACAGATTTTCAAATATTTTAACTTATAAACGATTAATCTAGAACCAACTTTCGTTTGGATTTTTGTGACATCTTTATGGATAAATTAGTATTTTTTTTTATTATTAACCAAAACTTACCCCAGAAAAATCTTTTTACTTTCGTACTATTTGCCTTTCCAAAAAGACAAGGGATAGTTAGAAAAAGAAAGAGAAAAAAGTATTAGAAAGGTTCGGCAGGGAGTTGTGAACTATGTTATTTATGTTCGCTTTGAATTTTGGTAAACACTTAAAAACTATCCCTTCTTGGGAATGCTTATAGTAGAATTTATGACTTTAAACGAATTTCCATAACTAGCTTTGAACCATCTTAGTACTTCTATAGTGTAGGTGTGAGCATTTGCAGCCTCTCGTGTTCCTCGACGGAATCGCTTAGGAGGCGGAAGTAGTGAATTCTATTTATGTTACTAATAATAACATAAATAATTAAAAAAAAAAAACAGAGCTATTCTCCAGTTAAGATTGCATGTAATTATCAATCCGAATTCTCACATATTGTACTTTTTAAGTTTGACATTTGTAAATATTTGGAAAATGGCTGAGGTAAGTACAGAAGTAGTTTTTTTTATAATAAATTTAAATTGAAACAAAATTTGAATTGAATTATTTTATGAATGTAGTTACAACTGGAAATAATAAAGTTATTTCTCACTTATTTTCATAATTATAAAGTAAATTTATATGTAAACAAACCGCTGTCATAATTCTACATCGATTACAACATCGAAAGTACAAGGGTGGGTTCACGACATCGTTTATACAAATCATTGGAGATCTACACCTACTACCAGGCACGGTTCTATCAAATTTGCCACCCTGTGCATTTTAGAAAATTGTCGCCCCTTATCTAAAAAGTGATTGTTACAAGCCATTTCCACATTAGCCATGAGGTAGACTTTTAACTAGGCACTTCAACTAGGTGAATACACTTAGTATTTATTATCAATTCAAAAATTAAATAAACAGATTTGACAGATGATAGTTTTTTTCTTCAAAATTAAGAGAAATTTTTTTTTGTTTTCATCACACTTAATTTTTTTTATTTTTTTAAAATTAAATAAGAAGAAACTTACTTCAATTACTCACTTACTTTTTGTTTAATAACAAAGTTTTTAAACAAAAAAACTGAAATAAATAAATAACTTTTATTATATTTTCAGATCTCTTTTTTCATTTATTGGTTTCTTGATGGTACTAAGTTCACTTTATGATTATTCAATGGCATGTTGTAAAAGTTAGTTTATTAAATTACATTGTTTTGATTTTATTTAATTACAAATGTTTATCCTCAGAGCAACCAATTAAGATATTAATTGCATTTTCCATTATAACAAATGGCAGAAAATTATTTAAAATTCAAGGTAATTCTAAATCAAATCCGAATGTTATTGAATGTTTAAATGGTATTCGTAGTTTATCGATAATTTGGGTTGTTTTTGGTCATCAATATTTCGTATCAACATTTGGTAGTACTATAAATGGAGCTGATCTTTTAGAGGTTTGTTCATCAAAATATTTGAAAATTAAATTAATTTTAATCAATTTTATTTTATAATTATTTTTATATATAATATGTAGTGGACTCGAACACCATTTGCATTATTGGTTTTAAATGGAATTTTAGCTGTTGATTCATTTTTCCTTTTAAGTGGGTGTTTAGTGACATGGGTGGTTTTTAAAACAATGGAAAAATCGTAAGTAAATTAATATTAATTTTTGATAATTATTTTACTGTAAATTTCTTCTCTTGAAGACCATAAAGATTTTAGTTTCAAATTGAAAGTGCTATTCAATTTTTCTTTGTTAATATAACAATTTTATACATATTTTGAAATTTTGCAAGGACATATTGTAGAAGTGTTCTGAATATATTGATAATTTCTAAACATATATGAATATTGAAAATATAATTTCTGGAGGAATGTTTTTTACCTTAAATTGAAATTGAATTTTCAAAGTAAATGAAATTGTGTGTATAAAAAGCAACAAATTATTTTTTTGCATATTTGAATAATATATCAATTATTTTTTTACAATAATTGCTATAATTATTAAAATTAATATAAAAATTGTTCTTTTTAGAATTACATTATAAACTAACATTATAACATTATCTGAACATTTCCCAAAAAGTCATTTTTTTAACTCCACTGATTTTGACAGTAATATTGATGAGAATTTTGACAGAAATATTGATTAGAATAGAAACACGATCAATCATTTCTCATCAATCAACGGTTAATATATTGACAATAGATTGACCATTGCTTGATCATTCATTGGTGAGTAATAGGGGCCTAATAATATACGTAAATCTATGTCTATGCCCTTTTCAAATGACTGTAAATTCTTTAAATTTGTGTTACCATTAGAGTTGTGGGTATTGTTAACCATCAAATAACTTAAACCGTTATTTATTTAAGAGGAAATTTACAATAAGTTTTGTCTTGATGTTTACATTATTTAGTTAAAGTAATTATATTTCTAATCTAATCTGCATTTAAATATATTCATTTTTCTTGTGCTATCAATAGTTCTGTAGGTTTACTTTTATTTGCAAAAATTTGCAAATGAGAGGAAAAATCGCGTGATCATAAAATTCCCCGAGAATAGTTAAAATGTTCTCTTTTGCAAACAAAAGTAGACATACGCAAAATTTGCATAAATTTATCCAAAATTAACAAAAATTTGTTACCGGTAATTCGGTAAATTCAAATTTCATTACTGGTTGTAATTTACCAGTATTTTGAAAATAATATTAAAAATTAATCCAATTTAATATTCATAGCGAAAACGTGAATAAAAAAAAATAATTAATATAATATTTGTATATACTAATTATACTTAGATTTCATACACATCTTTTTATCTATTGAAATATGATCTCAAAAAGCATAAAATAATAATACTTTTATCATTTAATTGGCCTCCAAAATTTTTAAACAATATTTCAGCTGAGGAAAATCCTCTTTCTGATCCACGCTTGTTGAACGAATGATATAGTCATGATATAGCCATATAGTAAGTATTTCCTTTGGCACTTTTCATCTTTAAAAAGAACAATTTCCTTACTAACTACGACCTTCCGACAGAACTACAACATCTGATTGTTTTAGATTTCTATTCTTCTTTTATTTCTAAAAATAATATTTTCTTAATAGGTTGTTCCGCTTCTAGGTCTCTTTCTCAATCTCTTTCAATTAAAGTATGTTCATCGTTTTCACATCAGTCAGTTTCAACCAAGATTAACCAAGATCAACCCTTTTTAACTTATAAAAGCGTTCGAGTAATATAATATGAACAAACTGCAAGAATTACCGGTAAAACGAATAAAATTTACCGGTAAGTGATTTTTGAAACGATTTATCGGTTACCGATTTTACCGATTTTACGGTATTGCACTCGCGATTCCAAATATCCTGATTATTTCAATAAATCGAAAAACTCACTTGAAACACTTAATAATTATTAAAAAAAATTTATTTTTATATATAGGGATGGAAAATTAAATATTTTCAAAATGTACTTACATCGTTATTTGAGATTAACACCATTATTAGCTGTTATGGTATTATTTACAGCCAGCTTACAAAGATATATGGGTAATGGTCCATTTTGGGATTTTAATAAGTTAGAAGAAGATTGTCAAAACTATTGGTGGTCAACATTACTTTATGTTAGTAATTATGTACATCCTGACAAAATGGTAATGGTTTTATTTTTTTTTTTATATAAATTTAATAATTTAATTCCGATTGTTTTTAAATTTCAGTGTTTTGGTGTTGCATGGTATTTAGATGTTGATACTCAACTCTTTTTCTTATCACCACTTATATTAATTCCATTATGGAAATGGGGTAAAATTGTATTTCTACCAATTATTGTTGCTATACAAGCTTCAATGGGATATGTTTTGGCTGAATGGATTTACAGAGAATATCATTATTTGCCATTAGAATAGTAAGTTTAAATTAAAATTTTTTTTTTTTTTTTTTTTTTTTGTAAAAATTAGCCCAAAAATACACAAAATACCAAAAATTATTAAAATTGCCCCACAAACACGCCCGCCGGATAATCTGGGTTAAACAATGAATTAATTTTAACCTTTATTTATTTGAAAAGAATTTGTATTAAAAGAATTTATATTAACCGTTATTATGAAAGAATTTATATTAACCGTTTTTAATTTTGAATTGAATTTATATATTTTTTATGGAAAATGTTATGCCCATGTATTGTAAATCTCCATTCTATATACTAACAAAAAGATTTTGTCGGAATCGTTCAATTTTAACAGAAATAACCTGGGACATTTTCATAATTTGAAAATCAATTTTGAATCAAACAAAAAAAAATACAAATATTTTTTATTTATTTATTTTATTTATTTATTCAAATTAATCAAACGGACCTTAAAAGCTCGTGACGTGTATACATAAATTATTTAAAAAATATAAAAAACTAACGTAATGAATGATCAGTGCAAAATTACAATAATTCAAATTCAAAAACCATTAAAATTACTTTAAAAACTTTAAAATCATTTTGACTAAAATTTTTAATGAGTTTCCTCCTAAACTTATGCAAATTTTAATGCAATGTTTTTTTTTTTAATTTTACAAATTTTATAATTATAAAATTAAGCCTGCGTGCGTATGCATTATTAAAATACTCCAACGGGTAAGCCTGGCTTTTTTACAAAACAAATGATTAAAGTATAGGATAAATTGCAGAACAAGTAGTTTATCTGGCACAGAAAGCTGTTAAGGAATTTAAAATAAATATTTATGCAATACTTTTTTTAATTATATGATTGTATATAATTTGTTTATTTGTTTTAAAAAATGGTCTTAGATATATAAACATCTGTATAAGGTTAGTAATTCTAACTGTAACAATTTATAATTTCTTTTGTTACTACTTCTGCTAGTAATATTGGTAGATTAGGGTTCTGTTCTATTCAGCACTCAGATTTCGAGTTTCTAACTCTCTATTCAATTTATATAATTATATAGAAAAATGTATGGTTATTCAAAACAACTATAGATGCAGAAACAGAAACACAAAATATCTTTAGGCTTATATTAAAAAGATACCCTACTACTATTTTTCAATATTGATTGATGATCTTAGAATGCTACAATTTAAAAAAAATTTAAATAAAATATATGTTTATTATTTTTTTGATTCTTATTTTTGTACACAGTAATGATAATGATGTTACAAAACAAAAATACATTTATTATGCAACTCATGCCAGAGTTTCACCATATCTGATTGGAATCATTTTAGGATTCTATTTATACAAATGTCGTGATAAAAAAATAAAACTTAAAAAATATTTAATTGCTATTGGTTGGTTAAGTTGTTTAATAGTTATTGGCGCAATATTGTTTGGACCATATCACAGATCAAATAAACAACCTAATTCAGGTATGACAACTATGGAAGGTGCTTTCTATGAACCATTTAGCCGTTTTTCATGGGCCATTGCATTGTCATGGATTATTTTTGCTTGCCATCATGGTTTTGGTGGTTTAGTAAATAAAATTTTAACATTTGGTATGTGGCAACCAATTGCTCGTTTAACATATGGAATTTATTTAAGTCATATTGTTGTACAATTAATTTGGTATGGAAATTTGAAAATTGAAAAATATTTCTCTGATCTAGATCTGGTAAGATTAATTTCATTATTATATAGTTAAGAATTTAATTGAATTGATTTTTTTTTTTTTTTCCTTATTATAGATATTTATGTTTTGGGGCTGCTTTGGTGTAACATTATGTGTTACTGTATTATTAGTTTTAGCATTTGAATCACCAATTTTAGTAATTGAAAGTTGTATTTTTGGAAATCGAATAAATAATAAGCAAAATCAGATAATAGAACCAACAACATCTGCGGGAGCAAATATTGATACTACTGAAGGTGGTCAATTAAATAAAGCATATGAAATTGAACGTACATCTTTATGAAAAAATATTATTTATATTATGATTACAAGAATAAAAAAGGAAGAATAAAAATAAAATTAAAAAAAAACAAAAAAAAAATATTTTATGTCTGAAGATATTATGAAGTATTATAATAGATATTAAGTTTTTTTTTAATTATTGATTATTATAATATATATAAGTTTAAGCTCTAGTTTTTAATACGACTTCCTTAATAATACGCAAAAACTTTACATTAACTAACACATATTTGTCAAATTTATATAAGACAGCAGAAATTGACTTGTTTTATCAATTCGTCAAATTTTGTTTTGATTTATAGTTTTTTACAAAAGCGAGTACATTTAATGTTACAAAAACGCAATCATTTTTTTATATCAGTAAAATATAAGTATTTCTATAAATCTAAAAGAAAATTTGCAATATGAATAATGGCATCTCATTATAATCAAAACAGTTGAAGTTTTCTACTATGTAGATTATTTAGACTCTAATACAAATCGAAATAAACTAATCAATATATGTGAAAAATGTTCTAAATAATTTTATAATCGTATTTAATTGATTGTATGGTCATACCGGAAGTAAAATTATTAATTGTTAATTGTACAACAATAGTTTTTGAATTGATATCTAACTATATTTATTTTTGATAATAATAATCAATTTACCATAATATAATCAGTGAAGGTAGAGAACCTAAATAGACCTATAAGCCGATAATATTAAAATTTTTATAATTAATTATAATTTAACAATTTGAAAACCATTGATAGGATCCAAAGTAGGAACATTATTGTGAACAAAATAATATCGTATCTCAACCTGTATAATATGATGACGAATGATGATAAATGAATTTATTAAATTTTATTTTTAATCAATTTTTTTCTATTAATAAATTGTACTATTGTTATTGACAATAATTTCAATTTTACAAATTTAATCTAATCTCACAAATTATGTATTACGATTTACAAAAATGTAATGGTGACCACTTTAAATTTTTGGTTTTAAATTTTACAGTGATAACCTACCGTAACTTTAGGGGTAATTGGAGAGGTCGTAAAACACAAAAAAATGTACATATGTGAAAGTGAATGTATTCTAAGCCATATATCAAATCTATGTTAATATAGTAGTTATGGAGTCTTGAAAAATTTCGTTTGATCTACTTTTGTTGCATTATAAATTCATGGGTATAGATAAAATTAAGTTAGAAGTAGCTATGTGATAAATTATCTCTCTATACTGCATATAGAAAATTTGGAATAATTCGATGTGATTTTAGTAGTAGCAGTATAGTTTTCCACATTTAATGAATTCATAAGCCAGTAATTTGATAAATGAATGCTCGCAAAACCTTGTAATACAAACTTGTAGTATAAACTGTCACTATTAAGCACGAAAAAGTAATTTCAGCTAAGTTACTATAAAGAACATAAAAACAAAATGGAAATTTAAGAATTAATGGAAAATTAATGGGGCTATCAATTGATAGTTTCATAAATCGTAAATCGCAGCTGTGACAAGTTTTTCCATATATAAAAAAAATAATAAAAAAAATGTACTTAAATTTAGGCTAAGCGAGCACAGGCGATTTTTAATCCCTTAATTTCAGATATTTTAAATTGCATAGAATAAATCGTACCATTAAGAAGTGACGACAATTAAATATTTGTTTTTGACCAATTTCCGGAGGGCCTGGGATAATATTAATTATTTATTGTATTATATGTATATTATTTTATTGTATTATGAATACAGAATAATTTGTTTTTAATCAAATTTCAAGCAATTACATTCATTGTCGATGCATTATGTTTTAAATCGCGACAATTTTTAAACGGTCAAGAATAAATCGCTTCAGGACACCTACTTTTAAGCAAAATATTTTATTAATGTATATATGTATATGCATACATATATACATATATAATATTTATAATATATATTTATAAAAGTATTAATTAATTTTACAAGCTTATAAAAATTATGATGTAAGTTATCAGCGTGAACGACTAATCTTGAGATATTAAATATATAGATTCAACCTGATTGAGTATCTTTGTATTGAGTATCTGTACCAAAGGGCCTGAATTATGGTACGTAAAATTTTTGATTGCATCCTTTGAATTGTTTCGATGTTACTATTAGAAGCAGTTCTCCATAACTGACACCCATAGGACCAAATTGGTTTCGGAATGGCTTTGTATAGCAAGAGAGCTTTCGAGAGCATAATCCTTTCTTTAACTAGAAAGTTATATGAACACTTTTACTCTCATTGACCTTTTCCTTTTCCTCCCATTTTCAACTTATAAAGCCATTCCTGTATCTGCTGCAAATGTTCTTGTAAATTTGTAGATGCTGTATGTGAATTTCAGTAACAGATTAAGATTGCATCAGTGTCGTCTGCGAAGGTGGATGTTAATGTGTTTCTGTTTTCCGGTAAATCAAATGTATACACTAGGTCTAAAAGTGGACCTTGTGGGAGGCCAGCATTGATTTTATGTTCTTCTGTTACATAGGATTTGAATCTAACTCGAAAACGTCCATTGGTTATATAAGAATTTAGAAATAGATGAAACTCAGCTGGTAGCTTTTGTTTTATTTTGTAGATTAATCAAGCGTGCACACGGCTGAACAAAACTTTCTTTCTTCAAATCCTTGTTTTATTTGGGCAGTAATTCTAACTAGGACGTACCTTCGTAATAAGTAATGAAGTAAATCTGGAAATTTTTCAACATTTTTACCTATTCGATATTTATTTTTTTTCCATATTCGACATTTTTTTTTTTAATTTCTTATTTTACAACATTTTTAATTCGACATTTTGTTTTCCAACAAATTGACCTCCACACCCGTATAACAGTTATAACTATGTATATTTGTTTTAAATTATTTATTAGTCAAGTCTAAAGCTACATAAATAATTATTAATTAATGTAAGCTGTGGTCAAGTATATATGGAAGTGTGTACTATCAAAATTAATATAAGTTAATAATATATAATAGACAAGATGAACGACGTGGTGAGTAAAAAAGCAAGAATAATTGAATAGTAAATTACACCACTAAAATATTAAAATTTTAGCAAGTTCTTTTAGCTGAATACTTAAAACACTTAAAATAGTTACACCAAATTGTGACGGTTATTTTCAAGTTGAACGATATTTGTACTCTAAAATAAATGTAAATCTTATTTGTTTAAAATAATTGAAAACAAAACAGAAAAACAAAAATCCGATCAGATCATACTCTTCAAAAATGATATAATAAATATTAGTTCATTTAAAAAAAATATATACAGTAAAACACGGTTATAGGTTACAGTGATTCGCTAAATTTCAGTAATATTTCTGACTATAACCGTTTTGTGACTATAGGCATAGTCAAAAAAAAATTTCGTTTTTATAAACAAAATCAAATTCAATAAAATATCTTTCGTATAACAGTTTTAAACTTTATTTTATTCATAAATAGCAATTCTGTTATGTAATCACAAAATATGTATATTTGTAATAAAAAACACAAAAAGACAATATAAATCAGCTTTTTAATAAAATATTTTTGACTTATTTATTTGTTTTATTGAAAAAATTGGCGCTATATTTTAATTTGACTATAAGCGACATCGATTGTATGAGCTTATGAAGTTTATTACTTTCTTTCAAAAAAATTGTTGACAATAATTGTTATAACAGAATTGTGACTCATTAAACGTTTTTGACTTTAAACGAATTAAAATACATCGATCTACTACGTTGAGAGTAATGGGATTTAATTGTGTTAAGTTATATTGAAATTAGTATTAATTTTGTCATAAAGGATTAGGTATTATACTTTAATTTCATTGTAAAGTATATATATTCAATAATCAAGCGATTCAGAAAACAACAACAATTATACCAAAACAAATATCTCTTTTTATATTAAATCGTACCTGAAAGAACTGCTTCTGTGCAATTGCACAGGGGATTCACTAGTACAAACTATCTTATATAAATTAGTTTATATTATTTTTGGTACTATGCTATGAATAATTGTTTTTATATTTTAAAGTTTTAATTCTATTCAAATAATGTAACTATGTATGTTTAACTGCGTCTAAATTACGTCATTAAAGGATAATTATTTTTTTTTTTTTAAATTTTAAATCAAAAATACTTTTGTAATAACTTCAAAATAATAATTGATAAGATATAAAAATTATAAAAATAAAAAATTAAAATAGATATTTTAATTATCTGAGTTTAGTTTTGATTTTATGCCCAAACTATTAATTACATAAATTTGAGTGTGAAGAGGAAAATTACATATACTTACATATTAAAAAAAAAAAAACAGAAAAAGAGGAAAAAAATAGAAAAATGCTTAAAACTTTTCTAATATTATATTTTTTAAATCTAAACTTTATTTTAAACCCAGGAATTTTAGAAGTAAATGGAAAAATAACAAACAAAAATGTATCATCGATATTTACTGAAAATTTAGGATATCAATTCTTTGTATTGCTTAATAAGACTACACATAATTATTTGATTGATAAATATTCAGATGAAGCTGAATGTGTTAAACAATTAAAAAAGATTGGGACAAGTTTATTAGACAAAGAAATGTGGGCTATTGAAGGTGAGTTTTGAATTTAAAAAAAATTATATTTAAAATGTTAAGTAATTAAAATAATATATATATCTATGTATATTGTATTCATACATATATAACCCAACGTTATATTTTTGTATAGTACATATTTAAGCAGCCTTCCATTTCCATCGTTATCACAAGCCTATTCTTCCATATAGGTCGATAGCGATTAAATTGTACAATTCAATTCAATCTACGATCAAAAGCTCAAGGATAACTTTAATGATTTTATACGGATTAATGTGAAACATAAGTAGTTGTTATTAATAAATAAATTTTGATATGCTCAATGCAAGCTTTAAATTTAAAAATTTATTTTTTAAGCAAAATCCATTTTTTTTCTAATTTCTATTATTTTTTAAGTTCTACAAAACATTCATTATACACATATGTATGTACATATAGGTATAACTTTTATATTTTGGAATAAAATTTTTAAAATCAGAAACAATACTTATTTCAGTTGAAAACTCTGTAAAAACTCTAAACTCTGTAAAAACGCTATCCGCACTGTTGTAAGCACATATTTTCGAATAATAAAAATTAAATTAATTTTTTTTTTATTTATTCTTGAATTATAAAATATGTTTCATATGTCTGAAAAATATATAAATCTGGAAGATACAAAATCCGTGGAAATCCAAACATGGAAAATAAAAAATCTGAAAATTGAATCCGAATCCAGATTTCAAAATCCGAAAAATAATTTTGACGGGCGGGTAGGGTTGTGAATTTCGTTTGTATTTTACATTTTTTTTTTTTCAAAAACCTGCCTCGCACTTTATTTTTTGAAAAAAATTTACGTATGTATGTTTGTTTGCATGTATTCTTCTTTTTTTTTTAATCAATTCGCCAGTGCCCAAAATAACTTAAAAAATAAATTGATATGCCAGAAATTTGATAAATTAATGCTCGAATATCATAACATTGTATGTATTTCCTTCCCTTCCCAAATGTAATTAAAAATTTCAGTACAGTACTAAGATCGAACAGGTACTCACTACCTAAGTTACAAAAGAACAAAGTTTTGTTCCAATTAAAATTCATATTAGTATTTTATACAGGGATTTACACAGGGATGTTTTAGTTCAACTTGAAAATCTATTAAAGGATATTGCTTGGAGTATTTTTAGAAAAAAACTGATTCTAGATAAGGAATCTATTTTTAAATTATTACATGGGCTGCAAAAAATGATGTTTGACAACATATATCCACTCTGGAGCAATGCGCTCTGCACTATTAGAGCATGCGCTCTGCATTATTATTATTTTTTTTTAAGAATTGTTGTACCGAAATAACGGTACTTTTTGGGCGGGCATAAGGCTTATCCATTTTTGAGTAATAGGTGCCTGATGTACCTTAACATTTTTATGAAAAACGTTGATTATCTTCATTAAATTACATAACTTACTAATTCTAAAATACAAACATTTGTATTGGCTAATTGGGCGAACATCTACGCTTTCAACGTATAACAAAGTTTTGATCTACAATCAGATATTAAAGCCAGCCTGGGAATTTCTGGGCATAAACAACTAAATAGTCAAACTATCCAAGCGTTCGAAAACAAAGTATTGCGAAACATTATTGTTAATGCAGTATTGCAAACCATGGGGCTTGTTCGCAATGTTGATATTCATAGGGATCTTCGGGCTCCTCTCATAAAAGACGAAATAAAAAAATTGGCTGTACGCCATAAAAGTCGTCTCTCTCAACATGTCAATGTCGAAGTTTTACGTTTAGCTGACAGTCAACACTTTGTTAGAAGACTTAAACGGACGAAACCGTTCGAACTGTTAAACAGGATCAAATCTTTTATCTTACAATAATTCCTAATGGAATTTTGTTTGATCAAAGATATCTGAGTAATAGAGCCAAAATTGTATTAATGATTAGTCTTAAAGACTAGTTTTAATTTTAACAAAATGATGGTAGTTTTTAGTGCGTTAAAGTCGGCACAGTCCTTCACTTCGTTCTTCCCCGGTACATAGAACAGATATAGAAACCTCTGGAAAAAAAACTTACATTTTTTTATAGGTGTCACTCTAAATAATAAAAATTCAAAATCCCAGATTGTTAAAAAGTCTCATAACCAAAACCTATATACACAAAATCTTTAAAAAGAAATCCCCAAAAAAATCTCTAAACAAAAAAATTTTTTAATTTATATCGGCAAAATTACAAATTGGGGGAATGTGAAAAATTGTATTATATTTAAATTTCTTTTTGCCTTGTCGTCATAAAAATGAGGGTTCCAATGACGGTGTCTAGACGGTCAGTTATTCAGTCAGTTGTCACTGTCAGTTAGAACTAAGAAGTGTCTACGTTCAGTTTTGAACGAAAAAATGTACAAATGGCGAAAACTGAGAATTACCATTAATGTAACAAGTATAAGTGAAACAATAATAATAAATATTAATTTTTAGAATTTCCAACTAACAAATTATTCAAATGTTTCTTTTCTAAAATGGTTTATTCTGTGTTACGGTTAAGATCAGAAAAGTTGGCTATGAAATTCGGAACGATTGAAATCGAAAAACTGACGACAAGTTAAAAGCATTTAAACTTTTTTTATTTTTTTTCAAAAAACAACAAAATACATGTATTTCAGTGAAAACTGACAGTGTTCACTGGTCGTCTAGACACCGCCAATGACATGGGCGGCGATTAATCAAAATAAAATTGTTTTTTTCTATATATTTTATACGACTATTTTTAGAGATTTATGGCTATTTTGGAGATTTTTGTTTTTGGAAATTTACACCCCAACCCTTTTTCTACCACTTCGCCATACACAACTTTTAAAAATACACAAAAAAAAAAACTTTTAGATTTGCCGTTATCGTCTAAAAGTATTTATTTTATAAGATGCTCCAAACAATATTCAGATTAACCCGAATCAGTCTGTATATGAATTAATTAAATGTGGAAAACTACTATATATGACAGGAACTAGACCTTCTCAAATAGCATAGTTCCAGTTTACTTAAGTTAGTATGCACAAATTTTACATACTTTCACAAAGTTTTTTTATGAAATTTCATTCAATTTTATATCAACGAAACAAAAATTTAATTAAACATCCATCTCTGATTTGAGGGGTTCTAATCTGTATTCGAGTCCGGGAGCTTTTCAGTAGTCAGATGACATAACCACTACATTATACAGATCTGCAATATCTAATATCTTTTGATACTTTCCATTTTATATTATTGCTTGCGTAACTTGATCCTGTCATAGAAAATGGTAGGACAGATTCTTTTTTTTTGTTCTCCTTCATTCGAAACATTTTTACATCTTTTTTAATATTAAAAATTTTTATTTTCAACCTATTTCAGTAATTGATTCTTGGGCTAAGTTTCCAGCTGGAATACTACGGGGTCATACAAAAGAGCTTGGCAATTTTGAAGAATGTATGAAAGTTGAAGCTCATGCTCCAAAAGAAGTAAACTTTCAAAGTCAATATTGTATTTTTAATTTACCACTTGGTCAATTATTAAAAGATGTAACAATAACAGAAATCTCTATAACAACAAGTGAAAGTGACATTGAACGATTATTTCAGAATTTGCGTAATATTATCTACATATATATACACATATATATATAATATATATATACATAAATGTATCTAAATTTTAAATTTTCTTTTATAGAATTACAACTAGGAATTTGTGTACCGAAAGTTTGCTCAGCAAAAATTTTAGATAGATTAATTAAAGATATGCTAAATGAAGTAGATATCGATTTGAAAAATGGTACTAAATTAATTGATGAACAAAGTTGTAGAAATAATGAACCATATCCAAAAAATACAATGTTTTGTATAGCTGTGTAAGTTTAATTATAATTTTACAACCTTTTGTTTTTTTTTATCTAGCCTGGTTCTTTTAAAATAATTTTTTTAATCATTTTTTAAAATCCGTCTACTAACTAAAGGGTAGTTGGTTGGGCATAACTTGATATTTAGAAGTATTATTAAATTCTAGATTATTTTCAATATTATATTCAGTTAGTTAGTTAATTTTAAAGTCATTAACTAACTTGGATTATAACAGATTGTATGAGGAGGATATTAATTGCATCGCATAACATAGTATATATAGACAATAAAAAAATAGGTGTCTTAGGTGACCATCCTGAGGGATACTATGAAAAAAAAGGAAAAATTATGAGCGAAAAAGAGTCTTATCTATTCGAGACTTATTATTAGAGAAATTTAACCAAATCTACTAAGTCATGAGAAATTTTGTCAAATGCTTTACTAATAACAGTTAATATAACATCGTAATTGATTACCAACTTTACCGTTTCATTTGTCAGAAACAAATTCGACTTTCTTTTTTTTTTTGGTAGAGCTATTCTTCTGAAAACGGTGTTGGTCAATTTTAATAAATTATTCGGAGTAACTGTATTGAAAATGAATTAATATGTTTGATTCAAATTGCTTTGGAGTAACTATAATAAATTTTGCCTGTGGGGCTATACTTCGACAAAATGCCCATAGTTCAGGCAAAACGCGATTTTGAATCGATAGATAATAATAGAATTAAAATGGCAGGTAAGCTAAGTAAGAAGCACAATTTCTTAAAATATTTGGAAAAATCTCGTCAGGTCGACCAATTTCATCAATCTTTATTGTTATTTCTCTAATATAGAAATTGCAAGTGGTGTTGAAGTAAATTATTACAGTTGATCTCAAGAAAAAAATTATGAAAAATCAAAACTAACCACTTTCTTAATAAAACATAAATATTTACTGCGAAATAACATTCGATTAATTTCAACTAATCCTCCTCTACTTAAGAAGGTTAATAAAGTTAAGTCAAATTTACACACAAATAAAATAAATATCTAGTGTCGGTTTATAATCTAAATTCTAGAATCTATATATATATATGTAGGTATATTTTTTTTTTTAATTTGCAGAATATTGCTTGTAATTTTTGGTATTTTGATGACATTAAGTACAATATGTGATTATATATTATGTTGTATGAGTGGTAAGTTTAAGAATTAAATTTATATTTTAATTACTTATATTTGATTTTTACAGCATCATCTTCATCAACACTAATAACAGCATTCTCTGTAAAATCGAATGGTAGAAAATTATTTAGAATTGAAGATTATAGTGATGCACCAAATATTGTCCAATGTTTAAATGGTATACGAAGTTTATCAATTATAATGGTTGTTTATGGTCACGAATATGGTTTCACACCAGTTTTAAATTTTATAAATCTTGTTGGAATAAAAGAGGTATGTACATATATTTATTATGCCCATGAGCCTATATTTGAATTAATATTTGCGGTTACAATGGTTCTTCTTCTTTAAAAATTGTGGATGAAATTTGATATTTTTCACTTAAATATTTCAATATAAACATTGTTAAGAACTTTTTTAATATAAACATTGTTATAGTATAGTATAACAAAGTCTTTTTGATTTGAATTTTTATTTAAGATTAGTAGAAAACAAAATGCATTCAAAATGGGTACAGAATGGTACATAAATGGTACTAAATGGTTCAAATAAATTTATAATGACAATTAAAACGTTCAAGTTAACTTTTATTTTCATTTGTATTAAATATGGTTAAAAATTAACTCTAAAATCTAACAACACAAAGTTCAGTATGTGAGGGCAAACTGGTTTCTTCTACAAAATTTGTTCTGTCTGCAAAAGTGTTTCTTTACAATTTTGTGAAATTATAAAAAGTCTCATTTAAAAATAAATATGTAACTACTTTGATTTTAAAAGGAAATGGTTTTATTTAAAATTAGAAAGATGTGATGCAATCAATAAATAGGTGGTTTCGATTGTATGCCTTTAGATTTTATATGTATATTTTCTTCATAATCATGTGACATTTAAACACTTGATGAGTTTTTGCCTTCTTCACAATATTCTTTATCCTGCTGGCATTTTCCAATTTATTATTTCTAGATTTTAGGCATCCAGTTCAATACCATTATAGGTATCCATTTATTTTTCGTTCTAGTTTCTACCACTTTTCTCTATTTGCTTGCATTCTTTTATAATGGGTTCACATGCCTGTATTTATATGTGTATACAATTTTATGGGTTGAATACGAAATCCCAAATACAAAATACCAAATCCAAAATACCAAAATTCCAAATTCGACTTTTAATTCATTTAGTGTTTTTGAATTCAATAACTTTTTTGTTGTTATCCGACTACGCATAAAAATAATTTGCATAAATATTCCGTAAAAGGTGTAGAACTTCGATTTTGAATTCAACTTTAAAATATCTCCTAACTCAGAAGGCATATGACACGCTAACTTTATAATACTTTTTATCACGTTATTTCAAGTTCGGTTATTAAAATTCATATCCAGCTTAAATTTTGTCTATTATTTCTTCATATGGTGTTAATTTCTTGTTTATAATTATATAATAAATATTATATAATAAGTAGGTATATTAATTAACATTTTATTCTTATACCAGCAGTTACGCATTTCAATTTTAATTTCCGTCAATTATAAATTTCAAAATAGTTTTCGAAGATTGATTAAAGGATTAAATTTAGAGTATACGAAATATATACGTAAGTACTTGTACCTTGTACTCACATTAAACAAATGTTAAGTTTTAAACAATTAGAACTTAATAAAGAAAATCACATATTGAAGAATTAAAGCTAAGTTGATAATATAAATTTATTATTATAATTTATTTTAATTCAATAGGCTCGATAGAATTTTAACTAAAAAAAATATGAATTAATTTTAAAAAATTTGTTAAAAATTTCTTAAACGATATTTTACTTAATTTTAGTGGGAAAAAACTCCATATTCATTTATCATTAAAAATGGAACATTGGCAGTAGACACATTTTTTGTACTGAGTGGTTGCCTTTTAATAAGATCTGTTTTTAAAGAAATGGACAAGAAGTAAAAATCTATAAGAAAAAAATTACATTATTAAATTATTTAATTTCTTTTTTTTTTTTAATGTTATTATTTTAAATTAAATGATGATTAATACAACAGTAATGGAAAATTAAATGTATTAATGATGTACTTTCATCGTTTTATAAGACTAACGCCTGTTCTTATAATGGCAATAATATTATCATTGGGAATTTATCCACATTTGGGTTCTGGACCATTTTGGGATCTAAATATATATATACCTAATTGCGAAAAATATTGGTGGTCAACAATACTTTATATTCAAAACTATGTCAATCCAAGTAATATGGTAATTTTAAAATTTAATATTACAAATTTAATTTAGAATGAAATGTAATTTAGTTAATTCAAAATGAATTTTAGTGTCTTCCACATACATGGTATTTAGCAGTTGATACACATTTTTATATTCTATCACCATTATTAATAATTCCAATGTACAAATGGGGTATTATTGGTATATTGCCTGGTATAGCAGTTTCAATATTTTCAATTATTTATGTTTTTGTAACATGGATGAATAAGGGTTTCCATTGGTTTGTGCAAGAAAAGTAATGTATATCAAAATTATGTTTTTAAAATTTATTTTAAATATTTTTTATTTATTATTTTAGTACGGATGTTGATAAGATAAAAGAAAAATTGATTTATTATCCAACACATTGTAGAATTCCAGCCTATGTTGTTGGTATTGCTTTGGGTTATATACTATTTAAAATGCGTAATAAAAATATAAAATTTTGTAAATTATTGATTACATTCGGATGGCTCATATCATTCACTATTATGGCAGCTATTATATTTGGGTTATATCCTAAAGCACAAAACTTACCGAATCCAAGTGGAATGACAACAATTGAAGGAGCATTTTTTGAATCTCTAAGTCGTGTTTTATGGTCAATTGCAGTTGCTTGGATTATATTTGCATGTCATAATGGTTATGGTGGTTTAATTAATACATTTTTATCATGGGGTATATGGCAACCAATAGCTCGGTTAAGTTACTCTATTTATATAACACATGCCTTAGTAACAATGTTTATCGTACAAATTACACAAACTGATATACATTTTTCAGATATTGATATGGTAAAAAAATAATTTTTATATTTATTTATTCATTTTTTTTTATATATACTTATGTATGTATTTTTTCAAAATATTTCTAGATGTTAAGATTCTGGGCAACATTTGGATTTACTTTATTTTTATCAACTTTCTTTGTTTTAGCATTTGAATTACCTGTTTTGGTTATAGAAAAATCGATTTGTATGAAAAAAGAAAAAAATACTTCAAATTAAATATTTTTTTAAATTAATTTGATTGAGATTCAAATTTTACGCAAAAATAAATTTTGTATTAATAATTACATATACTTTAATTATGAAATAAATAAATGTTTTAAACAATTTTTAAATTTAGTTTTGTATGTATTATTCCATTTCCAAGCATGAATTATTCTATTAAACCCTTTTGTTTTGTTTAAATATTTTGTTATTTCTTGTTTTTTATCCTGTTTTTCATATAAGTTTCTTTAGCTATTTAAATTTATTATTGTTAAAAAAAAAATGTTCGTCCGTATTTTCTGTCGAAAACAAAACATTTTCAAAAATTCAAAAATAACGGAAATTGGCACATATATAATGTTTTTATTTGATCATATGTAAATACGTACAATTTTTAAATACAGAATTAATTATATATTGAATAATTGATATAATAACTAAGTAAATAATTTCTATTTAATAATAATTATAAATATTTAATAACAATAATTTTACTTAAAATTTTAGGATATACATTTTTTATAAATTATATAAAAAAATTTCTACATATTTTCTTCTAATAAAACTACACACTTTCCTTGAATTGAATACATAAAACTTACAAAATTTAAAAATAATAAAATAAATACATAAACATTTGTTTTTAATAATTTCGTTAAAACATTTTATAAATCTGTGGCAGAAAAAACACCTTAAATAATTGTAATTGGAATATTTTTTTAAATGCCATTATTTTTTCTTTTATAACATTATTATCTCATCTAGATACTAGGAAGATTAAGACAAAACAGAAGATTTATTAATAGGTTTATGTTAGACAATTATGTAATAGCATTATAATCTTTGGTAATATTAAGTGGAAATAAACGTAAATGCAGCATGTGTATATACAATAATGGAAGTAATATTTTGAATTACATTTTTTGTTATTGATAAAACTTAATGTTTTAAATTTTTTTATGTGTTTTGCATTTAATTCAATAACAAGAACCTATTACCTTTTAAAAATCATAATTTTTGAAACAAATTTTTTTTTTTGTTTAATTTGAAAATAGGAACTCTTAAATAGAGTCCATGGCATAATTAAGGGAAATTTATTAAATTTAACTATTCAACAGTGCATACAAAACTTAATTAGACAAATCTTTTTTTTTGATTCAAATCTTCCGACTACATTTTTATATTACTAATTTCTAAATTAAATAATAGAAATTTTTAACATAATCCGATAAGTTCAGTTTTTTAAATAAACTTAAGAATTATTTCTAAACAATGTATATTTTTAAAAAACCACTAATACTCTATTTTAAATATGTTTAAAAATTATTCTTGTGGTAAATGAAAATGTGATTAAAACTGGTAAATTTACTAAAAATAAAAGTAATTTACATGTATTTCCAAATTTATTTTGTTTCCAAAATTTCATCACCAATATTGGTTTTGTAAATCCTATTACAGTGATTTTCGATTTTCTTCAATTTGGTAATTAAAGACTGTAATTCTTCTGTATTACAAATAAATTGTGTTATTTGTCTACGATCACCAGTTTGTTCGTTTGATTCATTTAATGTAATATGGTAATCAATGAAATTTGGATTTTCTTCAGAATGTTTAACATCACAAGCTAATTTCCATTCTGATTCGCCTGAATAATGTAGCAATGAATTTCCAGTTTTCAAATTTTTTGCAACCAATTTTGTATAATTAACTTCACAAACTTTTAGTATGTCATCAATTATAATATTATTAATTCCATGAGATTGTAACAAAGTTTTTATTTTATTTTTATCAAATCCTTGTTTTATTATTAAAAACAATAATGTTACAATAGCATATTCACTTTGTTTCGCACAATCAGGTTTTCCAGCATAAATTTCTGGATTAAATGGAACTCTTGTATCAGCCAATAAAAGTAACTTGACTGCATTTGATATTATTTTTTTACTCAACTCGATGTTTAATTGAGTACCCATGTTTTTTAATCCTTCAATAACAATATTTGATAAAACTAATTCAGAGCTTCCACTAGGCTTATTAATACTATTAACTTCCATTTTTTTTTCTCTAAAATTACATAAATTTAAAATCATTTTATTGATAATCTATTTGAAATTCTGAAAACACTACAATTTTTATAAATTTCATAATAAAATATTTCATACCTACAATAATTATTGTAAACTAAAATCAGCTGAAGAGAAGATTTTTTCTAGTACTCTATTAACCAAACCAAAACTACTGCACCAACTGCTACTGCACAGCTAAGATAAACTAACTGTCAACTGAGAGACAACTACGACTGTAGAATGCAGTGCAGTGCAGATACTCAGTTCAACTAGATGTAGATAGAATAAAATACAGATATGCCAGCCAAATACCAGTCCGTGTCCATGTCCTAGCGCTACCTACTACTACCGCTAGTAATAATTTTTACTTCTACTGCATGCGACATCTGGTGGTTATTTTTTTGATAAAATTTATCTTTACGATGTCACATCACATTTGCCACATATTAAATTAAATGATGCCATACTCTTCGAAAACTTTGCGAAATCTCAATTATTGATTTAAAATAAAAAAAAAGTTCAAAATATTATACTTATGGACTATAGTATCTAATAATGATGGTTACTATTCACTACATATATCATATTGACATCCAATCAATTTGACCTCTGTACATACATTGGTATTTGGTACATTGGTTTTTCGAAATAAGAGCTTTACATGTTATTAAAAAAAATACCAACATTTTTGGTATTCTCGTGCAGTTTTTACTAATCATACAAAAAAGAAATAAAAATATTTTGGTTGTACTTGTACATATATGGCATATATGAATATTCAAATTTCATATTATAAGGAATATGTATAAATAAAAAATTACAAGTATCACATAAGCCATAATGTACGACCAAAATATTTTTATGCTCTTTTTTATGTATTAGTAAAAACTACCCAGGGAATACCAATGTTGTTGTTTTTTAGTAACGTGTAAAGGTCTTATGCTTATAGATCGAAGTGTGTGTGAGGGAAGGTTTACAAAAGGCAACAGACAGTGAAAATACCAATTAGAGACCCCATGGTTGTAAAGTAAATGGAAATGATCTTGTAAATGTGTATGGGATAGTTGAACAGCGTATTTTCAATCAATTGACTCTACAAAGAATAAACTGAAAATTTTTATTATATCCGGATTAATTTCTTTTTATATTATAAACATAAATATATCGATAAATTAATTAGAACAAAGTTATCATTCCATCATTGATAACAAATTATCTTTTTTATTGTATGGATTTTAATGCTATTGTACGAATAAGAAAGAAATGAGTTCAGTTCAACTGGGGCTCAAACTTTAATATAACAAATAATGTATTTTATAAATTATTGCTTTATTTCATTCTAAACCTTTATCTAAAACAGGATTTTGAATTTTAATAATTATTAAATTATGGCTAACAACTTATTCTTTAATACAAAAATGCAACGCTAAAATTAAATAGATAATTGCTTAAGATTTTATTTAATTATTTATTTCAAAACCAATAAAACGATATTCAATTGAGATTTCATTTCTCATTGGCCCATTCTACATTTCGTTGCTTTTAGAATAAATATAGTAAATTAAATTTTTGTAGATTCATAGAGATATTATCAGCATAAAAATAGTAGATGTAGAATTCATAATTTTGAACACCGCAAATTTATTGATATTATTAAATTTAATATAATTGAATTTACTAAATTTTTAATTTTTTTAAAATTAATAAAAAATCAGGAGCATATTAAATACAAAATGATGAAATGTGTACAATTTTTTAATATTTGGTTCCTTAATACTTTCGTTTTCTTTTCGTATTGAATTTCAAATGAAATAAAATCTAATATCAAATTATAAAAAGTAATTTTAAAATTTTAAAGATTGAAAAATTTAAAAAAAAATCTTCAAAACTATTATAATATGGGCATATCTTTATTGAAAAAATGAAAATATATAGTGTCATCTCTTAAATTTTAAATGAAACAATATTCAACCAATGAAAATACGCCATTTTAATCACGTGGTACACTTCGTATTTGTATCGTATGGAATCGTTTAAAAATTTTGTAGCCGATGTAGCCGACATTTGCAGTTTACTGTAAATTTAGCATTTTCTATAATCTAAACATACATAAGTGAAAGAGAGTGTGTAAAGTACGGACGTGAAATGAATATACTGCGCTCGCTTCGCCGACGACGACGACGGTATTGAGAAAAAAGTATAAAAAATTTTCTTCACACACAAAAATAGTACGCCATTTTGGTAAAATCGGAGTCAAAATTTCGTATCTCGACGGACGTGAAAAATTATTTCTCTTAATTCTGACTTCATTTTGTAGATTATAATTAAAAAAACTAATTGTAATTAGTGCATTTTAGTGTAATTATTAATTTAAAAAATTAAAATATATAAAATTTTGTAATTTTTAAAGGTTTTTCGGCATCTAAAAAATTTTCAAATTTCATTCACATAGAAAAAAAAAATTAGAAATTTTCAATTTCATATTCATACGAAAAAAAACTTCAATAAAATTTTATGTTGTTGTATATCATCCGATAGAGGCGCTCATTTCTATGTAAAATTATTCTTGTTAAGATGAGTTTGTGTATAAATTTTGAGATATGAAGTAGTTGAATTTATATTGCATTAACATATAGCGTTGGTGTAAAAGAGATAAATATATATGTTAGTTTTTAAAATAATGAAAAGTATAGAAAAATATTTGAGAAAAAAAATGTAAAGTTATGAAAAAATTTAAAAAATATTATGTGTAAATATTTTTGAAATATTTAAAAAACACTTTAAAAAATATTTAAAGTTTATTTTAAAAAAATTTAATTTAAAAATTATATATTATAAAAAAATATTGAAAAATTTGAATAAAGTCGGCGCCGTAGCTAATTATTTTGTAGGTCCCTTTGTGGCAGTAATCAGCAGTTGATGAACAAGGAGAAGCCGATTCTATCCTTATTTCTTTTTTATATATATATTTGTACTTTTCATTTGTGGCTTTTACCTTATATATATATATAAAAATGGCTTATTTCTTTCAAAATATTTAGTTTAAATTTCCAAAATAATCAATTTTTTAGCATCTTTTGAGATAGAACGATTATAAATAAAAATGAAAACAATGATTGGCATTTCATACATATCTTCAAAGTTATTTTATTGTTTAATATTTTTATTTATTGAAATTTTATATTTATATTTATGGCGCCTTCTGTTTTATTTTATTTTTTTAGTTTACTATTTGAATAGTTTTAAAAAAAAAATTTTTTTACATTCAGAAAATCTAAAACGATAATAAAACCATTCAAGGCCACACAAAGAAATTTCCTATTCTTGAGCTTAGTTTATAGTCTTAAATATTAAAAAAAAAATGTACACAAAACTTAATTTTAAAAAATAAATAATATATAGGAAAAAGAAATTTAATTTTCCTTGAACTCAGAAATTTGAAAATATTTTAGATGAAAAACTATTAAAAATATATATAACAAAGTACTAAAAAAATATATAAATTTTAGCAGCAAGATAATTAAAAAAAAATTAAACGTTTACTATTGAAAATGTTGTGGACTACAAGTGTAACTATCTTGAATTTAAAAATAAAATAAAAAAAAACAATTTTCAAAATTATTAACAGAAAACATTAATGAACTTAAATTTTAATTAGTATACATATATTTAATTTTTTTTCAAGTAATTTTAATTAAAATTTATTTAATAAAAAATATTTTTGAGATGTACATTAAACAAAGTTAATTTATAAAAACAAAAAAAAAAACAAATTTAAATCATTTCCAATGAGAATAAAAAATGTTTATAATATAATTTTTTTTTATTTTCTTTAATTTAAAAAAAAATGCAACAAATAAATAATTGTTATAATAGAAAATTGAAACAACAATGCAGAAAATTCAAGCTTAAAAATGTTCAAAATTATTTTTCAAAACTAAATAAAATTCCGAAATATTGTTGCACTACCACATTTTCTAACACAATATCAACAAAAATAATTAAAGTTTTTAAAAAAATAAATAGCACAAGTGCTTTCAAAAAAATTTCAAATAAATCTACTATTGAATTATTACAATTACATCTCTCATCAGGATATTTCGATGGTGTAAGTTTAAGTGCATTATTAAAAGAATTAAGATCAATCAAATTATCGTCATCGCCATCGCCATCATCATCATCATCACCATCAGCAATACCATTTTTATTTAACCAAAACCAAGTCGTCGATCATCGATTGATTGTAAAAGGAAATCGTTATACATATGACAAAAATCATTATAATTTAAATGCTCATTTAAAAAAAAGAAAATTGCAGTTTACATAATTAAAAAAGGAAAAAAAATTCATAATTCAAATTTTGTAAATTATATAATATTTAATATTTTGTTAATTATCCTGTATCTAAAAATCAAATTGAACTTTAAGAAATTGGAAAAACAAATGTTTTTATTTTTAGATTGTTTCTTTTGCACATAAACCAACTTGCTATTCTTATAATTTTTTATTCAACAATTATTATTTGAAAAAAAATTGTTTTAATATACCTATATTTTTTTTTTATAATAAAATTGAATGTGCATATGGAAAATATTTAATTTGGGTATAATTTTAATTAAAAGAATTTAATATTAAAATATATTTTTTTTAAAAATAATTGAACCGATAAAAAGAATAATAGAAAGTGGTGCCAATACAATTTGTTTTATAATTTTACCTAGATTGAAATAATGTGCTTCTATACAATGAAAAGAAATAAAAATATAAAATCTTTAAATATTGAAACTTTATATTTTCAATCTGAAAAACCAAAAAATATATTAATTTAAATTAAAAATTTTAAAAAAATATAGAAAATGTTACAAAAATTTAACTATCATATTAATAACAATAATAATAAATCGTGGGCTTATTTATCACAACCTTTGATAACAACAAGAGCAACAAAAATAATCAAAACAGCAACAATTACAGCAAATTCAAAATATTACTCAAACAATAAATATTATAATAATAATAAAATTAATAAAAATATTACATCTAAAACTAATAGCATTCAATTGAGAGTGATGTTATTTTATTGTCATCAAAAATACAATAAATTGCGAAAGAAGCAAAAATTTAGAAAAAAGACTCAGTGAAATTACTATAATATAATTAATTATAATTAAACGTATTTTATTTGTTTTTATTTTAAATTTTAATAAATAAAAACTTGATAAATTTAATTTAAAAAAAAAAGACTATAAATTATTTAAAAAAATAATAAACGTAAATTATATGTAAATTATTAAAGTATAAAATATAAAAGAAGGATAAAATTCAAAGTCAATAAAAAATTGTAAATAAAACAATTTAAAAGAGAATAAAAATAAAGTAGAAAATAATTTTTTTTATAAATTGATAAAAAAAACATTAAAAATTCGTATTAAAAATACAGTAACCACCATGGCGGATCATCTAGATGAGCCGCCTCAAAAGAGGGTCAAAATGGAAAGTTTTCGACAATCATCTGATCAAGGTTTGTTCTAATATTATATATTTTAATAAATTTGCACAAAAAAATTTAGAATTCCAGTTATTTAAGCAATATATAGTTATACCTACTTAAACAATCCCTCAATTTACTTATTCTATATGCTTTTGTATCTAATACTTTGTTATTATAAAATTAACAGTTTCATCTATTCAAAGTTTGCTTAGTAAATTTCAAATAAAAAATTAGTGAAAAAACTTCGGATATAATAACAAAACATTTATTTTTTTCTTATTTTTTATAATAGATGCTCTTTCCAATTATGACATATTTGGTCTGGAAGATAATCTTCCAGATGAATTAGTCTCTACTGGAAATTCAGGGGGTTGGGTTGATCAGTTATCTGGTAACAAACCGCCTGCACAAGGACCTGGACCTGGGCAAATGAATGGAGAAGATCCAACAGGTGCTATAGGTGTTGGTGGGCCACAAGTAACCGCAGGTGGTCCTGGTGGGGTACCTAGTAGTGTAGCACTAAGAATGCAACAACAATTTTTAATGCAACAAGTAAGTTTATATTAAAAGCAAATAAATCAACTTTAAATGGATAAATTTCAAAATTTTGTAATGCTTACTTAATTTTTCTTTATTTTGTAAAAAGGGAAATAAAAATTTAGTTGGTAATGCATTGAACATGGGTCCATTAGGTAGTAAAAGCCCAAATTTACAGTCACCATCGAGTTTGCAAGGAAATATGCCAAATATGGTTGGTGGAATGATTAATTCAATGTCAATGTCAATTGCAAATAACGGTACACAAAATATGAATATGCAAGGTAAGTAGTTTTTTATTTCACTTTGTTTTGTAATAAGTTATATTATTAAAAACACCTGCTTTTGTTTATTGTTTTTACAACGTGTACTTGCATTGTACTCGAAAATGATATAATCAGCTGATTTTTAAAAATAACTGTACTTACTCGAATTTATTTAATATTGGTCGAATACTGAAAAAATCGATTAAATATTGCATACATATAACTTTAGATTAACTATTAAACTAATTAAAGTTTAAAGATATTTTTTATTTAATTTTTCAATATTTCTTTGAAATTAGTGCTTTTATATAGTGAATTTATTGAAATTGTTATGTTTCTACTATATTTATAATATTAAAAATTGCAGGTATGAACAGTATTGCCTCACAAGGTGGAATAGGAAATGTAATATTAACAAATAGTAATCTTGGTCCAATGAATATGCAAGGTACTGGGAATATGGTGACATCAAACTTAAAACAGCAATTAAGTGGGGGCGGTAATACTTTACTTGGTCCAGGCGGGGTGCAAGGAAATTTAATTGGAGCTGGTGGACCTCAAAGTAATGCTATGCATCATGGGGGTGGATTAGGTGGATCACATCCAGGTGTTCAAACAATACAAAACGGGCCTATAATGAATGTATCTGTTGGTAATCGTATGATGTCGCAACAACATGCAATTATGCGCGGCCCAAATCCACATTTAATGCCTGGTGGCGGTGCTGGTGGTGCAAACGTTGTTGGTGGTCCTGTTGGTAATGCAGGGCCCCGTATGCAAAATCCAAATATTCCCAATATTGGTAATTTTTCAAACACAACAAAACTTTTAAGCAACCAATTTACGCAATCACAAACTGGTAATGTAAATTTAGGTCAAATAACTATGAGCGGAGCTGGTGGTCCAAATGGACCATATGGTAGTGCCTATAGCGGAGGTAATCCAAATCAACCACAGCAAGGTAATGTTAATGTGGTAAATCAATCAGTTGCAGCACTTAGCGGACCACAACAACAAAATATGATAACAATTGCTCAACAAAGAGCTGTACCTTCAAATATATTAATGCAACAGCAATTACAACAAGCAGCTCAACAACAATTACAACAACAGGGAAATCGACCTGGGGGCCCCATTGGTTCAAATATTACACCAGGAGGAATTGTTGGGAGTGATGGACAAAATATTGTTGGTGGAAACCCAACGAATAATGCAAGTGGTTTACTAAATCAGCAAGTAGGTATTAACCCAACACAACAATCTATTACACCAACTGGGGTCCAACAACAACGTCCACCATCCTTGATAGGGCAACAACAAGGACAACAACAGTCTCAACAAAATTCACAGCAACAACAACAGCAGCAGCAACAACAACAGCAACAACAACAGCAGCAGCAACAACAACAACAACAGCAGCAACAAAATCAAATGCAACAACAGGCTGGTGTTTCAGCAGGGCAATCAGGACAGCCTAATCAACAAAGTCAAATACAACAACAAGCAGCTTCGGATAAAAAGAAACAAATTCAGCAACAATTAATGCTTTTACTTCACGCACATAAATGTACACGACGAGAAAATGAAAATCCAAATAATCCTCCAGATTGTAAAATACCACATTGTAAAACAATGAAAGATGTTTTAGCTCATATGGCAACATGTAAAGCCAATAAAGATTGTTCTGTGCCTCATTGTATATCATCACGGCAAATATTAGTTCATTGGAAGTCGTGTCAACGACCTGACTGTGGAATTTGTCTACCATTTCGACAAGGAGACAAATTACGTCAACCTGGTCCTTCAGGTATGCAGCAGCAGCAGCAGCAGCAACAACAACAACAACAGCAACAACAGCAGCAACAACAACAACAACAGCAGCAACAACAACAACAGCAACAACAACAACAGCAACAACAGCAGCAACAACAACAGCAACAACAGCAGCAACAACAACAACACCAACAACATCAACAGCAGCAGCAGCAACAACAACAACAGCAAAATCAACAGAATGTTCCAGGTGTGGCTAATATACAACAAAATCAAACTGGTGTTGGTCCTGTACAACAAGTAAATCCCTTAGCGGGACAAATTATAGGATTAAATCCGCAACAAAATCCAACGACGTCATCAGTCACACAAATAAATCAACAAAAAATGAATCAAATTGATTTTGAAAAGCAAATGGTACAACAACAGCAACAGAAGCCCACAAATCGTTTTGAACAAATGCAAGGTAAGATTGAGAAAAAATTAAAAAAAATTTTTTAGTATTTAACTTAATTAGTTTTTATTTAGTATTTAGTATTTAAGAGAAAATTTCTCTACCAGAAAAAGAAAACTTAATTTACTTTTAAAATTTATTTATATTCTTTAGGAAATATGCCGGGCACAGTATCTAATGCAAATCTCATGTCTGGTAATCAAGTTCCACCTCAAATGACGGCAGGTCTAGTAGGAAATTCTAATGTTAGAATGCCAAATACAACAACGAGTGGAGTACAAGTTTTATTACAAGGACGACAAGGACAACCGAATCAGCTTGCTGGTAATATTTTAATGTCGCCAGACATGCCTAGTGCTACTCCACAACAGCAGCAACAATTATTGGGTCAGAATATTGTAAGTGGGCACGTAGTTTCATTAGGAAATCAACAACAAAGCGGATTGACGGCAATGCAACAACAGCAACAACAACAACAGTCCCAATTAAATACAAACACACAAAGTGGAGTAGGGGTGCCTGGTGGACCTGGTAATCCTACTGTTCAAACTGGACCTAGTGGTCAAAACATTCCAATGTTTAATAGTGCTAATACTACACCAAGCGGACCATCATCAGTTGGTGATGGAACCACAAAACCTCTTACAGGAGTACAATTACAGCAACAAATGAATAAATTAGCCCAAACACCTGGCGGACCTGGCGCTCCGCCACAATTGCCACCTGGTATGCCTTCTGTATCAACAATGCCATCTGGTGTTACAAAAGATTGGCATAGTTCTGTCACAGCTGATTTACGTAATCATTTAGTACATAAATTAGTTCAAGCTATATTTCCAACATCTGATCCAAATACCATGATGGATAAACGTATGCACAATTTAGTTTCGTATGCTGAAAAAGTTGAAAAAGACATGTATGAAATGGCTAACTGTAGATCGGAGTATTATCATTTATTAGCTGAAAAAATTTATAAAATTCAAAAGGAATTAGAAGAAAAACGTCAAAAAAGAAAAGAACAACAGTTACTAATGCAACAGCAGCAACAACAACAGCAACAGCAAGGCTTACCTGGGGGCCCAGGTGTAACACAAGGTCTGCCACCGGGACACCCGAATGCAACAGTCGGACCAATCCGACCCAATAGTGCGAATTTAATTCCCGGTGGAATGGTTAGTCCTCTCGGAAATGCTAGTGTAAATAGTATGCAAAGTGTTATGCGAGTTCCTGGGCCAAGTCCGAGTGGCTTAGTTAGTCAACAACAAGCTCAGGTAGCTGCGGCAATGAGGTCACATTCACCGGGAATTTTACCTGTTCAGAATATGGCTGCAATGCAAGCTGCTCGAATGCAATTTAATCCAAATCAACAAAATACAAATAATACTAATAATGCTAGTATGTTAGTTGCACAATCAGGTCCTAGTCCTAATGGTTTAGGTGGTAATATGCAAAATCCAGTCTTATCGCCATTCCAAAATCAAGGCCCAATTTTAACGAATTCTGGTCCTGGTAGTGTTGGAAACATGTCAGCAACTGGTAGTCCATTTATTAATTCCAATTCTGGACCAGGGCCAGGTAGCACAAGTACAAATGGACCTAATGTTCACACAGCGGCAAACATAAATCAGTTTAACGAAATGTTAAAATCTAGACAACAACAACAACAGCAGCAGCAGCAACAACAACAGCAGCAACAACAGCAGCAGCAACAACAACAGCAGCAGCAACAGCAACATCAACAACAGCAGCAGCAGCAACAACATCAACAACCACAACAACAACATCAACAACAGCAACAAACTAGTCAGTTATCCGCCCAAACTTTACAAAATTTACCACAAGCTCCATCACCGTTTAGTAACCAGCAATCGTCTGCGGGCCAGATAAATCCACAAAATTCAGCTCCAAATACAAATGCATTTGTACGTAATAGTAATAGTAATCCAAATATGCCACCAACACCAACTTCAGTTTTAGATCAATTAAGTAATGTATCTTCGACAGTTAATTCTATTAGTGGCGGTGGTAGTACAGTGGTTGGCATGACAACATCTGTTATGTCTTGTAATAATAACCAACAACAACAAAATAATATGGTACCAGTTCCAAGTCCTTCACCGTCACTGTCTTCAAATGGACCAGTACAAGTTGGTACACCAAGTGGTCCTCCAAGTGTTCCCTCAATGTTGCAATCGTTAGCTAGTACGACTGCCAGTATGACAGGTGGAGGTGATCATCCCACTCCTACACCACCATTAATGACATCACCAGTACAAAATAATTCAGCAAACGTTACGCCATCAGTTACTCCAACACTTCAAAATAGTATAGGAAAAGGTGGAAATAGTAATAGCAGTAGTACCGGTGGAAATTCTATGCCTCTCCCATCAAACAGACCAACATCCTCATCAATGAATTTATCTTCTCAAATGGCAGCTTTAGAAGCAGCTGCACGTGATAATGATGATACACCACCATCACCTCCTGATACTCAAAGTGGTATATCACAAAAGGGGAAATTAGATTCAATTAAAAATGAAGATGATATAAAAAAAGAAATGGATGATGAGAATGATATGGATACGTCTGGTGCTGGAGCTGGTAAAAATGCAAATAATGATGGTAGTGGAATTAAGCATGAAATAAAATCTGAACCAATGGATGCTGACGGTTCTGGTAGTGGAACTGTTAAAAGTGAAGATGTTAAAGATGTTAAAATTAAAGATGAACCAATGTCACCAAGTTCAACCCAAGAGAAAAGTAAACCAGTTGTACCAGAACCCTTACAACGAAATGCATCTGATAAGAAAAAGAAATGTGGTATGTATTAAAAACACATATATGTACGCATATTACAAAAACTCTTTTTTTTATTATAGTTTTTAACCCAGAAGAATTAAGGCAAGCATTAATGCCAACACTAGAAAAATTAATTAGACAAGATCCAGAATCAATGCCATTTAGAACACCAGTAAATCCACAAGCATTGGGTATTCCAGATTATTTTGATATTGTTAAGAAACCCATGGATTTAGGTACGATTAAAGATAATTTAATTAGTGGAAAATATGCTGACCCATGGGAATACGTGGATGATGTTTGGTTAATGTTTGATAATGCTTGGTTATACAATAGAAAAACATCAAGAGTTTATCGGTATTGCACTAAGGTAAAATAAATGAAAATATATATTTTTTTTAACTTTTTAAATAAACTTTGTATTTTTTTGTTTTTTTTTTTTAGCTTTCTGAAATTTTTGAACAAGAAATTGATCCTGTTATGCAAGCTTTAGGATATTGTTGTGGTCGAAAATATACATTTAATCCCCAAGTTTTATGCTGTTATGGTAAACAGTTATGTACTATACCTCGTGATGCTAAATATTATAGTTACCAAAATAGGTATGTAATATTTTGTAATTATTTGATATTTAATTTCTTCAAAAATTTTGTGGTTTTATTTCAATTGGAAAAACAAAATTCATTTTATTTTTATTACATTTTTATTAATTAATAATAGTAATTAGAATCCATCTTAATAATTAAATGATGTTATTTATTTCATGTGTGTACATAGATTGATAATCCAAAAAATTTATTGAAATTATTATGTACATTATTCTTTCTGTATATTGTACTGCACATCTTATTTATTGGTTGTTATCATCGTTTTAAATTTTTATTAATTTTATAATTTATTATAAAACCCGAAGTCATCATTCTGGTTGCATTGGGTAATATTCAATTTACTTAAAATTTTGTAAATTTGAATTTTCAGAGTTATAATAATGTCCTTGATGTACGTTAATATAATTTAATAGTGCAAAATAAAGCTGATTAAAGAAATACTTAATTATTTTAGTTTAATTCTTAGATTTTAAATTTTCTAAATTTTAATTGCTTTAATAGGTTTTTAAATTACATAGTCATTTCATTCTTTATTTTGGATTATTGTGTTCTTTTCATTTAATTATAATGGTGGATATTTTACTGACTTATTTTCTTTTTGTTTTGATTTGTATGTGTAGAATTTGTACACAAAAAAATATACATATTTATATTTTTTAAAATGTAATAGTAACAATATTAATAAATCAAAATAATAAAATTAAAAGTAAATAAATTATGCACTAATACTTAATTTTTTTATTTTTTCATTTACCTGTTTCATTTCGCAATTCATTAATATATAAATTTAAAAAATATAAAATAAATAAAATAAATAAAAACTGCTTGTCTCCTGCACATTATATTACATACACTTTCTCGCTTGGATTTATATAAAATACAAAATATACAATAAAAAATATAATATATATTAATATGTATAAATATGTTGACACAATATAAAAATACAAATCCTGATCTATTTTACAACAAAAAATATAAAATATATAAATGTAGTCTAAAGGCATATGGTGTTGTTTCCGATAGATATACATTCTGCCAAAAATGTTTCAATGACATACCAGGTGATACAGTTACTTTAGGAGATGATCCAATGCAATCCCAAACGTAAGTATTTTATTTTAATTTGTTTTATCATATGAAATTAAATTAATTTTTTTAAAATGTTTCATTAAAATAACTTTAAATATATGCGTATATTTCTAATATAAACTTTGATAATCAAACAAGTTAACAGTAGTGAATGAATACATTAATTTATAAATAATTAATTTAAAGTTTATTTTTGAAACATACCCAAAATTCAATTTTATGTTGTTCTTCCTAAAATTATCGATATATATATATATGGGTTTATGACAGTTAACCATTTAAACGTATTTCGAAAGCGAACTTTGACTTAAAGCCAATAACTTAAATATTAAAACTTAAAGCCAAAAGTTAATAAAAAAGACTCACAATGTCATTTATAAAAAGTCTGAAAAAGGGGCATTTAGCAAAAAAACCATTTAACAAGATAATATTAAAGATGTAAGATGCACAATTTTAATTTTTACATAATTAATTATTTCTAATAGTAAAATAAAATTTTTGCTTCTCCTGACGGTAAAGAAATTTATACAGGAAGTTTTTTTATGATAGACTTTATAAAAAATAAAAAATTAAAAAAATATTTTGTTATCAGGTTTTTTTGCGGATTTAGTATAAATTGAATTTTGCTAATAAGTTTTAGTTGGGTAAATGAATATTTACCAAATGACATATGGGAATAGGCATTAGAACAAATTAATATATCGCTAATTTTAGGAATAATTTATCACAAAAAAATACGATTGTTAAATGTGGTCTAATATATTTTGAATAATATTTCGGTAACTATCGTAATTTGAAATAGTGTAGGTGTATAAAAACAAAGTCTTCACGATTTTAATATTGTAAATCCTACTGTTAAGTTGTATATTTTGTGTTTAATAATTATTAATTTGTGTCTCAATATTTATAATTTAGTCAAATTAAAAAGGATCAATTTAAAGAAATGAAAAATGATCATCTAGAATTAGAACCATTTGTTGATTGTCAAGAATGCGGTAGAAAACAACATCAAATATGTGTTCTTTATTTAGAAAGCATATGGTCTGGTGGTTTTACATGTTGTAATTGTATGAAAAAGAAATGTATAAAAAGAAAAGAAAACAAATTCTCAGCAAAACGTTTACCAACTACAAAGTTAGGTATATATATTGAAACACGAGTTAATAATTTCTTAAAAAAGAAAGAAGCTGGTGCTGGTGAAGTGCATATACGTGTTGTGTCTAGTTCTGATAAAATTGTTGAAGTTAAACCAGGTATGAGACGACGTTTTGTTGAAAGTAATGAATTATGTGGTGAGTTTCCATATAGAGCAAAAGCATTATTTGCATTCGAAGAAGTTGATGGAATTGATGTATGCTTTTTTGGTATGCATGTACAAGAATATGGTTCCGAATGTCCAGCACCGAATACACGACGTGTATATATTGCTTATTTAGATTCAGTGCATTTCTTTAAACCTAGACAATATCGTACAGCGGTATATCATGAAATTTTATTAGGTTATATGGATTATGTTAAACAGTTAGGTTTTACAATGGCACATATATGGGCGTGTCCACCATCTGAAGGTGATGATTATATATTTCATTGTCATCCACCGGATCAAAAAATTCCAAAACCAAAACGTCTTCAAGAATGGTACAAAAAAATGCTAGATAAAGGTATGATTGAACGTACAATACAAGATTATAAGGATATATTAAAACAAGCAATGGAAGATAAATTAAATTCGGCAGCAGAATTACCATATTTTGAGGGTGACTTTTGGCCAAATGTGTTAGAAGAAAGTATTAAAGAATTAGATCAGGAAGAAGAAGAAAAGCGCAAACAAGCGGAAGCAGCTGAAGCTGCAGCTAACGCTGCTGTAAGTGTATGAATACTTTTTTACTTCTCTTTTTATTGATTGTTATGTTGTATTTATTATATTTTGTTAAAATTAAATATATTTTTACATTTATTGATTTTAATATTTTTTTTTAATTTGATGATAACGTAGAATTTTTTTTTATTTTTTATTTTCGTATAGATGTTCTCAGTTAATGAAGATAACGAAGCTAGTGGTGATGGTAAGAAAAAAGGTTCGCAAAAGAAAGCTAAAAAATCAAACAAGTCGAAAGCGAATCAAAGAAAAAATAATAAAAAATCAAATGAACAACAAAACGGAAATGATTTGAGTGCAAAAATATTCGCTACAATGGAAAAACATAAAGAAGTTTTCTTTGTTATTCGTTTACATTCGGCACAATCAGCCGCTAGCTTAGCGGTGAGTTTATTTTTATTTCAAAAAAATATATTTGTAATTTTTAATTTTGAAATTTTTAACAGCCAATTCAAGATCCTGATCCATTAATGAACTGTGATTTAATGGATGGACGTGATGCATTTTTAACAATGGCTCGTGATAAACATTTTGAATTTTCATCCTTACGTCGAGCACAATTTAGCACTTTAAATATGCTTTATGAACTGCATAATCAAGGGCAAGATAAATTCGTTTATACTTGTAATAATTGTAAAACCCCTGTTGAAACACGTTACCATTGTACTGTCTGTGATGTAAGTTCAAATTTATATTTTAATTCCTCCCATGAATTTTTCAATTATTTTCAACTAATTTTTTTTATTTTATGTAATTTTCTTTGCTCGTTTTCATAGGATTTCGATTTGTGCATGCAATGCAAAGAAAAAGTGGGACATCCACATAAAATGGAAAAACTTGGTCTTGACTTGGATGATGGTACGTCACCTGGAGGTGATGCTAGTAAACAAGCTAATCCTCAAGAAGCACGTAAACAATCAATACAACGTTGTATACAATCCTTGGTACATGCATGTCAATGTCGAGATGCAAATTGTCGTTTGCCATCTTGCCAAAAAATGAAGCGTGTTGTGCAACATACGAAAAATTGCAAAAGAAAAACAAATGGTGGTTGTCCAATTTGTAAACAACTTATTGCATTATGTTGTTATCATGCTAAACATTGTCAAGAAGCCAAATGTTTGGTACCATTTTGTCCCAATATTAAACACAAACTTAAACAGCAACAACTCCAGCAAAGGTAATTTTTAATAGTATTAATATAAATTTAAAATTCAAATAATAAATTTATAAATTATAGGCTTCAACAAGCTCAATTATTGCGCCGTCGCATGGCTGTTATGAATACAAGAACTATAGCACCAACAAATCCAACTGTTTTACCGCCAGGAGGAGTACCTACAATGCAAGGTACACCGGTGGTTGGAGCTCCAGGATCAGGTGGAATGAGTCCACAAACTGTATCATCACCAGTCAATCCAATGAGTGGAATGACTAGTCCGCATCATCCGAGTGTGGGTATGAAACCGGGAATGCAAACACCATCACCTAATGTACTGCAAGTTGTCAAACAAGTAAGCTTTTACTATAAAAAATGAAGAAATCCCAATTATACATTTTTTTAAAGGTTCAAGAAGAAGCCGCCCGTCAACAGGTCCCTTCAAATGGTGGTTATGGAAAAGTAGTTCCAGCGGGTCCACAAATGGCACCACCAAATATGCAGCGACAATTTGGTGTTGGAGTTGTTCCAAATCAACCGGTTCAACAACATGGTGTTCAAATGGGACCTTCTGGGCCAACAGCTACCAGCAATAATTTATTGCCGATGGAACAGTGGGGTAATAGATATCCAAATAACGCAAATCAACCAGGTTTGAGACCACCTAATCAACAAATAATGCAACAAGGTGGAATGCAAAATCAGGTATATTTTGTTATTAATTTTTTTTTTTTTTTTCATATTTAATATATTTGTACAATTAAACTTTATTTAGAACATGATGCAGATGGTTAATCCAGGTAACGCAGGCCAAATGAGTCAGCTGGCGATGCGGCCGCAAGGTGTTCAGCCAGTTCAACCTGGAATGGGAGGAGGTAGTAGTGGTCAGCAACCTAATTTAGCTTTGAATACACAACAATTGTCGCAAATAATGCAAAAAATTAAAAATAATCCGTCAAATGAAGGGCATAATCAAATATTACAAATGTTAAAATCAAATCCTCAAATCATGGCTGCAATCATAAAACAACGGCAACAAAGTCAAAACCAATCGGGAAATACTGGTGCTAGTGGGAGTGGTACAGGTGTTCCTCAAGGTAACCCTCAAGTGGGAACAAGTGGACCAAGTGGGCCAAGTGGACCAATGGGTGTCGGTCCAGGAGGTATGATACCACAGCAAGCAACACATTTACAACAAATGATGAGCCAGCAGCAGCAACAGCAACAACAACAACAGCCCCAACATCCGAATCAAGTTGTTATGAATCCAAATCAAGTTCCGCACAATCGTATGCCTATGCAAAATACAGGAATGATGCAAAGTGGTGGTGGTGGTATGCAACAAGGACCAGTAAGTCAATAAATTTAATCCAAATATTTCTCAATTCTTATCTGAAGTTTGTAATAAGCTTATAAAATTTTTATAGTTCTCAAAATCGATTCGAGTTATATACATACCATATGGTTTTCCATTTTCAGTTTTTTACTTAAGTATTCGTACGTGTACGTGTACTTAAAAATATATTTTATTAGTATAGATCTATAAAATATTAGCAACAATTGTCACATTGATTATTACGGACTTCTTATTTTTCTTTACTCTTTTACTCTTATTCTTCATTACTTATTATTTTCCTTTTTAATTTAGCCTGTGCAAAACGCTGCGTGGTACAAACAGCAAATGCTTAGCCGACAAATGCAAATAACACAAAATTATCCAGCTCCACCGTACCCACAAAGACCACGCGCACCACAAATGGGTCAAATGGGTCCTGGTGGTATGGTACCTGGTCAGTTCCAAGGAGGTGCTAACACAGGGGGAAATTTTAATCCTGCTGATCAATATGTAATGCAACAAGGACTTAAGCCATTGCAAACAATTGGTGTTCAAGGTGTACAAGGAATGACTGGACCTGGAGGTCAATTAATGCAACCTGGTGGCTTACCGTTAGGTGCACCTGGTTTAGGCGGTATTGGGGTTGGTGTTGGGGTTCCTGGCCAACCTGGTCAACAAAATGTTATGGGGCCACCACATACAATGCAACAACAGTTAATGCAATCTCCACCACCTATACGTAGTCCACAACCTACACCATCACCAAGATCAGCACCATCACCTCGTGCTCAACCTTCAGCATCTCCAAGAGCGCAACCATCACCTCATCATCTATCATCGCATTCTCCAGCACCGCAAAATGTTGGTGATATGCATAATCATATGCATCCACATCAATCACCAATTGCACCAAATGGAGGTGGTGGTGGCGGTGTCCCGAATGATGGTGGACCAGGCGGTGTTGGTGGTCCAAATAATGATGCTACCTTAACTGCACAAGATCAATTGACAAAATTTGTGGAACAACTTTAGTATAACTAGTTACGATATATTAAATAACTAATTAATTAAAATATAAAACTTACATTATTGTGAAGAATAAAAAATACGAAGAATAAATTAAAATATGAAGTTTTAAAATTTTGAAATTGAACAAACAATCAAACAATAATTAGCAAAGAATGTCGAAAAAGTCGTGGCATGTAAATTTATAGAAAAACAAAAATAAATTAATTGCTTATTTGAGCTTTATATTTAAGTTATTATTATTCGTTTATATAAAAATATAATATAAATGAAAAGCACGAAAAATAAAATAAAATAAGAAAAATAACGCCTATGTAAAAAAAAAAATAAATTAAAAAAAAAAAATTTTAAAAATTAAAAACAAAATCATTTAATTAAAATTTAGAATTAGTTTAGGTCATTTTCTAATTAAGTATATAGAATCTTAATATTGTAAATAATTAAAAATAATTATGACAAATACTTTGTTTTAGATATGTAGAATTAAAAATAAAAGAATAAATAACAAAATAAACAATTTTAATAGTTATAATAAAGAACAACACAAAAACCAAAATAAAATTAATTAAATAAAAAAAAAGCAAATGATAAGTAAATAATTGTAAAATTATAAAATTTATAAAAATATTTTCAACTGATTAGTATATATATGTAAGTTTATATATAAAATTGAAATATTTCTATGTATAAATGTAACAAAAACAAAAAGTATTTTTAAATTGTAGTTATTGTTTTTATTTTTATAAGTACTTCTATTTTCGCAATTATTAAAAAAACTTTAATTTTAAATTTTATTGTTCATTTTTTTATTTTATATGGATATATTATATATTAATATAAAAAATATACGGTAAATCGTCGTCGTATTCTTTCGTACGTATAGCTTTTCTAGGACTAAAGGTAATTCGCAAATAAATAAATAAAAAAGAAGGAAAATAAGTAATCTAATAACCAATCTGTATAGAAATTAAAAAGAGCAAAAAAAAATATTTAAATTAAAAAATTTATTAAAATTTGTAAAAACAAAAAAAAACCAAATAAAAGTAGGAAAACAAAGGAAGAAATCGTCTTAATTTTAAAAACATTTAATAAATGATGTAAAAATTTATTGATAATCTAAATAGATGAATATAGAATTAACTAAATTACTTATAATAGAACAAATATTTTTATTTATAAACTTCGAAAAATATGGAATAAATATCGAGTTTCCTTTCACTAATCATTTATATTTATTTTGCAAATATCGATATTTCGGAAGCAATTTACTTCCTTCATCAGTGCTTGCGACTTATTACTCTTAATACTAATAGTATTAATACTGAAGTATCGATATTTTCATCTTTTAAATATATCACTAAAAACAAATCTGGGGTGGCAGCACGTAACTTGTTACAAACGCTTTTTTTTGTAACAAAACACCAGCGTCACAAAATTTTTTTGGCAGCATGTACTTTGAAACGCTACTTTGGGATTGAAACAAAAAAAAAATTTACGAAACATTTTGCAAATTTTTTTTTTTAACACACGTCAACTATTTATACCGGAAATTTTCTTTTTGACGCTCAGTAAAAATTGGCGTTTCAAATATTACGTGTTGCCAAGAGCAGCGAAACAAAATTAAATGTGGCGAAACAAAATTAAAATTGGCGAAACACTATTACGTGCTACCGTTTTTAAAAATAGCGTGACAACATGTTTGTAACAAGTTACGTGCTGCCACCCCTGATTATTAAAAACAATTCGAAAAATAGCATTAAAAATTTTAAAACTTTTTTTTTCTTTTTGTTTTATTTTTTTTTTAACTTAACAAATAAGATAAATGAGAAATATATACGCACGTTGGCACGCATTTTATTTTATTTTAATTCATACGTTTTTGTATTACGATATTTTACTTATTGCATATTAATTTTCAAATTCTTCAAATCAAATATCTTTTTTTAAATGAATTACATAATTTTAGAAATAATTAAATAAAATAATTTTTAGAAATGGATAGAAAAAAATTATCAAACAATTAGAAGAATTACTTAAATTTGATATTTTATTTTTATTTTTAAATGTTTTTTTTTTTAGTTTAATGACAAAGAAAAACGTGATTTTCCCCAATACTAAATTATTTAAAATGAAATCAAATATTTAATATTATAAACTATTAAGAAAATAAATTTAATCGTAATTTGTGTACATATTTTGATTTTGTTTATTTCAATTAAAATTATTTTTTATTATATTTCGTAAGACAATCGCAGAAAGAAAATAAATTTGAATTTTTTGTGCTTTTACTAAAAAAGTAAAATTTCATATGAAATTCAAATTATCCAATATTATTTAAATCTGAAATCTTAACGAGTTGTTTTTCGATTAACTTTTTTAAAAGTTTACCATGTTCTTTTTATTTATTTTTATTTATTTTTATTTATTACAAAACAAAATTTAAAATGAGAATTTAATGTAAAAATTACTTTTTTTTAAACAAAAACTAATTAACATTAATTGAATTTCCAAAAACAAATTTCGCATATAAATTTATTAATTTTATTTATAATTTACATTAAATAAAAGTACTTATTTTCAAGAATTGTATCGGTATAAAAAAAAAATCATTTATAATATTAGGGAAAATCAAAGATTCCAAATGTGATCTAAATTTGAATAAATATAAATGAAATCGCATTATAAAAAAAAAGTAACTAAGTATATCATTAACATGTATATCATAATAACTTACTTAAAGTTTATATTAAATTTAGCTCATTTGAAATTTTTATTTTTGTTATTGAAAAAGATTTTTATTTTTATTGAGTAATATTAATTTTAAAAAGTACATACTTTTCTATATTTAATAATTTAAAAAAAAATACAAATTATATTGTATATTTTTGAAATAAATAGCGTTAATTATTTTAATTGTAAATATCAACATATAGTTATTTCATTTAAAAATTTTTAATTGCTTAATTATTATCTAAATATTTTAAAATTAAAGGCTTAGAGAAATATTTTCAATAATATGTATCAAATGCGAGAAAAAAATATTTTTTTTTTAATTCATTGCGTTTTTTATGTTATAAATAATGTTTAATAATTTATAAAGTGATTAATATATGTAATAATAAAAATTATAAATAATATATAATAATAATAAAAAATTAATTAATGTACAAATTTTATGTACTGGATAAATAATAATAAATTAATAAATAACAATAAATAATACTAATTATTTTTAATAATCTAAAATAAAATAAAAAATTTTAATTTATTTTAGTAAAAACAATTCCGTTTTTTTAAATCATTTGCATATGTAATTCATATGCATGTGTACTATACATATTGAACGTTCTCACTATTTCATAATTTTTTCATCTGATCTAACAAAAGAACAAAAAGAAAAAAAAAAGATTTTGACAAAAATTAATAAAAATTAATTTAATTATAAAAATACTTATATAAATAAATAAAGAAAAAAATTTTTTTTGTTTTCAAGTCCCCCAACTGAAATTTTTGGTAATAGAGTAAAATTAATGAAAACAAGAATTTTTTTTCTCAGCAGTGATATTTTTCTATTGTTTTGCTCGAATCCTTATAAAAAAAATAGTTGTTCGCAAAAAGTTAAGTTTCTTGATAAAAGTTGGATATTAATTAATGCATTGTTTTAAGTTATGTTGTTATAACGGTTCTTTCTTTTTATCGATTTTTACCTTGTTTTTTATTTTTATTCATGTTCCCTTTTTTCACAAAAATGGGGCATTTTACTCAGTTAAAAATTTTCAATTTTTAAAATTTCGTTAAATATTGCTAATTTTCCATTACTTTTTTGAATTTTTTTTTCATGTACAAGAACTTTTCTTCACAATTACTAAATTTTGTAATTTAATTTAATTTAAGTTATGAATACTTTTTGTTTTTTTTTTTTTTTTTAATTTTCAAATTTATATCAATATTAAGTTCATAAAATTTAAACATAACTGAGAAATGTTATACGGTTACAATTTCTATTGACTATTTTATAAAAAATTCAAAAAAATCAAAATTTCAGAATTTTTGTGTGCAATTAATTCAAAATTGAAAATAATTTAAATCCGAGAAGAATAAAATAACCAATATTTTTAATGAACTTAATGAATCAAGTATAATTTAAAAAATTTACCTATAAAAAGAATTAGAACAATGATTTTTAATATAAAAGATAGAAAAAAAAATAAAAATAATTTACACAAAATTGTATAACAAATTAACAAAAAAAAAAAAAAAAAAAAAAAAAAAAAACAAATACACATGTGTTTACTAGGCTGTTAGATTGATTTTTAAATTTCCTTATTAAATATATAAATATTATTAAAATATATGTAATTATATAATACATAAAATGTGTTATTTTTTTTTAAGTATAATTTAATTTTGTTTTTTATTTTTTATAATTTCTATTATAATTTTTTTTAGTTTGATTGTAAAAAATTAAAAAAAAACCAACAAAATACATTCAGCAAAAAATAAAAAATAATTAATTTCTAATAATATATTGTGTAGAAAATTTTAATTGGTATATCTAAAATAATTATATTAAATTAATAATTATTAATTAATTTTAAAATATAATAATTTTGTTTTTTTTTTTATATTTTTTTTACACATATATATAATATATTATGTATATATTTTTTATTCTTATGATGAGGTATTTTTCCAATATTAACATAAATCAAATTAATAAAATAAATAAAATAATAATTTATAAGATGTATGTATATGATATCTAATTCATAATTTGTATAATATTTTTAATGAATGAGTATGAATGAATATTTATTATAAAAATATTTTATAATATATATATATATATATATATATATTTACATATATATGCTAATATATGCAATCAAAACAATCCGAAGCTGCTTAAAATCTTGTATATACGAATATATAAATGTATGTATATGTTATGTATGTATATATACCTACATTATTATTATAAATATATTTTGTTTTTTTAAATAATCAAAGCTTCTTAAAAAAAGAAAGTTGTTGCCCAAAGTAAAAAGATTATATTTAGCCCAAGAAGTATTATTTAAAACAAAAAAATGTGTAATATAATAAATTCTAAACATCTTAAAATTAACGTATATATATATACATATATGTACGTATGTATATAATCAAAGTTGCCTAGTTTTGTTAAGTCAAATTAACAAAGGATAACTATATAAATAATTTAATGGAAATAAATTCAACATAATTATAAAATTATAATTATTTAACATTTAGTAGATACATATATATATATATATATATATAAATTTTAATTATATTTAATTAAATGTAGATTTTAGTAGTTTTCCTCTAATAATAAATATAACATATTAAAATTTTTATTTATTTAAAATTTAATTTTAAGTTTTTTTATTATTATTATTAGTGTTAAAACATTATCAAGCCAATAAAAAATCGATTTATTTTTATTTTAAAATGCATAATATTAATATAGATTAAGTAACATACATTATAAAATATGCATATATATAGAAGACGAAGAAATTAAAAAAATTTTAGTGTATAAGAACATTTTTTAAGAACATCATAATTATAAAAAAACCTAAGTATGTATATATACATATATATCTATATATAGTTTAAATCAGAATTTATATATATATACATGTGTATAAACGTATATATATTTTTTCATTTGTTATCATATTTTCAAAAAATTAATCATAAATTTATACAAAAAATTCAAATTATAAAAAGAAATAATTATATTAAGAATTAATAAATAATTAAATACTAATTAAATAAAAAATAATATTTCTAAAAAAAAAAAAGTACATGAGAAAATTCGAAAGTCAGAATTATTTTAATTCTGAATAAAAAAAAAAAAAACTAAACAAATTTATAATTAGAACATATTTTTATGTTTTTCTATCAATTAATATATACAGATATACTTATTTTAAATAATTATGTAATTAAAAAAAACTAAAGAAATTTATTCTTTCGAATGTGTAATTTATAATATTAACTAACGTACATTATACATAATAAAAAAAGTTTTTATGTAATTTTTAATTACTTTTTAATTAAATTCGTTTATAATTTAAAAATAAAACAAAATAAAATAAAAAAAAGTATCAGAACAGATAAGTAATATTATATAGAAACGATATAAAAAAATTAATAAAAAATTTATGAATAAATTTCAAGAAAGAAACACACATACACACACAACCCATACACGATAGGTTATTTTAGGTAATATACATAATTAAAACAAATTAAAAAAAAAAAATTGTAAAGTAAAAATAAATTAAAATAAAAACAAAAAAATTAATAAAACACAATATAGTATAAAATATTGTATTAATATTAGTTATTTTGGACATAAAAAAGAAAAACAAAAAAAAAAAATGAAAAATGAAAATATTATTGTTTAAATTAAAAAAAAAAATCGTTGTTTTTATTTTATATTTAATTAATATTTTTTTAATTTAAATTCACTTAAGGTCTCATTATTGTTGTTGGTATATATTCAGGTGTATTTGGAAATTTCAAAATAAGATCAAATGCATTTGCAGTCTAATCAATTCATTAATTGGATTTAAGTCATGTAGTTTTTTATGTCAATCTTAGAGGACTACTTTTGCAGTGTAATCGACTGTTTAGTGAGACAAAAATCATTTAATATTTAATCGAAAAAGTTATTTGCACGCCATTTGCAATTTAAAAAAATGAGAATGCATGAAGATCCGATGTATGTTAAAATTGGAAAATGAGTAATCTGGATTATGTAAAATAAATATAAAAATATCAAATAAAACTTGTAAAATTGAATAAAAATAATTGGTTAAAATGCACGACAAAATAATGTCAAATGCAAAAATCAAAATAATTGCAACAGTTTAAAAAAAATTTACGTAAACATAGACAGGCATATAGAGTTATCAAATATACGTCAACGTAAAAATAAATATGTAAAAGTACATGATGGCTAAGGTATTTGAAAACTTTTGAAGTCTACGTTTATGTAAATTTCCCAAAACTCTTTATAGTATTTCTGATGGTGGAAAAGCAAAAAAATAATGTCATTTGTAAAAAAAAAATTTGTAGTCCGAAATGTGTTAATTATATAATTAATTGTATTAAAAAAAATTCAAATTTTTTAATTTTCAATTTTTACCAAATTATTTGCTAATCGTTTGTAAATAATGTAAGTGTTATTTTATATTTTATAAATTTTATTTTGTTTTTGATTAAAAATATAAAATTAAGAGAAATTTTAGGAAACGAATTTCAAATAAAAAGTGTAATTGTAGAAATTTTGGTGGGTAAATATTATGAAAATCAATCAATTAAATATTAATTTATTTTGTTAAAATAAAACACGTAAGAAATTTATCATATTTTTTTTATTTTGCATTGTGTGTGTGTAAAATTTTTATTTTATTATTTTTCGTCATTTTGTATATTTTTTTTAAATCGGTTTTGTTTTAGCGTAGTCAAGAAACAGACAAACAATTAAAAATTTTTATCAGTGGGTATGAAAATAATATACTTATATACATATAAAACCGTTTTTGTCAAAGGTCCGGCGTCCTAGAAGTTGAGACTGAAATCCCTAATAGTGTGCATGAAAAATATCTGAATGTATAGCTTTCTTTGTAAAAATTAGAAATAATATATTTTGTTGAAGGTTCGGCATTCACGACTCTTGACCGAAGGCCTTTACATCGTGTATAAATTCCACACTGAATGCAATTTATTTTGAAAAATCAGAAATAATGATTTTTGTCGAAAGTATGGGTGTCCGAGAAAGGTAGGTTGTTTTCATAAATGCAAACCAGCAATCAATCTGCAAATTCTGAATTTATGAAAACACTAGTCAGATTTTCTGAAACTCAAAATGAAAGTTTACTGGGCGTCAATTTGCCAGAATAAATTTTTAGTATGCATAAAATTGTTTGAAACAGTTTTCTTTGTTGTTTTGAGTATTTTAGTTTTGTTATTTAAAAAAAAATATTATTTTAAGAATGTAAGTTATATATTTTTTAATATATTACAAAAACTTTAAATAAAAAATTTATTGTTTATAGAAGTAGTGATTCCGAAGTAAGTCTGACTATAAACAAATGGTCAACACCACTTTTAAAAATGTTAATTTTTGCGAGATTTTCCATGGAAAACGATTTTAAAAGTGGAAAATATAAAAAAAAACGTATCAAATGAACAGCAACTTTGAAGAATTGTCAAGTAAATGTAGAATAATATTATGTAGGTTGAGTTTGTTTTCATTATTGCAAAGTACGCCAACTGGTGCCGAACTTGTTATCAAGGAACATTTATGAAACCACCCAAAACTAGTTTAAAGACCTAAAGGTTAAATTAAATTTAAAAATTAACGGAGTTCTGGCTTGACAGGAGTCTGAAAAAGTCCCTTAATCAAATGATTCTCCAAAAATATTCACAAAATATAAATGAATCGATTTTTGATGGCCCAGTATTCCAAAAGTGGGAACTGTAAGAAAATATGAACGTAATAATGGGAAACAACAAATGGGGAGAAAAACCTCATAAAAAATTAGTTTAGCGTGAATTTTTTCGAACATATATCCTTCCAAATCAAGTGACATTTAACACTTTTAAAAACAATTTTGAAAAATACATAAGATTTCATACCTCCGTACGTATAAACCTCAATAATCTTCAATATTATTAATAAAATTTATCTTAAAAGTAATAAATTAGTAAAATGCAATTAAATCACCCAAATGCTTTTATTAATCAAAATAAAAATGTGAAAAAAAATCTGAACTTACAAATTTTGGTATAAAAATCAATTTTTTACAATGGAATTCTCCAACTTATGACAATTGATCTACTTGTAACAATAATTGTAATAAAAAAGAATAAGAAACATTGGAAAATTATAAGCAAACTTAACAGTAATAATAAATTATTTGAAATTATAATTAATTGTACAAAATATATATAAAAAGAAATCATTTTTTTTTTTAATATTTTCAAATTAAATTTTAATATTATTTTTAAACGGATAAATTTCTGTTTATAATATTATTTTTAAACTATGTGTCGTACGGTGGTACCAGTGGAAGTGGTACTATCAATAAAATGTAACGTAACGCACACAATTAATAATAGATGTCGCAGTATTCTGAAGAAATATATTTTAATTAGTATTAAAATCTTGCTAACCAGAAAATTGTTTATGTCTGTGCTAAAAGTATTATAAGTAAAAATTTTACTTTAAATAGCTTTTTTGTTTTGTATTTGATAGAAAAATACCAAATACAATAAGATAACATACTTTTAGGTTCGGTCATTAATAGATTATTTTATATAATTGAAAATTATCGTTAGCAATTTTTTTTTTTTTTTATTTCAATAATTTGAGATGATGTTGTTGCGTTTTTTTTATGTTTAAAATTTCAAAATTTGTTCAATTACGTTCGACTGCAATGTGTTCGGCTCGGTATGTTGCACATTTTCCACTTTTGTATTTCGTTTGTTAGGGTTTATTTTTTTTTGTTTTGGAATTCCAAAGTCATACTGACATTATGGGGCCCGTATTTATTAAGCGATAATGCTGCTAATACTTAAGAATGTATTACATAGTATTTACTGATTTATTTATGAACTTTGGTGCTTTCATTAAGCATTGTTGAGTTTTATGGAATATTAAGTGTTATATAATACTTAATACTTGACTATTATCTAATATTACTAAGTTTATTGAATATATGTATGTAAATAGGTAATTAAAATTTAATTCTAATTTAATTTTTTAAAATGTAAATTTTTATCAAGTTCTACTTCTTTGTTTTTATTATAAATTTTTATCAACAATAAATTAATAACAAGATTATCTAGTTTAACTGTCTCGCATGTATAAAATTAGTCCGATTTCATTTCGACGAACTTCTCCTCTTCTTCTAATGGAACTTATATTTACATCTTCATTTATTTCTGCCTCAGTTTCCACAAAGTCTTTAGCTAAATCTGCAAAATCATATTGAATATGTTCAGCTATATTATGAAGAATAACAGCTTACATTATAAAATTTGGCATTCGGTCACTTTTTAATCGAATTTTATAATGAAGCATTTGAAAAGGACGCTCCAACTGATCAAAACATCTTTCAATAAAGCTATATGATCATTTGAATGTTTTTTGTTAAAATTTTTTTGAGCACCAGTTCTTGGGTTTTCATATGGCGTTAAGAGACATGGTATTATATCATAGCCTTTGCCTCCTAGTATAATTGCATTTATATACAGTTTTATTTGAAAATTGAATAGATTTCGAAATTTTTCCAAATACGACTGTTATGCACACTGCCGGGTCATGACAAATCTTTTCTATTGAAATAGTCAAAAGCATCACAAGGCTTATATGCTCACAGAAAAAAAACCTCTGCGGCTTATATATTTGTTGGGCTCCAAATTAGATTATGGTTTTTCAATTCGCACATGAATGCAATCAATAGAAACAATGAGATAAGGTATGTTTATCTTTAAATGACAATGCCTCCATTTCAGCCTTCAGTTTGTCTCAGAAGCCTTCAGAAGTTGAGAATTTAATTCACACAATTTTTTTCTACAATACATCCTATTACTTCTTTAATAACCCTAGAAACTAAACCTTGGCTAAATCCAACAACAAGCCCAACAATATCTGCAAGATACATCTTCTTAAAAAAATTTCCATTTTTGTTTTGTTGGAAAAAGCACCTTCTCTAGTTTCAGTGTATAGTCTTCAAGAAAATGCCTAGCCAATATTTAGCATTATCTAGTATCAACATATAGCATTATCTAGCATCAACATATAGCATTATCTAGTATCAACTCGTACTTTATAAATACGGGCCTATACTTTATATAAATTGAGTTTTAGTACTCAAATAATTGTAATGCGTGTAAAAATGTATGTATACTATATTAATGGCAGGGATAATAATAGGCCACCCTCTAATAAAGAAACAACTTTATAAAATGGGTCTAACCGAAAACAACTTATGTAGAGTATGGGAAATAGTTGAATAATTTATATTGAACTGTGCGAAGGGCTCACTCGTAACAGACTTCGCCACTTGGGAACAGCGTTCATACCTGTGTGGTGAAACATAAAATGAAAATGAGTTAAAATCAGGTATCCTTAAGGGCTCAGAGACTAATTAACAAACACAATAATCACAATAAGTCCATTTGCGGCTCCAGTGATGTAGGTGGCAGATTCCATCCCGAAATTTACAATCTATCTATCTATCTGTTTATTAATGCTTTTCCTAAAATGTTTCACAAAAGTAGATACTACTTATCTCTTGTATATTAATTACATTTAATTGTTTTTAATATTTTTTTTTAAATAATTATAAGTAAAAGCACTGCTATATGGTTCTGAATCCGGGACTTTACCAAAAGCAAATTAGTATTCACTTCGGCATTTCTTCGCCAAATTTATTGTGCAGTGTTTGAGAAGGGATTTTGAATGGTTTGAATTAGACGGATTTTGAATAAGATGTCTTCACTGACTAAGCCCAGTAGATGAAAAAAAATACACCAGCTAAATATTTCTTAAGAGTCTCTAGGAAGACCGTGCCATTAAGAGAGATTCCATCTCATATTCGTTGAAGAAATGAAGTATCGTTGGGATATGCAAACACTTATTTCATATACTTCCAACTGGAAAGAAATTGCCTATAACCGAAATTAGTATGAAATACAAAATCGCGCCAGGTTTAAAATTTGTAAGATCTGTAGCGATCAAATACCAATGCGATTCTCAAAGTATAGATGCTCTCTTTCAATTTTTAATTTTTAATTTCCTCATTAAATCCGTTCTTCATTACAGATTTTTGAAATAAAAACTTAAATGTCGGCTTTAGTTAAAACAAAAAATAAAAGGAAAAAAAAAAGTTGTTCAATAATTGCGTAAAATGACTTTACAAACTGATTAAAAAAGAAATCGTCGTTTTAGGTTATGTTATTTCAAAAAAATTTTTTTTTCAATTGTGGAGAATCACAAAAAGGGATCATAATTTGAAATACAAAATATAAGATGATGATGATGACTTGCAAATTATTAATTTTTAATTTTTTTTTTAAATTAGAAAAAAATGGTGTTCTTCCACAAAATTTTATATAGAATAGAATGAAAACGACGGTATCAGAACATTTCTTTCTATTAAATAATTAATTTTGGCCCGCATTTACTTTTTTTTTTGGTTTTCATAATTTTTTGATAAATTTGATAGCGGCATTATTTAAAAGTCAATAAGTCAAATTCAAATATATGTAAGTAGATTAATGATAAGATCTTATCTATAGGTAGGTAGAAGATTTTTGATGTTTGATCGTTTTTGTTTCAGTGATGGTAATTTGTATAGAGTGTATGATGGCGCTAAAATCTCAAATAAATCTGAGAATTAGAAACCCGCGCACCTAAAAGCAGTTTAAAATTGTGTTTTTTTGTTTTTTTTTTTTTTTGTTTACTTAAAATATTATTACGGGATCTCTTTGTATAATTGGAAAACCCACAAAAAGCAAAAAAAAAAAATTAAAAAAAAATTTAACAAATGGACACACATTTTTTTCTCTCTCTTTTATAACAGGTGAGTTTTTTTTTTTTTACTTTTTGAAATTAAGTAATTTTTTGAGAAAAGAGAATTTTTTGTAGACATTGGTAAAGAATTACAAAGGCATTAAAAATTAAGATGTTAATTTCGAACTAATTAAGAAATTGAGAGTTAAAATATTTTTTGTACAACCACAACCGAAATATTGATATATAAGAAATATAAATACTTCAATAAATATATACATTAGAAAATGGTAAGAATTTTGAAGATGAGCGTAACTGAAAACCATAATGAAGTATTATTTAACTACCAAAGACTGACCAAAAAGATTGATCCATCTTTGATTGATTAATTGTACCATCAAAAAGAAAATTGACAAGAAATTATAAAAAAAAACCAATGTATTTGCAGAACACCTTTTTAATGTATTCAAACCATATGGTCTCTACATAAATCAGCTCTGAAATCATAAAAAAGAAATAAAAGAATATATGGAAGCTACTTGTTAGATGGAGTATATAATACCCAATAAAAATTTAATAAGAAAAGGTAAATCAAGTATAATAGTGAAAGTAAAAGCGTCACCAAGATATATGATTTGATCTCCCGAACAACGTTATACAACTTAGACAAATATTCAATGCAGTCGTAAATTTTTCCCGACTGAATGGAAAATTTTAAAAATTCTAATGATGTTGAAGTCAGCAAAACATCTGATGAAAGATATCAAATCATATCGGCCAGGCCAGTCAACATACTCCCATTACTATCATTTAAGTAATGAAACAATTTATTTTACGGCGTTTTCAATCATTAATAGAGAATAAAAAAGTATTAATCTCGGCACACCAGTTCGTCTTCTATAAAACCTATATATTTTTTTTATTATTATTTTATTTATTGCCTTAATGTATTTTTACAATATGTTATTTTCATATATTTTAATTCTATATTTCAAGAGCTTATATTACTAGAATATTTACACCTTTCATTTGTAATTATTTAGACTAACCTGACTTAAATATTCAGAATAAATTTAATTTGCAAAGGACAAAATGGCAAGTAAAAACCTTTAATTAATTATTTTATGCTAATATATAATCTAACTAATGTAAACCTAACCTAAATCTCAATTAACGTCTATTAACTAAAATGATCTTAATACTAATACTTAATCTACTCTCTCTTATAAGCGAATTTTCGGAATTGTAACAGCTTTCAAAAAAGCCAGGTACTGTTTTTTGAATTTTTTCTAAAATAGTATTAGTGTTTGTTTGATAATAAATGCAATCTGCTTGTGGAGAAATAAAAAGGTTTGCTTAGAATTAATTTAAGAACAGCTGACACTCTGAAACAAATTCAATTTAGTTTTGGTAGTACTCATCCATACGGGGAACCCGTACAACAAAATGCTTCGAAAAATGGATTTAAATATTAATAATTTATTTTCAACAATTAAATTAGATTTTTTATTTGTGACTGGGTATAAAATTTGTATATAGAGGTCTAATTTATTGACGATTTTCATTAGATGTGTTTTGAAAAGTAGTTTTTTATCTAGGTCTATACCCAGGTATTTTATAAAATCTATACTATAATCGATACTATAATGAATCAAGACGAAGTTGTAAATTATCCAACGGAATTCTTGAACTGAATTTGTTAGATATGCCACCGTGCGATTGAACATTGAAAATTTGATGAACAGATGAACAATATCATTGATGCTACGAAATTTTTAAATAGGAAATTCAAGAGGAAAGATGTACTGTTGCCATGTATTTCAATAATTTCAACAGATATGGCATGTGAATTCAATTCAAACGTTTACAGTTTCCGGTACGACATCAATAATCATCAATAAAGCACAAGGACAATCGGTGCAAGTGTGGTGGACTAGATTTAAAGAATCTGTACTTCTCATCTTTGAATCAATAAAATTTTGAAATTGAAATTTTGTTGAAGAAACGAAGAAATCAAACATATGTTTTATGTATTTAGATCGAAACTACGATACATTTACATTTCAATATTTTTAAGCCAGAACACGAAATATAAAGTATCATAGAAAGCGTTTTAATCGCTTTGGCCAAAACAGATTTATACAAACTGAATTCAACTAGCAGTAAAAATTACGAAAATATTTGTCTTGTCGGCAATAGATCTCAATCTAGAAAAAAAAGTTATAATCCAACCAATCTGGAGTCTGGACCTGTGGGATACAACTATGATAGGAAAAATATCAAATATTAAAATACAAAACAAAATTCTGCGGTGCGGATGCATCTTGCCTTGTACCAAATTATATTATGCATTATGATCTGCAAGTGTCGACAATCCAGAATTAAATTAATTAATATACGTAATAATATAATAAATGTACATTATGCCGAATATTATAACTCATACAAAGCTACAGCAGAGCCGGAGTACCTCATAAGATTTGAAGAAATTGATCAATACTTATTATTCTCAGACGTTCTTGAAATATATTCACTTATTGTATATTATTTTTGATGTAGAATATACGGATTGTTTTTTGAACCAACCATTAATTCAACACTATAGTTTTGTAACATAAAATAAAATGGCTTAAGATCACACAGCGGGTTTTCTTAAGATTTAGCGATTACATAATAATAAAGCTTAAAAGGTTAACAACAATTTCTCATCTTCAACTGGAGAGAATTCGCCTTTGACCGACAAAAATTGAGGACGTTGATGAGTCAGGTGCAGGATCTACATATGGTCTGTTGTTCACCTAAGTAAAATATTTACTATTTTAATTAAATATTTATTTTACAACCTTAATTCATTTTCTTTTTATGACATACCAATACATAGTGTTTTATTCTCTTCAGTTTTCGTATCAAGTTGGTGAACAACTGTAGCGCCTTGGTGTTGACGCGTTTGAGCAATATTTTGCTTCATCTGTTATTGCTATTTATTACTATACAGACACCTGATCGATCTGCTCAGATTTCGATGTATGTCGCTATTTCTGCTGCCTTAGCAGCTTATTTTGGAATCTTTGAATAGATTCAATATATGGTTTCAACCGCGCATCTCCATATATTTGAATATACATACTATTTACCAAATCGGTTTTAGTACGTGATTATTTAATAGTTTTTATTTAATAGTTTATTTTGTATTGACAAACATTAATTTCTTCCTATTAAGCAATACAAAGCTATTTTTAAACCTATATGGTCGTACGGAATTCAACTCTGGGGTGCTGGAGCTAAAATCATAACGATTTGCAGGTTCCTTCAGTATATGATTAAATATAAAAATACTGCTCAAAGTACAAAAGTAAATTGGAAGTACATTCAAACTTCCTGGTAAACCATCTTGTGAGGGACTCAGTCCCCGAAAGATTAAAACGTAAAATTCAATGCGGCCTATAAAATAATATAATAAATAATAATAATATAATGGGCCTTATTCTGAGAAGCGAATCACTTTTTCGCTACGTACCGGTAGAGCATCACATTGTATCACATTTGGTATTCTGAGAAGCGAATGATACGATATTTTGCAAAACTGACAGCATTGCTGGTTAAAACTGTCAATTTTTTTTTTTTATGTTTTGACATTTTTTGTTTTAATTTTCTGTTTGAAAAGTGAAATTAAGTGAAATTAAATTCAAATTTTATAGATATTAAAAAATGTTTTTGCATTTATATTACGAAACATCGTCTGATGAGAAGGAAGAGATGAATTTACTTAGAATAAAAGAAGAGAATTGAGGGATAAAGCGAATCCATTAGATTTACCTATTTTAACGTAGGTATAAGTTATAACAACTATATATGTACGAATATGATATGAAATAAAAAAAATATGATAAATTTTATTCTCTCGAAAGAAACCTTTGTAATGGTTCTAGATAAATTAGACAATAATTTAAATCCTACGTAGGTACAATTAGTCCACATTCAGTAAAACCCAATATTGGCTGGAAGATTGCGCTTCCTTGCTGAAGGAAGTTATCAAAAAGGCGTGGGGAACGATTTTTTGGTAGGTTTAGCTAGGAAACATTGTCAATATTTGAGACGGAATTGTGTCGAGAGTATATAAAATTTACTGACACCAAAAATAAGCAAAATCATCCATCAAATTCGGATTTTATAATAAATTTGGATTTCCAGGAATAATTAGATGTGTTGATGGAACACATGTAAAAAATCATTGCACCAACAAACATTCAAACTGCCTACTATTTGTAACTTTTCTATAATTAAAAATGTATTATAAAATTTAATAATTATTTTTAAATACAAATATATAATTAAATAAAATTAGTTTACTTGAATTTTACTTTAATTATATACTTACTTTTTCTCATTCGCCATCTTTCACTAACTTTTTCTATAATGATATGCTTATCGTTTTTTCTGACAGCGAACAAAAAAAAACGATTCTCGTAATACCATGAAAATCGAAACGTTGCGATAAAAACCGATCAGTATCGCTATTTCGCTTCACAGAATACCAAAAATAAAATTTAACATATTTTTCAGTACGTACCGAAAAATTCGCTTCTCAGTAAGACCCAATATACTAATATAATATAAATAAATAGTGAAATTTTATCATAGGATACTTCTCTTCAAACCAGTATAAACCACGAAGTTATTTAACTTATTGAATTGTAAATTATTGAGATTGTAAATATTAAATGGAAAAAAAAAATTAAGCAATACAATTTATCATATTTCATATTTAATTCCTCTTTCATCATTTTATTACATGACTCTCTATTTAAGTTTGGCGTCAAGTGTCATGCCTAGATACTTGGCTGTGTTCTCTATCCTTATAGCTGTACACCGTTAATAATAAAAATGATGGTCCATCTTTCAGTTTTTCTGTAAGAAAAATTGATGTGAACTGATTTTTCTTCATTTAGCTTTATACGTCATTCATCCTTTGTCCATTTAACGACTCTATCGATTTATCTTTGAACATTGTTTGACAATTCGTTTCCCTACACTCAGAATTGCAATGTTGTCTTCAAATGTATAGCTAATCTGTAATTTAGGCAGATCACATCTTTTATATAATATACAAGGTGAACGACGTGGGAAGTAAAAAAGCAACAATAGGTGAATAGTAAATTACACCACAAAAATATTAAAATTTTGGCAAGTTCTTGGTGGTGAATACTTAAAACACTTAAAATAGTTGCTACACAAAATAAATGACGGTTATTTCGAGTTAAGCGACATCTATACTCTAATATCATTTTCAATCACAGACAATTTTTAAAAATGCTTCATAAAAAGTCTTTCATTTTAAATAATCACACAAACTTATAGAAAAAAGTACAAAAACGAAAACCCTTTTGACTGAAAACAACACAGAAAAACAAAAATCAGATCATACTCTTCAAAAATGATATAATAAAATATCATTTGTTTCTGTTATTTGAAAAAACATATACAGTAAAACACAGTTATAATTATTCGTTAAATTTCAGTAATATTTGTGACTATAACCGTTTTGTGACTAGGCGTAAAAAAAATTCAATAAAATATCTTTCGTATAACAATTTTAAACTTTATTTTATTCGTAAATAGCAATTCTGTTATGTAATCACAAAATATATATATTTGTAATAAAGAACAGAAAAAGACAATACTTATATAAATCAGTTTTTTAATAAAATAATTCACTTTTGACTTATTTTTTTGTTTAATTGGAAAAATTGCCGTTATATTTTAATGTGACTATTAACAACATCGATTGTATGAACTAATGAAGTTTATTACTTTCTTTCAAAAAAATTGTTGACTATAACAGAATTGTGACTACAAACGTTTTTGACAATAAACGAATTAAAATACATGCAAAAATATTAAAAAAGATGATGACAGTAAAATTATTGACAAAAGCGAATTGTGCATAGAACCAGTAGTGACCATAACAGATTTTTACGGTAATTGATGTCAAATTGATAGAGATAAAATTTCTTTTTCATGGTACATATTAAGATTAAAGAGATATAAGGATAGGCTAATAGCAAAAAAAGCTACGCAATTCCAATACTTATGAAACAATACTAAAAATAGAAAAATAAATTAATTTTTTATACTTTTATATTTTATTTCATTTTAAAATCACTTTTTTAAGCTTTTAATTAATTTTCATTTAAAGTTACTTTAATATTTTACAAAATTTTTTTTTTAATTAATAATACAGAAACATAACCACAACTTAAATTATGTATAAAAAAAACATTTAATTTTTTTTTTCTGAGAGTAAGAATTCATTAGTCGATCTTACATGGGTTTGTTATATATGAAAGACAAAAAAGAGGTCGTTTTAGTGGGTTTAAGGCCCTCACTACCATTGTATAGGCTTACGCGCGCATGACTGAATCCACTTGGTGTCCTTCGAGGACTTCCACATACCTACAGAAAAAAAAATAAACATGATTCTGATGAATCAATGATGATGTTGTTATCCAAGATTTTTTAAACAAATTTACTACAGTGCAATTGCCCACTATTGCTTTATTCATTATATACATACTAGTGGGCCCCTGCAAAGTACATTTTTATACAACATTATACACAACAGGGCAAAGTACATTTATTTTAGGTGGTTAGCAAAATAATTCCGCCTTTTATTTATTATTCCACTTTTGGTTTGATAATTTTATTGTGAAAACCTGCTTGATTGAAATTTAAAAGTTAACGGATCACACGTGATTGTGGCCGTTTGATGATGTTTTTCTACCTTTTCTTTTATATTTTATTACCTCTTTGATTTCTATTGGATAATTATTATTACCCATATGTTCTCTTATGCTTTTCTTCCTTAGTGTTATTCGACTAGCCGGTGACGTACAGATTGTGAATAAAAAATAAGCATTAACAAATGTTATTTAATTTAATTTAATTATATTAATTATTATTTTGCATCAAACCATATTGTTGATATTAATAATATAGTATATAGAAATACCATTAAGTCTACAAAATCAGAATTCGAATTTGTAAAAATTAATATTTCCCATGATATTTCATCCAGCGAAGAATCTCAGATTTATTTTTTTCATAAATTTTATAATTTCCACCTTTACAAGTGTAATTTGAATCGCTTTAAATTACAAAATTTTATCGAAAATAAGTCCTTTTTTTTGTGATATGATATGATTTGCACACTTTTAATAGATTTGCACTTGTTTCAGAATCAGAATTCTATACTTGAATTAGAAGCAGGTATGTGTACTTAAAATTGGGTTCAGGTCAAAATGTATCTTTCTTTTAAAGAAAAACCTTTCTATATATTTTTTTTTCATTTTTCGGCAAATCTTTGGTGTAAAATAAAACCTAAATATAGTAACATTTTAGTATATGTATCCATAAATATGTCCTTGTATAATGTACACAGTATAGAAGTGTAGAATATCATGTCTTTTTTCGGTTTCTTGTTTTCGTATTTTTCTTTTTTATTTGTAACCTGATAAATTACACATAATATACAATAGATGGGTGCGTATATATTATTTTAAATTTAAAATAAAATAACAAATGAAGAGAAGGAAAAGGAATATTTTACTTTGTTATAGGATCCTTTAAAAGATTCTGTTTTTATTTTTTTATTTTATTTATTTAATTTGTTTTTCTATTCGATTTTAGAATTTCCATTTGAAATGCTTATATAAAATGCAATATAAAAAATAATGAAATTATCACAGATTCATGTGACAATGGTTTGTTTGTCGATGATAATAGCTTGTATAGCACTGATGCAAATCTTGAATAGTTATTATACAAAATGTGGAAAACGGTTTCAGTACTCTTCAGCAGTATTTTATTACAAATAAAATCTACCATTGCCAACCAAAAGCCTTAATGAAGGCTGATCTTTGAACTTTTACTAGGAGGTTGATGTTTATATACCAATTTTAAGTGCCATTTACTACACTACGACACCATTATACATTAGTACAGGCCTGAAAACTGCTCTATACCATTTAACCCTATTACAAAATTTATCTTAACTCTATATTTACTATTTCTATATTTTGGGTCTAACAATAATTATTTACTTCTTAATATTAAAACATATACTTTAATGTGCTATATACACGCGTCGTTCCCAACCAGTCTGTTAACAATTATACACTTTATTTCTTTATGGTAAAATATTGTTAAAAGTTTTTTTTTTTTAATTAAACTTTTATTATGTGCCTTTAATATATAAACTTAAACGTATCTTAGCCTATATAAAAAGTTGAAGAAAAACGGATTTAATGGAACTAGCTACTATTAAAATTTAAATAAATTTTAAATTTTTATGTTAATTCTAATTACTTAATAATTTGTTGTTTGTACATTCATAATTATTATTGTATGCTTACATACTACTTTCTTATATGTAAAAAAGTAAAAAAAGGCTGAAAAAATCAATATTATGTCTTGTTATTTTAAATAAAACCTAACCTATACCTAGCTAACCTAACTTAACCTAATAATTAACCCTATCTAAACTAACTTAAGCTAATTCTTAAACCTAGAATGTACATGTTTAATACCTATTACTAATTGAATGTGCTTTCTAACCACCAAAATGCTCTTTTACTGTTTTTGTCTCTGTCTGGTATGGACATATCAAATTGAAGATTATCTCCTCTAATCTTGCCCAGTTCATATTCTATCGCTCTACATGTGCGTCTACTATAGTGATATAGCATGGGAATATGATTTTGGAAATTATAAAACCATTTTGATCAAAAAATATAAAATGCTCAGGGGCTATGAATCCTGTGCGATTTGTTAAAAGTTAATTACATTAAAATGTACTGCGACCATAAGCTAACTTTTAAATTACACTTTAACTGCATTATAAATTTAATCAAATTCGTTGCTAGGTCTTATAAAGAGTTGGTCTAAGGAATTTTCTGATCTCTATATTGTAAAAAAGCTTTGTACACAATTTTAATTACATCTAGCTTGAAATATCAGCCAGTCAAGTGTGGTCTCCAATTTATGATGTTCTTATACGAAGAATCGAATCCATTCAAAAGAGTTTTTAAAATTAACGTAATATCCCTTGGGAAGTTCCGAATAGAGTTCCACCCGCACAAACATCGCCTACATTTAATTCATCTGGATGCACTGAAGAAAAACTTTTGTTGTTGAAATAAAATTGTGAAAGGTTAAGCGTTTGTCTTTGAAAATTATATTAATAATAATTCTCGACTTAGATCCGTAAATTTTTTTAGTCTGGTTATATTATAGAACTAATTATGATAGATTTGAACCCATTAACAGAATAAATGTCAGCTTAGTGACAATGAATTAAAACAAAACAGAAATGTTTCTACTTAGTATTTTTGTCTTCAATGAAATTTTGTCGACACCAACAAACTTTTATATAGGTTATTTTATTAAATGCATTTTTGTCAGCTTTGATCGTCTCCAGTATAGAGGTTTTACAGTTTTTAAATTACAGTATTAGATTTTCTAAAATTCAGTTTTTAATTTCTTTTTTGCCAGAATATTAATTTAATTTATGAATTTATTATACCAGGTGTTCCGGAGTATGCGTATCAGCTTTTTAAGAAGGGAAGGAGCCAGTATTTTAAAATTAAAAAAAAAAAAATATTAGCTAAATCGAGACGATTCGAGGGTGCTCTCGATCAATATTTTAAGTTAAGAGACCAATCGATCATATTTCCAATTTCCGGGAAGGACCGCAAAAGTGTTTTTTAATCGAAATTTTAAAATGGAAAGGGGTATTTTTTTGGCAAATTCGGATTCTACGGCGTTTTTTGGCCTTAAAAAACGAATTTGCGGTCCTTCCCGGAAGTTGAAAATATCGCCAATCGATTTAATTAATAATTTTTTTTTTTAATTTTAAAATAACGGCTTCTTCCTTCTCTTAAAAAGCTGATGCTCTGGCACACCCTATCCTATAGTTCGAAGAAATTATAATTTTTTTTCTTAGACCTGTCTTGTACTGTGTGCCATGGATATGTACATATACAAACATATACGAGTAGTATTCTTAAAATTTGAACATTTGCAAAATTATTTTTACATGAAAATGACACTAAAAACTACCGCTCACAGTTAGTGATGAAATAAATATGAAGGAACCCTACTGAGATACAAGTATATATATAATATGTAATAGAGTATGCACAGAACCCATTTCTTGATTAATATCCAATTTTTGTAAATAGCTACATACTATTTTTTTATTTTTTTTTTTGTTTTTTGCAGAATCGGAATATTTGAGAATACAAAATCTATAATTAATTAGGTTTTATATGTATATTGTATATAATATATATTATAAATAGCTTTACGCAAAAATTTAATTTGTTCATTTATAGTTAATTTTAATGAAATTTTTCTAAAATTTTTCTGTAAGGGTAAAGGATAATGAAATCAACTAACATTCATAATAATTTTGAAAATACTAACAAGAAGTCTAAATGGCTGGATGAAGCCTAAGATTTAATATTTTAGAAAATAAAGAAATACATTTTTTTATTCATACAAATAAAATGACTGACAACTACTGTGAAATGTTAAGGCGCCACGTCATATATCCTTCTGCTAAATGTATTTATAATGACTTTTAGTTTTTGATTAAAAAAAAAAATAATAATAATAATCTATATACAAAAGTATGTATAGATTTTAGTTTAAATAGTTTAAATTGAATATAGAAATTAACTGGTTTATTGAATACGACAGGTACAGCAGGAGGTGGAAAATATTTTTTTATAAACTTATAAAAGTTACATGGATAAAGAAGAAACGTTAAAAAATATTTAATTTAAGAGGTTAATATAGTCCTTTAAATCATATAGTCTTAGTGCATATTCTATATGACAGAAGATTATTATGAAAATTCGTTTATAACCTCAACATCTCAAATGTGGAGCAAAATTCCATCTTATGTGTTTCCGAAACATGATCAATTCTATTCTATATTTATAACCTACATAATTGGTCTAATCCTATTATTATCCCTCTGGTATATACAAACCGATTAAAACTGATACAATTAAATTGATTGGAGTAAAGAAGAACTGCAGCTGATTATTTTCCTAGTTCAAGTTTCGGATGAAGAAATTGATTCACAAGCAATTAAATGGCTATTAAGCTTCAATTTGAATACAAGTACATACTCGTTTCTGATGGGAAAATGTTTTAGGTTCATATTTCACTAGTTAATAGAATATGTTTATAGCAGTTCATGAGTATATTGATTTTTCGTTTAACAAATTCAATTTAAAGAAATCTTAATATTTACAGTTACCCAACAATATTAATTCAATTTTACATTTTTTTCACTTAGACTATAAAGATATTATACCATACAAAATATCTATAAATATAATTGACAAGCATTTAAGGACCTGCGCAGTAGACACTTTTTCATTTTATCTCTCTTCTCCATAATGAACTCTTAATATATAATAAGTAAGTTGTACATAAAACAATAATGCGCAAACAGTTAAAAAATTTTTAATCATATGGTTTTATAATTCACCAAATACATTATGCGTGAGTTCTTATTAAAATAAAAAACAAAAACAAACAAATCAGTTATTATTATTACTTGCAATGATATATGTACATATTGTACATATTATGTCAAATAAAAACAAAAAAAACAAATTCATCTCAAATAAAAAATATAAAAAAACAAAAAAAACAAAATATAATTTTAAAAACCCCGTGAGAACCGAAAAATTTTTCAAATGGTGAAAATTACTGAAAAATGTAATTTTCTATACAACCACATCGGTTCAAATATAATTTAAAAATTAATAAAGATATAATATAACTAATAAAAAAAAAAATAATATAAATATATAATATACAAAATATATACCAAATAATTAATATAGTTTAATTAAAAAGGCCCACATTTCGAAAGGGAAAAGGACCTATAAAGTTGACCTACAGATTTATTTGTAGGATCAACTGTTAAAATAAATAAATAAATAAATAAATAAAACAAAAAAAAAATATAAAAACATAAAAAAAAATCAGTTGAACTCTTCATATGACGGGTAATTTCAACTTTACATAGTAGAGTTAAAGTAGCTATCTATAATTAAAATTGGCAAGCATTTTAACTGCATATTATTTTTTCAAATTTACCAAAAATATTCTTAGTTTATAAATAAACACCGTTTTGGTTAATGAAAATATAGACCCAAATTTTATTAATTCTCTTGCAGAATTGTGAGCTTAATCTGTTTCAGAATTACATACATACATAGTACATACATATTTATATACCTACAATTTTCACCAAAATTATTTTTTTTTACTTTTATGAAATTACGTATCTACATAAATCTACTTCATTCATATGTAAATACATAGTATATAGTATATGTACATTTGGAGTAGAAGATACAGCATTGATTACATGTACAATAATAATGCATGTATGGAATTGAAATTTTTTTATTTAAACTTTCAAATAAATTTTTTTGTTTTTACGTTCATAATATGTATATAGGTACCAAGCAATATTTTATTATTTTTGTTTGAATACATAACATTCGTAACTAACCGCCCAATTGTTATTGTACTATATGTTCATCATCTATAATTATAATTGACAAGCATTTAAGGACCTGCGCAGTAGAAAGTTTTTCATTTTATCTCGCTTCTCCATAATGAACTCTTATGGTGGATTTCCTCTTCATGGATGAACGTCCGGACAATTTTATTTTACACTATAATTTAAACACAAATACCATTAAAGAAAATTTTATGATTTCCTCTCAATGTGCGAAGGACTGACATTTGTTATGTAGTCAAAAAAGGTTGACGTTTGAAAAATTGTTTACATGCGTTAATATTATTTTTATTAAAAAAATTTAATTTTATTCGAAAAAATAAAATATAGTGCTTTGGTTTTATCTTAAAATATAAATAATTTGTTAGAAACAAAATAATCTTATATTAAAAAACAAAAAAAAATTCACTTCATGTCATTTTCTTGAAAAACATTTGAAATTCTATATGTGAACGCGTTCATACATAAATCGAGATAGCAATAAATATTTATCAAATAATTATATATCTACCCTTTTCTTTTACTTCGTCCTTCAGTCAAAAGTTAAAAATATTTTAACTAAGAAATTGAATGAAGAAAATTGCCCGGAGAGGATTTTTTCTGTATGTGTTGGTAAGATAAAATTTTTTGATTGGTTAAAAAATTTGTCCGGACGTTCGTCCATTAAGAGGAAATCCACCTTTAATATATAATAAGTAAGTTGTAAATAAAATAATAATGCGCACATAGTTGAATTCACCAAATACATTAGGAAATAGGTAAAAACAAAACAGAAAATGAGAAGTAAGATATTTATGTTGTTTAACGAAAACATACTAATTTCAAAGCTTTTCATTAAAACATGAGTGTTTTCTGCTTTGTAATGAGAAGTCTATATCAGTCCATGCAAATCCCTGTTCTTTTAAAAACTTTAAATTTGGTTAACTTGAATTATAATTACTCAACAGGGGCCCCTAGTATGTATATACTGTAATAATTAGCTATTCTAATTTTAATTTTTATTTCTTTTTTTTTTTTTTAATTTTTTATTAGACTAAGTTTTTGTATTGACTTAAACATAAATAAATAAATAATGTTTTTCGAGTATATTTATATATCAAATTTTTGGTTTATCAACTCATTAAATGTGGAAAACTATTACTATTACCATTACTATTGTATGTGATTGTGTATTCCAAATCTCTGTGTAAAAGTAGTTATCCATCTATTCCATAGACTTAGAATTATATAAAAAAAAAAAAAAAATTGTCACAAACTAAGCCATCTTACATAGCTTAGTTCCATTTTATTTAAGCTGTCACCAGATTATACTCTCAATTATTTTTCGTCATTTTTTTTTATCACAATGACAAAGGATACTGGACCAGATCTAGTATAGTTAAACAGATATTAAAAATGTAGTGCCTATACCATGTTTACTTCCGTTAACTTTAACAAGTCGCAATGCAATCATATTTACATATTAAATGTACAGGAAAAAAAAAAACAAAAATAATTCAGAATTAAATACATTAAAAATTATTTTTGATAATAGTTAATAATATCGATTAAATTTCAACCTCTTTTTCAATGACCACCCATTATAGTGTAAATACATTGAATATGATGAGAACATTTTTATTTCACTTACAAATAATTAAAAAATATTAATTTTGCTGTTGTTGTTATTTCCAACCGAAAATGATCTTCTGTATAACAAATAAGTATGCACTGGTGGTAATTAGAGTGGTAAACATTCCAATAGATGGGAAAATATTTTTGTTTATTACTTATAATAGAGAAAATCTGAAAATCTTTTAAAAACGGATCATTACCATGTCCATGAACAAAATTAAATGAATAGAAGGTAGTAAAGATCAGATCACCTAAGTGAAAACTAAAAAAAAAAGAAAACATTAATACAAAATAAATATTAGATTTGTGGACCGTGGTATTGTTGTAAATTAAGAGGGGAAATAATTTACAAATACAAAATAAAAAACAACAACAAAAACAAAATATAATTTTAATTTAATTCAAAAGAAAGAGAAAATATTACTATATATATTTTGTAAATAATAATTGTAATAAAGAGTAAAAGAGAATTATTTATATAACAATAATTAATTCCAGGGTATAATTGATGAATACTGAGGTTGTAAGGTGAAAAATTTTGTTTTTTTTTAATAATAAAGTGCTATTGTATTTTAATGTACACAGTACAGTGTTTTTATTTTATTATTTTTTATTGTTGTTGTTTTTGTTGAATTTTTGATGAGTTCAATTAATCACCAGTTTGTTTAAGAAATTATTTTCTTTGTGGGTTTCTCGAACAATAGTTTTATATTTTAAATAGAATATAAGAAAAGTTTAATGTGTTAATGATCTTTGGATCAACAACAATTTATTAGAAATACAATAACAAAAAAAATCAACAAAAAGATAATCAGAAATGTAAACATCATTTATATTGTTTTTATTACCAAAATTTGGAAAATAAATTAGAAATATGATTGTTTTTTTATTTGATTTTGGACTTTCACTATTCGAAAGGAAGCCTTCTCTTATTGTAATTCCATATAAATTAATGAAACTAAATATTTTGAACTATACTATTTACTCGAAATTCAAACTATCATTACTATATGTCTATGATTATCTATGATTATAACCATCAGTATGGAAAACAATCTAATTTCCAAAACACCCGAAAATTAAAATATTCAACGCAAGTGTACCTAAATGAAAGAAATGAAACATCCTGATTATAGTATCAAACATTATCACACAGAAATTTATCATTTATTAACTTACACTTTTTACAATTGCTTGACAATCATCTATATATGTACAAATTGTTTTCAAGTCAAACAAGAATAAGCTTGATTAATATCGAACGCCATCATACAACTTAACTTCTTCTCGTCCTTCCATTTACTCTATTCAAGACGTAGTGACAATAATTTTTTTCTCTATAACATCAGGCTTTTCATATTTTTTTTTTAATCTTGAGCCATATATATGTGTTTTACACTGCGAAGATTATTTCCATTAGAAGCTGTGCGTGCTTGACCTGTTCAATGTGTGGGAGATCGGCCCTTTACTCTTATTTTGCTCCTTATACCTTCAACTATCAGATTTTCCATTTTCTATACCGCATGGAAATGTATCTAAAATATAACAGATAGAATTTGTCTATTACTTCTACCTTCAACTATCAGTTTGCCCATTTTCTTTACCACCCGGAAAATGTATCCAAAATATATGTCAGTTAGGACTGACTAATGTTTTTCATGAGTCTGCATTACACATTTTGATCATTTTGTATTGAAAAGTTGATACGATTTTGGGTTCACGACTCATATTTCGAAGCTTTATATTTTTCTTTCGTTTAAACGTTTTACTGTTCATGCTAATACAGCATAGATAACTATTACAAATATAAGAGCAAGCACTAACCTTAATTTTGCATTTTTATACTAATGCTCTTAAGCTTTCCATATTTCGGCGCTGGAAGGCCGAGAAAAACATGGAGAGCAATAGTCTTATACGAAGCGAGTACCAAAAAATTAACGTGACCACAATTGAAGAGGTTAGACGGAGATAGCAGTCAATGAAAAGATTTTATTTCATCCCTATACCTCACGAATGGGATAACAGGACAATGATGATGATGTTGATATTATAAATATCTTATTTATATGCAGAATGTGTAATTTATTTATTCTTAACATTTTTCAGTTTTTGTTTGTAGCCCTATATCTCACGGATGGGGTTACAGGACAATAATGAATACCTAAAATTCGGCACGGACTCAAAATTACAATTGGCGAGTGTGAAATTTTGAGATATTTGGCTAGAAATCGCTTGCGCATAAAAATGTTGTTTTACTCTCATTTATAGAGAGAATACTTCTCATTGGAATATATTAAATGTTGATGAAATGCTCCGAATAGTTGGAAAGCTTTTTTCTTTTAAATTTTTATCATCAGCATATATCAGAGTAGATGAGAGCTGCCACATATTTTTTAATAGAAGAGACGATTTTCATCACTTAAGGGAGTTCGAAGCCATCCTTGTTGTTAGAATCGAGAGATTCTATACTATATCATTCGTGTACATTCAATTAAACATAACCTAAGGAACTTAAACTGACTTGCGAAGCGAATTATTTTAGACCATTTTTTTATTAATTTATTTTGACGATTTTTGATTTTTTATATTCTTAACTGGTAATAGAACAAACTTTATATCGACTTTATCTATGCTATCCTTATTGTAGGGATTGCCCCCTGTAGTATAGGTTTTATATTCGAATATTCTATTATTTATAATTTAATTGTAAACATGACAAGATTAATAAAAAAAAAAAATTTTGTTTATTTTTTAGATGAATTAATGAAGAGGCCATGGTTGGGATTACTTGAAGATCATCAATTGCATTCACTTTGTATTTAATAAAATTAGGTTCATAAATATTTGTTTTTCTGTTTTTGTTATTTTTTTTTTCATTTAATTGTAAAGGTACTCAATAAATATGAAAACAAATTTTACCTTAGAAAAATACAATGGTCAAGATAGTCTATTATGTCAATGTAATCATAAAGACAGGTCCAGTAAATATATATTATCTTTTATTTCTTTTACAATTATAAAAAAAATACTGCGATATAAAATTTTATTATTTTTATTTTATTTATTTGATTTGAAGATGGTTTGTTTTTTTTATTGTTTGTTGTTTTTTTTTTTAAATAAAAATCCATTAAGAAATTTTTTATTTACTAGATTTTTAATTTTACAAAACTTTAAAGTCAATAATGGTATCCTTGATTTGTATAATCGAAAATTGGTTTTATTGTTAAAAAAATCTATTTATTCTTATTTATAAAAAAAAATTGATTGCCAAAATTTGTATAGTTTTTTAGTGACTTGTGTTTTTAAATTGAATCTGTCTATATTTCAAATAGACGATGCTACTGTCATTGAATGTTTCGCTCTATACAAAATATGATTTGTATACAATATAAGTTAGGTTTTTTTTATTTTTTAACTTTTTAAAGTTTTGAACATTATAATGAAAAAAAAATTGTACCTCTAGCTGAGTTGAATGTACATGTTTTTAATCTCTATCAATATGTGCAATATAACCAAATGTAGCAAGCTTTCGTCTATATTAATAGACGTCTGATGTGCTTGCCATCTAAGCATTAAGGTATAAACAGAATTGGGGCGACTAGCGATAGATACAGCTACTGGCGATAAATACATCGCAGGCATAAACATAATTGCGGATACAAAGTAAAGCTACAAAAATAGCTCTATTTAGAAAAAATTTACTAAGTTTATTAATTTTTCCTCAAAAGCCATTTCAAAGAATTTAAAAGAATACAGATTGACTTTTAATATTTTAATGTTGTTGGAAATTGTTTACGATTAATCATATGTTCAATCATATACTACCAAAAGTAGCTGGGCGACGGATACAAAAATAGAATTTTTTCTATTATAAAATACTGTAGCCGCAATTGTGTTTATGTGCATACAAAATGTAAGGGGCTATTTTTTGACAGTAGTTGTAGCTGTATCTTTCGCTAGTAGTTTCAACCCCAATTCTGTTTATACTATTAATCTGATAGTTATAAAAGATGACGATAAATTTTTCGCAAAGAGACACTTGACATATTTTCAACTGTCAGAAAAAACTTATAACAAAATGTCATTTTTCAAAAAAAAAAATTTCCACAAAATAAGCACTGTTCGCATGGTTTATCAGTTGTCACATCAGTTGCGTATTGTGAATAATTATGAAGAGTCATCTTGATTGGTCCGCACACACGTTAAATTTTTAAATCCGGGATGCTTGAAGCTTACTTAAAGCCAGATATAATTCCGGGCTGCTTGATTGCTACTCTCAAACGGCGATTTTTTTATACTGAATTTATTATTTTAGCTGTATGACATGAAGCACCATCCTGCACTGACTGTACCATCAATAAAATTAATATTTCCAACAAAATATACTTCTGTCTTCAATATTCTTATGATTATCATTAACAGTTAAATCAAATTTAGACTCATCACTGAATATAATTGATTCCTATTGTCTAGATGTCCAGTATACATTGCCTGTGTATATAAATGGAAAATGGTACAAGAACCATTTTAACTGTTTTTTTTTTTTTTTAATTTAACCACAGATTATCACTTTATAAAAATTCAAGCCCATGAATTTACTTTCCAGTACATTCCCCAGACACACTCTTTCCTAATATCACGAACCATTTTTCGATTATATCTCGTGGATTAAGATTCTCCGGTTTAGATGACTAATTTTCAATAAATCTCGGGTATCTCGATAATTTTTTTAGTTTTCGATTGACTATATCCAACTGTAGACTTTGCAACTTTAAAAGTTTCAGAAATTATACAAAGTGAATTTCCGTTATTACTGGCAGAAATTATTAAATGTCTAATATCAGCACTTACTTGCCTGCCACACGTCATCGTCCAGAGATTATCACAACTAAATTGCTTTATTTTCATGGAAACAATCAATTCTTATTATTTTATGTAAATAACGGTATTTTTTTATTCTCAAATCTCTCTAATTTGCGATTAGACAGTGGTGCTTGAATTTATTCTGTCATATCATATTTATTTTGAACTGAAAAATTGGCTTTATTATGTTATGTGAATAAAATTTTGTTTTCAATTAAAATTTTAAATTTTCCAAACTTCTAGATATTTCCAACATTTCCAAATTTTCCAAAAATTCTGTCATTTTGCTAATAAACCAAGCTATCAAATAAGTGTGATAACTTGTATTGAAACAGTCGCTAAGTATTTTAAAAAATTTCATCAAAATGAAATATTTTTAAAATTTGAAGTGTCCCAATTAAAAATATGGTTAAGGTAGTTATGTAGTTTAATTTATTTGTTTAACATATAATATAACACAAAAAAAAATATGAAGCCATAGTATACGAAGAAATAGTAGACCAACGAAAATCAGAATTTTTATCAAGGACTAATATAAAATAATGTGGCCGGAATATTAATTAATGATCCTTAATACCCTTAAACAGGTGTTATTTTTTTTTTAATTACAAAACATATTTCAATTAGTCACCCTGTATACCCTGTACCACACTATTTTTTTGTTTAAATTCATTTTTTATTACTTCGCCAGTGTCCAATAACTTTTTTAAAGAATATCAAATCCAAATAAATAAAAAAATTATTATATTAAAAGAAACTGTATTTTGCAATCATCCATCCATTTTATTCCATCAGTATCTATGTTTAGTTGAAAAGGGATAAAAAGAATAACAAACACTGAATTTACAATAGATAATAAAACCAACAAAATAAAGTTTTACAAAGTTATGAATTTTGTCAGAATAAGGATAATAATATCTAAAAGATTTCAACAAAAAAGGCAAAAATTCTAATACAAATATTTCGATTTGTTGGCTTTGTCATAAAAAAGTCCCCAAAGAATAGAAGATTTCGGATATACAGTTTTGTTATTTTTATATATTTAAACGAAAAAAAAAAAAAAAAAAAAATAAAGAAAAACAAAAATATGAAAAGGACTAAAAAAAATTGCAGTTACGATTATTTTTGTTCAAAGGACATTGAATGATTTTTTATTCAATTCTATTTTTTTTTTTTTTTTTGTAAAGAAATTTGAGGAGAATTTTGTATCATAAACATATATCTAGGTGTTTTAAAAATACAGTCAATTCCAAAATTATTGACTATAATTAAAAATATAAAATGTCAAAATTAACTTATGTCTTCACATATTTAATCTGTATATATATATATATGTATAGTATCATGAATATCCTTTTATACCAAATCACTATTGGTATAGTCAAATGGAAAAATGCTATTATTGAGGAGATCTGTACAATGTATATAGAACAAATTTGCTGTGGTTCTGGCTTATTCCATCATGGGGTATAGTGGATGAAATAATAGCCAAATGTTGTAACGAATGAAATCGATGGAGACGGAACTGAAATCGGCCTCAGCTCAGCGGATAACACCATCCGTATGCTTATAAAATAGGTTTACTGCTATATTGATAACATGAATTGTATAAAACTTAGAACAGGAGTTAAACAAGACTGCAAACCCCACGGCTACCCATAGTTTAACATATTATTTGATGAGATTATTAAGAAAGAGAAAACCACAACCAGAGGAATAAAATAGTCTCTAACATACATTAGAAGTTGGTCTCAAAATCAATACTAATAAAGCAAAATGTCTCATAAATACCGCAAGAAATACTACCCCCGTCATTACAATCAACAACGAAGTGATAGAAGATGTCACCTTGAATGCAGGTATCTTGGTAGTATAATTTCTAGAAGTGGAGGTACAGACATGGAAAATCGATTAAAATTAGCCAGAATGGATTTCGGAGTATTTTGGGATGTGTGGAGACAACCTCACATTGCCAGGGGCTCTAAACTTAGAATATATGATGCCTGGGTGAAATCATCGGAATTGTATGGCAGCGAGAAATTGCTAATAAACAAGAATTATCTATATAAGAAAAATGCCAGTTTTTGTTAACATATGCTTGCGAATAATGTGAAAAATATTCTGGCCCAAAATAATTAGAAACAATGAACTCTGGGAAATGGGCAAACAACAACCAATATAGATTGGCATTCAAATAAAGAAGAGCAAATGGAGATGAATATAGGCCAAGTCATTAGAAGAGCTCAGAATAATATAGCAAGGCAAGTATTATATTGGAATCCGCGGGGTAAAAGAGGAATAGGGAGACCGCGAGAATGATGGCACAGATCAGTTCATAAGGACATGGAAAATAAGAACAGAACATGGAGTGAAATTAAATACCTAGCGCACAACGGAGTCAGATTAAACAGCTTTGTGGAAACCTTATGCTCCAGAAGGGAGTGAAGCAGGAAAAAACTGCAATATTGACACGATTACCAGAAGAAATCAGGAAAATGAAGAAATGAAATATGTGTGATCTGAAAACAGTTCTGGGTAGAAATCCTTTTTAATAAAATGTTGTACGTACTGTCGGCAGTCACTACTACCTTACCTACCTACCTAATTAATATAGTAAAAAAAAGAAAACAAAACTAGTTACCTAGAAAGTAACTAGAAAGATACCTCATTAATGGGATGGGATTTCACAACAATTATAACGATGAAATAATTTTGGCACAGACTGTACTATATTATATATATATATATATATATATATATATATATATATATATATATAGTACATTAACGAACATGCATGAACTTTTATAAAAATTTATAATAAATCAAAATGGACACCCGCTGGGCGTTCGGTTTGTTTTATGCCTTTAGAGAGCCTTCTCCGACATTGACTTTTTATCAAAATAAATATATATATATACTAATGCAATTTTCCCAAAAAACACAAATAATAAAAAAAAAAACAAATTTTTATGTCATAAATTTTTTTTCATAAATTTCTTATAGTGTCCTGAATTTTAAGGACAATGTGATGATCATATAAATATTATGTATTAAAAAGAATGTCCTTTTTTTGTAAGCAAAAAAAAAACACACATACATATTTGTTTTTTTTTTCATTTTATTTTGAACAAATGATTTTAGAAGTCCGAAAAAATTACCCATATTATTATCATGTGGTAAGTGGTAAGATTATTAGGTTATAAAGAAAATGTGTCGTGTCATGTGTAGAGTATGCGATTGTTATAGATATGAGTATATGATGAAGTAATTTATTGTTAACCTTAAAAATATAGGCTGTTAAACTATAGACAGCTTGCTTAGGAATTTTAAAGCGCTGCTTAGATTTATAATGAAATGTTTGGAAAAAGGTGATTTTAATCAAAATAATTTTTTTTTCAAATTAAAACTATAATTTAGCTTTATCAATTTAGCTACATCTTATATAAATGGTTTTTCTTAGTTCGGCTTGTATTTATAGGGTTGAGCCTGATTTATAACCATATTATACACGTCTTGATTATCAACTTTCGATATAGTCTCCCCGGTTGACGGTTATTTTATAATCTGGCATCTGGCTGGTAACCTTAAAGTTACATGGTCATTGCATTTTTATCTTTTAATTCTCAGCCACCTGACCACCTGTAAAATCCTACACACTTCACTTGACGGAATTAGGGTTGGGTGGGATTCTGTTTCTAATGGTAAATCTTGTAGTTCGAAGAATGATTTTTATTTTACTTGTATATTAACTCTGACTTCTGCTATACGTATGTAATAACTGGACAAATGTATGCTTTTGACCTTACCTTCTTGCTTCATTAATCTATTGTTTCATCTGACATTTTTTAAGCCTGAAAATGTTCGCTTTATCATGGGTTTATCATGGGTTTCTTGGCCAGGAATATAGTTTTTGGCATAGATAATATCTTGTTATAGTTTATTTAATTCATTTTTGTTATAGAGCTAATATATAGTGTCCACAAAAAGAAATGTTGCATTTGACCAATACATTGAAATATTACTCTAGATATATAAAGCTCTTGATATATACGTGCTAGACCACATTTCCAAAAAAAAAATGTGAAGCAATTAACTTTTTAGAAAATATCTGAAATATCTTCAATACGTGGTTTGAAATTTTTGAATTTATATCTCAAAAATTGCTGATGTTCCTGCTGAACTGAAAGCTAAAATCTTATCTCTAAAAATTATTATTAATATTTTTTATCAAATATTTTAAGAGTAATTTTAAAAGAGGTTTTATAATTAATATGCGACTGCTTTTATACTTTTTTTTAAGCTGCTAAAATATAAATTGTTCGTAGATACCAGTCCGGAATAGCTTCGGAATTGTTTGTTTATTAAACAATTACATATTATTTTTTTTAAACAACATAATTTTTTTCAAACTGCATCTAAGTACATGGAGGAGTATTAAAAGATGAACAAATATACAATTGTTACACTCAATTCATGACCAAATGTGTGCCGTGTATGTATATTTAAGAAAAGGTTGAGAGATGTAAAACTTCTTCTAGCTTAAAGATTTCAAACATTTCGCCGTTTTTTTTTTGCAACTGCAAAAATTTTGTCATGCCCCGAAAGTTCTATTTTTATTTATCCCAAGAATTTTGGTAGTTTTGATCATATGCGGTATTAAGATCGATTCATTTTTTTTAATATTAAGGCGGCTCTGGATTTTGGAAATGTTGAATTGTCTATTTACATTACCCCAATTTTGAATTTTTTTCTTAAACTTTACTTTAAAAACTAGAGATGTTGTTTCATTCTCTATGAAAAAGCATAGTAATAAAATCACACTTCTTGTTACATTACGGATCTTCGTTACATTTTATCTCCGGACGAAAAGCTTGCACTACTTTACTTTTACTTTTGAATTTCTAGCATTTGACTCGATTAAACAAAAGCTTGAAAGTGGATTTAAATTTAATGTCTGCAGTTAAGCTTATCAAAAGCTACCTTAATTACAGAACCCAATCTGTCACCATTTGTAGCATCAAATTGAACCACCTGGAAGCAAAGTGTGGTGTTCCTCAGGACTCCATTTTGGGACCGCAATTTGCAATTTTCATACATGATCTCATTTTCAGTCAAAAGTATTAGAAGACTATAATAAATAGCATACGCACCGTTATAGTTGAATCCACAATCAGCAAATAAATCAATACCAAAAAAGCAGCAGGTTACTCGATGGTATTTCAGGTAGAATGCTATAAGAGCTCCCAGGCTGGCGTAGCTTTTAAGAATATAACACAAATTTGCAATGCCATTTTCAGAATAAATTATTTTCCATGAAAGGTCAACTCATATAGACCCATCAGTCTATTGCATGTGCTGTCTGTCAAAGTATTTGAAAAAATTATTCTGTATCAATTAGGTTCTGTTCTGTATCAATTAGGCTTTCAAGCTGAATTATATAGCACGTTCCAGCAGGTACATAAAATAGCTGCTCCATATAAAAAAAATATTTAAAGAAGAAAGTTCTGTTCAGCAGTTCTGTTATATCACTAATTTCTTATATAATCAATACACGCTTTAGAATTAGATTCATCTCCTATTTAATAGAAAAATGAAAAAAATGCTGGCGCTCCAAAAGGTAGTGTGCCAGGTCCACTTTTATACCTAGTATACACGTCTGACCCGTATGGCCCTATTACCGTCGTATGCCCCACGGATGGGGTTGCAGGACATTGCTGATGATGATATACGTCTGATCTACCGGATAAGAACTAATTTACATTCACATTCGCAGACGATACTGTAATCTTAGGAATGCCATTCAAATTCACATACAGCATATACATATATATTTGCAAAAACATTTGCAGCAAATACAGGAATGCCTTTATAAGTGCAAAATGAAGATCATAAGTAAGAGCAAAACTGAATATGCAGCTTTCTCGTTAAAAAAAGAATTATGCCCACCAGTTGGTATAAATCGGATAGCTGATTCAACTGATATATAAAAACTGATATGCAATCAAAATGACGGTCAAACACTTTAATCCATTGGAGAGAGGTTTACAAAACATTCCTGTAACTAGGCCACAATTGTTATGAATTGTCATTTTCATTTAGAAAATAAATACAGTTAAGAATGAATATAAAAGTATGGTGTTAAATCTCGACGAACATCTTTGACATTACTTCTTTACTTTGTCACATCACACCTAAACATGACTTTTTACCTCCTCACAATTGTAACTTCAAAATTCAATTCCACAATTATATTTTTTTACCTCCTTAAAATTATAAATTTGCAAATGTTGGTAAACGAACATATTATGTATACAAAGTATAGTTAATTTTACAAAATATATTTAAATAAAAACCGTTAAGATTAAATGCGATTTTTGTTTTTTTTTTTGGATTATATTTTTATTGCATAAAAGTAAAAAATAATTGTATTTAATTAGGTTAACAAAAGACAGCATACAGCAAATAAATGTATAAGATTATTTACCTTTGGAAGCTTGGTCATAGCTGTTACCATTACTATACAAATAATAAAAAGTGTTTTTTCTTAAGAATCGCTTAAAATTTTATTTTACTGTAATTGAAACAAACTCAAACATTTATTCGTACAAACATATGTACATGTATAATTTATTACCTACTGAGTAGTTCACTTTATTATGTTGTTGTTGAATGTATCCTATACCTCTGTGAAGAATATTTCAAGTTATTAAAAAGAATCGTAAAATAATAAAAAAATAAAAACATTCTTCAAATATACCGAAACCCACAACTAGTCATGTTTAAAATTCGCCCTAAATTTTTGTTATCTTTGTTTTGTTTTTCTTTTTAAATCTAATTGTATGTATATAAATGTTAGAGCAAATTTTCGCTATACCAGACTGCTACTGTTAATATTGATATTATACTGCTGATCAGTAAATATAGATAGGTAATAAGTGTAATAATCATGTCTGCAAAAATGACAAAAAAACAAAACATTGTCCCGAAGTGTCAATTTTCCCATTTTTATTTTTATTATTTTGTAGTTTCCATTTTAGACAGAATAATGTTAAATAATTGATAACCGAATTTACAGGCAGCAAAATATGGAAAATAATTGATAACAGTTGAAATAAATAAATGCAATCACAGTTGCTGACATTTAAAATTGAACACTGACACTGTATATATACTTAAATTTTATATTTTGTTTTATTTATTTTCAATGTTTAATCAACAACAGAACAATGAGTTCAATTACTCAAGACTCAAAACATACTGCTTTGTTTCAATACACAGTTAGTTCTCTTGTTGAGTTTTTATTTGTTTTGTTGTTGTATAAATGTCAAAACAATATTTAAAAAAACTTAACTTACTGTACCGCACAGCCAAAATGCATATCAAACTGTCGCAAAATGGAGCAAAAAGCTAACGATTTACGGGCTAATATATATTTATATAGACAAGCATAAATGATCTTGCCAACACGCTTGCTCAAGAAAACAGAAGCTATTTTAGGATTCAACAGAAAATAGATGTGCACCATGGTAGGGATAATAACTGAAGTCAAGAAACATCTATATATATTGAATTGTGAGATTTGACCAAAAGCAAACTATACAGAATATGTGAAGTAGAAATTTAAAATCAAATATATGACTCCAAAGTAGTAGTTTCCTAAAACGGACATTCAATAAAATTCGTTTAGTACAATTATACAGAAATACCAATCGTAACTGATGCAGGAGTAAAAGCAAAAGCCTTTGCAATTCACCTGGAACGTGTCTTCACGACATAAGACGTCGCGCTTACATAAATCTCTCCATAAAATAAAAATGAATAAATAAGCAAGTATAGTGTATTCAAGCAGTTGTAAATTCATAAATAATATTAAGATAAGAAGATTAGGTCGTGAACAAATATAGAGCCTAGAATACAGAACTAACCGAGCTAAACTTTACTAAAATTCGCCTATATACTCATAGTTTCATTTAATTCATCTTACTAACTTTGGAATAGTGGTAGTCGTAACACTTTAATTGTAGTAGTTGTCTCATGATTGCACTGATTTAATCATAAAAAACATGAAACATTAGTTTCTTTCCCGCAAGCTTAGAATTCAACTTGCTAGTAAATAATTTTTTTATATGGTGGATAAGGATAGTCAAGACGCAATCTTTCCATTTTTTACTTTATTACTATAGCCTAGTATATAATTTTGTTTATATATTTGTTTATATAATCTTCCCATTTTTTACTTTAGTATCATTGGCTTTAGAAGATCAAACACTTATCAGTTCTTCCTCCTTGGAAATGCTTGTCGTGAAATACGATTTCAAGTTATAGATTTTCTTGTCTATTTAATAATCAAATCATCTTGTTCTATCTATAATGTATAAATCCGCTAATAATGCCTGTAAAACTTTCCACCTCAGCGAATTAAAACAAAGAACAGTGAGAGGAACCCCAAAAAATTAAAGGTAAAATTTTTTCAAAACATTACCGCAAAGAATTACGAATTAAATAATTTTTGTGCCAATCTTTCAAATAAATCATTTATAGAAAAATATATCCAAGTTTTAAACCTATATAAGGAAACTATATATTTAATATAGAACAATATATAGCAAAACGTTCTATAATAAATGATCATAAAATCTATAAAATATGAAGCTTTTTTCAATTAGAAGTATTTTTTACAATTAAACAATTGAAATTACCCAAAAAAAGTACCTGTTAAAATTTTTAAATTTCTTTGGTTTGTGTCCTTGGATTAACCACCTCGAAATATTTTTAATTAAACAATGCAGGCTTATTTTCAAGTTGTAAAGCAAAATATTGGTAAGCAAAAAAATATTCCTATTGTTGTCATGATTGTAAATCTTGCTTTGGCGCCTTTGAAAATTCTATAGATTTGTTAAAAATCGTTCTTGTAACGAAAACACCAGAAGAATGCCTATTATATAGAACATATCAAGGGCAATATTGACTATTTCTTCAGTTGGTGCTGAAATTACAAAACTAACATTTTATTCATTTCCGTATGGTGTCTTCGTTGTATACCAAAAAACTTTTTAAACCGTAATGGACAGTGTTGTATATCGGTGAATCTATGGAGGTAACAATAAGAAGATTAGAGAAATACCAGATGTAACAAAAATATTATGCTTACATTCGACGAAATGTTAAGAAAAATCTATTATTTTGCGGAAATAGAAAAATTTAGTTAAACATTTAAATGAAGAGGAAAGAAATATTTTTTAATGAACAACCAGTGAATATTACGTCGGGAATAGGTAGCTTTATACGCCGGCAATAACTATTATAATGAATAATACAGATATTGTAAAATTAGGTATTGGTAGGACTGAAAAATTATTCATGATTTATACCAATTCTAATAATTGAATGTGATTTAAAATTTGCACCAGTCAAGTTAACCTGAATTTAAGATCAGCTTCAGACACAATGTTTATTTAAATTTAAAAAATAAAATAAAAGTATTTATCTGAATATGTAATTTTCAGGACTTGTACAATAGAGGTAGTATAATTTTTAGTTTTCAAAATGCCCTCCTTTTGTAAGGACATTATTTAATTGCGCTAAAATATTTCTAATACTGATCATATGTCTTAAAATGTAACATAAATGTAGTTTTAAGTAACATATTAGACAATTGTCACAGCTATTGTGTATGTCAATTTTTGAACAGTTTGCAAAATGGTGTACAATTTTCCTTCTGTAGTGATGTACAATTTTAAGTGACCGTTACTGTATTATGTAAATACAAATGCATACATATTCAATTATAAGTGTTGCATTTGTTTTTTTCTTTGTTTTGTTTTTGTTAGTACACTAGAAAATCTAAGGCGATATTTTCCAATAAATTGTTGTCCTTTTTTTCACGGCCCCTATGGTGTGTTTATTTACTTACATAAATTTGTATGTATGAAATATATTGTAAATTTAGGTATGTATGAAAAAAATTGTAATTGCTACTGGTTTTTGTTTTCTCTAAAATTTCAGTAGAAATTTTTAAGGATTGTTCCGAAAAATAATATGAATAGATTATTACCATAAAAGAAGAATAATAAATGAAAACAAAACAACAAAATTTAACTCATTTTTTTGGTGCATGATTTTTTTTTTGTTTTTGAAAGGTTATTCATAAAAATTTCCTTAAAAGTCATAAATTTAAAAACAAAAAGAAAAAATTATATTTATTTATTTATTAGTTTGCAATGTGGAGTTGAAAAGTCGTGTTAATAACCGAGAAAAATTGGTAAATATTGAAGTAATCATCCGAATCTAATTGATTTTTTATGCAGATTTTCCAAATATTTAAAATAGATTTGCAATAAATGTGCTGTTATTGTTAATATTTGTTTATTATAGTAAGGACTAAAATGAATGTAGGAGTGAATATGGTTACTAAGTTTAGGTATATAAATATAATACATATATATATACCATATAGGATTTCGATATAAAATTTTTTAAAGATAATTTTCGAAAATTGGTTTGAAATTTTGATTTATACCAAATTATACCAGATTGATTATTTTAATACCAGTTTTGAATATTAGTTGAAATTTGGTATATATTGCTTTGTGATGTATTAAAATTTGATTAATGAATGTGTTGTGTTCATTAATGGGAGGAAGTTAATTCAATTCTAAATTTTCCATTGGCCATGACTGAACGAAAAGATTAGAGAAACTATATAAAAATTGAAATGATTTACCGAGAAACATTGATTGTTTTTCAGTCTGCCACATCATTTATATGAACTATCTAAATATATTTAAATAAGAAATCTAAATTATTATAGTTGATGTTTCATCTAACTTTTTAAATATTCAAACTAACTTCATAAAGAAATCAGCTAAGTTATGAAAGACAACTCATTGAAAAATTGGACATTTAAACCCAAAAAATATATACGAAATAGCAATTTGAAAAAGCTGATTCATCTAATATTATGTTGTTCGATAGCTATTCTGTCGAATATTCTTAAGTAATATCTCCAATTTATTTGTTAATTTATTAGTTACGGAATTTATTTGTTAATGTATTAGTTAATTTGTTAGGCACGGAAAGAGAATTACATGTGTTTGTTGAAAAGTGTTTGAACAAATTGGATAAAAACATTAAATTTACTGTGAAATATGGAGGGGAAAAAATTAATTTCCTGGATTTGATCATATATGCTTCTAACAACAAGTTGTTTTTTGACATTTATCGGAAAGAGACTTTTCCGATGCAGTTATTCCTCTGTCATCAAATCGTCCTTGGTCAACAAAAATATGTCATCTTTCCATAATTTAATATTCCAATTCATTAGCATACCATTAACTGACGATAAATTTAGAAAGGAGCTTAGTATTATAATTGACATTGCAACACAGAGAGAAAAGATTGCTAAATTGAGTATATTTTGAATGAATTATGAAAATTTTCCTACTGATTTTGGGCCAAGAAATTATATTCACGTTTTATGAATAAATTTTTCTTAAAACTGTGATTTCTTAAAACATGAATTTATTTCTTTAGTTAAGAATTGATTAATTCTTAATTTATTAAGTAGCTTTATCTGTAATTATGTATTTTAAAACATAAAATGTGAAAATATATTGCTTATATCAAGAAAAAAAATTTCAAAAATTTAGTACTTTATAAAAATATTTTCTTCGATTAAGAAACAAAATACTAAAAATTAAAAAACAATTACACAAAAAAATTCATAATTTAAGAAAAAATTTGATTGAATTATGTCTAATATTACTTATTTTAGTAAAAAACAAAATCATGAAACATTTAGCACGAAATAAGTTACTTTTTTCTCAATTCAATATATTTTGATAATATAAATTAAGCGTATATACTTAAATATTCTCTGAAATAAGGTTTTTTTTAAATAAAATTTTTTACATTTTTTTAGTATTAAATAATTTTATTTTCTTTTTTTAAATTCATTTTAACATACATACATATTTAAATATACAAAAAAATAAGTATTTACATAAAGCGTCGCTTACAAATTGTTCTTTCCATCTGGTTATTTATGTAATAAAAATCACATTAATTATTTCTTTATCAACTAAAATATTACAAATACTATACATACATTACAAAGAAACCTATTTTTTAGAATAAGTTTGATATGAAAGTATTGAAAAATATTATTTAAAAGATATAAAACTAATTATTTAAATCGGAAATTACAGTATAATTTAAATTAGAATCATTTTGATAAAAATATTTTTGGAAACTTTAAATTTAAGGTGCAAAATATTTTGAAACAACAATCTATAGTCATCATTGTTACAGCAAATTCGTTGTTATGATTTTTAAAAAATATAATTGTGGCTGTAAATCATTTTCTGTGTTTACCTCAATGAAAAAAGAATTTTAAAAATCTTCAATCTAAATCCACGCGTCTCCTTGTTGTCTCTGCTCATTCGTCCATTGGGTGGCAAAGCTGAACGAAGCTATCTAAGCAAAAAATAGTACCGAACTTCTAAGCGAAAAAGTAAAATAAATATTTAAACATTAACTTATTTTCTATTTTGAATTTATAGTTATTGAATGTATACACACAATTTAATTTTTTTTTAATTTTCAATTCAAAAATAATAAGAACGACCTTACCTTCTTTAGCTGGTATATTTTGCAAAATTTTTAAGGATTTACTTTGATTTAAATTTTTCGTCAGGACCAACACAGTCTTTTCTTTATAGCTATACTTTATTTCATTAATTTTAAAGTATAGAAATCTACTCCTAAATCTGATATTTTAAAAGAATTTCTTCTGAGCTTGTATTCATATTATTATTCTGTAGTATTAATTTTTTCTTGATCTAAATTCACAGCTATTCCTAATAGTAAAAAAATACTAGTAAATGACACTTAATTTAAATAGTAAAAATAAATTATGCATTTTATTTTATCACTAAATTGACTTACCATTTTGAAAATTATATTTCATTTTGTTACTGAAAATTATTAGTACTTCACATAAATAAAAACAAACTTGTTGAATCCAATGCTTTATTCAGAATGAATAAATTTCCAGTTTATTAAGCTTAACGGAGTCACAGGCGTTTTTTTTTAGCTTGATTATTATTTTCTTAAATATAAAATTTGTGAAAAAAAAAACTTAATTCGAGTCAACTATCAATAATTAAATTTTCAGAAATCAAGATTTTATTTTGTTTAATATGATATTATGTTTATGAAATTCACCAATTCTGCATATATTTCTTAAACTTATTTTTAAAGTCAAACACATTTAGAAAATCCTATTTTTAGAAAATAAGTCATAATTTGTATATTATTCAATTTCATGATTCAAGCAAAACTTTTAAAAGTCAAGACAATGTTTTACTTAAATTATAATCATGAATATATTTTTATAAATTCTGTAATTATGGTTTTAAATCAAGTACAAAATTTCATAAAATATGAATCAAAATAAATCTTAAATTAAGAATCGAATCATAAATTAAGAAAATTTATGTTTTCATAAAACAAGAGTAAAATTCTTTAATTAAGTTTCTTTTTACTAGTATCAAGATTAAAATTCTTAAATATGTATTTTTTCAAAATTTCATATATTATGAATCGGTGTTTCTTGAAATTAGAATATTTTTTTTCTCTGTGAAGAAATAATGGATATAAAAAAGGCTTGGTTTACAAAATTTTAAAATCTAAATATAGAAAATACATTTTTAATTTGATATCTCCAAAAATTGACGATGATAGGAAAATAATTAATTATAGAAAAATACCGTATATCAAAAACATTTTCGAATATTTAACAAAACCACTTAGGGCGGCTAATATACAACCGGTATTTTTTAACAACTACACTTTAAAAAATATTTTTGTTAATGATAAAATAAGACAACCGAAGCCAGAAAATATTTTAACAAAAAGTGGAGTTTATAAAATTCAATGTGGAGGATGTGATGGAGTATATGTTGGCAAAACAAAACGAACCCTCCAAACTAGACTTACCAAACATATAAAATCAGTATCTTCTCCTTATCCGTCATCAGGCTTAGCTCAACACTTGAAATATTCAGACCACTTTACCGATATTGATAAATTGGAATTGGTAAAGGAATTAACAGGTAGCAGAGTTTTGGATAAATATGAAATTTTTCATATTAATAAATTAAAATTAAAAAAAGCCAACTTATTAAATAACCAGTTAGACTTAACTAATGAGAGCCCGCTACTTAATAGTAATTTTTTTACATCTTAAATCAAATTCTGTATTTTGTAAATTTTTTTCGCTTACAAGATGTCAATCTTAGTTAATATAAAAATCATATACGTGTGTTTTTTAATAAATGTATAATTTTACTAGTAATTTACCAGTTACTATTTTTTATACTGGTATATATAATATTGTTCTATAAAAATAACAAATATAAATTGATGATTGTTTACCTACTATTATAAAATAGTATATTAATGCTAAATTGAATATGTATTTTTCTGAGTTACATTTATTTTTCATTTTGTAAATTTAAATTTTATTGTATTTATTTAGTGTTGATAATGTCTTAGAAGGATGAAACATGCCGGCTCGAATTTTATTTTTATTTTTATGAAAATGTTAAAATAAAATAAAATATATGAGAAAATTTTAATAATTTCTTTAGATTTTTTATAAATATATGTTTTATTAATTAGAATTAGGTTATTTGATGGCTAAGTGTAAGCAATGAACTAAATCTAAAAATTAAATGAATTTTGTAAAATAATACACAATTTTTTTTGTTTTTATGAACTAATGGTCCTTTATTTATTGCAAGGTAACTGGCAAAAAATGATTGCGAATAAATATATAAAAAATATAGGTACACGTATAATTTTTATGGATGGAAGTAATTAAAATAACAAATTGGCAAATATCTAGTATGAACTAAATAATAATAATATTTTTTTAATTGACAAAAATTGCAGTGCTTCTTGTAAATTGCAAACTGCAAGTAGTTCCTCTATGACATTGTGATCTGCTAATTTATCGATGGGGTCTTCAATTATATACATAAAATCCCCTTCTGATTTTTCTAAAGTTGTCAAAATTACTCTGAATAAAATTAGACAGAATAACAAAAATAGTGGATGAAATAGAAAAACCATCATGCGCTACATCATCCCCTACAACTTTTTCATACACAACTTTCATATCAGACTTGCCGTTTTTCAGGTAAAGTCGTATAAAATTTCATTAACCCTAACTAATTTCAGTAATTTTAACTAATTTTGACTAAAAAATAAAATTGTTACAATATTCAACTCTCAGTTATTATTTTTCTTACTAAAACATGGGTTACCCAAATATTAAATATGACTTTACCTGAAAAACGGCAAGTCTGATATGAAAGTTGTGTATGAAAAAGTTGTAGAGGATGATGTAGCGCATCAACACAATAAAAAAAAAAACCAACGTTTTTTACAAAATTTTCAGTTTTTAAAAGCAAAATTTTAAGTTTATGCAGTTATTATTCAAAAACGGTAAGTCTGATACTCATTCAACGTATACCGGTTAGCTATGAATAAGATGTTGCTCTAGTTTCAATTTCTTCTGAGCTGTAGTTGATCTTCTTTACACATGATTTTTCTAATCCGATTTTCTTTAACCCCCCCCCCCCCTCCTACCCACGGGTTTTTAGACCCCTCTTCTAGAACAATTTTTTTCCTAAAATACTCCAAGGATTCACCCTTAAAAAATTTTTGCTCTAAACCGGACCACCTTGTATATACTGGCCATTACGGTAGGAAAATCTGAAGCTATCCCTAAGCTTTGGTTCATTGTATATGAATGTTTTTATAATTATTTACATTGCTATTGCCTAGTAAGTTTTGCTTTTAGTCCTTCAAAACTATCTCCTTTATTATGCCGTGTGGCATTCACAACCTGCGATGTATAAAATATAAATGAATACATAAATGGTATTCAATTTCAAGGACTAATGCACAATTTGATATCAATTTGTTCACCTTACAAAAAAATAATAAACATCAATAAAAAAAATCAATTGTCTTTCATTTGTTGAATCGACATCAATTGAGTTATCTAATTTTAATGGTTTCCAATTATGAAATTTAAGTACATATAGTTTTGAAATTATTTTCATTCCATAAATAAGACAATAAATTAAATTTGTAATAAATATGAGTTCTGCAATATATCTATGTACATATATACTTGTTGAGATCAATTATATATGACGTATTGAACATAATATCTTCATCATTTTCAAACATTTTATTTTTTATGTTCCCTCTACATGATATTAATATAATAAAATAAATATTTTCTATATATTTCAATAGCCCTTAAATTAGCCATATCAAATTATAAAACCAATAAAATTTTTTTATTTCTTATATTTTTGAAATTTAACAAGAGAAAAAAAGTCATTTGCCAATTTCATAGTTTCTTTTGATCCTTTCTTAGAGTCGTCCTTTTTGTTTATTTTTTTATTTCTTAGATGTGTTCTCTTATGAAATGCGGTCAAGTAAAGTACAATAAATTGGCTGTTTTTTTTCTAAGAAACTTAGTATACATTTTATTGAAGGTCTGAATTTATATATATGTATGTATATATACATATAGACTTTTGAAACATCAGAAAATTTAACAAATCTTTTTATTAAGTCGCAAATAAACTTTTCGGATTTTTGATATACCATTATTGTACAAAAAATCTTCGTATATTTATATAATATACATTATATATAGTATAAAGTCCAAAGATTGTTTATACATATGTACGTAGAAGTTTTCAATTCTTGAAAAAAAAAAATATATCTGAAAATTTTAATGATGGTTACTGAGATTAATATCGAAAAAACTAATAAAAGTCTACCTGTTGATGAAATTAGCCGCTTTTTAACTATTATATATATGTAGGCAGAATAATAAATTGACCAAAAACAACAACAGCAACGGATCAACCAAAAGGATGAAATGCGGTATTATTTAGTCTCAATATAAACCCATATTAAGAATTTTAAATAAAATTGTTTTTGTAATTATAACTGATTCCAGTTATATGAAATGATTAATATATAAAAGTGAATGAGCAACAGATGACTAGGATTTAGAAAAGAATAGAAATACTTTATCTATCCATTATATATATAGGTAGTATGATCATTGAAATTAAAACAAGAAGTTATTAAAATCCAGCTGACTTCAAAACAAATTATGATTTTTTAAAGGAATAATTCAATTAACTCTAATAGACAAACACTAACAAACAAACACCAACAAATTTGCTATAGATGCCGTTAAAAATTTTTTAGTGGTTGTCATTTGTTCTTTTTAAAGAACACGTTCAAAAATTAGCTGGGGAAAGCTAGTTTGACTAAATATGATTTATTTTTTATTTTGGATCTCAAGTTTTTTTTTACAGAAGTTACAAGTTTGATCTTTTTTTGGCTTTGTATACATTAATGGGTTAAGTTTTATGTGAGATTTATTTGACTCTTCTGATCGTATTGGCGTAGGACCTAATGACCATATCAAAAGGATAGCTTTCCAAAAATATATATCTTTTATGGTGCATCTTATTCTTTAAGGACGAAAAGGACATTTGAAAGTATCCTTGTTGTTTTGATGTTTTTGTATAAAAACCGTTATTTCTGTCGATCTATTAAATATATATATATATATTTAGCTATATATTATAGAGAGATAAGATCTGTAGCACATTTTAACATTTATTTGATGAAAGCCTTCTTAAATAGCGTAGTTCCATTTCATTTAAATTGCTACCAGATTATACTTTAAATTTTTTTTTGTCGTTCATGTCATCCGAATGACAAAGGGTACTGAGCCAGGTTTAAATACCCTAAAATAGCATTTTTTTTGCTTCGTAAGGAATTGACCCAGGGCCTTAATTAGGACCCAGCGTCTAACCTTGGTATTAAACACAAATTTATGGTATATATATACACTATTTATACACAGGGTGTAGCTTCACGGTGATATTATTTCTCAGAGGTGTATCGATATGGTTGAACATAAATATGTTCCAATATTATCGCGGCTATCTACATTATTTATATTTATCAAGTAGTTGGATGAAGCTAAATTTTTTTTAAAAATTATAATCGGATTTTTAAGGATTAGTTATAATTTAAATTAAAAATTTTTAAATTGTTGTCGGGTTAATAATTTTTAATATTTTATTGCAAATATCGATATTGGGGAAGTAACATACTTCCTTCATCAGTGCCTGTGAGTCTTGATAATGTCTTAAAAGTACGAAACATGCCGATTATAATTTTTTTTTTAAATTAAAATATTAAAATAAAAAAAAAATAACAAAATAAAAAATATAAGAAATTTTTTATAATTTCTTAATTAGTGAAACAACAACAAGTGTTTTATTTAATTTAATTGAATATTTTATTAATTTTATAATTTTCTTAATTGTTTTTTCCATTTCTATCCTAATCCCTAACAGTTACTCCTATTTCACCTGTACTTTTGCAAATTGGCTTATATTAATTTAAATATGAGATCTATTTTCCAGCGGTGGGTATCAATTTCCTAAATTGTTGTTCAATCTATTATCTACCTCTGTTCCCTCGAAATTGATAAGCTTTCGTTTGTGTTTAATTTGCTTATTTTTTATTTCATTGATGATAAATTCGCTTTATCAATTTTGTGATGTTCTTCAATTATATGTTCAGCAATTGCCGACCTAAAATTAGTAGTATCTCTTATTCTTGCTAATTTGGCTTCACTTAAATGTTCTTGGAATCTCACTGTAATTATAGTAGAGACGAAGAAAGTATGTTGCTTCCTAAATATCGAAATATCGATATTTGCAATCAAATATTACAATTATTAGTGAAGGGAAACCTGACAACAATTAAAATAAAATTATTTATTAAATTTTTATTGTCTTCAGCTTCCTCTACCTTATTTTCTTACTCTTTCCGTCACGGGGTGAATTCTGTTGACCATAGTAGCTTCCACGAACATCCCGGTATAACATAAAGAGTATAGCGAACACAAGAAAGAGTATAACGCTGTCTTACTTTCATTTGTAACACTAATTTGGTAAAACAACACTTTCCAAATGGTTTGAAGTATAAGATGAAGTAAGATATATTAGTATATAATAACATTAGCCATGCATGACGTGAGAACTTTTCTCAGAAATTAAATTTTTTAAAATAAAATTTAATATAACCTAAAAAATTATTGAAATTCTAAAATAAAAAAAATTAAAAAGAAAAATTAATGAAAACAAAAAAAAATATTTCAAAATATTTAATAACGTTCATATTTAATAGATTCTGTTGTCAGTTAATCCTCGTGCAAATCCAATTATGTATAATTTTTGTTCGTTTTTCTTAGTTTGACAGCAAATACTATATGTTCACTGATTATAAACCACAGGGAGTTCTTAAAACGTTTTTGTCACATTGAAAAATAATTGCAAAAAAAAAAAAAAAAAATTGTAAAAACCAAAAATGCAAAAAAGAAAAAAGAACACAAAAGGATTCGCTAACAGGATTAAATTTTATGGATGTAGGTCGATTTGTTGAAAAACAAAATGTCGAATTAGAAATGTTGAACAAAAGATGTCGAATATGGAAAATTAATGAAAAATAAAATTTCAAAAGAAACAATGTTAAAAAATTGGCGGAGTTATGTCCTAGAGTCTACATTATACTTGGCAACTTCTATACTTTACAACTGAAAACATAGCAAAATTGATACTTTAAATTTGGACATTTGGTTTAATTTGGTATATTCTGGAAAAAGTGTAAAAAAAACCCTGATTTTGAATACAACTTTAATAGATATCTATATATATATATATATATATATATATATATATATATATATATAATATATAAATATATCTATATATCTCCCCTACGTTTTTTTATTATTTTATCCCTTATTCTAGTTATTATGTGCTCTATATTGTCAATGTTTTGTATTGTTCGTATATGGGGACCAGGGTGCAGAGATAGTGGGAAACTCGTTAGCAGATAAAAAAGCCGAATTAGAAACTAAAAGACCATTACTAACGATTATATCACTAAAATATGAACAGGTAAAACTTGACATATATACAATTTTAACAAAGAAGGAAGACAAGAAGTTTCGGACATATCTTTTAGACGAGTATATCAGTACACACAATGCACGTAACTACAAATAACATAACACAAACTAAAACAAGACAACTAAGGATAAAATTCATAAAAATCTAACTGGGTGTAATAAAGCAACCACCGGTACCTGACAGAACCCCAACATGATGCAGACTATAATATGTATAACGAATGTGAATCGTTAACTATGCAACACATACTACTGAACTATCAGAGCTTACAAAACAATTCCGAATAACAACAGAAATACTATACAACTAACAAGCGAACAAATCTACATACAAACAGTACGAGACACATTAATATTTCATGGTAAATGAATAGCGACATAATAATAAACAAAAAACAAGCCAAGAGTCTTGCATTTTCGTTGCACATTTATGAACAGCTGAAAAAAATAAATTAAATTAGAAAGAAGGGAAATCGGTTTTTTCAGACCAACAATCACAGAAATATACGCATGGTCTGGAACACCCGGTATATATATATATATATATATATATAAATTTTATGAAAAAAGAGAATACTCTTATTTTGAACCCAATTCTAAAGTCTCTCCTAATTCAGAATCTTTCCTATATACTTGTATAAATATTCTGATGGAAAAAGGAAATACCCTATAATATTTTGATTGGCTTATTTTGAATCCAACTCTCGAATTTCGTTAGTGATGAAAGCTGATTTGTGTAATTATAGCTCAAAAATATAATTTTTTCAATATTGAAATTCAAAAATTTTTTTTTTTCAAGAACCAGTTTTCCAATATTTTATTTTTTGCCAAAAAGACAGGATCCCAAATTTTATCTATTAAAATTTTTGTAATTTAATTCTCTGTGGTTGGTTTCATCTACATATATGTATGTATATACTCGAAAAGTCAATAAGTGAACCTAAAAAGGATAAGAAAACATAAATTCCTATAGATTATTTCCAAAAAAATGAAATGTACCTATTCTGAAATCACACTGCACCAATAACTGTTAGTTTATTCGTTTGCATGTGGGTGATCATAACGATTTGGTTTTTTTTTTGTTTTGTTGCTTTGTTATTTTTGGCAAAAACTTCACAGCAGTCTAGAAAATGTTAAAAAAACAGAGAATATAGTAAATATTTATTTTTATTTGGTTGTTAATCCTTTTGTAAAATATGATAAAGTTAAACTGTTGTAAAATATTAGTTTTGTTGATTTTTATTGTTGTTATTTTAAGCATATGAACTTATGTTTTTGATATTGAATGTGTATGATCTAAAGGTGGTGATATATGACAGCAACATATATTGGAATATTTCTATTGTATATCGGCTCATTTTTGATATAGCCAACCTATTAGCAATTATTTGACCAAATGCAGTTCTGATACACGGTGGACATCGGAAATGTATCCAAAAAATTTCAACCGATACAATGTACATACAAATACAATATGTCAAATTTTCTGAACTGACAATATTGGGCTGGCGACACCATGTACTTTGCTTACAATTCCGATCACTCTAAACATATTGTCTCTGAAATGAACGTCAAATCAAATGTCAAGATATTATACTCTTGTGAATACCTATATTGTGGATAAATTTTCAAAATAATTGAATTGAATATATTTTTGAAAGATTATATATGAAGATTTAAATTAAAGTAAATTAAAATAAAAACAAACATTTTTAAATTTATTTTTGAAACACGAAGTAAAATTTATTTATTTATTTATTTATTTTAACAGTTGATCCTACAGATAAATCTGTAGGCCAACTTTATAGGTCCTTTTCCCTTTCGAAATGTGGGCCTTTTTTTTTTTTTTTATTAAACTATATTAATTATTTGGTATATATTTTTGTATATTATATATTTATATTATTTTTTTTATAAGTTATATTATATCTTTATTAATTTAAAATTTATACTTATTTTTCTTTAATTTTTAAATAAATAAAAAAAAAACTCAACATAACTGTACCAAACTATACTGTGTACCAACAAATTTTCGAATAAATAATTTAACAACCCATGTTGTGAAAATGAGTCGCGGATGCACTGTAAAATTAATTACCGATCATGAGACAATGTAAACAATTTTTTTTGACATTTAAGATCATACGTCAATATGTTGGCGACGTTGTCGATACATTTACGATGTCACGGACACTAAAAAACACTCAGTAATATTTCACTTATATATAATTATGATTGTGAAGTCAAATTAAATTTTAAAATGTACTTAAAGAGTTGGTGATATCCCAGTTACTATTTGATCTAAGCTGATAACTGGAACAAAAACTAATTTGAAACTATAATAATATTCAATTTACGATTAACTAACTTTGAGTTGTTGGTTACACTCACATAGAGGGAACTGAGTGAGTTAAGCAATTATTCTCAAACAAAGTGTAATTATTCGCGATTCTTCTGCAGATTGAATTTGCTTTTCTTGTTGTTTTCTATATATAATTCGAAGACTATGCGATGAACATTCCAACTATTTTTACACAGAGACTTAACATACACAAGCACATGCGATAATTCTTTAATTTATTTTATTTTATTTTTAAAAAAAATGTGCTGCTTAAGAAGCTTTCAGACTTTGGAGCGCGGGGGTATTATTTGATAGTAAGCTATCATTTCATCTTCATTATATACTCCTATATTGAATAAGGCCAACTCTAATCTGAATTTGCATTAAAAAATACCCCTTCCCATTTAAAAATCTCGATTTCGGCCAATTTCGGCGATTTTTGATCTTAAAAAACCGATTTGCGGTCCTTTTCGAAAGTTGAAAATACCACCAATCGATAAAGCACCCTCGATTTAGTTAACAAACTTATTTCTAAATTTTAAAATAACGGCTCCTTCCCCTCTTAAAAAGCTGATACGCATGGTCTGGAACACCCGGTATATGTAGGTACTAAAATCTCTTTACACCTGCGTAGTTAAGCGTAATTTGGAATATGTCAGCCAAATATGGAATCTTTTATACATCATACATATAAGCAGAATTGAATCGGTCCAAAACAAATTTCCTAAGATTTGCTTTACACAACCTCCTAATTGGTGAATCCATTAATATTACGTCCATACAAGCACAGATTGAATTTACTACATCTCAATACGTTTGGAAAACGCAGAAATGTCGCTGACATATACACTCCTATCATAATAGACCAGGGGATACGATTCACATGAGTATCATAATAGACTTAAGATACGATGAATAATTTGAACCGGCAACACTTTTTTTATTAATAAAATTTAGTACAAATTTTTAAATTTTAGTTTCTCTATTCGGTATGTGTTTACATTTTGGAATGCAATTTTTGAATTTTATAAACTCAAGTTAATGAAATAACACTAAAAATTGAAATAAGATTAAAAAATTTATATTTTGTTACCTACATAATTGTATTTATTTATTTATAAAAAAGGTTAAAGTTTTATTATTAATATTTAAAGGTTCAAATTACATTTTTGTATTTAGGTACAACAAAAATTTTAATATTTTAAAGCTAAGTAAGTATGCTGTTAAAAATTTTTGCCTGCAAAAACTACTGCAAAATCGTGTGTAAAATTTTATCAGAAATTCGTTTAATCAATAACAGGTGGCATTATTTGTTCATTTGACAATCAACAACGTGTGAAAATAAAAGCTAACTATTTATATAAATAAACCTATTAGTATTAATTAATCTATCTATATTATCTCAAATTATCTATTTAAAAATAAAATAAATCGTAAGTAAAATAAAGTGAACCTTAAAAAATATTATTTAAAAATGGAACCTTTAAAATTAAAATTTTTAAGATTTGCTTTATTTTATTTAGATTTATTTTATTTTACTATATGTATACTTCGATTATTCACTTTGTTTTACTAGATCAAGCGTTGCTTATTGTCTAATGTCAAAATTTTGCCGGGGAAAAAAAATTTTTATATACACGGGTATATAGATGAGGAGCAAAATTTTTAAGCTTAACACCTGACGGTCAAAACAAGAACTTCATTTTTTTGTTTTGCTCACTGTACTAACAGTGTACTACAAAGCCAAATTTGAAGCAAAATGTTTACTAGTATTTTTCTACAACAACAAATTATACATGAAATAATGTTAAATTTTTGCACAGCATACTAAACAGCATATACGTATAGCTTTAGGTACAACAAAAAACAATAATTTTAATATTTTAATTTTTATTTACAAAACTTGACAACAATTTACTTTTAATAATACTTTTATTTTTTAAAAGTAGCACAAAATTATTTAAAAACTTTAACTGTCGCCTAATAATTGAACACGATTGAAAATACTATAGTTTTTTCATGTACCTATGCCCAATGAAAAAATGTTCGTACTAGATTTTTACCTAAGCTGGAATTATTCAGAAAAAAAAAGCCAAGTATTTATAGCCAGCCACATACGACAACCGTCATTTTTTTAGTCTATCAGATAGTATTTTTAACTTAATTAATCAAATGGAACATTTCTTCTACTCAATTACTCGTTAAGCTCAACTATTGTTCTAATTCCAAATTACGATCGAATAATATGTTTAACTTTTTACTTGGATTAGGTAATAGGTTTATAGGTCTATATTTGTTAGCAATAGTGGGGTCCTTTCCCAGTTTTCTAATTGTAATAACTTTACCGATTTTTCAAGCCTTTGATGGAATTTATTAGTTATTTAATGCGTTATTTGTAATGATGGTAATTTGTTGTATAACGTTTTCAATTAAATTTGTTAATACAATATTAGGAATTCCAATATATAGTGGGCAGGACACGTGATTTTTTATTTTTTAAGGATTGAAGAATATCTTTTAGCGAATTAGTATAAATAGAAATTTTTTTGTTTGAAAACGGTTTGTTCTTCATTCAGACTGTTAGTTTTAAAATGGTTGAAGAAAACGAAATATTTGTGCCACCTAAAATAAATGCTAACTATGATAACTAAATTATTCCCCAATTCATTTTACAAGATAAAATCGAAGTCAGACGACGTGTTAAAAAAACCGAATATCGTGGTTGAGAAACAAGCAATGGATGAGTCGCCAAACTGTAAAACATCTGATAAATGCTGCGCAGAAGAGATTTAGAAATGTGATCACATACATTCAGTAGTTATAGCTGATATGCTGCAGTAGAAGAAGAGTAAGAAGAAATATCCAAAAAAATATTTTTGAATATAGCAAACAAGTTACTGATTCAGAAAAACGTTAACAAAAAGTGAATATGTGGACCTATTTTTTCATATTTTTGAAATTACAGAAAAATTTCATTAAACTGAATATTCATTTTACTTGCATAGGAGCTAGAAAATAAAATTTTTAAGTCGTAGAATTATTTGAATTCAATCACAAAATTGAAATGTGATTGGTTTAATATATACATACATATACACACATCTTAAAAACGTTCATTCCGAATGTGATTTCTTAATATAAATTTGATTTAAACTTAAATTGATGATAACGATGATGATGATGATGATAATCGTAATAACTAACTATATAATAACATAGTAAATTTTTTCAATATTTTTGTCTTTATTCCTTTATTCCACCTTATTATAATGATGGAGTAACAACAGTTAATTTAAAGATCATCCCTCTTAATCATAATTGTTATGAATATTTTCTAAATTATTATTATTTGTTGAATTGAATCACTGATGGTGTGTTTAAATGATGCATTTACGAATCTGACTATATATACACTATGCTTATACTTATACATTTGAAGATGAGAACATATTCCAAATACTGTATATAGTCTGTAAAGTGTGATGAGTTGTGAAATCTAGTGGAAAATAAAAATGAAAGAGAAAAAAAGTTCTACCAAAATTACATAGGTAGGTAGGTAGTGAAGATTAAGGTAAATTATCGTTTTCACATTCTCTTGTGTTTTTGTTATTTTTCATTTAAAGTGTATTACGTTTTAGGCTTATACTGATGTTTAATTCTAAATTAATAATCTTAAAATGTTGTTGAAATCTATCTATCCATGTACCTATACAGTCAGATAAATATAATGCCTGGAAAAGTGATTATCTGATGTGTTTTTCTAAATTTGATATTCTACACACTTTCTGACATACTTTCTTTGCTCTGATTGATTTGGGAGTATAGAACTTTGGTGTAAAGAAACCCAGATGCATATTGCAATTCTGAAACTGTACTTAAATTTTTTTAAATCAAATTTTTCACGAAGTACTTTATTATATAGTCTTTTACTGTTGCTATTCATTCTAATCATAATCAACAATATTTTGTTTTAGCTGCCCTTTGGGACTGTGAAACTATGGTTCAATTTCTAGATAAGGAAGTGACCATTCCAGTTGTTTTTGGAAAATAAATTCATATTATCACTCTTCCAAGAAACTCAGTACTAGAACCACCCTGTGCAATTGAGAAGGTTGATCAAATCGCCAATTGGTTCAATTTCTAGTAATCATTATTTTTACAAATTATTTGATTAGTGTATACTATATTACTATTCTACTTTAATGGCGCTTGCACTATACCTATCATCTAGTATAAAAGAGGAAGTTTACCTTCCAGGAGATTATGATAATAATAATAATAATAATATAGTCTTTATTTCAACAGAACATGAGATTGATTGAGAACAGTGACATGAGATTTGAATTTCATTTCCCAGGAGATCTGAGATTTGAGGTTAAAGAGGATTTAAGCTATTTTAATTGTTCTATGTTAATTTATTTCTTTCCCTTCATTTCTTCGTCTTCATCTATAATTTTTTATTATATTTACGCCTTAAATAGAGTATATATGGGTTATGGAATAAGAAGAAGAGTAGTTCTTAACCAGAATATTCTATACATATTATTTTTAGGTTGATCCGAAAAATCCTGTAAACGAATAATTGTATATTGATGTTGACATATTTATTTTGTATAATATTAGTCAAGTTTATTTATAGTAAGTATGATAAAAAAGTATTGTTTTGACATTGTTGAATATTCGAACCATTATATTTTTGGCTGGAGATATGAATAAAGATTTTCAAATGTGTACAGTTTTCCAAAAGATACCTAACCTTCTATATATGTCCACACGTAGATTAATGTAATGGCGATGGGGGCGGTAAATTGCTGTTTAAACCGTTTTTTATTCTAACTTTTAACAATCTTTATTCAATTTATTCTATCTCTATACTATTCGATATAATGCTGCCAGAATAGTTAAATTGCGGTATGTTCTTGAATTGTTTTCCATTAGATATGATATAATGGTTGTTGTACTTGTGTAAATTAAGTAAATACAATTTTTCATATTTATCTTAAGACGTATTTTGCTTCCTCTTCTTTAAGCAAGGATTTTTATATTAATCCGCATATCAGATATCATCATCATTATATTTAATCTGTAAATTGAAAAAACTACGGTGCAAATATCTGAACGATTTCACAATTGATATTCAATATTATTTTCTTTCAAATAAAAGATATTTAAAAGAAGAGGTGGCGAAATAAAATTTTTCAAATTTTTTTATTTTCCCATGTAAAAATTATTTTGGCATAAACACAAATTTTAATTTTGTCTTTTTTTTAACTAAGTTAAACAACAATTAGATATATAGTGTTCACGATAAATTGAAATGATTCATAATCAATTCATAATCAAACTGATTTTCATAAACCGAATATCAAATCTAAAACATACAAGCCATATCATCATCATCGTTTTACTTAATCTGTAAATTGAATAAAGTTACGGTAAAAATATATGAAGCGAAAACCGATATTCATCATTATTCTTATATAAATGATATATATTTTAAAGGAGATGTGGCGAAATCAAATATTTTTTCAAATTTTTTTAATTTGTCAATTAGAAATTTCAATTTAACATTCCACCCGCCATGTATAAGTCATTTTGAACATACAAGAATTTTAATTTATCAAATTGCCGCAACAACTTCCCCGATTTAAATTTAATTATTTTTAAATAAATTATTACATGCTATGAGGTTGTTGTTTAAGATAAATCAATAACAAACAATTTAGTGCACAAATGATGGAAAACAATTCATAATGAAATATTGAGAACGATATTTTATTAAACTTCGTCGAATTTAGTAATATAAAACTAATCTGTCAGTTCAGTGTATTTGTAATGTAATACCTAACATAATTAATAATAATATAATGTATACTAAAATATAAAAAATGTATTTTTATTTATTTTTGTGCTATTGAAAACGAACTGTAAAAAATCGTTAATTTAAAATAAACTATAAGTATACTTTCATTTTGCAAAAAAATATATAAAATCAGATCCAAGAAGTTCTAAAATTCTTAAAATTTTATCGTAATTCCATTTAGGTACTGTGAAATTTTTGTTTCCTTATAAATTTTTATTTCTTTCCTAATTTTCAAATATTGCCAATACAACGATAAACAACAACAAAATTGTAATAGCATAAAATATTTGCCTAAAGGGTACACAGTGTACTTCGAATCGAATACACACGGTGGTATAAGAAAATACACAAACAATAATTGTTGTTATTATTTTTATTAGACGGTACCGGTCTGTTGTATTTAATTTAGAATTGTTACAATTGCGCGTACCTACTTATTTTTGACTTTTATACTTTTTCTTTTGTTTTTTATCAGTTCCTATGGTATATAATAATATAATAATATCTACAATTACAAAGTTATATATATAGGTATTTACAGATAATAAAAAGAAAAAAAAAAGGAATTTCTTTAGCCACTTTGTCTGTTGCCACAAATTTAATGTTTATAAACAATATTGATGAAAATCATGACTTCTGGTTAAATATAAGTTTGAATAAGTGAGAGAGTACCTGTACTGCCTGTACTATGTTGTTATGTTTATATATATATAATATATACTTTGATTTTTGTTTAAAGCCTCTTTTGAAGGAGGGATAAAAAAAATCAGAAAGATAATGTAAAGAGCGTGAGAGAGTAAGAAGAAGGATGTGCGAATGCGTGTAAGAAAGAGTAAAGTATTAAAAAAAAAAATGGTAGTTACTTAGCTTTTTGCAGATGAAGAATATTCATTTAACAACAAAAAAATCCAACAACACAAATATTTTTTAAAGTGTGCTAAAGATTATGAAACCTTTAATTATTTACTATAATATTATTATTATTATTATTATTATCCATGTACCTATACTTAAAGTGAAACTCATTGTTTTGTATTGCATTTCGTGATAGTTATTATTATAACAGGAAAAAAAATATGTACTAAGCCTAAAAAAAGAAGGTGGATATTCGGTTGAGTGCTAACTTTAAGATGGTTAACAGTTTTAAAACTTAATTCGTAGTAATATGAAAAAAAAAATAAACAAATAAAATAATTAAAGTGTTAATACCTAATTTAATTGTTTAATTTTTATTAACGATTAAGTATATAGTATTATAGGTACGGTACACTACAGATTACAGTGGTGTAATATTAAAGTTTTTGTTTTTGTCCAGTACTGAAACTATTTTTTAAGTTCAAATAATGGTTTTGGGACAGTGACAGTGACAGTGCAACATAAAATGTAAAATACATAACAAAAAAAATAAAATGATTTGGTTAAAATATGATACAAAAATACCATTATTTGATACGTATCTACTTGTATGGTATGTGCATTGCCATATTATTATCGAAGTTATATCTTATTCTGTCTTTATATAGTGATATCTGATACCTGATACGAGTCCATTCGCGTCATTGTCCCATCCATATATATGACGGAGGATTATCCAATGTTTGACAAAATAATTTTGTTAACCTTGTCTCTAAAAAATAATAACAAATATAATTAGATATTATAGTCTAATACTTTCGTTCTAATAAAGTTGAAAAAGCAACTGCCACAACAATAATTTAAATTAAGCTTCCAATCAAACATAAATTTAGTTCTAAATCATAAAAGTAGATACTCTCTATTTGTATTTTCAATTACATTTGTACTTTCATTTAAATTAGTCTAAAACTAGTCTACCAAAATGGTAGATAATTAAATTCAATTTAAAAAAAAAAAAATCCAACATTTAGTTCTTTCGTGCTAAAATATTATATTTAAATATTTAAAGATATAGAAACCAACCTGGCTTATTCCGGTTTGAACTCAGGTCTATTCACTAAATCAAAATTATAAAATATCATTGTTTCAATGCAGTCAGGTGTATCGGCCAGGTATTTTAGAGATTAGAAAATATAAAAAATAAAATTTTAATTAAATCATATCAAAGATTAAAATACTTAATTTATGAGTTATCATGAATTTGTACATATCTTTCTCTCGTGGTGTACTACTCCAAATTTGAGCAACTTCACACATATATTCAATTGCGCCAGTATAATTTTGTTTCTTCTAATGACTATCTTGATAATGCAATCATTTAAATTTTTGAGATGGCTGACAAAATTCCCAAAGACAAAATCAACATCACGTACAATATCCCAAGGAAAAAAAAATTTCCGGCTTGAGCAGCATATGCGAAATAGAGAAAGAATATATTGAATATCTGCTCTGTTAATGCAAAGGGCTCCGGCTATATCCATCATGCCATTGAAGAATATCCTGAGTGCTAACTCAGATACTCTTCACTAGTCAGTCACTACATCAGGTAATGTCAACGACTCAGATATTTAATAGCATTAATATACGAGTAATCAAAATAAGTCCATTTGCAGCTGCCGTGATATAGGGGCCAGATCTACTCCCAAAAGTAATTAATTTAATCTAATCTATCCTTTGTAGCTAACTTCATCTTTTTCCAAATTTGGGAATAAATATATATATGTTGAATATACCGGGTGTTCCGGAGCATGCCTATCAGCTTTTTAAGAGAGGAAGGACCCGTTATTTTAAAATTTAAAAAAAAGTTTGTTAACTAAATCGATGGTTCTCTATCGATTGGTGATATTTTCAACTTGGACCGCAAATTGTTTTTTTAAGATCAAAAATCGCCGAAATCGAGATTTTCAAATGGGAAGAAATTTTTTTTTTTTTTGCTTAAACTTTGAATCCAAAACTTAGATAAAAAATATGATAACATGAAAAACAAATTTATTTGTAAAAATCATTATTTCAAAGTATCATTAATTTTAGTTTACCAAAGGAATTCAGCGTTTTTGTTTTAATGTTATTCATTTTAAAGAAAAATACTAAGAAAACAAAAAGGAATCATTTAACATAAGTTTTTTATTTTTTATCATAGAATCCGAATTTGCATAAAAAAGTACCCCTTCCCTTTTGAAAATCTCAATATCGGCCAATTTCGGCGAATTTTGATCCTACAAAACCCTTTTCCGGTCTTTACCGGAAGTTTAAAATGTAACCAATCGATATGTAGTACCTTTGATTTAGTTAGAAAAAGCTGATACGCATTCTAAGGAACACCCGGTATTTAAAAAGCGTTATGCCAATATAATGTTGTCTAACCTTTTTTTTCTAATTTTTCTCTTTCAAGCCTGTGGTAAATGTGAGATCGGTAATATTTGTTTTTTTCATTCGAACATCTAAGTTACAAATTCTAGTGATCAAACATATCAAGTCGTGCATTTGAACTATCTTTGACCGTCCAGATTTTACTGTATTAAGGAAGCGTATCGAAATCTGGCGAATTAAAATTTCGTGTTTCAAAATTTCGCGTTTTCGTGATATTTTGTAAGAAATAAAAAAAAAAGTATAAATGGAAAAAATACAAAAATTATTGGGGAGGTTTATGATGATGTTATACTGAAAAAAAAATTTTTGAATGGACAAAATTTTGAATTTTTAATTTTTAAAATCTTGAACTTTTTTTCTCTTCAATGAAAAAATCTAAAATTATATCTATCATCATCATCATTGTCCTGCAACCTCATCCGTGTGGCATAGGGCGGAAAATTATATCTATACAAATCAAATATTTCATTAAAATATAAATCATGCCTACCCCCTCTGTTGAATACAAAACATAGGATATCTCCTTTTTCCAAAATATTTACCTAAATTTGGTTTTAAAACGCGAGATTTTGTAACACGAGAGTTTTGAGTTGTATCGTAATTTTTATATTATCGAATCGTATTTTTAAAAAAAATAATTTATTAATTTAACAATTTTTACAAAGTTAAATTTAAATTTTCATTTAATCTATTGAGTGAATGGTATGCATTTTTTCACATTTTGTTTTGTTTGTAACTATATATTATGTGCCTACGTATATAGATATAGGTATCATTATATATAAAAAAAATGTACTAATTTATTTTTTATTAAGTGGTTTTTTTCAAGCTCTTTTCTTCTCTTTATTATTGAATTATTTTATGTTATATGTAGAGTAGAATATAATATAAACATTATAAACCTTAATTATAAATTAAATTAAAATTTATTGTAATATTTTACATATATAATATAATAGAAATTAGAGATCCCAACCATAGATACATCCATATACACATTCATTCACATTCACTTCAAGATGTTCTAAAGCCTCAATGAACAAAAATTAAAAAAGCATAAAATTTAATAAAAAAACAAATAGAAAAAAACGAATAAAGTAGGTGGTAGGATGGGGATAATTGAAAATTCCAAATTCCAATATACACTTGTACCACAATTAATATATGTACAATGGAATGGAAAGCATATACATATACAATACACACTTGTATATATTGCTGATCGATTGCATATTTGGATGTATTCAAAAGTGTATAAAAATATATATTGTATTAAATAAAATGTGGGTGGATTAATATCGATTGTATCATGTATATACTATGAACTAGAGGTGTTATTTAGTTATTGATAGGTATCAAAGTATTTAGATTTAAAGATTTATTAATTCAATATTGTACCCTCTTACCTACTCATTCACTTTACATTCATTCATACTTTATTATTATGTAATATTTTTTAATATATCTATAGGATATTTTAAAGGGATGAACAAAATTATATACCTATAATCATTATTTTATAAATATAGTTAACAATAGGTACAAGAATTGTAACTAGGTACATTTATATATTGAAAAAAAAAAAATAATCTTAAACTAAATAGTTTAATTTTTTTTATACATAAAAATGAATCAATATTGTAATATTAATTTTAGAAAACAAAAATATAGGTATAGGTACATACATTTTGTTGTATCTATAGGTACTTTATAAAATAAGAATTGATTACAAAAAGTAATTGAAAATAATTAATATTAAATTGATTAATTTCGAATTGATTACTAATGAAATTAGCTTCCAAATTAAATTTTGGTGGTAGGATACGACAAAAATATACAACAAAATTTTCTATAGAAATATGCTAAAAAAATTGCAGGATACCTATACAATATTAGATTAGTATTCTACAATATTTAGTTCTGGCAAAAATCAAGATGTACCTATATATATTATTATATTATGCATGAATTCAACAAAATAGGTAATAATAAAGTAATTTCTTTAGACTAATATTAGTATAATATCAATATGTGTTATGCAGTATACTCATAATAATCGGACCAACGATATTATTTAAAAATGTAATATGCACTGTTGTACTAAATTTTCTTGAAACCCACATCAGTTTTGATAATACCGGATGATCCAGAGAATGCGTATTAGCTTTTTAAGGAGGATAAGAAGCCGTTATTTTAAAATTTAAAATAAAAACTTATTATCTAAATCGAGGGCGTTCTATTGATTGGTGATATTTTCAACTTCCGGGAAGGACCGCAAATCAGTTTTTTAAGACCAAAAATCGCCGAAATTGGCCGAAATCGAGATTTTCAAAAGGGAAGGGGTACTTTTTTTATGCAAATTCGGATTCTATGATAAAAATAAAAAACTTATGTTAAACGAGAAATCAGTTTTTTAAGACCAAAAATCGCCGAAATTGGCCGAAATTGAAATTTTCAAATGGGAAGGGGTACTTTTTTATGCAAATTCGGATTCTAAAATAAAAAAGAAAAAACTTATGTTTATCGATTTTTTTTGTTTTCTCATTGTTTTTCTTTTAAATTAATAAAAATAAAACAAAATCCTCCATATTTTCCTTTGTTAAACCAAAATTAATAAGAATCATTCTTATAATTAAATTTTTCATATTATCATATTTTTAATCTTAGTTTTGGGTACCTTATCTACATAAGTAAAACAAAAAACTAAAAAAAAGCAAAAAAAATCTCATTTTTTGACGTAGAATCCAAATTTGGATAAAAAAGTACGCCTTCCCATTTGAAAACCTCGATTTCAGCAAATTTCGGCAAATTTTGAGGTCCTTCCCGGAAGTTTAAAATATCATTAATCGATAGAGCACTCTTGATTTAAATAAGAATTTTTTTTTTTAAATTTAAATTAACGGCTTCCTTCCCCTCTTAAAAAGCTGATACGCATGCTTTGGACATACCCGATATAAGACAAATGAAAATTAAAATTACTTTCATGTATAAATATCTGGTTTCCTGTGTCTCCAACTATCTCCTAGTGTGGTCTATAATTTTATAGAATTTTTTAATATCTCTATGCAAACCAATACGTATTTTGGGTTGATACCCGTTCTACCACTCTATAAGATCTATATAAGATTTTGCTATATATACAATATCAATAAGTGTCTAAAACTTGTCCTCGTACTTATTGACATTTTTTTTTCAAACTTACAATAGAAAAAATGGCACACTTTTCGAACAATCTCCTAATGTTTTTTTGACACGTATTTGCGTGTTAAAAACATAATCGTACATTTTTTTTCTCTTCTCCAATTCTATCGAAAAATATTCTTTGAAAATGTGTACTGTGAAATATTTTCAATAGGTGTGTTAAACAATTATTATTCAAAATTAAAATTTCAATTCTCTTAAATTAAAAAAAAAATTCTGGTGTTATTGTTTTGTTATTGTTGTTGTTGTTTTCTTTTTTTTGTTTGGGTGGATAAATCACAGTTCACATTCTCCTGAAAAATTTATTTATTTATTTTTTATTTTCTTTATATTTTTTTTTTGTTATTTTATTTTATTGTTAATATTTGGGTGATGTTATGTTAACGCCCACTTAAATACAGTTATTTTATTGGATCCGTACATACTTTTAGTTTTATGATTTTATTTTTTATATACTCAAAAATTGGATGTAATGATAAATTCTGTTTTAAGAGAGATGAATGAAAGGAGATGAGATGAAATGAGTTTCTTACGTTACGTATATTGTTTTTTTTATTGTTGTTGTTGTTGCTGTTGTTGAACAAGATTTTCTTTAATATTGTTTACAAAAGAGGCTTGTGTGATATTTTTAAAAAGTGATGGTTGAAATTGCATGTTTTAGAAATATTATCGATATAAGTATAATAAAAACAAAAATATTTTTTTTATTAATACAATTATAATTATAATAATATAAAAATACATCTGACACATCTGGTATTATCATATATACATATATTTATAGATTATATGACAATGAGTTAAAAAGAATGTTGGCAATGAATGTATAAGCAATCTTCTCCTTGTTTGTGTTCGTTAGCAGACGTTAAATACCATAACACCATGATTGGGTTTTTCACTTTATTACCTCAAATGAATATTTTGTATGCTTCCTTAACCAAATCACTTCGATAAATTCTTCAATATCTAATATCCAACTTATTCCTGAACCTGGTTTCGTTTCAATTTTTCTTTTGAGAATATAATCTTTATTGCAGCTTATATATACCTATTTATTACTCTGGGTGAAGAACTGATACCTGAAATTTTTTAGTTTATCTTTGATTTGGTAATTTTTGTAAAATTCATTATCCTATGCCACAACAAAACTCTCTCATTTTTTTACTCTCTCTCTCTACGTTCAACTGATTTTCAGCATTCTCCAATAACACAACATTTCGAAGGCCTTTAATATTTTTGTTCAGTGATTTTCTGATTTCAGAAAGTGTTCAGGATTCAACATAAAATAAAAGCGTTTAGATAGCATCCTAAAAATTTAATTATTCTGAGTTCCAATTTTGAATCGTGTAGGTATATAAAACCTATAGCCTTTTTCGATCTAAACTTTTATATATTTTGAAGTGTCTATCGTTGCTTATTTAGTTGATATCTGAAAATCTGCAACCACTTTGTTTTTTTTATCTGATGGTCATGATTGTGTTGATTTTGAATAATGGTTTGTAAGCAAGAAATATATTTTTATTTAATTATATTAATACGCTAATAATGTCTGTAAAACTTTCCACTCGGTGAATTAAAGTAAACAGGAACTAAAAAAATTAAATGTGAAGATTTTTCAAAATATTACCGGAAAAAATTACCGATTGAGAAATAAAAAAAAATTAAAAAGTACTAAGTTTTGTGCCCATCTTTGAAATAAATCATTTATAAAAAAACGCATATCCAAGTTCTACACCCATATAAGAAAAATATATATTTATTTAATACAAGAACCAAATAGCTTAAAATCAACTAACATCTTTTTTATCTACAAATGATGGTGTCTCCGTTGTTTTATATTATTTTTGATTGTACCTACCTTCCTTGCATATACATATATGTGTATCTACGTTAATAAAGAAATTAAAATTAGTGGTCAGTGGAATGAAACAATTGAATGAAAAGGCTTGGATACGAAATCCCCATACTAAAATATCTAAAGACGAGATCCCCAATGGAGATATTTATTGTTTTTGTATACAAAAGAAAATTTTAAAACCGAATGGATATTTTTACATCGGTAAGTTCACAGAGGTAACAACAAGCTTAAATTGGATTACATCGTTCCAGTTAAGAAAAGTTACCTAATTGTTTTGCGAAAATATAAAGCTTTGTTTTGAATTAAATATTTAAATAAAGAGGAAATAAAGCGAATGTAACGCCGGAAATAGCTATACGATATAGGTATAATTAAGAGTTCCTAATTATTTTTATTTTTGGGCTTTCGTTTTACACCGTATTCGTTACATTTAGAAACCCATTAAAATAAGATAGATGATGTTATTGTATGTATTATTAAACATAATAACACTTGATGATTATTTCAAAATGCCATATATGGCTTCGTATGAATTAAAGAGTTAAAAGGGATACAAAATATATTATTTTCATACATTTTATTTGTAGTCATTTTACTGGCTGGCAAGTGTTGTAAATGTATTGTGTTGTAAATATTCAACAATATGCTACAGAAATATTATTTGAATTTAATTTTCCACGGCAGTGTCGAAAAAAAATTTAATAAAAGTGATCATCACACACCCATGCATGTTCACCAAAAGAAAATATAAATCCCAAAAAATAACGGAAAATCAAATAAAAACCCAATCCATTTTTAGTTACATTACATAATATCATCTTATATTATATAATTATATATATTTATTTATATGCAAGTGTACAATCATTTAAAAACATAGATAGATTATAGGAGTAAATGAAATAGAAAATAATTATATTTGGGAATCGACGTAGTCCGTAGAATTATTTACACACAGATGATGAGAATTATTTTGTTAAATTATCAGTGTGTTAGTCAATTTTAGGCGGGTTTTAATAACAGTAATTAGACTAGAATTTGTACAATGTACCAGTTATGAAAATATTATAATAAAAAAAATTATTAAAATAAAAAAATTAAGCATCAAACAGATGATAATGATGAGAGATGTGATATCCTTTAAAGCAAAAATATATTTTTTTATATTATCACTTAGATTGCAGTGTGATTTAATTTTTTTGTTTTTTTTTGTTTTTTTTTTATTGTTTATTATTATTATTGTTTATTTGAGTACACAGTGGTGGCAATAAATGGTGTGATTAAATATAAAAATAGGAAATATGGATGTAATGTAGGTACTCATTTGGATTAAAAGTAAGCTGTTAATGATGGAGGTGGTGATTGGAAGTTGATGATGCTATATTTAAATTATTTTGTTTATTAAAAAAATTTTTTTAATAAGGTGGTTTTTGATTAAAATTCGTTTTATTCAGTATTGCCTTCTAAACATTTGATCGTATTGATTCATGTATTTCGTATATTTATTTGTAATGGTACAAAAGAATTTTATATTTTATATAGCTCTATTTATTTTGAATTTAATTTAATATCTTTTTTAATTGATTTTAAAATTTTGATTTTATTTCTTTTTTATTTTTGAAAATTTGTTTTTTCTCTCTTTTAAATTTTAGTTTTGATTGAATTTTGTAGTACCTACCGTTCAGAAATTTTATTTCCTAATATTTTTTTTCGTTTTTTAATTTACTTATTTATTACTCTACAACTATTTTTTAAGCTATTTTATTTTGTAAGAAGTGTTGCTTGAAACTATTTTTTTTTTATAAAAAGAAAAAGTTGTTAGTATTTTCTTTTAATTTTCTAGATATGAGTATAGCTTTAAGTACTTTGTAATGAAATACACATCAGAAGAAAATGAACGAATAAAAATGAAAAATTGAAATTGAATTATTTCTATAATTTAATCAAAATAATTTTGTAGTTTAGATAGAAAGGTACTTACCTACTTAATTATTTTTTTCTTTTTCGTGAAAAATGGTAGCAAATGTCCCTTCAAAAAAGGAGTACATTGTACCAAAAATAATAAGATTATATTTATTTTGATTATATGCTATTGCTAATTTATTTGTACATGTACCTACCATACAATAAATATTATACTAATAAATAGACAGGATCGGCCCTATTCGATTGGCGCTCTGTGTAATTTTGAAAAATTGCATTAAGTAAAAATTGATTAGTTGTAAGCCATTTCACGGTTACCCATTGGTGGTCTATTTCAATTGGTTTTTGATTTTAAAAACTTGCACAACATGGCTTCCATATCAACTTTCAGAATCAGACAAAACTTTGGCATCCTACTGTTTAAAGAATAGACAACAACAGAAACAATAAACAGTTTTTGCTTTTAGAAATTGAGTAGGTCAACCAAGACCATATAATGACATATTAATATGTTTCTTATTTATCAAACGTCTTGTGCAATTGCACAACTTGTCTCTAGGTCCTCTAGGCGTTGCTTCCTGTGTCTTCTTGAAATATTTAGAAAAAAAAAACGAGCTCATGATTATGATGAGTAGACCAGAATCGGGAGTATGAACGTTTTGTAGATTTTAACTTTAGTGCTTCGGATAGGAGCTTTGATCCGAGATGTTTTGACAAATCTGACATTCAAACAAAATTTGCGATATTTAGCAGGGATATTACTCTATAATTTTTACAGGTCATGCGTGACGTCGCATTTTGTAAATGGGTCATATAGGGTGGTGCGCTAGTTTCCGGACATGTATTGGTTTTCGGACACTTCACTAGTTTTCTTTAAATATTAAGAAATTTTTAAATAATTGACATATAGTTATTTCACGTTTTATATTCACTGTTCTTTTTCAAACAAACTTGTAAACAAAGAATAACATTTATGTAAATATATAAGTATTTAAAAGTAAATTGTTCAAGACTGTTTGGATTTTAAGTTCAAAAAGTGTTTTTTGTTAATAAAAAATTAGTGATAAAAGGCAAGGAAAACATTAGTATTTAATTGATTTTTTTGAATATTAGTGATGAAGTTGTTTAAATATCTTAAAAAATATGTTGGAATATTAAAATTTTGTTTAAAATTAAAAAAAAATTAAAAATCTTCTGAATTTTTTGGTGTCCGCATTTTAGTACAAAAAAATGGACACAAATCAGTTTCCGGACACATGTGTCCGGAAACTGAATTAGTTCACAAAAATGATTTAAACGTATATCAATGGGAAATATTAAAAAATACTATATTTTTAATGGATATGCTACTTGCAAGTACCTAAATCTGATTTATTTTAGTTTTCGGACAGTTAAATATACATATGAAACTACCTGTCCGGAAACTAAAACTGTTTTTATAAGTCCGTTTTAGTTATCGGACATACGTTATTCTTAAAGCTTTTCAATAAATTTCAATGGCAAAACCATGGCGTTTCATTAATATATCATTATTTTTATGTAATTCTTGATATTACCTTTTCATGCTTAAAAAAGTACAGCACTGAAAGTTTAACTATACATATTTTAGTACAATGTTTTTCGAGTATTTATTTATCAAATTTCTGGCCTTATCAACTCATTAAATGTGGAAAGGTACTACTTATTATCAGGAACTAAGCCTTCTTAAATAGCTTAGTTACATTTTATTTAAGTTGTTACCAAGATTATACTCTTTTTTGTTGACGGTCACAATTCACATAGATGCCCTTAGATGCTTCAATGTGATTGAAAAAAAACAGTAAGGTAATGGCAATCACAAAATTTTGGTGTGGTTTTGTCAAGAAAAACATTCTGCCCACTGTTACAAAATACATTTCAACCCAATAGGTATTGACTTTAAAAAGAGTATTTCAAATGTATTCAGAAAGTGTGAACTTTTTCCTTTTAATCCGGATGCAGTGGATTATTAAAAATGTGTTACAAACTATACAGAACAAGTATTACTTAAACAAAATGCTAATTTAATGTTATTCGTCACAGAAAATGAAAGTACTTTAAAAGAAATTATCTTCGCTGACAAAATTAAATATACGACTAAAGTAGTTTAAATAGCAAAATGTTAGCTTGAGAAACGCCATGTCAATTATGATGTAGTTTTGGACATAATAAAATTTTTTAAACCTAATTCGCCTATACAGATACAAGATACTACTTCAACAAAAGATAATGTTGAGTATATAATATTAGGTATACGATTAGAACGGCGAATCATTTTTCGTTGTTGAGCAATCCATGATAGACAAGATCTTACCTTTTGATGGAGAAATCAGCTCTGCAAGAAATATATCAAAAGAAATTGCAGAATTTTCTGTTTCAATCAGTAATACTAGTCCTAAACGACCTGAAAGTCCGAAATCCCCGACAATTAATTTGCCTAACACGGCCGATGTGCCATTGCACCCTGTCGTTATTACTACAGATAATTTGATTCCAGATAAAAGTAAAAGTTCTGTCACACCATCGACTGTAAGCCGATGCTTATCAGTGAGCTCCTTAGATGAACATTTAACTATTTTCTACAAAAAAACGTAACTTTTTTCTAAAAGGAGAGTAAATGATAAAGAAAAACTCCCATGCGCAATTTCATCTTTAGCTTGTCGAAAAATATTTACTTACAAAAAAATTAAATGATGCTGAAGCTATTAAAGAAAGAAAAATGGAACGGTTAAAAAGAACTAAAGAAGGTAAAAAGAAGACTGCTCAACGTAAAAAAGAAAAATGAAATGAATGTTCAGATGAACTAATAAGTGATATAGAAGTTGATCTTCTAAAAAATATCGAGTGTGACATGTGTAATCGGTGATACCACTTAAAATGTACATCGCTAATTAAATTATGAAGACGATGCAAAAGAATTTTATGTTTGTCTTAAATGTTCTTAAGCTAGTACGTATTCAAAAACTTATTTCAGTAACTATTATTACATGTTATTTAGAAGTATTTAGATATTAAGGTCTCTAATTTTATAAATGTTTTAGCTTTAAATATGAATTTATTAGTTTTAATGTTGATTTTTTTTTAATGATTTTTAGCTATACTTATAATTTCAAATATACCTGAATTGTTGGATATATTATATATTTTTTATTGAATTATTTTTATTTTAATTAATTAAAGAACTTGAATAAAAACTTTAAACATTTCAAAAAAAATTATTTCAAATTTAGTAAATACTTTGTATGTTTAACTTTTCTTTAGATTTTGTTTGTCCGGTTACTGAAACATTGATGTCCGGATAATAGATTTTAGTGTCCGAAAACTGATGAAATGGGCACATTTTAGATTTATTTAATAATAATACTTAAGTTTTATTGAAAAGATATTTTTTTACATTGTTTATTATTCAAAATAGATTGAATTATGAAAAGAAATCGAAGATATCTCATTACTACTGGTTTCTTCGAAATTGGATGCATTTAAAATTGAAAAAAAATTATCCATCCGGAAACTAGTGCTTTTACCCTATATCAGATGCTCCAGTCATTAGCCATGTTTTCTTCCATCCATCAGTATCCAGATATTACCTTTACCAATAATTTGGTGCATATAGTTGGCCAAAACATCGCATCCAGCAGGTGAATGTATATATTAACTATATAATTGAAGTGCGGAAAACTACATCTATTTAAGAGTAATGTTGGCTTCGTGACATACAAAAATATTGGATAATATTAGATAATGTGTATATAACATCTTTTGATTTTGAGTATGAGCTCTTAAAACATAGTTCATTATTTTGCTCTGAAAGGCTTTCACATGTGTATACCTAACATATTTTCATATGTAAACGGTGGACGGAATACCTATATAGTTTGTAATTTTATTATTCATATCCTGGAAAACGCTTAAAAGTGAACCAATTGATAAAATTTAATGAAAAATTACAACGAAGGAATTACGATTAGGAAGCAGAACCAAAATCAAACATAAAATTTATTAATGAACCAAAACCGAAACGAGTAAAAAAAAATTGGGTTTTCTTTTCTGGGTTATTCTCCGTATGAAATAAGGCCACCTGATGCCCCACTGCAGAGGTGGGGAACAATAATAATATTTATTTTAAATTTTATCATAGTTATATAGGTAGGTACTTACATCTTATTTTTGATTTTAATCGGAGATTAACTGCTAACAGTGCAGTTACTGAACATCGAATTCATTTTTATTGTCCATATCATTGTCCATGTCTATTGACTATAGTCCAGTCCATAACATTTAAAATAAGTAGTTCATTCCTTTTTTCTCATTTAACATTCTTTAATTATACCTACACCTACTTTTCATTTTAATAACGTGTGCATATATGTACATTGGTATTTAATACTATATTTATCCATAACATACCTATACTTATAAAAATCAAACCGTCGCTGCCACACTTAGTAAAATTTTGTAGTGTTAGTAAAGAAAAAAAATAATTATTCAAAACTTAAGAATTTTACTGTGGCTTACTCTTCAAAATTTTCTAAACATTTTCAATTAATAGATATGTAGGTACCTAGGTAGGTATACCCAAATTCGAAATAATACAAAAAAATAACCTCATTTTTAATGTGTGCGTAAATATAAAATTTACGCAGCATATACATGGAACATTATAAATTTAATTTGTGTAGGAATATAAACATTTCCCGGGATATAAAAATTTAAATTGAAATTTTTCATTATAAAATATCAAATTTTCTATCATGAAACAGTAAGAAAATAAAAATGTTGCACAAACCACAATCAAATCAACCAACATTAAAATCAAATAATATTTCACAAACATTTATTTCAATTGTTTCTTTTTATTCATTTAATTTTTTTGTGAACATGTTGCTGTAAATATAATTTTTCTCCACTCTATAATTATGTACAATTAATGAATATAATAATAATAATAATATGATAGCATATAATAATTATATATAAGATTTGAGTATATAAAATCGATTATTATATAAAAATTTATATAAGATAACACTAACACCAACATATTAGTATTTTAATTATAATGTAACTACATAGGAATGTAATTATATATATTTTCTTGTTAAGGAATATTTTAAAGCAAATAAAAATGATTTTTTTTTTATTTTATTGCTGAAGATCTCAGCAACATTTAAAAAATATATTTAAGCATACCGATAATTAAACATTTAAATATATATACTGTACGATATACATGCTATATAAATAATATGCGGTCGTTTTATTATGCTTGTATTCATAAAAATCAAAACATGTGTGGTGACTTGGTGAGTGGAGTTGTTAATATAAATTTACTCATATGACACGAAGAGTTATTTTTTGGTGATTGAATTTTTGTTTTGTTTTGATTTTATTATTATTTTTTTTTAATAATAATTTTGTTGTTGTTTTTGGTTTTACATTATATATAGGAGTTTGATTCTATATTCAATAAAGTAGCTACATACATGCATCATATTTCTAAACATTATTATTATTATTATTATTATTATTATTATCAACATGCATGCATGTAAATCTTAACATGTTTATAAACATTTTATATAAATATTGAATTTGACTATGTTGCTAATCGTTTAAGTAAAAATTTTTTTTTTATTTTTTCGAGCTGCTGTCATTGGGTTATAATTTTAGGTACAGATAAATAAATCCTTGGATAAATATATATCTGTACAATATATTTATTTATGGCGACATATAAATGTGTATGAAAATTTAAAATATATATGTGCATCTCTATTTGTATATAGAATAATAATGTGTAAATAAAATAAGTAGTGCAACATATTAAAAATTATTTTTAAATGTATGTTGGAGTTAAATTATGATGTGTTGTGTTGTTATGTGTAAATAGATATTGATATATATATATGGAATGAATCTCTCTATTCTCATTTGCAAGCAAGAGTAAACAATAATAAACAAAAGTTTGGGTAGTTGCGAGAGTTTTTGGTCTTTAGAGAATTAAAAAAAAAAGCAGCAACAAAAATGAAAAATATATTTTTTATAGCACCATCTACGACGAGTACCTAAATTTACTATATACATTGTTGTTGTTGTTATTTTTATATTATTATTATTTTTGTATTGTTTGAATTTTTCAATTTGAACTGTGCTATGTTGTAGATTTTTTTTTGTTCTTCTTGTTTTTTGGTTTTTATTTAATTTTCTTTTTTTGATTTTTATGTTGCTCTATACTTTTGGTTTGGTTATTCTGTATGTATCTATCTTTTAATAAATTTATATAAATACCATTGTATATATTAGATGTAAATATGTATGTATTATGTTGATGGTGCTGCTGCTGCTGCCGAGGGCAAAAATAGAGTTACAGAAAAACATAAAAAAGAAAAAATCAGTTTCCGTTCAACCGTTTCGGGGTTAAAATCATAATTGCTGTGTTGAGAATAAAAAAGAACAAAAAAAAAAAATAATTATAATATATAAAAAAATATATGTATTAAAATAAATAAGTAATTATAATTTTATAAAATAATAACGAAATTGAAAAAAAAAACAAAAAACTATTAGAAATTAAATGTGAAATAAAAAAAAAATAATTATAAAAAATCCGTCGTCTAAATTATTTTTAAAAATAATTAAATTATATAATTAAAAATAAATATTTAAATTAATGTCATTTTATCTATGTAGGTACATACGTAGATATACCAATACATTATTAATAAAAAATAAAATACATAAAAATTGTATTTAAAAAATTATAAATGTAATCCTTTTTAATTATATATACATATGGGTATGCATGCATATACAATTACAACAAAGTAATAATAACTATACCTAATTAATGCTTTACGCAATTTATCGTTATCAACAATTCATTAATAAGAAATTAAATTAATTGTGTGTGAAAAATTATGAATTTATTATACTTCGGCAATTTATTATTACCGTTAAAACTACAAAGTTTATACATAAACGATTTAAAACTCAAAACAAACAATAATACAAATATAATTAAATTAATAATATTAAATTATTTTTTTTTAGTTTAACTATACCTCACTTGGTATATATAATTATAATTTATATTAATAAATAAAATATCCGTGTGCCTTGTTTCTAAATTAAAACAAACTAATAACATACATACAAACAAAAATAACAATAACAATATTTCATCAATTTGTAATTAAGGTACAAAAATCAAAATAACATTTAATAATCATAATAATAACAAAAAAATATATACTCTTTAAGACAATATACAAACATAATAATATTATGTATATATAATATAGCCAAGTAAGCAAACAAATAAATTAATTTATAACAAAAAGGAATTCAGAATAATTACATTAGAACGTTTTTTTCATATTTTAAAAATATACAAAATATAAATTATAAAAAAAAAGTGGTTCCTACTTGAATTCAGGAAAACATTAAGAATATAAACATTTATTTTTAATAAAATACAAATTATTTAAGAATTAAAAATAAGGAAGTTGTGCCCAATCAAAAGTAATATTGTAACGTCCTTAACTCTATTTCAATTAATTTAACATAAATTTAATAAAATTTATTTTTAAACTGTTATATTATATTGTATATTATGCAATAAATTTCAAAACTTAACTTTTCTTTCAAAAAATTTATGAATACATTTATATAACTATTCATCATTCATCATCAAATTTATTTTTTAATTTTAAAATCATCAAATCGAATTTTTGATTCTGTCTGAATTGTTAAAAGCTTCAAATATATCTATTATATAATAGATATTCGTATTAAATACTAACTAACTAAAGCAAAGAAATATCTTTTTACTTTGTTTTTTTGTGAAACGAATCACCATCATCATCATCATCATCACCATCAATTCTAATAATAATAAAATAACAAGAGAAGCAGCAGTAGCAGTTATAAAATAATATAATAAATGCACACCAAAGGACTATAATCAAATCAAATTAAAAATCAAAAATATATACTTTGTATCTTATATAGGTATAAATAAAAACGCGAATAACCGAACAAATAACAAAGAATAACAAACAAGAACAACAACAATCATAATACAAATAACACCTTGTAATGGTTAGTAATTTTAATATTTTTTTTTGTTAACGTTTATCCACCAGTTCTCCAAAAAGGACTATACAAGATAAAAAAAATAAGTTTTGGTGGCTGGCATAGTCTTTATTTATACACAGAATTAATCTGATCTCAACTTTTATAAATTAAAAAAAAATAAAAAAACATTAAAATTAAATAGAAATCATATATGTGATTTGTTTAATTAAAAAATAGTATGGTTTTTAAAGAACTGAGTGATTCGATATATTTGATTGAATTTTTTAATTTAAAAATGTAATAGTTAACTTAAAAAATATTTTTTAACTAATAAAAACAAAAAACAAAATTATTTAATGAATATTTAAAATATTTAATTAATATGTAAAAATTAACAATATAAAAACATTAAACAAACACAAAAAAGTGAATAAAAGTAATTTATTATATTAAATAACAAAAAACTACAAAACTAAGAAAAACAATTAATATTTTTGAAAATTATTATAAAATAAATAATAATTTATAATCATGATTGATGCTGCAACACCATTTAATTATGGTACAACACCACCATTTGGTGGTATGATAGCACCTAGTGCTTCAATAACTTCATCATCATCATCAACAAAATTAAATTTGGATTTAAATCGTAATACAATGTTAGATAATCAGGTAAATGATTTATAATATATGTACTTATACTTAAAGAAATAATTGTAAAATATATATCATATCTAAATTTAATATTTAGATTTGAAGCACTTTTTTTTTAGACAAAATCTTGAAAAGTAAAAATCTTGATTTTTTACTTTTGATTACGACTTCAAATTTAAGAATGTTTTTTTTTTACATAATAACGAATTTTTTGGGGTTGAAAGTATTTATTGTCAACCTCTTTTGGTTCTTAAACACTCTAACTGCTTTTTATTTGGTCTTGGCATATGAACAATTCGATATATCTATATATACAATAAGTTTTTCCTTGTTTTGACTTTTTGGTTTAAATCAACTAAAATTGAAATGTTAAAAACTTCTTAAGTTTTTCTAACCTCCATACCCAGAATGAAATTTGAACGCGACAACTTTTAATTAATAGTCATTAGATAACATATGTATATAATTACTACTCCATATCCATCGATTGTTTTAATCTGTTTAAATATTTCTATCCTGTCCAATTTTAATTGAATTATTATTCTGTGGCAAATGGCAATAATCTATAACTGCTTAAGTCGACATAAGACAAAAATTGAGATATGTATTGTCAAAATTCCGAGGCTTTTATGAATTTTAGTATAAAAATCAGCTAGACTGTATATTGCATATAATAATATAATAATAACTTACACCAACTTAAGTCGCTATAATATACATAATTAATTATTATCAATACATGCCGAATATTCTATAGAAAAATATAAGAGATTAAATTAAGCTTAGCGGTTATTTTGTTCAAAGCTATAACACTTTTCTAAAATTGACTTAAGCGATTGTGTCCACCAAATTCATTTTGTGATATTATTTTATACCTAAAAATAAATAAACGCTTATAATTTCATTTTGTTCTTATATTATAACTAAATATCGACACAGCAGTAAATGCCGTGCTCTTCTAGTTCATCTATCATATCTTTCTATAGCAGCTTACTTTGTAATTTAAAAGTATTATTCATAATCAATATATTTAAAACTTCAAATTAAAAAAAAAATATTGCGATCATACACTGGAGTTTTTATGTCGTCCCCCAATTTTTCACAGAAAAATTAATGAAAAAGGTATAATAATTTTAAAATTTGTCATATACTGAAAAGTTTTAAATTTCGACTTAAGCGGTTTATATATTATTGCCACAAAATATAAATATTTATTATTTTATTTTTAAGATTTTTGTTTTCTTTAAAAGATTTTGGTTCGCAAAATTTTTGATTTTCAGGATTTTTAATTTATTTATTTAGATTTTTATTTTTCAAGATTTTCGTTGTCAATATTTTTATGTACATGATAAATGGGTGGATTCATTTAGAATAGTTACTTCTTTATACTGATGTAGTTAAATATACTTGTTGATCTTATAACATTCTTAGGTGTCTCTGTTCTGAGCCAGGACATATTTTTATTATATATAGGTTAAAGCCTATATTAATCAAGCCTATTTCAATTTATAATACTTGTATTTTAAATTATATTAGGTGTTATATATGTAAGCTTACATCTTGTTAGGATGATAACAACGTGAATCATGATAATAGTTTTTAGAAAAGTTAATTATTTACCGTTAGAGTAAAATTTGTATAATTGTTAAAAATAGTTGAATATTTTCATTACTAAAGTATTTAATAATATATAATAAAATAGTTATATACATATTTCATTCATTCAAATTCAACATTTTGTCAAACAAATTAAACAATTTTTCATTCAAATTCAACATTTTGTCGAACAATTTCTTTGAAGTAATGTTGAATTTGATTAAAAAAATGTTGAATTTATTTGAAAAAATGTTGAATTTGAATGAAAAAAGTATATAATAAATAATTACTTTTATTAAAATAAATTGCTATGATATAAACATATAGTTATATTATTTTTGCTTTGGAAATATTTTTTCTAATATTCCTTTTAGCGGAATATAATTTTTTTTAATGTTTAGTTGATTTACAAATAAATAAATATTATTTTATTAATTGTTATAACTGTTTTATGTAATTAATATTATATTTAATAATAACTCATAACTATTTTACCGACTTAAATATAACCTTGACAGAAACCACCTATTAGATCTACTATATATAACTATATAAAAACTTCTTCAGTGTTTTGTACTCGACACGAAATACCGGGTTAATGAAGTTTAAAATGATCAGTGAAATGCCCTTTCTTGTTACTTCGATATTGAAAATTTATTTTATGTAATTTTAAATGTCCTGGAATTTTTTTGTATTAAAATATAAATCTGAGGTTTTTTCCCCAATAGACGTTATTTATAAATTTAAAATATTAAATCAAATTTATTTAACATTATCAATCATAGAGATTATCAGTATCAAGATGATTTCAAATTGAAAATTTGATATGCTTTTCTTTATAAATTTAATATTTTGTATTATAATTTAGAAATCAAAAATAAAACTCCTTATTTCAGTTGATGAAAAGACATAGATTGGTCTAAATTCTGTAAAAACAATATAGACATTGTTGTAAACACATATTTTCAAATAACTAAATTAAAATAAAAAACAAATATTAAAAAAATGAAAATTGCTCATTTTACGTAACCCAGTCAAAATCAAATGCTTTTTGCAAAACGAAGAATACAGATATATTTTTTAGAAATATATTTTCTATCAATACCCCATTGCATTTCAGAAACTATGTCAAATAATGCTCTCTATGTACTATAGAGTTCCTTTTAAAACCATATTACTTACTATTAGTTAAGTTTTCTTTTCTAAATACTCAACAAGTTATAGTAATTAATAAAAAGTTTCAATGATTTTACTAAATATTGATCTGAAATGGATATTGGTCTAAAATTATTGATGTCCTCGGTATCACCTGAATTCTTATTTAAATAAGAGTTTTAAAGACAAATTGATTCATCCGAAAATGTAAGTTCGTTAAATTTACCTAAATTTGTTCATATTATTTCTTAAATCTATGAAAGAATATTAGTTAAAATAAAATTAGTTATTGGACGAATAGTATCTCAAATTTTACTAAACAAATTTTAAATTAAATCTAATCTATAATCAAACTTCATACATGATATTCAATTTCAGTTTATAATAATTATTGAATTTATATTTATAAACCAATCGAATTCAATAAACTTATCTTTAAATATGCTTCGTAGATTTGAGTCAAGCTTTCGACAATGTAAAACTGGAATAATGTGATTTAAATATTGGTATCTTTTCATATGAGGTGTAGCAATCATTTTAAGAGTAAAAGCACTAATTTTAGCACATTTCTTTTATACTATAATGTATTTTACACTTCAGTGAGCGCCATTTGCTGACCTAAATGTAATATTTAATGCATGTACGAGCCTTGTTACTAACCGAAGAATATAGTATATCTGATGTTTCTAAATGTCTACTCAACTGTACTTACATATTTTAATAATTATTTTGGCTTTACATAGCTTTATTTTCTACACTAAATTGATAATTTGTGCAAGTTCCCCTTACTTTTACAATAAAATTTGTTTTAACTCTAGAGCTAAAATTATTCAAATGTTCCTTGTCGTAATTGCAGGTTATATCCTATTTCATCAAAATTGCATCCCTATCAAATTATGTTAAAAATGCTCAAAACATAATACATTCAATTTTGCAACAAACTGTGCTTCGAATTTATTAAGGGCCAATAAATACGACATTTAAATTATTTTATTAATTTCTGCTATCTTTATTAATTAGTTATTTACTTTATACTTTATCTACATATATTTATTATGTTCTTTGTGATAACTTTGCTATTTAACTATAGTATTAATTTAGTTTAGTTTGTACTATCTAGTCTCTGTTTAATATTTTTAAAACATTATTGGTAGTTGTAATTTTGGCTTATTTATTATAATTATGTGCATATTATAGATACTTGTCGTCTCAATGTGAATTGCAAATAAACAAATAAATGAAATGCTGAAACTCGGATTTGATTTAGTTTGGTATACTAAAGCCGAAAGCCTATGCAGCTAGTGCTTATGAAATTTGCCATAACTAATAGCGTTAAGTGGTCTAACACGTTTTGTATTTTCAAGAGTATTTGTGACCAGCGTAAGAACCCTTCCTTAGCTCAATTGGAAGTTTAGCAAACTCATTGGGTTAGAACCTCTCATCTTACAGTCATTTCGGTACTCAATCCAACTTGCAGCAGTAACCATTCCAATAAAATGAAAAATTATACGGAGTAATCGGTCTTTTGACTTGATAAAATTCTGTAATGAAACAAGTTGGTTTAACAAGTCTACTCCCATCATACCTGTTTTGAGCCATAGATTTTTTATAATATGTAACTATATCATTGGGTTCAAAATATTGTTATTCAAAATATCGTTTGATCAAAATCTTGTTTTTCAAAATATATTCATGTTTTTTAATCTGGCTATTTTGATATTATATATATCAATTCTGGAAAGAGGAGTATATATATATAATTGTATATATATAAATATTTACTTCCGTTGTAATATTCTGGAGATATTCTGGAAGTAAATATTCTCTTTTTTGAATTCTGTATTTTGCAAAATCGGCTACGCATAAAAATAATTAAGATAAATATTCTTGACTTAAAACGATATTTAAAAAAAAACCATATTTTGAGAAAGCGAAATTGCGTTTTAGGGAGCGTAACGTATCTATTCTGATGTTTCATATAATTGTTTTTTCTATTGCTAAAAGTATTCGTATATGCCTTAGACTGTAAGATCGTCTTCTCTAAGTCATTTTCCTTTTTTTTTAAGATATATTTAAATTATTTTCTATAGTAAATTAAGTGGAAAACCATTTTAATTTGAATTAAAAAGTGGATATATACTACCTAAACCGTTATTATACAACATTTTAAAAAATTTGAAATTCGAGTTTTTGTTTCCCTATACTTGCTAACTAACTATTGTATAATTAATCGTTCAATTCGGTTGTATATAATGAGGCCGTTTTAGCTTTTATCAAATGTGAACAAAAGTAATTTAAATAATTTGCAAAAAAAAAAATATTTAACTACTAAAATATATTTTTTTGTCAAATTTCAGATTAAACCACCATCACCTATTGAATATAAACCAATGCTTCCAATAACACCTACCGTAACATCATCTTTAACATCTATGTCAACGTCATCGACATCTGTGGCAGCAGCAGCAGCTGCAGCAGCCGCAGCAGCTATGGCAGCTACCCTAACAATACCTACAACAAACACAACTGGTATACAAAATACATCACCATCAGTATCATCTTTATATAAATTAAATATGTTATCACCAACAACTCCATGTCGTGTCCAAACAATACATCAACCACATCAATATCCACCACAACCATCATCCACCGGTTCAACATCACCAAACTCTAATTTATCAGCAAGTGCATCACCAACTGTTTTTCCATCACCATCATATTCATCATCCAGTTCATCAGCATCACAAAATGATTTGGCAAACAGCAGTAATAGTAGTAGTGGTGTTGGTAGCGGTGGTGGTAGTTCTACCACCAGCGGTTATGCAGCTACCTGGAATACTTATGCTGGTTTATCTACAAGGTGAGTAAATATACCATAATAATATATATAATAAAAATATATATACATATATATACAAATATATTTAGCAAGTCAAAACAAAAAATCTGTGCGTGTAATAAAATAAATATTAGGTATATAGATTAATAGTTTAAATTGTGCCTTAAGTTTTGTTTTTATTACTTTCTTATTATAAATTCAAAATACCCGTTTAAAAATAGAATCGTTGAGAAAAAAAACAATAAACCTAATGGAAATTAGCTGGTTTTGAGATACTGATGAAATTATCATTGCTCTGTTAATTTTTAAAGAATCATATGTATATAATGGAGATCTATAACGCAAATTATGATAGAGGTTTTTTTATATATACCTGGCTTTTTGAAAAAAAAAAACAAACAAAAGTTTTATTGCTCGCGTTTACCTGATTTAAAATCTTTTAGATTTGATTTTTTGTAAAAATAAATTACGGTTTATAAACTGAGATATTTATTAATCGCTCCCACGAAATGAAATCCTTAAACATTTTTTTTAAAAGCTAAATAACCCTTTAAGAGGAAAAATCAAATAAGGGGTATATACTTGGTTCGGAAGGAATAACATTTTACCGTTAAAATTTAATTAAATCAAACCAATCAAATATCCGCGTACCCTTCTATTTATACTAAATCATTAATTAAAAAAAAAAATAATTTATTTTAATTTATTCGTTTACAGACCACAATTTCCATATACACAATATGCTACAGATTATTATGGCAATATGAGTATGACATCAGCAGCAGCAGCCGCTGCTGGTGCATGGTTTTCTCAAGATCGTTTGTATTCTGGTTGGCCAGCAGCTGCTTACAATAGTTTTCCAAGTTTAGATGATATTGCTTTTCAAACACAATTACAACGTCGTAGTATACGTTGTACATGTCCAAATTGTACAAATGAAATGTCAGGACTTCCACCAATTGTTGGACCAGATGAACGTGGTCGCAAACAGCATATATGTCATATACCGGGCTGTGAACGTTTATATGGCAAAGCAAGTCATTTAAAAACCCATTTAAGATGGCATACTGGTGAAAGACCATTTTTATGTTTAACATGTGGTAAAAGATTTTCAAGATCTGATGAATTACAAAGACATGGTAGAACACATACAAATTATAGACCATATAGTTGTCCGATTTGTGCTAAAAAATTCTCAAGAAGTGATCATTTAAGTAAACATAAGAAAACTCATTTTAAAGATAAAAAAAATAAAAAGAATACAACAGATAATAAAGAACAACAACAACAACAACAACAACAGCAAATCAATTCAGCTTCATCATCATCAGCAATTACAGTTAAAAAGGAGCAAATGGATTTAACAAAACCAAATAATAATAATAATGTCCAATCATCTAGATTAATGGAAGATTCTAATAATAATAATAATAATAATAATAGTAATAACAATTCCTCAACAAATAAAGTACAACAAATTCAACATCATGATCACCTACAAAGGATTAGTGGTCATCATAGTAGCTTAGGACAAAATACTACAATTAGGCAAATGGGAACAAATAGCGCAATTAGTAATTCAAATAGTAATTTATCCAATTTACAGCAGCAACAACAACAACCAAAAGAAATTACTTCTTCAACTACTTCTAGTGCTGCTGCTGTTGTTATTGGAACAAATAATACAAACATCAATAATAATAACAACAATAATAATAATAGTAATAATAATAATAATAGTAGAACATCAAGAACAACATTAACAACAACGAGCTTTATGAAAACTGAACCAACCTCATCATCTACCTCACAACATCAAAATGAAATTTCTTCAGGTTATTTATCAGCAGTAGGTCCATATTCATCAATGTATTCAACATTACCAACATCGTCAGTTACATCATCATCACCATCATCATCATCTGGATTATTGTCTGGTACATTATCTAGTACATTACCTCAATCTTCTTCATCTAATATTACTGCTTCAACAAATTATCTGACTGGTAATCATCAAAATAGTATCATCACTACTAATAATATTTTAAATGGTAATTGTAGTGGTGGTAATAATTCAACATCAAGCTTATTTCCTCAAAGCTATCATCATCATAATCATCATCCTCATTTATCATCAGTATTACCATCATCATCATCATCACCACCATCATCAGGATCATTATATAATCGTAATAATAATGAATCTTTAGTAAATTCAACATCAGGAGCTAATATAGCTGCTTCTAATGAACAACAGCAACAAACAGAACAACAACATCAACAACATTTACAACAACAACAACTACATCATCATCAACATCATCATCCTCATATGAGTAGTAAATTGAATTTTAGTGGAACATTAAATGGATCTGGTTCAACAATTTCCTCGCCTGTACCACCTACAACATTAAATCACCATCAGCAATCAAATTATAGTTACAATGGTATTTGTGCTACTACAATAACTGATCATAATAATCAAGATCAACAACAATTGCAACAACAACAACAACAGCAACAACAACAACAACAACAACATCATCATCAACTACAACAACAACATTTAAATGGTTCAACTGTTATGTCAGCAGTAAATTGTGGCATTAATTATTATGATCCAAGTAATTATCCAACAGCTGCTGCTGCTGCAGCATTAACTCATTCACAATTTAAATGCCCTGATTATACATCATATTCTGATTTTACACAGAACAGTATGATGTCAGTTGGATATCATCATCCACATTGGTCTAATTATCCACATCATGCACAAATGAATTAAATGTCATTTTGAAGGAATGGAATTAAAAAACAAAAAAAACAACAACAAAGTATGTATACGATTATTATAATAAAAATAACATTTTTTGACATTTCTCATATTTTATTGAAAAATAACTGTCATTTTTAAAGTAATTTATCTATAAAAAAAATATTTACTAGAATTAAAAAAACTACTATTAAATATTTATTAATTCATAATAATTAATTAATACTTAATTCAATTTTTAAAACTACACATGCATATATACATAGTAGGTATATACAATTCACAATATGTACTTTAATTAAAAAAATAATTGTGTTGAAAATTGTTTATTCATTTAAAACTGTCAAAAATTTTTTGGGCTTAAACTGAGACACTTTTCTATTAGGTAAAAATAATATAAAAGAAATAATATTTCATAAATTATGTATAATAATTGATTTGTTGACATAAACGTTATTGAAATTAGATGTTTTTATAATATTTCTTCTTGGAAAAGGGTCAATTTATGTTTATTTAATTTTTTGTTTTTTAATCTTTAAATCGCCATATATAAAATTAGATGTAAACGTCATGTCATGTGCTATTTATTTTTAATTTTAAAATATATTTTATTTTTATTTAAATAATTTAATTTTAAAATAAAAAAGTATTTGAAATTTCCTCTTATTGTAATCCTGAATAAAATACTCAAAAAAATATTTTGTATAATAATTAAAAGTAAAAATTTCCCGGCCATTTTGTTCTGTCAAATGTTTTGACAGTTAATTTATTATAAATACATATAAATATTAATATTTTATACAACGATGAAATTTATTATAAATTAAACAAAAAAACGAAATTGTATATAAACCTTTTAAAATTATTAAAAGAAATATTATTAATATAAATAAAATATAAAATGTGAGATAAAAAATAATTATTTTACTGATAGTAAAAACAGCTTCCGCCATTTTGTAATTTTTTTTTTTATTAAATACTATAAGTTTAACTAACTTTAAAGTGTATATAAATTGTCTATATAGTATGTATATAATATATCTATAATATATATATATATATATAATATCTATAGCAAAATATATAGATGTGTATATAAATAAGTATATGTATTTGTTTAAGATAATTTTCTAATCAAAATTTTGTTAATATTTTAATTTTTAAGTTTTTATTTTTTAAAGTTAATAAAATAACTATAAAGAAATTTCATCATAGTAATTTCAGAAATTTAATACTCATATTTCAATTAGTCTCAAGCACTGATGAAGAAAGTAAGTTGCTTTCGAAATATCCATAATTTGCTAAATTAAAATTGATTTATTAGTCAAAGTAAATATGTTTAAAAAAAGACTTAACTGTAAAATTTGAAACACTAAAAACAATTTCGAATATAAGAACTAATCATGTATTTGTGTTAAATTTACAAATTGAACTTTTACTGTTATATTTATTTTGGAAACGGTATCTATATACAAACAAACAAACATATTAAAACAACATAATCGCTTTGTAGTGATAACGGTAGTATATTATATCCCTTAAAACAACTCTTCTTTTCAAAACACCTTAAGTTTCTTATCCATGTATTATTTATATGTGATGTTTAATTTCACTGCATTAAATTGTATAAATTTTTAATATTATAATATATTTTTTTTTTAATATTTAAGCTTTATATTTAAAATAATTAAATAATGATACATATGGAATAAAAATGAAATTTTAATAACAATAATTTTTAATGTATAGAATCTTAGTGAAAATAAATTATAAAATTAATACAAAAGAAAGAGATCGATGAAAAAGAACAAAAGTGAAAATTTGACAAATAATTAATTATGAAAAAAAAAAACTAAAAGAATAAAATTAAGAAAATTAATTTAATTAAATAATTAAATAAATTAAATTAAGTAAAAACAAATATTATATATTATATATAAAAAAAATATAAATTTAAATGTATTATATTTTTATTGTTAATGTTATAGAGAAATTATTATATAAATTATAATTTTAAGAAATTTGATTATTGTTTGAAAGAGAAAACAAAAAAAAAAAAAGAAAACAAAATGAGAAAATATTGTCAGAGAAATTTTGGACAAAAAATTAATACAAATATAAAATAAAAAATAAAATAATATAATTCAACTTAAAATGTTGTTTTTGTTATATATTGTGAATTATTTTCAGAAACCAACCGGTGATCGATGTGACATAAATAGAAAATGTAGTCTACATTTATTCGCTACGCATTCTGATCTTAGTTTACGTACATATTAAAAAATGTTGTTTAGTTCCAATGCATAGTAAATTTAATTAAATTTATGCGTCCTTCTTAAAAAATTAAAAAAAAAAGATATTTAGAAGGGTAATAGTTGAGATTACCCATAAATCTTTTGTTTAGGTTATTTATTCTTTTTTTTTATTATTTATTTAATTTATTTCAACCTATATTGAAATATTTCCACTGGCAACCCTTCCTCCAGTTTAATATTGATTTATATACTTTTTATTATTATACTTAATATTTATATATATATATCTATATATATTTATTATTTGATTTCCATTTCTATCAAAATCTAGAGATAACTTGACATCGTAAATGTCTCAACACAAAGTTGAATACAATGTCCACATGATCTTAAATGTATACAAAAGCTCACAAAAGCTTGAGATATTGTCTACATGATCACAATTGTTGTTGACGATGTGTCTGTTGACCGGTTTGACAGGTATTTCATCATCATCATTGTCCTGCAACCCCATCCGTGGGGCATAAGACAGGTATTTGGGCTTACAAAAATTTGTAAAAACCCTATTTTGTATACAGTGTTAATAAAAACTGTATGTTCATTTTGTTTGATCTCAAATGAATTACAACAAAATGTCTCAGAAAGCTCTTATTACACAATGTTGGCAACTTATTTTTCGGATAAAATTGACAACTTAGTTTTTTTTTATATTGTATCAGGTTGAAGCTTTTTTTAAGACATTTACGATGTCACCGTATATAACAACAATATTATGACATTTCATTAAAAGTTCAAATGACAAATAACGGAAATTGCAAAATAATGGACTTAGTGCAGTTTTTGGAACAAAACTCATATTTTGATTACAAGCTCAAGAGGCAACAAAGCACTTTTGATGTAAATTAAATACAGAAAATAAGAGATTTTGTTGACCTGGGGTGGACACTGCTGGTTTTGACCGACTCATGTTTCTATCAATTGTATTATTTTTCTCATGTCAAATGTTTGTCTCAACTATGATGCTTAACGTGTCGTAAATATCACAACACAAAGTTGAATACAACTTCTGCATGATGTAAAATTTCAACAAAAACTCACAAAAGCTTGGGACATTGTCTCATGATCAGAATTGTTGTCGACGATGTATTCGCGACCGAAGACCAATGTTTTTTTTATAATAGTGAAGTTTTATAAGGCTATAGAGATATGACTATGTATAACATATCGTTTTTTCTGTTTTTTTTTCCTCAAATTTAAATTCTACACTTCTATAATCATCAATCACTTGGTTTAAAATAAAAATAAATAAAAACTATATTTTTCTTGACCACAAATGTATTACAATACTATTTTTCACAAAGTTATCCTTACACAATGTTGGCAACTCAGTTGTTTGAGTTTTTTTTTTAAGACATTTGACATGTCATCGTATATCTAACATAATAAGTTTAAATTAAACATTTCCGATTACAGCTATAATATATTTCTCGAAACCATTGAATAAGTATATTATTTTTCTAGTGTAATATTATAGTAAAAATGTTTTTTAAAAAATCAATAAAGTGTTCGAAACTGTACAACTTTCGTTCATGTGTCGAAATATACATTAATACTGTTAATAGTTATCAGTGGAAATGAATTGTATGCAAGTTGTCTTTATAAAGTGATATCATTGATTAAAACTACAATCCTATAGCATAGGAATACACGATATTCTTAATCAATTATTGTAGCTGATTTTATTTTGATGCCTTTGACATTAAAGGATTTCGCTATATTACTTCAATCAAATCTATTCAGGAAATAATTAAATAAAAAATTTTAATTTAACCAGTGTAGTACTCTCAGAGTTATACTAGATAATACTATTAGATTCCTTACCGTAATATAGTTTACAATTTTTGATATTAATACAAAATATTTGATTTTAATACAAATCAAATTACTTATAATCTCTATAAGTATAAGTAATAGTCTGTAAAATCAATATCTAAATATTAAATCTTATTCATGCAATAACTTCCTCGAATACATGCTTTTTAAATAATCTCAAGATATCGATTAAGCTAATATCGTACTGAATCTCTATCAATAAACTAAAACTATATTTTTAATGCCAAGTAAAGTTAATTAATTCAATTTTTGATCTTCTAATCATCTAAAACTTATATATTATTATAGAGTGTAGTTGTCTTAATGATCTTGAGTACACTATCAACTTTTTTGATTACATATTTGAATAAAATTGTTGATTTTAATTTTCCAATGAAAATTGAAAAAAAAAATACATATTTTTTTTTTAGAAAAATAAAAAAAGAGTTATCTCATGTATTAAATTTATAACACAAACAACAAATAAAAAAAAAACAAGAAAAAATGATAATAAAAAAAAACAATTCGTTATAAAATTTTCCACTTTTAAAAATTAAATTTTTATATTTTTCGCGCTTTACCTATATAGATCTGAAAATGTAGGTTCCTGATATCACCACCAGCCAGTTAGGTTCATTTTTAAACAAAATAAATTTGAAAAGACGACCTGGTTGGTATATATAAATTCATTTTGAAATACCTCACCAAGATCTCACTATATAGTCATAGTGACAGATGATATGTATATATATGTATACATAAGAGGAACGAACAAGTCAGCTTGTAAAATTTCCATTTACAATGAAGTGTAACCATATCTGATTTGATATGATTAAAATGATTAAGTTTATTTTGTATAAATGTATATGTGTATAAGCTCTTAAGAAGTCAATCTGTATATATATATATATATATATATATATGTATATATTTATGTATGTTTTATTCATTTAAAAATCCACACATGACCAATTGCAAAACAAGTGAAATTAAACAAAATGTTTTATGCCTTCAGTAAATTAAATTTGAAATTTTTGTTGTACACCAACCAACCCGTAAATTTCAAATCAGTATAGACCCAAAAATGAAAAAAAAAAATAAAAAAACATGTTACAAGAGATAGAAAAGAAATTAATTTTATATTTTTTATATTTTTTTATAAGCTCTAACATTCAAATTGCAGTTACAAAAGTTTAAATGACGATTTTGGATGTCAAGTATTTGTATTTTATGGCCGGTTTTTATGTGCGTCACTTACATGTTAACAGAAAGATTATTGCTATAATTTCCGTTATTTCTTTTGCCAATTCTATTATCTCGGTGTTCCATTTGACACCACCACATGAAATGTGCCGGCATCCAGAAGTCCGAGGATTCCCTTTATTTGATCGCGATTACTTCTTGGGGACCTATCATTTGTTCTCATGTATGAAATGTTATCAATTGGTTGATCCTTTGGCATTTTCTTAGAAATGGATGATCAAACAATAAGCTCAAATATGACATCAGGGACGTTCGATTTTTGAAAGGTCATATTTATCCTCTTTCTGTATTCTTGAGCTGTACCGCTACAACGAGGAAATTGCATGCATGGTTACGGAAAATACCGGGCATGGTTTTCAGCCTTTAGCTTCTACCTCCGACATTGTCCAATACGCAATACATTTCATACTTTCATGCAGTCCGTTATTATGTCCTATGCCCCTTGCATGGGGTTACAGGACAATAATGCCGTTATCAAACTACAACCAGTTAATGGGATTATTTTCGTTTGCGAGGGCACGATTTCAGTCTAAGACAATTTCCATCTCATGGTATCATGATCATGTACAATGTACATTATACGCCGTGCCCTCATCCAATTTGTTTTGATTTCATCAACGAACATGTTAGCTAGCAACACATGATCAGCCACCTTGCCTTGCCTTATACATATTTAGAATTTTAATTTCTAATTTATTCCTTAAATTACGTGATTTCAAGATTAGACTCTAACATTTTTGCAAGATATTTAACTAAATCATTTTTATGCGTAAAGCGGGATGTTGCCATGCTGGATAAAAACTAAAATGATTAAATTCGAAAACGCTAAATGAACTAAGGTCGGATTTTAGTATTTTGGGACTTTGATTTTGGGATTTTATTATTTTGGAATTTCGTAAACAACCCGTAGGCCATATATTGTATATACATTATAGTATGTATAATGCTCGACAAATGAAATTTAGGCAACAGACATCATCAGGCATGTGATAGGAACACGAGAGTAATTTATTTTCTTAAGAAAAAGGCGAGTTATGGCCTATCACTCTTTCCATATTGTAAATAAGTTGAAGTTGTTCAATTGCTTTTCAATTTATTTTTATGAGTATATTAAGGTGGGTTTTAGCTTGTAAACATCTTAATTTGAAAATGTTATGTTCGCTCTAAAGAGGAGGATAACATGAGATGACATTATTTTATGTGAGAACTCATTGTGTATACGACAAGAACAGTAAATAACATGTACTGACGATATTTATCCCTGACATTGGGATATTTTTCAAAATAGTTGGCATATTTGGTATATTTTTAAAATATACGGGATAGTTTCTTTGTACCGGTAACGCAACACTATTTTAACAATTTTTTGAGTAAATATATGTATATAAAAATAAAATAATTTTTTTCAACAGATGATTCTGACAGTTTAAAAATGTTTAAAAACAGAGATTTAAAACTGTAGGTCTATTTCACTAATTTTAGTAAATGTCTTAGTCAATTTCGATTATCAATCCATCATCAGAAGACTGAATCTGCTCCATGCTTCATCGAATCCAGACGCTAAGGTACAAGATGTCGAACAGACCAAACCTTTTTTGGAGAGACGAAATATTGGCAGATATGAAGATATTTCGTATATTAAACTGGAGAGAAGCCGGCCGTGACTGAAAAAATGGAGGACGTACATTGTATGTTGGCCACCTAAGTAAGTAGGTATTTTAGTGTTTCATGACTGGTGTGGCAGAACTGCCATTTTAAAAATAATTTTTGTTTAAATATTTTAATTTTTTATTTTCACCAAGAGACACGAAATTCTTTCAAAGTTACCTCGTTATAAAAATCTAAATGAAATATTTATTTTTTAAAATATTCACTCTACTCAAATCTTTTTCAAAAGATCTAGTCTTACATTACATCATATACATATTTTTTTATACTATAAAACTATAAATACATAAAATTATGTACATATTTATGTATGGGGTTAAAATTTTGCGATATTTTTGTGATAATTTTATTTTTTTTTTATTTCTTACAAATTTAATCCGCGAATGGAATATGAAATTAATTTATTTTTTAACGCATCGATTTTTTCTTAATGATATCTCCATGTAGAAAGAAAGAGACAAAAAAAAAAATTAAAATTTATTAAAAATAATTTTTTTTTGTTTTAATTTTTTTATAAAATATTTTCTCATACTCAAAAATTAATGAAATTCGCCGTGTTTTCCTTTTTAGACAAACAACCACATATTCACTAATATTTAGAGATGCCTGATCTGTTAAACTAATAATGAAAATCTTTTTTTTTTTTTACTCTTTTTAACACATAAAACAAAACAAAAAAAAGGATAAAAACAGAAGAAAAAAAAATTTTTTTGCAATGATGAGAGCGCACTCTATGTTCGGTTAATTAAAATGAAATGTTATTGGAGGCTCTGTACTGTATATAAATTAGACTTCATATTCTAAGATAAAACCTACTAAGAATGGTAAATGGTATGTAAGTATGTCCAATGCATGTTGTTTGTTGACCATTCGTGTTGTTAACAGTGTGGCACAAAATTAATAAAATATATTTTTGTTTTGATTTGGTATAAAAAATACATCATCATTGTCCTGTAACCCCATTCGGTATTCGGGAATGAATTAATATGTGCTAGGAAATTCTAATTTTGCTTATATTGTTTTGGAAAGTAAACTCTTGACAGCTCTTGACCTTGTATTTATACATATTTGCATATTGAGAAAAATTAATTTAATATTTAATATCAGCCTAGCCCATCTTAGTGAAAAATAAGATTTTCATGATATCAAGTCTTGGTTTTTTAGTTTACTTGTGCCGATGTAAAAATTGTTGCCCTTTTGCAAAATTTGGGATCTTATTTCAATATGAACCAAAATTCCAAGAAACGAAAATTAAATAACGCTAAAGTAAGAAGTAAAATACAAGAGTGTGGGTATATATTTGTTGAAAAATAAATGACGAAATTTCAACCTTTCGTCATTTATTTTTCAAATATCGAAAAAAAATATTGAAAGATTTGCGGAGTTATTTTATTTCTTGTTGCGAAGTTATGTTCAAGCACCCACGATACACTTGGAAACTTTCACTTCACCACTGACCAACTTAATAAAAAGGCATTTAGCAAATTGGACACTAAATATTTGGACATTTGGCAGCTTTAATTTGGTATATTCTGGAGAAACATATAATACTCATTTTGAATCCAACTCTACAATCCCAACTAATCCAGAATCTCGCATATACATAAAGCATATATAAATATTCTGTAACAGGCAAATAGCTCTAATTTTATAATCAACTATTAATATCTATATATATTCTGGAAAAAGGGAATACCCCTATTTTCAATCCAACTCAACAAATATTTATACTTGTACAAATATTTTGGAAAAAGGGAATACCCTATAATATTTCGATTGGCTTATTTTGGAATCCACTCTTAAACTCATTCGAATTATTTTTATTACATATCAGTTCAAGAACAAAGCACTTATATCAGTGAGGGTTGTCGCCCCAAAGCCCCGCTAAGCGTTTCATTGAAACTGTTACATTTTTTAGGTGCATATTTCGCAAATGATGGTGCTTTTCTGCTAACTCTGAAAAAAGGAAATATTTCCTTTTTTGATTCTACCAAAAAAATATTTTTTTCCAACTCTGAATTGGATTGCGGACTATTTATAATATATTGTCTTGGATTTTTTTTCCAACTCTTTTTAAAGCCATTAAATACAGTGACAAAAAAAGTATTTTAATTTTTAATTTAATACAAATTTTATTTGGAGACCGGAATAAATCCTGTCTCTAATATTTAGGATCCGCTGCTGCCTTGGGCATTTGGACTAAAAAACAAAAAAAGTATTTGTTTTTCTCTTTCACGGAGGTGAAATTTTTTTGTTTTAATATTATTTTGTACAATTTGAAATAAATTAAATAGGACCCCAAATATAAATTTTATGTTAGGAAATAACGCCGCAAATTAAAAATTAAATAAATTTACCCAATTTTAGGGGATTTTAGCGGTATTCCAGGGAATTGTAGTGGCACCAAAATTTCCTTTTTGTTTTTTCTAGTGCTTTTTGTTGTGTAATGTAATTATTATTACTATACATCAGTACATCACCTTCGTTGATTTCGACATAGCATTCGACACAATTAATCAAAAACCAATATGGCACACGGTAAATAGTAAAATAAGGGCAATGTACGAAGCTGCAGAAACAGCAATCCTTCACAATGGCTACATGAGTAACACCATACATTTTAGAACAGATGTTAAAGAAGGCTGCCAATATAGCAATTCAACCATTAGATTGAAATCCGCAGGACGAATGAGTAATAGGTAGACCGCGGAAAATATGGCCTAAATCAATCCTTAAGGAATTTAAAAAAACAACACAACATATGGAGTGAAATTGACCACCTAGCGTAACACATATTAAGATGGAAGAGTTTTGTGCAAGCCTTATGTGATTGAGCAGTTAAGTCGGAAAACAAATGTAATTGCTTATGTCTTTCCGTTCTAGTTGAAAATTTTTTTTTTCGAATGCCTTTTTTGAAGAAATTGAAATTTGGAGCTTATTTTAGTATTTCCATTCAGTACTAAAATCTTTCGTAATTCTCTTCATTTTATGTGCAACAATGCTGTACGAAATCTTATCTCCTTTTTTGTTTGTTTTAACTTTAGTTAGTCCTGGTCCCCCCTGATTTATTTGAAATATAATAATATGTGTGTTTGTTTCTGGATTAGTAAACTCTGTACAAATGAAAAAAATTTATTATTTATTAATAAATTATTTTATGCCACACTGTATATTATAGTATGTATAAATATTTCTGTGTATGTGAGAGCTGCTGTAATGAACTAATGTGAGATTTTTAAAATGTGATATGAGAAAATAAATTTTGATAAAAAATTATTTAATAAAAAAAAACAAAAAAAAAAACAAGAAATAAAATAATACTCGCGATGTTTTTTAATTAAAATTTTTTTTAATTTAACTTTGCTGTGTACTAGAATTTATATACAATAAAAAAGAATAATAAGAAAAAAAAAAATAAATTAAAAAATACGACTTTTTGATAAAGTTGATATAATTATGATGATATATTAAATTTTTAATGGAGGAAAATAAATGAAAAAAAAAGAAACAAAAAATAAAAATTTAATAATAATAAATAAATAAATAGGAAAATTTTTAAATTATTGCAATTGAAAAACAAAAAAAAAATATAATTATTTAGGTTTTTAAAATACGATAACTCAAAAAGTCAATTTCCGATTTATTATCCTTCGGTTCTTAACAGTCAGTTAAACAAATTTTTTTTTGCATATTTTTGGGGTAATGACGCGCAACAGGTGAATTTTGCATAATAATAATTTTTACAGATATTTATTTTTACAGATACATATTTTTCATATTATTTGACTCATATCCTGATTCCTGAAAAACATCAATCGTGATCTTCATTTTCACTTCACAATATCAAACATAAATAAAAAAATTATATTATAATATTTTTCTTTTGATTGTATAAAAGAATGCGACCATTAGCTGATTTTCCATTTCTCCATTTTATTTTACTTAAATTTATTGATTCCAACACGACATGATATGATGAGTCAGTCATGACCTGGCTAATATCTTCGACTGACATAAATGTAATATAATTCTTCGTCTGCAATACTCAAAGTTTGTTTGAGATCGTATAAAACTACCCCATTTTAGTCCATTTTGATTTTCCAAGGAGTAAGGAGAAGAAGAATGGTCGATGGAGAAATAAGTTTCAGTAAATAGAACGTTTGAGTAGAATCTTCATAACTTTGATGTTGACTTTTTGAATTTCATGCTTAAAATGATGGAATAAAATACCTTATAAAACCACCCCATTTTATTCCATATTGATGCTAGGAGGAGTAGAGGAGTGTCGGGTGAAGAAGTAATCTTCAGTAAATATAAAGCTTGAATATCTTTGGCATTCTAGTAAATAATAAAACTATGTAGAATATTCATATCTTTAATGTTGGCTGGGTATTCAGGTCAAAATAATATTTGTGCTAGTCAATGTCAGATCCAATCGTTGCAAAAATCGGGAAATAATTATATTTCTCGAGAGAAATTGTTATTTTTAATAAATTATTTTTAACCTTAAATACGACACAAGATTTTATATATACGCTGGGTATTGCAGTATGTAGAGCGCCTACATTTCACCCGAGTGGTACTGGGTTCGATTCCCGACGAGGGCAAAAACAAATAATGCTTTTATGGGTTTTTCGATCCGGTTCTGCACGCTTTGTCATTGGGGTAAAATAAAACTTTAAAATATAATTTGGCTATCACTAAAAAATAAAATAGAACTATGCTACTATAAAAGCAAAGTTACTATACAATAGATATAGTTCTCCATATTTAAATTAGTTGATTTATCATGAAAGTTGTAAAAAAACATTGTTGTATGTTGTGTATGCCGAATTTTCGTGTAAGAGCAGTCATGGTGTTAATCCCATAGATTTAGGAATTATATAAAGAAAAAAAAACATGAGACAATGGGCCGCGTTAAGTTTTCTTGACTAAGTTTAAATTAAATGTATAATTATTTAATTAACCTTTGTCTTATATAACCATATCTTATACACTTCCACTTAAAAACTATCCTCTTAGCAAGTCCTCTATCTTATAGTTATTTCGCAGTTGAAGACACTTAACGAGCTTAAAATACTGAAATGTACTCTTAAATGTAATATCAAGAAAATTATCAGGATAAAATAATTAGTAAGCCTTCTGGTCCAATTGGTTTTAGGGATCGAAAGTGAAGGAGTTAATCATGGAAGTCTATTAGGATAGACTTTTTTCTACAAATAAAAAAAAAGTATATTGGACGTGATGGCGAATGTCTGTTAGATAGGAATTTTTCAATTAACTTTTAAAGTCAATGAAATTTTCTTGATAGACTTTGGCTTAAAAGTAATCATAAAATGACTGAAATATCTACTGTAATGACTGTAATATTTCATTTTTATAACAAATTTTGCAATCAATAATTTTTTGAACTTTATTTACACTCTACAAAAATCTTTAAAGAATTGAATTTAGTAATGTTAATGTATTATGGATAGTATCATCTACTATCACTTCTTAGTTTGTAATGAATTAATTTTCGTCTATTTCAGGTAGTTCTGCAAATTGCTTTCTACATTATCTTCAAATTCTATATCAAGTTGAATACAAATATTATGTAGAGCCAGAAATAAAACAAAATTGAAAATGCTTTTCTATAAAATTTTCAAGTAACTCACCGCTAGCAAACAAATAAATTGTGAAATATGTCGACATTTTTTTTTCATTGTAATCTGAATTCTTCCGAGCATATAAAATATACAATCTGTAAAATCTTACTGTTATCTGTAAAGGCTTACCTGTAAAGACTGTAAAGGCGTAGTTCATGATGGCAAAAATACTATTTTGCAACAAAAACGTAAGCATTGCAATAATTCCGACTGCAAGCATTGCTATTGTAATAAATACTTGTATAAGGAAACAATAGTGCTCTATCATAATTCTAATTACTAATTACAAAAAACTCAAGAAAATGGTCTAATATCGTATATATTCTATCACAATGAAGAGTACATTAAACATACTATATGCTCACAGCACATGTTTTATAGCCTCTGAACATTTTATCTTTTTGGATAAAAATGGTTATATTCAAAACCAAAATCATGTCCCTACACTATGTCACTATAGTAGACGGGCTACATGTAAAACTATATAGAATATAACTGTATATGCCGGGCAACATTAATGGAGAAAATTTGAGATATAACATGTCTATACCGGACAAAGACAAATTTATCAAAATAGACTATTGTTGTTTTGAAAACTCATATAATTATCACTAAGTATTTACAAATACATATTTCTTGCTCGTTTTAATTAGGCTCATTTTAATTAGAAAGCCCAGGGTTTTTCCAATACATTTATATAATATTTGAAGTACATTCATTTTTTTTTATTAGTTCAACGTTTTTTTAAAATTTTCTCACTTTCCCTCCGATAGCTCACATTATCATAAAACTTATATGCGATATTCTTTAATACATTTCAAAATTTACCAAAAATAAAAATTTCATGTCCATCAAAATAAAATTGTGATCCATTCAGTGAATGATGATCCAATTAGCTGGGATAATATTTTAGACTGATTCAAAAAAGGTTTTTTCAAAAAATTTAGGTGCAATATTGCACTTTTAATATTCAGTAGGGTAAAAATGGAAACAACAAAGAATTGAATTCTAAGATGAGTTTTAAAACAATTTCTTAATGAATATTAAACAGTCTGACAGCATAAATATTTGACATTTTTATTAATCCTGAAAATTCCAGTTAATTTTAGAAGATTATTGTGAAGAAGAATTTTTTGAAAAATTTAGGTGCCAAAAGAAGAACTATAAGGTTTTTTTTTTTTTAACAATACTTGATTATCTTTAAAAGTTACGAAAAGTGGGTGTACATGAATAAAATTTTCAAATTTTTTTTTATTTAACATTTAGGAATTACGATTTTGTTTTTGGTCCAAGTGAGATTTTATTGTATAAAATACACGGTATACAGTGAGGTTGTGTAAGGTATATATAAAAAACAAAAGGTATGATAAAAATACCAGAAAATTAACTAAATATTTTTTAGAAGGTGAAATCATAATTAAAGTGGAGTATTTTCTTACTAATCAAATCACTAATGAAGAAGTTTGCTGCTGTAACATAGAGATTCAATCGAACATTGTTTTGAACTAAAATATAGGTAAAAAATTTGGAAAATCATCTCTAAAGCCTTAAACATAATATTTCATTTTACAAAATCCTCAAAGCTTTGAAAATTCCCACATAAAAACTCAAATATATAAAATCCCCAAATACAAAATCACAAATTACAAAATCCCCAAAAATTTGATTTAATCTTTGATTAAATTTAAAATGGGTTGGTGACTAAATCCACAAACTGAAATCCACAAAAAAAATATTATTTAACTTAGACAAGATTACCAAACTGTATTAAAAGAAATATATTGCCCTTTCCGGAAATAAATACAAAAAATTTAAATAAAAAAGCCGTTTTTATTTGTTAATATTCTGGAAAAGGGCAATATAATTTTTTTTCAGATCTAAAAAACCTTCTCCTTCTAATTTCGGCGATTTTTCTGTTTTTCGATCGTTCTTTGTGATTTTTTTTTTGTGGCAAAAGTCATTATGGATTTTGTTTTTTGTGGATTTACTCACCAAAGTCGGCAACACGTGTAATATAATAAAAGAGTCCACGAAATCCCAAATGAAAAAATCCAAATGCTTCAAAAGTGTTAAGTAGTACCTATAAACTGAGTGGAACTGTTTAGTACGGGTTTCGGGGTAAAAACCCATCAAATTTATTAAGAAAAAAATAATTTGGTGCGTTTTTTACTTTTGCTTGTATAAGTATGTAATATGTATAAGTATATGTATATATAAATCCGAGATTCTAAATTAGAGGAATTTTTGGTGAGTCATAAAATCAAGGTAATACATTTTTCCAAAATATTTATATATAATATGTATGTATACGTACGACATTTAGAATTTAGAGGGTTATTACAGTTGGTTACAAAATTTGGCTTTTTTAATTAAGAATCGGCATCTTCTTGTTTTATTCTAAAGTATAACGTTCTGCTAAATATGACTTCAGTATTTTTGAGAATTAAGTAGCAAGGAGTAGGGTCAATTGGTAGTTTACACCATTAAGTCATACTTTATCAAGAAGCCTGTGCTATATCTATGAATATTTTTTAGCAGACTTTATTTTTTTCTAATGTTTTTTCTATGATATTGATTATTCGGTGAACTTGATCAATTGTTGAATGCTGATATAAAAATTCAAATTGGTTATATGGTATCAGAAGTTTTTATTCTTCTTAATAGAAGTTTTTCAAATAATTTAAACAGATTTTGTGAGATCGGTCACATGATGTTACATCAGATATCGGTTTTTTTGGCTTAGGTATCATTTTTACCTCAGCTACCTTTCATAATTGGGGCACTGTAGTTGAAATGAAATAACAATTTATTTTGATTTCTTTTTTCACTTCAACTATAGTGACTGTTTGAATATTGCCACTTTTTAACTTTGCAACGATTTGTTATAGTAAATTGGTAACCACTTGATAAATTTAGTTGAAAAATTTTTTGTAAAATATTCACTAATTAACAAAGTTTTTTGCTAGTAATTTTTATGCCAACTTCACTTTATCAAATATATTTACTCTTATCGGCACCACGACACCGACTGTTTGACAAAAATTTACTGAACATGCAAAATTTCATTGGGTGAACATGGCCGTGGGAGCGCATGTCGAGACATTGTCAGTTATTACACAAAAAACAAACAGCAATATTAATTAAATTTAATTTTGACAATAATATGAAGGTGTTAAATGAAAGAAAATAGAATAAGCACAGAAAAATCAACATATATGAAGCCATAAGAAATTTATGTATCAATATTTATATCGTCTAGTAAAATTAAATTTTGAGACTTAATTGTACTGAGTGAATCATAATTCATCAAAATAAACACTTACACATACTACACTTATAAAATTTATATATAAAAACACAAAAAAGCGAATATGTATAGTTCATTATTAACTTTCCATTCTATACTCTTAATGTTTCTGCACTTGAATTAAGATTATTAGCACTAACATCACAGTTTAGATCAGATCGAATATAAACAGCCACTGCAACAGGAGAATAAGAACTATTACAAATATGTACCTATGGTATAAAAATTGTAGCCTTCAATATTGTTATTTGATGATTCCCCATAAAAATTCATAGATTTGCATAATAGGTCTTTTTAATTTTGGTTTTGCAGAGTGAATATTCTGTACTAGCATCATTAACTGCATTCGGTAGAAGTTCATTCAATGTTTTGTTTTGTAGTTGTTTAATTTTTGAGTTTAATTGTAGTTGTAAGATTATTTATAGTAAGTAGCCAATCATATAGCAGAATTCAACAATTGGATTCACTCACTCTATAAACGTAGAATTCTGTAACTGAATTAATTAATTAAAAATAATTTTTTTTTTTAATTTTTTAATTTCATAAAATTTGTCCTGTTTGGTTATTTTTAAAATTTTTGTAATTTTTCATCTCTTAATAATAATATTTAATTATTTTTTTTATTTATGTATATATATTAATTAAATTGTGATCGCGAACGGTGCTCTCATTATTATTGGGTCAGTGATTAAAAATTTTTTTATTTTTATTGTATTTTTTTTTTTTTTTTGTTTGAAAATTTTATAATACAAAATTCAAATTTGATTGGTCTATTATTGATGTTACATTATTTTTGGAATGAGTATAGAATACAATCCATGTTGAATAATGGAAGCTTCTGTTGTTACAATAAATTGTCTTTTCTATTCTACTACTGTTTTTAAAATACAATTTTTAATTTCCATTATATATTTTTGGATGATTAAAAGACCCAAGTAAATAATAGAAAAACCACTTCAAAAGGTTTTTTATTATTATTTTTTTTTTGTTTTTTAATTTAAAATTTTTTTTTTTTGTTATTAAAATTAATCTTTTGTTGTCCAAAAATTTTTCACATTGTGTTCGATTTTAATGAGATCACCACCATATTATATATCGGCTTTTGTCACTCACAATAAATAAATAATACCTATGTATATCCCGTGATCCAGTCTATATATACCTATCTACGTATAGAAAGAGAAGAAAAGGAATACATCAAATAAAATAGGAGGCGTTGTAAAGTATTGAAGCATTTTTTTGACAATCATTTTTATTAATTTCCGCATCGTGAAATCATTTTTTGTTGATTTGTTGGTTGTTTGTTGTTAGTGGGTTCTGGGTTATCTTCATTGAAACAATTTTCAATATAAAAATTTATAGGTTTTGGAAAGTGGAAAATTTCTGTGATACGTTTTTTTTCCTCTTCATTAAAGAATATAATAATGGTTGTCGGTGAAGTTGTAATTTAGTAGTTAAAAGATAGTTATATAGGTTACAATTAAATTTCCAAGAAAAATCGTCAGCTAAATAACTGTCAGTTGATGATGAGTTTTTTTCACTGTTAAATTATGTTTTTTATTATTGCTTGATAAGATAATTTTACAGTTTTCAAATTGATATCAAGAGATGGAAATAGAGTAATAAAACTCTATTGTGGTAAGTTTAAAAATTAAAAAATAAAATAAAAATAAAATTAATTTAGTGAATGTAAAAATTTCAAAAATAGTAACATGAAGGTCATTTTTTTTCTCCGTACTCCTCTTGTGGGCATAGGTATTCCACTTGACATTTCCATCGACTCGATTTCTAGCTGCTACTTTCACTTGTATTTCCGAGGCAATGTCTAATTTCATTTTTAATCTGTTTGTACTGTCTAAGGGGGATTGACCTACTGTAGAAGACCATTTTGATAACTTTATCTGCGTCTACGTGGTAAGACGATTTAACCGTAGTAACCAAATTACAAAATTACAATTGACAATTATACCTATTATGTACCTGTGATACCTGAGTAAATTGATACCTGAGTTAATTGATAATTGTACCTATATGATACCTGAGTGAACCGGTTTGTACAATTAATTTTTTGTGATTAAATAGTGAATTTTAGTGATATATTTTAGTGAATTTTAACAGCAGAGGTGGTAGGTAATTAAATTACATTGATTTACTATTTATAATTACTTTACATTTTGCACGAAATATTGTCTTATAATGTTACTGACAGATACATTTATTTACTCAAATGAGCTCCATTGCTTGTACAGAGTGTTTTTAGTTTTTACAATTTTACTTATACCTAATTAAATTTTAATTCAGTGCAATTTTAATTTTAAAATAAGGGTTTTTTTGTGTTTTATAGAAGGTATTTAAATTTGATTTTTTTTATATATAATATTAAGTATTATTACTATTATTTAATTGATATATATATATATAAATAAATGGTAATTCATTATATGTTTTGTATGCTGTATTGTATATTGTGCCATGTTTGTTAAATCTTTTTGTTGAAGATATTACCCTTATTTGAGTTGCATTTCTAGTTGAGTATGTATGAACTTTATTATTTATCATCGCCTTGATATTTGTATTAATATTCTTAATAAGTATGAGATGTACTTGTGTGGCCGGTTTGCATTTTATAAAATGATTCAATTGTAATATTTTGTGCTTTCTATGAATTTCCAGTGTTTAAGTTTGCCTTTTATATTCAAACAAGTTCTTTATCGCTTTATTCTGCAGTTTCTGTAATGTGTTTAAATTTTTATTCACAGTGTTTCACCATATTTGAATTCCGGACATAATTGCGCTATGGAATAAGCTGTAATAAATTGACTTTTTTAGTGGTACCCTTTTATTTAATAGTTTGAATAGTCATGCAATTTTTCTTCCTTTTTGTATTAGTTCTTTTATATACTGTTCTCACGTTAAGCTCTCATTTAATAATATTCCCAAATATTTGTAACCATATGTTTGAGTATTTAGTAATTATTTCAAATACATATAAGTTCGGCGATATGACGTTATACTTGTTCTATCCGATATATCGAATATAATGCAGTGTGCATATAAAAAAAACAAATATTTACAAAATTGTTTTTAACTGAAGTAATATAGAAAAACTTGAAAAAGGTGATATTGTTTATCCTACGTGAAGATGTCAACTACACTGATTGCGATAGTGTCTCCAGCGATTATGAAGAAGATTTGAATCATTTAGGATCTATAAAATACGTAATACGGAATGATCAAATAATTCCTAGGACTAGTAACCATTCCAAAGATGAAGGCAATTATGATTCTATACTGATGTAGGTTGATTTTATGATGCAAGTGGAGTATTGAAGTATTCTCGAAAGGATAATTAAAAAATATATAAACAGAATAGGATGAAAAAGAAAGGAAAAGAAACATCAGAGTCATTGAAGAAAATGTAGTCTATTTTTGTTATTCCCATCGATTATTGCTGTACAAAATCCATATCTGAGTAAACTAAAAAAGACGAACTTTTCCAACTTTGATGATTTACTTCTTAGTTTATTGTGCAGCAATCGAATTTATATTAGTTTAAAAAAATTAATAAATTTAAATATGGGTTTGGATTGATTGAAAGTTATTTTTGGAGCACTCCTACTTTTTGGATACCTCCTATATGCTAAACACGCAAATAAACGCGTATTTTGGTCCAGTAATGAGGATGTACTGAAAACTTTATAAAAATGTATTAGGTTTAACTGCTTTAGAGTAATTATAAGAAATTTGAATTAAAATTATGATAATATTGATAAAAAAGATTAATTATAATAAACATATATCGACATTTAATTTCTTATCTGAACAAAAACTTCAAAGAGCATGGAGATAAAAAATTATCAATAGAGGGATGATTACGGGCGAAAACAATATTGTAAAACAATATATTCGGGGAAAATCTATTCACTTCGGCTTTAAGAATTGGGCTTTATGTACTAGCAGTGGCTATACCATAATTACATTTCAGATATATGTGGGAACTGACAGCAATTCAATCAAATCAGGGCTGTAAATTATTTTTTGATAATTACTTTTAATCAGTTGCTTTATTTCAACATCTCACAGATCCCACGATCTTAATATCCACATATTATGCTACCAGGAACAATACGTGATCAAAGAATATAAAAATATCCTATGAAAAGTCAGAAAGAATGAAAAAATTAGAAAGAGACACATATGACTATAAAACGGATAATGAACAGAAAGTGTGTTTAGTTAGTTACGAATTTTGATTCTAGAAAAGACAATAAATGTGTGGAAGATGGTCAAAAGAGAAAAAATGAAAAATTTATCCAGCCAAAATTGTTTTGCAGTTATAACGATGGAATAAAAAGGTGTAGTACAAATGGATCAAAATGTTATATATCGTACAAGAATGAGACATGGTGGTATAGGCAATTTTCTGATATTTATTAGATACGAAAATGCATCAAGATTTTCCGTTCATTTTACTTCTATTGTATGCAATCCGATATACAATCTATTGCAAAAAATTTGGCCCATTCTTAAACTTATCATCACAATAAATAATGTTGTGTTGGCATTTTATACTGCATCTACTGAGATGTTATGTGAAGAAATGAGGAAATCATTATGCCAGTACTGAAACTGATTTAAAATAGAAACGTAAGGGGCAACTTTTTCGCAATAGGGTAGTATATTTATCCCTAATCCTATTTGCAACAATACGAATTTAATTACTGACTTCAGCTTGTTTTCCATATCAACTTTGATAAGTGAGTAAGTATATTGTAATTGTTCAACTATTGGCAGAAAACTGTAATATTATGAAATACCGGTTTTCTGTAAAAAAAAACAAAAAATATATATATATTTTAAATTTTAAATTTTTTATTTTTACAAAACTATAACTAACAGTCACAATTCCTGAAAATGAACAACTTATAATATTTTCTCTAAATATATCTAGATACTTTGTAATATTTTATAAACAAAAAATAAAAAAACAAATAAAATAATAATAAAAAGAATTAATTTAAAATGTCACACATTTAATTTATTTGTTTTGAAGTCAATACAAATTGTTATTTTATTATCATTTCTATTCAAATTAATTTCCCTTTCTCGTAAAATGTATTACTTATTCTTCTGTAATAAAACATTTCATCTATATATATAATTCTATCTCTTTTAATATGTGTACAACGTGTATATATATATTTTAATCAACACTAATATTATTGTCATCGTCATCTTTATTTACAAAAGGATAACAAAAAAAAAAAATCAAATTTTCATCCAAACCAAATATTATTACTCTACTGTCATCATAATCAGTACACTCGTTCTACGAATAAATGACACGTGACCTTTAAAAGTCATTGAAACAAATGATTTTTGTAAAATCAGATTTTTAAAATATAGAATATAAAGAGAGAGAGAGAGAGTGAGAAAGAGTGGGAAATAATTTAAAATTATATTTAAAAAAAAAAAAAATTCTCATAAAATTTCTATAAGGATTCAAATAAGAACTTTAAAGATGGGGTGAGTTGGGTGGCAATGGCACATTAACTACTAATTCTAATGATACAGTGATTTTTTTTTTTTTTAGATTCGTTTAGTGGTGTAGCATCGCAAAATGACATCTTGTTTTTGTTATTCAATCTCTTTTGTGTTATTTATTTTAACCCATATTTGTCCCAGTTGGATATGGTGATACTATTTTACTGCGGTATGTAATCTTTGTGTAAAATATAATGGAGTTAAATAATAATTTGACGTGTATAAAATTATACGTAATATAAAATTTAAAAATTTAGAATTTTGTAATTAAATTTCTTGAGTGGAGGAAATTTTTCAGAGCGAATACTCAATCTAGTGGGAATAAAGATTTTTAGTCAAAGTTGTTATTGCCAATCTAAATTCCAAAATAAGAGTTTAGAAATCGTCGCTCCTCAATTATTTTGTCGTATATCCAGAAAATCGAGTCTTGGGAAATTGAGTTTCAAGCTTGAGACGAATTAAAAAAAAAATTGAGCCGAAAAAGTTTTTTTTTTTTTTAATGTTAAGTAGTAGTTTGGCTCGCAAGCTATTTTTTAGAGGTATGTGTAAAAATAAAGTCTTTTGGAACAAGAATTGGGACTTTAAGGATCTTTTATTTAAAACTATCTTACCGTATACGCCATTTTTATGCAGTTTTTATTCATCCTTGCACATGCGACATAAAAAAATGTGTATAGTTGGTGTACCAGAGCATGCGTATCAGCTTTTTAAGAAAGGAGCCATTATTTTAAAATTAAAAAAAAATTTATCAACTAAATCGAGGGTGCTAAAAAAAAACTAATTATAATTTTTTATCAATCAATTAAAATAAACTGTGTGTGTATGTATGCATGTATATATAGTTTTAGAGAGACTTATTAAATAACTCTATCAATTGGTGATATTTTCAACTTCCGGATAGGATTGCAAATTGATTTTTTAAGCCCGAAATTCGCTGAAATTGGCCGAAATCGAGGTTTTCAAATTAGAAGGGGTACCTTTTAATGTAAATTCAGATTCTACGACAAAAAATAAGAAATTTATGTTAACGATTTGTTTTTGTTTTCTTAGCATTTTATCATTTTTATAAATAAATTTGTTTTTTATGTTGTCATAATTTTTATGTCAGTTTTGGGTTCCTACAAAGTTTAAAAAAAAAAATTTTTTTGACTACAAAAGTTTCTTATTTTTTGACGTAGAATCCGAATTTGCATAAAAAAGTACTACTTCCTATTTGAAATTCTCGATTTCGGCTAATTTCGGCGATTTTTGGTCTTGAAAAACCGAATTTACATTTCCTTCCCGGAATACCACGATACAGCACCCTCGATTTAGTTAATAATTTTTTTTTTAAATTTTAAAATAACGACTCCTTCCTCTCTTAAAAAGCTGATATGCATGCTCTGGACACCCGGTATACGCCAAAATAACTGTTTTGTTTTTTAATCTGGAATATTGCTTATATAAAATAAAATAGTTTTGAAATTCATTCTTTATTTTATTACTCGAAATATAAAATTATTTTAAAATTTTATAATATTTTTTTCATTTCCCACACTTTGGAATTGTTTGGTTCAGAAAATTGTTGGATAGCTTCTATTTGTGGATGGTCGATGGTATTTTTGTTCTGAGATATACAAAAATCACTCTATTTAATGTGTTTTATATCAAGGACATTTGTTAAGATTCTGTTCAGTATCTTTATAAGAGAACTGGCTGTATCATTTCGGGTGCGGCCACTGTGTATCCAATTCCAAATGGCACAATAAGTTATGTTGGCGGTTGTTTTTAACTTGCAACAATTAGCATAGCAGTAAGGTTTAATACTGTAAGTTTCCTTTTATAACAGAAGCTTGAGTCTATCCAGTTTTCTTTTTGCACTCATTAAATTATGCTCCTTCTTATGCTTTTCCGTTTCTTGACCATTAATATTTTTCTTTGCTACAAACTTAAATCATGTTATTATACTTTTCAAAGTAATATACAAATCATTTTTTTTCTTAACGAATCCTTAACTCTTCTTCTATAGACAACTACACTTGATTGGTCAACCATTCTACTGTCAACCATTTAAGTGGTTAAGGACAATACTAAAAGAAATTATGCTTTTCCAATACATTTACCACATTTCAACAACTATCCGAAACACGTACGACCAAATAATATAGGTTTTGCGTTACTATTTTTGTGGAGTATAGCAATGTCCACAAACACATACGACACGATAATAAACTTTAAATCATATTTGCGCACGAACCGAAAACGTTAATTTACAACGCGTTTTGTCGTATCTCCAGAAATTTGGGATTTAAGTCAAAATAAAAATAAAAGGTGGCCTCGGTAGCCGAGTGGTAAAGCACTCGAGTGTAGTAATGTAACGACCGAAGGAGCACGGGTCAAACCCCGTGAGAACCGAAAAAAAATTTCAAATGGTGAAAATTACTGAAAAATGTAATTTTCTATACAACCACATCGGTTCAAATATAATTTAATAATTAATAAAGATATAATATAACTAATAAAAAAAATAATATAAATATATAATATACAAAAATATATACTAAATAATTAATATAGTTTATTAAAAAAGGCCCACATTTCGAAATGGAAAAGGATCAACTGTAGGATCAACTGTTAAAATAAATAAATAAATAAGAATAAAAATATCAATATTGGTGTCGCTTACGTCGAATTAGCAAATTTAGTGTCGCTTACGGCAAAGTAGCAATGAAATATCTCTGCATCTAATTTACATAGGATAACACTGATAACACAAATCGATAGAGCTTCAAAAATTAATAAATATGGCATTTTCAGCTCATTTTTTTCGATTTTGTGATGTACGACAATATAATTTCGGGGCGGGGAAATGTCAAATTGAATTGTTTGGTTGGAGTAATAAATTTGTATGTACTATAAAAAGAATTGGTAAATAAAAATAGTAAATTTGAAATATAAATACAAATTTAAATATATAAAGATTAATTTAATAATTTTAAATAAAAAAATTATTTCAAATATTAGCAGTAGTTTTCCACATTTAGTGGAGTTGATAAGCCAATAATTTGTTAAATAAATACTCGAAATATTGTAGATTGTAGTGTAAAATGACAGTACCGTACTTAATTAAGCACGAAAAGGTGAATCTACCTAAGTTACTGTAAAGTGTAAAAAAAAAAAAGTATGTATGTTTGTAAATATTCATACTAGTAAAGGAAAATGTAAAAGATCCAATGGTTGTTATTGCTGGCGGATCCTGTAGTATATTCAACAACATACTCTTCGATAAAATTTTAATCCGTTTTCAATTTTCTTTTCTACTTTTTACTTTTTATTTAAAAAAGTTGAGGATACTCTATATTCAACTTTTAACGAGTACTCACTCATAAATAAAAACTTGATTCACGCTAAAATTGAGTATATTTTAAAATGTCGAAAATGCTAAGTATAGAGTGTATTAAATAGTATCAACACTCAATTTTTATTAACACCACCCACCCAGACTAGTATCATCTGTATATTTTTTCTACTTTTACTTTTAACTACACTCTAAAGCTTAGCGATTGTTAAAGTTTGACTTTCTGCAAGTTTATTCAATAGATACATCATCGAATATTTCTATTATCCTGTCTAAACTCATTGTGTCTAACTGTTTGAATCATATCTTTTATGTTCTCGACAGTAATTTAGGTAGAATCATCTTATTGTGGTTAATTCAACTACAATATCAGATCACTGGCTTGATCATTATCAGATTACTGGCTTGTCAACTCATTAAATGTGGAAAATTACTACTATTAGCATGTACTAAGCCTTCTTAAATAGAATAACTCCATTTTATTTAAGTTGTAACCAGAGTTAACTCTTAATTAATTTTTTTTTTTCATTTATTTTATCCGAATCACAAAAGGTACTGTACCAGGGCCCCATAAAACATTTTTTTTGCTTTATCGGGAATCGAACCTGGGACTTTTCGGTTGAATGATATGCGCTTTACCTACTGCACCATCAGGCGTATTTTCTATATATTTAAATTTTGTTTTTCGTTTGTAGTAAAATTCTTGAAATTAAAAAGGTACGCCAATGCACTGAAGAAGGCAACATATTATTGCCGAAATATCGATATTTGTAAAAATAGACAAATAAAGATTTTAGTAAGATAAAAGGAATTATACTTATTTTCTATATTGTTTTTAATCTGTATCTTTCTAATATTTTTTAGCTATAGTACATCTGCTTTCTATCGATATTTTGTTTGCGTAGAAGATTTGCTTCAACAATAATCAAATCAAATAAAGAATACATTGTTGAGGTGAGACTTATGTTGGAAAGATAAAATATCGACTTATATAAGAGGCCGCGTTTACATAGAGATCCCTCTCGAAAAAAAAATATCGACTTATATATGAAAAAACCTCAAATCTCTAAATGGAGAGAATCCGCTCATGATCAAAGTCAGTATAGAGGATAATATTGTGTGATGCCGAGGGACTTTTGGCTTATTGCCAACAGAAAGTAAGTAAGTTAGATCGCCTTGTGTGTGGAAGTGATGGTTTTCCGTGATTGCCACTCGGTTGGTAAATATTTACTAAAACTACAAATGTTAAGTCATTTTGCGCAGACTTTAGTCTTAAAATTATTTCTAGTAAAAGAAATTACAAAAAAATTATGTTACGTATAACCGTTAAAAGAAAGTAAAATTGAATTAGGATTTCACAGTTATTATACAAAAAGAAGAAGAAGAAAATGTGCAGTTCAACAATTAATATAGCAAACAATTTAATATAGATTAAATGAAAATATAAGAGCCATCTATTTTATTTATTTTAATTGATTAAATGAAACGTTAATGATGATTTCTCAAATCGTAAAAAGATTTTGAGCCTTTCGGAACGAAGTAAATAAACTACTTCCGAATCAAAAAGAAACCATGCCCAATATTATAGCAAGACAATTATTTTAATGAAATGTTCAGGTATAAATAAAATAAGACTTTGAAAGTTATTGATTAAAGCCTGCCCGATAAAAATATTTCATCCCCAATCGGGGTTAAATGAAATAAAGGCGATGTGATCATCAGTTATGGATAAATTTAAAAAGAATAAAAACAAAAATGAAAAATTATATAAAGAAAAGAAAATTACTTAAATATCCTTGATGAAACAGATTTTTTTTTTTTGCTGATGATGTTATTAGAGTACATTTTGAAGCTTCTTTTGAAATTCAAAGCACTATTCAGTCATTTAAAAAAAAAAAAATAAGAAAAAATAATATAAAATAATGACACACGCGTTCATCGAATTTAAAATAAAATTAAAAGACAAATATATACATTTGGATTTAAAATATATATATGTATATATATGTATCATATGTATATATATATGAATGAAGATGAGGGTGACAGTAAATTATAAAAGCAAAACTCCAGGATAACTTTAACTATTATTGTGGTGATATAAGATGAGAGCAACAGTAGCAACAGTATATATATGTATACTAACAAATACGTAATGAGATCAAATTATCCGCTAAGAATAATAAAATAACAAAAATTAATTTAAAAAAATTCAAATTATTGTTATTAGGGGGCGCGACAAGTTCATTTTCAATTTTTATTTTTAAAATTTTGATTTTTGAACATTTTTTTTTTGTTTTATTTTTTTTGTCTCTATTTTTGTTTATGATTTTGTTATGGTGATAGTTTCTACTTAATATCAATGACATTTGATTAAAAATTAATTGGTAGAAAGAATAATATTAAAGTAGATTGTAGTCCTACATATTCTATTTTGTTGTCAATTTTTAATTTAATTTTTTTTAAAAGTTTTAATGGGTGACCCTCGAAATCCCCAATTACAAAATCGAAAAATCAAAATTTTCAATTACAAATTCTCAAGTCCCCAAATTCAAAATTTCCAATTACGGAATTCCCAAATTCAAAATTCCAAAATTACAAAATCTCAAATTCTAAAATCCCGAAATACCAAAATCCGAAAGAATTTTTGTTATTATAATTCGTATACAAACAATGCCAACTAAAAATGCCTCTTAATTCCCAATTTTGCATATACAACAACACATTTTGGAAAAGGCGTATAATCTAAATTTTGAAACCAACTATGAAATCCCTCCAAATTCTGAATCAAGCATCTATATACCAGGATAGGAAATAACACACTATATTTCTTTTCTCAAATATTTACTAAACAATTTTTTTACTTAAAATTATGTCTATAATTTTGTCCCGAAATTTTGGGTTTCGTGATGTTCCCTTGTTATATGTAACACTTCTTGTCGACTTTGGACTTTAATTTTAATCGAAGATTTAATAAATTTTTTTTTGTAATTGGGGATTTAAAATGTTTCCTGTTTGAAGTTTTTAAAATAATTATGCTTCCACATTAAATATGTTTTCGTTCTATTTTTATTACTGTCGTGTCAGATTAATGCGTAGAGCAAGCACACATATGTCTATTACTAGATGAAAGCTTCCTACATTTGATTGTTCAATATATACCCATACACGCAGGGTCCCGCTGTAGGTAGGGTGCCTACCTTTCAGTCGAACGGTACTAGAGTCAATTTCTGGCGAAGACAAAAAGAATGCTTTATGCTTCTCTTGGTAATCGTCGTATAGTTGGAGCCCTTTTCTTTTTTTATGTGGGAATGGGCACATATGCTCAATTAAATCTGTATTGCCTCTACTTCCCTTATGAAACACGAAGGGCAATGTGTGTTCATCCCTACATCGTAGAAATTCCTAAATTGCAGAAGACAAGTAATGGAAATTCATTTATAACCTCAACATACCGAATGTGAAATCAAATTTCATCTCATGTGCTCCCTAAACATGATAAACTACATATTTATGACCCACATAAATTCAAGGCGAACATTAACGTACCTTTTCGTTCGTAATTATCCCCCTTCCCTTTCACCCTTCGCCCTTTCTAACTTTCCTTTTTCTTCAGTATACTAAAGGAAAGGTCACACCACCTGTTGTTTTGACTATATGTAAAACAAAAAAAACTTATAGGTTAATTTTTTCAGTTGAATATTTCTTCGATCAAGTTTTGTTTCATTCATTTTTTCCATGAAATCATAGCGATTAAAATCTTGGATCCGTTGCTTCATCTGTATGTCATAACCATTGGTCATCAATAAGTCTTTACAATTCTACCTTTGGTTAATAAGTCTACACTGCAAGAAATACAATTTCACAAATATGTAAATATGTATAAAATAATTGATAACAAATATGTAAAATAAAATATTGAAAAAAAACAGTAAATAAAAGAAAAAGTGTTGCCGTTTTCATTTCTTATGATTAATATTTATTTGAAATTTTAATAGAAATTATAATATATGTATGTACAAATTGTACTCTTCATCATTCAAATACTTTACAATTACATTTTGATTGATTGACATGCCAATCAATGATTCAATCGAGTTTATTGAGTCCATGGAAAGAATTAATATACTCAACAAGTAGTATAAAAGCTCATAAAATCTGTTAGGTATACATAAATGTATATACAGTATATACCAATATAAATAGATGGACTAATAAAATTTCTTAACTTCTCATATATGTATAGATGAATTCAGATGTCAATCAAAAATAATAATAAAAAAAACAATTTCATAATTTCAATTTAAAATTAGTAGCAAGTCAAGGTAGAGTAGAATTTGCGAACATTAAAAATTGTTAATAGCAATGGCATAATGCTGGATATGTACGTATATGTATATACAATGGCAGACAGTAACTATATTTTAAACTATACATTTTATAGTTATAGCCGAATACATTTTTTTTTATTTTATTTTTAAATTATGATTAATATTTTACAGTAAAGTTGAGTTTTTAAAAAAAATCATTTATGAATTTCAAAATTTGATGAAAATATATTAAAATCTTGGTTCACAATATTAACAAAAGAATTGAACAGTTTCTATATTGAATTTTAAATTATGTTCTGACGGTAACTGTAATACTGAAATAGTACAGAAGAGTCGTGTGGAAAAAATGTTTGACAATTCAAGAGATGAGAAAGACAATGAGAAGGTTGGCGGAGCTCTTTCGAGCTCCTTTGCTCCCAAATGTATAGGAAAAAAGATGAGCAAAAATTGGACACATAACAGTGTCATGTTATTTCATATTTTGTTTTCATGAGTTTCTGAGGTTGTCAAAAGTGTTCAAAGTCTTATTTTAAAACAACAAAGTCCAAATGGGTAATGCTACTTTATTTTTCTGGAATGGCACTACTTAAGATTGATATTGAAAAAGAAAAATGTTTAGTACAAGGTAAATTAAGTAGCGCATTCATTCATACTTTTTGGCCAGAGTGAATGAAAGGTGTCATAAACTAAATACCTGTGCGATCTCGAGCAAAACATGGTCCTCGTATAGAATCAACAAAACAAAATAAATCTTAGTCAGATCCTGTATTGATATATTAAGAGTAGTAGCCATCAGTATGGGTAGAAAGCCACGCTGCCAAGCTAGGTATTCCATTGAAAGTGTCACTTCTATCTACCTACCTACCTACAGTATAAATTACTTTGAACGATGTAATAACAAAGCGATCTCATTTTATATGAGATTACTTAATTACTTATTTATTTATAGTGGCTAACAAACCATGTAAGTCCTGGACATGACGTCTCCTATTGTTGTCGGTCACGAGCAACTTCTCTCCAGTTAAAGATACAAAACTGTTTCATATCTACCGATACCTCGTCTCTCCAACGAAGACTTGTACTTTTATATGCTTATATGAAATTACTTTTCTAAATCAGTTGTAATGTAGAATTACTGTCCCGAATTGGTTGTAAATAATGGCTTAGGTTTTATTGTACATTTCCGTATTTATTTAAGGATTCTAGCCCGGTAAGAAATTCATGACGTCGCGTATTTCGTTTGCGAATATGAAGTTCGATACGAAATTGAAAGATAAAATTTGTATAAAACAAATAACCCGAAAGCAGTAATGCGTATGGTACCAAAGATGTCAATCAATAATAGTCTGTTATGCGTTAGATATTTGCATTCAATTTCTACTATACTTTTGAGTTTAAGAGTACCAAATTTTTAAATTGGAAAATCGTTTAACGAAAATAGTAGTCACATGCGGTTAAGCCCCCAGTATATACTGTGATTAGAGTGTGTTTTATTTCAAATAATTGTGTCATAAGTTCGATACAAAAAATGACATAAATGCGAAAAAAAAAATTTCTGTCGAACGAATTTTTTCGAACTTTAGTCATAATATGTCATAAGTTTGATATATGTAAAATTGAAATAAAATAATTTGACTAAATTAAAATTGAAATTTTTTGAACACTTGCAATAATACCGAAAAGCTGTTTTCAAGCAGATTTCATTTGAGCAGATAGAATATTTTGGACAGATATATTGTATATTTAGTATTTACGTGTTTGTATATATTTATTGTGTGAAAAAATACATAAAAGTAAGGGTTCGGGGCATGAAATCCATGTGACAATGCTCTGCGCGTTTGCGTTGCGCCACCACGCCACTGCACCTACCTATTATTAACTACAGTAAAAACTAATTTGTTGCTACAGTAAAAACTAACTTGTAGTAAAAAAAATTATAATAAAATTTTTTGATAAAGCAAATGTAACAACTTTTCCTATAGCCTGAAATAAAGCCATATTGGCATATAGGTAAGAAAACCACCAAGAAGGTAATAAAACCAAAATTAAAAAAGAAAAATGAAGTTATTCCCTTCTTGAAAAGGAAATACAACTAATTTGTTTTTATTTCCTTTGGCTTCTCTGACTACTTTGCTCCAAAATGTGTCGAATTAAAATATATAAAAAAGCGTTTATCGCAGTTGACCTAAACTCACATTGCAAACATTACAATGAAAAAAATCAATTAGCAAAAAACTGGTCCCGCAAAAACGTTTTTGTCAAAAAGGGTGGATGTAAAATTTTTACTTTGCTAAACATGAATTTGGAAATTTTTAAAATAATATCGAATAACTGTAGTGTATGTAGAGTGTGAACAAAGGATATATTTCTCTTTTTGGTGCAATTTTAGCGTGGTTATAAGAATTATATATATATATATATTATTTATTTTATTTCATACTATTTTAAAATTTGCCTAACAGTTTGAAAATGCATGCTGTTTGTTTTATAAATCCATTAAACGTTGTTATTTTACCGGCATTTTTCTCATACATGTCAATTGTTAATACAAGCTGAGACAATTTCAAATACTGAAAATAACTATCTTTGCCCATTTCGCAGAGGACATGTTGACAATTCTTATTCAATTGTTCACTTTAATTATAACAATAATAAAAAATATTATAAATAAACCACCTTAATACATTTGTTTTTTTTTTCTAACTTGGCATGAGTTAAGTTCGAAATATTTTTTAAAGTTAAAGGCGACATTCAAGTAAAACGAACTTATGTTCTTTTTAATTTTAGTAATTTTATTTTATATCATATGTTACAAATGTCATAAGTTACAAATGTCATATGTTACAAATGTCATATTTCACAAATGTCATAAGTCTTATATCATATTTGTATCGAACTGTTTACGAGCCGTTTATGACCTTTAACTTCAGAACTTACATTGTATTATGTACACTATAATCTCTTTTTCATATTTTAGACACTTCAGTCTCCACATTTATTTGAGATTTTGACATTTTTGGAAAAATTTATACTGAACACACTGTCCTCAACATGAAACAATATGTCCGTAATTATGTGTCCAACAAGAGTTATTTTATTTTGCTACTAAGATCGATATTTTTACTAAATTAAATATGTAGTAGAAAAAATCGATTGTTGTTTTACCAGATGATTTGGGTCACCCTATTTGCTACCAGCAAAAACGACATCAATTGTGAAAGTTTTCTTATTATTTGGAACCATTAGATGTCCATTTCAAATCTATTCATCACAATAGATTTAAATAGCAAAAAAAATTGGTATTGTCCAAATCATCAACAATATATGAAAGCAATTAATGGATGCAAATTTTTTTCCCTTTTTACCCATTATAATGCAACATCTTCCAATAACGTTCCATATTGAATGTATACATATATGTATACATATATTGTATTGCAATCAATATAAATTGATATTTAAAGTGCATTATTAGGAGTTCTCATTGATTGGATATGGACATAGAAAAGAAAAAAAAGTAGCTGAAAATTATATACTCTTAGTAAATTTAATATTATGTCATCATCAGTATATAGGTACGTAGGTTAGATAGATAGGGTATAATAATAATGATGAGTGCACCTTTACTAGTTTACATATTAATAAATGAATGAATAAAAATTGAATAACACTCAAATTGTATGTATAAAACCCATCAAATTGAAGTTTTGTTTAAAAGATGTGATGATGAGGAGATTACAATGATTTGAAATAATCAGATTTTTTTTTTTTTGCTTAGTAATCATTTTGTCGGTCCGTTAAAGCGAAAAAAAAACACATTTCAATTGAATCGGGAAAGAATAAGAAAATCCAATAAAATTTGACAAGTTAAGATACACTGATGTGTAGCTGATGTTGTTGTTGTTGTTGTTGTAAGATGATGATGTTGAACATTTTAGTTTTTTTTTTTTTGTATAATTTTCGTTTTTTGCCGCTAAAGAAGCTGTTGAAGTGCTGTTGAAATATAATAGAAATAAAAGAATTATCTAAGTCCTTTATAGTCAATAATAGAGTAGTTTTCTTAACAAGTCGGAATTTTCATCTCTAATTAATAAGGACAATGTTTTTCTCTTTTAAGATGTTAAAAATTAAATTATTAAAAATGGAGACAAATTGAAACAAAATTTTGGTACATTCACAAAATGCAATAAAAATAATAAAAAGGAAATTGTAAGGATTAATATTATTATTGTTTACTTTGTTTAATATAAAGGATACGTCTTTTAATATTGTGCAATTTCATTGTATTGAGCGGTCTCTTTTCCAATTCTTGTTTGTTTTTTTTTTTTTTTAGTTTTTTGGAAACATGATTATCTTTTTTTTATATTTAATTTCTGTCTAATATTTATGTACTTACAAAAATAGTTTAATTTAGTCTCGTAAAGATGGACTTATTCAGTATAAAAAAGAAAATAAAATTATTTGGCTTCGTGTTGTAGATATTATAAAAAATGCTAGAGGCATCAAAAGAATTTAATAATGTAGTTGATATCAATGTGACTTAAAAATCTGATTTTAGGATTAAATATAGAGAAAAGGCTGTAATCTTCAGAAGTGTAAAACGAATTTACTGAAAAAATTAAAACATTGTTTAAACATCTTCATTGTTCTGTTCATCTGGATTTATTCAATTTAAATGATGGTGTACTATTTGATAGAGTAAGCCGAGAGTATATTTGGGAACCATTTAGTATAGGAGAGACATTCTAGAATTTTTTTTAGCCATAAAAAGAAAAATCCTGCAAAGATGAAAGATGTTGTATATCTTACATTAGAGGACAGAGTACAAATTGCTTCGATATTTGTCAGGGACTGTATTTTATTACCCATATTGTTTTTAGTTATAAATTAAAGATAGATGCCATAATGACTAGTACTAAACGAGAGCAACAGTATATCCAGTGCAGTCCTTTTGAACATGTCAGCCACTTAGATTACGCCAACGATGTATATTTATTGTCACATAAGAATAAAGATTTAAATGATAAGGGCCAAAAAAGCTGTTAAAGATTTAAATTACACTGGAAAAAGACACTAAAAGACACTAAGGTATATGAAACTACAGTGCTGGACACATTCATTGGCCGCAAATAGTCGTTTAAATTCAACAGAGAAAATGGCGTTGAATCGGGCATACTGTGAGGAAACCTGACAACAACATTGCGAAAAATATTTCGAATAGAATCTTCAGGGTACACGTTGCATCGGAAGATCGAGAAAAACATTGAGAATAACAGTCTTCGAAGAAGCAACTACCTAACAAAGAAAGTGATAACAATTGCAAAGATTAATCGCAGGTAGGAGTCGATGGAAAGATTTCATTTCTAGTTTTTGAAGTCTAGTTTAATATAGTAGTCCACTGAAAGCGAATTGGTTCTCACCAGTACCTGAATCTTTTTCATATTTGGGAATATTTTTTCTCTCCAATGAAAGTGTGATCTCTCTCGAAGGTGCTATAGGATTTCGATAAAAATTTTTTGCTAAAAAGTTCATTTTCATCCGCTCTATACATGTACGTGTCTTAAAAATACAAGTGGCGTCGGTAGCCGAGTGGTAAAACACTTAAGTATAATAATGTAACGACCGAAGAGCACGGGTTCAAACTCCGTGAGAACCGAAAATTTGTTCAAATAAAGAAAATTATTAAATTTTAGGGCGACAGGCCAGATTTTGTCAAACCCTTGTGACACCTCAAGAAATAAAGCAGAATAAAATTTTCTATTCAGGATACACGAACAAATTTCGAATTATTAAGTTCAAGATTTCAAATGGAGTCAAGCGTAGAGCGCACATATGGGTCATATACTATCAAAGTAAGTGAATAAATATGTACATAAGTAACGAACACTTTCACACTCTACAGTTATTTTAATTATACATTTATTCCTATATATCCACATATCCATTATTCATATGTAATGCACATATATATACAAACATATATTTACAGAATTTAAAGTAATCAATAAATTTTTAAGATATTATACGTCATCGCAAATCATTGATTTATAATTTAAAGATTGAAAAAAAAAAACAAAAATAAACCTAAATACCAATTCATACATTCATTCTCGGTCACCTGAAATCACCCCAGTTTTTTTTTTTAAATTTATTTATTTACGTTCTTTTATTTCTTGAATTACAAAAATATAAATTATGTTAATTCAAAACCAATTCAAAGGATTCATTGAAATAAATACAAAATTTTCTTTCAATCTTTTAATCACCTAATTAAATCCTTTTCATTAAAATCAGCACAATTCCATAATATAATTTTCGTGTATACACCAAATGAATATGGACGGATCTAAAGCAGTAGTTAGCACTCGGCGTCAATATACTCATTAGTATAGTTAATATTTTACATTCAAAGCAATCATCTATAGTTTCAGTAACAATTTTGTGTCCTTTTATTTTTTTAGTCTAAGATTGTATGACGTCGGTCGTCAACAACCCAATGATATCACCTCACTTGAATAAATTCAACCCATATCTCAAATTTAATATTAGGAAGGATTTGTTTTGTTTTTTCTTCTGTTTATTGTGTGAAAAGCTAATAAATTTACGCTTCAATGTACCTATGTATATATATATATATATTAATTTAATATATATAGAAAATTGGAAATATTTTCAACCCTTTTTTTTTTCTTTAAACATAACACCCCAAAGCTAATAAATTTTCAGAAAATAAATTCAACACACTAGCATAATTTAAATTCATGTACATATGTATAGATGTAAGTGTGTATAGAAAATAGATTATAGAACAAAATGATTGCTCCCCTCTTCGTTTTTGAAATGATGTCGTCATTATATAGACTTAAGATTTTTTTTTTTAATACAAAAAACAAAAATCGGATGAATGAACCCTTTGATTTGTCATGCAATTTAAATATAGTCGAATGTCATCTTCTTTTACAAATATTAAGAGTGAATAAAATTGTATGAGAGATAAAAAAAAAATTGAATCCTTTTCTTTCTTTTTTAATTGTAACGAAAATTTTATACCAATTTTTTTTAATTATAAAATTATTAGTCATATATAATTAAAAACAAAAGTAGTGAATTATTCTGTTTAATTAATTAGGAAAATTCAATTTAATTAATTCAAAAGGAGTGACAGCGATGAATACCGCTAATAATCGCAACATTAAGTATCAACAGCATCATCAGAAACGTGTTTAGTCTTATTAGCCATAATAATTATTTTTTTTCTTTTTGTTTAATGTGCTACTAGTTGGAATATTCAATAGGTTTCGTATAAATGAATTTGGAGGATGCGGGAGTCAGGTCGCAAAGCAAAAACAAATTGGAGCAAACAAATCCAACGTCTATTGTAGACAAAAGCTTGCATCATGTTGCTAGGCGGTGCTGATATATGTTTATAATTTTTATTTTTTACATACCATGGTGAATTGGTTATAACTCTTAAAATTTTTGATTGTATTATTTCCACATTAGACTTAGAAATACTTCTACATAGCCCTAATCCCGTATGACTAGATGGGTTTTAATATGGAATCGTATATTATTATTTTGTATAGTCTTATTGCATCTTTGAATGTTTACCAATAAACCATCAGTATAAACTCTTGAACTTTATTTGAGTGAATTTATTTTGCTTAATATATGTTTTTTTCCAAGTCAACCACCGTCTATCAAGATTAACTCCGATATATTTAACATCATTTGTTTGCAGTACAGATACTCCATTTATGCTTATCTGAGGACATGACATTTTTCTTGAGTGTAAAAATTCCTTGCGGGCACATTTATTTGCGGGCTTTCATTTATTTTATTTTTCCACTTTTTTTTAACCAGTTTTCTATTTTATTTATATATGTTAGTTAGTAGAGGTCTCTGGATGCAATCTGAGGATTTTTATGTGAGCTTAAAATTGCGGTATCATCTGCAAATGTTCAGGTTTCTGATTGATCACTTACCAGTAAATCAGATAAGTAAAAAAAGTACAAAATAGGATCAAGGACATTGAATTTGGTGGTGCTCCGGTATTTATTTTAAGTTCTTTAGTTATGTGTTTTTTGGATTTAGCTTTGAAACGTCTATTGAAGAGATATGACATCAGTTGTAACTGGTGAATTTCAGAAGGAAGATGAATTTGTATTTTGAATTTTATTTTGTGCATCATCCCAGACTTTGTTAAACGCAAGGGTTTTTTAAACCCAAAAATCGAAAATTTAAACCAAAATGCGAAATTGGACGAAATCAAGATTTTCAAATGGGAAGTGGTATTTTTTTTTGCAAATTCTAATTCTACGACAAAAATAAGAAAATTGTGTTAAACGATTTTTGTTTTGTTTTCAAATTATTTTTCTTTTTTTTTTTAACATAAATTTTATTTTTCCCCCTATTTTTACATTCGTACACTAGTTTAGCCTACAAAAATTTACAAAAACAGCTACTTGTTTGCTTGTTTCTAATTTTATTAATATCTAAACAATTTTTTCGTTTTTATGTTAGTTTTACGCAAAATTTTAGGAATTTTTTATACTATGTACCAACTTTACAAAGTTTCTTTGTCTTTGAATTGTATTATTGGAAAAGTAGGGAGAAAGAACCAATAGTTATTTCTTGAAAACCTAGCCTATTTTAATCTATCTTAATCTAACTAAAACTGCTGAACCTAATTAAAAAAAATAATGTATATTATACTATGTGCTAATTAGAGTTTTCCAACCACCAATAGTTTGCTTTAATTAATTTGCCATTATCTAATATGGACATTTCAAGTGCTTTAAAATTTTCGGAGAGTTTCCATTAAGCTCGCACTGATGTTGTACCATATTGGTGCACCATATACAAGCGTTGGTCTTTTACTAATAATTTTGTTGTAAAAAAGTTTTTTTGAAGCCATTATTTTTCTTTAAAATTAATAAAAATATAACAATAATACACCATACTTTCCTTTGGTAAACTGAAATTAATAATAATCAAGTTTATAAATAAATTTGTTTTTCATGTTATCATATTTTTTATTTCAGTTTTGGGTTCCTACAATGTTTAAATAAAAAAAAAAACAAACAAAAAAATTTACTTTACAAAAGTTTTTAATTTTTTGACGTAGAATCCGAATTTGCATAAAAAAGTACCCCTTCCCATTAAAAAATCTCGATTTAGGCCAATTTCGGCGATTTTTGGTTTTAAAAAACCCTTTTCGGGTCCTTCCCGGAAGTTTAAAATATCACCAATCGATAGAGCACCCTCGATTTAGTTAACAAAAATTTTTTTTAATTCTAAGATAACAGCTCCTTCCGCTCTTAAAAAGCTGATACGCATGCTCTGGAACACCCGGTATATTTAATAAAAAATTAAAAACTTTTTTATTTCCAATTTCAATGGAAAATTTAGAAAATTTTCAATTTTAGCTAACGTAAATGATGCAGAAAAATGTTACTACATCTATGTTGTGTGTTGTCAATATTGGTTAATATCGTTGTGTATCTAGCTATCATCTCTCTTCCCTTATCTACATACATATATTTTATATTTTATTGAGTTCATTTATTTGGAAAATTTATTCGAATTTTATTTAAATTAAACAATAATATTCCAAACAACAAATATAAAATGGAAAAACTTGGAAAAAGAGTTCAGAAAAAACGATTGAAAAAGTTGAAAGAGTTGAAAATTAAAATTTATTTTTAAAGATAAAAGGGAGACACCACCACCTACCTATACATATATTATACATTTTGTTTTATTGCTTCTATTTGAATTGAAATTTAATTTTAAAGTTTTAAAAAGTTGAAAAATTAATAAATTTAAATTAAAACACTTATTTTTGTATATTATTGGAATTGTTTTTATACAGATGAAAGCAAATAAATAGTGATAAAATACCTAATTAAAAAGGGAAAAAAACTAAATTCGCCCTAATTCTAACATTTGTAAAGTTTTTTTTGGAAATACTCGTTCTTTAATTTAATGAAAAATTCAAATTGAAGTTAACACTTGCATTTTTTTGTCCATTTAAGACTTATTTTTTTTATAGGTACTTCTATTGAATATTGAGCTACCAAATAACCAAGCTAATTCTATCAAATGAAAGATTTATTAAAACTATGAGTTCTTCGTGGAAATATCAAATATTTAGAGACAAACATTTTGTAGCATAATTGGGCTGTACTGCATATTTACTGATACATCTTCATTTTATCTTTCAAGGTAAAATTAATGTTAGAAAGAAATAAAAGTACATAGCTAAAAAAAGTGTTAAAAGTGTAGAACTACATAATATTTTCACTTTGGTTCTAATATCACAACAGATACCCCTTTGAATTGCTTTTGAGATATCATATTGGATTAAGTTTTTTGGCAATATTTCCGATGAACTATACCAGGTCCAGGTTCTTATTTTACAAGGAACCTATTCACAATACCAGTGGTGGTTAATGAAAGTTAAAGTTTAAATCGAAATTTTATTTTTGTTCAGAGATGAAAATTAATTCCTTAATGGCAAATACATTTAGGTATTACAAACGCCATAGGTGTTATTAATTTTTTTTTTTATACATATTATTATTTAATTTTACAAACTATCTTATTTATGGTGTCATCTTTCATCATCAAACCTTTTCAGCCTTTGTACATGTTGGTCCCTATACTGCAGATGTAATTGAAGACCGTTTGGAAGTATTTCTTATATTTCAAAGTATTTTAAAGTTTTTGTTGGTATGAATTAGACTGTAACCGAATCTAATTTTAAGTCCTTTCTAATTTCTTCATTTCTGACGAACCATGGTGTATTTACTATTTATCGCAACACTTTAAATTGAAACCTTTCCGGTATTGGAAATATTTCCAACCACCCCACTGTTCTATACCATAATACTAGATGAAATTCAAGACTTCATTGTATAAAAATTTTAGCAGAGCTAAATAAAAATGCGTATTACGTGTTAGAAATTCAGAACAGAAAGAGGAAGAAACTTATTAACATGTTTGTCATTACAATAATCTGACATTTACAAACATTGTTAGATCAATGTATAGTAGTATTATGTAGTAGAAGTTTGTTATTATTTTATTTCAACAACAGGATTTTGCACTCCATTGATAGCTGCGAATTGCGTTCTATTAACCAGTATAAACTTTAATCTAAGTTGCTTGTTTTTGTTAACAATATATACGCTCTTCAATTTAGGCTCAAAAACATACTGAAAGAAAAATTAAATCAATATTTGAACGATTTTATCTATATGTTATTTTTGCAAATATTATTTGAAACGATTAATCATGAAATTCTACTTTATAAATTAAGGCAATATGGTATTCGATGATAATGAACTAAACAGGTTCAGTTCTTATTTAATAAAATAGACAACAAAAAACTAAAATTTGTGGAATCAAATCAGATTCGAATAATGTGTCAACTGGAGTACCCCAAGGTTTAGTCTTGGATGTATTGCTTTTCCTTACATATACAAATGGTATGGAAACATCTCCAATTACATCAAAATTGGTATTATTTGCAGATGTGGTGTTGTTGTATAAAATAGGAGTAACGACTGAAGAATGCATTATTTAAATATGAATAGAGATTCAGAAAGTTTAAATAACTATGGTTAAAAATGAATAGAATTAAGTAAGATGTCAAAAAAAAAAAAAAATGTATGATAATAAATGGTGAATTAAATGAAAATGTAGAAACAGATAATAGGATAGTACCTATATAGAAGTATAGATAAAATTAAATATTTAGGTGTAATAACAGGCAAAAAACTATATAGCTCAAGTCACATATTGATTATGTGAGTAAAAAATTTTTAAGTAAAATTATAATTTTTTTCAAAAATTACAAAGCAATTTGTAATTATCCAGTGCAATTAATATTTATAAGATACTGTAATAAAACGTATTGCTCCTGTATGTTATTCATGGCTAATAGTGTAGACAAGAGTTGATTGCAGAAGTTTCAAAAGCTATGAAAGTAATATTAAAATTAAATATAGATTCACTTCAATTCGATTCATGTTATTTACTTTACAATGGCTTAGCATAAATCAAAGAATTGTAATGAATGTAATAATTATAATACATAAAATGAAAATTAATAGTTATACAAGTTATCTATGTATGTAATACGTTAATATGTGGTAATGGCATACAAAATTATAATTTAAAAAATGCAAATAATTTTAGGTTTGATATATTTAGAAATGAAAGAATAAAACCATGTTACTTTACAATGGAATTAAATTATAATGGGTGTTCCTGAGCATGCGTATCACCTTTTAAAGAGGGGAAGGAGCCGTTATTTTAAAATTTAAAAAAAATTATTAACTAAATCGAGGATGCTCTATCGATTCATGATATTTTCAACTTCCGGGAAGGATCGGATTTTTCAGCTCAAAATTCACTGAAATTTACTGAAATCGAGATTTTCAAATGGGAAGAGGTACTTTTTTTTAATTCAATTTGGATTCTACATCAAAAAATAAGACATTTGGTTTTCTTCATATTTAACGAATAGCAAACAAAAATCTAAGGTTGAATTATCTATTGGAGTTCTGTTAGGGGTTCCACAAGGATCAATTTTTGGCCGTTTTATTATTCATACTTTACATAAATGATATGAAATAAGCAGTTGACTTTGTAAAACTCATATTATTTGCTGATGATGCCCAATAATATTTCGCAGGGATTCAATTGATGAATGCGTTAATAAAATGAATCATAATTTAATGAAACTGGACTTATGGCTTAAGCAAACTAAATTAAAAATAAATATTAAAAAACAAAGGTAATGATGACATTTATAGGTCATTTGGGCAGTAGCTTATCAATAGATAATGAAAACATTGGAGGAAGTGGATGAAATTAAATATCTTTGTCTTTTAATTGATAATAAATTAAGTTTTAAAAGTAAATTTGATTATGCAAAACAAAAAAGGAATCCATTTATTATTCGTAATTCGAAGGCAAATCTCTTAATATTACAATTAAAATATTCAATACAATCATCGTCAAACCTCATTTTGAGTATTGCTCGAGTATCATAGGTTTTTCTTAAAACGAAATGATTAAGAGGCTACAAAAATTACAAAACTGGGGAATGCGAATAGTTTTGAAGGTAACAGATATACATCCATAAAATTTATGTTAAATTGTCTTCACGGGCTTACAATAAATCAAAAATTAAAGCTGAATGTCTTCTTATTTGTATATAAAATAAAGCCCAGTATGATACCTTGTTATTTGTATAATAGATTAATTTATGTTGAGGATGTGTGCAGCATTATTTTTCAAGCAATATATTCAATTTCCGACCAAATTTTTTTTGTAATGGTGCAAAAAAAAAGTTTATGTGTAATGGCTTAAAAATGTTTAATGATTTACCAATGAAAACTGAATTAATTTAATTTAATTTAAATTTAAAGCGATTAAATATGTTAAAGGTAATTTTAATTAGCCATATTTGTACTAAATTGTTTGTTTATTGTAATATTATAAATAAAATAGTTGTTTTAAGCTAAATATAATAATAATAAAAAAAAAAAATTGAATATGTTAAAACGTATTTTAATTAGACTTATCTAAATATTTTTAAGAAAAAGAAAAATTATTATATTATTAATCATTCAATTACAAAATAAATAAATAAATGAAATAAATAAATGATTTTCACAGCATTTTAAAATTTGAACGATTTTAACGGATGATTGTAAGTATTATGAGGTTTGGACTTGATGTGCACAATTGTGTATTTTTGCTATCAGAATTTTCAAATTAAAGTTCTTATATTTTTGTAAATGTATATTTAAATACATATATGTATGTATATACATATGTAATAATTTATCAAATGAAAAACAATTTTTTAAATTCACCATTTTAAAAAAACATTAAGTAAAATTTAATATATAAAACACAAATTTTTTAATTAAAAATAAAATTTTAAAGACCCCAATTCTTAAGAAATTTAATTAAATTTCTTTAATTTCGATTAAGTTCAACCCTTTTTTTCTTTCTTAAAAGTTGATCACTAATATTCATTAAATATTTAAGGAAAAAGTTAATATATCGATTCTTGAAATGATTACCTGATAACTTATTTCAAAGTATATTCTGTATATACCAAAAGAACTTTATTCCATTCCAAAATTTATATTGAAATTGAAATGATTCCCTTGTCTTCCCCCAAAAAAAAAAAAATAAAAAAAAGGAAAAAATGATTCCCTTTAAAAAAACAAATCGTTTATATTATCAAATGTATTTAAAACAAAAGCCATATAATTAGCAGATTGCCGACAACCTTAAACAATGTCAAAATAAAAAATAAAACTTCAATCAACGCGTTCTTGTTCGTACCTCATAAGTATTTGAAATGAAAACCAAAGAAAAAAAAAACAAGTCCAAATAAACCATAAACCTCCATAAAGTCAATTCCTAAGACAAATCAAAAGAAATGAAAAAAAAACAAAAATAAGAAAACTTGAGTTCTCACGAATAATGAACCCACCACAACAGAGAATAAACAAAAACATTGAAAACGAAATGAAAAAAAAACAAAGAAAAGCACAAAAAAAAACGAATTAGATAATTCAAAGTGCGGCTAATCCAATTCATGGTATTCACAAAACGATGAGCTTTAACGCCGCCCTAATCAAAATATATTTTAAAAAATTACAAAAAAAAAACAAAACAAAAATGGTTCTGACAAGTGCATATTCGCGCATGGTTTAATAATGAACGCCACACGCATTGTTTTCGATTAAATATGGAAGAAATATGAGTTACTTCAAACTAAAGACTTGTAAGTAACAATAAAAAATTGTAATATAATTAAAAATTAGCTATTCCCGGCGTAAAATTCACCGGTCCAGTATTCAAAAAATATTTCTTTCCTCTTCATTTAAATTTTTTTTCTCAAATCAAAGTTTTCTATTTCCGCAAAACAATTAACTTAGCACATTGGCCAATTTAAGCTTGAGGTTACCTCCTTGAAGTCACTGAACCGATGTACAACTATTCACTCTAGTTTAGTATTTTCACTTGTATGCAACGTAGCTATGTGTGGAGATGAAGAACATGCTATAAATTTATAATTTGTTCAAAGTGTCAATTGAAGAAATAGTTAAAATATTGATCTTACTATTTTAATGAGTTCTCTATAATAGCTTAGTTTTGGTATTTTTTCTATAAAAACGATTTTTAGCAATTCTATTGAATTTTTAAAGCTGGTGAAGCAAGAGTTACCACCATGGGAAAAATGAGGATATTTATTTTCTGCTTGTTAATATTTTGTTTTACAAAATAAAAATTCATTTGAGCTTTAATCAATTATAAAAATTTCGTGGTGGCTAATGCAAAGACACAAACCCGAGAAATTTAAGATTTTGTAATGGGTACTTCATTTTTTGGGTAATTTCAATTGATGACTTTAATTGAAAAACCGTCATATTTTGTTGATTTTATGATGTTTGGCTATTTGGTTCTTGTATTAAATATACATTTTTCCTACATGGGTTTAGAACTTGGATATGTTTTTCTATAAATGATTTATTTGAAAAATGGGTTGTGCCGATGGGCTGTAAAGATGGGATGAGTATGTACCTTTTAATTTATTTTTTATTTTTTAATCGGTAATTTTTTTCGGTAATATTTGGAAAAAGCTTCACATTTAAGTTTTTGGGTTCCTGTCACTGCTTTTTGCTTTAAGCGGAGTCATCGAGGTGGAAAGTTTTACAGACATTATTAGCATATTAATATAGTAGAGAAGAGATATCATAACCCTTCGCATATAAAACACATATAACACTCATATAATATGGATAGAAATAATGAGCAAAAGAGCGAGAAAGAGAGAAAGTCAAAAAATCTGACTAGTTTTCAAAATACCCGCTCATATGAAAAATGTGTAAGTATTTTTTAAATAATTGTAGAAAATATTTTGCGTATCCGTATTATTATAATATTATCCCTGAAATTCCGATAATCCTAGGCTTCTTTAATTTAGAAATTACAACTGGCTTCTATGCTCCTAATAATTTGATAGAAATAATTATACTCAAATTTAATATAGTAAATATTTCCTAATTTTGGACAACCCTTTCGTTGGTTCCCGAACCTTTATTGGGCGTGGAAACGAACGAATGTACGATCTACGGCAACACGTTGTTTTATAATCAATTTCTGTAAAATTTCATGTAAAAGGAAAGGAATACTACCTATCTATAATTATAATTGACAAGCATTTAAGGTCTTGCGCAGTATACACCTTTTTATTTTATTTCGATTCTCCTACTCCTTATTGAACTTCTAATATATATAATATATAAGATTGTATATAAAACAAAAATGCGCACACAGTTGAACATTTTGTACTCATATGATTTTATTATTCAGCAAATACATTATGCATAAGTGAGATCTTATGAAAATAATAAACAAAAGTAAGCAAATCCATTATTATATTTTATATTGTGTATTTGCGAATGAATCTTTTTACATATGCCAAAAAAAAAACAAAGAAACAAATTCATCTCAAATAAAAAATATAAAAAAGCAAAAACAAAAAAAATCAGTTGAATTGTTCATATGACTAGCAAATTTATTTTTATATAGTAGAGTTAGAGTACTTCATTTTGATATAGTCACTTCATTTTGGTATAGTCACTTGAATTCTTCATTTTTATCTTTTTTAGTAACTGTTTCTAAATTTTTGTTATTTGTAGTAATAATATAGTTTTTATTAAAATTATGCATTATTGAGGTATATACATACCTCTTTAATGGCAAAATTTTTTATTTTTAGTAATTTTATCCACTAAATGCCACTTACTATATAGGGAATATATCGGAAACGAAGCAGTATATGAGGGACGTTTATTTATATGTCCTAAATAAAACTTACTAACCACAAAACTTTTTATTAAACACGAATGGTTTCTGCTATATCGTGCGAAGTCTATGTCAGTACGTAAATTACTGTTTTTTTAAAAACTTTAAATTTGACTTCAACTTGAAATATAATTAATCAACAGGGGCCCCTAGTATATGTAGAATAGAAAAGCTAGTATACATAAAATATACAAACAGTTTAAATATTTATATACCGATTTACATATTTATTACCCGACTTTTGAAAACTTCTAAGTTATATATTTGTGGGAACACATAAAATGGTAGGGTGTTCCATAATTTAGAGGTTTAGATGATAAACGAATTTTTATACTTCAAAATTCTGGTTCGAAGAGGCTCTACTACAAATTTGTGAGAAAGGGCTGCCCTGCAAGTATTACGCTAGGATGGTTGTATTTTGTGCATAATACTTTTTATTTCATCAATTTACTTACACAGCTTACTCACACAACAGATATTTCTAAAATAGGATGGCTGCTCCCGACGGCTTAATGATCTCAGGTGTTGCTTAACATCTCCATCATGGATAATTTTGATGGCTTAATTTTGTACCTTATATAAGTATTTTTTTATTTATTTTTTTTTTATTTATTCGTTTTATTTCGTACATATACATGAGACGGTAAGTCTCTATAGGAGTATATAAAGTATAATGTGTAGCAAATTCATAATTCTTAAATTAACTTAAATTAAATTAAATTAAATTAAACCTTAACCTAAAGAAATTAACAATAATGAAAATAATTTATAAAGAAAAGAAATTAATAAAAGAAAATTTAAAAAGAAAATTTAAAAAAAGAAAGAAAGAAAATCTCTCCTCCAAACAAAACTATCTTTCAGACGTCTCACACCTAACAAGCATTATTCTACAAAATTTTTATTCTTCTTAATTAATGACTACACTTTTTCCTTAAAATATACCCAACAAAGCTCAAGGAATTTAGAAATAGAGAACTCACACCTGACTACGCTCGGCAAAGAATTCCACAACCCGACAGTCCTTACAAAAAAGGATAGATGTCTTAATCTACCAGAGTGTCTAGGAATAGTTAAATTTGCACTTCTTAATGATCGTCCAGGGGTTATTTTCTTAAGAAGATATACCGGCGTATTTTTAGATAGGATTTTTTTCATAAAACAGATGTACTTATAATTGAGATAGTTTTCGAAAGTACAGTCAAGCAAAACTTTAGAAACATCACTGATGCTATCGAATCTACGACGGTTAGTTACAAATCGAGTGCAAGCATTGAAAATAACCTTGAGCCTGGAAAACTCGCCCAAACTCATCCCAGCATAAACTACTTCACAATAAGTGAAATGTGGAAAGATTAAAGATATAACTAATTTCTTTTTTAGTTAGTATTTTAGTATTTTTAGTTAGTATTTTTAGTTAGTATTTCTTTTTTAGTTTAGTATTTTAGGCTCCAAATATGCAATAGTTATATTCAAGTTGAGGTCGAATGTATGCCTTGTATTTTAATAGAAGGCCGAAATATGTAAAGTCTGCTTAAGAATGCTTAACATTTCTCAGCATTGTTCGCGACAGAAAAAACGTGATCGTGCCACGAAAGTTTGCTGTTTATTTCCATTACAAGATATTTACATTTTCAAAGAGAATATTTAATATTGATGGATTTTGCTTTGTTGATATGAGGCCCCTCTGGGTTTTTGAAGCATTCAATTCTAAAGTTTAATCCTTTTTACACTTCCTCAGTCTTGTATTTTTTTGAGTTCATTGTTTAGAGGTACTATCATCTACCAAATCTGTAAATTTGATTTGAAATTGTGTATAGAATATCATTTATAAGTATTACAAATAATATCGGAGAACAGTTATTATAGAACAGAACTTGAGGGACACCAGCATTGATGTAAAATTTTTGGGATATAAACCAACACATTACAGCTTGTGTTCAACTGCTTGAAAATAAAATTTTTAATCCCCGTATTGAAATTGTTTCCCCTATGTATACAACAATTATTGTGATTTATGAATTTCCCAGTTACATGAGTTCACAAAATCATTCTAAAACAACTGTGGACCTAAATTATCAATAGAAAATTTTGTTTTACAATTCATCTTTACGATAGTGTTTTTTTTTACAGGTGTTGCGTGGTATTACTTCTAGCGTTATACTTAATAGTTCGGTCATCGGGTGAAGCTGATAATGATTACTTACTCTATACTTACTATCTTATATGACCAACAGATAATGCAAATTTATGATGATTGTAAAGGTTTTAAAATTTTATTTTTAAACTCTTTTTTCTTCCTCATAAATTAATTGGAAATGACACAATTCAATATTGATTCAATTTCAAGTTTGTCAATAATAATAATAAACATGCAAATGTTGCTATCAACATTTTAAACCAGAAAACATTTAGCAACAAAACGAATTGAATTTATTTTTAAGTTTAATTGTGGGAGCCCTTTAAATGTCTAGACATGATTTTATCTTTATATGAAAATAAATTATTTCTATTTCAAAAGAAATTTTAAATTTAAATTTATAATAATTTTGGACTCTATGTAGATCTTAGTAGGGATTTTTAGTGTTAAAGGATCAAAGAAGGGAAAAATTCTCATACAATTTTTTTAATGTATGTAAGTATGTATGTAAGTATGTATGTTTTTAATTTATACTGTACCATATATGAAATACTGCGATTCAATTCCATGAACCCTTTTTTATTTTTTTTTTCAAATTATTCTTCTTTATTGCCTATAAGTTCTGCGGGGTAATGTAAGAATTGCAATGATGAGAAAATTGCAAAAAGAAAACCCATTTTATATTTTTTTTTTTTTGTTATCACTGGTTTCTGTATGGTATCCCAAAATTTTTACTTATTTATGTTATGTTGTTAATTTCATTTCATAATCATTTTAGGTTACTTTAGTTAATTTTTGAAAAAACGGCAATAATTATTAAATTAGTTAAAAAAAGAAGGAACAACAAAAAAAAAAGAGCTAAAAAGAGCCGATAAAATTTTAAAAATTAAAACAATGACCCGATAATGATCTGAAAATTAAGAAAATAATTTTTAATTTTTTAGTAAATTTCATTTCTAGTAAAACGTTTTTTGAATTCAATAATTTTGAAAATAGCTAGTTTTTTTTTTTTTATTTTAATTAAAAAAGTCCTTTCAAATCCTATATTTGGTGTTGTTGTAAATTTTAATATTTGGGTTAAGTTTTTTTTTTGTTGTTTAACAATTAAATTTTACATAATTTTGAATCCTCCTCCGCAAATTTTTTCAATGTCAGTAAAGTCTTTAAGTCTTTCAAATCTTATAGGTTTATAAGTTTAAAGTCTTTCGTTCTTAAAACCGTGGGAATGGCATTAGATGTATATATACATAAAATTCAACTTTAATTAGGAATTTCTCTTGAATGTACAGAGACAGGTAATTTACATGATCTCATTTACAAAATCGAAAATAGGCGTCGAAACAAAGAGTTGTTGATAGACAAGTTGCATTTGATAACACCTTGTTTAAATATTTATTTTCAGAATAAAAAATCTTATAATGATAGTATGTTAACTACATCATAACAATTAAACAAGTCGAGCAAGCTAAAAACTTTTCGATTCTTCTACTATAGAGCGGCTACTCAGCATACTCAACAAAACTAGAAGAATTACAGCTAGGTTAAATAACGATTACCTAACAGTCATGGACCCACTATTGGCCATTCTATACGAGAAGGATACCTCCTGAATCCTTTACGCTGACAATCTAGTTCTACTAGTAAGAGACAAATTCGAAAATATACTTCTAGCGGAACAGATGCGATTTGCTATAAGCATAGTTCATAAATGTTGCAAGAACGTGGGTTAATCCACACAAAACCAATAACATATCTTTTTTAACAGTGAAAATAGTCGAATATTTTCCTTTTAATTTTACTGATATGCTTATCATACAGATACGCGCATTTCGTTTACTACTTGCAGACTTCTTCAGTGTTTTTTACTCGACTGATATCTTTTTTACCAATCGAATAAAACTAAACTACCAATCACCTTTATTGAATGGAGTTCTCTGTCGAAATGGTAAATAAAATTAAATTCCTAGGAAAAATACTTGAAAATAAACTGTTATGGAATCCTCATAAACAGATTACATTAACAAAAAAGCTAACAGGATATTTGTATGTCAAAATATGTTTGGAAAAATATGGGGATTATCTTCACAAATCAGTGTATGGCTCTACAAGTTTATAATAAGACTCACGCGACATTTGTATGGTGGCAAAAAAAAGAACAGACCAAAGTCTTGGGGCAACTGAAGCATTTGCAACGAGCCCTATTCTAGAAAAGAATGTGATGAACACGGCAGAAATAACAGCAACAAGATTGCATCTAACAAATAATTTCGAACACAGAAAACCAGAACACAGCGTGATTCTGCAGAAGATTAAGCTATTTGAACCGAAGAAATTGCAATTTTTGAACTATATGATAATTGGTAGCCGTAAGAAATTCACTGTATACACAAATACCTAAAAGAGAAGATGTCGAGGGATTAATAAAAGCATTACCCCAGGACCTTTTGTATGGTATACTGATGAAAAATAATAGAGAAACCCGGTGCCGGCGTATTTAAACCAAAATTTAAGTATAGCGCGGCCTTTGGTACATATTCTACTGTTTTTCAAGCTGAAATCTATGCAATCAGGCATTACAATGCAGTAAAATAGGGCACAGAGGTGGCAATATATAAATAATTTCAGTTAGCCAAGCAGCTTTTAAAGCTTTGGCTTCTTCAATTTTGAAATCAAAGTTTATCTGTTACAAAAACTAAATAAAACTAGCGAAAGGAATCAGATTTACTCTTATATGGACTCCTGGGTAAAAAAGAATACAACGTAATGAGGAGGCAGATGTCCTTGCAAAAACAGGTGCGATGAATCAATTCTTAGTAACAGAGCCAAGTATTGCTCGTTCCAACGCCTACCTAAGAAGATTTTTTTTAAATGAGAAACTACACAACTCCAAAACATATGAGACTAGCTGCGAGGGCTTACTCAGTCTAAAGCTCAAACTAAGTTTTCAACGATTAAATCAGATAATCAAGGAAACTAGATCTAATGCCAGAACACTGACATGATTTATCCCAGGTCATGGTTCATTTAACAAACATCTGTTCAGGATTCGAAAATCGAACACAGACAGATACACAAGGTGTTTGCAATGCCATAGCTCGTAAAATACATAAATATTGCCAGGAATTCACATCACTTGATGTCAAATCAAATTGTTTTATACATATGATATCAAATAGTGTTTATTAAGGATCTGCAACTATAAGATAACACAAACGGGATAGTACAATAGATCTAAAGAAGTCGCGCCTACATAGAACTCCATATAATAATAATAAAAATAAAATCTTTAAAAATCAAAAAAAAAAAACGAAAAAGTACAATTTAGCAACCAGGCTTTGGTAATTGAGTTGTTATAAAACAATATTTTAATTATTCCACGTTCAAAAATGCTTTTATGAAAATTATTTGAACAGAAATTTTTAATTTAATTAAAAGTCCTTGTTTTAGAATTTTTTATGGTGGAAATAAGTTCTGCAATCAATTTAAAATGCTCACTGGAGCAAAATTAGGCAACTTTTTTTCGTCATTCTGTTCTGATTTTTCAAGCAAGTTGAATTATTTTCCAACTGTTCTAAGCTTGTAAAATATTCTACAAAGACACCTGATTGAAGAGAATAGGGCAAAAATCTTTTGAATTTATTCCTATGACCGCATTTACAGAGGAATCACCAATATTAGCTTTCAAATTTATTTATTTACTTTTATGTATGTTATACAATGAGACGATTAGTCTCTACAATGTGTATAATCAAGTTAGGTGAATAGAAAATAATTGACATATTATAACTAAAAAGAAATTAAATACAATAGAAAATAGGAAATAGAAATTTAAACTAAAATATGCAAAATTAAATAAAACTAAGATGAAAAACATAATAAGAAAATCTGAGAATAAAATTACAATATGTCAAAAATTAAATTACTGGTTACAAACTCTTAAAATAATCGAACGAATACGCTGAACAGTAGGGTCTTTACTTAATAGGTCTTAAATAGGGCCTTGAAGGACGCCACATTCTACATGAAGCTGCTCAGAGGTAGAGTCATTGAGGAATACAGACTGAGATCGACTTAGAAGACAGTTTTTAATTAAGTTAAAACAGCAGAAACATGAAATCCAAAGTAAAGTGACAATTTACTGCACAATAGGTGGTGATTTACAGAGTCAAATGCCTTTAAAAAATCCAGTAGTAACAAGATGGTAACGCACTTATTATCAATTGCACTAGAAATATTGTCAACGACTTCAAGAAGTGTGGTTTTTGTACTGTGATTTTTACTAAATCCAGACTGAAATTCAAAAAATAAACCATGATCTTCAATATATCGCGAGGCCTGGCTATGCACAAGAGATTCAAAAGCCTTAGAGAAGCCACAAAAAATACTAATGGGCCTAAGATCAGCGATTTCAGGATTAGTTTTTTTTGGGGAGGGGAATAATTTTTGTAAGTTTCCACGTTTTGGGATAATAAGACATAGTTAAAATAGAATTGAAGATATGAGTTATATAAGGCAGAACAACAGGCAGTAACAATTTTATAAATTTTAGCGGTATAAGATCAGAACCTATAGCATTGGATTTGATATAGTGAACAGCGTTATGTACTTCATCAGGATAAACATTCTTAAAAGAAAAAGTACCATCAGGATGTTCAGAAGAAAAATTATTATTGTAGGTGGTTGGGTATTCTACATGCCTAGTCACAAGAACTCGTTAACATCAAAGTCTCCGATTACATCTCTACCTCTTTGTTTGTTTGAGACCAATTTTGAAGCATTGCTTCAGAATTTATCGGGAGGAAGATTAGGACTTAACTTAATAGTTCAGCCACATATTTCTTCCGTACATGCCTAATGAGAAGAAAAGCTTTATTTAAGCTAAGTGTAGTGAATGCATAGACACAACTACCAATTCAAAATGATTTCCCCGAAATACTATAATTTGGCATATTAATGTCTAGCTAATTAGGATGATCTCAACAACTGTTTGAAAGCTTTTGGCTGGCTATTGTGTATCTTCCATTTTGGATTCTGAAATGCTTCATCGATAAAATATCAAAAGACAGATTAGTAGTCAGTTGCCTAAAAAGCAAAAAACTTCTAAAATTTGCAAATTAAATCTAATCTACAATAAAAATCGTGTTAATTTTTAGTTTTAGTTTTAATTTGCAAAATTTTTCGGTTCAGGTCTATTTGAAAAAGACGAAAAACGAAATATCAAATTTTTGATTTGAAAGTTAATGATCTTAAAATGTCAACCATTGAATGATTGATTACTTTATATTCTTGATTTGGTGCAGCAGCGTCAAGGTGTATAAACATATGTAGGTTGAATGCAATTTATATATTTCAGGTGTTTGCAAATCGGTCCGCTTTAACTTCTGCAATCACCAGATCACATATTTTTATCGTTATTTTTTTTTTTTTTTTTTGATAATTTTGAAATCTTTGATCCAGTCCGCAACAATAGAATTTTTTTTTATTTTTGTTTTTTAGTTTAATTAACAAAACAAAAAAAAAAACAGAAACCTGTCAAGATGACCTGAACTAAACAAATTTTCATGTCTAATTGATTTCATTCAAATATATCATCAGTAAGCGAGTCAATTGATGATGTTGATGATGAATTATAAGGTTGAAAGTTGAAAGAAAAGCGAATTGAAACTTAAGAGAGTGGTGAAATAGACAAAAATTAAAAATAACTAAGAAGAAATGGATTTAGACAATAGAATAATATTGAAAAGTTGGTTGTTATAGAAATGAAGGTCGTTTTAATAAAAGCAAAAAAAAACAAAACAAAAAACAAGTGGCGCCAAGATTATCGGTATTCTATTCTATTGATTCTTTGTACAAAAGGTGAAATAAGGTGACTCTATTTTTTTTTTTGTTTTTTTTTTGTGAATTCAGCTAAAGTGCATTAAATTCATTGTATATGAAAAATTAAATATAAATGTGTATATAAAAAAGGGTCAGAGAACGGAGAGAGCGTATAAGTTTCTAATTAAAAGACAAGAAAAAAAAATGAAGATGTGTTTTTTTTTTCAATTTTAAAATTTGTTTTAAATTCTAAAATGTTCCGCTTAATGTAAATTAGATGAGTTGACCGAGGTAAATAATATTACAGTTTTTTTCAACAATAATTTAGAATAAATAGTCTGAGATATTCTATATGTTGTTAGAACGATAATGGGTACACATTGAAAGCTCAGTGTTTGTCTAACAAATTCGGTTGAAATGTTTCAGTACTAATAACTGTCGAATATGCCGCCGGGGTTTTGACACTCAGAAAGACATTAAGTATATATTTTTTACTTGCTGGGTGGCGCAGTAGGTTGATTGTTTCAACCGAAAGGTCCCAGGTTCGATTCCCGATGGAGCAAAAAAAATGCTTTATTGGTTTTTCGACCTGGTCTAGTACCCTTTGTTATTGGGATAAAATAAATGGCAAAAAATAATTGAGAGTATAATCGGATAACGACGTAAATAAAATGGAACTACGCTATTTAAGAAGGCTGGGTTCCTGACAATAGCAGTAGTTTCCACATTTAATAAGTAGATAAGCCAGTAATTTGTTAAATAAATACTCAAATCATTGTAGATATTGCACGTACTTAATTAAGCACGAAAAGGTAATTATATAACCTAAGTTACTGTCAAGAGTGTGAAAAAAAAAATATTCACAGCGAATAGGTGTAAAAAAAAAACAAAACATTCTTCCCATAGTCTGAATAAAACCAAACACAAATGGCTGGGAGGCTATCGTCAGGCTTAACAACCTGACACACATCTCAAAATTTTATTTTCAGAATATCTACAGATTTGTGACCACTACACGTCTTCTTTTAGAGAATAGGTAATGACGCAAGACATATTTTAAGGAATTGCTATAGATTCACAAGTAACGTAGTGATGTAGCAGTGACAGATTACTATGCCTTCTCCACCATCTTAAATTAACTAACTAACTAACTATCCTTGTGCGTTAATTATTATTGTTACCTGGTCAACACTGCGTTTCTCTAATTTTGTTTGTTGAAAATTGAATTGAATTGAAATAGATTATTATTTGTTATATTAGGTTTGTCTTCTGCGTTGCATTTTTATTTTATAACGTAGGGAGGGTGATTATTTTGTGACAGAACTTTAAATTGAAAAAAAAATACATGTAAATTAGGTTTACGACTGCATATAGGTTTAAGTATAGCTTTGTACAGTAGTTCCTTGTTTTCCAAAACAATTTAGATCTTTTATCCATTAACCAATACAGGCCTTCAGCTGTTGTCAATATTGAGTGTGCTTACAAATTATATCCTTCTTCTATGTTAAAGTCCTATCAACATGAATTCTCACATATCTGACAAAATACTCCTATAGTATTACTGTTTTATTCTTTCTTCAAGGTATAAATGTTACATGGGTTGACTTATTTTCATTGACTTTTATTTTCTAACCGTGAAGACAGCTTTGACAGACAGATTTTATTAAGGTTCTGAATAAGATGATTTGCGTCCCGTAATGGATCGACGTCTGAAAGCAATTTCTAAAAAAAGGTGAATTATTTTGATTTTCAAAGTATTAATTGTTGCTGGGGTTGTCACCATAAACAAATCACTTCAAATATTGCCATCAAAATAAATACGATGCCGTTAAATCACACTGTTTTGAAGAATAGTTTCATGGGTAATTTCTTGACATAATGCTGTCTCTACATAATGCTAAGATATTTGCTATCTTACAAATCAATTGTTTAGGTCGCTGTAAGCCGTGCAGTTTTATCTTACTAAAATCAATTTTTTTTTAAGTTTATTCCAAGAAAATTTGGAAATATATAATAATTTATTATGAACCTGTACCAATCACCATTAAAAGCAACACACGCTTCAGCTTCATTTTTAAAGAATTTACTTCTTTGATCAATGAGAATTTGGAAATTAATCCTGATTATATTGAGAAGACCATCATTATTCATTTTTACATGCCAAGTAGAATTTTTTTACATGAGAAAGAATCATTAACCGATTACGGATGATTTAAGATTTTTCTTTGATTTTGGCTTATAAGTTATTGTGGTCTAAATATTTAATCGTATCGAAAATTATATGAGTCTAAAGTAATCGACTTTTATTCTTCAATATTTATACAGAGTTATAGTTTAACGGTATTTACTTCAGTAAGCTTTATGCTATTTTTGATTGTTTTTTGGCTGTTATTGTATGTCTATCAATTGTAACTTATACCTTATTTATTTATATAGTGTCAGGCACGATGGGTGTTGAAGTAGGTAGAACGTCTGCCTTTCAACCGAAAAGTCTCAAGTTTTATTCCCGATGAATTTCGGCCTGTTCCGGTATCCTGTGTTATTAGAATAAAATAAATGACAATAAAGGATAATAGACCCACATCCCGAAATTGAAAAGAACCTGATAGTTTGGCTCAATATTAATATACAGCTAAACTGATATATAAATAAATAAATAAATATAGAACAAATTTAATGTCTGTTAATCGTGGCAGATGTAATTATTAAATTTAATTTTATTGAAACCTCGATCACCTTGTAATTTTCTTTTTAATTAGGTTTTTATTTTTTTTTCATAATTTTGGCATTTTTATTCAAATTTGAGCGTAAGTCATTATACTCATTATACTTCAACATTATATACAGGAACCTTTGAATATCATCATCAAGAAGAAGAAAATTCTGTAATCAAAACTAAGGAATAAAAGAAGAGAAAAATAATGTAAAGCACGTTAACAAATCATAAAATACAACAAAAAAATAAAATAAAAAAAGGTATATAAATTCTAGCAGACATTCTAATTACGATGACGTTATGATTTTCTAAAAAGATCAAATTAAACAAAAAAATAAAATCTATCCAAAAATGCATCCATCCATCAGGTTACTCCATCACCCTCAACTTTTTTTCTCTTGGTTATCTTCAAGGATATACCTTTTATATTGTTCACTACTTTTTGTTCCTGCTTATTACAACCCATATACATAATCATAATTATCTTTTGTAGTTTAACCGGCTGAATTAATGATTAAATCAACCTTATACAAATCATATTATACATACACACACACACACACGCATATATAACATAAAGTGATCATCACAGTAGAATAATAAAATAACAACAATAATAATAAATAAAACAAATGTTATCCAATAAATTTACCTGTTAATTTAGAAACACGATGACTGCATCATACCTAAATTAATACAAAAATCTACATACGCATAATAAAAATATTCATGGTTCTCTTAAATTCACTTTAACTCTCCTCAAAATAAAAAATAATAAAAAGAGGAAAATAAAAATAAAATCAAAAGAAAACAGGTGTCAAAAGTCTTTTTGAATTAAAGAAAATTTTAAAATATATATTTTTCTATACACGTATACCATATATATACTTGTGTTTGTATTAATGTACAAAATATGTTCTGTCAATGTACATGATTTTTGATGTACGGTGTTTATTTGAAATCGGCATTATTGTACAGAAAGCAGCGGCTTTAATGACATTTACTGTCAGTCAAAATTGAAATTTGTTCATTCTCTTAAGCAAAAAAACAAAAGAGTAAATTAATGAATTTGTGTTGATGTGGAAGAGGTACATACATGTATGCTAGTAGTTTTTTTTTAAATTTAACAAATAGACATTATTTTACCGATGCATTTTAATTTTTTTTGGTAGTTTATTTTATATTAGAATATAATTATTGCAAATTGATTTTAGTATTGAATAAATGTCTGCTGCATTCTTATGTATCCAATCTACCAAAAGCAAAATCTTGAGAAAATCGATTTTTTAAGTTTGAAAGAAGTTTTGACTGGAAACAAAATTTTAATTTTATAAAAATTTTAGTAATTTTACAACATCTAACATACATCTTAATATATAAAATCGTTGGTGCATATATTCATAACTCTAGATCTCGGAAGCTACTGAACCAAATGTTACCATATTTTCAACATAAATTACTGACACCGAAACTTAACATATAGGCTACTTTTTTCTTCTATAAATGGCGCTGGGGTGTCGTTATTTTGAAAAATCGTATTTAAGAGCCAAATGGGCTGAAATTTGGAACATATATTTAGTTTATAAAATAAAATGCTTTGTGAAAATTTGTACCCGATAGGTGGCGTACAAGTGGAAATATTTAAAAAAAGTGATATTTTTGGTATTTTTTTAAATTAAATTTAAGTAAAAAATTTAAATTTAATTTATTGACAAGAGAACTTATAAAATGCCACGAATTACACGTTTAAGTCAGTCAGTATACTCGATGAAGTACAAATCAAAGGAGACGTCGAACTAATTTGACATCAAAAAAACAACAGCAAGAAACAGAAACAGTAAGAACAAGAATGCAAAACTTATATGCAAGAGAGGGTGAAGAACACAGAAGTGCACGAATACAATATGTAAGAAATGCAAATAGACGATCACGTCAACAATCAAGTGATATAGATAGGAATTTGAATCAATTAAACAATAGAAGAAGAGTGTAAATATGTATATATTATTAAGATTATCATCATTTGGCCGTATTGCATTTGATTATGATCCTGAAATGGATTATGCTTCTCACTCTAAAGTTAATATTGAGGAAATGGACGAAGTATGTGAGTATTGCCATGCTTTAAAATTTAATTATGAAACAGCTGGGATGTGTTGCTATGCCGGAAAAATTGATTTGGCCAAATTAAATCCACCACTAGAACCTTTAAAAATATTTTTTAAAGATAAAACAGCGGAATCGAAATTATTTTTTAAAAAATTATGGAAATTTAATCAAAGCTTTCAAATGACAAGCTTTAGGGCAAACTAAATTAGTAGTAGTCACACTGATCAAAATACGAAGGGGAAAATATTATTACCCAGAATACCAATGATACCAACTGATTCACCAATTCAATTCAGACGGGTACAATTTCCAATTCGTTTGGCATATGCTATGACCATCAATGCAAATTTGTGGCTTAGATTAGGAAAATGAATGCTTTTCACGTGGACAATTATATGTTGTATGTTCACGTGTTGGCAAACCCAAAGATTTGTTTCTGTATGTACAAAATGGAAAAACTAAAAATATCGTACATACAGTTGTGTTAGAATAAAAAATAAATATTTTTTATAGTTTTCAGGATTCTATGAAGAGAAAGACTGAGTTTTTGTTATCTTTTTGATTTGTTGTCGCATTTTTTACAGTTAAATGTTATATTTTTTTAGAAAAACTTAAATAAAAATAATAAAAAAATGGACTAGAGAATAAAAAAATGGATTTATTTTTCATAAACACTTTAAGACCTTTTACGTACAACAATATTAACCAGATTGTTTTTGCAACAACGATTAAGGGTTAAGGGTAAAACAACGTTTGGCGGGTCCGCTAGTAGTTTATATATTTAAAATAATATAGTAATATATTTAAAAAAATGTTAGTACGTATAGTGTAAAGCTTCATATGTGTTTGGACATTTAGGAATAAAAATGGTCTATTAGATACTTAGGAGTACCCAATCATACGGAATGCTTCAAAAAATTTTATGACTTATCAGTACAAAAACTGTAGTTTGGATAAATAGGCACAACTTGAAGGCTTAAAAAGCAGTAAAATATAGATTGTTTGGATAAAAAAGGACCTTTTAAAAATCTATAAAGCATATATACGACTCAAGCTCGAGTATAACTCACAGTTATGGGCAGATGCGCCAAAAACTGCTTTACATTTTTTGGACAGAGTTCAAAACCTCACCATTCGTCTTATAAGTGACATAAATGTGACCAATGCATCGTCGTATTGTTGGAGCACTTACTTTATTTTGTAGATACCTATTTGGTGTTGGCACTTGTTCCGAGGAATGAAAATGATTTCTTCCTTCTTTCAAGCAATTATATCGCATTATATTGCAACACGAGAGGCATCAAGTGCCCACAAAATATGAAATAATATTTTCAACATATCCAATTTAGTGAAAAAAGAACAAAAAAAAATATGAATGAAAAAAAAGAGTAATATTAAATTTCCTAAAATTAATAAGATTTCTGTTTTTGTTTAAAGAATAATTCTGGAGTGGGAACTCTTTAACAAAAAACCAAAAAAAATTAAAAAAATTTTTTTTATTCATTACTCTAAAGATAATTGGAAATTTTTTCTAAAAGAAGGTGATTTTTTTATTAATTGTTTTCAACATGAGTCTTCCAAAATTAATTCATTTCACATCGATTGAATTGAATTGGCGGTCAGGGCAAGAATTTATTGCATCTCTTATATATATACACAAGTTAAATAAAATATGGTTCAAAGAATGAGGAGAAAATTATAAATAAAAGTATAAGAATTTTGCTGATGTAAGCAAGTGTGATAGACAATAATGATCTGAATCATTAATAAATATTCGATCGATTTTAAGAAGTCTAAATAAAGTAAAATTAATGTTGGTGGCGCCAAATGATTTTTAATTTTTGTTTAATCATTTTCTTTGAACTCTAGAATGAATGTACTTCATTTTTAAAGTGTATTAATTGGATTTAGAGTTAATTGGTAAATTTCATTTGAGAATGAAATTTCACACTTTTTAACTTTAAATTAAGTTTAATTGGTAATAAAAAAATGAAAAAAAAATGTTTTTGATGAGAAAAGTAAAGTGAAAATAATAAATTAATAAATTAAAAAAAAAGATGTAAAAGAAGAGAAGAATCTGAAAAGAAGTTTATTTATATTTGGTTGTGAAAAAGGATTATATTGTTTAGATAGTTAATTAGAAATTTAATAAAAATTGGATCTCTATAATATAACATGAGAAGTAATCGAAAAACTCTTGTCATTGCAATTTTTATCCTTCATGGCTTGTTGCAACAAAATTATTTGAATTAAGATGCTAACAAATTTTTAATTATCCTTTAGAAGTCAGTTTAATCAAATATTGATAGATTTTTATTACTTTACCAGATAATATTTTAATTTTTCCATATGAAGTATAGGATTAAACAAATTTCAAACCCAGAACTGATTACTAAAATGATAGCTGGATATTTATCTAAGCAATTTACCATACCAAGAAATCTTTTTAATTCTGTGATGTTCGTTGGCTTTGCATATACTCGTTAATTCCATTTTATTTTTGAATGATTCTGTATTCCAGTCTCGTTTATGTGATGTCCAATGAATTTCGATTGCGTTAATCCAATTTCGCACTTGGCTTTGTTGAATATAGTCCCATTTTCCTTCAATCCATTTAACACTTTATTAAACCTCAACATTTTTTTTTTCTTTATTATTTCAAACGAGTTAAACACAAATTTTGTTATAATAATCATAAAATATTATTCAATTATTTATAAGATAAAGTTCAACTTTGTTATTAAATCTATTATTAAATCTATAATACAGTAACATGATTTTAAGTATAGAGAATATTTATATTTGATTTAATAAAAAGATAAAAAAGATAAATGAAAGTAGTTTAGATAAAGATTAATATTATATACTAATTAATTTAAAATGTAAAAATATATGTTTAAAACCTACACTTAGCTGTCTGGTCGTTTTGTGTATTATAAATCAATTTGTATTTTCCTAATACGTGTTAGATCGATCACATGAATATACAATAATAATATAGAATTAATGTAAAATGTATGCAAAAGTGTATTTAATTAAGTTCATACTTTTTAATATAATTTTACTTGAATTTAATTTATTACTTTATTACTAATTAAATTTTTTTTGCAGTGCTATTTCTGCGTGTCTGGGTTGCAACCGAAAACTAAAATATCATGTGTTTAACATACTATACATTTGGGATATCTTTCAAAATTTTTTTTTCATTCGTTTTTGTAAATCTTGGGAGCGCAAGAAATTCCAAAGGGTAGATTTAAAAAACAGTATCTCCCAAATGGTGTTATGAATGTATATAATTAATAATTTTGATTCAACTCCTAGTTTTACTTTCCAAAATCCCGAATTTGCATCTAGTTTCGAAAAATTGTAGCTGCTGAAAGATAAGCCAGTGGTCTATTGAGTATATTTCTCTTTCGCCTGACCGGTTCAGCTTTGTTAAGTTGAATATCACCATTGGGTTTTGTTACTATTATAAGATATGTACATCACGGGGTCGGTTTATCACTTTAATACTTACGATCTCATCATTTCGCTTAACTTATCTTTTATTTTCTTTTGTACAACTGTAGGTACACGGCGTACCGGAGTTTTTTCATCGTCTTTTACTTTTATATACTAGCAAAGTTACCCGACGTGGTCCGAGTCGAACACAAAATGTATAGAATTTTTACTTCAATGAAGTTTGATTTATGAATCGAATTGACACTACGATAACAAAATCAATAATATATACTTTTTTCATTCAAAAAAAAAAAAAAAAAAATTTACTTTACAAAAGTTTCTTATTTTTTGATGTAGAATCCGAATTTGCATTAAAAAGTACCCCTTCCCATTTAAAAATCTCGATTTCGGCCAATTTCGGCGATTTTTGATCTTAAAAAACCGAATTGTGGTTCTTTCCGAAAGTTAAAAATACCACCAATCGATAGAGCACTAAATTTTAAAATAACGGCTCCTTCCCCTCTTAAAAAGCTGATACGCATGGTCTGGACAACCCGGTATAATATCATTTTGCTATTTCTACTTTCTACTTGTTGTTTACTATGATGTATATTTAACAATTAATTTAAAATTTAAGAGCCAATAATCACTCTGCATGAGTTAGTACTCTTTTTTAGAATAAAACAAAATAAATAAATACTACAAAGAAAAAAAACTAAAATCTTACTTAAATATCAAAAATCTTTGTCATTATAAGTTATATATAAACAAAATTTTGTAAATAAACTAACTAACTAACTAATAATAAATAAACAATATGACATTACAAATAAGGGTATTAATATAATCACTAGACTGGTTATAGCTCGGGATATGAATCTATTACCCAGCTTAGCTTTCTCCTTTAACCATCAAACTTTACGTTTATCTAACCAAATTTGAAACTTAGCGCTATCGAGATCGACATAAACGTATAAAAGAGAACCAATACCACCACTGTTGGTAGCCCCAGTTACTCTGCTATACGACTGGATTTTCCAATTCGTAATATCCATACCATTTTGAATACAGAGCGCCTTCATCACGTCCGTCTTAGATTCGGTACGGCCCGGGATCTGCGCGGGATCTGCCGATTTGCTGCGCGTAGCTGACAGCTTGTCGAGAGGACGTTTTCGTCTCTCTAGCATTTCCTTTGGCTTCTGAGCTACCTTTTTCGGGACCCGGAATTTTTTGTGATTTTTTGGTCTGCCCGGAAATCCGTTATTTGTAATATCTGACAAACGTCCCCCTATCCGCCACCTTGGGAGGCATCCGATGAAGGAAATCATAGAAAACCGCATACGGACACTGTTGCATTTAGATAAATAATATTTGTTTCTTTCGTGTTTTTTAATGTTGACAGTAACTTAGGTAGAATTACCGTTTCGTGCTTAATTTAAGTACGGTACTGTAATTTTACTAAAATTATTAAAAGTATTTTTATATGGAAAATTTAAAGAAGGTATACTAGTAAATTAGTAAATTATTTTTAAAAAACTGTTCGACGGAGAGCCTTCTTTTTATAGAAATTTAAATTTCCTTTAATTACATATACCTATACATATATAAAAATAATAATGTATTCATATAGAATATAAATCCACAAATTGATGTGCATTGCATATAAAACGAATGAAACGAAAAGAAAATAAAAACGAATGAAACGAAAAATTAATAAGATGTTGTCAGTGTGGTGGTGGTGTATTGTTTTATTTTCTCTCAATTTTGGTGAATAGAATTTTTATTTTATAATTTTAAGGTGAATTGTTGACAATTAACTCTATTCTAATATATGATTTTGAAAACTTCATAAATCTTTAAGAACTGAAAATAAAACACAATTTTCGAGCATTTTTCTATTAATTTTAATAGTCCCTATCAAATAATACAAATACAGTGAATATCAATATATGGTGTCGAAGACATCCTGTATAATAAAGATTAGAAATAGAAATTTGATCAAAATTTATAATAACCAATATTATATTACAATGTATGTATATATTTATTTTTATTCGATAAGAAAACAAAAACCTGTCACAATCCACATACACATACACAAATAATAATCCTTGAAATATGAAACTTCTTTCCTCTTCAACAAAATTAAATATTGTCAGACAAAAGCTTTTAAATTTTTTTTTTTTGAATAATAGAATAAAAATAATAAATAAATCCTTCAAAATAAAGTGAATGAACAACTAAAATAAAATTGAACAATCATCATACCAAAACTATATACAACTTTAGAAGACGAATAAAAAAATAATTAAGAACAACGATAAAAAGGACAAAAATTTTTGATAGAGTATCATTTTTTAGATCATATGATTTAATTTTTTTTTGATATCTTAGAATCGAAGAAAATATTCACATATTGTTATTTAGTTGCAAATCTCAGCAATGAATTTATTCATTTATTATAAAAAAAAAAATAACAAAAATAACAAAATAGTAACAATGAACAGACAGGATATTGTATATAGACATAAAAAGGATATCCTTTTAAATAATATATCGAAATAATGTGTATAGAGAGAGAGTATGTACTCAAATGTTTCAAATTTCTGATATTTTTTATTTTTGAAATTTATTACATTTATTTATTATCTTTTATTTATTCATTCATATTTGTCATCCATATATACGCAGTTTGATTTTAGTTAACAATTTTTTTTTTGTTTTTGTTTTTTTTCTATAAATTTGTTGTCATCAAATATAAATAAAAAAAATGAAATTCTAATAGTAAAATTTTCATATATTCAAGGATATTCATTTGTTTATTCAGCAAAAAAAAAAAAATACAAAAACAGAATTTTTCTTTCCACTTGAAAAGTTTGGATGATGATGATAATGACGACAATGATGTAAGTTTTGAATACAAAATATTGATTTAAAATAAAAAATTAAAACAATAAAATCTAATAACAAAAAATAAATAAAAAGTTGTTCCTGTGAAGTATATGGGATTTTTTAAGGATCAGAATTGGTGAATTGGTTAATTTATTGGAACAACTTTATTGTCAACTTCAACTCATTGCTCAAATTCAACAAATTCATTGGATGGGAATTAACAAATTTAGCAATTTTGGTTCTAAAAGGCCATACTCATCAATCATATCATATATAATAGAAAAAAAGTGGAGAAGATTGGCAGGTGTATTGAAAAAAATATCATGAAGTTCCAAATTATACGAAAAGGTTCATATACTACAGTTTATTTCATACCAATATAACGTATAGACCAATATAATATGGGAAGCTCAAAACAAAATACAAATAGAATACAAGTATTACAAAATAAAGCAATCAAAAATCTATATTCGCTCCATCACAGAACTTCAAGGGGTATCTATATAAGATTAAAATTAATTCAATTCAACTATAATTAAAGCTACTTCAAACCGAACATATTTATATAAGATTTTACAATGATTAATAGCTGCAAAAACGCAATTCTAAAAAACTCTGAGCAACATCAATATAATACAAGAAATACAACAAACATAAGAAAAATTTAACCAGGGTTAAATAGTATATCCATTGCAGCAATAAAGGAATATAATAAAATTCCAAATTGGATGAAAGAACTACGACTTAAATACTTCAAAAAACAATTAATATTAAAATTTAAACTGCAGAGTACCTAAATTTTTTTGTTTTTTTGTACAAAATTTGTTTTATAATTTTACATTTTATACGTTTTAAGAAAATTTAATGCAAAATTTTTTGTTACTTTAAACATTTTAATTATTTTTAAATATATATCTTGCTTTATTAATATTATCTATTATTATCAATATTCTTTATATAATGTTCTTCAATAATTTGTTATTTTGCCTTAACTTACTTTAAATTATAAATAATCCTAAATATGTTAAATATTTTGTAATAATACACCCTACATGAGCGAACACGCTCCATTTGAGAAATAAATAAACGCAATTGAACTCAATCATACTCTTAGCTCAATTATTATGTAAACTGGGATTTAATCTTAATATTGTTATTGATTTTCCAAATTATACATAATTTCTCTAAATTCTATTCACTTTATATTTTAATTAAGAGATTTAAGAATCGTAAGTAAATAAAAGCAAGTGTAGATGTAAGTCAACCATCATAGATAATTGTTCAACTTAAAAATGAATATCTCAAAAACTAAATTAATGATCGTAAGTAGAAGACGAACACCTCATACTGCCACCAACAATTAAAATAAATAATCGTTCAATTGAAAGACTCTCCACATACAAATATCCCAGATGCTGGTTATACGAGGATCGGAGCTGTGACATAATGATAAACAGACATTTAAGCTGTTCTGCCTATAAGATAGCATATCAAACATCATCAGACCTTCACAGAAAAAGATGAATCGAATGTTGGACATCAATTTATTAACAAGGAAATTAGACACCGAATTGAAACAGCAAAAAATGCATTTCTAAAAAAAGTTTTTTGCTGTCGTGAAATGGACTTAGGCCTCCCCTTACGATTCGTTAAATGCTATATGTTTGGTTTAGACTCCTATATGGTGTAGAAACCTTGACCATAAAAGTAAGAGAACTCAACAAACTCGAAGCCTTCAAAAATTGGATCTAACGAAAAATGGTAAAAATACTGTGCTAAAAAGATCACATTACAAACGAAAAAGTTGTACGTGGAACAAACACAGAAAGAGAACTATACTTCTAAGGCTGAAGAAACAAAAAAACCTCCTACTTTGGGCATATTATGCGTGGAAATAAATATGAGCTACTAAGAGGTATCCGAAGAAAGCAACTATCATTCCTGCGCAACATTAGAAACTGGACAGGCATTAGAAACATTAGCGATTTAATCCATTCAGCAAGGGATTGAAAAGTCTATCAGGACATCGTTCGCAATATTATGTGACTGCTGACATTCAATTATGGATGGGCAATAAAAGAAAAAAGACTGCTGCAACAACCAAAATAATCATGTAGCTCATTGTTTTTCGAACAAATTTACTGTTATGAACATTATTTAGTAATTTCAACTTAATTTTATAAATAAAGTGTGCTCTGTGCTATTCAGGAACCCTTATTAGTTAACTAAGATATTTTAAGTAATTCGGATTTGATTACACTTCTTAATCAATATTTCTTCTTAGTCGATATTTAGTATTTTCGGCTTAATTTTTTTTTTATAAACCAAGTTTAGAATGTAATCTTTAGTACTTACGTACGACTTGGTTGGAATAGAGAAGATTGAAGGAAATAAGAAAATTATTGAAAGACTTAGCAGAAATTTGCAGAATGAGATTATTTTTTTTTTAATCGGGTGTATTATGTAAGCTCGACCTCTTAAGATATATTGTACTTCACCGTTTATCTCAGAATTGTAGGTCTATGTCCTTGATAAACGCTATTATTACTTTGATGGTAATTTCAGAAGGCGATTTATTTTCCTGGAAATAGTTATGTCTTTTGCGTGCTATAGCGGACCAAACAAATAGAATATGGGAGGAGGATTCGCCCTCTTTTAAGCAGAATTTGGATCTGCTTTGCATTGCATCATTTGAGGTTATTTATGTTTTTCTTCATTTTTTGTAATTTATACACAATGTTTGAATGTGGAAACAAGCCATTTGAAGAAATATGATTCCACATTTAAGAAATTCGGACTATGAACGACTTTTCGTAACATGTGTTATGCCATCTAAGTGGATGGATATCCATGGCTCCTTTTGTTTAACATTGGAAATATTTAAGGAGAGGAGGTAGTGCTTTGATTTGTAATGTGTTCACAGCTACGAAATACCTATAAAATAGGTAAACTAAGAACTAAATTTGAGTGGGGTTGCAAATTGGACGAATTGATTGATTTTGAACACGATTAAATGAAGTGTCAATTGTATTCGAAATATGTCAATTGTATTCCATCTTGGATCGTAAACAAAATTTATAGATATTAAGAAGTTCCGAAATTGAAAAGACAGCTTTATATCGACTCAAATATCCCAAACACTTGGAATATCACAAACACTTGGATGCTTCTTTCGCGATGTCAAAAATATGATAATTTCAATTCATTTTTTGAATCCCGCGCATACCTAAAATGTTTAGAATATTTGACTTTTGTATGAAAAGACAAATTTGATTCAATTGATTCAATTGATTTTTTAGCAAGTTTACGTGAAATTAGACAGTTTTGAATTTACCTCAATTGTGTATCTTTTTCCCCAGTTGCCAATTTTCATTAAATCAATATTAATCATGTTAGCCATTTTTGCTCTTCTATTGCCAACTTCAAAAATTGTAGCATTAGATTTGTGAAAAAAATTAAAGGATGCTACGAGAGTATTATCATTTGCAAAACTATGAATTGGATTGAAGATTGATTAAAGTACAGATCATTGATGAAAATCAAGAAAAGAGTGAGTGAGAGAACAGATCCCTTTAACATTAACCAATGAACGATTCCCACCAACATTAACCAATGAACTTACTTGTTGATAAGTTGATGTCCGACATTCGATTCATCTTTTTTCGCGAAAGTTTAGTGATAATTGATATGCTATCTTATAGACAGAATAGCTTAGTTGTGTGTTTATCATTATGTCATTATAATGCATAAGCTCGTATTAATAAACCTACAATTCATTTTGAATACTCTGTAGGTCAAATTTATATTCATGTTCACCAAACTTATCAAACTGCTTGAATCAATAAAATAACTGACTAAAAGATGACCATTGAAAATGTGGAACTATTTTCCAACAAATGTGTTTCCACAATTCAAAAATATTTAAACTTATAAATCTCAAAAGTTCAAATTACCGCGCGGTACGAAATACTGCGTCGCCCAGTTTGTGATTTTATAAAATTAGTTATGAATAGCTTTAAGAACGTAATTTCACCACTTAAATGCGCTTGATATAAATTGTTTCAATGTAAATGGAAATCAAAATAGAACAAAAAAAAAAACAACAAAACAAAACAAAAAACAATAATTTATAACTGTAGAAAACTGGAAATTTATTGTCCTGGATAGATTCTATTGGTGTGGAAAATAAAAATTTTGTTTGCGCATACGGGAAAAATGTTAGAAGTTGTTTTTTTTTCTGTTGATTCAGATAAAAAATTGCATTTTTTTTTTTTTTTGGCAAAATAACAAATACTTTTTTTGAACATCAGTTCAGTGCGGTGAATTTTTTTATTTTTGTTTATTTTTGTTTACATTATCATGAATTTTAAAAAATTCAATTTTTTTATTTTGTCAGAGTACTTGTCAAATTGAATTGTTTATTTGTTATTGTTGTTGTTGTTTTTTAATACTTCAATTGTTAATAAATTAAATAGAGCTGAATATTAGGGTATGAATAAATAAATGTATATATATAGATATATAGTTTTGTATTTTGTAATATTATTGAGTCCTGTGGAAAACAAAATGTTAGCATAATTCTGTTCATTTGAGTGAAAAAAGATTTAAGGTTTTTTTTCGCTATGAAATCAATGGACTAGTAAAAATAGCTAACTATAATCCAGAGTTAAAGACATTGTAAATTTTAGGAGATATTTTCAGTATAGGATAGATGGTAGTGGGTATTGCAGTTACTTTGTTAAAACGTGGTAAAAATGTCAGTACCGTTCTGTTTTTTGTTATTTTCATATGAAAGAATACAATTTGCCTCTGAAGGAGGCATTCAATATAGTTTATATGACATTTTTTAGTACGCAGTATATAATGGTTAGCGGATGAGAAAACCCAATGGTTAACCATCCATGAGTGTACCATTATAATCCATTGTATTGCAGGAGGAATCTCAAAGGTGAGATTGTGGAGAGATGATTAAGAACAAAAGTATTTATATTATGTTCAGGTAGAATCAGAATTGATGCTCACTAAAATTATAACCTAAATTTTAAAATTATTTTCGTCATCATTAATTAATTGCTTTGCAATTTTTTGTTTGGATATACTGATTCCATTGGTGGCAGTTTTTTTATATTAAAAAAATATTAAATTAGGAAGAATTAACTTTTTATATAAATTAAATCTATCTGGATTGAGCTATTCAATATTTTTAAAAAGTTGGGAATCGGTGAATGTCAGATTATCAACATTAAAATTTATTTACTATCTTTCCATGTGTGTACTTTGAAACAAGTGCGTTGAACTATTGTAATCGTTTTCTGTGTGTGTGTGTGTGTGTGATGAAATAAAAAAGTGCTTAAAGATAATTTTCATCCATCTTAAATTTGAATGGATTATGATTCCATTCCATCCATTATTAATTTCATTTAAAATTCTTTATGTCAAGGTTAATATGATAATTATACTCTATATATAATTATCTGCAAATAGTGCAAATTCAACTGTTCTTAAAATATGTGTTTTTATTTTGTTTTATGTTTACCTCAGTAATGATTTAGCAGAAAAAAAATTGTATCGTTATCTGAATTGCTCGAAATTAAATTTACAAAAAAAGGTAAATTTTTTCATTTCAAAAATCAATAATCGGTTTTGAAATAGAATTTATTTTAATTATTTTATTTTAATCTGTAAAAGCTTATTGCAGAAGTTTGCTAAAGGTCATTATAATAATTACCAAAATAATAAAGTTAGAAAAGTACATTAAGATATTATTATAAAAAATATTATTATATTCCCAATAATTAATATTATTTGTTCTAAAAAAAAAATATTTAAAATAATATATAAAATATACTTAATATAAAAATTTTATAAAAAATAAATTTAATTATTTTCTTAGTTTGTATGTTTTTTATCTTACAAAAAGCAGAGACGAAAGATGACTACAAGTGATATATATCAAAATAGTATAAATATTCATGATTCAAACAACAAAATATAACATTAAATTAAATAACAGTAAATTAAATTAATTAAATAAAATTCAAGTTATTTTAATAACTTCCCCTCAAATTGAAAAAAATAGCGAATTAATTTGATCTCATCACAATTGTTCATAATCGTAATCGTAAAATTATAAAACTTTTCGTCACTTATATAAAAAAACTGATAAATCGGAACTTAATTGAGCAAGTGTCATGTCTTAGCCCGCAACACTCAGTATAATGATTGCAATTTTTGTTTAGATTGGTATAAAATTCCAAGACCATGGAACTTCAAAATTTAGGTCTTTCCTATATAATATAATTTTATACTTATTAAAACTATAAAATTATATTATATATAGTTAAGAAACCTGTCCGGCCAAAGTATTAAACCAAATGTGCAAAAACAAAATACTTCAGAAAAAAAATTATTAGGGTTATTAAAATTTTAATTTTCTACATTTTTTTTTCAGTTTTATGTATTTTTGCAGTTTTAATAAAAATAGCAACACAATTGATTGTCAATTGTCATTTTACTGTTAAGTTAAAAATGTTTATGAACAAACTTTATTTGTAAGATTCAGTGACATTGTAAATGTCTTCAAAAAAAAAATTTAGTCTGATATAATGTAAAAAAACTAAGTTGTAAAATTTTATCTGTAAAACAAGTTGGCAACATTGTTAAATGACAGCTTTTTGGGACATTGTGTTTTTTAATTCATTTGTTATGAAGCAAAATGAACAGAAATTTTTTATTAACACTGTACAATATTGGGGTTTGAAAAATGTTTGGACGTTGTATTCCAACTTTGTGTTGAAACATTTACGACGTTAAGGATTTTGTTTATGAACAAAACACTTGTCAACTCAGTATAACAACAAACTAAATAACTATACAGACGATCAGTTTCATACAATTCCTTTTTTTCAATTTTGCTATAAAAAATAGTTCGAGTCTGGCTCCATTTCTGCAAATAAAAAACATAATGCATTGCATATTCACTCACTTATGTTTTTGATTTTATTTATATATTTATTAATTTTTGCAGATTTGTATTATTTATTTCTCTCGAAATCAAATCAGTTTTTTTAAAATCATCCAACGCTTCTATATTTAAAAAGCCCCCAAACTAATTTTTGCTTTGTAAAAAAAAATTTTTATTTGTATGGATAAACGAAGATTTACGAAGTTATAAGTATAGATAGAGATACGCATATTCTCCATAAATCACATCCAATTCGAAGCAAATCAGACTAGACAAGCACAAGGCACTAATAGTAAATAATTATGAAATTAATATTTAGAATAGATAACGGTATGTCAGTTTTTATATTATTTTAAAATTATTTTTTCTTTTATTTTTTGCTTTTTATTCATTTGTTACAGATTTGATTTTGAATTTTGAGAGAAAAAAGGCAAATCTGTAAAAAATGAGAAATATATGTTAGGTTTTTATTTTCTGTAGATTTGATCTACTATCAAAGCCAGAAAATTTTGTAATTTTGTACCAGGAAAGAAACCTAAAAATGTTTATATGAGACTGGTCGTCTGTATAGTTATTTAGTTTGTGGTATAACGAACAAACAGACACTTTTTATTCAAAAATACATTTTAAAAAATTCAAATATTTTTTTTTTCTTGTTCTCTTTTTAATAATTTTCTTGTTTATAAGACGATTTGATGATATTCGATAGACCTCCTGGTAAATCCATCCATCAGACACGAAATCTACAACTTTACAAGACACATAAATCAAAAAAAAAAAAAGATATAACAAAAATAAACACAAAATATGATTTTGCAAGCTGTCATCCCGCAATATTGTAATGACAAGCACAAACTTTGAGCCAGAATTTTAGTTTTCTTTTTTTATGGTGGATTCAGTAATTTTTTTTTTTTTGAATTTATACCAATAAGAAAATTTCATAAAATATTACTTAAGGCAATAACAACAACAACAACAATAATAACAGCCAAGATGTTTTGTCATATCTCATTGTAAATTTTCCATTTCGCATTAATTTGTGTTGTCTTCTTCGCTTTTTCGATTTTAGTTGGATTTTCGTTGGTGATAAAGTTTCGAAAGAAGATTTTTTTGTTTTTGTTATTGTATAAAACCTTATGACTTTATGATATCTTGACTTAAAGATCATCTTTCATTGAGAAAATTATGTCCATTTATTGATAATCACAAAAATTCCAATCGAGTTAATAAAACTGTAGGGTATATATAGTATATAATATATACTATATAATATTAATGTATATGTATATAGTTTGAAAAACAGATTTGTTTGAACATAGTATTATACAGTACAGCAGCAAAATATCCTGTGAGAATATTTTTTGAATTTTTTATTTTTTTTTTTTTTCAAAAAGCAAAACAACTTTATTGCCTTAGGTGATATTTGAATTTTATGTTTTTGTTTTTTATTTTGATTTTTTCAGTAAATCTATCTGCCATATTTCACTTTTGTCCTGTATAATTTTAACGTATCAAGAATTAAAATTAAAAATGTATAGATACATTTGTATATATATATATATATATATATACACATATATAATTATCCTTTCTGACAACCTAAAATCATCGAGGACCTAAAAATTATTCCAATAAAATAAAAATGTAATATGGTCTCTATAAAAAAAGAAAAGAAATAACAACAAAAACAAAAAATAATAAAATGAGTGTGTAAAGTACTATAATTTAAGTTGAGAAGAGGGATTTTTGAGTGTCGTTCTTATTTAACTTCTGAATTTTATCTAATCAGTGCTTTTGTAATAGAATTTCAGCTTTGAACTTATACCTATATTCAAATGATTAATAGAATAATAATTTGTAATTTATTAGATTTAGGAAATCTAATAAATTAGTAAAATATCAGTGATTTTCAAATAGGGGCTTGAGTAAATTAAATAAAGTAAATGTAATGGATAAAAATATCTATATAGGATTTGGCATGTATTTTATATTAAATTTTGTGAATAATCGAATATAGGATTAGTTTTAAATTAAAACTTTATAATATAAATAAAGAGTTCTAAAGTACGGTTATAAATTTCAAATTTTCATATTCGAGAACTGAATGGAAGACGAAAATATTTTGACATATTATGGGCAGATTATCCTTAACAAACTGAGTAGTATAGTCAAAAAATGATCTAACATAAGAATTTATTAATTATCTTGCGACTTGAAAGTTAGTGGCCTATTTCATAGATATTAACAGTAGTGACAATTTTGTAAATTTTTTAATAATATTGTAGATTGGTTTCAAAATGGTGTCAAATATATTTGCTTCAAAATCAAATTTAATGGTGCAGTATCAAATTCGATTTGAGTTCCGTTAGGGGTTCCACAAGGAACAATTTTGGTTAGTGGATATGTTGATAGATAGTTAGCGCATATTTGGATAGTATAGCAATAGATAATGAAACATTGTAGGAGATGAAATTAAATATCTTCGTCTTTTAATTGATAATAAGTTAAATTTTAAAAATCATTTTGATTTTAAAAAAAAATACATTTTCTATTCGTAATTCGAAGGCGTAATTGTCTCTTAATATTGCAATTAAAATGTTCAATACAATCGTTAAATCTCATTCTCAGCAAATGATAAATAGTAGAAAAATTACAGAACTGGGAAATGCGAGTAGGTAGTTCTGAAGTGTAACAGAAATATGAAATTACTTTGATTGAATTTAAATGTAGAGCGATTAAATATGTTAAAGTAAATTTTAATTAGACATATTTGTACTAAATTGTATGTTTAGTTATATTGTAAATAAAATAGCTGTTTTAAGCTATAAATATAATAATAAATAAAAAAAATATATAATTGACACAATTGTAAACTGTTTCATAAATGACAACAATTCGCCTGTTAATATCTATGAAATAGGCCACTGGTAACTTATGTTTTATAGTTTAGGTGAAATTGCTAAGATACCGAATTCAGATACACATAGATTTCATAAAGGAACGAGTTTAATAGTAAATTAGATAAGAGTCCAGTTATGTGCGCATTGCGAACAAACCAGAGGCGGAGGCATTAACAATATTTCACAATACTTTGTTATGGATAGTTTGAATATGTAATTTTTTAGCACAATACAACCCCATATTTGAATACGGTATACTCAGACTGGCTTTAATATTTGATTGTAGATCAAAATTTTGTTATATGTTGAAAACGTCGATGTCCACCCAATTAACCAATACAACTGTTTGTATTTCAAACATAATTCTAGTTTTTTTTTTCTTGAAATGGTCTTTCCATCTAAGCTTTGCGTCAATTATTATAAGATATTTTGCAGAATTTGAATATGATATGAAGACATTGTTTATACTTATTGGAATGGGCGACTTAATTTTTTTATTCTTAAAGTTAACGGGCTTTGGTTTTTCTTCATTCAGTTTAATTTTCTACCTTCTCCACCATATGAAAATTTTGTTATTGGCTTGTTGGAATTTATTTGTAGTTTCATTTATATTTCTACCAACTACTAATATCTATAGTATCATCTGCAATAGTATAGCTACTTTCCCATTTTCTATTTCTGGAATATCATTAGTTTGCAGTAAATATAGGAAGGGGGCAAGAATGCTCCCTTGTGATATCCTTGCGTATATTTTGAATATAGGGCAAAGTAATCTTCTCCTTGTTTAATTTGATATACACGATTTGATAAATAGGATAAAATCAACTGACATATGTTTCGGGGAGCAAGCGGCTTTCTTGAAGGCGATGTATATTTCTTTCAATGTTTTTTTCGATGAAATCAGTTTGTCTATGGGACTTGTTCGATGGTTGAATGTTGTTTTCTAAGTTCAAAATGATTATTTGGTATAATGTTTTCAATTTTAATAAATAAGCTCGGCATTATTCCGTCGTTTTAAATTAATTGGCATAAATACAAAATAAAATAAATAAAATGCACAATTAAGTATAATAATTGATCATCCAGAAATAACTTGAATAGTCACTTAATAGTCAAATTTTGATGCTGATTATTCCCAATCAATCTGATATTATCTGATGATTATGTGATCGTAGTGTAGATTACACCACCCAAATCTACTTATACCAATTATAGATTGAGAATAATTGGTTTTTTAAATTAATAAAAATAATAATTTGCAGTTTGTCTCATAAAGCTAAATATGATTGTATTCGAATAACTGTAATTTGAGAGCATAACATTTTTATTACGATATTTTTTTTTGTATGATTAATTGGAAAGGGACTTCACCGTTCATTATTAAAGTTTTTTGATCAATATAAGCTATTTTTGACTTTTTGAGTAAGATGAAAAAAGAAATTCAGTGTATCAAGAACTTGTATTGGAACCAAAAAGCTTATGTAGTTTCAAAAGAGTTTACAACAATGTTACGTATTGTCATCTTTACTGTTTAATCCGTACTCCGAAGCAATATTTGAGGAAACAATTCAAAACACAAATATTGGAGTAGAAGTAAATGGTAGTGATTCAACACTATTTCCCGATAACATAACTGATCTTCAACAACTTTTCAATTCGATAAACAATCGCAGCAAACTTTTCAGCCCAAATATTAATATAAGTAAAATCAAATTTATGGTTATTTCTAGGATCAATACATTCAACAACACAACATTAACCATAAATAAAACCATAATTAAACTAGTCTCCAGTTTTAAATAGGATGTTGTTTAAAGAAAAACTGGAACTCAGATATGGAAATGAAATGCCAATAAGAATATGCTCGTAGCAGTTTTGCATAAATAAAGAAGCTCTATATGTAACCGTGATATCAATCTCGAAATAAAAATCCGGTTCCGGTATCCGGATGGAAGCGTGGACACTGAAAATAACGACCACATATAAGCTTGAAGCATTTAAAATGTGGGTGTACCATAGAATATCATGGGTAGATCGCGATTGAACAATAGTTAGGTTCTAAGTAGAATAGGAAGAGACCGCGAATTGTTATTAACAATTAAACGCAAAAAAACAATTTATCTGGGTTGTCTAATGATGCGAAAGGACAAATATCATATTCTACAACTGATTCTGCAAAGTAAAATTGAAGGCGGAACGTGTCAACAAAAACAAATGTCATGGCTAAGAAACATCAGGCAATGGACCAACCTCCAAACGATGAGAGAACTAACGCACGCCGCACAAGAGAGAGCTTCAGAAATGTGATCGCAGACATTACTGGTACTGGAAATGCAGCTGAAGAAGAAGAAAAATATCAATATTGTATTTCAAAAAATCAGTTGCAAACTTAACATTTTATATTATACAGGCTCCATTTTTGAAGTTTTATTTATCAAAATATGTTTCATAACAAGTTGAAGGGCATTTTATTTGGAGACCTGTAATAAATTAAATCTAATATTAAATTTTTTTTTTTTTTTGCTATAAATTTTTGTTTTACAATGTTTTCCAACAGATGGCTACTACATTTTCAATAATAAAAAAAATAACAAAAATTATAATTTCTGAATGAGTGTGGTTGTTGTTGTTATTGTTTTTTTATAATAATTTCACGTTTTTTTGCTGTTATATTTTGTCCTCTACATGGGGATAGACTATCAAGCAACAATAAATAACACAAATCAAAAACAAGAAAAATGTAATACCAGCGCCATTCGTAATTATTATTAAAAAATTACAGAGTTACCAGTTTATATGGATTGATAAATAGTAAAAATGAATAAAAAAAAAAAAACAAAAAAAAATTGGCTATAAAACAATAATAAAAAAAATTGCCAAGGGGGTAATCAGTTATTTTGATTTATTATTGAAAAGTTAAAATTTAAAAAGTCAAAATTACAAAAAAAAAAATCAAATATTAATACGTCATTCTATCAAAATATTTGACAGTGAGAGAATGAGAAAGAATGAGAATTCTTCAAATAAAAAAAATCTACAATTTTGAGATGATAAATTATTGGTTATTTAATTAAAGGCAGGTATTTGATCACACTTATTTTTTTTATTTTTTTATAGTTTCGGAATTTTTTAAATGAATAGTTAAATTGTAGTAAAAGAAGAGGGGCAAAAGTAAGCGAGTGGTTTAGGATAGATTAGGAACTCCCAATAATAAAATCAAAATAAACTAATAACTTAACCAACAAAAAAAAGACAAAATATTGATGAAGATTAACGTTTACACTATAGAGAGTGAGTATCTAAATTATTTTTTTTTGTATATTTATCTTTTAAGTTATTATGAAGATATGAATTTTAATTGCTTTGAACCTGATTGGGTTTTAATTGATTTTGGGTGGGGATATATAAAAGTTTAAAATTGTTTTTAGTTTTTTTTTTTTTTTTTTTTAAATTTTCGATTAATTATTATGAAATTAAATAAAGTTTTATTTTTGTTATTGTTGTTGTTTTTTATTGTTTTATGTCGGAATATAACTGATGACTGCAGTTGATGAGTTATTGAGTTATTAAAGATATAAATCATATTTTGTACTCTGGAATCAGTTTTTGTATGATGTATAGTTTTGAATTGGATGAGGTATTTAAATGGTTAATAACTTTTAAATTGAAAAAAAAAAATATTGTATTAACTTTAGAAAGTGTGTAAAATAAATAATGAAGTTTTTTTTTTAGAATGGAGGTCATTTCTAAATAATTTGCGGAATAAAGTATAATAATTGTGTACCATTTTAAAATTTAATTTACATGCATTGAAAGGCAAATGTAAATCAGCACGTGTTATTTGAAGTTATTCATAGGCAGTTAATTTTTTGTTGAAATTTTTTTCATTTTATTATTGGCTGTATTTAGACAGTCAAGTGTAAATCGTATATACAGGGCAGTATTACAACTGGTATTGGTTAGGAATATTGGTTGATGTTATTTAAACGAATAGTTACAGAATGTTTAAGCTAAATAATGTTAAAGCATATTTTTAAAATGAGCTAATTAGGTTTTATGTAGTATGTAGACTAAATATAATTACAGTCCCTATAATAAACATTTCAAGAAGTATAATATAACATATTTGAGGAGAAGTTTATAGGACATTTTTAGCTTTTAGTTTAGCTTATTAACGCTTTGGCTACCAGTGTATACCGGTGAACATCAAAAATGTCTTTTTCCACAGCCTAATGAGTCATCGGTGTTACACAATACTTTTTTCCTCCCACAGCCTGACACTCTTTGTATCATTTAGAGTTATTGTACCGCAACAATATTTTTTTTTTTTAATATAAATTTTAATTTTTCCCACTATTTTTACATTCTTTGTCTAGCGGCCTACAAAAATTTACAAAAACAGCTATTTATTTCTAATTTTATTAAAATTTAAGCAATTTTTTCGTTTTTATGTCTGTCGTATATTGAGTAGAAGAATTTTCAGATGTTAATAACTGCATGTTCATTGCATTGCTAAGAATTTTAGGATATATTAATATTTGTTTTATCACCAGTAACTTGAATAAACGAGAATGCTCAAAAACATATTTTTGTTGAAAGTGAAGAAAGGACAAAAGACAATCGAATTAAACAATAATCGATGCAATATGAATATTATAAAGATTTATCAAATCAATCTGGGTCTATAGTGTAGCTCGTAAAAGTTTTAGAGTTGTCAGTACGTATTGTGGGACAATGTGATCCAAAAATATTTAATACATTGAAATACTGTAATAAATAACGAAATAAGCCTTTATTTTGAAATATGTATTTAAATTTGTCACCGGTGGCTCATCGATCCCTGGGGTGGAAAAATCAAATGTTCATTGGTGATATATTGGACTGACGTGAGGAAGAAAATTTGACATGCATCACCAGTGATGACTTATTGGTAGTCAACTTGGTAATTGAATCCAATTGTGCCCTATATATCCCATATATTGGGTTTAGGTATATTATACTTGACAGAATGTATGATTAATAAATTTCGTAGAGAGTTTTACTGTTGACGAAGGTTCTTAGTCGCCTTAGAACAATGTAATGATCACTCCATTTTAGTTTTCTATCCAATATCAATTTTAAACAATTATAAGTTGGAACTACTTCAATATGTTATAACTATATTGAAGTTAAAATCAGTGTTTGTAAAATTTTTGTTTCCGAATAACATAATTTTTGTTTTCTTTTTGCAATATGTGACAATTGTTGATGAGCCATTCATCAATGATCTTAAATTCCTCCTTTTGAACTCATTTGAAGTTCATTTGATGATTTTTTTATTAGTTTTGTATAAAATTTTGTATAATTAACATTAACAATAATTTAATACTATTGATTCAATACATCAAAAAATCAAATAATATCACTTCCAAAAATTAACCAAAAAAAAAATAAACAGCAATTAAAATTTATCAGCAAAATAAAAACAAAATAAGTATTAAAACTAATATTCAGCTATAGCTTTAAAACTATAATATTCTAATAATTTTCTATAACATACTTTGAGTCTTTTTGAATGATCGTTATACACTTCATCTCATTTAGGCATGAGTTAAACAATTGCAATCCTTTACACAGTAATTGGTTTTGACCTGTTGTTCTGTTGAATCGTGCGACTCTAAATCTTTCCCCTCCTCTCAGATTATATGGCTGGCATTCACTGACGAGCTGTAAGTTCCTTGTGAGATATAGTGGGAGTAAGTTGTACTTCAGCTTAAAACCAAAAATTAAAACCTTAAAATGTGTTCTTTGGTTTATGGTCATCTAATTTAGTGTTTGAAGCATAAATTCAATTCTTGATCGATTACTACATTTTAACAATATTCTCATCCCCTTGTTTTGCAGCTTTTGCATCCTGTTCAGGTGTTCTGATGACCCGGAAAACGTGACTGTTGTACAATAATCAAAATGAGGTAAAATAATCGCATTATACACCATTTTCACTGTTGCAAAAGAAAGACTGCTTCGAATTCGACATAGAAAGCCATTTTTTTGTTAATTTTTCCGCATACGTAGTGTAAGTGTTCACGAAAATTAATTTTATTATCTATTATGATGACACCTAAATACTTAATACTCGTAACAGGTTCAATAATCTCATTATTAATATAAACAGCAGCAACAGTAGAGGCTGCAGATCTAATATTGATATGCATACATTTTGTTTTTGTGACATTGAGCTTTAACTTATTCATACAAAGCCAGCTATGTATATTTTGTAGGTCTGTGTTTAGATTTCGAACTAAGTCTGCAAAATTTCTGCCATTAATTTATACCACACAATCATCAGTGAACATGGATATACAGCAAAATCTTAGAATATTCCCAATATCATTAATGTATAAGAGGAACATTATATCGTACAGATATCTAATTTAATATCTCAATGACTAGATGAAACATTGATGTACATAACTTTGGTAACCTGCTGGTGTCTTCCTACTAAATATGTTTTAAACCAATTTAGCTCGTTGCTTTTGATCCCATATTGTTTGAGTTTTGACAATAATAAATTTGTATCTAATGTCTCAAATGCACGCTTTAGGTCTAAAAATACCGGTTAATAATGGTTAAATGATTACATTAACAAAGAAAACCGATGCTATTTGGAGTGAGAATAATCCTTAAAAGTTTATCATGTTCCATTACATTCTATTAAATGAATGTAATAAAATATGGTACATCATTGGTTCTTAATTGAACAGATCCATAATAAATAATTATTTGTTTGTGATCGAAGAATTTTAGTTTTCACCAAGCAATTCATTTATTGAAATACAAATTTGACATGACAACATTTTTTAAGATATAGATATAGATATAGATACGATACCCGTGGTATATCGTGAAAGCGCGGAATAAAAACGTTAGTATTTAGTGCAAAGCGCAATATGTTTGAAAAGGTTTGGAACAATAGTATTACATATTTTTTATTATAAAATATGAAGTCCTATATTTTATGCCACTAATAATAAAATTTTTAAAAATAAATATTAAACAATATTTAACAAAATTAATCAAATTTACTAATAACAATAATGATATGGGAAGATAATAATCTGATGAATCGAAAATATTGAATTACAACTCTATATATATATAGTTTTGTAATCTTTTTAATGTTTGGATAACTATTCTACTAAATTTTATAACTGCAGCTCTTAGTGTAACTACCAAGAACCAACGCTACTCCGAATTGCTCCGAACTTAATTAATATAACGGTAATATTTCTGTTTAATTTTTTTAATTATTTAAAAAATATTAATTTTCCAAACTCACACGCACACACAAATAAACATATTTAATTTATTCTCTAAACATAAAAACAAATCATAAATTCAAGTTTAAATGTATATGAAACCATTGGCTCATAAAAAAAACCTCATAAATTTTAATATCATCATAAATATTTTTTTTATTATTTGTTGTTCTTCTTATTATTGTTGTTATTGATTTTATTTGTGGTGTAGTTATACTATATTGACCGATAGTCAATTGAATATGGCGCTTAGATACTCTTCTATTAAAATGTTCATATTTTTTTCAAAATCTAAAACTAAAATTTCCTTTAGAGAAAATTTCATGAAACAATACATAATTTCTAGAAGGGGAGGGAGAAAAAATATTTTAGAATTTGTAATGAGTACACGATGAGACAGACACAGAACGAACAAACAAATGTATTTGTTCGATTGTTGTTGATGATTTTAGAAAACTTGCCTTATATTTTTTCAGTTCATATATTATAGAAAAAAAAATTGCCAACCGTAAAAAATCAGAAAGACTTTTCGAAAAATTAATTAATGATCAAAATAATTTTAATTTTTCAGATTATATTAAATATAAGACAAGACTGATTTAAGCCCATAATAAAAATGTCGCTCATAAGCTTCATCGTTTTGTGTGCAAAATCCTACGTAGAACAATTGTGTTAAAACAACAATGTAAGTAGTGAATGAATATCAGTTGGTTTGATCGAGAGAATCATATACCTTTAACTGTCAATGACATCGTAAATGTATCGACAACGTCGCCAACATATTGACGTATGATCTTAAATGTCAAAAACAATTGTTTACACTGTCTCATGATCGGTAATTAATTTTAGATTCCACACAAAGAAGATTTTTCTTCAAAAAAACAAAAATAAATTTCTTTACGAAATTATCCACATTAAATCTCCATATATAATCTTTCACAAATATATTCAATTCTAATGTTTTAAAAATTTATCCACAAAATATTTTGACATTTGATTTGACGTTTATTTCAGAGATAATGTGCTTAGAGTGATCGGAATTGTAAGCAAAGTACATTGTGTCGCTAACAATTTTAATATTGTCAGTTCAGAAAATTTGACATATTGTATTTGTATGTACATTTCATCGATTGAAATTTTATGGATACATTTCCGATGTCACCGTCTATTAGTTGTGCATACAATGAAGTTGGTAGAATATTACAAAAGTTGGTAGAATAATACAATGACCAAATTTCACCACACGTAATCAAAGTGCGTAAAAATGAGTTACCTTATAACCTATACTGAAACTTATTAATTCGTCATTATTTCAGGCAATAGTTCCTGATTGTTGAAAAATTAATAAAATTATACCTGTCCATAAAAAATCAGGAAGTATACTCATGATCTAAACAATTTTAAGATCCATATATATATATAGCTATCTCATCAGTATTTAGCCAAATTATTCAAATTGTGGCCAATAATTAACTAACAGATTATCTAGCTGGCAACAACCTAACCAAAATCCATCATTATGACATTAAAAGGGAATCTAGTTTACAAGTTATTCTGTTTGACGTTATTAGCAAGATACCATCTTCAATAGATACGTATGAGGTAGCTGTTGTTTTATTTTTTGTTCAAAAAGCCTTTGACAGTGTTGATAGAAAACTATTACTAAGAATACTGTGAACATGGTATAAAAGGCAATTAATACAATTGGCTCAAAAGCAATATTACTCAAAAAAAATGAGTTCAAAGTTATACAGGAAAGTTCGCTTGGACCTATTTTATTCTCCATCTATATATGTGGTCTACTTAACCTAAATCTCAATGGTAAGCTTTGTTTGTTTGCAAATGACTTGCCGATAGTATCCCAAGTATAAAATAGTAAAAAATTATTGATTATTTAGTTTTATGTATAGAACAATTTTTACTGCCCATTTTAAATATTATTAAGACCTGCAAAACTCTGTACGACCATTATATACGCTCTTTATGTAACGAATTGAATAAATAATTTAATAAATTAATAAATAAAGTAAAATGAATCCATATATGCGTGGTATTGAGGTCCTATTCCGCAGGACAAGGACGATTGTAGATTAGTAAAGAATATAGGTTAGTTAAAATATCTATAGAAACTGAAAAAGTTCTGATTCACATATTTTAAGAGGTGAATTCTATAGGAGTTAAGAACTTAATTTTTTTCTTCTGTATAGTACAATTTAATTATCGTTTGATATCTAAATCGAATGATTATATATAGTTGATATTTGATTGTTGTTTAACAAATTGTATCGTATAAGTTCCGTTCCAAAATGACCCCATGAAAATCCACCCCATGATGTATATTATATTTAGAAAATGAACATTTCTTAAATGGATTTCAATATAAATTTTGGATATTAACATTTCTACATGTTTGTCATGTGTGATTTGTTCACATTTACAGATGGCAACCTTTTTTTTATTTTTTAATATATAAGTAATATAATATGATCCGGTCCGATATACAAATACACATATTTATTTTTCACATACGTTAACTGGGTTGGTCAATAGAACTAATTTATGGATTAAAGGCGTTCCTATGACTTACGCATTTATTTTTTGTAGAAATTCTACTCATATCTATACTTGGACTGTTGCAATTGTTGGAATTTTTATTATTTTTTTTTGTGTTTATTTTTATCTTGTCTAGATCTCATGAGATATTCGTGTGGCAGCAATTGCAATTGTAGTAATGGCAAGGGTTATTTCAAATGGCGGTGTTTGTTTTATTTCGTTTTGTATTTTTTGAGGTTTGTTGTTTTAAAAATGTTTTTAAGTTTATCTGATGATTAAAATATAGTCATGTTGAAAATCAATATGTGAAGAAAGAGAATATTGTAAATTAAAAGTTTTTTTATTATTATTATTTTTTTATGATACCTATACAAATTAATAAATTAGAGTTGGGTTATCGTTATTGCGCAAAAACAAAACAAACTAAAAATTATTAGGTACTCTTTAACTATGTGTATATTATATATAGAAAAATAAACTAAGTTTTACGACTTTTGGAATAGACATAAATAGTCGTAGGAAATTTGAATGTCAATCTAAAAAATATTTATAGATATTTTGTAAAATGAAGCTCACAAGGCTATGTTGTCGGTCGTTAAAAACAAAAACCACAAATTATGTGGTTTTTTTTTGTAAAGGAATTTTAGGAATTCAACCAGAAAATTGAATGTAATAAAATTGACAATGGATTGACATTTGAAATTTTACAAATTCTAGAATCTAGTCTGTAGGATTAATTATCTATATGCTGTTGGTGTTGCTAATGTATAAATAATTTTGTCCCAATTGAAGAAATCGTAGACATAATAGATTAAGTCCCGCTTCTATATAGATTATAAGTATAGGTTGAAATGCAAATCGTGGTTGTAGTTTTGTTATATTAGATATTGCAGAAAATGAAGTCGTCCTCCAAGAAGTTTTGACGAAAAAGAAATCTGTGCGAAAATTTCAGGACTGGAAACACACTACTAGGAAATTTAAAGTAGCCGCACACGATCACTTTCATTGAAAGGGTTTCATTTACTCAAGCCTTTAGTTAGATATTGAGTTTCGACCCCAAATCCTGAGACCCTGGAGCTATTGTCCATCCCTTCATCATATTTAAGGGTTGTTGTACTGATGCAAAAAAAAAAAAAAATTTCAAGGTCTTCAGCCCGACTTCCGGACTGATGGACGTCTTGCTTGCATCGTACTATCGCCTTTGTAAATAGTTAAAAAAAGAAAAAAAAACGAGAGCTTTGTGAAACGGGACTCGGACCTATTTTTGCTGGAGGCGGCTCAATTTCTTCGATTTGGCACTTTCCACCAGTCACCACCTAAAAGATGTAGTTCTGGTATCCGTTGATTAATAAAGACTTGTAACAGGAAATTTTTATTATGAATATTTATCATATCCAGTCAAAAGAAATGCGGGCAAATGAAATACAGGCAAATGAAAATACAGGCAAATGAAATTTCAGGCAAATGAAAAAACAGGCAAATGAAATTCAGTCAAATGAAATCCAGGCATATGATAGTAACCGGGGCGAATCAATTAATTCTTCAGTTTGTGCACCAAATAGAGAGCCAAAGACGATGAAGTTAAAAAGACACTCACTCAAATTTTATTTCTTAGTGGCTATTATTTCAACTATTTTTTTGTGTAATTCGAAAAATTTTGGAAAAGAAAAAATGCCATTTCTTTCAATAAAAAAAAAATAAATTAAATAAAAAAAATATATTTAATTAAGTTTCAAAAAATTATTTGAAATGATTTGATTTTAATTGTAGGTTTGGAAATTGTTTTGGATTCTCCTACTTTTATTTCACCTTCTCCTACATTATTTTTTCTTTACATTTTTTGTTTAGTTTTTATTGTTAAGTCTGGGAGAATGTCTGAGTCACAAGAATTTTGGAAAACCCTTAAAGGTAAAAATATCTGGAATTTATTTACTTCTGTCTCTGTATATTATTTTTTTTTTTAGTTTTTAGAGAATTAAAAATAAAAAATTTTTAGGCATTATAAAAACAATTTTTGAAATTAAAAAAATTTTCAATAATGTAAAAAAAAAACTAAAAATATTATTTTTTGAAGATTTATTGATTCACATTGGCGGTATAATTATCGGTGCGAATGAAATTGCATTCATTGATGATCCTTAGAAATCTCATATATACAACAACGTTTATAAATATATGTAATTTTATATATGTATAATGTATATAACTATGTATATATAGGATATGAATATGAGAATCAAAATATAATAAAATTAATGATTGCAATGATGATAATAGGACTGATGATAATCATCATAACATTGATTATGATGGTGATGATGATGATGATGGGAATCAAAATTATATTCTAACAAAAATAAAATAACTAAAAACAAAGAGACAAGAAAAAGAATGACCTGATGGATTTTTGACTTAATGGTGAATTTAGGTACAAATATTATTTCAATTTAAAGAGTGTTTCACCTACAGAAACGATGAAAGAGGTGCTTAATGAGATGTACATTTTTAGTTTTTTGTGTTCTAGCGATTTGATCAAGTTTTAATTAAAGGAACAGTTCTTGTTCAAATTACTTAGTAAACTGAATGAAAGGAGTTTTTAAATAATTGAATTCTTTTTCAGTTTCCCGATTTATTTATTTATTTATGATTATAACAATATAAAAATATTTTATTGTAATAAAACAATTGAAAAAAAAAATTTAAATTTAGAAAACACAGTTAAAATAAAAAATATATATATATATATAAATACAATATCATTACATCTTAATGCAATTAGATAGTTTGAGATTGTGTCGTTGGTTTATGAACCGAAACTAACAAGAGAGCAGCGGAAAACAAGCAAACCGTATATTAGTTACAAGTATATTTTTTTACTACCATTTTTTATTTCTTTTTAAATTTATAATTCAATAGCCAAAGTCTTAAAATAAATTTTTTTTTCACATAAAGAAAATTTAATGTCCTTAAAAAAAATCCTCGAAAGGCTATACGGCGAGCAATGCTTCAGAAGTTATGAACTGTTTTGTCACAACACTTCCTGTTTTTTTGCAGTAATTTTTTTTATTTTTATTTATTTTTAATACACGAATTTTTATTTTATTCATAAAAAAAAAACAATTTCATTTAGTAGGTGCGTACCAACCTTATTATGTGTACACTTTTTTTTTAAAAATAATTTTTATTTGATTTTTTTTTTTTTATGGACATGCAAAATCGAAACTGAATTTTTATCTGTTTTAGAAGAATGAATTACAAAATAGGCTCAGTTCGCTCTGCCTATACTATACGCTAATACTATGAAAAAATTGTTGCAAGATTTTCAACAAAAATTTAGCTGCCTCACAAATTGTAGCTTACCAATCCACTTATTTAAAGCAGCCATAAAATGTTTTAACAGATCAGAAACCTGTTTCATATGTTCATATGTAACATATAAAATTATTTTCATATTAAAAATTTAAGATAAAATATCAAATCGGCAGATCGGGTGGGCCAAAACAACTAGGCTGGGCAACATTCCAAAGCTAAATCCATTGAAAAATGCCATGTTTAATATTTTTTATAATATTTTTACAGTTTGCTTTAGTTTTGAACTTTATTGGAATTTTTGCATTTGCATTTGTTTAAAAATTTTTATGAACTTTTGATGTAAATTTTAATTTAAAATTAAAATGTTTTTTTGAAACTTTCCTAAGCTGACACACTCTGTTGATATTAAAATTTTTTTAGATACATATTATAATGTGTATAAAAATAAATGAAAATAAAAGCAATTATTATGCCCATAAGATAGATATATTGACCAATTTTCTTGTCTACAAGAATAATTTAAATGCTTTCTGAAGATGTTTTCTTAATGTACTAAAACATAAATTCAAAAATTGGTCTCAAAATTGGTTTTAATTTTTTTTTTATTATTGTTTTATTCGACTGTTTTGTGTATAGATTTCATTTTAATGAGGGAGATTCAGGAGGATAAAAGGATTAAGAGATGCAATGATATAGATAAATAATATTATATATATATAGCTTTCGATTTTATATATGAGTTAGAATTGAGTAAATGTAATAATTGGAATATTTTGTGAGATATCAGAAATGAATCTTGACATAGTTATACTTTTAGAGATTTGAAATAGTTTTTTTAAAATTGCTCCATTCATTCTGATTCTCTTTAGCCATTGCTGAATTTTATTTACGCTGTGTTCCAGAATCTCTGTAGCATGTACTGGGTTATTATATACGATGCCAATATAACCGTATCATCAGCGAAAATGGCGGTGGTTGTCTCATTTGTTGTTGGTAAGTCCGCAGTATAGATGAGGTATAAAACTGAACCTAGCACGCTGCCTTGTGGTAAACCTGACGTAATTTCATTGGTCTGTGTATATAGGTTCCTTAATGTTTCACTAAAAAGTGTCTTTCGATGAGGTATACATAATAGTTCTGTGGCAGAAATTGTTTAAGTTTGTAAAGCAGTCATACATGCCATATCTTATCAAAAGCTTGACCAGTATTCAAAAAAATCCCTGTTAATTATTTATTTTGCTCTAGGCGGCTTAAGTTGCTTAAATCTGGTATTCTGTGTATTTGCTCAATAGTTGCATGCTCATTTCTGAAGCCGAATTAATGCTCTAGAACTATTTTGCTTTTTTTGCAAAATCGGCTTTAGTTTTTCCAAGAATACTCTTTCAAGTAGCTTAGATAGGCACGGTAGTAGGCTGATCGGTCTGTAGGATGTAATTTTTTCACTAGGATTCAATTCAAATTTTCATTATTGAATCTACAATCTACTACAAAGTATTGATTAAATTAATTGGAAAATTAATTACAACACACCCTGTTTGAATTTAATTAGACATCATGTATATAATTTAAAAGTGTTTAACTTTGATATATAATATACAAGTTATATGCACTATTGATGAATTGATTAAATGATTAAATGATTCAAACGGTTTAGTAAATGATTAAATATATATATACATATATATATATACTTTTTTTTTTGCTTTCTATTTGAACTATCATTATACTGCTGAAATCGTGATGTACATTATTTGAATTATTAGAGTCAATTTATCATTCTAGCATTATGAGTTGTTAATTTTTATATTTTCATTCAACAAAACTAACTACATGAATTACGAGTGCAGATTTTTATATGTACTTACTTTACTTTATAATATAAATTTTGTACTATTCTTGATAATTATTAGATATTATACAGACCAGTATCTTAAATAGTGAAGTTAGAAGTCATTAGCCATTTTTTTTTTGCCTTCTCAATTATTGTTACTCTAATGTATATTTGTTTAATTATAATTGAATTTATATATATATGTATATAATATATATATAGTCAGGAGTTAAATACCAGAAGCAAGTAAGTTACTGGAATACCACCATTTATGGTTTGGAATCCCACCTATTATAAATTAATAAAGTAAATATAAATTATTTTTAAAGTGAGATATATATATTACAAGTTTGGGAGGTAGGTAAGAAACAAAGTTAAATAATTCAAGTTTAAAAGTTTAAAATTTTTAATGAAATATTTTAGAGTAATTATTAAAAAAAGGAAGTAATCAATCAAAAATTTGAAAATTTTAAAGATATGTCGAGTCATTTATTTTAGAATCTATATGTATTTATAATGTTTTGAGTTCATTGATTTTTTGGCGGGTTTTTAAATGTAAACAATTATTTGGACACTATATTATTATATATAGTTAATAGTCTATAAAATTGGCAAAAACGATTTAAATTAATTAGTATGATTAATGCCATAACAGTATTTTGAGTGGTTTGGTGATTTAACGATGTGTTTTGTTTTTTTTATAAATAATCAAAACACTAGAGGGTACAAAACCTTTTATGCCAGGTGGCACGTTTGGCTCGGAATAAATTCAGGATTGAGGTTAGGTACGAATTTCCATAACTTGTCTTTTGCCATCTAGACATTGCTATACGGTGTAGGGATGAGCATATACTGCCGTTCGTGTTGCACGAGGAAAACGCTTAAGCTTAAGTGGAAGTAATACAAATTTAATTTTAGAGCTTAAGAGCAAGTACCCGTGTTGAGATGTCTATAAAAGAGGGAGACTGCTCTAAATGAACGACATGCAATGACAAAGAGGAGTAAGATGAACTGTGACATTTGGATCACTGAAAAGACCATTAACCCATTTTTGGACGTTATCCAAATGTTTGAACGAATTATTAGATGTGTGCATACTTCCATTTTGGGTCATATGAAAGACTTATAAATTTTTACTAGGTCACAAGCGGAGAAGTAGGCCTTACAGCGACTAAGAAAACCCAAATATTGGCTGCGTTTTTTACAACATTGATTATATAATCATTCTATATCACTTTCCGATTTAAGTGCATACCTAATATCATCTATAATATGCTACTTTTAAATCCTGCCAAATTTCAGCATTTCTGACGAACCATGGTGTATTTATTATTGATCGCAACATTTTGGATTGAAATAATTCCAGTATTTCAATGTTGGAGTTATTTGTGGTACCCCATAGTTCTATACTGTAATATACCAGATGGGTTTGAAGACGGCCTTCTATAGCCAGATCTTGCAATCCTTTAATAGCTGTGAATAACGTCCTATTAACCAGTATAGAATGTGAAACTTTAATTTAAGTTGTTTGTTTTTGTAGACAACATACTCTCTCCAATTTAGAATCCTTTGCAGAGTTTCCATGTATTAATGGAAAATTATTTAGTGTTGTAGCCGGGTAATCCGGGCAAAGCTGTCCTCAATTTTTGATAAATGTTCTTGCAATTTGTTTGACGCAACTGTTGGGCTTGTGTTTGTTGCTAATATCACTGTCTTGTCAGCAAACATTGCAGTAACTGTGTTATTTATTGTTGGCAAATTTATCCTGTATATTACGTTCAAACTAGGTCATAGCACACTATACTGAGGGACTCGTGATGTTAAAATTTTTTCTGATGTGTGGTGATATTTTATTATACAAACATTTACAGTTGTCCAGGTACGATTTTATGAAAAATATAACTCGTGCGGCAGCCTTGGTTTTAATTTCTATATAGTCCCTCATACCGTACTTTGTCGAACAGCTGTGTTATATCAAGGAACGCTGCCGAGCAATAATTTTTTCCTTCCAGTGTGTTGTTTATTACATTTACTACTCTATGAACTTGTTCAATTATTTTTGAATGGTTTTGTCCCAACTCAAATTGGTAGCTTGGTATATTAAGCTTTCTGTTATCAGGATTGGCCAGTACCTCACTTGCATCCTTACTCGGTTAATGGTCCATAAAACAGTTTATTTATCCTTTGGTTATAACATTGAATGTGTATGTGATGTACTTTATACTTATTGGCTTCTTTGAATTCTGCCACGATATAAAAATATGACGTAAAAACCTTCAAGAGACAAATAAATCTATATTCAATTAACTTTATTTTCTTAAATGGCTAATCTATAACTCTTTCTTAATTATACCAAAACTATTTACTGATAAGTAAATTCCGTTATTTTGTTCTAAAAAATAAATCGGTAGCGCAACAGAATCTTCGAAGCTACAAATCTCTAACTAACAGTCAAAAAACATAATAAATGCTTATTAGATATTCTTATAATGTAATTTTGGAAAACCAAAATTTCACATTAATTCACAATTATTATGGCAGCCATTTTGAATCAAAATTTCTTTACATAACAATTCATTTAATTAATGTACATTCATTTAAATTAAAAGAATTTTCATTTGAACATCGTAAACTTCAAATTTTTTTTTTGTATTATATCCGTGAAAAAAGGATCAATTACCGTTAATGTATTTTTATATATAACTAATTAGACTAAAAAGAAAAACAAACAAAAATTAACAAAACAAAAAATTCATATTAAAAAAAATGACACTAATGAGAAAATAAAAAGCTCATTTGTCAAATAGCACCAACGTAATTTTTTGACATTATTTTCCTCGTGTCGTTTTTTCTTGTTTTTTTTTTTTTTGTTTTTGGTTATAGTTTTAAATGTCCTTTTTTCGAATATGTATACAGAGTGTATAATAATTACATCTTTGAAACAAACTTTTATTAAATATAATTTTGAAAATTTATGTTCGAATAACTAAGGCGCAGATATTCAATTTTTAGTTTTGCGAGTGAATTTTTAGTATTTGATTGCATATTTGTATCCCATTAGTTTATATGAAAGCGCCGCCCACATGCAACTTTGTTTGTGTACGCGCTTTCATTATATAAACTATAATGGAATACACATGTATAATCAAACATTTGCAGAACTAAAAATTGCATGTCTAAGCTTACCCTAAGTTATACTATGCTCTTGGCACTTAAACTAAACAATTCAAATTAATGGCATTACGGTAAAACCACTCTTGAGATTGATATTTCCGATTGGTATTTTTTTTTTATAGAAAAGTGTATGGAAATAGACTAATTGGATGAGTTACAACTATTTTTTTTAGGCTTTAACAGTCGATGTGTTAAGGTGAATTTAAGCTTTTAATAGACATACCACCAATCAGAAGCAACTATCGCGACGATTTTCGCAATGAAAAGTAAACGAATTTTATCTTTTTCGTCACAAAAATCAAACATTTTTAAGAACATTATCATTTCTTAACAAAAAAGTCAAGAGTATCTATCTACTAGGTATACAGACACACAGAGTATGCCGAGGCTCAATTTGGGTTACGTCATTGATATTTTATATTAATACACCTAATATAGAAAAATATTTAATTGAAAAATTAAATTGATTTTCATAATTATTGAATAGAGTGAAGTATATAGAAAAATGGTTCAAAATAAATAACTGTAGGTTTTATTCAAAATCATTTAAAAATTATTTTTTAGAAACAACCTGTTTATTAGTATAAAAATCCCCACCTTTAGAAATGTATATTTATAAAATTATCATTAGTTTTAATCAAAATAACATAGTAATAACAACAACAATACAAATATTAAATTTTTATTGTTAAAATATAGTTTGAGATAGGGTGAGTTCATATAAAATTCTAAATATTCTATAACCAAACAAATATCAATATTTATCCAACACATTTGAATATTTGTTTATATATTTTAATGGCGACAAATTAGTGATATGGTATTTTTGAACTTTATAAATCTCATTAATAACAATATTAACAATAATAATAATAATTTTGATAATAATTGAACTACGCACTATGATAATAATATTTCATTAAATTTCAACACCATTTTGACAGTAACTACATACATAATTATTTTATTATTCCAATTTTTATTTGTATTCTGATGGAAGGGTGCATCATTCTTTAGTAGAAATTAATTTTTTTTTTTTGGTTCCAATATATTTCAAAAATATTTAATTGGTTAATGAGATAATTTAATTAAATATTGTTTGATTCATTATAATGTACTTAATTAAAATAATTAAATTAAATTTTTGTTTGAGTTGTGTTAATTACGACATTTATATAAAACAGTGGCTTTGTATTTATTTATGGGAATCATTATAAAGACATCAACCATACACGTTCAATGTAACTGATGTATGGGACTTCAGCCCACTTATTCTACTGAAATAAAATCAATAATGTATCCCTTCAAACAATTCAAGTGCTCATTTCTACACCCAGGAGATACCCAGATGGTCCAAAACTGGTTTCGAAGATTTATTTATTATAAGAAGTGCTAAAACAAGTCCGTCTCGAACTTACCTAATTCAATTCTCCTCTATCATCCTATGATTTTCCCTGTATCCGAATCTACAATAATTTTGTAGAAAAAAATCCTTGCCTTCGTTTGGTTAGTGTGTAAAAAAAAAAGTCATGTCATAAGAAATCAAATCCAAGGTACATAATATTATTGTTATTATATTGTATACTAGCAAAGTTACTCGAAGTTGTCCGCGTCGACCATCCGTGTCGAACATACTTCAGTGAAGTTTGATTTATGAATCGAATTGAAAAAAATTAGTTTATCAAAAATATTCTAATATTTTTTTCACTATCATAACAAAATCAACAATACTACAACTTTATATTAAAATTATTTCTTTGTAAACAATATTTCGGTCTTTTTCTGATGGAGTATAAACAAACACGTTCCTTGCTATTGCGGTATTCTTGAAATAAAGATATGTTCGCATTTTCTACAATCAATTTGAATTTGTGCTTAACTGAAATGAGGATGCAAAGTTCTTGTTCTTAATCTAGTACCACAGTTTGGACTGCTTCAAGTTTCGTAGAAGCAATATTGAGCAGTACTAGCTGCTTTTATTCAAATTGATGAGAAGGAACAACTTTATTTTTACCGACTGTATCTATCGATTTATATACATTTAACTGTATCTATCGATTTGCATACATGATACACATACCTGAACACTCTGCAGTATTTTCTGAATATAAAAACGAATTGTCACATTTTTGTGGCTAATTAACATAGCCATTTCACATAGCCCTGTAAAAATTTTATAGTGTTTTTTAAAATTCGAAAATACTTTTTCTGGACAATACATATTTTTTTATTTTTCATAGAGTATCATATGAATAAATTTTCAAGTCTGTTACACAGCCTTTTTTTGAAACATTCCTAATAGATGCTAGGGAATGTGAAGCACCGACTCGAATCTTTATTTGTGAAAGAGTATCTAAGTGCAAATTTGCATGCCCGTATAAAATAATTGGTTTTTGAAATACTCCTGAGACGTGGTAGGACTTGTACCGCAGCAACCTGAACCAGTCCAAATTTTCAAAATCAGTAATAGTCGCATTTCTTTATGTTTTAAAGAGTATGTAATTGTAAATTTTCATGCCTGTAACACAATTGGTTTTTGAAATATTCCTTAGGCTTGCTAGGAGTTGAACGACAGCAATTCGAACCTGTCATATGATGGCTTTGTAAAGTACCGCTTCCGGTTTTTTTTTGACCATGAATAGCTCGGAAAAATTTCAGAAATTTATCTTTAAAACTGCGGGCGTGTATAGCGAACAAATAAACAAATTTTCCCTTTTATAAATATACAGGTATTATTTAATATTCTAATAAATTTAAAAATGAGAACTAAAGATTTTTAATTATTTTATTGTGTACTAGTAAGCCCCACCATAACGTAAGAAAAGATATTGGTGAACATTATATTGATGATTTGACATTATAAAAATTTATAAATTTTTCTTCAAGAACATAATTTTGACTCTCCTTTCACCTTTCTATCTCTCTCTCTCTGTCAGTGGCTTTTTAGCCCTTAGGCCCTAGTCCTTTATAATTTGTTATATAAACTATATTAGTTGATTCTTTCACATAACTCTCTTTGTTTAACATATTCAAGAAATTTTTAACCTTCTTTAATTAAGTCACATTTCAAAGTCAAATTTCTCATTATCAAATCATCTTAATTCATTCTCATTGTTTCAGTTTCATTCAATTTAAAAGTTATGACTTGAAACTGTATAAAATAATCCCAAATATATAGAGAAAAAAAGGATAATGTTTTCACCATCCTTTTTATAAAAAAAAAAGTTTTTCAGATATTGAAAATATAGTAGTGAGTATAGAACACACTTACAATTCATTGAAAATTTGAATGTTCCACCCTCTTAAAACTTAATTCATTTCGATTTCAGTTATTGAAAATACCCTTAATGAAGTGAAGTATACTCAATTTATAATTTTCAGATTTTAAAACAATGTATTTTTCTCTATAGTTATAATGTACACATAGTATTCAATTTTAACATTATAACATGTACCGAAAAATGTCCTGCATTCTTTAAAACAATTAAATCTATACTTAGAAAAGCGAAAGTTTATTTGTTCGATATTGTTTGGACGTGTATACCACAGTCTTAAAGATTATAATTTTGGAATTTTGAAAAGTTATTCATGATGATTAAAAAAGAGAATTAACGTAATACTTTATAATGCTGTCAAATATTATGTTCGGGTAACTGCTGCGATGCAATTAATTCCTAGTACCCACTACCCATATTAGGAATATTTCAAACACTAAACAAGTAACAGACCTGAAAATTTGTGCTTAGAAACTTAAAAAAAATATACAAACACTTCCTTTGTCGTTTTTCGAAATTCAGACTGTTTTGGTAGCTGCCATACAACTCCTAGTACCCATATGAAAACCAATGGCGCTACAGGCGTGATAGTTTATATTTTCTCACAAATAAGCAAACACAATTTTTAATGCTTTCCAAAATTTTGGCTGGTTTGACTACTTGCCATAAAAAATAAAAGTGTTTAAACCTGAGTATCGATAATCAAATAACCTCTCAAAAATAATCAAACATGTCTTTTACTGTTTTCCGAAGTATATATATATTTGCTCGAAACTTACTTTAGCTTAGTGAAAGAAGTGTTTCTGAAGACTTAAATGGTAAAATTGAAATAGCGATGATACAGTCTAAAAAAAATAAAGCAGTTAGCTACCCAACGGAATTTCTAAATTTGTTGAATTTGACGACGTTTTTTTGCCTCCCTTCCTCAACATGCAGAGCCAAAATTAAGAGCTCTAATTATGCTTTTCATAAATCCAAGTCTAATAAAGTACAAATACTACTTATAGAAGTATTACATCTATATGTCATTGAAGCACAAATTATAACAAATTTGAACATACTACAGGATTTTGAATTGGACCCATGTGTTTAAGTATCTCTTTCGTTATGTCTGGAACGTTTAGAATATTTTTCACAAATCATTTTTTGAAATTTGGTTCATAAATTAAACTTTGTTGAAGCGAATTGTATGCATTTTGTGTTAGACCCGAGCAACATCGAGTGACTTTAGTGACTTTGCTAGTGTTCTACGTACTTATGTTTTGACCTTCTGACTATTCATACAAAAAAGAAGCATAACAACAACACCACGAACTATGAAAACTATGTTAATTAGGTTTTATTTGTTATTCATGCTACTTACTAAAAGAATGACAAGTAACATAATTTCGGCTGATCGACTAAATACAAAAATTTAATCAAAAACCTGTATATATGCGGTGTTATGAGAAAGATGGACTAACTTGTCTTCTGCAAAGAGAACTGTTTGATTTAAACTAATAACACTAAAAACGTTGTATAGAGCAAGTTGAAAATCATCTAAAATACAAACCGGTTTTCCTAAAAATTATAAAGCTAGTCTTTTTGAAATTGAATAACTTTCAAAGGCTGCGGTTTCGACTCTTGAGTTATAGTACTCTTTGTTTGCACCATTTTTATGCACCTTTTTTGCAACATATTTTGCTGTTAACAAAACCACTTTATATACTATATAAAATTAGTTTTCACGATGGGTCTTCTTGGCATAAAAACAACTTTATTAATTCGAATAAACTGGTTGATCACTATTTTTTTGTAAAAATGTCACTCATTTACTTTTCCAAATATAATGGTCACTTTAATTTTAAATATTCTTTCTATTTGTTACAGTATTGCAATTTTTCACATTTCAATCAATATCATAATCATTATTATTATCATCATTGTTATCATTATTATATTAAGCTAGCTTATAAATGTGTTTTGTGGGCGGTCTATTTTGATCCCAGCACACATAATAATAAAAATAAAATTTTATTTAAAAAAAAAAAACAGTAACAAAAAACATAGAAAAAAAACGAAATAAAATTGAAAGTGAAAATTTTTTAAAACTCATCTCTCCAAACAAAAATAAAAAAAACAAAAAAAAACCAAAAAGGACATGCAAAAAAAATAAAAATTTTGAGTTCATTTAAGGACATCTCCCTTTTACAGAAAAAAAAACTCGTGTACTCAATATTGTGAATAAAAACCGCATTAACAATTTATGATTCTCAAATGCGTAATAAAATTTTTATTTAAGTATGAATGAAGGTCGTTTCAACCCTCAAAATATCCAATAAAAATAAAGAAATCAGGGTGGTTGAATTGAATACCCATTTTCATAATATACAGACAAATTTCAAAAGTATGTTTTTTTTTTAATCAAAAGTATACAAAAAAAAAAAACATAATTCCACCACCCACTTCACCCAAAAGAACTTAAAAAACATATGAAAAAAATCAAATATGAGTGGTACAATGATACTAGATTTTATCCAAGATTTTTATTAGTTTTAAAGAGGGTTTCCACACATAAAGCTATAGCTATATATATATTTTCAAGTTCTATATACAGTAAAATGATAATGATTATATTAACCTCAGGGTGATACATTTTCAGAAAATAAAAGTTGATGGAAAATTTTTCATTAAAAATAATTTCATTTTGGATTTTTTTATTTTTATTGCAATGCGGTCTTAATGATTGGTTTTTGTTTTAAAGTTGATGAGATTAAAATTTGATTTTGTAAATTACATTTAAAAGAGGATTAAATTAAAAAGATTTGATATAGTAAATAGAAAATATTTTTAAAAAATAAAGCAAATAAATTAAATGGATTGAATGGATGAGAATTATCAATGATCTTATATCGATCAGTCTGTGGAGTAAGTGATGTATTCGTTTAGCTTATCAAATATAATCGAAACTACTTCCAGCTAGGTTCAATGAAAGATTTCCTATATAGATTTTGAAATAGAATTTCAAATGCGGTAGATTCAGGTAACTCCGCGAATATATTATCTTTGGTGTGGTTCGCTTGCTTTGCTGTTTCGTACATTTGATTACATCATTCATCAATTTATTTTCATTTTTTGATTCTTTATCAGAGATTTGGAATTGGGATACACATAATTAAATAGGTACAAAATTTTTTTCTTTAACTATACTTCAATACTAAAACATTGATGATCATATACTGTTAAATATAATATGAGATGAATTAATTTCACATCAACATTGAACATTAACATAGTAAATTTTCAACCTATACTTATAATTTTTTTATTTTATTTTTTTTTTGCTTTATTTTTTTCAACTATTACTTAAAAACTAACTAAGAATATGCTTTATATTAAATTATTTAAATAAAAAAGATTTTAACTAATTTATAATGTAATAATTAACATATTTAAAAATTAAGACTCAACAAAAGCTGTCTAGTATAGAGAAAATTTAATATTTACATGGTTTTATAATTATTTTTGTTGTTGTTTTATTTGAGTTACATGTTTAAATATTTTTATATTTTTATTATCTTTTATTATTATTTTCAATAATATGCACCTTTTAGTGTGATAATGTAAATAATAATAAAATAATTGGATATGCAGCTCCCATATGGTACAATATTATTCTAGTTTAATGGAGAAAATTAGAAAAAAAATGTAGAGTTTGCGTAAATAAATGTCATAAACCAGAAACAGAGTACTTGCATTATTATTCAAATAAATATATTTATAATAATTCTAAAATAAACAGATTCGATAATTTTATAATAAAACTAATTAGAAATCACTATGATAGAGCGTTGAATACCTCAGAAAATGGTCTAATATCTAATATATTCTATCATAATGAGGAATACATAAAGAAAAGTATGCAAACGGGGTTCATAGCCCCGAACATTTCATATACCTAGATTCAAAAGGGTACATACAAAACCCAGAGCATGTCCCTCTATTATTTCATTAAAATAGACGGGCCCATATGCAAAATAATTGATTATAATCCGAATAATATGCAGGATAATCATTTGAAACATGATATGCTTGTGTCAATACAGGACTTACAAATTAAAAGAAATTACTGGTGGTTGGATAGTATAAATTGATATAAATAATGGAGAATTATGTATTATTTTTAGTTAGTTTAAGTTAGGATTAAGGAATAGAATAAGTTAAATTAAATTTTTATTAAAATAATATAATTAATTTTGGTTTTTAAGCCCACGTAACAATTTCATTGTTATAAGACTCTTGCGCACTCGTGTAACACTAATATAAACACTCTTATAGCAGTATTAGTGTTAATTTGAGTGCTCCGCAATTGTTGCGAAACTTTATAAATACGTTATAGCACTAAAATGGAGAATCCCATAAGGCATCAGAGCAATTGCTGTAATATTTTTATAGGATTAGTATACATTAGTGTATATATGTTTTTATTTTGAAATGAAATTCATTTGAAATACTTTATGTTATGCGAGAGTGAGATAATAATGATTTAATGCAGTTTATATTTATTTCATGAGAAAGGGAGATAGATATTAATTACATATTTTTATATTTGTATGTAAATAATTTATAATAAAAGAAATGTCTTACTAATAAATAATATTATGCGGTTAAGAATAATTGTATCAATATTTATAATTATTGCGACCAAAATGCAAAATTTGGTTGGGAAAGAAATTTCATTGACATTTATAAAAATAACACTCCGAAAAAATTTACATTGCCCTTCAAAAATAACCAATTTTTAAATAAATAAGAGAAAATATATTTTTAAAATTGCATTTTTAAAATGTTAAATAATGTACGTTAATCAATTTTTTTTTATAACAACACTTTAGCTCTTATTATAGGCTTACGCCGTATTAGATTTATAACAACATATACTTTTGGACTTATAACATTTCTGTAGCACTTTCTGTAAATTCCATTATAACAACTTCCGCAATTGCTATAAGAACATTCTTACAGCAATATTAATCACATTATTCTCATAAAAACATCATTATAACACCTTTAATGTTTTTCGGAGTAATATAGGAGTCTTATAGCACTAATTTTGTTTTTATAACAATCAAATCTTACCCATTTTTTCCAAAAAATCATAAACAAAAAAAAAAATTGCAATTATATACAGATGTTGTAAAAACCATATTTACAAAAAAAAACTAAATAATAAAACAAAAAATTAACTAAAAAAAAAATCTTAATAATTTTTAAGTTAATATAAATTGTTCTAATAATGCTATTTTTGTTAAATTTTTTTTAGAAAAATATGTACAAAATTGAATGGAATAAAAAAAATTAAACTACAAAAAAAACTTGAAATTGAAATTTGACGCTTCGATTTTGATGTTTATGTTATGCAATATAATATGAATTATGTAATCATTTTGTATTTGTTAACATAAATTTACTTAATAAAAGATCAGTAAAGGTATAAGTTTACAATAACGTAAGCATTTTGTAACGGTACTATATACACTTACAGATACAAAATATATACGTACAGTAAAATTACAACCGTAATCACACGGTTAAGTTTACAATTTATCTTTACTGTATGCATTCTGTAACGGGAGCGGTCCGTTTCGCATCATGTCAAACTACCATTTTACTTTTATTTTACTTTGCTACTTATATTTTTCCCAAAAATCCACTTAACAATTAATAAAAACACTGCAAGTAATAATTATTTTAATTCATTATTAATGATAATGCAAAAACGAGTTTAACGGTTTTGTTTTCTAATTTGTTATTTTGGATTGATTTTGTAATAATTGTTATTAAAAGATTTTAGAGTCTATGGCACTTTACTGAAAAAAAATCCCGAATAAAAATCCCGAGTGTCTTAAAATCTTGAATCGGCCGAATTTTTATGATTTCGAAAACAAATAATGGTAATAAAATCAGGGTTATACGATTTTTCAAAAATACATATATAAATATAATATATTATATATATATGAGATTTTGAATCAGGAAGGACTTTAGAATTAGATTCAAAATCAGGGTTTTTCCTTTTTCCAGAACATTTATATATATGTATGTGTGAGATTGTGAATTAGGAAGGATTTTAGAATTGGATTCAAAATCAAGGTTTTACGCCTTTTACAGAATTTTTATATATATTTATGTATATGAGAGAATCTGAATTAGGAGAATTATATTCTGCAAAAAATTTTCTAATTTCCAAATACTATTTGCAAAATATATGCTTGCCCCATATCTTTTTGCGAAGTGTCTCATTATGCCATTTGTAAAATGGTCAAATATGTCAAATGGAGAGTTGCAAAATGTCTTTTTTGTTAAAAGATATTAGGCGAATTGGCGTTTTGCAATTTATACAAACCTTCTGTAACATAATATAAGTATATATGCATTTACAAATTTTGTCTACAGTAAACGATTTGTAAATTTACAACAAAATTTTGTGACTATTAGTTATACAAAATGTTTCTTGGGTGTTTGTCACATAAACAATAACTGAAAACAAAATGTTTTTTTAAAAAATATATAAGTTATATTGAATCTATTTTATGATACCTAATAGGAACTATTTCCTGTTTTCGCTTTTATAAACTTCTGGAACCTTCTAGACATTGAATAGAGTATATTTGTCAAAACTTAAATTTTTCAAGTATATTTTCAATGACATTCCAGGTCTGTGTTTCTGATTTTCCAATTTCTTATTGTACTTTATTTTTCATAAAATACCAAAGGTTTTCAATTACATTAAGATCATAACTCTGAAGTGGCCAATCTAAATCACTTTGCTCAACAAACTTTAAATACGACATAATAATAATATTGCCATTTTGGAAAGTCAAGAAATAACCAATATTGAAGAAGATCGCATGATCTGCATATAAAGAAAAGTATACTCAATGTTTCAGTTAAATAATTTTATATTTAAAATAAAAATTACTTTAATATAATTTCAAAGAAAGTCAAAATAATGTGAGTATAAATCTATAATGTAATACAATAAACTTTAATTTCAATAATTACAATTTGTTCAGTTTTCAATTAAAATACCAACAAAACAACAACCAACAATTAAAATAAATTATTTCAGGAATGACTTCATATAACGGTATAAATTTTACTTAACCGTTATTTTTTATTACAAGCCTACATATATTATGTATTTGCATATTTCACCTACATATTTGTATATACAAATTTCCCCAAATGATTTGTTGTCGTTAGTATTTTCTTTTCATTTAAGGAAATGCAATCGGAAAAATTTATTTTCATTTTATTGAAAAACCAATAAACAAACCAATACACCAATAACATTGGTATCGATATATTGTTGTTGTTCTTTTTAAATGCAATATATATTTTTTTTTATAAATAAGTAAATTACAAGTAAAAATATTTTTATCCTCTTCAAATTGTCTAGAATACGTATTTCGTCTACAATTTATTGGACTTTACTTTATCTAACTCTCAGGGTAAATTAAATTGTTTACATATACCGTTAATCAGCTATGGACAAACAAAAATTTTTAAATTTTTAAATCGTCTTCAAATTTTAGTACAAATCTATTTCTATATACAAAAAGATTTGTTTACACTGTTTAAGAGCTGGACAGCGAAATTCAAATGAAAAAACGTAATAAACTGATTTTTACAATTTTCTTTATTAATTGGGGATGAGTCAACAGAATAAGTACAAATAATATTTTTTTAATATTATACTTCAGGAAAATTATTGTAAAACTGGAAAATTAAAATTAAGAATGGTAAATGTAAATTTATTTATTCAACATTTGAAACAAAAAAAAAAAAATAAATAAAATAAAATATTTATATCTTTAAAAGATTTCTCTAGATCTTTATGTTAAGATGGAAAATAACATGGGTTTGGAAACCTCTTAACAGAAAATTTATTAACTGTCGTCTTTACTTGTCTTATATATTTTATGTTTTGTTTTTGTTTGTTTTTATTTTATTTTTTTTTTATTGTAAATTATTTCAAAATAACTATATAGCTAAAATATAATATAATATATATGTATAAGTATTTCAACAGAGTAGGTTTTAAGGTATTAAAATATAAATAAAATAATTTCTTTTCTTCTTTTTTAACTAAAACTATAGGTAAATTTTATATACTAACTCTTCTAGTCTATTCTATCTTATTTTATTATTTTCTAATTTTCAATTTTTAAATATCCCTCTTTTTTCCTCCTTTAATCTCTTAAATAGCTTAAATTCTGCAAAAACACGTAGGCTGCTTATCTCATTATTTTAACCTCTTTAAAACAACTAGTATAGACTTAGTTTTTTTATGAATTTTAATTTTTGTAATTACTTTGTTATAATTGTGCTACATAACAACTCTTTTAATAGTAATTTTATACGTTATTTGCCAACGGTATATCGGTATTCTTCTAACCCCTACTGAGCTTTCGTCTCTAATAGAATTAATGTGTTATATGCTTGATGTAAGCATTAAATCTGACAGTATAAAATATATATTTTAATATTGGAAAGTTTAAGATTATACTATAAATAAATGAAAATAATGGATCTGATAGATTGTTTTTAGGTACGAATAACTAATAACAAATAAATAAACTTAGTATGTAAATGAAAGCCGATTTTAGTGCGACTCTGTATCTGGCGCTTACTATAAATTATTATAAGTAATATTATTCATATGGTCATAATATATAAATAATCCTTTTCCATTGAGAAAACAATATTGTGTTTGTGTATCTACATTTTCGTCTTACAAACAAGAATTATGAAAAAATGTAGTAAAAAATAATATCGTTAATGAAATTGTGAATTATAAAAACTATTTATAATTCACAATTTTAAATTAAATTCACATCTTTTATGACAATGCTTCTTATTTGATAATGTTTCTTAATGCATTATTATTTAATTATAGATTTTAAAATTTATTTTCTATTCAATATTTTATTCAACTGCAATTTTTCTGTTCAACAGGATATTTATTATTACAAATTTACATAGCTACCGTATGTGATCTATTTATTTTTCTGCTATTTTGAGGGAGTATATTTAAATTTTTCATGTGTTGGTTCGGAAACAAACGGCAACGGATGGTGAATTTTTGTAATAGTAATTGGTTAGTATAGCTCCACTAAAAAAATATTTTCTTGTAAGATTGACAAAATAATTTTGTAAACTATTGACAAAAATTTTTTATTCATACAACAATGTTTTTTTTATTTTATCAAAAATGTTTGTTTGCTCAACATTTTTTTGTTAATTTGTAAATATTTTTTCATAATTTTTCAAAAATTTATAATTTGTAAAATGGAAAATTAAGTTTGTAAAATTGACAAAAAAAAACTAATAATTTTATTCAAGTGAATAAAATTTTATTATCCTGACAAAAAACAGTTTTAAATCAATTTAAAACAAAATTTACCATAATTTGACAAAAATTTTTATTATGTAGTTCATTGCAATCAATATATTTTTGTTAATTCTACAAAATCTACTTTGTCAATAAGAAAATTATATTATAATTTTTGATGCTGTCATAGTCAGATTAACAAAAGAATTTTGTAAACAGTTGTTGACAAACAATTTTTATTCATACAACAATTTTTTTTCTATTTTAGTTGAACATAAAAATAAAGTAGCGGTTTTATGTGAAGTTGCGTTTTTGAATTTTGCTTATTAAAGAATTCAATAAACAAAAAGTGAAGAGTTAAATAAAAAAAACATTTGAAAAATTAAATTAAAAAAAGATAATTATCAATTAAAAAAAAATTACAAATGAAGTAAAAAAAGATATTAGAATAAAGTTAAAAAACTAAATAATATGAAATATTTAAAGCTAAAATTTATTTACTTATGTATTTTAATAGAACTAGTGAATTATTTAATTTGCGTTGTCAATGAATTTGCTTAGTTTTATTTGAATCTTGCAACTAAAACGTTTATTAAAAATAGTAAATAATTTGAAAAAACAGTATGAACCAAAGAGCTGGAACAATCAGAAACTGAAGTTTGAAAATTTTTTTAAATATTTTAAACTTTATTTGTATAATTTTGAAAAATGTAATGTAAAAAATGAAGAATTTAATTTTTTTGTTTTCAAATAATAGAAATGCTATAAAATAAATTAATTGTTAATTAATAAGACAATTATTGTTTTATTTGTAACTGTAATAATATCATGTATTTATTTTTCAGACGCACATTATATAGTGTTTATAAGGGCTACTTCCTGCTTATTATTATTGTTTTGCTAATATAAGATATGGTTCTACATTTATCTTGTAGGGTGCTGTATGCATACAAATAAATAACTTACAGATTAGTTTATCATCAAAAAATGTTAAAACAAAAACAGGAGGTAGTCCGTATAATGCTTTTTTAAAAATATAGTTTCAAGTTACAACTGCATTTTTGCAAATACAATAGCTATAACTTGTTATCAGGAACAAATATTATAATAAAATATCAAACAAGTTATTTTTAAGTTAGAAATACTCTATGGAGTAGCTTCTATTTTTTAACATTTTTTGATGACAAACTAATCTGTAAGTTATTTATTTGTATATGCATACAATACCATATTAACGAAATAATTCTGTTAATTCGACAACTGAATAGAGGTTATTTTGACAAAACAAAATTGTTGATTTAATAAAAACTTCATTTATATTGATATATTTTTTTCTCCAATCAACAAAATATTATTTTCATTTCAATATGTTATTTTATTACATTGACAAAAAAATTTAGCATAATAGAAATCCATTTCTCCATATTAAGAAATTTAGTTTTGTCATTTCTACAGGTTTAAGCTGTTATTAAGACAATTTACAGAATGAAAAAAAATTTGTATTTTTTTGTCATATTGACTCATCATTTTTGTTGACGCTAAATATACCTAGTTTTTGTCATTTCAACCCAAATTTTTGTCAATATTACCTAGTTTTTTTTTCTGTACCCAGAAAACTTACTACAATATTATTGATTAACCATCTTCTTAATTTTATAATAATGTTAGGTCTTGTAATACTGAAATATTGGAATAAATTCGTTTTTTGAAGACTAAATGAATAAACGAATAAATTCTATTGATTGTTCCTTGTTAAGTTGTCGGTACAGTTTCTTTGGGTTTTGGTTAGTAATAGTATACTGAAAATTTTATATAACTTAATACCTACCTAGCCAATCCACAAAGCATTAGGTTGATTTTCTTTTGCTCTATTAATGATCATAATTTTATTGTGTTTTTGTAGTTTAATGTTCCAGTATTGCTATGTCATTATTAATCTTAAGCCATAATTAATTAATGCTACAACAATGCACGAAGAAAATAAACGTCTAATATGTTGCGTCTAATATTGAGGACAGTTGACAAATTGTTTCGAGGTGTTTTCGAGGGATTAAGGCAACGCTGCATTTTATCACCCATATTGCTTCTATTGATAATGGATGTCATAATGATTACTGCTCTGAATGTAAATGAGAGCAAAGGTATTCAGTAGAGTCCTTTCGAACCAATCAGCCACTTAGATTACGCCGACGATGTGTGTTTGTTGCCACATACGAATGGAGGTTTAAATGATATGTGCCAAAATCATGCGCACAACTCGCACATCACGGCATCCGGTCTTTTGTGGCAAAAAACGAATGTTGTGACAAAAATGAATCAAAAGCAAATTGACGTAGAAATCCAACAGAAGAAATGTCGTTGGATCGGACATATTACAACAAAATCGCGAAACAATGTCGGCAGATCGAGAAAAACATGGAGAACAGCAGTCTTAGCCGAATCAAGTATTAAACAAAGAATGTGGCCACAATTGAAAAGATTAACCGCAAATATAGGAAATGATGGAAAGATTTTGTTTTCGCACTATGCCCCACGGATGGGGTTACAGTATGGGAATGACCATTATTATGAATCTTTTTTCCATCAGCAATTAGACCGTCATCCTATGACTGTTTACTTAAGAGTAAATTACGTATATTTTTAGTAGTTTCCTTATATTGACACTATACATTAATTAAAATTGTTTTATATCTAGAATTTGTTTATGAGAAAAGTTCTCCCCTCTCGCCTTGCCATATGATATACAATTTCAATCAAAATGAACATAGGAAATAATATATCATGACTATATGTGACAGCATTACAATTTTGGCGTTATTAATTTGTCAGCTTGAGTAATTTGACGAATTATTTTGGACGCTTCAGAACGAAATTGGTTTTTCTAAATTACTTCACTTCTTCGTTGGTTAGGAAGTGCACTATTTGAAATAAATATAATAGAACATTTCTTGGTATACTCTAACTTTAAAAGGACTAATATAATTAATATATAATATTAGTATAATATTAGTATAGTTAGAATATAAGTTTAAATCTTCTTTAGCATTTCTTTTAAGAACGGAGTATGAGTCAGTCTGTATTGTATGGTTTAGTAGGTTCTTCGAAATTTTACAAGATTAAACAAATAATTGTTTTTGCTTATCTGAAGATAATATTTCTGACAAACAGACAAACAATCACGTTTACTATCTTTATTTTGTTTTTTTAAAGTTTAATCGAACTGTAGTGGTAATACATTAAACAAGATACAGAATAAATAAATAAGAAAGAAAAATAAAACAAAATTATTATAATTATATAGAAACGCATTTTACGGGAGTTTCAAAACATAGTTTTTTTTTATATTTTTGTATATATTGCGAACGAAAAATAAAACGTGGAGAAATGTCCCAGTATACACACAGTTAACAACAAAGTCTATAATTAACAATCAATACAAATGAAAAGACATAAATCCTTGTTTTATTTATTTTTCTTGTCCACTTGAACTGATCTCTATCAATGAGATAATCTTTGTATATATGTTGTCTCATATATTTTTATATTATGGCAACACTAATTTATTACACACAAATATAATATGTAAAGTAAAATTTACAATAAAATTTGAAAATATATTCCAGTTGAATTTCAATTGTATGATATAATTAAAGGTTATTAATTTTATTTAAATGGAAATTATGCAAGGATATTTTTTATTTCGATTTTAAAAATTAATTTCATTACAATTTACAATAATGTTTATACATTTTTATAACAGTTATGTAGATAATTTGTGAGGAAAAAACCGAAGTTTAATTATAGATTAAATGAATTCTTCGAGTGAAATTAAAATACGATTTCATCTGAATTTTACCATAGTACAGAGAAATGTAATCTAACATATTAGATACTGATAATTATAGACACAGAAAGTCAAACGCAAGACACAGAAAGTCAAACGCAAGCTTTGATCCAATTAAATTTGAACAGTTAAAACTATTTCCTTTTAACTTTTTCTTCGCTTTTCAGTATCGGACACATCAATATTTTAAATTCTTTACATTTTCAATCAATTCAAACTGAGGCTTTTGATGGTAGACATTTTAATGTTTCACAAAAGCTGGCATATCTTAATAACTGTAAATTATTTTTTTCTGAGACCTTGTTTGTTAATTAAAGATGATATTCAAGCTATTCTTGCAAAAATTTGAATAAAATAGAATATGTAGTTTAGAAGTTATCTTATTTTCTTGTTGGCATAGATTTGACAGCTGATACCAAGCAAGCTTACTACGAATCTCTTGTTAGAAAAATAGACAAATGCATATAGAATTAGGTCAATTTAGTAGTGGGAAAAAAAGAAACAGTGATAAATATTTTTTTCTAGAAGCAACTGGATTAATCATTTCCATTTACCAATATATATACGTTCGATAAGCATAATAAAGATAATGAGTTTCATATATGGGTATTATTAATAATTTTCTGACTCTTCCTTATTAAACATACCTTTGTTATTTATGTTGGTTGTCTATCACTGGACAATACAAAAATATAGACTCCAAAAACAATGTCTTTGGTTATATTTGAGGAGTTCATAAGAAGTATATCGTATGTATATTTGTATGATTTTTTCAACACCGTAACTGCTTTTACACAGACACTTGGAATACACAATTACATACAATTTAGAATTTGTATGGTTTATTCTACAACTTTAAATGTGAAAAACTATATCTACTGCATAGAGTACTTCACTTTCATAATAGCATAGTTTCATTTTATTTTTAGTATGATGACCAAAACTATCAACTATTTTTTATCATTTATTTTATCCCTGTGACAAAGGGTACTGGGTCAGGTTGAAAAATCAAGAAAGTAATTTTTACCTTCGTTGGAAATCGAATTTGGGACCTTTCAGTTGAAAGGCTGCGCTCCACCCACCGTGATTGAGCAAATGATGAATTTAAATTATTTTAATGCATAATCTGATAGCTTGTGAGACATTTCTATGGATGTTCCACCTCAGACAAATCATTCTCCATCTATATTAAGAAAGCAGAAGAATTGTAGGATCTCTAAAAAGATGTTGTGAATAAAAAATAAATTTTCACTAATATCATGAACCAGTTTCTAAGACAAACGAGAAATAAAAAGCTTATTAACGAATATTTTATCCAAAGTTTGATGCTCCAATCTATTTGATCGACTTTAATCGTTTGGGATTGTTTTAGTATATAATTTTTTGCAGTTAGTTTTAACCATTATGTTGGAAATGAAATTATCTACTGAGATTTTTAATTTATGCTCACCGTCTAAAACTTGATCTATCATTAACTTAGTACTTGATATCTTTTATTGTTATGCCTGGGTGGACAAGTAAAAAGCGGTTACAAATATATGTTCTTATACAGTTTTTACTTTAATATATGTTTATTGTGGGGAAAATTTGAGATTTTTCCTTCTCGAAATGAATTTTGAAATTGTTCCTTTTCCTCAATAGAAGGATTTGATGATGACGGTAGTAACCCCACATGTGCTTTCCCGTCCAGATAATTTGTTAAGTACAACATTATGTTATTTTAAAGTAAATATTATTAGTACAATGAACTTCAGAAATAAAAATTTAGTATTATCTAAAATTTTTAAGGAACAATTTTACTTCTCGTGAATGCTGACAGAATCCGTTGGTAGTACAATTTGTCATGTTATTTATGGCTTTTCATCGTACATCGAAAGATTATAAAAATTAAATTTGATCTGATTTACTTTAAAACAATTACTATCATCTTATTATAATCCAGTATGTAGGAGCTAAACATATGATCTATAGTTGCATAATTTGAATGTAATTTTAAATTCATATCAAGGATTGATTTTAATCATAAATAAATGAATCCGTTGCAGAAACTTTACTGCACTTAATTTTCAAAATTATATTCTACTGATGGTGGCATGTCATAAAAAATCAATTCACAATTTAAAAAAAAAAATACTCTAATATTACCGATACAAAACGTATTAGAATTTTAGGTGATTTGAGGACAACGGTATGTTAATTTACAAAATACGAGTACATATACAATATATGAAATACTTAAAAACAATTCACGAAACTTTTTTAAAATTAAAACAATTTTAAATTATCTCATGATATAATATACAAATATGTATATACCGTAGTATTTAAGTATGTATATATTACATATCTAGTATAGTTTAAAAAAAAAAAATAAACCCAAAAACAGAACCTGAAAATTTACAAAACATGAAGTTGTCGAGATATCATTTTTTGTTTTTAGGGTGGTAATAAAAAAATGTTTTCTATATGTACATATATATAGTTTGCCTATTATCCTTTTTCAATTCTATTCTAGACTTTCATGATGAATTTATGAAGGAGCAGCTTTAGTATATATAGTTGTACATATTGTATATACAATCATTGTGATTGGAATGGTGGGGTTTTCTATTTCACAGCAAATGCAATATATGAATAGAAAGAGAATATTTTTTTTTTGTTTTTTCATACCATTTGTTTATGGCTGGATATGTATTTAAGGATAAAGAACTCTATGGCTCTTTATATCCTTGTGAATTATTTTCCTTTTTCTTGATTTTCTTATTTTGTAGCTGCCAAATAATGTGTTTTTTTTTTGTTGTTCATGGTTTTCGTTTTTCTTTCATATACAAAAATTTGAGTGGTACCCACTTCAAGAAGTGATTTATGACTTAAGACACGCCTATTTTGCCTATAAGCGAAGGAAAATTAACCATTCGAAATGTGTTTTATTGTATTTTTTTTTGTTTTTTTGTTATCCTTTTTGAATAATTTCAATTTTTTTTATTTTTGTTGTTTTTGGAATTTAGTACAACAAATGATGATAACAACAACGACTGTACTGGATTAATGTTGATGGCTATATATGGATACGACGATATTATTAAAGGTTTTATGCTTATGGTGATTCTATTGTGTGCGGTACTGGTATATATTTAGCTGATTTGAATTTTAAAAAGGAAATTTTATTCGTTAATTATCCTTATAAAGTCTTTAAAATTTTGAATATTGAATAAAAAAAAAGTTTGTTGTCTAATACTTTTCGACACGAGTTATTTAATCCTTTGAACCCACTATCGAAAATTAATTTTTAAGAAGTAAATTCTATTTTTTGTTTTTATAAAATTTATTAGGTCAGATTTTTGTGATGCAGTGAAACTACATCTACAGTGTCGATGTTAGACTTTTCAACTCGGAATAATTGTATCAATTCTTTCTTTTAAATAGATTATTTTTAGGTATTTATGTTAGGTTAAGATGTATATAAACTTATGTGCTAACTCTTATAGTGTTGGGATGGAACATTGGCAATCTGATTATAAACAATTAAACAAATTATATCTAGTAAGAAGAAAGCTAAACTAAATCGTAATTGAAATATTAACAAAAATATTATTTATGGTATGGAAGATAGATTCAATAATATGATTGTATTGTCAATTGAAGATTTTTTCGTCACCCAGTATCTACGTTTTTCTATTACGGATTTGTAAGTTATTAAATAAGAGCGAAATTAATCAAACGTACCGTATCGGATTATAGTGATCGATTATGGCTCCTTTAAGACGCACCTTGTCAAATGATGAGCTACATGTTTCATCCACAAAGCTTGCATTATTTTATTGTACAATTCGACTACGACATTAATTGAAAAAATTTTTGTTGACTAACTTACGAGCAAAATTACTTTAAACTTAAGATTGAATGTTACCTGTACTTTCCTGAATTTTATCTATGGTATTAAAATATAGCAGTAGTGTTGCTAAAAACTCTAATGGCTGGTTTTTGAAATTTTTAATAATTATTAATATATATTCGTCTCTCCGACGAAGGTTTGGTCTGCCACAATGTCTTGTACCTTCGAGCACATAGGATTCGAAAATTCTCTTAGATGAAGCATTTTTGTTAATACGCTCTAGATGTCAGACCCACTGTAGTGTCTTGACTTTAATTTTCATGCCTACTCTTCATACATGATAGACTTCGGCATTATATTTTCTCCTCCAGATTATCATATTATCTGGCGTCATCAAGACCATATATCTTGCGAATTTTTTGATGACACAAAATGTATGCTTACTTGCACTTACCAAGTGTATGCTCACATAATTCTGATATGCAAAACCGGGAGTATGAGCGTATTATGGTGCTTCGCGATATGAACTTTGGTATGTGAGCTTGCAAGGGTTATTTTTCGCCGCTTACGCTGTTACCTGCGCATTGATGTCATTTTTGGGATTAACGCTGGTTCCAAGGTATGTGCCTACGGTGATGTTTTAATTAATATGATGCGTAGTGGCTATTTGTGGTTCAACACATATTTTGTTTTTCGTCATTAATTACTTTGGGACTCGGAGGACTATACAGAAGTCGAATAATAGTGTATACCCTTGTCGAAATCCAATACATGTCTGAAATGTTTGAAGTTTTATTGTTGAAAATCGAATTATTTACTTTGTACTGCATCAACTCAATATTTTTCTAATGTAACTTTATTGATGTGCATTAATATGTCCGAAATGACATATTTTATATATCAAATAGCGTAGTAATGATAATAACAATTGCATGTTTTTATATACAATATTGCAATTCATTGATATCCCTAACGGTAAACAGTTATTAATTAAATTCAAATGTAAAAAAAAAAAATATTGATTCTAACGATGATTTAAGACAATAAATATTACTAACCCAAAAACTATATTTTATTTATAAATACATCATAAACATATTATTATATGTGAAGAATACTTTATACACAGTATTGCCTTAAACAAATTTAATTTTGTCTACATCATAAATATTTTTATTCATTTATCATTGGACACAGTAATTTTAATTTAAATAAAATTCTTAAATTTACTAATATTTACAGTCATTTTGAATAGTATTAGAGGATGACTTATTTAATTTTGAATAAATAAATTTCAAAATGTATTATGAAATGAATTCTTCGTTTGTAATGCTTATTTGAAAATATTAAATTGACTATTATGACTTACTTATACCATCGTTTCTATCATTATTTTCCTTTGTCTGTTGATTTCAATGTGTTGTTGTTATGTGATCTTTCATTTAGAAATTATTACAAGACACATCATTTTGTTGTATTTGAATACATATTTGTGTGATCTATTGTGTTGATCGAACATCGAACAAAAACTTAAAACGAAAAAAAAAAGAGTATATCTGAAAAAAAAATAAAAGTTTAAAAACTAATGCAAAGCAGAAGAAAGGTAGATATTAAGTGCAAAGAGGGTAGCCAAAACTGATTTTTTTTAGTTAAGCTTGTATTTCCATTAATTATGGAAATAACATTATTGATTATATGGTTTCAGCATTTAAATTATGATATTATTTCCATTAATTATGGAAATAACATTATTGATTATATGGTTTCAGCATTTAAATTATGATATTAGTCCATTGATGACAAAGATGAATTAATCATATTTTGAAAATTTACAACTCATTTACAACTCATTTAAGGTATATGTATCTGGATTCGTATGAAGTATATTTATGAAGTAATATCATTAGAATTTCATGATCACTTATATTGTTTTTTTTTATAGGATATATCATTTTCAATAATACAATAAACGTGATCTATCCATTTTTATGATTTTGGTCTTGTGACCAATCTATGTCTATGTAAAACAATTCATTTTAATAAGAATATCATTTATACAAGTCCATCACGAGTCCAAATATAAGATAACGTTGATATTTTAGCCAATATGTTTTCAAATATGGTCTGAAACGAAAGATAGACACATTTTTTTACCTTCGCTTTAAGCTTAAGCTTTCGATTAAAGCTGAACCGATATGGAAGTAAAAAATTTTATTCTAAATATTATTTCTTTTTCACATTTTGATATTGGACACAGCAATCCGTTACATTTTTTATTAATTAAAATTGCGGCTGTTGATGGTTGACATTTTAAAGTTTTACACAAGTGGATATATCTTCATAACTATAAATTCGTTTTTTCTTAATTTTGCAAATCTATTAGGAATGATATTCAAACTATTAATGCATAATTTTGAGGAAATTCGAATGTGAACTTTAGAAATTAAAAGTTGTTTTTGGAGCATAAATTTGACAGCGCGATACCAAACAAGTTTATTATGAAGATTTTTTTTGCAAAAGACAAGAATACACTAATTACCGAGTACTTAAGTACTTCTAACACATCATTTGTAATATAAAAATATAATTGATTTTCGTGCTTTTAACTATAAATAGTGAGCTGGTATCAATGAAGGATTTTAGATACACATTATACATCAATGAATTGCCATTTAAATTTGATTTACCATTTAAATTGATTACTTATACACATTCATGTTGAACTAATAGGTTTGTTACAGCTATATTTAGTACCTAATCAACACCATTATTCTTACTATTTTCAACTTATTCTTGTCATACCATTCGTATTATCATTTGGAAGTACTATTTTGTGTAGGATAGATCTATTTACGTTTTCTTTCAATAGCTAGTCGATTAAACAAATTTTGACATGTATTTGTTATTAATATCGTTAAGTTGATCGTAACAACTATAATTTTTTTTAATTTAAAATTTCCTTAAATCATTCCATGGTTGGTTTATTTAAACTATATTCGGTTCCAGTCAATAATTTATTTCTATTTACACGACTTTCAATTTTTTTTCTTTTAAATTTTCTTTTTTTTGTGACCACATGTCTTTTTCTAATATATTTGAAGCAAGCATAGTGAAATAAAAAAAAAAAACAAAAAATAATTCATTAATTCAGATATTTGATTCCATTTGGAAATTATTACAAGAAAACCCATTCAGAATGACCGCCTAAAACAAGATTTTCAGGATTAAAAATGAAAGAATTTCATTTTTTGAAACAAAAAATAAAAAAAAGTAGGTGGAGCGGATCATTTTTATGTATTCATATGAGACACGAGAACAAACTCTAGAGACATATTATGAATTGCAATGAGAACACGAAAAATTCAGTCAAATAAAAAAGAAAAAACAAAATAATATTTTTTTGTTTATTTCATTCGTAAGCAAAAAAAAGGACCCAATATGATCCTGTGTACAGGATCTTTAAATAATATTATGTTGCAAGGTTACATACGATTGTAGTAATTTTTCTTTTCTTTCGATATGGCCTGATGAAAATACACAAATCATTGCCATATGGAGGTACTTGGCTATTTCTGTTTTATTTTTTTAATGTAAACTCTGTATAAAATTTCACAAATAAAGGATAAGAAATGGTGTTTTCTAAGATCCTCAAAATTAAAATTATTTGAGTTACATTCTTATTAGGTTTTAATGGAAAACAAAATTAACATGACTTTCACTGACCATAAATTGTATATGGAATGGTGAATGTCTCAAAAAAAAAAAAAACCTAATTAAAAAAAAAAGGATTTTAAAGGATACGTGTTTAAGAATTAAACATGTAGGTATATATAGATTGTATAGATTGACATATGTAAAAAGAAAAAAAAATCTTATGGTATTTTTATGGTTTGTTTAAAAATTTCTTGGAAAATTAGAACTGCAAATACACAGTAACTCATAAATCATACGCTGGTTAAGAATTGTTATACTCCTCTCTGTTGGTATATGCTTAATACAGACTATAAATTCAAATTTCAATTTCAATATTAATGATGCAATGGAAAGAAACAACCACATGCAATATGAAGTGATGATTAATTAGATGATTAAAATACTAAGTGTAATGAAATATTATTTATGGTTGAATTACAATGATATTAGGTTGCAGCCTGAAAAATTCTTAATTAGAAAATTTAAATAGAAGTGGGATATTTTTTACTTAAGTATTTTTTATTTATTTATTTAATTATAAAATTTCTTACTATATTTTACAAAAAAATGTTATAAATGTTCCTTTGTTTGTTTTTTGTGTTTACCTTTAAGCTAACAAAAAAAAATATTAAAACAAAAAGAAATAATTTAAACTTAATTTAGTATTAAAAAAAAATAATAAGACTAAAATAAATTCAAAACTGCGTTTTAACATTTCTGCACATCAAGAACTATACTACAATTAATTGCACTAACAAGTCCCATACATTTTGCAGGCTTTTAGCATATACTCATTACTGTTTTAAGCTTCTTCCTATTTTTCTTGCTATCAAGTTTAGTTATTTTCGGAAGTTTAAGAGATTGTTTGGTAATTGTTTTTTTTTTTTTTTCTTTTTGTATTGTTTATTTTTACCTTGAGTTCAAATTTGCTGTTCTGTAAGGCTTTTGGTTTTTGATATATTCTTTGGTGAGGGTATTAGATGTACATGTACCTATATCCTCTTTCAAGTTTTACAAAATCTTATCTTATACCGAGTTGTAGCTTACCTGCCACCTAATAACTGTATTATTTTCACTAAACCTCTTTAATATGGGTACGGATGGTTGTATCAGCTATACTGAAATGAAATTATACTATTTGTATATATAGCTGTTTTTCATTGTTTATCTGGTATTATACATTAACCTACCAGACGAGATTTAGAGAAAAAGTGCTGTAGTACAATAATTGCCATTAATATAGATTGGTGATATTCGTAGTAATTTGATCTAATCATATCATCAAATAAATCTATGCAGATATGTACCTACTTACGATGTATAGTATAGGAAGGTATCTATACTTACTATAGGTGATGTATAGTATATGTACTATAGGAAGGTTATGTGTCTGGTTAATTTTTTTTAAATGATATCAAATTAATTACAGTTTTTAATTCTTCTGGAAGATTATTAAACAGATTTAGATCTTTGTATAATAATAATAACATATTTTTTGTTTTTCATTTCTAAATGCCTCAAATTAATATTATTTGTTAAGTGATAGTTATGAATATCTCCAGCATGCACCAGTCTACTGCACAGATAACTGGGATAGATTTTTTGCTTACTTTTTAGTACTCTACTAACTCAATGACACCTTAATGCTTCAAACATAAAATGTGTAGATGTATGTACTTTCAAAATAATTCTCATTGGTCGATTTTTGCAATTTGAAAACATGAAAATAATTGTCGAAAAGTACTAGAAATGTGGTTTAATCATAAAGTTGAAAATTCTTATTGCAGTTCAAATGAAAAGTCGTTCTCTTATTTAAAAAAAAATAAACATTTTTAACGATATTTTTATTGATAGAAGAGGTTTAAAGCTGAATTCGCGGAAAATGTTCTTGGTGTTGAATTCAAACTTTTCCATATAAAAAAAAAATACATATAAACTATACCTAATGCTTCTAATGGAATATAATTCCACATTCTAGACTTTCTAACTATAAACGAATTTCCATAATCAGTCTTGAACGATGTGGAAATGCTTTTTGATGTCTTGCTTGACTCTTACGAGGTGGGAATATTGTTTTATTTGTGTACGTTGTTTCACTAAAATGTTCCGCTCGCAATGAAAACATGCTGAGTTTGTTTTTAATATTATTGAATAAATTTTAATGCTTGAAAAAATTTGACATTATATAACATGACGGCTGTAATCCAAAATATTAATATATTATTGGGTATTAACTGTACCATCAATAAAATGGACCTTCCCAACACTTTTTGCGGAAATACATCCCCCAAATCATTAAATTGGTTCGAAACTTAGCTCTTCTTTTAAGGCAATCTTTATGATGTACTTCTGTCTGTGATATACTGCTGTTCTTATGACCCTTTTCCGATTATCACCAACAGTTAATCAAATTTATAGATTCATCACTGTATATAATTTATTGTCATTGTTCAGATGGTACTGCCTCTCCTTGCATCATTTTAACTCTTTTTTCTTTTGTAAAGCGGTACAAAAATATTTTTCTTTCATCCAAAATCAGAATCATTATTTAATTATTTAGTCATAAAGAAATTGTTATCCAAAAAGTATATCATATTTATATATATATATATATGTATATTATAATGTTACACAAATTTCCAAATAGACATAGTAGAAGGAAAAGATATTTTTTTTTTATTTTTTTAACAACTTGTTGAATGGAAATGATGTTCGTCGGTTTCGACATTCTGAGTGAAGCTATATTAATTACAGATTGATAAATGTCTAGCAATATATGATAGAATGGATGGTTAATAACTTGATATTATTCTAATTAGCTTACCATTATATTTTATAAACATAGTAACTACTGATAATAACAAATAATCAGTTTAGTGTTTAAATGTATACAAAATATATTCAAGTATGTAGACTCAACGAACAAACGCAGTCAGTATACTCCGTTGAATTGTATGCTTTATTGATAGCAGTTGATTATGTGAATCGGAACTGCACAAGAAGGAAGTTCATCTTATGTACTGACTCCCTCAGTAGCTTATGTACTGACTCCCTAAGTAGCTTATAAGCCCTCTCATCTCATACTAACAAACATTCCACAATAATATTAACTCTACTGATAAGTGAACTAGCGTTACTGCATCAAAACACAAATGTAGAAGATTTTCTTTGGCTATACCTGTACATGCGAATATTATAAATCCGGAAAAGAAAAGGCTGATGTATTGGCAAAAGGAGCTACAATAGACGCAAACGATATGGAACACAAACTGTATTATCAGGATTGATCTGTGCAACAAAATTATATGGAAAAAATATACATATTTAAACATGGAAAAATAATAAACATAAATAGGGTGTACTGAATGAACCTAATATAGAAGATTGAAAGTTACTTGAAGAAATTTATACAAAAAACAATTATATTTTAAAAGAGGATCTGCTTCAAGCCGGTTAGAAATTATATATACTACACTATTTCAACAAAGCTGATAAAAAGAAAAAAGGTGTGAGAAAAAGGTTTTTATTTTAAGTCCGCCGTCTCAGTACTGGAATAATGATTTTTGTTTTTTCTTATAATTTTTCCCATAAAATCTCAAAAATTGCGTTATAAAATCAAATCTGTTATAGATAGTAATTATAATTATCTACACAACATTTTTTATTGTGATGATTATAGTAGTGATGATGCAATATAGTAGTAGTTCAATTGCTACTTGAACGTTGTAACAAAAATTGCAATACTATATTATAAAAATCTTCCACCTTTTCTGATTTCCTCTAACTGATTTTCTATTATAACTAAACTACTACGCCAACCTTAACATATACTTTAGCTACTCTAAGAACAGTTCCAATCAAAATAACATAACATATCTCATTTTCTATACATTTTTTAATATTTTTCTATATATACCCTCATCAACGGTTCATTGTAGTAATAATGTTTTTTTTATTTAATTCAGGAAGCTTATTTAAAAAAATATATACATAACTATCCACATTATATGCATGTATGTATCCTCCAAAATTAACTAATCTATGTAATAATAATTTCAAATTAAAATATAATCAATAATTTGTAAATAATGAAACTAACGGTACATTCTAATATAATTTTACACAGTTTAATTATACATTAACTTTTCTTTATTTACTTGTCATTATCACTCCAAAAAAAAAAGCCAAAAATAATAACAACTCCCCACATGTCAAAACATTTGAATAAAAAGACTTTACACCACACCACAGCAATATAGAAAAATAAATTCCAGGTAAAATAAATTACTTTCAAATTTACAGTAAAGTATATAAGTAGTATAATAGTTATATGTAATATGTATGCATGCATATCTTAAAATTTGTATTTAATTTAAGTAAAATTATCATTAGTTTTTGTTATAACTAATTTCAATGTCCAAATCGATTATATCTTGTACTAGCGGGCTGGGTAGATACACAAGTTGTATATATGCATTACCATTAATTTTGCTCCACACCTTGTTAATCTGGAAATAATGGTTGTCGAATGTTGTTAGTTTCTATACGGTTATTAAATTACAAAAATTAAAAGCAAAAACAACAACAAAAAATATATATATATAAATTTAAATAATGACATTCATTATCATTAAAATCCTTAGAATGCTTCTCTTATTTTGTAAAGACAATGTGTATCTGCTCATTCCAATTTAATTTCAATATAATTTAAATATCTATATTTATGTATAATCGACAATGTAAACCTATATACTTTGAAAGCCCGACTCGGAAATGTTTGACTTTTGCATCTAATTTTTAATTCAAGTTAATGAATCTATGAAATATGCAATATATCTGTCGAATAATGGCTGTTTCTCAGCTACATAGGGGTTTTAGAATTCCAAATGACAATAAGTGGTGCATCTACTAGACTAGAGTATAGTAAACCTGTGGGAATCAAAGTTTTCTGTTGTTCTTCGTCTGGTCTATTTTTGTTTAATATTAAATTTTCTTTCTGTTAATCCATGATCGTTCTTCAAGTTGTCTTCATAAGCGATAAATGAATCAAATGACTATACTGGCTATATATACTAGGGATCAATAAACTGATTCCACATATAATTGCTCGAAATAAATACATTTAATTTTAAACATATTTTTGCCTTTTCATCCAGTAACTTGGGTAGCATTGGCTTGTCGTGTATTAAATACGGTATTGTAATTTATTACATAAAGGGGCTACGAGCATTGTTTGATGTGTGGATTTCACTTTTCTAACACAATCACTACAACATATTGTAGGTTAGCATTTTTGCACCATATGTTTGTTGATAAATTTCGACAAACACAGAATATATTATGAAGAACGTGAAAATTGTTGAGCAAGCGGAACTAAAAAACAACAATATTATATATTAGAAAATAGTATGGGAATAACAGGATTCAGTAAAGGTAAGAAATGTTTTAAATATTTCTTATCCGACATTTGTATTTGTATGGTGGCCAAACTGTACTAATACCTATAATAAAGTGAAGAAGTCAAGGGATTAATAAGAGCTTTAGCTTCATATTAGCTTCAGTATGGCATATACTAAGGGCTGAAAAATCTGGGAGAAAACCGGTGCCCGCGTATTTGAACCAAGGTTCAAGTTTAACGTTGCACTTGGCACATATCTCACTGTTTTTCAAGCTGAAACCTTAGAGAGGTTGCAATACAGTAAAAGAGAGCACAAAGGTGCCAACATGTAAATAATTTCATATAGTCAAGTTGCTTTAAAAACTTTGGCTACCCCAATTTTCAAATAAAAGCTTATCTAAAGCTGTTAGAAAAACTTAATAAAGTTAGCGGAAGGAAATAGAATTACTCCTATGTGAAGTCGATAGCAAGAAGGAATACAAAGTAATGAAGAGACAGATGTCCTTGCAAAACAGGCAAGAAGATCAATTCTTCGAATCAGAACCAAGTATTGCTCATTTAAACACCTACCTACAAAGAATTGTTTCTAAGTGAGAAATTACAGAAACAAAAACATATGTGATAGTTGCCAAAGACTAACGCAGTCTAAAGTCTTTTTCAAACTCAGTATGTACCGATTAAATCAGTTAATCAAGGAAACTAGATCCAATGTCTGGACACTGATATTGTTTATCGGATTATCACATGACATGATCCATTTGAAAAACGTCTGTTCAAGATTGGTAAACCGAACACAGACATCTGCAGATTTTGATTAGAAGAAGACGAACCTACCTCTCATACATATACATACATACATATTACATATTTCGTATTCCTGGAACATCGCCTTATTCTGATAATGTCATCAAAGCAATAATAGATAATAAGATATTCAAAATCAGATTTAAATTCCGTTGACATTTAGAAACAAGATTTTGGACAAAAATAATTTCAATGCACATTTGTACGACTTTTGTCTTTTTTGGGAAGCAGCAGAAGAAGAAAAATTCGATTGAAAAATTCTCAAACATTGTTGTTAATGCTAATTTAAACCTCCAAATATTGAATCGACTTATACTTACCACATCCAAATTGCCTAGGACCTATTCAATTTTTAAATTTCAAATTATCAAACCGATTAGAGAAGGAGTGACCGTAGGACTTTACATAAATACGTCTTAAGAACAGACCTCAAATTTAAATCCTAGTAAGTCCAAATAATATAAAATTATGATCACCTTAATTTTGATGGGGTGTAAAATATATTACAATGCATTATTAATGTTACATATGTACAAACATATTATTTATACATACAATATTATATAATCATCATATTAAAAGAAATGTGGGGGATTTTTTTTTTCGTTTTCGTTAAAAATTGATTATTCCAAACAGGCTATAACCATTACATAATAATGAATACAATAGGTAACACTTTGGACAATAGATACGTATAGATATATCTGGTATACAAACAACAATACCAAAAATTGAAGTTCATTGTTATAAAACGGTTTTTTTTTTTGAAAATTACCATATAACGATTTATTTACGTGTTAACTGGAATGTCATTATCTTTACAAAAAAAAAAAATAACAAAACAAAAACAAAAAAAACTGTTTTCATTGTTTTCGATCCTGTCATATTTTTTTTTTATTTTTGTATTTTTATGTGTTTTATGAATTTATAAATTTATTTTTCTCCAAACATTGTGGTGTCCTTAAAAACTGATGGTGTTTTGTTTATTGACTCTTTTTGTTTGTTTAATTGACTATAGAAACAAAAAAGAAAAAAAAAACATAATATAGTTTGAAAATTGACAGATTATTGATTGAATTTTGATAATCAAGAAAGATATATCTATCTCTTTTAAATGTCAAACTTGTTATTAGGTGTTTTTATTAATTGTTATTAATTATAATAGAAAATGAAAATTTAGGAAATTTAATTTTGATTAAAATCTCATTTTAATAAAAGGTAACAATTAATTTAGGTTAAACGAAATAACTTAGAAAATAAAATATGTTATTACTAGTAATAACCAAAATAGATCAAGTAGCCCTTTTATAGTTTTAGAGCAATTAGTAGAGCATCTACAATAAAATGTATATTATGTCTATGACTATGTGTCATCAATATCAATGCCTATGATATGACATCAAGCATCAAGCAAGCACTAATAGCATGGATTCTTGCAAGATGGTGCTTTGCGATGAAAAATTTTCTAATATATGGCATAGATTGATTTATATAAAAGCAGTTAGGATGTTCATCCCATAGACTTGGAATAAAATAAAAACAAATAAAAAAGTGTTTACTTTTGTGTAAAAGCTCAGCAATATTATCAACATATAGAAGACCGGTAAGTTGTTGACCAACGAAATAGTAATTAAATCTGGAGTTTAACAAGCTTGTGTATTATCCTCTCCTCACTACTTTGCAATTTCAAGCTAGAAAGCGACAGAATCACTTTAAATAGCCATTACATTAAACGGTACTTATTTCATTCGATACAACGCTTACAGACAACTTAAAAAACATTTAATTAATATAAAGTTAATTATCATAACATAAATGTTGACCTATAAATCAACACCAATAAAACAAAGTTTATGATCTTAAGTAGATTGAACACACCAAGTCCAACAGCCACATCAGTTACCGTTGACAATCTTCCAATTAAACGTGCACTGAAAAAAAAATTGTTCGTAATATCAATGAACAGCGATTATTAACATATTTTTTGTTGGCTCAATTAATTATTCATTAATATTACGAAAATGTAACATCTCTTATTTTTTTTCTTAATAAACTGTTTATTGATTCAACGAATTAGGATTTATTGACACAAATATGCAGTTTTTAATACAATAATTGAACAACTAATTCATTAATAATGCGAACACTTTCATTAAAATTAGATTAATAACAGTGTTCGTTGTTTTAACAAATTTGTTGTTTGTTAAAATCAATAATTTTCTCTTTGATTAGCAATGCCTTCATTAATATGTATGTATACTTTTATATTTGTTACTTGCATAATATCAACCAAATATAAAATGTTTCGTTATCAACGAATTCATACTTTAAAATTCGGAATTTTTTCTTTATTTCAACGAACTAGTTTATTAAAACTAACAATTTTTTTGTTTACTTAATGACACGACGCGTGTTATTTGTAATTTATGTACTCGTATTTTAACAGAATTTTTCAGTGTAAAAAAGAATTTATAATTGTAATATCTTATATTTTAAATTCTTTATTTTCTTTCCGGTCAATTCCAATATAGTCTTAAATATACATAAGGAAGGAAAATTACAAAGAACTATATAAAAATTAATACAAAAAAACTTACAATAATTAGATGGTTCTATCATACACAAAACTTAAATCAAATTCCAAAATAAAATATAACAAATTAAAATTAAATACAAATGTGCAAAAAAGAGAATAGTTAGTGACATTTTTTATTTAAAAAATAGTGTTAAACGCCACATAAAAAAAATTATTTACAATAATTAAGTAAAAAATTTATTGTGAGATATAAACGAAAAATCCAAAATAAATATAACAAGTAAAGAAAATAATAATTAAATAAAATGTTATAAACTACTTAAGAATATAATTTAAAAAATGAAAAAACATATTTAATCATTTCATATTTAAAACTAATGAAAATTTAAAACTAAGACTAAGAGATACAAAAGAAAATAAGTTATCAACAAAAATTTATTATAAAATAAAAATTGTTTAAAAAAATAAAATCCAAATAATTAAAATAAAAATACACAAAAAGTAAAAAACATTGTATTTTTATTTAAAGAAGTGATAAGTGGCGGAGAGTGGGAAGTAAGAGAGTTCAGAAAGCGGGGACAACGATCAAATAAAGGATAGAAGTGGAAGACGTGGAAACCGACAAAATGAAATTTTCAATGAAATATTTTATTATTTCAACAAACATGTTTATTGAAACAAAAATCTATGTTATTAAATTAATAAACAAATTTATTAAATCAATGAAATGTTTTATTATTTCAACAAACATGTTTATTGAAACAAAAATCTATGTTATTAAATTAATAAACAAATTTATTAAATCAATGAAATGTTTTATTATTTCAACAAACATGTTTATTGACACAAAAATTTATTTTAATAAACACATTTAATAATTGTTCATTGTATTAACGACGAGGTTATTAAATTAATAAATAGCTATTCATTGGCTCAATGAACAAGTTCATCGGACAAATATTAATAAATTTTTAATTGTCTCAACGAATTTTTTTATTGTAGTGTACCTTTTTGGTTCAGTGTGCATGCAACTTCAAATATCTCAGATATTGGCTAAATGAACATTGAAATTGTGAACAAAAAATAAGATGTATCGAAATGACGAGTGATGCATTTAGTAAACAGAGAAACATACTTCGTTTAAGAGATTTAAGCTTAAATTTTCGTCTGCGTTTTAAAAATTTTTTTAGCCAAAATCAAAATCTAAGTCATATGAATGCTAAAATCCAGTATGTATTGGATATGTACCGAACCGAATGGAGAGATTGATAGAAGACCTTCTTATCTATTCAGTGAGAAAATTAAAATTAGTTTTTCATATAGTAAGTAACAGTATTAACCGGTTTATAATTTCAAAATGCATGCATACATATCGCAAATTGTGATTATATTTGTGTAAATATGTCTACATAGGAACGTACCATACGTGCACTATTATTTGAACTTTTTTTTCTTTTATATTATTTAATTAAAATAAATATTTAATCTTGAAAACATTAAACGCAGAATAAAATATAGAAACTACTATCAAAAGACACCAAACAGGTGTCGGTGCCATTCAGATGCAGATGTACTGGTCATTCATGTGATTGCGTATAACTGCAATCCGCTGAACTCAGTTTACATGAAATGTTTGTAGATTTTGACAAAGCCTTTAATCGCGAGTACATTTGGGAATCACTTAGTAGGAGAGGCATTGCAGAAAAAAATATAGTCATAATTAAAGGATCCTTCAAAAATGCAAATTATTGCGTCTTTCATCGAGGACAACTCACAAATTGCTTAGGGATGCTCTTAAATAAAACAAGGACAGACAAACAACATATCTCTGCGAACTAAAATAAGGACCTTTATTTCAAGTCTAAAACATTATGTTCTTTTCTACGCCTGTAAAAATTTCAGTCAACATCATTAGGAAATTCCAAGCGTATTTAAATATATTCCGGCATGCTCTTAACACTCGTTGGACACGAAACGGATTAAAACGAATCAAAAGTAAATAGACGTGGAAATCCGAAAGACGAAATGGCGTTGGATTGGGACATCGTGAAAAAATGTTTCGCATGAAATATTCAGGATATACACGTCGCATCGGAAGGCCTATAAAAATATGGAGAACAAAAGCCTTAGCCGAAGCAACGACACAACAAATAGCAACATTTGAAGGCTAGCCACAGGACTATAGAAGACTATATAAGGGTTTTATTTCCAACTATGTTCTACTGATAGGGTTACAGGATAATAATGATAATGATTTAAATAAGTGAATAAACAAATAAATATATTTTTGTTTTCCAAACATTATAAAATTATATCATAATTTATATTATTATAAATATTTAACAAATATGATTGAATAGGTACGCACAATTCAACAATTATATTCATCGGTAAAAATTATATCCATATTTGAAAACTTACTCGCTATCAATTCCAAAAATTTTCAAACGATAATGTGTATACAAATAACAAAAAATCAAAAACATAACATACATTGAAGAATAATAATGATTATAAGTAGGAATATGATTATACCAATTTCAAATATACGATATACAATTGAAAAAAAATACATATGGGTAAATAACAAATTAAAAATATGAATTCATAAAATTTAAAAGAAGACCGTGAATTTCGTTCAAAATGTCTAAAATGTTTATCTATATAGTATTCTTAATCATCGCTAATACCTAAATAATACCAAAAATTATCTCCTAAGTATTAGTAGATGATTTTTGATTTTACATAAGAGTAAAATTTATATCCGTCTCATAATTGGATTTGATATACCATCAAAATTAAGATTTCATAAAATTGATAAAGTGTTAATTATTATGATCCTAACAAAAAAACAAAAATACACAACACAAAAACACTTAAAAATGCTTAACAAATTTTTTTTTTTATTTTAATTGCATTCCTTGCCAAATTTCAGCATTACATTTACATACATACAGTGAGTCACAAAATTTTACTACCAGAAGCAATATTAAAATAACGCTACCGCAAACTAGAGAAAAACAGGGGTCCACATGAGACATAGGCCTACATGTCTTTACCATAAGGATCACTGATATTACCCAGCTTTCCAAAAATATATATCTTTATGAACGTATATCTTATTCTTTAAGGACGAAAAGGACATTGGAAAGCTTTCTTGCTATTTCAATATTTTTGTATATAAACCGTTATATTTGTTGGTCTATTATAGATATACTAGCAAAAAGGCCCATCATATGACTATGGTAAATAAAAAAAAAATGTTTTAAGACACTGCAAAAAAATATGGTATTAATAAACGTACTCAAATATTATATAAGTGTTTTTGTGTAGTGCAAAACTTTACAACAAATTAAAAAAAAACCAAACATTTCCCAAAAAGCGCGTACTGAAAATTGTAACAAAAAATTGATTTTTGATTATTTATCGTGTAAATTTTATAAGTCAAGATAAATAAAAAATTAAAAAATTCTTTGAATATTTTTATTATTTATTTATTTAGAGTGCGCAACTTAATTCTAAAAAGAACAATATTTGTTAAACTATAATGTTTTATCCATATAGATTGGTAATTAGATATTGCCCTTTCTTTATATCCAATGCTTCTAAATCTTATACTTACAAAGTTGGTTGGTATACACGTATTTTTTCACAACATTCAACAAATTTATTTCACTAAAAAACCATTAAAGTATAATTGTTATTTTAATTCATCAAAGAATTTTATTATCAACTGTATATGGATGGTGTATTCGTTCACTTACACTATGTCGGTCACTATACAAATTTCGGTCATAAAATTTTTAAGTGATTTTTCTGATTCTTAAAATAAAAAACGGATTATAATTTTTCTTTCCTGTTTTCTGCATAATTTTTAATATATTTTATGGTTGAATTTGAGTAAAATTTAAAATTTTCCAGCATCATCATAATAACAATCATCCATCATTATCATTATTATTATTATTATTATTATTATCATTTTATCATGATCACATTAATCGTCGTTGTAACACAATCGCACATTTTAAAATCTATTTTTTTGTGAGTATTGTTGTTGTTGCTATTGTTTTTGGTTACTTCATGCAACAATTTTCAATTTTGTAAAACAGTTTTTTGTTTCTTTATTTCAAGAAACCCACCGCCAACAATTTGCAATTTAAATTTTTGTTATTTTTCTGTTTTTTTTTTTTAGAGAACACCTAGGATGATCCATACTGATCCAGGATTATAAAATAACTTATAGCTATCATCAAAACGAATTTATTGTTAGTATTATTAATAAAAACAACTGAGCATATACATTCGTATATGAGCATATTATTTGAATTGTGGATAACTAATTGAGGTTTATTTTTCGGTCCGAATTATTCAATATTTGATTTTATAATTTATATTTTTATAAAAAAAAAATTTATCTTGAATAAATATTATTTTTCCAGTTAAATTTCCTATCATTATAATATCAAAGGTGTATTATTATTTGTGGTACGTTGTCCGTTTGTAAATGAGCTCAACTATATTTAGATAATGTTGCCATCACATCAAATTTTATATTTGAAAATTACTTTTTGGAATATTTTTACACTAAGATTTCTGAATGGAAACGTTTGGTGGATGTTCTGGGCTATATAATAGGAGCTAAAAAATTATGACGTGACACTAAGCCATTAAATCGTGTCATAACCAATTTATTATATTTGCCATTAATTACTTGCGTCAATGTTAATTTATTTATATGTTTGCTATTTTTTTTAACCGACTGATTTTCAGTCACTTATGCTGCTTTTGTTTCGTTTATTTAATTTCCGACTTGTATGTTTGCATTCTTTTAATTTAGCTAGGTTGTGTCGGGAAAAAATAGATATACCAACGACGATACCAAATGAAAGTAGAAACCTTTGCTGACCATACACCAATTATGGCTTCCGACATCAATCCATTACTGGCCTCAAATCTTCTTCAACGGAATCTTAATCAAATTCAAAGCTGGTTTTACAGTCAGATAATAAAAGTCAATAAAACAAGTCAACCCATGTGGCATTTACACTGAGTAAATGCAACAACTGCCTTCTAGTAATTTTGAACAGTATAGACATACTATAGAAGTATTTTGTCAAATATCTGGAGATTCATCTTGATTCAATTTGTAGATTCTTCAGTCATATCATCATGTATGTTAAAATAATCTGAAGAAGTTTCGGCACAATTTTATTTCACAATCTCATTTAACCTCATTACTGATATTTATATTACAACTTTATGTTTATACATATATAAGTATAATTAATTGTATAGTTAGTGGTTATGAGTTTTCAATAACGGTAATTTAAATGACAATAAAAATAACGGTCTTTTTTAATGATAGTCTATTCAAAAATTATACCACCTTCGATTTCTTTTATGACCCCATATTTTTGAAATCCTTAAAAATTTCACCTACTAATAAACGTCTAAATAACTACTAATATGTGAAACACCCTGTAAAAAATAAATCGATAAATTACGTTATTAAAATCGTTTGAGTATGTACCCAAGTTCTATCAAAAAATTGTTCCTACTAATGAAAGTTTAAATAATTGCACAGCAATAATATGTGAATCACCCTGTATAAAATAAACATATAAATTAATAATAATGACAATATTACTAGTTACTCGAAATACGAAATATATTTTATTGGTATTAAATATTAAAATAATGTCAGTGAATGAAAGTCGTATATGGTTGATATGCGAATTCAAGTACATACATACACCTTAGGTATACTAGACATATTATATTACATTAATTCTGACGTCCTACTTCACTGCACTGTTACTTTAAACTTAAGTGAATAAGATAACCAACGGGATGAAAACTCATTTCAAATTCAAGTCATCGTATTTACACAAAAAAAAAAAACAAAAACAGAATAGTTATAATCTCATGATATTTTAACATGGGGCACAATTGAAAAAAATAAAAAATTGAAAAAAAAAAAACATTTTTTTTAGTGTTGCATTTTTAAAGTTTAGCATGCGATTTGTTGCACCAACCCATATATATTTTCAATTTGTTAAGGCTTTTTGCAACAAAATGGAGATTTGTTGTCTTTTTTTGCTTTGAGGCATTTTATATTGCCTAGGTATCGTCTTACGTTTTTTATATTTTTTATTTTAATTTTTTGAATTAATTTTTAATATTTTATATTTTTTTTCTTGTTGCAATTTATTGTGATTGTTGTTGTTGTTATTGTTGTTCAATATAATTCTTCATTTTGTTTTATTAATTTTCTTTATATTCGCTTATGATTCAAGTAGGTACCTACATATCTTAGAACTAAAGTTGATGTGTGCCATGTTTTAAGTGTGTCATATTGGTTTTCGTAGGAATATAGTACACCACAGTCATAATCAAAATACAAGAAAGAGAAAGAGAGATATGTATAGATAAAAAATATTAATGTGAATTTTACTTTTATTTTGGTACTTTTAAATTGTTTTGGTACACAAAATATCAATGTGAAAAAATGAAAATCAAATAACAAAAAAAAAAAAAAATAATAAAAAATTCGTATATAAGCGTAGATAAAGCTTTAAATTTGGTCGGCATTTGTGTGTTAAGAGTCTAGAGAAAACTTCAAAAGATACCGACATGAAGAAAAACTATACAAACAGAAACAACCATTATTGTTTTTATAATTCTCATTATTTTTGTTGTTTTGTTATATTTGTATAAACATTAACCAGTGCTTTATAGTAGATTCCAGGAAAGATTGTAAAAGTTTGGTCTCTAAAAGATCAGAATGAATTTTGGTCTTTTATTATTATTGTTATTTTTATATATGAGTATATAGAACTAACTGTTGGAGCTGTAATGTAGTTTTTATATTTTTTAAGATTATCATCTTGAATAAATTTAATTTTTGAATAATATGCTGGATTAGTTCTTTAAAATAAATTGAAAATTAGCCAGTTTTAAAATTGTGAAAATATAAGAAAATATGGGTATATGAAAAATATTGATTGTAAAAATGTGGAAATTTGAAAAAATTGTGACTGAACTAAATTACGTTAGTTGAGCGGATAGTGAAAAAAAATATTTTATATGATACGGGCAAGATACGCTTAAATTACGGACCTGTACAGACGGATATTTGTTTTGTGGGACACCAACAATTGCTTTTTTTTTTGGTTAGTCAAGTTTTTAGACTAATCAAAGAGGTTTGATTTTGATTCTTTAGAAAATAAGTGCAACGTAGGATCATACGATAGTTGGAAATATTTGACAAAAATTGTTGTTGTTCCATGTATAAAAAAATTTCTATATATACTTAAATATCCTACACAAAAATATCCTATACTTCAACCCTATTGCATTTTGCAAAATTATTTACTGTAGGATATTTTTGAACTTTGTTTTTTAATACTTGATATTTTAAATTCGGGGTTCTCAATTGAAAAAAAATTAATGAAGAATATTAAAACGAAAATAAAAACATTTTTAGAAGAAAGTTCAACAAGAAATGGACAAAATGGATCTTCTTTTTATATTAAAATATGTTGTACACGTTTTTTGGCTTCTTTTTCTTCACAAAATATTTTAACTTTAACACAAATTATTTTAGCTTAAAATTGTAAATAAAAACCCATTTAACAAGTTAAACGTAAATTGATATTACCAATAAACATTTCGCATTTAACTAATAAACACTACTATCATCTGTTGTTTTATAATTAGTTATTTGTATTTTCCTAGGGGTCGTTCATAATATAACATAGGGTTTTCTGATTTTATTTTCCTACGATGCAACTTTACGTGAAGACCCTTAATATAAAAAATTTATTTGCAACAAAAAAATTAGATTGGTTGAATACTAAGACAAATCTGCATATGAACTAATTATAGCTAACTACTAATAGTTCGGCAGAATAAAATATCCAAATATTAGCGGAAATAAACTAAAGATCGCGGAATATATAATACTAGCTTTTCCCGGCGCAACATTCACCGATTTAGCATTAAAGAAATATTTTTTCATTTTCATTAAAATATTTCAGCGATCAATCACTGTTTTCTATATTTCCATTTTTTTTAAGACGACACTAATGCCAAAGACAGACTAAATGATTGATCATAAATAAATTGTCATAAATTATGTCTAATTCCGTCATTAAAACCGGTACTCACCTAAAAGGTATTTTTTTCTCCCATCTAAGCTCTATGTAAAAGAAACGTAAGAAAACACTCAAGGAATGCTCAAGTAAAAATTTTACTTTTGTGTTCTTAAAGTGGAACTCAGTTCAAAAGTAAAATAAGGTGATATTCTATTTTCGGATAAATAGCAGTAGTATATTAATATCGAAATTTTAGGAAATTTTAATTTCGTTCAGAAATATATATCGAATATTTCTTAACGGAATTTATTTCTTAAACGAATTTTAACAGTTAGATTATTTAAATAAAAAGATAAAAATAAAATTATGAAATTGTAAATAATACAAATAAATAAAAATAATATAAATAATATTTTAATATAATTTCAAATTTCAAATACAATATCAGTGTCACTAATGATCACTAATGCTATTTACTTTTGTTTTGCAATCTAAATTGTACAAATTACAATTTGATAAATACTTTTATTTTAGTTCAAGCTTGTCTTTGCGTAATTAACTAAATAAGATTAGTTCTTAGGTATAATAAGTTTAAATGGCTAAGTAATACATTTATTTTTATTTTACTATACTATATTTTATTATTATAGTTACATTGAATTATTCATTAGCTTAAAATATTGAAATAAAGAAAAAAAAAAATTGTTTATATTAATTTTTATTTTTAATTTATTGTAATGTAATTACTTTAAACATAAGGCAAAAGGAAAAAAGTTGAGACAGTTAAGTTTCACAAGTTGAGACAGAACGTGTATGCGTTTAGTTATAATAGCATTTTTACTACAAATATTTTTAAAATAACTACAAACAATTTTACGACGATTTTTCATATCTGCCGATACCTTATCTCTCGAACGAAGGTGTGGCCTCGCTCGACGACCCTTCGCTGGGGTTTGGATTCGAAGACTTTTGTATTTTTTGAGAATACTTTTTTCTCAAAGATACCAAGCGCATGCTCGCTTGCTTCGGTAATGTGCACGATTCAGAACAGCAGCACCAGAAGAATGAGCGTTTTGTATTTGCCTTGGTGTTTTGGGATGAGAGGTTTGTACCCAGTTTGTTAAACGGTTTGCAAGAGTAATTTTTCACCTTACTACAACATCGATGTTATTGGTGGAGTTGATATTGGTTCCAAGGTATATAAACTTTTGAACTACCTGAAAATTATATGAGCCGACAGTGATGTTGTATTGTTCGGACACTTTATTTGTCAACAGCATATATTTTGTTTTATTCTCATTTATATGAGAAGACCCGCTTTACCTGCTTCCTCTTCAATTTGTGTAAAGGCTTCGATGACGGTTCTACGCGATGTTCCGATAATATCTATGATATACATAAAAGTCGAAACAATAATATTTTAGTACGAAATGTACCTAATTAACAGTTAGTTTATATTTTTGTTATATTTTGTTTGTAGCAACCATAATGTATTACAACGTAGGTTTATATATCGATTAACCATAATATTTTCAACACAATTGTAATATATTTCTATCAACCATATATTTCTCATTAACATATATAAAATGTTTGTCTCAATATTGTTTAACATAATAAGTATAATATATTTCTAACCATAATATATTTCTCGAAGCCATTATGGATAAACATATTATCTCTCTTAGTGTGGAACAGCGAAAAAACAGCGCAGTTTTACTTAAAATTATTGCTGCCAAAATTAGATAAGCCTAAGAACAATTTCTACCGGTAGCACACACACATAAAACCCAATAAAAATAAATTAAAAAATGTAAAAAATTAATTTTTAAAATATCAAATTTATTTTTAACTTAAATATTATTATTTATTTTCAATATTCATAATTAATTTGATTTCTTTAAGGCTCCACTAAATTGAATATAAACATTATACTACTTACTATGCATGTAATAAGATCTTAAAATGAAATAAATCATAAAAAAAATGACAAATTCTACCTCATTATATATTATGAGTAAAACCCTATGGCTTGCTGGCTGATGAGATTCTAAGATTCTTAGTCATTATCATCATTATTATGTCACATTACAGACTAAAAAATAAAAAAAAAAATATTGAAAATTAAATGTGTGTGGTAACATTAACCGGTTAATGGCAATCCTATCATATCGAATTGGGAAAATAAATGCAAGAAAACCGACTAAAATTAAACAAAAAAACAAAAAGGTGTTGCAGGTCATGTCAAAATATTTTTTTTTTTAATGGATTTCCGTCAACATTAATGGCGTATGAAAACTCTTTAAGTTTCTTCCTCAAATGTATCATAATATTCTATTAGATTCCTAGATACTCATCATCCATTATATTCAGTTTCAATAATCAGATATACTCCTATGTATATATATAAACCTCCTATATACTAAATTATATACAAACAAAGTTATTGTACATACACCACATATGCAATCGTGTCTATATTTCTTTGTGTAAATTTTTAAAGCAGATCAATGCGTAATTTTCCAAAAAAAAATAATAAATCTTAAAATATAGAATAGATTTGTTCAAACTATATATATATATATGTATATATGTGTGGATATTTAAATCTATTCTTTGAACTTATGGGCACATGTAATTGTGTCGAATTTCATATTCATAAGACATTTATGATGAATTAACTTCATTTCATCTTCATGAAATTCTTTAATTTTTTTTTTTTATTTGAGTTCTTCACAATTATGATTTTGTATATAAATATTCAGTCTATTTTTTTGTTGTTGTTGTTTTTTTTTATAATGAAATAAACAGGATCGGCTTCAAAAATATTCTATTTAATATTTGATTTTTCTTAATACTAAGGTGTAACAGTCATCGTATAAATATTTAAAAAAATTATTTTAATTAAAACTGATTAGGCCCATATTTCAAAAGCGAAAAAAGACCTCAAGTTGGCCTGCAGATTTATCTACAGACTTACTGATTAAATAAATAAATAAATTAAAACTGGTATAAAGTGGTTATTGAAAATTTACCTATAGAACAAGTAATGGTCTACAGATATCTCGGTGTTGAAAAAACAGCACTAAGAGAGCTGAAACGAATTTGTAAAACAGATAAAGCCTCATCCAGCAAAACTATAATATCTACAAAATAAGGGCTATTATATAACTATTATGATGGTAATTAGTATAAAGGCTATTATGACATACGCTTTGGAATGCAGAACAGAAATATTAGTTGCAAAACAACAGTAAAGATACGTTTGAGACAAATAGTAAACAAGAAACTAACGGATCATATTCAAAGATGAGAATATAAGAAAAAAATATGAAATTCAGAATTTGTTTTAATGGAGAATAATTGTAAAAAGGGAATGGAGGGACCATATAAATAGAATGGTTGCAGAAATGAGTTCTAAAATTGTTTTGGTGCATCAAATATAGTCGTCAACAAGAGATTAATGCAATACTATATAGCTCACAATGCCAGGGGTTTCGATATCAATTCCTCTAACACATATTGTGGTAGAAAAGTGTGCAGTTCTATAGCAAAAAAAACGAAAACAAAACAAATTTTATTAAATTAGTAAAATAAATCTCACAAACTATAATAAAATAACAAACGGGGTTGGTAAGTACAATAACTGATTATCATGCCAACTAACTATATATTAATGCAAACACATTAGTTATACTATAAGCTTCTCCATTGTAGATTATATATAAATAACCAAAATATCAGGTGAATATCATTTATACAAGTGGATACGTTTGGCTTAGGAAAGGAAAGGAAAAATTTGGAAAAAAGAAAATAAGTGGATAAGAAGACCAGTTACGAATGAAAATGTTCATTTTCGTTTTAAATTTATACATCAGGTCAACTAAATTTATTTTTAGAACATCGCCAATGTGAAATACCTTCTGATCGTATTACAGTGTTTTTTTAAGATCCTCGATATCCGATATTGTTTTAAAGCCCCCACAGGTGGCCTTAATGTAAATGTAAGTTCTTTACTATTCATTATTTCTATATTAATGATGTTTCTTCTTTATTAATGGATCATCACATTAAAATTTACGCCGATGACATGAACATTTATAAAAAAAAATTAATAATGTTGAAGATGCATTAGTATTACAAGCTGGATCTAAATAGTTTATAATTGATGTTTCAACAACAACTTTCAGCTCAATGTTAACAAATGTGATTTTATTACTTTTACACACTATTCATGACCAATTTCTTATGTATATTTTTTTAATAGCCAATTGATTTAAAATTTATATCACTCAAAGACTTAGGAGCATTTTTCGATAGTTAGTTTTCATTTCATCTTCATTACTCTGATATTTTAAACGAATTCTATGCTCGGTTTTATTAAACGTTGGGCATCAAGAGAATTAGAAAATCCTTATGTATTAAAATCCTTCAATACCTGTTTGGTGAGAAGTAATCTAGAATTTGATAGTCAAGTATGGCGTCCTTTGTACAGGGGATCATATAAATAGAATCGAATTGGTTTAAAAAAAAAAATTTGTTGATTTGCTTTACGTATTCATTGAGTCCACCAATTTCAAGATTATCTCATTGAGTCCACCAGTTTCAAGATTGATATTATATTCCTAATTGAATTAAATAAAGGTAACATTTTGTCTCCCCAAATGTTTGCTGTTAATATGTTTAATTTGCAGTTTCATTGAACTAATTATGGTAAATATGAACCAATCAGTATTAGGATGATATCTCTCTGTAATACATATAAAGCTTACATTAACTTTTACCTAACCTAGCGAAAATAATCTGTATTTATGTGATTGAAATTTTTGATAAATCTTTGACCTGTGGTCTTAATTGAAGTTATTTTTATTTTTATTGTAAATGATTAAATAAAATTTTTTCTTCATTTTTGTAATATAAAGTTTTATTTTTTGTTAACTTTATTATTTATTTTTGGAATGTTTAATTACAGCTTAATAATTCAATTAATTGTAAGTCATTGTAACTTATTGTAACTTGCTTCAATTAAGCTCGTTAAAAAATAAATTTAATCGCTGAAAATGAATGCGAGGGAAACTATCGAAAAATTTGTTTTAACGGACATAATATAGCCTGTTATTGGAATCTGTATAGTATGGCGATAACAATTGTCCACTTTGAGCTATACAACTCCAACACATGATAATGATCATCTATCACTTACAAATTTCATTTTTCTATTTTTATATTTTCATAAATAAAATAAAAATAAATTTTCCGACCCTGGAAAACAAATATTGAAATCTAAGATAATTGATTATTTTTTTTTCTTTTATTACTTTTTTATTTTATTTTTTTTTTATTTTTTTTTTTTTGTGCTGGAAGTAACTCTATGCCAAAAAGGGTTAAACCTATATCTTCCTTACATTCATTAATCATTTCAGAAAAGAAAGTCATTTGACATGATATATGAATTGTATATGCAAATTAAATTTTTATGGTTTATGACGTGTTAAATTGACATTAAAATGAAAAATTCATTAAAAAAAATAATATTCAGTTTTGTAATTTAATAATTTTGGTAATAATAATTATTATTATCCATAATAAAAATTAAAAATATGTCTATAATAATTATTATACAAAAAAAATACATGTTTTAAGTATTTGAAATTTTTATTAGATTTCCTCCTTAAATTATAAAAAAATAGAAATATAATTTTTTAATTTTATTTCCTATGTAATTTCATTACTCACTAACATTACTATTTATAATTTTTGTCAATAACAATTTATAAATATGAATATGTGAAGAAAATGAATTAAAAAGACTAAAATTTAAAATTGAATTGTTCCAAATTTATCGAAATGAATTCAAAATTGATTTTATTTTCTCCTTCTATCACTAGCATAATTACGAAGCCCAATTAAAATTTATAATGTTCAAAAGGACAATTAATAACTTAATAACTCAAATATGAACCATAAAAGGTGTCAAAGGACAATATTATAATGATGATAAAGTCAAATATAAACAAAGGTTAAGTATATAGCTGCAATGAAATATTATACAAGTATATATTTACCTTAGGTTTTTTAATAATATAGGTACTGCTTGTATATATAAAAAATAAAATATAGTCATCTTGTATTGTTTTACACAAGCTCGAACACTTTTCTGAACCAATTAGTAACTTATTGTGGAGTTCTTGGAATTAATACATATAGAATATTTTAGAAATTGTAAAAGAAATCGCAATCATGTCAAGTTATATAGTTTAGAAGGGACGGCAATCATGATTGTGCTCTAGACTATATCACATGTTGGCTCATAGATATCACGTACAACACAACCTAGCCGTTATCTATTCCATGAGCAAGTTCATAATAATGATAAATCAGACATTCAAAATATATCTATTATTATAGTTTACAAAACATATACTTTCCCAACCATATGAGCCATATCAAGCACGCACTGTTCCGACAACTATCGTGGTCATATAATTTTCTATTAACTAATTAGAGAATGAAATGTTCTATATTATTTATGATAGCGAGTGAACGAGTATTTCACATTCAAATCACTGTCTTGACTACTGAATCCTAGTTGCACCCAAGTAGGTCTTTAATTTGTTCAATATGCCTAAATGTTTTCTTAATTGAAGGTAACTATACAAAATATAAAAAAAAATTTAAATAATAAATTTTGTCAATCTAATATTTAAAGTCATCAAGAACTCATCAAATAATGAAATAATATTGCATACCAAATTACCAAACCTTCATTGATTGAAATTATTTATTTTTTAAAAAATACATGCAATTTATTAATGAAAGCCAAACCATTCCATCTTTACTCCATTCCACCCTCATACCATAATTACCAATATTATATTCAATTCACCTTGGGCTACCCCTTTAAAACATATTTTACCATTTATTATTTAGATTCAATGCATTGTAAAATATTTAAAATACAATATTTTGTATTATTAGAGATGATCAGCATCACCAATCATAATTTTGCCTAATTTAAATATGATAATCACATTCGTATTGCAAAAAAAAAAAAAAAAACAGAAACAATAAAAAAAATCTTAAAGAAGATTTAAATCAAGAACGTCAAAATTATCAGTCGTCTATTCTACACCGATTGAATGATGAATGTTATTCTCCACCCAAGAATAGTTTGATCTGAAAAATTTAAAATTACATTTATTTTCTATTATGAACGATGAAAATGTCTTATACTTCATGTAGTGGAAGAGATATTTTACGGAGGAGTATTATAGATTTGATGATGACCTCCTACTTGTTAGTCCACTTGATTTTGCATTTTAACATAATTAATTAATTTGTTTTTGTAAATAATATCAACATTGTGTTTTTTATTGTTGTGATGTCGAAACAGGACCCTTTAATTTGATAGTTTTAAAAATTAAAAATCTAGTAGAGTGGGGGCAATGGTTTTTGTAGATGGGTGGCAGAGTTTATTTAATACAAAATCTTTTTTAAAATTCAAATTAGAGAATTATTTATATATATATATATCTATATATATATATTTTATATTTTTTTAATGATCTCTTTTATTATTTTTGGAGATTATATAATATTTAGGGAAAGTGTGTAGCCAATATCACATTAACATCATTAAATCAAATAATATGTATATTGACGCTAATCATATATCTAAGATTTATATCGATGTAGCTTCGAAAGTAGAATAAGATTTAATAAGATGTAATTATATTTAAAGATTTATAGTTAATATAGAAACTTTGAAAGAACCAAATTAAACCATCATAAGTGTATACTGTATTTATATTTTGGTATAAACTCATACTGAAATTCACCTTCACTTAAAGATCGCAAAACATACTGGAATATCGCCAATACGCAGACATTGAATATTGTTTCAAACACATCAAGTAAGTGAAATTGAACATGACATATGGAGATGCTCCTATTCTTTGATTAGATTAGATTAGATTTTTAGAAACTTCGGTGAAGTTTTTGCGTCGCATTCCGTTTTATACGTGCAAAACTTAAAGACCATATAAAGATAGGGAATTTAAATCTATACAATTTCTAAAGTTAAAGTAACGGAATAAAGTAACAAAAATAGTTGTTGATGAATTTATTTTTGCTGTTGATAGCCTGTTGCTCTGATGCACTGTAATGTTGTTCAGTGCTTCTTCAATGTCTTCTCCAAGGATATTCAAACCCTTGATACCATAATATGTACTTCTGTTACGTTTCTGAAACGCGGACAGGTTTCAAAAATGTGTTGAACTCTGATTGGCGTCAAACTATATATAGGTCACTACTTGCGTCAAATAGCTACTTATTCGTAAGGCGCGAATGTCCTACCCTCACTCTTGTAATTATACATCCGCGTCATCCGCTTACACAATCAATATAGTTTCCACTTCACCGTCTGATTTTTTTTAGTTTTTTAATCGACGATATAATCTTCACTTATCGATAACTGTTATGGATCAGGATTGATGTTTATGGCAGATTTCGCAAGCATCATATCGACTGGCTCATTTCCCCTGATGCCAGTGTGGCTTGGTTTGATAACCTGAAAAGAATAACGAAGCTATCTGAATAATGAATTAGCTCTTGAATCCTTATTATTGTAGGATGTGTCAGATGAGGAGATGATATACTTTGTATGCCACTCAGGTAGTCAGTGTTTCGATGATGTACTTACCCTTGTTTTGAGCTGACGCGACATATTCAATTGCTTTCATAAATGCGTACAATTCTGCAGAAAAAATACTAATTTAATCCCTTAGTCTGTGTTGTGTTTCGAATTGCCTACATTTAAAGGCACAATACCATTTGTATAGTTATTATTCGAAAAAAGTATTTCGGATCCATCTATAGATATGTACATGTGTATAATTCTTATATTTAATGTAAAGTTTATTCAATACCAATTTTTTGTATTTTTTCGTCTCTGTTTCGTTCTTATGTTAAGAAACGAGCTCCTTATCAATTGTCGGTATTTTAAGTAATTATCATGGTGCGAAATTTTATCTAACTTTCGTGTCGGAACACACTAAAGATACTCTGTACTTTTGGAGCATGAAATTTATCCGAACTGAAAGTGGTTGGTTCCATTTAAGTTACTACATATCATTCTATTGAATAAATGTGTGTGAAATACCATCCCTTTTATGGGGTGATTTTCCACTGCACATGCGTTTGTACTATATATATATATATATATCTATATACGTTCATACTATCTGCACATACGTTCATATCCTCCGGATATCCAGAGGAAGTTTTCCAGCGTCAAATAATATGCTGGAGATAGGACTAGATCTGGTGTCTGGGTAAAAAATAATATCTAGTAATTTTAGAGTGGTGGAAAATCCATCACAAATTGGGCAATCGTAATCTACCGATGGGAGTACTAAGAATCTTTAACATAATTTTTCTGTCTGAACCATATGTCGAATTAACAATCATTGAAAATCAACAAATTGATCTGCAATTGAAGAACCGGTTTTGTTGATCTCCATGATGTTTTTAGTCTGCCAAAAGTTATTTATGTCAACAAAACCAAGTAATATTTTATGATAAAAGATCAGGAATAACATAGATCAGATATAGTAAGATTATAGTAAGATTAAGGTTATAGGACCAACCCTCAGTAGTGATCAGTGTTTCTTCTGTCTTATAGTAGGTAAGTTTAATATGAAAGATATGTAAAATACTGATGTATACCGGATTTTAATAAATTCTGATATCTGAAAATATGAGAATATTTTTAATCGAATTAATTTAATCGATATCAAAATTACAAACGATTTTAAACTATTTCAATACCATAACATAATATGAAGAAAAAACATTTTTGACCAAAATATTACAATCAACATCTCACCCTCTATACAATCCTGTTTCAAATATCTTAACTTCTCTATTTAATTATCATCATACATATATATAATATATAAGTATAGATAGATTAGATAATATCTATATATTAATTTATTGATTTCCTTTATAATTCTCCTTTTTTTACAAATTTTACCAACTGCATGAATAGTAGTTAAAACTATAGAGTTTTTAACTTTCAGTATAGATACCATATACACATATACATTGTTATAAATAAAAAATGAAATCAACAGTAAATTTCATGATTTGTAAAATTGTAGACTATAATAATAAAAAAATAAAAAAATTTTATTTTGGATCCGATCCGATATAAACTTCCCTATACCCTATCCGATTGATAAAATTATTTCAATTCACAAAATACTTCAACTTCATATAATTGGATAATTGATGTGGAAAAAATATCTTCGATACTCGATAGTTAGTTATGCTCTAACTGTAGATATTATGTTTGAAAATGAATTTGTAATATATATATATATGTATATGTCTTGTTCACAGTAGTTCAATAATTCAATTTTCAATTCATAATTGATTCAATATAAATTAACAGAAATTGTGAATAATTGTGAACTAAAGGCATCCTCCTATAAAGGTAAAATAGAATAGACTATCTACAGGTTTGGCATAGTATGATTGCACTTTTATTTATTTATTTTTTATTTTTGTTTTAATTTTACTCAAATTAAATAAATCCTTTGTAAACTGTTGTGTATGCCTATGTATGTATATGTATTATAGATTAAAAGGCCTACGAAAATAAATATAGAGAATAAAATTGAACTTAATTGTCTGGAATGATTTTAAAATATTCACAAAGAAGAATAATTTGAGTAGCATTATGGTAAAAAAAGTATTATTTTAATTCAAGGAATTTATTTAATTATTTTATATATATGTTAAATAAATATCCAAATCGATCGATATGAAAATAAAGAGAAAAAATGTAAATTTTAATTTAATAATTAAATGAGTAGTTATTAATTGATTTTTGTTGGATTAAATGATTTAGAGATGGTTTATGAATCGGATATGAAAGTAGTTAACAGGATGCTGCTAGAATTGTTGAGTTTGAAAAATTCATCGCAAACATTTTTTTTTATTTATTAAATTTAAAACTAGTCTATAATTCAGGACGTAATAGCCTTTGTGCTAATATTTATTATCATATATCTATACAACTACCTGGACATACTTTAATTTTAAATTAATGTAAATAATGATGAGAACCCATTATACCTATACATCATTATTAAGTCTGTTATTAGCGTGTTCTTTGGATATCGTCAAACTGTCGTACATGTATAATTTACTATTTCTATTTACCTCTTTTATTAATTTTGAATTAAATTTTATGTATATGGAGTCAACTATGTATGCTGCGCTTCCGCCGACCTGAAATTCTTATTTTCTCCTAATATCATTTCTGCTTCCCTTATACATTTCCCAAATCTAACTGTAATTAACCTCTTGGATTGTTCTCTGTACTTGTTTGGGCAATCTTGGTATATTATGTTTTGTATATATGCCACTTCATTTTTCTATGATTTTCTTATCTGTGGTAGATCCTAACAAATTACACAATTTCTGCTAGTAGTGACTACATTTTAGTTGTATTTCTCAAATATATTACTGAATTTTTTTGGAACGTATATTTAATATGTTAAATAATAGCAATGTATGTTGAATAGTGTACATCCGTTTATATCGAGAGCTCAATCGCTATATAATAATTGAATAACACAAGGTTATCCACTTTCACCACTTCTATTCACGCATGCAATAAATGGAATAATACAAGAAGCAGGCTCTGCTGTGACTCTGGGAGAGATATAAAGTGGGTAGCTTGGGCTTTTTGACTTAGACGGATGATATATATATATATATATCAGTTGTGGCATATATTTTGCGACATCGGCCTAGAAATCAACATAAGTAAAACCAATGCCATTAGAATAATTAACACCAAAACAGACACCATCAAAATAGAAGACCAAGCAGTCAAACCAACATATTAGTAACAAACGGTGGAACTCAAGCAGATGTCAATAACAGACTACTTAGGACCAGAGCTGCATTTGGTGAAATAAGTCTAATATAGAAGAGTGACCAACTAACCACGAAAACCAAATATTAGAATATTCAAAATTTGTATTATGTCAACCCACACCTTTGTATGACAGCAAAACTTGGATGAAAAAAAACGTGATAAAGAATATTTTGCAGAATATTCTGGTTCAACACCATCATCAAAAATAGAGACTATAGCTAACAGGTGGAAATTCAGTAACGAACAACATTAACCACAAAAAATGGAAGTAGAAAGGTCAGATTCTGAGAAAACCACCAAAAAATATAACCATATTGGACTTAACGCTGGGTGGCGCAGTAGGTAGAGTGCCTGTCTTTCAACCGAAAGGTCCCAGGTTCGATTCCCGACGAAGGCAAAAAATGCTTTCTGATGGATTTTTCGACCTGGTCCAGTACCCTTTTTCATTGGGATAAAATAAATGATAATAAGTTGAGAGTTTGGGTTATCACTAAAAATAAAATGGAAACTATGCTATTATGAAAGTGAATTATTTATACAGTAGATACAGTTTTCCACATTTAAATTAGTTTACACAAAAAAAACTCTGCAGAAATGCTATTGTATGTGATCGAATATTCCAAATCTCTGTCTAAACGCAGTTAGGGTGTTCATCTCATAGACTTGGAATTATATAAAAAACAAAAAACACCATCATGACCCTAGAAACGAACGCTTAAGGCAGTAGAAGCTACCATAACAGCTGAATTAGCTAGTTTTTAGTGAATTTAGGGAAAAATCAAGACCACTGCACAAAATAGAGAAAAGTGGGAATTGATTGATCTAAATTGTCAATGAAAAAAAAAGTCTTATACCGGGTGTTCCAGAGCATGCGTATCAGCTTTTTAAAGATGTGAAGGAGCCGTTATTTAAAAAAAATTATTAACTAAATTAAAACTAAGGGTGCTCTATCGATTGGTGATATTTCCCCTTCCCCTCTTAAAAAGCTGATACGAATGATCTGGAACACTCGGTATATAACAAAGTTTTCATTAACGCTCATTTCTTTAACATGATACGTTCCACCAACAAGCAGGTGATGTATAATTCTGATTTTCGATTGTTTTATGTCTCCGGCTACTCGTCTTAAGATATTTTTATAGATAAATTAACATGCTGGGTGGCGCAATAGGTTATAGATTCTGCGTTTCAACCAAAGGGTCTTAGATTCGATTCTTGATGAAGCAAAAAAAAAGCTTTATGGGCTTTTCAACCTTGTCCAGTGTCGTTTTTCATTATGGGATAAAAGAAATGACAAAAACTAATTGAGAGCATAATCTGGTAACAACTTAAAAAAATAAAATGGATCTATTCTATTTAAGAAGGCTTATAGTTCCTGATGACAATAGTTTTCCACATTTAATGAGTTGATAAGCGAGAAATTTGATAAATAAATGCTCAAAAAATATTGTATAGATATTCTAGTATAAACTTGCAGTATCGTGCTTAATTAAGCAGCAAAATCTGATTCTACCGCCGTTATTAGTTGAAAAATTATTTCATTAATAAAATATTAGGAAATTATCCAGCTGTTCTGTTATAATGTATGTGCACCAACTTCTATATTCTAGTTGCCTTTATTATTATTTCTAGATATCATTTAAAAATAGAATTAGGCTAATTTTGGAGTGAATAAAAATCGGTACCGCATATGTAACATTTTTATTGTTGAATAAAACACAATTATTGAAACAATAATTTAATATTCTTTTGATCGTTTTAATTTAGCAATTTCAGATCTCTTTGAACTCATTTTTACAAAACTTTGTAATTCCATTAATAATTTACAATGTAAACACAACACAATACAACATGATCAAGTCATGAATAGCCTATGGGCTAGAATTAAATTTGTTATTCAAATTCTTATTTTTTCGTCCTCGAATATGAGCAACTTTGAGTATACAAATTATTGTTGTAGTTGTTGTTATTTCTGGAAAGCGATTGAAAGGACTGATGCATCAAAAAGATTAAAATATCCTTAAAGAATGAAAAAAACTTATGTAGGTATACAAATTTTTTATTTTTTTTTTATTTTAGGTATGAAGTTTTTTGTCAAGAACTTTTAAACATGATTCTTGATCAAATCATTCCATATATATACATATAGATACATTTGAATAAGCTTCAGGCGATTTTTATATTTATTCAGACACCATTAATAATATACAGATAAAACGAGATATATATATACATGATTCTGATCATAATTTCAGATTGATTATTAAAATCCTTAGCGTATATTTTTGATCTGTGATTTTATGTATATTATTGAGTCTGTCATATATGATCATGATGATCATGATGATGATGATGATGATGATGATGATGATAATGATTAGTATGATAATAATAATGTTGAGTGATTCAGATTTGATCGTCAATCATATATGTATTGTATATATATATAAAAAGTTCATCATCAAAAAAATTATTGATCGATTGAGTTTCTTTTGATCTGATCTTTGATGATTATTGAAACTAATAATTTTGAATTGTGATGATTGGATTTTACTTTACTGAACTGAACTGACTGACTTCTGAGATGAATTTATTAACAAAGATAGAAAGTTTGTGTTTTAATAATAAACATTTTCTACAATGCATTTACATATTATTTATACATAATTTGTTATTTCTCAGTATAGTTAATATAGCCAAACCCAAATATATCCAGATGATGGAATTTTTAAATGGAATGGGAACTTTTTGTTTTTGTTTTTTTGTTTTATTTTATTTAGTATCAGTTAAAAGCTTTAAATTATAATAATTAAATTTCTTAAAATGTCAATTTAACTTGATAATAACTATAATTATAATTTTTTTTTTCATTTTTTGTATTGAATTGAAAGAATCAACCTTTTTAATGCGATCGTGATGAATATCTCAAAGGAGAGATAGAGAGAGTGAAAATAAAATAAAAAAGAGAGAGTGTTGAGTTGTGGTTAACTAACAAACACACAAAGAGATGTGGTTAGTTAATAAACAAAAGTGAAAAATGTACAACGGTAATAAAACAGTAATTTTTAATTTGAAGTTTGGTAAAAAAAAAATATTTTTTTTAATAATGGTAATTTTTGTTGTTGTTATCATTGTATTAGGTTGTTGTAGATTTCACCTTAAGGCTATTGACAGCAAGTAGGGTTTTTTTTTGTTTAATGGGTGATAATTAATATAATTTTTTTTTTTTGTTTATAGGTATTTTATAAAATGGATGATGCATAATTGTTAAGTCAAGTGAATTGTTAAAGAGCGTGTGCTTATCTTAAATTTTTAATTTATTTTGTATCTGCATATATAGGTATACCTACCTATTTAAAATTAAGTATGTAATAAATAAAGTTATTAAAATATTTCTTATTTACGATTTTTAAGTAATTATAAAAATTGTTTTTAATTAATATAGTGACAACTGAATTAATTTTATGTAAAATTTTGTTTACATCAATATTTTATTTATTATATTGTTATTTATTTTGTGGTATATACATATATATGTAGGTATTTAATATATGAAATTTTACAAATTAATTTACAGATTCTGCAAACGAATTTGCAGTTCTTTTTGATATTGCTTTTAGTGATGTATTTAATATTTTTTAAATAATAATATATAAATAATATATTTTTTTGCAAATATTAACATTTGAGAAGCAAAAATGTATCTCCTTCGTCAGTGCTTGTGACTAAATAAATTTTATTTTAATATAGTTTTTTTTTATATAACAAATTTTTGTACTGTAAAATTTATTACATAGTGAGTTTTTTTTTTTTACGTTCTTGACAGTAACTTAGGTATAATCACCTTTTCGTGCTCAATTAGCACGGTACTGTAATTTTACACTACGATATCTGCAATATTTCGAGTATTTATTTTGTCTGGAATAAGCCTAATATTTTGCTTAATTTGGAAATACATAATTAGTTTAAATAAATTAAAATACGCATTGCTTAAGCCTCTGTTGAGTCTATTATCTACCGAATTATCGCTAATTTTTCATATGCATCCAATTTGTGTATTTTTCGTACTTTTTTTATTGATTGTATGTAAGTTATTTTTATAAATTTTATGTTAGTTTTCCAGAATGTAATTTGCTACTGCCTACATACCTAAATGTAGTATGGTTACTTCTTTTTTCTGCTATTTCGGCTTCTCTTAAATTCTCTTGTAATCAAACTGTAATTTATATTTTAGATTGATCTTATGTAATTTGCACTATATAAATTTTTAGTATCGGTACTGTTTTAACCAGAGATGCAAACCAAAAATTTGTTTCGTGTGGTTCGGTTTTGGTTTAAGGTTAATTTTAACTTTTGGTTTTGGTTTTTGGTTTTGGTTCTATAAATTTCAAAATTTTGGTTTTGGCTTGATGTTGGTTCAATAAATATTTTTATTTATGGTTTTCGGTTCGATTCGGTTTTGGTTCAATTTTGTTAAAAATAAAATGGATGGCTCCATTTTCAATAAATTGAATGTTAATACCCAATATGGATCTGTCTAGTCTAGTAACACTATCGATTTTTAATGAAAATTATTTATTTTTTAATTTTTCTGAAATTTCTTGCCGTATAATTTTAGCTTTTTTAATTATTTCATCGTGTATATTTTGCCTGTTTATTGATATATTTTCATTTAAACCTTTTAGAATTGGATTAATAATTCTTCGAAAACCTGTCCTCTAGCATTGATAATGGTCTTCCATTCCGCGTGACCATTTCAATGCAGGCTTCTTTTAATTCATTGGCCGTCATTAAAATATTTATTTGCTGCCGAGTTTTATTAACTTTAATAAATTTTTACAAAGTGCAACTGGCTGCTGTAACTTTTTCTACCGACTTATTTCTTCTTTTTAAATCAATTTCCTGATAGCTTTCTGGATGTTTTCTCTTAAGATGTCGCATTAGATTTTCGAGGTGATTGCTTTTCATAACAAGACTATACTCGTTACATTTGCTGGTATTTGTTTCTATCTGAAAACAAAACTTTTTCAAATACTGGGTTTTTGCTATTTTTTTGTCTTGCCATTTTCTTTGGGGGTAACGTCGAGAAAAAAAAATAAAAAATTATAATTAAAAATCATAAGAAATTAATTAATTTTATTACTCACATTCACATCACAACAGTCACAACTTCAAAATTCAAAGACGTTATAAATTCGTGTATTGAAAAAAGGTCAAATCAAATGTCAACTTTTGACTTTTTTCGTATTTAATTTGACTTTTTTTGACCGAAACCGAACGTTTATAAATAAAATGCTACAATATTATACAATATTTCAAATATAAATTGGTTTATGTATAATAAAAGTTCAAAGAAACTTAATGTGTTTGTATAGTTTTCAATGTGTTATTAAAATTCTGCCCAAAGCATTTCATGATTATAAGCTTATATAACTACTGTTTGACTAAGCTTCCGTATTATTTGAAAGTAGAAGAATCTAGTAAGAGCTGATGTGGATGTAAGTACTGATCTATGTACGATATTACATATTCTTTCAATTCATTTTTAAAAGTATTAATTATACTCTCAAAGAGTATACTTTATCCTCATGGGTATAGTGATATACAGCATTAATCCCGAGATTTAAATTCTTTGAGCTGTTTTATACCGGTTTACTTCAATTCTAATATCTTATCTATATCTCTTGTGTTAAATCTATGCCTTTGAATTATGGTGATGTTATTGTGTGTGATTTGAATTGTGCAGGTTAAAACTAATACACAGCCCTTATTCGTAGAATATTATTTCCTGAATATAATCTATATGTGATACCTATTTATAGCAATGGATAGTACAAAACATTTTTTAATAATTTGCTTTGGGAAAGTTGCACTTTACACCATTAAATTATAATGGCAGCACACATATACTTGTGCCATCATATATATGATAGTTGTGAATGATCAAGAGCATAATACATTTTTAACTTTGTTTCACTTGGTATTTTTTTTTTTTTTAATAAAATTCTATTTAACAAGTTTAGTTTATTCTCAAGTCTAGTGTATTGAATTGATATGGCAACTGTTATTGCCGGTTGTCGATTCTAATATTTAATTTACCGATGCTTCTTCTAGGTGACTTAAAATTAATAATTTTTGTTTTGTTAAGTCGGGAAAAATCATTCTTTTAACTAATGCGGTGTATCGTTCCTTGAATAAAAAATAATGTAATCATGTGCAAAAATGCCATACCATACCATAGATAGATGATAGGTAATTTATGCATAGCATTTATAAAAATTAAGAAAAGCAGAGGACCTAGGGATGAAGATTTTAGCTGTTTTTATTTTTATAGTTTACATAACTTTCCATTACTTTCAGAGGTTGTTCCCATTAGAATCCAATTATATGATCATCAGCTTGTGATCAATGGATCATTCCCAAGCTTTCTATAAATCTTAAATTTCTATAAGTCTTTCACAAATTAATTTAACTATATCTGTAAGAGCATTTTGTGTACTTATACCTTTCTGTAATCCATATACATGGTACAGAAATCCATGACTATATAAATGATTTTCTATTCTTGAAATTAAATTTAGAATTTAATAAGTTAAATAATTTTGTATATTATACTGGGATGAACAAGAGTATCCTATGATATTAATTCATACTTGTTATGTAATTTTACAGGTCGCATCGAATTTTTTCAGGCTCCAATGGCCTGGATCTGTCATTAGATTACTTGCCAGGATGTTTGAATGTATTTTCAATTTACTTTTATACTTTGCGCAATATTTTGATATTTATTGAAGGAAACTGCAAGATGTTGTGGATGAAACTATTTGACACGACCCACGGAGCATCGATCTTCATTCTTAGGACTTTGTTCTGAAACCTTTGAATTACATCAATGTTGAATTTAGTTGCAACGCCCCAGATTTAAACTCCGTATAACCATATAGGTTTAAGTATAGCTTTATACAGAAACAGCCTTGTTTTCCAAAGACAATTCAGATATTTTACCCACTAATCATACTTAGCTTTTGTCTAAACTGAGTGCGCTTACAAAATATGTAATTCTTCCAAATATGTACAAAGATGAAATAAAAAACAATAAAATAGAAACAAGAGAATTAAGCTTTAAAAATTTAATTTCAGTCCGCTAGAAAGAAAAGAGAAAACTTATACTCTATTTAGGTCTTGATAAAGCTTCTCAAAATTTTTCGAAAAAGATCAAAGACAATTTATTATTTAAAAATATAAAAATCATCGAAATGATATCTTTCCAAAGATTTGGCACATAGCCTTAGTCTTTTCCAGTGATTTTATGTTAATAATATTCCTCTGTTTTTTTTTTCAAATTTGATTTAAAGCCATTTTTAATTTATTTTTGAAGTTACAAAATTCACAAACAAAAAAAAATTTTTCTTATTTTTCATCTAAAATTTATGAACTGGTTTCAGGATCCTCTTCATATCAAAAAAAAAAAGAAAAAAAATATTAAACCTTTATTATAAAAGGATTGTTGTTGGTCTTTTTTTTTTGGTGTTTAGTTTTGCCAGACAAAACTTAAAAATTTAATTACAGGGTTTAGGGCTAACGAAAAATTCATTGCCAGGTACAATCATATATAGGCATATATTTACCTTCACCTTCAACATACATTTAAACTGTAGATGAATGAAATTTTAATCAGGCACAAACACCGAATTAAAATAAAAAGACAAAAAAGGATATTTTCGTTTGAGATGATTCAAGATATATATATATATATATATATATATATATATATATATATATACATATATATACATATATTTTTGTTTTTTATAAAAATGTAAAATACGAAAAAAAAATTATTTCAAAAACCACGTTATGATGGGAATTTTTTTTACTCGCGTTTTTTTTTTTATAATTTCAAAAGTAACCATCATTTTAAAGTTAACAAATATACAATTTATATAAAGGATCCATTGTAAGTTCTACTTTATGTATAGAATATATATATATATATAATACCCCGTGTGGTTAGGCAGTGGTAGACAAACCAAGAATACCGGATCTTATACACAGGTGTAGTTACAAGTCATCTAGTGTAAGTTCTATTGTTTTTTTTTTCAAGTATTTGCATTTGGAGCTTTAACATGGTATTGCCGATGTTGTGACTATAAGAAAATGAGAAGGATAATTCAAAGAAAACCGAAAAAGGATGCGAATTCGGGAGACAAATTTAATAAACAAAAATTGAAACAAAATTATCAATTCATTCTGCAGTATGATTTTTCGAAAACGAACAAGAACACACAACACTTACTGATGTTAATTACGAATATCGTTCAATGATGACAGACGTTGTGATCGAATTGGATGATGTTGATAAAATAAAGGTAAAATAAAATGTTTATCAAAATAATAGAAAGCCCCTATATTTAACCTGCAGACTTATCTGCATGTCCACTAATGTATATATAAATAAGTAAACAATGGAACTGCATGTTACACAGCACCTGAAACAATCAAGTTGTTGAAGGAAAAGTTTGATAATATTTTGAAAAATCAACCTGTGATTGTCAAAAAAAACCATCGAAAAAGCGATTTAATATTTCACCAATTCGATGGTGATCGCAAATGTTAATGAAAGTAGAGCAAGTGCTAATGAAAGCGTTATTTATAAACATTGAAACATACATGAGACATTTTCTGAATTTAGAAAACCGTTTAGAAAGGCAGGCGATATCTTCGCTATTTTGTTCGGAAACAGTATTAATATTTGCTAGGTTATGCAATCTGTTGATGCAAAAATAAAAAGGTTTAACCAAGATTAATTTTAGTATCGAATTTTGTTCTCTTTGTAGCAGATTTTAGTTTGTTTTCTACAGTTAGCCTGGATTTCTTATTTATATTTGAATATAGCATTTTTATATATATAGATCTATTTTATAGACTATCTTAGTTACATGTGCTTTAAAGAGCAACTTTTTGTCCAAATGTATACCAAAGAATTACTATTATTAATATTTTGTAACAATACACTAATATTTTATATACAAAATATACATATTTCTATTTAGACCAGAATAAAGTGATCCGAATCATATTGGTAGAATCATGGTGGTGTATTAAGGCTTTGTAATATACCTTGCAATTATACTCGTATCTGTTCTGGCTCCGTAGGTAGGTAGGTAGAAGTGGCCATTCCAGTTACTTCTGGAAAACCAATTAGCACTTAATTGTGCCTTTTTGATACCACGACTCGAGTGACCTATTTCGTGTTGTCAGTTGTTATAGGTGGACGTTCTCTTATCTTCACTTTCCCCAGGGACTCAGTACTAGAGCCACCCTGTGAGATTAAGAAGTTTGATCAGATCTCATATTTTGCTTTCCGCGATGAAACCTATATTGCTGGGGAAAGACTCCGTAAGGCTTAGAAATATCTCCTAATATATCGAATACATCTATATATCTCCCCAACCATCTAAATATAGATTTCGTCCAATTCGAAAAGCCGTAAAGAGTATGCTTGACATTTTCTTTTTTGATATTTTACCAATATTGGAATGTCAGAATAGCAATAAGCCATAACCTATTTTATGAGTCAGTTCTAATTATTTCAAATTTCGTTAAAATAATTGAAATTAAGCAGTTATAATTTATTTCCGCCCTATGCCACACGGATTGGGATACAGGACGATGATGATGTTCAGATGTAAATTATGAAAATTAATAGCTTTGTAGTCTTGAAGATTCTTCTCAATTTTTTTTAAGTGTAAGTAATTATGAAGAATTAAGAAACTCACATGACCATACAAAAACTAAAAACAGGCACAGTTACTCCAAAAAGTTACGATTTTTCTATATTCTTGACAGTAACATTGGTAGAATTACCTTTTCCTTTCTGCTGCAAATTTTACTATGTTTTACATCCAATATTTTTGTTAAGGTCAGCTAAGCCATTTGTAACATCTAAGGTACAGGCTCATCGCGCTGTTGAAATAATCAGCATCTAAAAATATAAAAGTGTCAACTGAAGTAAATAATGTTATACTAAAACATTTATCTGATATTGGGGAGATCATCAATAGTGTCAGCATTGGTAATACCAATATCACCTACAATAAAAAAAAATAAATATTTAATTAGTATTTTTATATATATAAACAATTTTAAATTAGATTAAAACAGACTCATTCCGGAACAGCATTCGTTACAAAAACAAAATCTTCATTTCTCTTATGAGGGCCACTTTTAAACAAAAGTTAATCAAGCCCTGTTCTCTGTATAAGAAGCAGCAGCAACCAATAACAGTACAGCAGCAATATAGCTAATATCAAGTCAAATATTGTAGTATGTTATTGCAAATAGTGTGCGCGAATATGGCAGCAAACAAACCGAAAATTATAGACTTTAAGATTTCAGTTTTTTTAAAAGATAAAAAAAATATATTTTGATTCGTATTTTAAATCAAAAAATATTGAAAATTAATTGTGCCAAAGAACGAATTGAAAAAAAAACAGTATCACACATTTGTCTTTAGTACCATGTTGTCTGGGAGAATCGTTTTGAAAAAACGATCTGAATTTTTAGTTTGTTGAGTGAAAATTAAAGAAAAAAAACATGAATGCGATTTCTCATTATTTTTTTTTTTATTTTGTTTTTCAAAATTTAATAAATTTTATTATTTTTGAATTTCAAATTCCTAAGAAAAACGATGGAAAACTATGGCCATCTTTAGGAATTAAAATTTGCTGCAGGATATAAATAAATTTCATTTTGGTTTTTGTGTCATTTTTTTTTTTTGTTTTTAATTATTTTAATGAATTAATTTTATTCGTTTTAAAATTTCTCAAAAATAATCATCGTGCTTTTTAAAAACTAAAAATTTCAGAGATTTTTTTTATTAATCAGTGAAAATAAGTATACTTTAGTGTACCTATTTCTTTCCAAGATAAAAGCGGACTGCGGAGCAGTAAGAATCATCCTCAGTTGCGACTCTTGACAATCTAAACACCAATAAAAATTGATGGTAAAGACGTGACAGCCAACCAACTCGCTATATCAGCAATCTCTCTTTAAATCAATACAGTTTTTAGAGTTCAGATGAAGTCAAGCTGAATAAAACTGTTGCAGTGGGTCGATCAATTCGAAAATATCTAAAATTCATTATAGGAAATTAAGAAAGTACTTTATTTCGTTGAAAAATACTGTCAAACTAATCCCTCATGAAAACTAATATAGAATACACATGTAACTAATCGTTTTAAAGAGTTCTCGTATTAAAGAGAGACTCTTTTTAAAGTCTCTCTTTAATACGAGAGAATCGTTTTAAAGAGTAAATCATCGTTTTAAAGAGTTCTTACAACGTTACACTGATTACAGTGCGGTTGGTGGAGCTTTCTCTGAAAATATAAATGTAATTTTGTATACTAGTATTTCAAAACATTCAGTGTGTGTTTCAGGTGAAAGTTATGGTGATAAAAGAAGCTTTGAATTAACTGAAGTATAACATTTTAACTTTGGAAAATAATATTTGAGTTATTAAAGACATTCAAGTCTCCAATTAAGTCACTAAAATCAGTATCCGCCAATTTAAAATTCGTAGTGGATCACTGCAGACAGACTTCTGTAAATGACATATCAAGTCAGTTCAATATTCGTCTAAGTTAGGTGTCACAGAAATATTTTGTAGAGCTGTAAAGCATACGAGTATATTAGATATGATATAATCTGAAATTTACTAGCGAATCAAATCGGATCTTTATATAGTTCAAAAGAACTAACTGCTATGCAACAAACCACATTCATTGATGACTTTATGGAGTTACTACCGAAATGGAAACAAAACAGCTAAGAATAATACTTAACAGTAATTTTTATGTCCAGTAACAATAATTTTTATGTCCAGAACCAAGTATTGCTCGTTCAAACGCCTACCTGCAAACAATTGTTTCCAAGCTGGAAACCACTGAAACCCAAAACATATGAAATGGTTTCTAAGAACTTGCACAGTTTAAAGCCTTTTTTAGCGCAGTTTAAAGTATCCAACAATTGAATGAGGTAATCAAGGAGACTAGATCCAATTTCAGAACCTGATATGGCACCGCAAGTTGTGGTCTATTTAAAAAACATCTTTCAAGATTGGTAAATCGAACATAGACAGATGCAAATTCTAAAGACAGATGCAGAAGATGAATTTTCATTTTATCTTGTATTTGTTCGCATCGCCATAGCTCGCGGCATAAATATCTCCAGAAATACACATCGCCCAATTCTGGAATCAAAACAATAATAGCTTTCATCAGGAATATAGATGTCCAATTATAAGATAGCAAACTGGAAAGCAGTACAATAGATCTGAAGAGGTCGCATCTATATAGCACCCCAATGTCCTTTTATTAAAAGCAAAATATATTAGTAGTAGGTTGTTAAGGGTAGTATATCAGTAGTAGGGTGTTAACAACTAAACTCTGATCCATCAACAAATATGCCACAGGGTTGACTTGTCTCAAATTAAAATTTGCAAAGGAGCCTGTTTATATGAAGTAAATAATGAAACGGTTCTGCATATTCTCTGGGACTGCCAACCCTACACTTAAGAATATAAAATAATCTTGAAACCTATCTGATTGACTTACCGGGTGATTATCCTCGCACCAATTCTAAATAATTATTTTGCTTTATTAAAAACTAGAAATGGTTTATCGAGCAAGAATTATACTTCCAATTTAGATCCCGTGGTGACAATTGACATTCTGCAGTTTAGGTAATGTATATCTAATTCAACAACTCGTGAGGAGCAAAAATAATTTAATAAACAATTACACACCTGTTCTAAATTCATTACCTTTAAATTTCAAAATATTTTATTTAAAAACTTTTTTTTATTTTTTTGCCCAAAATAAAACCACCACATGTGATTATCACATAATTTTCTAAAAGTTTTCTATTTAAAAAGAAATTTTTTGTTTTAGAAGTTGTAGGTATGCTTTGTAGTTGAGCATATGTAAAACTTTTAAAACTTTTATTTGAAAACTCATCATGCCTGGTAAACATCATGTCAAATTGTTTTAAACATGTTGTGTATGTGTACATAAAGTACACACGTTGTCGTTAAAGAATCAAATTTTCAACACTCTATGATTAAATTTAAACAGAAAACATTTTGAAATTTAAGAACCCCCTCAATAGGATTTGAATTATTTACAAAAACAAAAAAAAAGTTTTTAATTTAAAATTTAAAAACTTCTTGAAAAATTTACTCCAACTTTGTACAATAAACCTCCTCTTCAAAATATTCTCTCTTTAGAATACTCATAGAAATTTTCTTATCAAATGAAAATAATTTGATAGGACCAATTATAGCTTGTGTTCTTCCCAAATTTTGTCTTTATATGTATAGAAAAAAATTTTGTGGTTCCATCTACAATTATAATAATTAGAAAAAATAAAGTCTACAAAATTTATTTCATAGTTGATACTAGCATTTATAGGATTATTAACACTTAATGGATTTAAATTCATTACCAAATTACTCAAATTAGATTAAAATAAAAAAAATAATCAAACTCTATATCTTCCACATGGAATAGTGCGACGCAACTTCGGTTGTACAAATAATTATTCACTAAACCCATTGGGATATATATCAGAATCCAATTCTGGCATTAAAACTCAATCTAAATTTTTTGAACTAACCCAACATTTTCAGTAAATTTTTTTTTGACATGGTGTAGTTCATACTCCCTTAACAATATATCTAACCAATTGATTTATTTTAATTATGTCATTCTCAAGAAGAGCTATTAATAGACATTAAAATTAAATAATTCAGTGCTTATCAAAATATAATCAATTAAAAATTAATCATCTTCTCAAATATATTTGCAGAAAGAAATTGGGTCGATGCTGCCATAAGAATAGCGAAAACTATTCAACAATGTAGGATTGATTTTACGGATTGACCTTACACAATCCAAGGAAATATCAGAAAACTATAGATTGCCATCAGTTAGGCGGCTCGGATTACTCTGAACGTGATACCCAACACAGCGATATCACCTTTGGGAGCTGAGGCGAATTTCCCTTCATTGAGGAGGGAAGAATTGCCTTATCTTAAAGGCTAATAAAGGCTTAAAAGCTAAGCCAGGACAATGCTTTGATAAACTGCATCCACTTCACATAATATTCTCAATTATCATACAAAACCAATCACGCCCGAACAAAACTCCATCTCCATGGATAAAATTACTCCTCTGGTTGATCCACTGTATATCGACTTGTATGTCTTCCCGAGCCCCTACAGGCAAGTTGACCTGTGGATCAATTCAAAATCGTATATACACGATAACCTATCCTAAATATATATATATCTAAACCTTCTGGAAAGTAAAAGCAACTGCACACACCTAACTAAAACTATCATTTCTCACACATTCCAAAATGTTCACAAGATGGAAAAAAAACCGCACGGCGCAGCTTCCAAAAAATAAAGTCGGGGGAATCGGGGATTGTTCCATTCTCATAGCCGAACTTACAGAGCAGTCCAAAAGCTACTGAAGTTCAATTCAAAACCCGAATTTCATAATACTAACCGGTAGCCTCAGTTCAATTAAGTCATTTAAAAATCCTTACAACAATGAATATATGTTAACATGTATCCCAATGATAAAAGATTCCATAGTCAAAAACAATGGCAAACTATGATTGGCTTGGATATCGTCATACCACGTAGACACAAAAGCAGACCTTGAGGCTAAAAAAGCAGCAGAAAACCCTCTTACAAGAGGTTTATTTATGTCTTATGCTCATACCAAAAGGACTGTAGCTGTGCGACTTACATTTTAATGCAAACTTTATTGGCCCAATTAAAATTAAATCTCGTGCCTTAAGTCTTACTCCCCAGAGTATGTCTTGGATACACTCTTCAAACCCATAAAAAAATATACATCAGAATCCCATCCCCGACATGTATTCATTGTCCCGAACGCCTCACAATAAAACATATCCTCACAGAATGCTCATCCAGTATCAAAATCCGTCCACTATCATTCTGGTCTTCCTCTCACACGAGATACTACATAGTTGGAAGGAAGGCTGTAAATTAATGTTATTTGTAAATATATTCGTACAAAGCCATGAAATGAATATATTTTGTTAAGTTTAATAGTACATAAGGTAGACAATAAGCTAAAATGATATATAATAATTTTTTTTGTTTTTTATTAAATGGGCCCACATTCCGAAAGAGAAAAATACATATAGTTGGCCTATAGATTTATCTGCTGATAAACTGTAACATAAGTAAATAAAAAAAAAACTTTTTAATAACAATTCTTTTACTTTCTTTTTATTTTGATTTTTAAGTTCCAAAGGAAGTCTATTGCAAATCTATGACCTTGATTTAATAACTAGATCGAGACCACTTTTTATGACTTTCAATATTTTACTTTACAAAATAAACATTCATGTGAATTTAAAGATTTGCCTGATGCATTTCTCAATTAGAAACATTTCGAGGGTAAATCAAAGACACAAACCAGGGAAATTTAAGAATTTTTTAATAGATCCTTTATTTTTTGGGTTATTTTAATTGTTTTGATGACTTTAAAAAATACTTTTAATTATAAAAAGCTTCACATTTTATTGATTTTATGTTTTGATATTTATTTCTTGTAATACATAGTTTTCCTATATGGGTTTGGAACATGGAAATATTTATCTATAAATGATTTATTTTAAAAAATTAGCACAAAAATTAATACTTTTAATTTTTTTATTTTTTAAGCGGTAATATTTTGCGGCAATATTTTGAAGAAGCTTCATATTTAAATTTTTGGGTTTCTATCACTGCGTTTTGCTTAAATTCACCTAAGTGAAATTCTTTTTTTTTTTTAATATGATTCCAAGTCTATGGGCCCTAATGCTAACTCTTTTTACACAGAGATTTGGAATACACAATCACATACAAAAGCTTTTCTGTAGAATTTTTATGGTCTACTAATTTAAATGTGGAAAACGATATCTACTGTTCTTCGCCTTCATAATAGCATAGTTCCATTTTATTTTTAGTGATAACCAAAATTCTTAACTATTTAACATTTATTTTATCCCAAATAGATAAAGGGTACTGGACAAGGGCGAAAAATCCAGAGCGCATTATTTGGCTTCGCCAGGAATCGAACCTGGGACCTTTCGGTTTAAAAAAAGTTGCTCTACCTACTACGCCACCCAGCGTGTATATATAAGAGAACAGCTTTTAATAGTTTTTGAACCAATCATATTCCCTACTTGTTACACCACATTCAAATAGTATACTCTGAGTAGTATTTTTCTGTCTACTATCTGTCAAAAGCTTTTAATATATCAAAAAAGAGTAATTAAACTTTTTTATTATTGGTAATTTGAGATTGTTATAAGCTTACTACATCAAATAAAGCAGAAGTTGTATTTTGCAGAAGCAATATTCACCAAAACTGGAATCGTGCTACAATTTAACAGGAAATACATAGTTTTAATAAAAAGTACGAGTACCTACAAGTTTTCTAGATTGCATTTTTATCAAAAACAATTTTATTTAATGTAAATCCAGTTCTAAGACCAGAAAATGTTTAATCGGATCCATTCTCATTTTGCTTCAAATACCCAAAAACCATTTGTTTTCATTTTGCATGTTTTTTATGTTTTTCTTTGGGCCGAATTACAAATGACAAATGCTATTCCAAATTGAAACACAAATATTTTGTACAAATTGATGTGCACATAGTATATTGTTTTAAAGAAACAATGAATATACAAAGTTTACATTTACGACAGTAGTGTACGGCCAAAAATGACATTATAAATGGAACCCGAATAATGCACAAAGTGTTAACAAAGTCTCACAATAAACTTCATATTCCAGAATATGCCATCGCTTGCAATTTACAACCTCCACCTCTTTATTTTGCCGTATACTATAAAAAAAAATATATTCTTTTCATTTTACCTCCACCTTCTTTCATTATCTTTTCTTTTATTTTGTCTTCTTTAATTAATACAAAATTTTAAATACCAACTTGAAAAGTTTCCTCTCTGAAAAGAAAGTTGGAATATTTTTTTTCTTATATTCTTATTTTTTACCGTAAATTATCCTTGAATTATTTTTAACATTTTTTTTTTTTTGTTTTGTTTTGTTTTTTAATTGCTAGGACTATTAAAATGAAAGTAATTAAGTATTCTGACTATCTTCCTCATTCCTGATGATTAAAGGACAGTATATTTTTTTTCGTAATAGTAGAAAGAGGATTTTATAGCGTCTAGTAAGACAAAGGCCTGTGCAACCGGAAAATAATGAAGCAGATTCGGCTCTTTTAATATAATTTTTGCTATTGTTGATTCATTCTTCATTGATGAAATAATTTAATTTGAACATTGGGCATCTGCAGTAGCTCACCTCAGACCAGAGCCCGCGGCCTCTAGTTAGTATATTTTTGAAGCGAACTGTTCCATTCTATTTCAGCAGTTTTCGCACCACTGGTTATCTACCTTTAAAGTTCTTTTCCTTTGTGCACATTTAGGCATTCTCTGCTCAGACATTTTATGCTGGTACTTGTCTTCTCCAATGTAAATTTTGCAATTTCGTTATCATCAATGTATATTCTGATTCGTAATATAAATTATACAAATTCTCAGTAGTGCTTTGAATTCATCCCAAAAGTTGTTTCAGATACGCTTGCTTAACGGTTCAGTGTCATGTTGTTTTTGGTCGAACATGCTTTCTATAATTTTGCGGATATTACCCAAAAGTTTCCTGAGTTTTCGAAGTTCTCCTGCAGTTATTATTTTTTTTTTCAGATCTATTGTACTTCCCCGTTTATTGAGTTATGCGAAGTATGTGTCCCAGTCAAATTTCAATTTCTTTACTTAATAATTTTGCTGATTCTTACAATACTTGTTCGTCTCTTCAGTTGAAAATTTTTTCATAGAATATCTGTAGAATTCGTCTAAGATATTTTTGAATAATATCTGGCTTTGTGAGATGGTTATTTCTGATATACCTTCCATGTTTCGCATTCATATAAAAGAACTATGAAAACAATTAATTTGAAATTTTTAGTTTCTTGCGATATTTGTATACTATGCATGTCTTTCAGATACGATACGGTTTTTAACATTCTTGTCGGCGCCGCCATCGACAGTAATAAAACTATTTACCATATTTCCTCTACATTTTCATCGTCAACTTCTGTGTTGACTTACTTTAGTTTGGTTTTGCTTACATAATATCAGCAATACTACTTAAAGTGAATTTCCTATTCGTGTTCGAGAGCCCGGATCAAAACATCTTCATATACTATAATCTATTTACAGAAGAAGAAAAATCTTCGGACAATTTATTTTGTGTCTGAATTAAAAAAAAAAAATAATGATTGGTTGAAAAAGTTGTCCGCGGACATTTGAATATGAAGAGAGAAACCCACCTTTACGCTACTCATTTTATTATTCATTTCATTATGTTTTCTATATCAGTTTTGTTGAGATAGAACATGCAAATATCAAGTCCAAGGTTTTAACTTTTGTTAAACGATTTGTTTCAGTCATTCCAGTGATTCCAGTCATTCCCGAATTAATATTATAGAGAGCATCTATAATGCAACTTTATTTTACTCATCATCAGGTGTAAATAATAAAAACGAGAATGTAAACATGCGGTTGATGAGACTACCGTTAAAACCAGTCATATCTTTCAAAATAGTTCCATACCACTGATCTTTTATTTCATATTCGATTTTCTTTATTTCAGAGGGATGGAAAGGAAGAAAAAATTAAATTCTAGATGGTAAAAAATAAATAAAACAACAACAAAAAAATTAAAATCATTAGGCTGTCATCAAATGCATATTTTTACTAAATTTATTTCTAGTTAACTAAATTTAAAAATAACACAAAGAAAAAACCCCAACCAGGGGTTGTGGGGGTTGAAAAGTTTTCACAATTTAGTTAAAAGAATATGGTGTGGTGGTGACAATAAGACTTTATATATATATAAAACTTTTTAATATGAAATAAAATTTTCCATTTTGAAAAATTAAATAGAAGTGAAATTTATTCAAGTCCAGTTATTTTTTTTTTTCTTTTTCCTAATGGCTATTTTTAAATGGTCTACAATTATGTTGACTAACTAAGGTATATAAATTTTTAAATAACAAAAAAAATATAGGCATATAACAAAAACGTATTACACATAGTTTGGAGTTGTTATGATGTATAGCAACTGACATAATCATTGTTGATATAATTTAACTAGACTGTTACTTTTTATTATTATTATTATTTAGCGTCATTATTACTGTTATTATTTACGACTCGACTCGATATTCTTAAAATGAATTGTTTCAATTTATAGTGTGAATTTAATAAATTTTCCTCGTAATAACTCTTAAAAAATTCAAAAATAAAAATAATGCTTTTATTTGCAAGCGTTAACATTCACTATCGTAAAAAAGATTAGAGATCAGCACAATTGTAGGAGATTAGCAAACGTTTTAAAAGGCTTGAAAGCCCCCTCCCCTTTCTCTAATTATTTTTGCGAACATGTAACATTTCTGAATTTTCTTATCATCTATTCATTTTGTTATACAATCGGTATTGTAAAACAAAAACCAATCTAGAAGCTTAATTTAGCAGATAACAAATAACAGGATACTCTATCGCTTTGTTTTGTTGATCTTGAAATGGTTTAAAAAGTAGGGTCTACCCGCCTTACGATTAGCTCGCCAAAATGCTTATACTTGTTTTTTTTTACGCGCGACCCAAATACTAGGAAAGCATTTCTTTATACAAAATTATTGTAGGTTCGGGTACGAGGAAGTGGATTAGGGAGAAAATAGGATGATAGAGCAGAATTGGTATAGGTAAGTTGGAGATAAATTTGAAGAGTTAATTTTTTAAAAGCTGAAAATTGTGTAACGGAGCGTTTCTATCGGCGCGGAACACATGAAATGGAACATTGTTTCACATTTTGACAGTTCTTCCAACAAATGAATTTCTGAAACCGCACTAGTTCTAGACCACCTGGATATTTCCACTGTATTGAAATGAGCACTTGCAGCCTCCCTAGTGTTACGCTGATATTGTTTGAACCGATATAGGCCTTGTTTATCATATTTCAATAGAACAAAGATATCTATAAAAGAAATAGAGAAAGCTCCAACGTTTCGATATGTGTTAAGACGACAAAGGGTTATCTGGACAGTGGAGTCAAAAATTAGGTATAGGGCGTGTTTTTGGATTTTGCCCAGATTAGTTAGTGAAAGAGTTGTAGGATGCCACTAAGGTGCTTTTATCAACAGAACTATGGATTGGATTGAGTGTTTAAGAGAGTAAATTAAAATCAAGGAAAGAGTAAGTCAAAAGGCAACATATATCTGTTACATAACAACATGAATGCTTCGGTTCGATAGAAAAGCCTCAATCCATGTGCAGAAAATGCTGCCCAAGCCAATGAATTTACATTTGCTCAGAAGAGTAGAACGTCATACTCGATCGATGGGTTTTGAGATAACGATAACGGCACAATGAATTCTGGTATTAAATTTAAGCAGAGAGAAGTTAAAAAATCGCCTATTGACTGTTAAAAATTATTTTCCCTAAACTTAACGCTATTTAAGCCTTTCCTTGAACGGTGAAGTGAGAGTAAATCCGTCAGTATCACAAACGTTGAATAGGGCATAATCATCAAAGTGAGTAAATCTTTGCTTGGAAAACTACTTAAATCTGTTGCATATACACCAAGTAGAAGAGTTAACAGTTATCAACAATTTTTTTGATTTGCAATGACCATATATTGTATATAATGTTTTTTGTTTATTGTTCTATTTCTTATTTTGACAATATTGGTTTTATACTTGACATCTACAACGTATTCTATTTCTGCCTCTTATTTCTGCCCCTTGCCAAGTTATATCAGATTTGTGTTTGTTCTTCATAGTGATTGTTATGTTTCCAGTTGCCATCATGTTCAGTTAACCTACATGTTAATATGTTATGTACTTTATTTCTTTTTATTACTGAAATCATATCGTCTACGAATATCATTAAAATTCTACGTAAGACCATCTTCATCTATAGCCTTTCCTACAACCAGTATAATTTTCGAATTCTAACCTATGTGGCAATTATAGTGAGCAATCATCGACTTAATATCTTAAGCGTTTTATTAAAATCGATGACTCAAATCGTTGACTGGACTGACAAGAAAACAAATATTTTTATTTTAAAACTCTTTTTTCGTATGTATGTACATATATATACATTGAGTGTTTAAATTAGGTGCAATAATCTTCTCAAAATATACTTTTATATATTATAATGCACTGGGGGTAACAGTTATAAACAATAAAAAAAAAAGTAATTTGAAAAGGTAATAAAATAAAAAAAAAAAATTGTAATTCAGGTGAAAATTTATTTCGTCCTTTACAGTCCTCCCCATCCCATTAAAAATGAATACCTATGTATACTTATAAAAACTAAAACAGAATTTTGATGATTTAAATAAATTAAATGTGCAATTTTATATTTTTTGCTTCACCCCTCGACCTGAAGTTCTATTCTTCATCATTTCTTCTTCCGGTCTGTTTTGGATTTATTTGTTTGATAGAACAGTGTCGTATGTTTGTTTAGAGAGTATCAAAAGTCATTACACTATACATATATTATATATATATATATAGCTAGATACTAAAATGTAATTAAATGAAACGTTTTGTATTCCTGACGCTTAAAATTATTGTGTTATTTATATATAGTTAATACAGGTGTAGTATAAACGTTGGATATAAAATGTGCATGTGCAAATCAACAACTATGCTTACTTATATAAAATAAGTATAATACGAACCCTTTTTTAATGATTATTACCTATTTTAAATTCACTAGATTGATGAATTTTTATTTTTCATATTTAATCAAATGAATTAGTTTTTTTTAATTCGTCTGTCCATCTCAAACATTATACATATATACATATGTTATGTAGCTACTTATATATTATAGAGTGAAGAAGTTAGTTAAATGTATTTACCTTCTTCCTTTCTATACTGCGATCGAATGTGTTAAATCTTCTTTAGAATTTTTTAAAAGGGTACATATAGTTAACATCAAATTTAAAATATTATTAAGTTTTAGTAGATAATGGGTCCAATGAGGGTCCTATTGCAATATTATTTAATGCCATTATGAGCGAATTTCTTCAATTTCTTCTACAAAGCTATTATTTATTACTGCGGTCATACCTCATCAAAAGGCAGTTTTTATTGAAGCAACAAGGTGCCTATACAAAAACCAATCAAATTTTGTCAGGCATACCACAGCTCAACGTCCGAGATCCTGTTTCATACCTTATCTATACTGCGGACTTAGCAACGACAATTGAGACAAATATTGCCACTTTCGATGATAATATTGACATCGCATAATAGCTCAGTACATGCTACAGAGATTCTGAAACATAGCATAAATAACATTCAGCAATGTCTAAAGAAGTGGAGAATCAGAATAAATAGAGCAAAATCAACACATGTTACATTTACCGTGAAGAAAAAAACTTGTCCGAAGATGGTGTTAAATAACAAATTAGTTCTACAAAACGAATCAGTAAAGTACCTGGGCATGCATTTGGGTAAAAGACACATGGGAAATCCATATTCAAAGCAAAAGAAAACAACTTGGTTTGAAATTAAATAAAATGTATTGGATAGTTAGCCACCACCCACTAATGTCGCTGGAAAGCTATTTTCTGATTTATAAAGCTATTTTAAAGCCGAAATGGACTTATGGAATCTAATTGTATTCCAATCGATTTCAAAAGACTAAAAGCACGCGCATCATGGTTCGTAAGTAACAATATTTTACATCAAGATCTACAGATGAAAACCATAAAGGAGGACATCAGAAGTGCAAGCTGCAAATATCAAACAAAATTAAATTCTCATCCAAATTTTTGTAATTGTTATAAACAATTTGTACTGATTTTGTATTTTCTACCCTAACAATTTTTTTTTTTATTTACTTCAGCGTAAGTTTTATAATAAGATATAATTATAGTGACAAATGATGGTAACGTTGACAGTGTTAATGGTGGTGGTAGTGGTTGTGTTTAATTTATAAATGTTTTTAATTTTAAACCATAACTAGACTCAATAATGTTCAAATTTGTTTATTTGAGAAGAAATTAAGTTTATAAACCCTAATTGGAATACATTTATTTTTTTTTCATATCTGATAATTCATATATTTTTTGTGGAATCTTGTAAATGTATTCCGTGATATTTTAAATGAACCATGTGGTATATATATATTACCATAATAACATAATAGAGAAGAGCCTGAGATAAGAAAAAACCGGGTTGAACGAGCATGTACTGACCAATTGAATACAATGAGAATGAATATAGAACAATCTGTTTAATGGAGCACAGTCCTATAGATAATAAAGCATAACAGGATAACTGCATGACTAAACAATAAGCATAATAAGGTACGCAGATGTAAAAGTAACAATCCTTCACAATGGAAACATGAGTAGCACAATAAAACTTAGCACAGCAGTTAAATAAGGCTGACCACTATGCCTCCTCGTGTTCAACACATTACTTGATGGGGTTATTAAGAAAGCAACAATCACAGCCTGAGTAATAAAATTAACTTTCACAAGAAAACTAAAAGACTTAGAATATGCGGATTGCCCTTCTCGCCTATACATACAAAATAACATGCATCAGGAGAAAATAAGAAGACTAGAAAAAATTCGTTAGAAGTTGTTTTAAAAAGCATTACCAACAAAACAAAATAATCAAGTCTAAAAATCAACGCACTATTTTCCCCGTCAATTCAACCAACAACGAAATCATAGACGATGTCACCGAATTCAGTTATACCTAAGTAGTATAATTACCCCAAGTGGAGGCACTATCGCAGACATGGAAAATTGGTTAAAATTATAGCTAAAAAGGCTTTCGGAAAACTTTGAGCTGTTTGGAGATAACCTCACATTACTATCAGGGGCACTAAAAAATACATTACGCCTGCGTCAATTCAACACTATTTGTATAGCGGCGATTTATTAACAAGAATTAGATAAGGAAAATGCAGGTCTTCGTTAACAAATGTTTTTTTTTACACTCTTGACAGTAACTTAGGTTGAATTACATTTTCGTGCTTAATTAAGTGCATGCGAATAATATGCAAAATATTCTGGCTCAGAATAATTAGAAACAATGAACTCTGGAAAATGTCAAAAAAGAAATAAAGAAAAAAAATGGAAGTTAATAGGCTACAGTTTCAGATTAAAGGTCTTCTGATAATATTGCAAGGCATGTATTAGATTGGAATCCGTAGGGCAAAAGAGGAATAGGTATAAGACCACTGAAAACATGGCGCAGAGCTTTGTTGAAGCCCTAAAAAATGTTGCAGTCTAAATTACTAATGGCTAGAAGCAAAGTTGAGGTGATTTCGGAATTCGACGTAAGTATATAAGAGTGTATTAATATGAAATAATATGAATAGATTTGCCGAAGCTTTTTCTTATTTGAACATCACCATTGAATTAACGAACGTCGGTAAACTTATTGTCTGCAGTATAATTTTAAAAAACATTTTAAGTCCATAAAATGGAATGATGACGTATAAACTACACAAGAAGTACATCACTTTATTTCATTTTCAAATTTATATAAAAAATAATAAATTTAATGCCGTTGACTCTACTGTAAATACGACCAATATACAACTCCATTTTTACATTTATCTACATTGATTTTATATGTAAATAACTAAAGATATAGTTATGCAGTTTAAGGTATATTGAGAAGGTTAAGAAGCTGACAATTGTGTTGGAGACAATTTTCTGCCAAATATGATGAAGCACATTTCCAGCTCTGTGGAAATTTATAATAATATTAACGAACATTGTCGTATATAGGTGAAAAAAATTCTTAACTGATTCACGAAACATCATGTACTCAAAAAGTTACTATTTGGTAATATTTGGGAACAATAATTATGACCGCAGGCGGAGTCATTAAACCAGTTGATGGTGAGCTTTATAGGCGCGAAATAAGCCATTATATTTGACATCAAAACAAAGATATTTATATTGAAGACATAACGCATTTTTAACAACATTGCACAGCTTGCTTAACATTGGATGCGTCGTTCAATATGGTTGCATGAAAATTTTCCAGGTCGTATTATTTCACGTTTTGGTGACACCAACTATAATTGTTAAGATCATGCAATTTAATGCCATTGAATTTTATTAGTTGAAGTACTTAAAACGTTGCGTCCGCCAAGTTATATGTGAGATCATCCACAATTTATGAGAAATCTATATAGAAAATTACTTTGTGACGAATCGACTGATGCAGAAAGATCCAGAAGCACTATTTAATCGATATTCTTCATATAGTATAAATTATATACGGTTTAAAAAATTATAAAATTTCTTTCAATTTGAGTGTTTTTAATTTTAAAGTTTGGAAACTGAAATGGGTTCAATCTTTACCACTAATGGCATTGACGATGTCTATGGCAGTATTTTTTTTTTATTTATTTCTATTCTATTTATACGTGTCTCTTTTTAGCATAACATTGAAAATGGAATATACTTTACTTTAGGCACACATTGTCAGATCTTTTTCAAACTTTGCTGAGACATATACCTTAGCTCACGTGATGAAACATTATATGTGGCCGAGTTGGCGACGGGAACATTAAAGGCTGCAAAAAGCCCTTTATAAGTTTATGGGTGCAATTTTTTAAAAAGCACCTTCACTTATGACGCTATGGACCCCTGACTAAAGAAAGCCCTGAAAAAAAAATCTTTTCAAAAGATGTTATGTGAACCGTATACGGTTCTGGTGCGAAGAGAAAAATTAATAATCAAATCTGGTTTTTCTGGAATTAAACAAAAATATTAGCTTAGCGGTACATTTGTTATGACGTCATTATTTTCCTTTTTCCAAAGTGATTTCAACAACTCCTCTATATAGTATATAGTTTTTAAATTATTCAACAAAATTGGTAAGGTAAGCTCTAGTAAATATATGAGTTTCATAACTACTAAAAGGGGTCGGTTCATAGCTTTACAAATGTAGATGCTATGGTTATTTAAGTAAGTTTCCCCCATAAATTTTAGAGAGGGCTTTTTGAAGCCACTATTGTCGCCATTGCCATCAGACCCATATAATAGTGTTTCATCACGTAACCATCACGAAGACTTGTCTCAGCTAAGTATAAACAAGATCTGACAATCTAGCATTTGAAGTAAAGTACCCCCAGAAAATGTGATACAAAGAATAATAGCTTTGACAAATTTATTAATACAATCTGTATTCCACAGCCTATTGTTATACATTGTTGTTTCCAATTCAAATAATTTATTTCACAAGTTGTTGTTTTTTTTTTCAATTTACTAAAAATCTCGCTTTTAATATCATAAATCAATGCTATCATTTCCTAAAAAAATTTTTTTTTGATATTTTTTAACATAAAATACTTGAATTTATGTTGTTTAGCCTTCACACCTTCATTCTTTCTATTGTACAAGACATCCATTTATAAAATTTCTCCAAATATTCAACAATTGAAATAAGACTCATCCAAATCAAATATCTCTACTCATTATATATGTATGTACATATATGGCATACATTATATAGAGAGAAAGATTTCAATTATTATTATTATTATCTATTATTAATAAATAAAAATTAATAGTAATTTAGAATTCAATTAGTTGGCGATGTTACGCTCCGTATTCATTTGACCTTTAATATTGCATCAAAATTTGAAAAAAAAAATTGACATTTTCAAAGACTTGTTTCGTGTTTATGTATATACAAACATCACAGGTGGGATCGTTTGAGGTTATGTTATTTTTCTTATTTTTTATGTTTTGTTAAATTTTCTAAATTAAAAATTCAATTTAGAAAATATTAAAAAAAAAAAAAAAGTATAGAAGAAAAACTTTCTCTAATCATGTTTTATTGTTTGGCCTAAAGATTACAAATATATTTTTTTACAAAAGGATATTTTTTTTTTTTTTTTTGTATTCCTAAATCATGTAAGATGATCCAATCCCTTTTTATTTCATTATTTGATATGATGTGTCGGAATTGAAAATACATTTTTTTTAAATTTTTGTAGCTTTGACATTAAACCATAATATTTGAAGTATTACAATATTTGATTTAAATTTCATTTCAAAATTGTACTTTTATATTCGATTGTCTGTCCTGATGTTTATGAAGTAATAATTTAAATGTATTTTTGTATGCAAGGAATGTATTTTGTATGAAAAAAAAAATGTAAGTTAAACCCTATAGTTGGGTAGTAGTGAGCGCCGACAGTACGTCGACACACTTAGACCAGTAAATTCTATTGTGATATCACAGAGATTTTCCTCGCATAAGACTTTACTCATCCATAACCACTTCGCGCTTGTTACAAAGCGGTGGAGGTCTTTGATTTTAGTGCTTTCAAGGTCACTCAGCGAGTCCGAAAAGAAGGCTTCTAAATTTTATTTCCTTTTATGATGAGTTTTCCTTTTATAATGATCACCTTCTTCCTCCTCTATGCACGTTCTGCTAAAGTCGTTAGAAGGAAATCCGAACCCTCTTGCATGCTTAGTAATATGAAATTAAAAATATCTATCATATCTATATACATATCTATCATATCTATATACATATCTCTATATATATCTATCATAGTGCGGATGCGCTATGGGAGCGCTTCATGTTCAGGATTTATTTGAATGAAAGGTTCAGCATAGGCAGGTTAACTTGGTGATGATGCACTCTGGTCTACCTGACCATCTGAAATTTGGAGCTTTTATTGCATCTTTTCGAAGCAGTAGCTATAGAGGTGCACTCTCTACCCGGAGTCACACTGTGTCCTGGCACCCATTGTAGCCATATGTTGAACCAATCCACTAGTTTGTCCAGAGAACTTGCCAACATGGTTTTTGAATTGATCGTTACCGATTTGAATGCATTAATTGAAGCCAGATTGTCTGTGAGTATGCAGATATTTCTAACAGATAATACACTGGATCTCAGCCAGTCTGAGGCTTCCTTTATTGCCACAACCTCCGCCTGAAACACACACTGCAATGCTTAGGGAAGCTGAAGAATAGACTTATATTTAGGTTTTCCGAGTGGGCTCCACCCCATACTCTGTCATTCAGTTTTGTACCATCAGGGTAGAGGTGTATATGCTCTTTATTCAGAACTATTTTATTCTTCTAGCTTTCCCTAGACGGAATATCGGGCTGATACGACCTCTGAAAGACATATTCTGTAAAAGTCAAATCTAGGTTTTCTGCAATAAATTGTATTCCATAATAGAAAAGTGGCCATTTAATTGTGTTTTCCACTGCGAGTTGGTTTTAAGTCTGATTGCAGTTCTGGATGCCATCTCTTAGCCATCATTTGCCATAAAATGATGTGAAAAAATTTAAAAATTTATAATTATATAAATTTATTTTGTAAATAAATAATATAAATTTAAAATCAAGCAACCAATCTTTAAGACCAACTACGAGAGGTGTTTTATAACGCAGGATTGATTCTAGATAACTATATAGATTTTAGTCATGATGACTATAGGCTTGCTGGTAGAATAAGACGTAATAGTCTATTTTGTTTTGTAGAAAATCATTATGGGCCCTTGTGTGTCGTAGTGTTGTCGCTTAATCAAAAAATAGATTTTTTAAAAACAAAATAAATAATTAAATTCATAATGGACAAGTCATATTACGTTATTATTACTTTACTTTACTTTTTTTAAATATGCGATAATGACAGAATAAATCTCATGACATGATGCAGTTAATTCTCATCATTTAAATCTCAAAAAATAAAATTTGTTTAAATTGTTTATTGTTTTGTGTTTTTTTGTTTTTTTTTTTTTGTTTTTTTGTCAAGTCATCTCCAGTGTCAACATCAATTAATCATAACTCATCACCACATACAATTTAAATACTAAATATATATACATATACTTGTATATATATAATCTATCCATGTATATAGAAAAATACGACTGTATTACACTTAAGAGATATGATATCCAGAAATTATAATAAAATACCCAGATTGAAGATGACTTTTCTGTTGTCAGATGACAGGAAAACATGCTGGGCACACTTCACCATCCACTAAATAAACTCTGTGGTTGATTTAATTTAAATTTTTTTTATTTTTCTTGTTTAATATTTAAATTATTTTTTTTTGTATTCATTTAAGGTATATAGGAAAGGAGATGAACATCATTATAATTTCATGCTAATATTCACACCCTCCTCTTCAGGGTGTTATTTTTTGGGTTTTTTTTTTAATAAATTATTTTTTTGATTTTGTGAAAAAGAATATAAAAATTATAAACGGATGCCATTTTGTTTGTTTCAATTTATAGTTACAGATGATGAGTTAAAATTAAATTAAAAATTTAATCTTGAGAAACTTAATTGTGTATATATATATATACATTTTTCCGTACTTATTGAAATTACGCAAAGATAAACTAATGTAAAATTTTCTTCAATAAGCACCGGTATATCCAATTCAATCGTTCTTCAAAGTGTTGAAAAGTATTCAAAAAGTTTCCAAAGTGTTCAAAAATGTATAAAATTGCAGTTTGTGACGTCATTCCTGTTTAATATGTAATTTTGTTCAATTTGAGTTATTGCCATTGACAGTTCAATTATTTTAACTTAAAATAAAATAATAATGTAAAAATAAAATTTTTTAACATATACTTTTATCGAAACCAAACTAGCTAGCCCCCTAAAAAGTAGAAAATAAAACTAGTGGTGGATGTTGAGCATCTAGAACTACTATAAGATAAAACACAAAAGTATATAATGAATCTTGCTGGAATATTGTTAATGGGAATTCGGAAACGCTTTGTGATGTTCTTTTAATATTCGTGATTTTTTTCAAGCGGCAAATATTAAAAATTTCTATTAACAATATTCCAGCAAGATTCATTATATACTTTTGTGTTTTATCTTATAGTAGTTCTAGATGCTCAACATCCACCACTAGTTTTATTTTCTACTTTTTAGGGGGCTAGCTAGTTTGGTTTCGATAAAAGTATATTTTAAAAATTTTTATTTTTACATTATTATTTTATTTTATACTTTTTAGTTTTAAGTGAAACCTATAGGTATTATAATTTCAGAAATAGTATATAAGTGTAAACTCTTCTGTCTATAACACAATTGGTTTTTGAAATATGCATGAGACGTGCTAAGAGTTGTTCGGCAGCAACCTGAACCAGTCCACATTTTCTAAATTGGTAACTGTCGTATTTTTTTATTTGTGAAAAAGTATCTAAGTGTAAATTTTCATGCCTATAATATAATTGGTTTTCGAAATATGTCTGAGACTTGCTAGGAGTTGTTCGCCAACAACCCGAACCAGTTTAGATTTTTGAAATCGGTAACAGTCGTATTTCTTTATTTGTGAAAAAGTATCTAAGTGTAAACTTTCATGCTTGTAATACAATTGGTTTTCAAATATGCCAGAGACTTGCTAGGAGTTGTTCGGCAGCAACCCAAACCAGTCCACATTTTCTAAATTGGTAACTGTCGTATTTCTTTATTTGTGAAAAAGTATCTAAGTGTAAATTTTCATGCCTGTATTACAATTGGTTTTCAAATATGCCTGAGACGTGCTAGGATGTAAATGGACGTAAAATAAGAGAAGATTAATTTTAAGTATTAGAAAATAAGTACATTAGACTAGTTTGCGGGTAGTATCAGGATAAATAAATAAATTAATTGTAATGATTAAGTATATAATTAAAAAATGTGAATTTTTATATTAAAGACCAAAAGAACGACAAGTTCAATTGTGCAGTTTCTAAATTAATTTTTAACTTAATCTATTTTATTCTAATCTCTATTATAGTTACTATAAATAGTTAAATCTTTGCAAATGCAGTTGAGTTGGTAGTTTTCCTGAATATAATATAATGATTAAATCGGACATTACTGAGGACTCACATAACATAATTGCATTGTTAATACACGCAGTAACCATTAATCCATTTACGGCTGCAGTAACAGTGAGGCCAAAACTCTACCTGTTATATGTATATTTATACATATATGAAAAATAATATGCTTGAAAGTCCTCACCAACAAAGTGATTATAAGTCAATATGTATCTTTAACTATTTAGAAAATCGATTACGATATATGTTGGTGAAGCAAGTCATTACAGTCTGTGATGAGATGCCAAATTTGTCTCAGGTTGTCATTATTTCGTAAGACTAATATGCAAAATAATTTATTTCATGGAGGTGTTATTCAGTCAGTTAAACAACAATTGAAGTTTGAAACGCAGATAATTTGGATGGATGGTTTCAAATAAATGTTATCGGGCACTATGTTATATTTTTCACACTAAATTTTCATCCGGAAAAATTTATGTCAAGTAAATTGTATTTTTCGGAGTAGAACCAGTATTTCCTTAATGCATATTTTTTGTATCATTCTTTAGCAATGTTTTTAAATTTATCTATTTGCTACGGCAGTATTAGATAAATTTTAAATCTTATGCAATGGTTATTACAAATATTACTAGGGGCCCCTATTGACTAATTATAATTTAAGTTTAAGTATTAGCTTTTGTGTAAAAATTGTGTACCTACAGGTTTTTCCGAAAATCGCATGTTAAATTGATGGCAGGGACTGAACAGATCTCTATGTCAAAATTTGAGTTGTTTTTCAATTGCAAATACTACTAATGAATATTTGAATGCAATGTGAATTTGCGAATTTGCCGTGCTAGTCTGTTTTATTTGTTTTTTATTCATACTCCTAATTGTAAGTTATTTTAAGCCCGATTGTACAAATCAAGATATTATACTCTTTATGAATAGGAAAGTTTGAAAACCAAGTTAAAATTTTGGAAAGTAAGAAAAAATTATTTTAGGAGAAGCAAGTAGCAGAATAAATTTATTCCAACGATCCAAGAAAATTTTATAAAAACTTAATATATTTATCTTTACTTACCTTAAACCTTATCTCTTATAACCTGCATTAAATGTACCTCATATGCACTCTCTTGATATTTGTAACAAGAATGCGGTATGGCTCATTTTTTTTTGTATTTTTTTATTTTCATTTATTTTTGGTGAATAAAATTTTTATTGTATAATTTTGAGGTGAATTGTTGACAGCTAATTACATTATAATATATGATTGTTATTTTAAAACTGATTAATCTAAAAAAATAAACGAATACGTCTGCAGAAAAAATTAAATGTAAGTAAAAAATAAAAATTATTATGTTTTAAGATTATATGTGTTTTATATTTTAAATAATTGTTACTTATTTGTAGTTACCAAAGAAAATATATTTTGAAACTAATACATTTATGAGTGGAGTTAAATGGAATAATTTAATTTTTTGTTGACATACTGATCGTGCAAACTTGATGAACATCTTATATTGACATAACTCCCATCAACTGCACCTTCATCATTTAGAAAAATATTTGATTTTCTTAGATAAATATTAATGCACGATTTGATGTTATATACGAAAATTTCTGTTTAAATTTTTCTCTCAACACAAGTTTTATAAACTGAAAGGAATGCTTGCACCTAAAATAATTACTTTTTCAATGTATAGTGGTAGTGAAATAAAATAAATAACTAATAAATAAATAAAATAATACAAAACCTTTTCTTGCAAAACCTACTCCAATTTCTACCAATTCATTTTCATTTTCATTTCAACCATATTTTTTGGTTTCTACTTCGTTGGTCAACCTCTTAAAAGAGCGGTATGAAACTCTTTTCTGCATTTAATATCACTTCCATTCAACAACCTGGTTTTTTATATTTGCTATAAAAATTCCTTTCTTTGAAGTCAGCAATTTTAATACTTATAGAATTTCAATACTATTTATATAAAATGGATATTATTTCGTACTGTGGTTCTTATAATTGCAAACAAATTTCGCCTTTTTCTTTGAATATTCATTTTAATATTTTGTCTCTATTTTATATATTATACTCTTTTTAGTGCGATATTTAGTGTTGTAAAAAAAACACTAAATTTTGACAGGTAATAAAGTAATAAATTTGATAGGTAATAAAGTGCCAGGACATAATGACAGGATATGACAGGTTTTATTTTTGTGCGACTGTCTTCCTTCGAACACATTAAAAAAATTTCGGAGTTTTTAGGTATAAATTTAGTGCAATTTGACAAGTTTAGTAAAAGTATCAAATGCAAGTACGAGAGGTCCGAAAACGCTCTAAATATTAATAATTTTTTTATTTTAATTTCGATTTTGAATATTGTATTTATTTTCTAAATTTTGTAAATAAATGTTTTATATTTATTTTGTTTTTTAAAGTAATTGAAGGATAAATAGATTTAAGACTTGAAACAGTATTATATACAGTACTAAATGAATTTAAAAATATATATATATATATATATATAATATATATATATCTAATCTAATTAAACAAACATAATATAATTGAAAATAATTTTAATATAAGTATTTGAAACGACCACACAAAAAAAATTATAAATATTAAACCAAAAAAATTAAGTACTCTAGTATTTTAAAAACCACCATATTTAATCAAAAAAAAAAAATGAAAAATAAAATAAAATCCTTCTAAAAATAATTATACGATTTATGCAATTAGAACTTAAAAAACAAAAAAGCTTAATTTCATTTAATAACCACGATTATTTAAATATTAAAATCAATTCTACATGTACGATAAATACTAAATTACTAATAGTATCTGTTCCAAATGCAATAAATTAAAACATCAAAGTCCCTCATTACAATTTTTTAAAAATTAAATATACCTGAGACTTAATGTAAATACATTTACATTATATACATATATTATATAGGTTACTGTAACATTCTTTTAAATTATGAATTATAAAAAAAAAAAAATTCAAAAACAATTTCATAATAATCAGCTCCAAAAAATACGTTTTTTTTTTTTTATTTTAATTTTAGGGTTTCATTTTATTATTATATATCTAAATTTTAATTCAATTTAATTACATCAAATTAAATTTCTTTTTAATAAAAGCAATACTTCCCCTCCACCATCTTTTGTAAAATATGAAAAAAAAACAACAAAGTAAAATAATTAACCACACATAATTTTATTTTAACTTAAAAATATATCCGAATTCAATTTCAGAATTCAATTGAAATTTTATACAAAAATAACAACAACAAAAAGTAAAAAACAAAACAACAAAAAAAATAAAATAAAAAGAATCCCCATTAATTAAATCAATTAATCTATTGTGTACTACATTAGATAAAGGCTACCATTTCACCATTTCTTAACAATGGCCGCTATCAAATTAAAGAAAAATTATTATTAAAAGTCATACATAACCAATAATTTTCATACCATACAATATAAAAAAAAAAAAAAAAAAACAAAAAAACTAAAACGTAAAGAATTTCCTCAGGAAAATTTTATGAACAAAAAAAAAATGAAAAACCACGAATTCCCCCATTACATATTATTTTTTTATCTATTTTGTTTACAAAAAAAGAAAGGGTTGTATAGGCAATGACGTATTTATGTTAGCTTACCATATGACTAAAATAAAAATTTTGTTGTTATTTTGTTTGTATTTTTAAAATCTCAAAATTAGGGTTGCCAATGTTTTTTTTTATCATGTTTTGACTATTTATCTTTTCGGCAAATTATTATTCGCACATTAAATACCAAATTGGAAGTAATATGTTTTACGAGATTTATACTCATTTATTAATTTCTGCTATACATAAATTAATTAGGTGGCATAAAATAACATGGTAGTGAAATAACGCCGCAAATAATAAATTAAATATTTTTTTTTGTAGCACAATTTTATTTATTTATATTTCAAAATTAAATAACGCCGCAAAAATAAAACTGGGCTAAAATGAAATTAAGTAAGACTAGAATAATTTAAAAATTAAATATATTCTTTTGAATTTTATATTTTTATTTTTTAGACAGTACACTAGTTGACAGCACACCAGCATTGTATCATTAACTTTTGTTCTGCAATATGTATTTTTGACAGTGAATATTTTATTTTGACAGTGAATAAATGTGTGAATTTTCAGATAAAGATTAGTCTTATAAAGCTACAACGCATTCAAAACAATATTTGAAATGTTTGCTCGGTCCCTAAACTCCCGCTTATCATGTATTAAAGCCCCCTCTGCTTTTTTATATGGGCAAGTAAACGCAGGCGGCAAGTTTAAAAAAAAAACAACAAATAAATTGTACGCACATCAAACTCAGCTACTTATTTATTGAAACCCTGTTTTTATACATATTGAACTTAAAAATTTCCAAAATTTTAAAAATGAATTAAGCTCAAAATATATATTTGTGTTTTTTAAAATTTTTCGAATTTGAATTAATTATGATAGGCTTTACTTCCGTTAATTTTGGAAAAAAATGTATATAGATATTCCTTTTTTCTAAAATTGTCGAAAGTAAAGCTGATTGCAAACGCAAATAAAAACTTGGCGAATTGTTTTGTTTTCTAAGTCCTAAATTTACCGTAATCCCTAACAAAATATGTAAATGAAGTAACACCGAAAATAAATGAAATAATGCATTAATTGCAATATATAATATACAAAATATATACCAAATAATTAATACAGTTTAATAAAAAAAGGCCCACATTTCGAAAGGGAAAAGGACCTATAAAGTTGGCCTACAGATTTATTTGTAGGATCAACTGTTAAAATAAATAAATAAATAAATGCATTAATTGCCCTAATTTTTTCTGTATTATTTAATTTTTTTGTGGCCTTATTCCCATACAAAATTTTTCGGTATTATTTTATATTTGATTACGTCGTTATTTTATTCCATCAACTAATTAATATGGTTTCTGATAATACGTATATACACACTAATTTAATGTGCCTAAATCGGATTCGAACTCTGGAGTTGGAATTGTCTATGTAATAAAATTACATGTAGGTAAGCATTATACCATATCTTTTGGTAAATTTCGATTTAATAAGCATTTTGCTTGTAATAAAAAATTAAATAAAAAATGGCTTAGTACAATCAAAAAAACAGAAAAGTTGTTGGGCTGGTTGAAATTGCCGCAGAAATTACAAAATTAATTGATGAAGAAAACTTAACCTATAACTCAATTTCTTTTGAAAAGTAAAATTTTATGAAGGGAATTTTCCACTACACTATGGCTTAATCAATATTCATTCCGGAAAAATAACAATACGAACAAATGCAAGATAAGAAGTCATAACTTAGGAAATTAATATAAAAATGTTCGTATATAGCATTCAAATGAGGAAATTCAATTCACACATATTACCTTAATTTGTCAAATTACATTCAAAGCTCATTTTCCTACATAAAAAATATAATAGTATTGACGTCGAAATAGAAGTAAATAACGTATAAACGTAACACTGTATGATAACATGTAAATGCAACTGTATATGCACAATGTATGATACTGTATGACACATACCCCGATGAAACAACTCTAAATGATAGCAGATAGTTTAGAATAAATACAAAATGTATTAAATAATTTCAATAATTTCAAGTATTTCGATATCGAATTATAGTCAATGTAGTTGTATGGTGTGATTACTGGTACCTTCAATCAACAGTAATGAATAAAACTGAGGCTTTTTAAATGTCATTCTATACAGGCGACTAACCTCAAAACTTTCTTGACTGATAGAATTTCAAATCACAAATTATTGCGATGAATAAATAAAAATTGTGAAAACACTAAAAAAATCCGCATAATACAAGAATCTAGTTGGACAACTAAAAGAAGCACGAAAAGGTTATACTATACCTATAAATTACTGTCAAAACAGGACAGGAAAAAAAACCAATAACTAGGAGAAAGAAAATATAGACTATTGAGATAATTTGTATACCCTAATAGGTATTATAGAACAGAAAATAATATGCATACCAACAACCAACGCTAAGACAAACATGAAAAATCAAATTCTATATTAAACACAAGGTTTACTATATAGATTGAATAATAAAAGCTAGACTACTGTTTGTTTTTTTTTTTATTTTATTCATTTATTAGTAAAAACTATATATATAAAACATAAATCTAAATTAACAAACAAAAGTTAAATTGCTAAGATATAATTTTGAGAAACCATTCACTATTTAATCATGCCAAGTAGAGAAATGTGGAAAACAAGGGGCCGAAACTAGTCTTTCGAGGGCGTATAGTACTTTTGCGCATCTCGAATTCCGATGTAGCGAGATTGTTTAAGTAAATAAAATAATTCTATGTAGTAATTTTGTATATATAGTTTAGAGATTGTCTTTATTTTATTTGTCACTCTAGATTACTGCCATTGACACTTCCTCGAAATAATAATTTTTATGTTTCTATATATATCATATTATATACCAATTTAAGTATATAAATAATTAAGTTATTTCTATGTACTAAATTTATTTTACAAAGTTGGCAACCCAATAATTTCATATTTTTACTTTTCGATGTATAACTGACCAACTGCTACTGTTCATAAGTATACGCATAAAAACCACATAACTTTTCATCATAACCGAACATTAAATATGATGTAAAGTAGAGTAATAATTGGGTCTTTATTCTTTTTTTTTTTGTTTTCAATTTGGATGAATTTCGGTTAGACATATCAATTGTTTTCAATTATTCAATTGAAACAAAAAAAAAAAAAACAAAAAAAAAAAACATGAAACCCTTTCTTTTATTTTGTATATTTTTGGGTCCCAACCTAATAACAGTAAAATATCTTATACAATAGAATCTTTGAATTAAATTTTTTTTTTTGTACTAACTTTCTAAGAAGTCCACAGCAATTAAAAACATTATTTTGTCCAAGATGGATTTTATTAGTTCTCTTATAATAACAACAATAAGTAAGTAGCCTTTTAGATTAATAAATTTGAAAATAAAAAAAATAATTTAAACAGGCTTTCAAAAGTAGGTTATAACTTCTTATGAAATCGATAGCATCAGTTACATTCTCATGATAACTAGTTTTCTACCATCTTTGATAATTATTTTTTCAGTTTTTAAAAATATTTGAAGTAAATTCGAAAGAAAGATTTTCATCAAAATTTATAGAAATGATCGTCTCATACGAAATGGTTTTATAAGAGATGATAATATAACATTTTTGTTGATCTTGATGTGAACGTAGCTCAAACTCAGAGGACTTTAATTTTAAAGTCATATAGAATGAATAGTGAAAGATGATTCAATAAGCAGAATCTTTAAATCTAACTATACTGGTTAGACAGGTTTTAGTCGGATTAAACCATACACCTTCATCACGGTGCCATGCCAAATATCGGGGCAAATGATAAAAATCAGAATTCTGTACTGAAGCGAATCTTTACGAGATCTTAAGCAAAGTATCGTGGTCCCATCATTAATATTAATAATTTGTTACAATATTATAATATTGGCTAGTTGGTAGAATAGAATTGGCTTTTCCAGTTGTTTCTGAAACAAAAAAAATAGAAGTAAATTGTATCTACCTTTTTGATGCCACAATTTGAGTTACCCATTTGTAATTGTTGTTTTTTGGGGATTGAATAATAAATTGTGAATCATCATTCCCACCTTTGATTGATAACAACGATATTGTATCAAATTCGGTATGGAAAAGAAAACATGTTTTCAAAACTCTTTACAGCAAATTCCACACTACTTCTTACAACCCGAAGTTCTGCAACATTTCTTTCAAGTCTTTGCCAACAAATGCCAAAGAAGAATATGCACAATATTCTGGCCCAACACCATAAGCAATAAGGACTAATGGCAGATAACAGATGAAGAACCGATAATGCATCAAATTAAGCACAGTAAATGGAGATGTATTTGGCACACTCTAAGAAAACCATCAAATAATATAACGAGAATTGCCCTAGAATGGAACCCCCAAGGGAACAGAAGGCGAGGAAGACCCAACAACACTTGGCGTCGAACTGCGACTTCTGAGATAACAAGATATGGACGAACTTGGGAGGAAATAAAGATTATTGCGTACGACAGAGAACAATGGTGGAAGCAAGTTGATGCCCTATGCTCCCATGAGGAGTAACAGGAAAAAAAAAAAATTTCATTGATCATTTTCTTTGGAAAGATACACATTCAAATGGAAATTCGCACAGGTTTATCTCATTCCAAGAAAAAAAGTGACAAAAGCAATCTTTTAAACTACAGACCTATAGCTATATCAATTCCATTTTCTCCAAAACAATGGAAATATTGATCAACAAGAAGCTAATGAAAGAACGTAAGTGTAATGGTATAATTTAAGATCGTCATTACAGCTTCACCGTTCAACTGGTAATTTTATAACTTGCCTCTGGAAAAGGCCAGCATCAGCCTATATCAACCTGGTGGGGTTGCTGTTGTGTCCTTAGATATTTCAATAACTTCTTACCGAATATGACATACCTGCTCTAATAGCAAAATGTCATACCATAGGTCTAGGTTTAATTTTCACTAAATGGGTTGAAAGTTTTCTTTCGAATCGTGCTAATCGAATGGAATAACATTTGATCAACTTCAAATTGAAATACTTGTGTTCCATATGAATTTGCCCTTCTCATTTTCATTAAAAATCTCCTCCATACAACTTTTAACCCAATACATAGTTTTACAGATGAGAGCACTCTTGTAGTGTACTACGGTTTCCTTAAAAAATTTAATGCTGCAGTTACTTTACTTTTTAAAAATAATAATCGCCGGCATGGCATAACCAAAACTTACCCAAAATTTTCGACTACGGTAAACAGAGTTTAGTTTCACATCTCCAAAACTAGTTTGCTGTTTGGTTACGCCAAAACTAACACCATTCGAACCTATTCCCAAATTTTAAGGTGAAAACTTATTCAACGACTAGAAGACTTAAATTTTCTCAGAAGGCGTGTAAATCAAAATATTCTCTGGGAATGACCATATTTTCAATATTGCGAAATACACCGCAAAATGTTTGGATTTTTTAAGTTGGTGCTAGGCATATTTTTCACCTAAAGATCTGATTAATATCTATGTAAAGAATATACATACGGCCCAAAATAGACTTGACAGAATACAAAATTGCGCATTCGCCTCATAGATGATGTAAGTGTTTCATCAACACTTGCTCAACTTGGTCATATCTTTGGAGCACTAAATATATTTTATAAAAACGAAAAAACTCAAATCACTACATCCACCTCTTAAGCAATTTCGTCGAGGAACATGAGAGGTTGTAAATGTATTTGTATCCCTTTCTACACCGTGAAAATACCAAGATGGTTCGAGACTGATTATACAAATTCGTTTATAGTCAGACCTTCCAAAATGTTACATACATTCAAAAAAAATTTAAAAAGAGTTGCCTCACTGATTAACAGTTATTACCTTGGGTGTATTATTTTAGTATATTTAACGAAACCTAATGGGCGTATATTTTAAAAAATCGTTCAAATTAATTAATTCTAAGTGAATGTAAAAGCCGAAAAACAGCACTAATTTTTAAATTCGATCCTTTTGATCGATTTATATATTTCCAATTTATAGGTATATCTTAAATAGACACTAAATATTCTCCTCTAAGATTAAATTTAAATAAACTGACAAAAATAATTTCTTTTATTTTCCAATTTTCTATATGTCCTTACTAAATTAAATCCCAGGGTATAACTTTAACTATTTTTAGTTGATAACTATTAAATAGATTTAAAAATATAGATAATCATAGACACTATACTTTTTATATACAGAAGCGTTTAGAAAATATTCGTGCTTTAAATTTATAACGAGCGATAAGTGCAAAAACGTATATAAAAAGGATAAGTGAAAATCGGAAAATAGAAATTTCATTTTGTTTCGTTGTTTTTTTCTTTTGTTTATTTTTTATATATATATAGATTATTAGATTCATATATATATGTACTAGAATCTTAACATATAGAAATTCAAAAACATTTATGTATTATAACTATGTAGACAAAGTATTAAATTTGTCTAGCAGCTGCGCCTTGTCTAAGGATAGTCATAGTTTAAAAAATTACAAGTCTTAATAAAAACCATTTGGGGCAGTTGTATTTCATAAGCATTTAACAACTAATTCCAAAAGGAAAATAATAAAGATGATTTGCCTCGGAATTTATGTATAAGTAAAAACCATTTACCAGTTAGACAAAATTTAACATCAAATTCAAATGTAATTAAAATCTGCCGTTCAAATATAAAAAAAAAAATATAAAAAAAATTTAAATAGATACAATGGGATTGAATTTCTTTGATAGTCCCGAAAAGTAATCCAGCGTCTACCACAAGGCACAACAGTGTTTAAACATTATATCTAATAAATATACCCACTATCCAAAACGACAAATTCAATCAATTAAAATTTTTTGCATACATATATTTAAATTTGATCCAAAATCTTTTTGTGGCAAGGCAAGACAAACTTTGATTTGTATTGCCAAACCATAACAACTATAGTTTGTAGAGCAAAAAACAAAAAGTTTAAACAAAAACTTCCTACTTAATGTAGATTTCAGTAGATGTAGGTATAGGTTGCAATTATTAACAATGATTTTAATTGTGCTGTTAAATTGCTCCGTTAATAAGCAGGTCTTACAATCACATAACCAGCGAAGAAAGACTTGACGTTAGAGCTAAATAATTAAAAATAGCATTGCTTTTCTGAAGAAGAGTGTTCATAGTTCTTCAAGTTCATAGTAATTGAGCAAAAACTTATTTGGTTTTATTTAATTTTTCAACTTTTGGGTAAAATACAATTGTTGGTAGAAAATAATCCGTCGGCAAAGTTCTACAAGGCTCTATAAACCATTTTCACATTTTTTTTTTAAACCGAGATCTTTCAACACGTTCTTTATTTTGCCGCGAACTGTTTTTCACTATTTTTTACCAATTCGGGGATATACATAGGTCCAGATTAACCCATAATCAACTTCTGTAAGAATTTATTAGTAATCAAATGAGTCATACGGCAAATGTTGGAATATCGGTAATTTTTGGTATGAAGTTTAATATCAAAATTTGTTTATTTCAGAAATGCCCCATATCCATATGCCTGCCACATGGATCACAATATTTTGAAGAATTCTTTAATTCTTAATTGACATTAAATACACACATGAAAATGATAAACATTATAGATCCACAGAAAATCCAACTGAAAAGAACAAAGAAAAAAACTTTTTAAGAACTGGATGAGATGTGAACCGAAAAAATATTGATTCTAAGCATCTTATGACTTACAACAGTGTTTTCAATCTTCCAAAAAGAAATGCTTCCATTTTTTATTATAAGCGAAAATTGAATGTTGTTCATATATGGACAGCAGCTGTTTCTATTAAGAGAAAATAACATACTATGCAAATTGGACAGAGGCGCACATAGTGGTAGAACCTATAATAATATCCACAATGTATCAAAAATTTTCAGAACCGCAAACCACTCTCTTGTTCAACATGTGAATGCTGTTCAAGGAGTTATCTGTATAAAATATGGTGATTTCTAATCCGCTTACTTGCATAAAACTATACTGGTGAATATATGAAGAGCGCAAATGTGAAATTGAAGGTCTTACAAATATAACCAAAAGCTTTTAAGGTGTATTCCATTGTTGCTAGTGAATTACAATTCTGATCCATTTTTAAAAATTAAAATTATATTAAGTATATATGAAAATGGTGATAAATTTTGATTTTTGATTAAGCTTGAAACATCTGCGGCAGAAATTTAATACAAAGTCAAATGTATATTTCGAAAAGCAGCAAAAACACGTTTTTACAAACACCACAACGTTGGGTTGTTAACATTATCCGGATTTATAACACTTTTTTGGCCACAATGGATTTTGTTTGTGTTTTAAATTTGTTTTCAAAAGCCTGCCGCATTGCATTGCACAGTTTAGCTTTGAAAAAAGTTTACGTATGTATGTTTGCATACTATACAATTGTTATCCGGGTTTAGATGATTGTGTCAATTAAAAAATTATTCATAATTATATAATTGGTATGTAGCCAAATTTAATTTGTGTATGCATTGAATAATTAAACAATAACAATTTTAAATATAGTATATGAGAAGCTGAAAATTGAGGGTAGTAAAATTAAAATTGTACAGAAAAAATCAGCCAAAAATATTATACTTTTTCTATGGTATTACTAAAATTAGTCAATACAGTACAAGGGAATTATATTCTGTACAATACAGTTATATTATATTATACAAGGAAGGACACATTCTTTTATACGTGTTTACGCAAACAATAAAAAGTAGTAAAAAGTAGTCGCTATCAAAATAAATTGCTTCATTCAACTAAGAACTTCTGGATTTTATACTTCCCGGATTTGGAAATTCGGATTCTTATTTCGGGATTTTGTACTTTTCGAATTTTCAATTTCCTGATTTTTCATTTTCCGGATTTATATATATATTTCCGGATTTTGTAGCTAACCCCACAAATTTCTGGCTAGAATACTATATCTGGAATAGTGAACAAGATATAGTAAAAAAATTGATTGCATTGTCATATTATTCTTATTTGCACTGAATTTAATTTGTAAAATAAATTCTCTATACGAGCCATTGGGCCTCATTTGAGTTAAAATAAATAAATAAATAACAATAAATAAAATAAATGAACACATGTAAGTATTTTGTACGCTATTTTATCAGTACTATCTCGTGTAACAGTCCAGTAAAACGAAACATAGTGATTTTGACAACTACTGTCATCTAATTTCGAAAAAATACACAATATAAATTTATTCACGTATCAGTTTTGTGGCGACAAAATGAAGGTGATAAAAAATACTATCATCTTATTTCGTTTATCGTTCTGTTCTGTCCATCACTGGGGTTTGTGAGTATAGAAACCTTAAACTAAAAGTTAACTAAAGTGATTTTTTTTTAAATCTTAAAGTGATCTAAAAATTACTATTATTAATTTCTAATAATAAAAAACTAGATATTCAACACTTATATAGTTTTATAGAATTATATAATAGTTTTTCTATAAATAGTTTGCAAACAGGGTTGATGGAGTATGGAGCCGTTCAAACCTCAGCCGACGGACTCTTCATGACTCACACGATAAATATTTATCGGCTCAGATATTCTTAATATAAATTCATTTCTATAGTATGATTTGTATGGATCCAAAAAATATTTATATTTACTTAAATTAGCCATATTAGAGAGTTCTCTAAACTAGCCCATCAACTTACATCATAATAGACATGACCATTCAAGCAAAAAAGCTCAAACGAGCTACCATACCACTAGAGGAATTTATATACCCAGTCTTATGGGAAATTATAGTGGTAGCACTACAAATCTTGAAATAACGAAAGAACTACCGATTTTTTAAAATTGATTCAAAGTGGGTAATAAAATTCTTTTTTTTTTATTTAATAAAAATACATTTTTTTAAATTTAATTTTTTCATTCTTAAAAATGCATTTGAAAAAATGTTTTCCAAGTATTTTTCTGACTTTTCAAACAGATTTCTTTAAATTCACAGTATTTTGGATGTCATAGGCCATAGCAGCCATATAGCTTTTTATTATTGTATGTAATGAATGACTATTGCCATATCCATATTAAAGAATTCTTTATTCCAACACTTTTACAACGACTTATATAAGTTTTGAGCTCGTACACTATATAGTAACTGGAATAATTTATTTATGTTTTGGTTTTATTTTTAATAATTAATGTAATATAGCACACTGACGTGGAGCTCTACCAAACATTGAATGGAATAGAATTAGAGACAAAAATAGAAATAAAAACAAAAAAAGGAGATATAAAAAGAAAATAAAGTTTCAAATAATTTTCTCGTTTATTTTGCAAAATAAATTTTCTTTGTTTTTGTATATATAGACTTTAAGTTTTTTTTTCTATTATTTTGGTGCCATTTCTTTTTTGTTGTTGTTTTTGTTTTCATATATATTTATACCAACTAATCAGTTAAAGGTTTAAAATTCTATTCTATAGTCGACTACATATTGAGTAAAGGGAAAAACGTGCTAAAAAAAATGTTAAGTGAAGTGTCTTCTTTGCATATCTTGATAGTTAAGCATTGTTTTTGTTGTTATTGTTAGTTATAATAGTTCAAGGAGTAACTATAGATCCACAATCCTTATACTATATATAGTCATTAATTTTAACGCTTTTTTTTTGTTTTATAGACTTGAACAAGTTATATATATACGTTTATACATATACAAATATATATATATATAAATACAAATTTAGTATGTATGTATATAAGTGATTTTGTTTTTTTCTAATTTCACTTCAAAATAAACAAAGCAAGAAATATGCAGTGGCCTGATGGTATATATGAGTTTAAAATTACACCCCAATATTGTTTTTAGAGTTTTAAAATAAAAAAGAATAAAGTTTTTGAGATTATCTTAAGAATTATTCTATTAAAAAAAAAAATTAAAAAACAAATTAAACTTAAAATGCGTTTAAAAGTGTCCGATATTAAATCAAGATTATGGTTTGAAATAAAGCAGTCGAATTTAATGTTAGAGAATAATTCTGGAAATAATAATGATAATGATGATAATCAAGTTCAAGTAAGTGGTTGTTAAGTTAATTTAAATTAAAAAATCATAAAGAATTAAAAACAACAGGGAAATGGTAACATTGAAAAAAAATTTAAAATGGCTAATTAAACTTACGATATTTTTTAAAATATAATCTTTTAACGTCGAATTTGTTATTCCTATTATGTTAAAAAAAAATTTAATGGACTTTAATGGAATTTCCTAAGTCAATGACGATCAAATTAATATGTGGATTACAGGATGACTTTTGGATCAGATTAGATCTTTAAAAACATGTGGATTATACAAATGTAAAATTTAATATTATCGTTACTATTGTAGGTCTAGTTGTAACATTTCTCTATAAGACTAATATTGTTCAGTGAATGGAATATAGAATTTGTTTTCGTTTTTTGTTTTTTTTCTTTTTTATGTTTTTGACAGTAACTTAGGTATTAGGTATTAGGTAACCCTTTTTGTGCTTCATTTAAGTACGTATACTGCAAATTTATACCACAATATTTTACCACAATGTTTACGAGTATTTATTTATCAAATTTCTGGCTTGTGGAATTAAATGTGGGAAACTATGGTTATTTTCAGGAGCTAAGGATCCTTAAATCGAATAGCTCCATTCGATTTAAGTTGTTATCAGATTGTGGTTGAAAAAATATCTGTTCAAAAATTAATATGAATCACAAGCAATTTTATTCTCTGGTATTTATCGTCGTAACCCTTAAGAATTACGTACACAACAAAATTATGCAACTTATGTTGAATTGTTTTTTTATTTTTTATTTATTTTTTATTTTTTTTTATTTTTTTTTATTTTTATAATTTGTTATTATAGTTAAAATTATTGCATGGAATTATGAATTGAATACCATTTACAATAACTGAACAATAAATATCTCTCAACATATTCAATAACTTTTTAATTGTAGCAAAACAAATTTATGGGTTCAATTTATGAATTTAAAAAGACCCACATTCCGAAAGAGAAAAGGACCTGAAGTTAGTTTGCAAATTTATTTGCAAGTCTGCTTAAAAATAAATAAATAAATAAATAAATAAAATAAATAAATAAATAGTTTTAAACTTAGCTTAAAATTAACTGAAATAACTAAATGAGTAAAAATTGTAAAATGGAGTATAATATAGGTATAATTTTCTATAAAAAAAGTCAACAATTTGACGATCATTTGTTGATGACATTTGATTTCAACGTCAATGATCTTAACAACTATTTGTCAATTGTCATTGACGTTTTAGCAATTTAAATTGACAAATATTGTGCTTGTTTATATTTTTTCTTAAAAATATAGTTTGAAATAAAGAAAACTAAAAACAATGAATGAAATAAAATCATTTTAATTAATCAAATTATTGGAGAGAATAGTAGGTAGTAGTGGTCAGTTAAACTGAACATTTATATAAATAAAAAAAATAATATTATACTGGAGTAGTGCATTGTTTAAAAATTTAAAAAATAATCGGAAATAAAAAAAGATTTATAAAATATTCAATTATTTATGTTATTCCCACTCTTATTCAGCCATTTAACTTAAAACAGAAATTAAGCAATAATAAAATTTGATGTTCAAACTATTATAGTACACCTAGATAACAATAAAACTAATGCATTGTTGTAGAAATTTTTGCAACGAGTTGACGAACAATTGAGAATTTATAACTGACAAGTCAAAAATATTTATAATTTTTCTATTTTTATCATTGTCATGTTTTTGACGTTTTAGAAAAGTACCATATACTTTTCGTGCCGGACTAAATATCATAGGTGTCTATTACACATCGATGTATGTATGATCAATATGTTGTCTATATAATATCCATATGTTGATGAGAAATTATTGATGGTCATCAATAAATCATCTAATGTCAAAAACTGACTTTTTTGGGGAATGTTCAGATAATATTATAATGTTAATTTATAAAAAGAACAATTTTTATAATAATTTTAAAATAATTATAGAAATTATTGTAATAAAACAATTGATATATAATTAAAATTTGTTGTTTTTATACACAACATTTATACTTAAAAAATTCAATTTAAATTCAAGTCATAAACATTGCTTCAGAAATTATATTTTCAATATGTTTCGAAATTATCAATATATTTAGAATACCTCTACAAAATGTCAAAATAATGGATTAAAAATTTTATTAGTGTATTTATTTATGTGTAATCGCTCAACGTATTATTGTCCATATATTGTCCATATATGGTGGAAAAAGAAAAACTTCATCCATATTATAGAGTAAGGCTATATAAACAAATATAACACAAATGTGTAATCAAACAAATGGAAAATCAAAAATTGCATGTTTTTGCTTATAGCCTAACTTCGCTTTCGTAATATGATACCTAGTTCTATGTTATATTTTTAGTGACAATCAAAACTCTGAACTATTTTTTAATATTTATTTTATTCCAATGACAATGGTTGGACTGATGGACCAAGTCGACAAAGGCATAAAGCATTTTTTTCACTTTATTTTCATTTGATTTTATTCATGACCATATAGCATATAGTCGTATCCGTATGGTCTTCTACTTTACATTAAAATTTAATTTAAAATTTAGTGAATTTATCTTTGATTAGAATTTATTTAGGTTAAAATAATTTAAAAAAATTTTTTGTTCTATTCCATAGAATAGGCTGTAGGTGAAACATTATTAAAATTGGTACCTATATGTTTTCCTAATTTTATTAAATATCATATCAGAAGACTGATGGTCTCCACTGGTCTCACATACCTAGAGTTTTAATAATTATTTAATTTTTTGTATTTCAATTTACTGATTAAATAGTACATTAGTATTATTAATTTGGTCAGTAGTATTAATTTCTAGCAGAATTAAGTAAAAACATTTAGTTTTGAACAACTTAAGATCTAGTCTTAATTTCAATTCTCCTGACAAATCATTCTAAGCTTTTTAGCAATTTTAGAGAAATTTATTGGTTTGAATAATATATGATTATGGATGCCTATACATTTCTATTTATTAGGAAATATGTGCTTAATTTGATTGTTTATATGTAATTTTGAATGCAGTTGTTAGAAGTTCTCATTTTCATAATGTTTGATCGGCTGACGTGCTTTTCAATATATATATATAAACTGCCATTAGTCAAAGTATTATAGGAAGACCCTGAGCTTATGTATAGTACATCAAACTTGTTTCTTGAACCATGCACCATATTAGGTTAAAATATAACAAATATTGATGATTGATGAATAGATATAGTAAAAATAGCGCAATCGGTTAAGAATTTACATAATATTCTAAGTATAAATAATTATAGAGTAATACTTTTTATTATTCGGTCTATATGGTGGCTCCAGTTAGGCTTACTGTCTATAATTAAATCAAGATAATTAAAAAGTTTCGTATAGAATTATTCATTTTTGAGTTATACCAATAAGTATTTATTGTATTAAATGATTTGTATTTAAAAGTTAATTTTAGTTTTCTTTAAATTTAATACAAGCCGATCATTAGTGAGCCAGATCAATTAAATGTATAGATCATGTTCAATAGATCAAAATGTGGCTTCTTCTAAGAACACTATTTATTGAATATAATTTAAATTATACATAATAGTGATTTACTACATAGTTGCCAGGGGTATCATCGGCTTATTCATCATGTATAATAATGCAAATTAGAATAAATTTTTGTAAATTATATTTTAATGCAATATTTTCAGACTCTATTTTCGACGAAATGTGTCGGTTCAAAAACCTGGCTATATATTATGCTCTGCTCAACTACGCTACTGTTAGAGTAGGTACTAACAACAAATCAAATTATTGTTCTAAGATAAATTATTGTTCCAATTGAAATGTTTTAATCACAAATCAATAAGAATATATTTTGTATAATATTTATTAGGTAGTTATTATTACTTTTATTATTTATTCAATACAATTTAAAATATACACAATATAGTGATTTACAAGCACTATCTGCCAGGGTTATCGCCTAATTTTTATATACTTATGATGAATGATACTTAATAAAATATTACAATTTTAAAATTAAAAAAAAAAAAAAATACATTATTTAAAAATTTACAAAAAGCCGTCGGCATGCCCATTCATTCACTTTATAGATTTAATTTCTGTATCTGCTAAGAAATCGTTATTTATGTTCAGTTTACTATATATAATCTGAAATAGTGGGTACCATATAGTATAATAATTCATTTACATTTCAAATAATATCTAATACTAAATATATATATATATAGTTCAATGAGTGACCATTACTATTATTTAATTGTTGTACAAAATATACGATCGTACATAGTAATTAATTAGGTACATTATGATTTTATTTTTAATTTTTTTTCTTTTGTAAAAACATAAAAAGTAGTCGACTAATTAGTAACAATTAATAAAACATTTAAAAAAAAATGTTTTTTTTTTATTAAAATAGTCATTTTAAATTATGTCATATTTATGGAAAATATTTTGACATGATATCTACTAAATATATATGTATGAAATATAATGACCCAATGAACTATATGATGTACATTGTATGTGTATATCGATGCAGTGTATACCTACCTACTTAAAATATAAATATTAGTTAAATCTAAAAACTTTTAGATTTATTGGGTCAAATTATACATCTTACAGAGTGATATTCAATACTTTTGTAATCTTAAAAATCTATTAGTAAAATGTATTTTATTTTTTAGAAAGATTGGGAAGTTTTATAGGATTTTACAAAATTTGATTTACGCTGACTCCATATAGAGATCTAACTATAACATTGGACGAATAGATAAAAAGAAATCCTATATAAAGCATGAGTATAGACTTCAGCGTCATGGTAACATTGAAACTTCGAAATGGCTAAAGAAAAAAATCTGGTTGAGAGGCTGAAAAGATTCAAAAAATTTAGTATTAAGTAATAAAATATATGAAAACCAAAAGAATTGCGACAACCGGCTAGCCCCTACTTCATAACTATACAAAAAAAAAGATGTTGGAAAGAAAAATGTTATTTATAAATTCAAAATTTTGACATCAGGTCAACTTAATTTAAAAGCTTCTCATTTTATAATATACACTACAGTTAACACTATATATATAGGTATACAAAAAATACATTTCTTAAATAAATAAATAACTCTTAAAAGCCTGACATATTGATGTAAATGATGAGATAATCTTAACTAATAAATAAACCAATAAAGGTATACTAAATATTTGCATTTTTTTAATATAAAGTAGTTACGCGTTTATAAAGTCAATTCTGTAATTACAGCGATAGTAAAACGAACAATAAGATAAAAAAAATCTTGTTTTAGAAATCAAGTTTATCTATACCCATTGTTTTGAATTCCAATAAGTGTTGAGATAAAGCCATAATTTCACAATTCAATTATATCATACGGGATTACACTGATGGACAAAATTCGATCTATAATAAATTTTCTCAACCTCGCACGTTGCGGTCTATAGTATCGAGCTTAAACGATTAGTAATCGTCTAATACCACAACAACAAAAAACAAATTAGGTAGGTACCTACTCCGAATCGTTGTTTTAAAAAGAACGAACTTAATATAGACACAATTTGGTTTTCATGAAATAACTTGAATATAGCCACCTCTACTTACCTATTGACGTAAATGTTAAGTAAAAAGCCCTAAAGCTTAAATGAACCCACATATATAGGCACCTATATATATACTATTTGCCATGAAAAACAACATACGTTGAGTGAAATGTTAAGTGAATAGTTTTTATTCACCGATTAAATGAACCTATACTTATACATATACCTATACCTATATATACCCCTATAACATATATATACACACCTATACTATTTCCCAAAAAAAATGTAATTTTTGATAACATAAACTTTTAAGAAAAACAGAAACGAGATCATTTTGTCAATTACATTGTATACCTATATATAGAAAAAGAATATAATATTAATAAATATGCGGTATTTTTAAGAATATTTAATTGATAATTTCATCGATATTATTTTATTAATTGATTATAAATCAAATTCATTAACAAATTAATATTAAAATTATTACAATTAATATATTTGTAGGTACTCCTTCAATTTCAAACCTAATAAATTTTAATAATAATATATTCAAATAACATAGGTATATACACGACGTACGTATATAAATTATATATTATTTTTAATTAATTTGAATGGCCTAAGTCAAATCTATAATATTATATAGGTTATATATTATAATTAATAAACTTAGAAAAAAAAATACAATATGTAAAAAATGCATAAAAATTTGCATAACATGTCTATATATAATCGAATATCAAATCAAATTTAAAATCACACTGTTACTGTTAAATTATAACACCTTTGTCGCATAATATGCATAATTCCTATATATATATACCTATATGATTTAAGTAATTTATTGAATTTTACAATCCATAAGATATTTAATATTCAATTTTGTTTTTAAATTTAAATGTTAGGAATATAAATTAGATTGCTTTGCCGACTTTATCTATATATAAGGTCTGTGATTAAGTTAATATCAGTAATAAGAAAAAAAATATTTCATTTCGGCTCACTGTCCACTACTGATATAAATTTGCATCAGAAAACACAAATTTTTACTATAATTAAACAATATTTATTTTAATTTAATATTGCCTATTTTAATTAGCTACTATACGACAAAAATAAAATTGAAAGGCAACACAATATACTTATTTTATTTAAAATTAATTATATTTGTGAATATGAGTTTGAGGATCAACTATTAAAACGAGAAGAAAATTATTAAATATATACCTATTGTAAGTCTAGTAAAATCAAAAATTAAAAGCCGGAGTAAAATTAACGGGTACAATTAATCAAGTAAATGCCACAAATTATATAGTATCCCAGTATCAGTGATCATAAACATTTCAAAACTAAAAATTTAAGTTTAAGCAATTAAATAAAAACATTAGTTAAGCATTTAATTAACTTTAATTAGTATTTAATTCATTAAACAATCAAAATAGAATAAAAAATCTATTTACAATATTAAAAAATAAAAAAATTATGCGAGGTAAAACTTTATTAACTATAGTCAATATATTGAGTATCGAATTCTTATACAATTACATTTCATCAGGCCTATAAAAAAAAATGTTATTTATCTGAGTCATCATAATATGTTCATTAATACTAACAGATTAAAGCAAATTATCGTTGAAAGATGGTTTTACTTGCCATTATCCTTAAAAAAATAAATATATTATTAATAGAAAAGTTCAGGTTAGTCTAAGTAAATTAAAAGTCATAGGTGTAAATACATTAGTATAAGCTCTTAATTATTAAAATTAGAAATAAAGAAAATTGTAGAATGAAATTAAGTCATAATACAATAATAATAATAATAATAGTTGAAAGCTTGCCACATTGATGGTGCAATATAAATTCATCCAATATGGTAAAACACCGTCACCGTTAATGAAAAAAAATTTTTAGTAAAGTAAAACACCGGGTCAAACGATCGAATTATTTTACATATTCATGCCATATAGCACACCATTTGTATATGAAACAAATTAAGTCTGTAAATTAATGACTTTTCGCTTCTATTCAAGCTGTTCTAATTTTTTCACATAGGTATATAAGGTACTTATATTTTTCAAATAATTATCAATAGTACCAAGAGGCCTGTTATGAATCTTATAAAGATTATTGGACGGTTTGAAGGAAATTTGAAATATATTTTTGTTGAAGTTAACTTTAGCTCTAAATTTGGGATGGAGCTGTTATATATTTTATTTTTAAATTTACTTAGGTATATATCTTTAATCAAATGACTTAATTGAGGCTTTATTATATAAATATGTAGATGTTTGTATGGCTGGAGACAAATAACCATCATCAGTTTAGTTAATTATATTTGATTTTTTTATATTAAATAAGTAAAAAATAATCGTAATTAGTACCTACCTATTCAAAAAGGATATGATCCACTTACACACATATATTATATTCTCTAGTTAAATAGTCAGTATATAGATACCTAGAGACTATATAATATACAAATATATTATATAGGTAGGTACCTACCTATTCTTATTTTCACTTTTTCAACTAAAATAGTATTATGCCAGTTACAAATATTCATTACTAACATTTTTGGTGTTTTAAATAGTCTCCACTGGTGAATTACGATAAAGTTAAAGCAGATACCTATATAAAGCATTCGTTTATATCTAAAATAACATTATGTTTGATTTGCCTGCCCTAAGAATATTCATATAACTGTAATAATTAAATTAATCGTTAAATTTTGCTTCCAAATATGAATTTTGACCTGTTTATGGTATACATATTCGTATATATGCCTATGACGTTATTAATTATAATTGAAATATTCATTCATTATATTGTGCCTAACTTTTATATGTAGATACCAATTTTTATACACAAATTTTCACAAAAATTTAATTTTATTCCATTTCATATATACCTAGGTAAGGTAGATAGATAGATATCATTTCAAATTAAATTCATTCATAATTTTTTATTATAACAACATATTATTTTACATAATTTCCTCAATAATATACCTATACAGTATAATAATGAATAAAACTTAATGTTTTCAATTGAATAATTCTTAACCTATATAGTTAAAACCCTCATTTTAAAAACAACCAAAACCTTTAATTATTAAATAAACAACAACAAAATCTGTTTAAATGAACCTCTTTTGAATAAAAATTTATTCCATAATCAAAAGAAAATACAAAAAAAAAAAAAAAAAAACTAGAAATCAAAAATTAAAATCAATTTTTATTGATTAAAAATTACTAAACCAATACCCACACGTACATATCTATATTTAAAATACTATATAAGAAAATGTATATACATTCTTGCATAGTTATAGACACATATAGTATGTATGTACATAATACATCCATCAGATTAGATTCATTGAATTTCAATTAAACTTAAATTGTTATTTATTAAATTTAGACCTATATCTATATATATAATATATACTGTATATATACATGTATATATCATACACATCATGTACATCTAGATGTAATCATTTATATTTTTGTATACCTATAAATAACTATTTATCATCATATCTCTATTACTATATACCTATAGGACTATACCTACTTATTTGCCTATATACACCTAGGTTATATATGTACTTATACATTTTATAAATAATGATAACCCTAAAACTTTAAAGGGTTAAAAAGATATATGTAAGTAAGTATCTATATATATATACATCTAAATGTGTACTTGATGAATATATAATTATCCAAAATGGTAGATTTATTTGTTACCCCCTTTTTAAATAACGATAGTATATTTTATAATTCTCATTCACTGTCCACTTAAATATGTATATATATATATATATATATATGTAATACTAACTTATCCTAAACTACAATTTTAATAAACAGAAAAAAATAAGCATTGTTATACACAAGTTTTATTAAAACGCCTATTAAATGCAGCGCACGTGGTTATAAAGGAGTAATGAATGGATGTAATTTAACTTACCACTTACAAATTTGAATATCAGATCCCAAGATTACAAAAAAAAAGTGAAAATAAAAACAAATATAAATTCATATACCTAGGTATAGAAAAAATAATTATAAAATTATTAAAATATTTTTCTTTCTATAAATAATTATCCTTTAAAATTTTATTAGTATCCTTTTTTATTGTTAATATAAATAAAAGGGAATTATGCACCTAACTCTTTTCCTACAATACTCCCCTAATTATTGTCCTACCCATATACATATGTGTTTAGTTATTTTCTTATGTTAATTAATACCATTTTATGCATTTAGAAATGCTTGTTCAAATATATATATATTATACCCATGGCTATACATACATGTGTGCATGCCTGACTAGTCCAAACTTTAAATTTGATTGAGAATTAAATTCCATCATGAGTGTTTAGAAACATTTATTGGCCTTTGTTACTCTTTCAGTTTAATCATATTAAAATTATTGCTTTAATGAAATTTTGTTTTTGCTTTTTTTTATAATACCCCTCTTTTTAAAATTTAAGCTGTTACCACCTACTTTTTTTGTTTAATTTTATAGTTTTTGTTTTTTTTTTTGTGTTCAATTTGGATACATTTTTATTTGTATTATGATGCCCCTCCGACGCTCATCATTAGATGTGTTGGTGTTGAATTTTTTATATTGGATTTTTCTTTTTAAATTTGTTTTTAGAGTGGGAAAATTAAATTAAACTTTTTGAATGAAATTTTGTATTCATGTAGGGGAATTTTTAAGTTTTGCATAAGCTTAAAAAAATATCAATTAGGTATATGAAAAGTATTGTGGAATTTTTATGTTTTCTGAAGTTTAATTGAAATTTCATCTTTTTGATAAAATTCATCATTTAGCAAATTAAAATTAAAAGGCTTAATATACCTAACTGTTTCATTTGTTTTGAACAGCATCACAATTTATACATAATACATAATATTTAAAAACATATACAAGTATATGTTTAGCTTATTTGTTAAGTATATATTATACGAATAGCTTTCTACAACTACTACCAATATTATAATATTATATGGACATCAATTTCCCAAGAAGCGGATTAATTGCCAATTGGTAAAAAAATAATATTCAAGACTAGGTAGGTATATAAACAACGAAGAGGAAGCAGAAAATTATATCTTATAACTGGCCACTGGGTAGTAGCAAAAATTATGTAATACCTACTTACCATTTTAGATATTATAAAATATACTAATTAATACCACATTTGGTGGTATAGGTATTGGTATATTACAAATTTATTATAGGTAATGCAAATCCAAATAAAAAATAATAACAAGCAAAAAGGTACAAAAATACAAATTTCGAATGTCTCGAATTCAGATATTATTCAGATTCAGCCATCAACAATGACTTAGCCAACCTTAGCAATGACTTATCATATTTTAAATAACGAGTCTCAATATTATCAGGATTATTGCCTTATATACCTATAACCCGTTTTTTATATAATGATAGGGAGACATGATCATGGGTTTGAATGTAACCGGTTTTGTTAGGTTTTGGTAGCTTACAGTAATTAATCTTTGCAGTATATTCCAATATACCTATACATGTATGCAGATGAGATGAGATATATTTATACTTGGTAACATTGTCCTATGTACTTTAAAAAGGGACATCAGGTAACGCTATGTTAAGTCACTTTAAAAAAAAGACATAAACTAACATTATTTTAAGTCGCTTTATTTTATGGCATTTTTATTTTATGACACAAAATAAAAAAGAGACTAAATAGGTACCATATAACATGTTTTGATTTTTGTATAAATAAATAAATTCAGTATTTTGTACAGTAACTCGACAATATGGGCTCAATATTGGGGAATTTTTGTTGCACAGCAGCTTCAGATAACAATTGTAAAAACAGCTTGTACATAGTTTGCAGTGATTGCACGGTCTCATCAAAAGTTTATCAAAAATGTTTTTTTGTTTATGTAACAAATTAGGTGACATCACAAAAGTCTCAAAGTCATAAACCAATGAAACTTTCGTCCCTCCCATTTAGTGATAGAAAATAGAAATGTCTATAAAATTAGAAAATATTTTGGTTTTACTACAATTTGTTTCACTTAAATATTTTGGTAAAAAGGTCATATTCCCTTTTCCAGAAAGTTGATTTCCGTTAGGTTCAGTAAGTCATCCCACCATTTATACTTATTTTTTTTTTTATTTATACCTAGGTACTTACTAATTTGTATACCTATACAGTTTAACTTCAGTTAACTTTTCTTTTCACTTACATATCTGATATATCCTAAACGAGCCGTCACTTCAATTAACAGCACTATATTATTGAAAGTTAAGCGATTATTGATTCTTCCATCAAAAATGTTTTATTCAGTCAATCCTTAACGTCATTCATTTTCTTACAGATTGCAAATATGAAAATTCGTTTGTGTAATCACAATGTGGGATGAATGTGGGAATTATATTCGAACAAACATGTTTTCCCAATGCAAAACTACATCTACGAACATACAATATACTATTATATATACAAAAGTTCAACAATAATATTAATAAATACTGATTCCTATACCGATAAAAGGGATATTTTTATTTCCCCAATCCTCAATCAGTGCAAGATGTGCATTCGTATATAAAGGTCATTTGGCTTAACTCAAAAAATTGAATTGAAAACTTTCTTATTAACTTTAAGAAAAAGTTTTTATAATCAAACATTTAGGGGTTATAAGACCCCAAAAAATTTTAGATTTAGAAATTATTTTGTTTATAGCTTTTTGCCCATAGATAAAACATGCGGTGACAGAAACATATAGCAATGAAGTTTTAAAGCTGATTAAAATCCCCCTTTCACATTTTCCAACCATTTTTTAGGTTTATTAATTTTTAATTTTTACATTAAATGTAGTATTAAATTAATTAATTATTGTAACTAAGTTTTTGTATATAAATATTGGATTATAATTTTTAAGATTTCTTGTTTTAATGTAGGTACCTATACCTATACTTGTAGAAAATAAAGAATCTTAAACTTAACTTAAATAAATAAGCGAAGACTCAATCAAAGCTTAAATTACAGCTATACTTTAATCTTATAACATTCTGAGTTTTAACATATACGTAAAAATATAGCACTTAAAACCTTTAAAAGGTTATGAATTGAGCCTACTTCCTATGTACAATTTTTTGTTTGTTATAAAATCTTCCGAATCAGGCCCAGAGCAGACAGATTATTCCCCAAGTAGGTACTCTGTGATATGTTACGATTTAATCGAGTACCATTCAATGTTACTTACTACATTTGTCTTTTCTAAAAAAAAATTATTTAAAATTAAGGTAGGTACATTTTGGCGTAATAGATTCCATTTTTGTAAAAGCTAAAGTACTTTGTGCGCATTTTTTTACGCCTGTTAAAACATGAAATCTCACTGTCTACATAATAAAGTTCTATAATATTGTAATAGCAACAGATGTTTTGTATATATTGATAGGTTCTACCTTTTAAATTAATAAATTTTGATTTTAAATTTAACTTCGAAATTTAAAATCATGTTAGGTAGGTACCCACCTATTTATATTTGGTATTTTAAACACCAAGAGAACGACTTCAAATCTTCATAAACAGCTCATAATATAATTTCGAGTCAACTTACTAAAGTAAAAACAACCAAAACCTAAACCAATTAATAAAACCACAAACGATTCATTATTAAAAGTCTAAAACTGATTCTCAAACTTTAAATATATTCTTTCAACTTTTCATTAAAACGCTCATCTACATTGTAACTATGCACAAATACGCATACAATAACAAATTTCTTTGATCGAAGCATGAATTAAAAAAAATTTCCAACAACGTCTTCATTTCATTACGACTCAATTCTTTAACTTGAATAAAAAAAAAAAAGGTATAAACTCTTTTTAGATATCGTCCGTCGTATCATCATTTAACATTTTTATCCATTTCCATTCCCCTTTTCTTTTATACAAAATGTAAAAAAAAACAATAAAAGTAAATAAAATATACAATACAAATCCAAAAATACAATGACTAAATTGTTGCAAAATGTTGCAGTTAAAACGCATGCGTCAATAATAAATAATAATAAAAAAAATAAAAAAAAAAAACAAATTGTAAACCACATACATTGCATATGGGAAAGAAAATACATATTCCAAAATTACGAAATCATCAACTTCAGTCATTTTACAAAAATCTCTCAATTGCTCCACACATAAATTTTTACTTTAATAAAAACAACTACACTCAAATCACACAAATTTATTTTTCAATCTTTGATTGTCCATTTTAATTTTGTAAATAAGTATGAAAAGGAACTTGAAAACAAAAACAAAATGTTGCTTATCAAATTAAAAGTCGCTTTTCAAAAAACATAAACCATACACACTGATAGAAATAAAGTTGCATGACCGGTTTAGCAAATTCAATACATTCATATATTCCGTTTACAATTTTGTTTCTGTTTTTTTTTATTTTTCAAAAATTTTACACATGTTTATTATAATATCATTTTATTGCTGCTGCAACAATTAATTTTTCTAGCAACATTTATTCATAGGCACTAAAACAATCTCCATTTACATGTTGTTTTGATATATTTATGAAATGTATATGGAATGGATTATCAATTTAAATGGGATTGTTGTCAATGTGCTTGTGTTGAGAAACTACTAACCGAAAAGAGAGTCAAATATTTTTAAAGAGCATGTTTATAAAAATCCATAAAAAGCATTTTATACAAGAGAGACATCAATACATTCAGATTTATATCATCGCATTTGTTTGTATAAATCGATCGAAACACTATCATAATTTTTTTTATCGAATAAAAATGTATTCAAAAAATATATACTGAGAGATAAAAAGCGCAAAATCGTCTTTCATATCCGTTTTCAATTCAATATAAATACTGAATGCGGTTCAGGCAGGGCCTGAATTAACTAACACATTTGCAGTAATTTTTTGAAAAGATAAAATGTTGCTGATATTACAAAATTTACAAATAATATTATATGATATCTAAAATTTAAGTTTTTTATCTACACGCATATGTGTTTTTGTATAGCAACATTTAAAATCTTTCTAGAAATGAAAATTTTTATATATACCTACCAACCTATAAAACTATTTTAATTTTTTTTAACAAATCCATATATACATAAATATATATTTATATACAATGAACTTAGTTACATTACAATTTTCAATTCTATTAAATGATTGGTTATCAGAGTATAAATCATCAAAATAAGAACAAAATCTAACAACAAATACTACGAAACATTAAAAAAAGGTGTATTTTAATAGAAATATTTCTATTTTTGTTTCTATTTTGTTTTTTTTTTTCTTTATGACGGTTCATTGTGTTTGTTTTTGTATAGTTGTTTTATTTTTAGATTAGACGATGGGCGTTTCAATTAATTTCAACTTTTTTGAATGTGTGTGTTATTTATTTTATAAAAAATCTAAATATACACCACTACATAATATCAGAAGAACACAGTTAACTCTTTGACATTTTTATTAAAGTATATATATACATATATCCTATTCAAAATTTATATAAATCCGAAAAGAAAAACTGTGAGAAATAATTAAATCATAGGTGTATGTAGGTATGTCGCATTGTGAATCTCGGTTTTATTATTTTCATTTTATTAAATTTTCTTTTTTCTATTTTTTATTATTTCATTGCGGCATTTTTTTTTCTTCTCCCAGTATTTATTTACTTATATATATTTTATTAAAATAGAGAATACAAAAATATCATACATACTATATTCAGATAGATAGGTATATATGAAAATGTGTATACATTTAGTTTTGTAGATTTGAAGCGCCGCCGTGCCACTGTATCGTCGTGGTGTTGTATTTTATGAATTGTGCAAAACAAGACAAATTGGTTTTTTTTTTTGCTTTTATTATTACTTTTTTTTTTTGTTTTTCTTTTATTCTCTACATACGGTTTGATTATGTGGTGTTGTTGTTGTTGTTTTGTATCTTATTTTATTTTTTGAATGTTTGATTGAATACAAGAACGTATGTTGTTGTTGTGTATAGCATGCATATGCATATATAATATTAGACGAGGGGCGATTCAACAAAAAAACAAAAAAAAAAAGTAAAATAAAAAATAAATAAATAAATGAATAAAGGAAAATAATGAAAAAAAAAAAATATAATAAAATTTTTTTATTTTTATAACTGAAAAACTCGCTTTTAATACAAAAGTTTTCTTCATAACTTTAGTTAGTTATCTTAACGTTATGAAAACGGTTTAATCTTTTGCGATTGTGCGATTTTTTTTATTGTGTTTTTTTGTATGTTGTTTTTTTTTGTATTCTGTGTACATCTCTTTTTGAACAAAAACAACAACAAAAAAAAAAAAATTGTTTATTAAAAAAAAAAAATAAGAATAAAAAATATACTTAAATAATAAGAAAACAAAAACACAGCAGCAGTAAATAACAATCAGATTTTGTTATTTTTTTTTTTTATTTTAGTTTTTTGTTCTGTATGGTACCTACGTTTCTGTCAAATAAGACGTACCAATTTTCATTGTTGCGCTTCTGCTGACTGGCTTACTCTCAATATTATTTTACTATTTGTTATCATTCACATTATCATATTTAGGATATCAAATCAAATTGTATACATATATATATATATATATATATATATATACATATTATTATATTTATGTGCATATAAATGTTTTTTATATTATATTATATATTCTAATTTTAAATTAAAATATTTAAAGAAAATAGAAAAAAAAAACAATTTCGTGAATTTAAATTTAACAAAAAATATATTTTAGGATATTTCGTTTTTTATATTTTGTTTTCGTTTATTTATTATTGACATTTATTTATATCTCGAATATCTGATATCATTAAAATCATTCGAAAATTATACGAATTTTTGATTTTTACCGTTGTTATATAAAAAATAAAAGATATTGTAAAGTTTGTGGATTTTGTTTTTGTACTATATTATAATTATTAATGTTTAATAACAACAAAATAAATAAAAGTTTAATTAACGTTAATAAGTTTTTAAACTTAAATTAATATAAATAAATGTGTATGTAAATAAGTTGTGACAATTACTTATCTAAATGACAGATATATTTCATAAATAACAAATAATAATTTTATATTGATATAATATATAGGTGCCACTCCTACGTACATAAATAATACAATATTAGTTCTTATATGAAAATTTTGAATAACACAACTAAAATTTAAAAATAAAATAAAAAAAAAAATGTTTATGTGCAATTTTAATTTGAATGTAAATTAATAAAGTGTATTTAATTACTAAAAATTTTTGCAAAACATATTTATAATAATAAATGTGGCAGAAAAGAATTAAAATATAAAAATTTACATTTAATTTAAATATATTAAATAATATAATTTAGATAATAATAATAATATTAATAACAATTGTGAATAATTTAACTAGAAAAATACAAAAAAAAATAAGGTTTAAATAATAATAATAATTATATTTACAAAAAAAAAAAAAAATATATATAAAAATATTAAATAAAAAAAATTAATATTAGTTAATAATAAATTTTTCAATAAATAAAAACTAGTTATTTAAATAAATTAAATGATTTATATATACTTATAACTTATAAGGTAAATACATATTAAGTATAATAGTTCTAATTGGAATATGAAATTACATAATTAATTGTCTTATAAGGTATTCACCAGAATTATAATTTATTATTATTTATAATACATTAATATATGTATAAATATATAATATATAAAATTATAAATTCTTAAACATAATAAATGGTTGCTGTCATCTGTCAATTCGGCAGTTTAATAATTTAATTTATGTTTTAGTATTAACCTTTTTACTATATGCGACCGATAATTATGATGCAATTAAAAATATATTTTTATCCTTACCAAAAGAAATATCATTAGGTACCTACGAAAAATGAATATAATATGTTAAGAGCTTCGCTCAACTTACCCTGCAATGGATTTATGGATATATATATATAGATGAAGAGTTAAATTTTTAATCATACAAATTTTACTCTATAACGCTAAACAATACGTTTTTCTAAAAACCAAATTTTTAATACCTATTTATTTATTTATTTTTAACAGTGGATCGTATAGGTTAATCTGCAGGCCAACTTTATAGGTCCTTTTCCTTTTAGAAATGTTGGCCTTTTGATTTCTAATATTGTTAAAAAATTTGCATGTAATTTTTGTTTATCTTATTGTCAGTAACTTATAGGTGCCTTAAATTACATTTTCTTAATTATTGTGTGTACCTACTTACAAAACACTGAAGAAGTCTGCAAGCATTAGTAGATGAAATATATGCTTATATGCATGTTATAAGGATTTTTAGTAAAATTATAAGTAAAATATTCGATTCTATTTATAAAACAAAAAAAAAAATTTAATGTTTATCATTCCCACTCGACATTTATTCCATTAGCAAGACTGATGGTGTGAACAAACAATTTTAATATTTTAATGTTACAAAGCTATAGAATGTAATTTGTTATCACAAATTGTTAATTAAAAATATTAAAATGTATATCCCTGAATGGGTTCGATGCATTTAATTAAAACTATAAATATAAAATTCCCAATTATTATTTTTTATTAATTTGACTATTTTCAATCACTTTTTTTTTGTTTTTATTGTTTTTAATTTGATTTTATTGAATCTTTCCAAAGGAAATATAACAATTATTTTACATGAATTATATTTTAAAATGGTGCTGCAGTGAACAGAACCCTTTGTTAATTTTGCTAAATTGATTTCGCTATTTTTCTTTAGTCTTTATCTTGAAGCTATTTCGCATAGCTTGTTATTTGATTTCAAAGTATTCAATCGCAGAATAGATACATGTCCTGTAATAAAAAACACATAGTATTTGTGTAATTATAGATCGGGAGACGAAAAAACAACGAAGAAGAATCCAGCCTACACTTTTTCGAGATCTGAAATTTTTTAGATGTCTTGTTATTAAACTTGATGTTTCATTTTCGATACACTGCTTGAAAAAGTCAATCTGTTAGTTACAAATTTTGCTGGATTAGTTTTATCGTGATTTAATAATTATACTACCTATATGGCTTTGAATTAGTTTATTTAAAATATTTTTTTGTTGTTTTTATGTATTTTTTTATCTAACAAGAATGAAAAAAAAACTCCAAAATTCGGACTTTTAAAGCCATCGGCAAACATGCTTTTTGCCACATTTACAAAAAAAAAGTTAATTAGATATTTTTTAAAATAAGTAGGTACCTATAATAATAAATTTTAGTTCAATTTTTAAATTGTGTAAATTTCAATACACACCTTGGTGACCTCTATGCTGGAAAACGTAATACACTGCTGTGAAAAAAAATGGGGCAGTTGTAAATTTTTAGAAATATTTTATTTATACTCATTATATAATTATTTTAATTTGCATATCTAAGAAAACCTGAACAATTATGGGACACATTTTAATTTTCGATTAATTTTTGAGTGATTTTTGTGTTGTTAGAAAATACTGGAGCGAAAATTCGTGACGATTAAAAATTGGGTATAACTGAAAAAAATATTAATTAAAAGACATATTCTGTTATCTTATAAATTTTTATTACAAAAATTAAATTAAGAAGCAAATATATTTTAAATATTTATAAAAAAAATTAATAGTTTATAGGTTCTCCGTTAGCGGCAATTACCTACTTCTCTTCATAGAGTCGAACAAGTTTTTCAACGTGGATCTCCATGTGGTTCTAATTAAAGTTTTGAGCTCGTCTGTTGTTCCTGGGCGATTCTTTGCAACCTGTAGCTTAAGTATTATTGACCAAATATTTTTAATTGGATTTAGGTCTGGGCTATGTCTGGATTTAGGTCTGAGGCTATTCCATATTACCGTGATTTGTCTCTTTTTCATGTGATCTTGAATCTGAAAATAAAATTAAAAAGAAATTAACTGTGTTTCTACCTAAAAAAAAAAAACGTTGCCTTGTTGAAAAATACAGTACATATGAAAAGAAGGCTCCAATTAATTTTTTAAAATGTTTATATAAACATTTGCATTCAATTTTGAGGTCAAAAAGCGTAATCTTCCTATTTCTGGATAGGAGAAACATTCCCATACCGTTAAACCTTCAAATTTTGGTAGCAACATTTGCATGCATTAATTGCTTAATCGTTCTCCTATTCTTCGCCGAATCAACAGTCTGCCATCACTGTCATACCCTTTGAATTGGCTTTCCTTTGAAAATATTATCTACTTCCACATATCGTCTATCCAAGAAACGTTTTCTTTTACCCATGTAATCCTTTTGTGCCTATGTATTGGCTTCAACTCGGGTTTCTTGGACGGAGTTACTAGGACGATGTGCATTTAATCATTCGGTCAATAGTCTATATCGTACCAAATTGGATGAAATGTGGTTCCGCTTGATCTATACAGAGCAACACAATCTTTCAGCAATTTGCGTTGTTGACAAATTTACCCGTGATAACGCAATCATATTTCTCTTTAACTCGTTACTTATTTTTTCCATTATTATTCTAGTTAGTATTACACTTCACTTTATGTTCACAACCAATCCATTTTTTAAATTTTGGTCCTTCCTAATACAGGTAAATATTGGGGAGATAAATATAACTGGAGAACACAAAAGTCAATCCGTTTATAAATTTCGCAATAATTGCATTCATTAGGTGTATTCATTATAAAAAAAAGCTATGAAGAATATGTTGCCTTAGTTTCAATTTCTTCTGAGCTGTAGTTGATATTCTTTAGACATAATTTTTCTAATCCGATTTTCTTTAACCCTCTGTAGCCCAGGTAAATTTAAAGATAGACCCCTCTTCTAGAACAATTTTTTTCCTAAAATACTCCAAGGAATCACCCCTTAAAAACTTTTTGCTCTAAACCGGACCACCCTGTATACATGTATATCATAATATGTGAGTTATAAAATTGGAATAAAAAGTTAAGTATACAAAAGATAATTTTTCAAACAAAATTTTTCTAATAATGAATGCGACAATTTAAATTTAGTGAAAATAGTTAAGGTCCATTAACTTTGTATAATTTTGGTAGATTAATTTGAAAAAAGTAGTTAAAATATTATATTATACCTGTTTTTTTCTGAAATTAATTTTTCAAGACAAGAGAGTGAGTTTTTAGCCATTATAAGTTTTTACTAAAAAAAAATTAGTTAAGAAAAAGAACCATAAATGTAATGTAATTGATCTTACCAAAATCCACATATTGAAAACTGCACTTAATAACTTTGTTTTGTTGAACGTTTTGATAACTTCACCAAATATTACACGATTTATATAAAAATTGACACAATACAATTATATAAAGAACAAAAAAAAATAATACATATAAGTATAGGCGATATAGTTAAATACGGTTCAATGAGTTAAGTGATCTTATAACTGGTTTGTCATATTGCCACAGAGTTTTTCAATTTTATACTATAAATATTAAATTTTTTAAAATTTTAATTTTCATACTAAAATATTTTTGAACAAAATATTATAACAATTTTTTGTTTAAAGAAAATTACTCTTTTTGGTGTCCCTAAATATACGGTGCAACTGTGCATATAGAAGCGCCAACCATGGTGGTTAACTGGAACAATATTGAATTCATACCATAATTCTGAAATATAATTCAAATTCAATTTATTTTTGTGAACATCATTATTATTATTATAATTTTTGAAAACATCAAGAGAGGTTCATTATTTAAAATAATCAATTATACCTATATTGGTATTTAAATTCTATAATTTTATTCATTTTAAGTTTGGACAACAAAATAACCTTTTCAAGGATTAACTTCAAATATATATATAGGTAAATAATATTAAAAAATAATATGTTTGGGACGCGTGCCTAAATTTTTTAATTTATAGTACAAAAAAAATGTGAGCTGGTATATTCCAATTCCTGCTGTGAATCACTCTAAAAATTTATTTAAATTGAATTGTGAACTCCTTACGAAGGAAACTTAATTATAAAAAATCAGTAACATTTAAGAATGTTGTCCCTATATATATGTATGTATAAAGAAAATGAAATAATTTTTAACTGTTGGATATCAAAAAAAAAATAACTAAAACTATTCATATTTTACACATGCATTTCTATTTTTCAAGAATCGAATTGTTACCGATTTGTATTTATAAAATAGCCGATGATTCCATCCATCTAATATATATACAATAATTGTTGTTCATTTTCAACAACAACATTTTTATGTTATAGCCAATAAAAATGACAGCGGGCTTATTACAACTTTTTAAGAAATCAACCCTATAGCTGTTAATATATAGATCGTGCCAGAATTAATCCTTCTCAGCAAGTTGTAAACTGTAATTGATATCATTAAGGTATATTATATAGGTACCATATTAAAGTGCATGTAATTTGATACTATTTCTATATGAAATTTTTAAATTAAATCAAGTCGACTGACTATACATACTGTTTTATTATGTCGATTTTATTGTCGGTATATTTTAATAAAAATTTAAGATATTTTACTTAGTAAATGAGTAGAGTTTTTGGGATCTACTATTACTAGATTTAATCATTTATAGAAATTTAAAGTAGATCTAAATTTATTAAATTGCGATCAATTTTTAAAGTTTTCTTTAATTAAAAACTATTTACAATATTACCAAAAAGTATATGCTAAATAGTAATTTTAAGGTTTAAAATCTCATCCGAATTGCTTTATAATACTACATAAGCCGCATGGCAATAAATTTAAAATCTGATCCAAAATCTATTTCAATTGTTTATCATTGATCAAAAATCATTGGACTAATTATGGCAAATATGAACCTATTAATATATGGCTCATTATAGTTAGCAAACATGAACTCAACATTAACTGTACACTATATCAAAACATATACACAAAAGCAAAAATTATATACAATCGCTATTTTAGAATTTGGCTATTTTTTTTTTGTTTTGTGTACCTAGGTATTTGATTAATTTTGGTTTTATTTTGTAAACTGTTGACACAAACAGTATAGATAATAAGTATAAATAATTACAGTATAAATAAATAAATAAAATAAATAAATAAAAGTATCTATATAGCTGAGATTTGGCGGCACAAGTTTAAAATGTTATGTTAAAGCAGAAATATTTTGTTTTTGATTAGTGATAGGTCAAAATCTTGCTGGATATTGTGACAGTATGTCAGTATGTCCCAATTATTATATCATTCTTAGCAGGTACATATATATGTACAATGTACTTCATTTATTTATTTTATAAAGACACGAATCTTACTGCATTGAGGACTTTTTAATATTTTTTTAAATCAATTCTATATATATTTTACTATTTTTTTTATTATTAAATTATACCAAAGTCCCCCGATTTGTTACCCGGCTTCAACACAAAATGTATAAAATTTACTTCAATAAAGTTTTACTTATGAACCAAACTTTAATAAAAATGATTTCTGAAAAATATTCTAAAATTTTTACATAACAAATATTTAAGCTCATGGGCCCAATTCACCCCCATCAATAAATATTATATCAAATTGTTATATGTACGGACTAATTAATGGGAAGTCATCTCAAATTATTATTTCAATCTCAAATCATTTATTCAAAAAAAATTTAATCTTCAAATTCATCTTCCAAGATACCTTAATATCTGTATGATGCTTCAGTCTGGCCTAATTGCGCATACTATCAAAAAAAAAACGTCTGAAAATTGAAAATGAGGTTTTTGTGATTTTGAACAATTTTTATTTGTATAAATTAAATTAAATTGTAAATAAAACAACAAATTGTAATCTAAACTAAAAATAGAATAAAACAAAAATTGTAGCTGATTATTAAAATCTAAACTCTAACTTAAATATAACAAGACTCTGTTATTAAAAATTATGTATACATACAAACAAATTTTTGGAAATAAATTAATTAACGTTGGTCTAATTTAAAATCTGTAGTGGGTTTGAATTTGTGCTTCAATAACGTGAGGATGCAATACTTGTTTCTATACTTTATATTATAAATCTTGTATTGTATAGTTTTTATACTCACTCGAATTTCGTACAAGCATAATTAGAGCTCCTAATATTTTTGGTTCTGGGCTCCGGATGAGCAATAACTCAAATTCTTCTGAACTAATCAAAATTTCGGAAAACAGTAAAAAATATGTTTGTTTATTTTTAAGAGAGTGTCTGGTTACCGATAATCAGGTTTGTACCTGATTATCACCCTTAGATTTTGAAATATTCGTGATAGGTGCTGGGAGTTATATATGGTAGCTATACCTGTAGCAGTCATAGTGTTTGATTATTTTTGAAAACCTACCAAATAAAAAATTTTCAGGTCTGTAGTACCCTTGGTTTTTGAAATATTTTGCACGCATGCTATGACTTATATAGCACATACCAAACCCAGTCTTAATTTCGAAAAATGGCAAAATACATGTTTGTTCATTTTTGATAAAGTTTCTAAGTATATACAAGTGTTCAGATCCGTTACTTGTTTAGTGTTTGGAATATTCCTAAATGGGTGTTAAAAGTTAAGTTGTACGGCAGCTATACCCGAACCTATCAGACATAGTATTATAAAATATACGTTAATACGTTACTAAGTACTAGGATGTATAGCGAACAAACAACTAAACAAACTTTCCCTTTTAATATCATATAGATCAATTTTTTTATTTAGCCTGAGTTACTGAGTAAACAAGTAAGAAAAACTGAATTTGAAACATTTCCGACGGCAAAATTATCAAAACTTATATTGATTCATTTGTATATACTTTTTTCATTGTAAAAACTGTGGCAATAATAACCGCTTAAGTCGAAATATAAAATTTTTCAGTATGTACCTATGACCATTTTCAAATTATTTTTTGAAAATATTGGAAAGTCGTAAAAGGTCCCTAATATTAATTTTTATTGAACTTAAAGTTTTAAATATATTTGGTTAAATAATATTCCCAAATCGTAGTTAACAATTAGAAAAAAAAACAAAATCAAATTATAATGCGCTTATTTAATTTTTAGGTAAGATAAAATCACAAAATAAATTTGGATACAATCGCTTAAGTCAATTTTAGAAAAGTGAAAGCAGGACAATTGCAGAACAAAATTTAATATAACAGCTAAACTTAACAAAAGCTGTAGTTTCTAAACAATATTCGGCATGTAAATATAACAATTGATTATATTATAACAGCTTAAGTTGATGTAAGTCATTATATCAAGTGCAATATACAGTCTACAACTGCTTTAGGTGAACAAATTAATTATTTTTTTTTGCACGTAGAATTCGATAGTAACGATATCTAGTTTTCTGCTTATGCGGGGTTAATGCTTGCTTTATAATGCTTAATTGCTTATGGGGCTATACACTATTGGCAAAGAAATTATTTTTTTTAGATTTGAAGGAAACATTTTTTTATTTACATTCAGGAAATTCTTTATTTCAATCATTTAATAAATATCATTTTAAAGTTAATAGAATAAATATTTTTCAATACCCCAAAATTATAAATTTACTTTTTAAAACAAATTTTGTTTAATTGCTTCGAGATATTCTATTGTGCGTAAGATCTATTTTTGATACTAGAACCATATTATATGCACTCATACTGTATGAAGATTCATCGCGTCAGTGATTAAAAATTGACTCGCGTCCATGTCTATATAAATTTGTTTTTCTGAGATTTGTGAAAAATTTCGTTATGTCTTCCAGAAATACAAATTTATTTAGACGTGGGCGCGGGTAAATATTTCATGACTGATGACGCGATAGTCTTCAATAATATGAGTGATAATTACAGTTTATTAAAGCATTAATGCACAATATTACTCATGCAACTCAAGCTTTGTGGATTTTTCAAAATATTATGTGTCAATGTTATTTAGCCGCTGTATGTAACATAATATGTGTTATCTTGAGTCAATATTCTCAGACATCAAATTCACTGAAATTATAATATTTTCTTATTCTTATACCTATATACCTATAATTGTATTGTTATTTTCAAAAATTTATATATTATGTATATATTTATAGTATATAATTATTGTATATAAATTACTGTTCTGAGTGAACTTAAACCTAGTTCACTCTGTACCTTAAACTTTTTTTTATTTGTTCAATTTATCCAATCTAATACTCTATGGTCCATTTTTTTAAATTTTGTTTTCGTTCCGAGGATTAATACGTACATCTAACTTATCTGTCATAAGTTCGATACAAAAAATGATATAAGTTCGACATTTTCTGTCGATTTTATGCAATTTTTAATTTTAATAATATTTTCGAACTTATGATAATAATGACAGTTCGAACAAAATTATTAAAAGTGACATAAGTTCGATTTAATTCAAATTTCGAAATTATATCGTTTTTAATTTTAATGTTTTTTTTTTAACTTATGTACTGATATGATTATGTACTGATATGTGAATATAATTAAATGTTCGATATAATTAAAATGGAAATAAAATAACAAATCAAAATAATTTTGGCTAAATTAATAATGAAATTTTTTGATATGTAGATAAAACCTTTGTATAATGATACCGAAAAGCTGGATTTAGCAGCTTTAAATTGTGCATTTGGATTATTTTGAACAGATATATTATTATATACCTAGGTACTTAGTATTTTTGTATTTATATGTGTTTTACATTAAAGTAAGGATAATGTCAAACTTATGCCATTTTATGTATCGCACTTATGTTGCTTGAATTTATGACAGAGAGCCATATCTATTTGCTGAATTATGTATTAGAGACAATTATGAAGTTTTTGTATAATAGATGATTTTTGATAGATTAGATTGTAAGTATGAAAACAATATATTTCATTGTGGTATAGGGTTGACTGTGCAAAAATGAGTAAGCCCAGATCTGGATTAAAAAAAGAATATTGAAACAAAACCGTACATGATGTTTTTTAAAAAACCGAACAAATCAGGATAGAATAAAATTATTTCGGTCATGATCATATCTCGTAATTGTGGACCAAAATCAATGTGAAAATGAAATAAAATGATTAATCCTGTTTGCCTTAAACATTTGTAAATGGAAATTATGCTACAAAAAATAAATAAAAGAACATGGTTTAGGACCTTACCTCGTTCTAAAGTATGTAACTTAAATTATTTTTTGTATATGATATTTGGTTTCCAGAGTGATCATGGTTTCAATCAATTCACTTAACAAGTATTGCAAATATATTGAACCAAGTATATATATATATATATATATATATATATATATATATATATATATATATATATATATATATATATATATATAGTTAAACGAAATTCAGATCAGTTTCTATCTTATTGTATATGCACTATTACTATCATAGACCGTTTGATTCAGTGATATAGAATTTAAATCATATTATATTACTAAAAGTTAAAACATTTTATAAACTTATTTTCATTTAATTTTTAATTTTTTAAGATTTTATTAAAAGGAGAGAAAAATATTTTTTTCAATTATTTTAACAATAGCAAAAAACAAAACAACAAAAAAAAATGGAAAAATTTGCCTACACAAAATTAGTGTATCTTAAGAAATCAAGAATAAGCTATAACTATAGTTCAACTATAATCGTGTCAAATAGTTGAAGTGTAGGCAATTTGTGTATCATAGATGTATAGAATTGTCGTCAAACAAATATGCTTATATAAAACGCCCTTTTAATGAATATATGTATTTATATGTATATTTAATGTATACAGTTGGAAATACAATAATAGCAAAACATGTATTGATACAAGTTTCCTTTCTTGCTATACAGATAAATCAAGCTGATATGATTTTAAAATTAAGTTCGATATGAGATAGATCAACTACAAACACTATTAACTATGAAAATATGTTTCTGGTTCTTTGATGATTTGATTTTTGGAAACATGTATCAATTCACTACAAAAAGAATTATACTTTAAGTAAACTTACAGAAAATGTTTATTTTGATAGATATAGCATGTATCTCCGTCTATACTTAACGCCTACGTAAATTGTCAAACTTATCATATATTGAATGCTCGCACTATAATACCTGTACTTCCGTGTTGCCAGATAAGTTCATAATATCGTAGCCCAAAATGACAAATTTTTTAGCTCAATGGAGCCCAAACAAAGGTAGTCTAAATACCAGCCCAAAAATTAAATTTAATTTAAAGGAATGCCTCTTTTTTGGAATCATAAAATAATTACAACTTTTCTTTGACATATACTTTTACATTATTCGAATTATTTTATTGTCTATAATATACATAAAATTCTTAGGATCATTTCATTTTAAAACAAAAACATAAAACGAAAACAAATAACATCAAATAAAATCAAATAACAAAAGTTAAAAAAAGTTCAAAATTTAGTTATTTACGTGGACTATTATAGCTATTATATTTTATTTTCATAAATAATGTTTGTGAAGCGATTTAACATATGATGATGTAAAAACATTACAACTTATCTCCATATATGTTGTTATGAATGAATACGAAATTGCAAGATTGCATCTATAGGTTGAAGCTTATTTTTCTGAGCTTTGTTTTTACACAATTTAATATGGAAAACACTCTATATTAGACTACTAGACAGCATTGCTTGAGGGAAAAAACAATCCCGATAGAGCATACATATACTTAATTCTTTAAAAACGGTTTCATTTGCAGCATTTGTAATTTAACAATAATTTAAAATTTGATATAAGATTTTTTTCCTTGAATCAATTCATCACAAATGAATAAAGTTAAATCAAATATTTGAAAATATAACACAAAAAAGTAGAAAATTCGGAAAGGAGTCCATATTGGACGTTGGGACTCTTTTGTGAATTTTTAACCAGCAGAAATTTCTGAAGAATAGTCAAATCTGCGATAAAGAGCTCAATCTGGCAACACTGCTGTACATACTGTTTTTTTATTATTTGTACAAACCATTAGGCCTAATGTATATATATACATGGGATATGATATTTTTGCTACACTTTTTGTAGTACATAATATATATGAATATGATAAGCTGACCTAACAACGTTTAATTCTACAGGTAAATCTTAAATATTACAAATCTTTATATATAACAAAGCTGTGTATGCATAGGTAGTATTAGACAATACACCGATCCACTTACACTAGTGAGGTCTATTGTGATCAAAAATTTGTATGTAACAAATCTGAAAAAAAAAAACATAAATAAGATTTGAAAATACGTACTGCTAATCGTAATTTCTTCAAAATTTCTTCCTCACATATAATTTAACCAAAAATAATTTCCAAATATAAATTTTTCATCCTTCTTTTGTATTTTTTTTAACTCAAAAACAATATTTTGTAATTAACAAAAACAAAAATAAGGAAAAAAAAAAATAACAAAAAAACTATAATAGAAAAAGTCAAATATTTTACATCAAAAGTTCATCGCTGTCACAGAGACATAAAAAGACATTCGTTTTTTTATTTTTGAAATCGTGCTGTTAATTTGACAGATTATAGAAAAATTATGAATACGAATTGTTGTCCTTTTTCATATTTTTATTCTATTCATAATCCGAAAAAAAAATAAAAAAAAAAAACAATAAATAAATTAAATCCATAATCTTTTGTACAAAATATGTAAAGTGAAAACAATCAAATTTTTTAATTTTTTTTTTTTTGTTATCCTTCAAGTACCAAAGAAGGCGCATTTAAACTGCAAAATACTTTAATCCCTAATTTGACATTTTTTAATAATTTATTATATTTATTGTTTCGTGTATTGTTTTCGAAATATTTCGTATTGTTATATTGAATGCATGCAATCGTTCGTAATGCAATGTAAAAAAAACAAAAACAAAAATCAAAGAAAGAGACAGAGACAGAGCAAAGCACAACATTTTTTTTCAAGTATTTTTTTTTTCCTCTATCGGTTCGGTACCTCTTCATTTCTGATTCTCTCCATACATTTCTCACTCATCATAACCTTTTATTTGATTTTTTTTTGATGGGTTGTCGGCAAAAATCAAAATTTCTGACACTTAAGTTGAAAATAATAATAATAAAAAAAAAGAATAATTTTTTAATAAAATTACCGTTGTCAATCAAAAACTAAACGGTAAAAAGAAAAATATCAATTCTAAGATTTAGAAAAATAAAAAACTAATCGAAAAAAAAAATATAAATAATCGAACTCATATAGACGTCGTTTAAAAAAATGATTTGGTGAGAAGATGAATATAAAAAAAAAAGAAAAAAAAAATATTATCATGACATCTGACGTTTCTCTCTTTTGGAGCTTGATTTGTTTTTGTTTTTTTTTTTAGTTTTCTACAGTAAATGTCAATAAGTTTTCTATACCGATTTCAAACAAAGTTTAATTTATTTTTATTTTATTGTGGTTACATAAAATACTAACAATCGGTCGTTTCAAAAACAACATAAGTTAGGAATTGCTGAAAACTGTATTATAATAAATATGTTGATTTGTGCCCAAGTAAAGTAATATCAACATATACATGAACAATGACCCACACTAATATCTGTCAACAGTTTTATATTCTTTTCTGAACTCAAAGCACATATGAACGAATTAGTAAGAACAAGCTAAGTGTTTTAATACATTCATACATTAGTAAGAAACAAATAAGTATATCGCTACTGTGTGTAGCTGAACTCTGAAATACATTTTTATTGCCTTATTCTTGCACTCCCAAATTTTCGAATTCATTGTGATTTATTTTCATAAATTTAATTGGTCCATAATTTTGGTTTTTCTACCGACTGTGTCGTTTCTGTCATTTTATTTCTCCCGTACGAAATTTGTGGAGCATAATTTTAAAGAAAAACGAAATTATGTAACGAAGAAGAAAGTTATTGTAATTAAAAGGTTTTTATTATAATTTTATGCATGTCCTATATATTTAAACTTAAAACCATTTCTGAATATTTAGAGTTGGCATTAAAAATATTTTAAAAAGCCAATGTGCGTGTCATTGAGACACCCTTCCATTGCTATCACTAATTATTTGAACTGCGCAAATGATTTTTGGGTCGGCAATAGCAAAAGATCAGATAAATGACATTAAAATTAGTATTATTGTTTCGTGATGTTTTTTGCTTCAGTGGCAAACTAAATAAACCTTCAGACGGGCATTGTAATTTTCGGATGACATTTAAAAATATTTTATTAACAAAATTTCTTATTTTTACTCTTATTATTTATGTATTTTATTCACATGTGTATTTATACACCTATGCTGGTTCTGAAAAGATTAATAATAATAAGTCAAGTTTTTATTTTGTTTTCTGTTTTTCTTTCCAAAAATTGTGAACCGTGTTAAATTTAAAATCGGATTATTTAAAAATTTTCAAAGTTATTGTTTGAAAAATTAAGTAAATTTTTTTTACATTAATAGTTTTGAATTTTTTTTATATAATATCTATATATATATATATATAATATTTTAAAATTTATTTTAAGAAAACTGAATAGAATAACCAAAGACTTAGAAATTCAATAAGTTGTAATAATAATAATAATATTAGAACCAAAAGGAAGTATAAAACATCATAATTAAATATTTTTATTACGATTTTTATTGAAAAAAAAAACACACAAAAGAGAAATTTGCAATAAACATTAATCCAACAACAAAATTTCTATTAACAATAAGTTAAAAAAAAAACATTTTTTTTTATTTTAACGAAAATAAAATTGAAATAAAAATGTGCGATAAATTTAAGTGCAGTTTTACATTAAAAAAGAAATTAATTTTAATGAATTATTATATGAAATTGTAATTAAATTAAACAATTAAAAAAAAACAAAAAAGTTAAATAAACAAATTAAATAAAATAATTGAAATTATTGAATTTTTACAAATTTCGTTAAAATATAAAATAATTGATTAAAACTTAAAAAAAAAAAAAAATAAGATTAAAAAAAAAACGAAACAATTAAAAAAAAAGTTGAAAATTAATAGCAAATATTAGTGAAGAGATTCTATTAAAAATGTTGACAGATATGACACCGACGGCTGGTCAATTATATGGATCACAAATACCAGCAATGGGAATGAATATAACAAATATTGCATCGCATATACAAAAACCATCTCATATACAAGTTAATCCGGTAAGTTTTTTTTTTTTTTTTTTTTTTTATTGCAGTTTTATACTTGCATGATTAGATTTTAGATCCATAGACTATTAGAAGATATTTTTGAATAAAAATTTTATTTTTATATTCATGTATATTTATTTACCTAATTATATATTATATACATTACATACCTATATCCTAATGAATACATACATTATTGATAAGTGAAATTGTATAACACAATAGATAATAGTCATATTTGTGTAACAAATTTATTTATTTATCCATGATCTCATAAGAGCTATTAGAGTTCGGTGTTGAGTATTTAATACAATTTATTATAAGTTTATATCCTACATCTAAAAAAATTAAAGTAAAAATTCAAAAAAATGTTGAGATGGTATCAACATATTAGCTTACTCTAAATATTTTGACTGGGAGTGTCATGTTATCTATTTGAGCTATTTTTTTTTTTTTTCAATTGTTTTTATATATCTAAGACTTAAGTTAAAAAACCTTTATATTTTGGTATCGTTGGGTTTTAGAATGACATTTGATTGGTTCATTAAATTAAACGGTATATATGGTGGATCTTTTATACAATTGTCTTGATTTACCGTTTACGAATTATTTTTCATTATAACATGTCATAGCATATACGTCATGGAAAATTTTATTCCTAAATATCATTAAATATATTAATATATGCAATATTTATATGAAACATAATCAATTAAAGTTAATCTTACTCCATTTTGTTATTCTTCAATATCGATTGTCTGTTACAATTGTGTAAATATATCTATTTCAAAATCATTTAATTGGATCTACTACATCACTAAAAGCCTTTTAAAAATAATATGATTACTTGGACTATACCAGATTTAAATAACAATTTGATAGAAAAATTATGTTGATTTATATATGGTGTTAATTACAAGGGACTTAGGTAGAAATGACCATTCCAGTTGCTTCTGGAAAACCAATTGCAACTTAATTGTGCATTTTTGATACCACAACTCAAGTGATTTATTTGTTGTTGTTGGTTGTTAATCATTCTCTCATTATCAGTCTGCCAAGGAACTCATTATCAGTCTGCCAATTTTTGTGATTGAGATTATTCTAATAAACTATTCAACGATGAATTGGTTCTAGTAATACTAATTATAGTTGAATTTTATTAAGATCGGATTTAATTTATTAATATTTTTTTTCTATTGTAAAATATCGATATAACTGTTTTAGTCTATAATATAACTATAGCAATATACCTATCAATAGAAATAAAAAAATTAAAACACAATATTTTAATCTTCATTCGGTAGGTTGATTATATTCAGAAGTAAAATATAATAAGTTATAGAATAAATTAAAACTCAAATTTAAAACTGTCCAAGTAACCAAACACAACAATATCTACTGATGAATTCAAATTGTGGGTACTATGAACACAGCATGTATTAAATTTATATCAATTTAAGTAAGACATTTAAAAAATACAATGTTGATATATAATTTACGAAATCAATAAAGCGCGAGAATATAACAAAATATATGTATATAAATCAAACATGTGAAGATTTCGAGTGCCGGCCTATGTTTATTGTAAAGAAAAAAAAATATGTCACACAATTTTTAGTTTTGTTTAAATGTCCTATCGGTATTCATATATATTTTAATTGACCTATTCGGTATTCTTCTGGGTACAATTTGTACTATCTTCTGTTACTATCATGGCAAGTAATATTGCTCGTCCTTACCATCATGGCATTAAAATAAAATATCAAGATATTATTTGTTGCAATTTTCTCTTTTGAATTTCGAAATTAAGTGATTGAGTATGTTTCTAGTTGAAATTGGACAAATCGGTTTCTGAAGTATAGATAGGTACTTAGTTTCAATTTTAAAATTTAATTAGTAAATTACAAGCTAAATTTGATTTTAAATTGAACAAAAACAAAAAAAAAAATCAGATCGATTTAATTAAATTTTAATATCGATTACCTTAAAATCTTTCAAACAATAAAAATTAATTGAAAAAATCCATTAAAAATAATCGAATTATAAATTTTAATTATACATAATTCGAATTGTATATCATAACTTAATTCAAAAAAGCTTAAGAGTATACAGGTTGTTGAAGTGTTAGTGTTAATCTAGAATATAATTTAATTTTTAAAATGTGGAAATTCAATAGGTAACTGTCTACATATCTAGAAAACTATATATATATTACATACATATATATATATATTTATATAATTCCAAGTCTATATGGGATGAAAACCCTAATTGCTTTTACACATAGATTTGGCTATAATTTAAAGTTAATTTCATTTTTAGCAAATTAATTAAGTTATAGTCAGTCATCTTAGTTATATTTTTATTATTTATAGTTTTACTTATTTTTATTGTTGTTCCAAAGACTTCTTTATTTGGTTTTAAATACAATCGATTTAATTAATTCGTGTTTCACGACCGAAGCGCTTAAGTGGAAGTAATACAGATTTAATTTCGACTGAGCACGTGTCCATGCCTATGAGATATCTATAAAAAATAGAGAGAGCTCCAACTATACGACAATGACCAAGAAGAACAGAAATATTTGGGTCATTGATAAGTCCATTTTTGGACTTTATCCATATGATTCAATGCATTACCTTACTAGTAACACCTATAGTACTTGTAAGAATTATATTCCACCGTCTCACTTATATGAGAATTATACTCCATTTTGAATCGTATGAAAGCTTTATAGATTTTCAAGTGGTCATATGGAAAGAGAAGTATAGGTCTTATAGCGACTTAAAAAATCTAAGCATTAGGCAGCGTTTTTGTAACATCAAATATATGATCATTTCAGACCACTTTCCGATTTTAGTGCTTAGATAATATATGTTTAAGCTTTCAAACAGCTGAAGTTTGTCTTCCTGAAAGGAAAGATCAGGATCAAAACTGGAAATTGTCCTGGAGATAGTACAGACCTGAGCTTTTTTTTTAAGTACTAAATTCAACTCCCTTTTTTAAACCCCGCAATTAGCTATTGCGATCAAATCATGGATGGAGGAACTGGCTATAATGTCTGTTTTTGGTTGATACAGTGATAGACTTATCTTCAGATTTATTATGAAAATTGTAGGATATTATTAAGGTGCTGTAGGATGCCACTAGAGTGAAGGGAATATCGTAGGGGTGAGAGAATGGCTCTTGGGGAAAACCTAGAGCTTTTATTTGGAATTGATCGGATCTACACAAAAAAAATCGAAAGAAAATCCATTTCAATCCATTTGAGAGTGAAACCAAAATCTACGGCTTAAAATTTTGCTAATAATTTCATACTCAATCGAAAGCTTCAGAGAATATCCAGAGCCACAATATTTGCTTCATCCGAATTGTGCAAAAAAAACAGACATTTGTAGCTTCTGCTGATTAAAGTATGTTGTTAAATCACCGGTTAACACCGGTGGGGTCTAAGTCCATAAATCTCAATATTGTTGATATCAAAAATATTAGAACTATGTAGTTATTGGTCCAAAAGGCTCTGCAAAGTAGTTTGTTGTTGATCTTTCAACTAGTTTCAATAAAAATACAATTATAGTTTGAAACAATTTGAATGAGTTGGAAAATATAGAAAACATCCAATGTTTTGAAAACAAAGTTTCTTCTGCTGATGGTAAGCTAAAATGTTGCTTAAGACTTCAAATCAAATTTGAAGATTTCCAATCTGGTTGAACGAATTCGAAAAAATTAACAAAAGTTATACTGTATTATAGCTGGAAAAACTTTAAAAAATAACGGATGGTTCCAGTTTATTATTTTTGTTTTCCTGTTACTCCTCGTGGGAGCATAGGACATCAACTCCTTCTCCACTGTTCTCTGTTTTGTGCAGTGATCTTTATTTCATCCAAAGTCCGTTCATAACAAGCTATATAATTCAGCTGTTATGGTTCGACCCCATATGTTTTTGTGTCTTCCTCTTCTTCTACTGCCTTGGGCATTTTCTTTCCAGGGCCATTTCAGTTATACTTTTTGATACCTATGATTTCCTATGATTTCCATTCTCTATACGCATAATTTGGTTCACTGCTAGTTTTCACCTGTTACCTGCCATAAGTCCCTATTACTGATGGTGTTGGGCCAAAATATTCAACTTTAAGATATTTTTAAATTTTTAAACTTTCAAATTAGCCACCACATAGAAATTTACAAAAACAAAAATGTCTTTTATTTATTACATAAACCATACAAATTTTTATTTCAAACTAAATGTACACGAGTATATTACATACCATACTTAATAAATATAAAATTTACTTTCACTAAATTTTATTCTATTCGAAAATTGAATTCCCAAAAGTAAATTTGGAAATAAACAAAATTTTTAAATCAAAAATAAAAAAAAATATATTTGGTTAAAGATACATGACTATATGAGTACAAAACAAAAATAAAGAGAGAAAGACACATAAGATATAGAGTAGAGCATGAGAATATTATTTACTTCTTCAAATCATTTTATTTGGGATTAAGAAAAAAAATATAGTAACGCCTATTTGTGATTTTCAAAAAAAAAAACATAAAAGCAACATAATTTGAAAATAAAACAAAAGTAATCAAAAAATCAACTTCAAAACTTTCATTTTCCCTTCAATATTAAACAGAGAAACTAAATATTTTGGCCTTAGAGATAACTATTCCAAAATGCCATGCGAACACAATGTATTATATATGAACACCAAAGTACATCACCCACAAATCCAATTCATTTCAAATATAGTAAATATAACTAAAGGGGTGGTGGGTATTAAAATCTCAATTCAACAGACACAAATTTTTTCGAAAGTTTTTTTTTTTTTTTTTTTTTGTCGTAATCCAATATTAGAAAGTAAAATCTTCAGAAAATAAAAAACGATTACATCCTTTCTTGATTTATTGTCGAACGAACAACAAAAAAACTCAAAATGAAAATCTCAGCACTATTTGAGTACATATAGAGTAAAATCTAATAAATTTTAATATGAAGCATCATATTGGATGAGTGTCTTGCAAAGAAATTACAACAAACCACTTCAAAATCTATCCATATACACATATTCAGTTTTCAAGGATAATATTCATAAAATGTGTTCATTATGTGATGTGATATTTAAAAGATTTTCGATCCAACTTTTTAACCACATTAAAATCCTTGTAGTACACACACTATGTATGTATCTATATATATTCAACTTATATAAATATATATATATATATTAATGGTATAAGTACTTTAAGTTGATGTGTTGTTGAAATTTATTTTAGTTGATTATTTGCTATTGAAATTGTAATGGTCATATTGGTAGGTTTATATTATATATATATATATATGTACATTATATATATATTTTAGTTAAGTGAAAAGAAGAAATCTTAATAATACAAACCAAAAATCATATACAACCAGTTCTGTGAAGTCCTTGAAATACAATATAATATCCACTAAAATAATGTTATTGTATTTGAATGCGTAACTAAAAGTTTGAATAGTGTGTGTTACTGGCAGAAGCCGTTCGTAGGCTAATCTATATTTGTACTGTTTTGAATTTTTTTTAAGGTGCATTATAATTGTAGTATATTTTATTTATATATGCAACAGTGGATTTGCAAATAAATCTGTAGACCAACTTACAGGTATTTTTCCTTTTAGGAATGTGGACCTTTATATAGTATACCAATATTTAGTATTATATTTTTGTATATTGTGTATTATATTATTTTTATTGGCTTTAATTGTTATGTGTTTATTTGTTTATTTAATTGTTCCGTTCAAACAAAAAATTTTATTTTTGTTTTAAATACAAAATAAAAAATCCAATCTACACAAATTATATTAATTTTTAACTTAAAATTTATTTAAATACGTGAAATAAATTGCACTCATTTTTTAATTACTACCGATTATACGCAATTTAAGTTTTTGAGCCTTTTTAAGTTTGAAGTCAATAAAATGTATGTCTTTATTACCCATTACCAACATTCTTTGAGTTCATTACCGTAATTGGTCCTATCGAAACTTAATGTCAATAAATGTACATTATGTTAGGCAATTATTTATATTAATGTTAATATTATTCCGAATCTGCGAGGAAGTAATGTTACCCTTAATAATTTCAGTAAGGAAAATAGCATCAGTCACTTTTCGTCTCAATTTCAAAGTTTTGAATTGAATTAAGTTCAGTGTCTGTTTATTGTGAGGTAAAATTAAAGGATTTGACCATTGAAAGCTACTAAATGCAAATCTTAAAAAAATATGTTTACCCTGCTTCAATTCTATTGATATGAACATTATAAAAAGGTGTCCAAACTTAATTGGCATATAAATCAATATTTTATTTGGTACTGACAAACGTGAGTTTCTTCTTATAAGCAACTACAATTTATGATATTTCATATTTAATTCTTCTTTGTCAATTTTTACATGAGCTTTCCACTTAAGCTTAGCGTCAAGTATATAACATATAGAACACTGCCTTGTGGGCATACTCTTATTTTTTTCAATTCCGAATACTCATCTTCTTTGCTTAAAGCGAAATAACCTATTTGAGATGTAGGATTCTAATAGTTGTACCATCAGTTGTTTAGGTAAAAGCTTGTTTAATTTTTTTATGAGGCCCAGTACACACATCATGATCATGTCACACCTTGTCAAAGGCCTAAGACACATCGAGGAAGATGGCTGAGCATACTTGACCACCTAATAGCGTTTTTTCTATGATTTTTGTTTGTGATATGGTGTACCTGATCTTTTGTTGAATGTTTTGCTCTAAAACCAAATTGATAATTTGGTATTAAATTTTGGTTTCTATTATTGGTTTTAATCTCTTAAGGAGAAGCTTTTATGTCAAAGTGTCAAAAGCTTTATTATAATTAGTATATAACCCACATCTTTTTGAAAACACACTTTCATATTTTTTGTTAAAATTGAAACTAACTGTACAAGATTAGTGACTGCGTATTTTTAATCCATCTATCCATGTTGGTTGTGGACTAAAAAACATTTATACAGGGATAAGAAATGGAATCATACAATCATATACCTTAAAAAATTTAGCAATAACGGATAATATGTAGAATAGAGGCTTTGCGTAAACCATTTTGTAAGTTAGAAATTATCACCAGAAGACTGTTCAGTGAAACTTGGTTCGATTTTTTAATTTTATTATATATTTTATCTTATTATTGGCTTAAGGTAGAAACAGAAGTTTTTAGTTTTTTTTATTACAAATTAAAAAATATTTTGGTGGAATTGTTGTGTGAATTGTTTGGTGGAATTGTTGAGAGCACATTAAAAATTATTAATTAATTTTAAGGTAATTTTCAAAATAAAAATTTATTACGGTTCATATTTCAACCTATGTTTCACGGAAGATGTTATAAAACCATGTTGATGTTCAAAGTTTTGTGTGGATGTACAAAATACAAAGTGGTATAGAGATGTACAAATAATGGAATACAATTTTTCATTAAATGAGTATAGTGGGGTAGTTTGTGTCATTTACAAACTTTTATAAATGATGGTTTGGTTTAGCCGCAGAAGAGATGATTTGGAAGAGCCGCAGATGATGCTAAGATTTTATTTCTACCCTATGCCCCACGGATAGGGTTACAGGACAGTGGAAAAAAATATTGGGTCATTTACAAAAAAATCCTTATCAATGCAGCAAAATAATTTGCAAAAAGATCACAAAAATAATTAATTCGGATTATGTTTATATTTTGACCATAAATAATAGAATAGCTAAGTGTATAAGATCCACTGCTACCGGTAACATATACCCTTAACTATGTTTTGAAATATACTTATATAATAGTAGTTAACCATAACATTTTTATTTTCACTACGGATATCCGATTTCACTTCGGTCTAGAATTGATGATAGAATTGTATTATTTAATCCTTATATATGTAACCATATACACTTATACTTAGTACAAATTTTTTTTTCAATTTATAAAAGTAAAAGGGGAGAAATAGAAAAACCAAAAAAATATAAATTTTTTTTTTGAAAATATCTGCTATTGTTAAAATACAGAATGGTTTTCAAATGAAATTTTATTGATTTGACTTTTTGACCCTTGATTTTGGTCCAGAGAATTTTGATAATGATATTGATTATGATGCAGATGATAATAATAATAGTTAAAATATATATAACTATATGATAGTAATAAAATGTGAATTTTTTTGTTGATACTTTTTAATAGTGTGCGATGAACACTATATAATAAACCTGATATAATATTACTATTATACTACTGTTACTGTTATCATATCACTATATGTACTGAATATGAAAAGTATAGTTATTGATAATAAAAATATAATGTAGCTGAGATTGTAGACTATCAGTTATTCATAAGGATGTTTGCAGGACTATGATTTTTATTTTTATAACTGTATTTTTGTTTTGTTGATATTACAGAAATAATGTATAATACAATAATAGAAGAAAATTGAACGCACATTTCTTTATATATTTTTTAATATGTTACTTTGTTATCTCGTTTATAAGTGGATGCGTTAAGGAAAATGAAAGGATATATAAAAGCTATATAATAAATTTGAAGTGGATCTGAATGTGTTTGATGGTCATTTTATTTATTCACACACTCATTCATACATATAATATAAATTTCGTTATATGAGATTATTTTAGTTGATGATGTATGGAAGTTACTGTCATGAATTTGTAGTGAATACAAAAAAATTGTATCTCTTTCAACATAATTAGTCTTAAGATTCTAATATATGCGATTAAGTATTTAATTTCAGTTTTGGGTTTTAATATTTATTATTAATTGAGAAGGTTATTAAATACATCAATGAATTTATAGATATTTGAATATAATTAATATTATACAGAGATGTGGAGTGTTGAAATCTAAGTTGATTTTTATACTTGTGATATTACTGTCAGATATTGTTTAGATCAATTAAATGAGATGTCTATTGTAGACGAAAGCTTGCTTCATGTTGCTAAGCAATGACATCATCATCCAGTGGGTTAGTAACCATTTAACGGTATATTCAACTTTAATAAAGATAAAAGATAAAATAGATAATAAATTAGCTTTTCTTATAGTGGAATGATAAAAATATAATTCAAATACAAAAAAAGAAAGTAGAAAAAGAATAAATATCAGTTATTAAACAACTATTTTTATCGATTATATAGCTTTATTTTTACATTTCTTTTACTAAGGTTATAGTATTAAAATTAAGCTGCTCTCCAGTTAGATTCGCATAATATTCTAGACATAGGATCAAATTTGCGAGGAATCATTCGTTGCTATATAATAAAGAAAAGCGGTACGAAGTGGCTTTCCTTAGTTACGCCAGATGATAGGCAACAAAATGATTATAAATTGAGGAACGGAAACAGACCTGATATTAGCAATATCAGGTAAATATAACCCAGAAAAATCTATTGATTCAGAAAAACCTATTGCTTTATGTTTAATTAGTATTAAATCATGACAAATTTTGTCAAACATCTTACTTATATCTGTAAAAAGGACGTCAATTTGTTGCCCAGATTCCATAGCATTGATAATTTCTGAAACGAATTCTATTAAATTAGAAGAATAGAATAGAATAATTCTGTATTTTTTTAAAAAGCCATAAGTAATAAGCTGTCTTAAAAAAATAGACTTAAAATAGACCATTCAAACTCCTCATTATAGACTACTTAGACCATTGCGCATCTGGATCAGCGACCGGTCAGATGTTACTCTGTCAATCCCAAGCAAGCAGACCATCCCTCATTATTTATACGAGATTCTTTTCAATTTTATAATAAAAATATTTTTTTGATCTCTTTAGGAGCTGATGTGCAAGTTCACACAAGCAAAATACATAACACTATATTAAAAACAAAAAATAAAATATATTTTTGTCACCTTTAACAGGAAGTAATTATTTAACAAGATCATTTTAATTTGAACCATCTGGACTTATTAAAAATATAATATTTTAAAAGCAACAAACATTTTAGTTCATGTTATGCAATATTCCATGACTTAATCTTTTACCACCAAATTTAATATTATGGTGTACATTAATAAACTAATTACCACTGCTATTCATATAATATACTAGTAAATATATATAGTTATATAATTATAACTCACTAACTATAAATAATACGACTTGGAAATAGAAATTGTATAATTATTTTCATATTAAGACCTATTTTGAATTGAGTTGAGTCAATGAATTTTGGATAAATAAAAAAAAATGTAGTGAATATCATCACCTCATTATAAATGCAATTTCACCATTTATTTTTTTTTTTTTTTGTATAATTATCATAATTAATTTTCTTCATTAAATTAATAGACAAAATTGCATTTATTTATTTTTTTTTTTTTTTGTAACTTAATTTTCAACACATTATTATTATACGCAATACAAACATTTGAAATTTTGTTTCAAAAAAATTAAAGATCCTTATTCTTACAAGTGATAAAAAAAAAAAAAAAAAAAAAATGGATTCTTAAAAGAATAATTAACCAATTTCATAAATTCCAGAAGTAGATAATATAAGAAGTTTAAATTCATTTAAATAATTATTTTTGAAATACAATCGGTTTCAAAAGTATTATACAGGGTGATAACAAAAAATAAAAATATGCCTTCAATGTAAATTTTTAAAGATTTTTTTTTTTATTTTTTATATTTGTAATCGGTCCTAATTAAGAGAATAAACAAATAGATTTGAGTATAAAATTGTAGGAAATTCGGGTGGAGCATCCAGTTATGATCCAAATTAACATTTTAACATTTTGAACATAAAAAAATAGCATTATATCTGTTATTTATACATTAAACAAATCTGAATTCTAAATCTTCTATGAAAGCCTTCTTGAGTCTTTGCTGACTTTGAACTATGTCCAGAAATTTTTTGGTAAGAATATGCTTTTGAAGCTTGTGTTTGTATTTTAAATATTGTAAGCTCCTAAGTTTATGTTGAATAATATTGTTGGTAACATACCAAAGAGCATGCGTAAAATTATTACTGGAAGCGCTATATTTGATTTGATTGATGTTGAATATTTGAACTATTTTTCCATTGCAGCGGAAAATAAGCGCTTCTTAATATATATATATTTTTATAAATGTTTTCAATTTTGTCATCATTACTAAATTGTAATTTGTAACTATAATAAACTATACATAAACTAGATGGAACTATGTTATTATCAAAGCGACCCTTTAACAAATAGATGTAATATTCCGAATTGAAATTGGTTGATACATCAGAAATTTGCCAAGCTTCTAGTTAAAAAACTGTTAGGGTGTTCAATGTTCAGCAACTAATCTTGAATTATAAAATATGTCCAATTTTAGGAAAGTGGTATTAAAAAGCTACCATTGTGTTAACATACACATTTGAAAGCAATAAATCTATCTGATCCAAAATTACTAAAACTACTTATCCTAACCCTGTCAAACCCACATTAAGCGATTGAGAAATGTAAGGAAATGCTTGAATTACAACTTATAATTACGCCAAAACTCATGGTGATATATTTATTGCTAATATTACTGCATTTTTAATTGCTATACCTTTATATGTGCTCATACACTTTACTATTGCCGACTTAAAGTTAGCGCAATTGATGGGTCGATGTAAAATCATTCTTTTTTAAATTTATATTTCGATTTACAATCCAAATCCATCATCAATTCATAGCTCTTGTTTAGTTGTGTAAAAATTATTAGCTACCACCGGTTGCGTATGAATTTGAAATTGTGTAAAACCAATCGAAATAAAATTATTATCTTGGATCTGAAACGGTTAACATATACTTGGAATCATACTACTCGAATTAGTATAGTTGTTTCATTTCGCTTATCATTTTTGATATGTTTAATATTTTTACAAAATTAATTGAAAAGGACTGTACACAGAACTGACCGACTGGACTGGACTGGACAGGACTATAGTTAATCAAAAAAGGCTTTACTGTCATCGAGATCAACAATAATTTCGTTTAGATTAGATTAGGTATTTTCGGAAGAGATCTGGCCTATATATCAACGCAGCCGTAAATCTGGGCTTATTTTCATTACCCATATTAATGCTTTTAATCTAGATGATTAAATAAAAGTTCTTATATCTTATATATCTAGTCCTTAAAGATATCTGATTTAGTAATTACAGTCAGGATACTCTTTAATGGCATGCTGTATAGCTCACATTGTTTAGAAAACATTTGTTTCCATGTGTTTAAGTCTACTACAAGTGAAAGAACTTGGTCCTATGAAAGGCTTCTAGCTTACTCTTCGATATAAAACTAACAAATCGTTCGAAAAAATAACAATGTGCCTCAAGATAAGAATTTGATCCGTATATGATTCCATATCAGTTACTGTACTATCTACGTATCCTGGTTATTATACGAAATATTGAAAATTCTTATGTACGAATTCAATATCTCGATTTCAAATATCTTGGTAAAAATAATTTTGTCACTTACTGTACATATGTATAAGTACATTATTATCATCATCATTATCATCATTATCATCATCATTAACCTCGTCATCATCAGTATTACTATTAATAAATTATTTATCATTTGAATTTTATCAAGCCCTAAAGGAAAACATAATTCTCATATCAAATTGTGTCATCAAATTACTTAGAACATAAAATTCTTGTTGTTCGTCATCAGTGTTGTATTCCAATCCCAAAAAAAAAAAACAAAAAAAAAAAACAAAAAATAATAACAAAATGAATTTTTGTGCCCTGTAATTACATGACTAGAGTTAATTCATTAAACAAATTATTCTACCAAATGGATTGCTGGATGGATGGCTGGATAAATGTACATTATATAAAATGTAACGAATGTACAAGATTTTAAATTTATACATTTTACGTCGTAGTAGGTACATTACATATACATACTATACATTTGGTAATTTTAGGGTATGCTATAGAAATTTTCAAATAGAAAATAATAAAAATATTATTTATTCAAAATTATTTCTTCCCATTTGTCTTCCCTTGTAGTTTCACTCTTTTACTATAATACTACTTTTGATGAAAACTGAATCCTCTAGGATATTTACACTTTTATTAAACACAATTTCTTAGAACGTTTTTGTAATAATTTTTTACAATGATTATGAAAAATTTAACCACCGTATACCTAGTGTTAAAAATAAATAAAATAACAACAACAAAAAAAGAACCAAGGTATGGCCTTAAAAATTCATTATGCATATTCAAAACGTATGTTGATCTATTATAATGTATGGCTGTATGTACATAAAGAATATTTACTTGCAAAAGAGTTTTCAAAATTTAATTTCGATTTTCGAAAATATTTTTTTTTCTATTGTTTTTGCATTTAACATAAAATATTTCAACTTGCAGCAATTAAGAAAAAACTGCACCTTAAGTAGTTAATTAATTAATAATTAGTATAACGGTTTTATATAAGGAGTTGTCTAAAATATTATTTATATGTGCCAAAGACTTTTATATGTGTTTTCGAAAGGCTTTCGTATTTGTCGAAGTATATCTTATTTTCCGTACTTGTTGTTCTTCCGCAATCCAGTTCTGATGGGTGTTTGCGTGATTTTGCATTAAAAAAAATGTTTGTTGTTGTTTTTTTTTGTGTGGGATATACTGCATTTATAACTCTATTCAATGTCGCGTAAGCCAATTTGCCAATTGAACTTATTCCCGGCCTTGTTTGGCAGCCACACTATACATGTTCTTTGTCTTATGGGCTGTCATTCTTATCTTGTCTTTTCTAATTAATCTCAACAACTAGTATTTACCCTGCGAATAGTGTGGTCCATGTATATGCTAATATTTTTTCAATATTTTTATTGTTATTATTGTACAAACTTAGTGTGTTTACACGATGTTTTAAATTTGATTGACTATTGGTAATATAAGAATAGTGTCATCTGTATATCTTATGGTGTTTAGCCATTTACTTTCATTATTTTGTTCATATTTCCGATCGTTGAAAAATTGATTTACATTCTATATAAGTATTAAAGAGTAACGGTGATTAACTACACCAAAGACATTCTGCAGACATTTTACTATTTATTATTTGTTATTGTTACTATTGTAGTAATATCATCCAGCAATGTCCTTTCTTTCCTTTATTAATTTATTGCCCATGTGAAAGAGTGGATTACTTATAATTATTTTGGATGGGATAGCTCGACGAAATAAATGCAGTAATAATGAATAATAGCGTTGATTAAGGACATATACCTGACAGTAGATCAGTAGATCTTAATAGGTCGCGTTTACATAGAACTTTGCATCACAAAAAAAAACGAATACTAAATTACAGAATGTCTACCGAAAGTCTGTGTGTTTATTCCGCATGAGAAATAAATGAAGAAAAGAACAAGAACTTAAGTCAAGGATTTTGGATGGGATAGAATAGCTTGACGATATTACTACCTTTCACTGTTATGTATATATATGTATATACTAGTATTCACCCGTTTTTCGAAATTCGAAGAAGTTTGTTAAAAAAAAATCATATTCAATTTCTTTATGAATTGTTTTCCATCAATTCAATTTATACTTGATTTTTTTTTTATTGATTTATCTTAGACAACAACCTATTACGCAATAATTATTTTATTTAAAAAGAAAAATTAAATATGAATTGTTTCCCATAATCCCATTACTTCAATTTCCACTTGGTACTACATTTATATTTGTTTTTGTTTATTGATTTATCTTAGACAAGAACCACATAAGTAATAATATATTTAAAATAATTATTTAAAATAAATTATTATATAAAATTTAAATTTAATATTGACGGTAGGTGAGTGCGTTGCGACAATTTGATAAACTAAAATTTTTGCTTGTTAAAATGACTTACACATTAGTTGAAATTTTAAATTGAAATTTATAATTGAAAATATATTTAAATTGGCCATGTCTCCTTTCAAATATCTATAATTTAAAAGAATTATAATGAGAAATGGTTCAAATATTTTTGCCATACTTTTTTTAAATTACAGTTTTTTTAATGATGAATAAAGTATTACAATGTTATATGTCATCTTTACTTTTACTTAATTATATAATTTATTTATTAAATCATTGCAAGAGACGATAGAATTCAAAAAATATTTATTAGTTCTTTTTTTTGAGCAAAATTATATTGAACTGATCTTTGAGCACACTTTTACAAATATCTCTTGTTAAAGCTATCACCTGTATACTACAGGACAATGAGTGTGTAAACCAATAATATTGAAAAATATACTTGATTAAAACGGCAACAACATAATGTAGCGGAGGTGAATGCATTTGTTAGATTGTTGTTAACACACAAATAGTTTTTGTTTTACAATGGTGAGATGTCGTCCATCACTATAATCATCATTATCCCACATTTATCATCACACATACAGTTTTGTCATTTCTGTTTTTTATAATTTCAATAATATGATATTGATAGTTATTATGATGTTCATTATTGTAAATGACATTGTCAAACTGTATTAAATCATTACCTTATTATTTTTCAATCGCATATGTTATGATCCAAAATATTGTATATAACTGTATAAATGTTTGTGTATATGTGGGAAGAGGAAAATTAGAAATATAAAAGAGAAACAGAAATTATAATTACAATTGGTGTCATCATTATTGTCTCGGATTGTTAAAGTTCACAATTAATTAAAAAAAAAAAAAAATAATAATTTATGTGAGAGCCTGATACGAGAATATTTCATTCAGTGCTTAAATCTAAATTTATTTCTAAACAACATATATATGTAGACATAAATTATTGTGATGGTTATCGTTTATTGTACTATTCTATATACTAGCATACGCTTCCTTGATTTTTGATTACAATAATGTCACTTCCAAAGAATTTAAAGTAAAATTTATAGTTTATTTGAATTGTAAAAGACAATAATAGCTATGATGAAATGTTTTAAATTGTTACAATTTCATTAAATTAATTTAAATGGTATTTTATGTTATAGTGTGTTGTATATGTATATATGAGATGAGGTGTTATCTTAAATCTTTTTTGAAATTAAAATTTGTCATCAGTTGTTGCCTTTTTTTCTTTCCTTTTATTTTTAGCCCCATTCTTTTAATTGGCTTTATCATATTATAACCATTGTAAATTAAATTGAGCTGCACTTGACGTTGATGATGTTTAAATTTTATAATGTTATGACAAGTTTTGAGATGATGTATTATAAAGTCATATGCAGTATTACCAGGTATTCAGAATATTATCTTTACGTTCATGAACATTAGCCGTTAATTGACAGTAATCAAGGCAGCCATGTCGACAGATTTCAACATATACTTTCATTTGCATATACCTACATATTTGTCTTTTTTTTTTGTTTTTGCTTCTTCTAGTTCTATTCTATACTTTTTCATTGTATATATATTTTTTGGTAGCTCTTTAATGTCCGAAGTTCATATACAGATTCATATATGATATAACTTAAGATTATTTCTAAGGATATTTGGAACAAAAATTTGATGATGACAAAATGTTTGGTCCTAAGTTTTGAAAAGTATCATAAACCTTATACTCACTTACTTATGTATACGCTGGATATTTTAAAAATCCTGGACTTCGACACGATATTGGTGTCAGTTGTCCTTTGTCTCTAGTAATTTTTTTTAATATACGCTGATATTGATAAGCGACTTCGAGAGGGGTATAGGTTTCTATTCAGTCAACGTATTTTAGTCAGTAACTGATAAAAAGGAACTCTATTACGTCCCAAATAAAAAGGAACTCTATCGTGTTTTAAATTTTAATCTATATCGAATATTATTATATTGACAAAATTTTGTACCAGATACCAAACCTTGATACAATCTATATAAAGTTTAGAAGGTAGCTTTATTATTTGGCTGTTTCCGCCATTGGTATTATATATATAGATTATAGCTATTCCCGGCATTACATTCGCCTCATCCAAATATTTCAGTGAAAACAGAGTTTTTATTTTTTTTTTTACTTTACTTATTTATTTATGTATTTCTAAATTCGAAATTTACAATACTTTTTACTTTTTACATAAAAACATTTGAATAAATAATTTTAATTAAATTTGACAAATTTTGAAATAATATTCTATTCAGAGCCTTAGCCGTAGCTGTCTGGGCTGTATATTTTATTTTCAAAGTGTCTTAAATATATGACTTATAAACTTAATATATTTCCATTTTTTTTTCTAAACGACAGTAATGTCAAAGACAAACTACTAGAAATAATGCCCATGTTTATATGAGGCAGAAATCTGCCGCAGAAATATACCTTCATCTTCATACGTAAAAAAGTACTAGTAGATTTCTATTCTAGCCGTTGTTGCTGTCAGATTATTGAAATATCAAGATGGCCGGAATTGAAATTATTGGCAAAGGAATAAATAAATACTTTTTTATTATTATTCTAGTGTCAATCCAACATTATTATTATTTGTAAATTTATATTTTTTTATTTGATTAATATTCGATCCGAAAATTACGTTGTCAACAACAATTTCCTTATTTTTTGTGAATAAAAAATAATAAAAATATTTTTACACTGACATATTGACCCTGAAAAAAAAATTTAAACGTCAAAAATCTACCACAAATTAAAAATTTTCGTAGATTTGCTTACTCCTTACCGAAATCACCCTTCACACCCTTCAAATTTTGGTAGATTTCTACTACTTTTCTACCCGTATAAACATGAATAATCATTATTAAGACATCAGATTGTAAAAAAATTGCCTAACCTATACTTAATTTCGTCATTGTGGCCGGTACACACTTAAAAAATATTTTTTTCCTTTTTAAAATCTATGTAAAAAAAACGTAAGAAAAACTCAAAGCATGATCAAACTTTTAAAACTGAATTTTGACAGTTGGGTTATTTTAACTGTCAAATGTACAAATAAATGTATTAATTTAATTAATATGTACTTTTTTTATAAAAACAGCTGATATAATCTTATACTATAAAGCTTTCAAAATTGCTTTAGAACTGTCAAATTTAATAACAAAGTAATTTGACAGTTTACTTTATCATTAATTTTTAGGTGAGTACAATGCCTTATTAGATTATATCGTATTTAACTATTAAATGATCTAATAATTAACTTGTGGTGAATAGAAACGAAATATCGCGTTTAAGTTTGACTAAGTTTAACCATTTGACGTGATTCAAAATTTGACATCTCACATCAGCAATATTTTTAAATATTGTATTGTTGTAATTTTTGTAATACTATGTTATTTTAATATTTAGGTTAATATATTAAATTAATACAATAATATATTTTTGTTATTATATTCTTCTTCCATTTTTAGCAATACCAACATGTTTTTTAAGTTCTATAAGTATACAATATAGGTCACTTTAGAAGTACCTATAATGAATCTAACAAAAATTATGTGATAACTGATAACTTATACTAACTCAGCGAAATAGTAGGAGTAAATTCTTTATATATACTGTTTTATTTTAAAATTTCAATCAATATTCTAACATACCCTTCTAAATCAGCGATGATTAAAAATTTTTGTTTTTTAATTTGATCTGACAAATATTTCTGTTCTCATCTTCATTAACTAGGTACTGATAAATTCTTAAAATTTCACATATGTCATGAAATAAAATTTATTTACTATATCAACTCAAAAGAAATAAATTTTTTTCTTTTTAATTCCCCATGTCAGGAAGTAATTCTTAATAAAATATTTCGTTATAGGAATCGCAACATCATCATCATCAACATGGTGATCATCGTATTAAAACAAGAACATGCGGCTATTTTCTAATTATTTTCTTCTTCCTCCAGACAACATATAGATACTACATAACATACGTTTAACTACCTATACTATATATGTATAAGAATGTTTAATATCTATGTTCTTCTTCTTCTACTACTTACTTCTAAAAATGTAAAAAAAAGAAATGTTTAAGTAGGTATGTAGGTACTTGTTCTTTGTTGATATAATTTAAATTTCCGGAATCTTTTAAAATAATATCAAAGCTATTAATTTTACTATACTATTCTCAATGAAAACAATTAAAAATCTCATACCAGTGTTTATAATGTTGCTTTTATTACTGCGGTTGCTGCTGCTGCTTCTGCTGTTGCTATATTGCCTAATATGGACCTAGATAATCAATTCATGTTTTTAATGCTCATAGCAAGTCCGAAAACATTTTTGTAACAGATAAACACGAATTTATATGATGTGATGCCTAAGTAATATTAATGATGATGATGATGATGAAGATGATGATGATGATGATAATGATCATGATATTAAGTTTAGATGAAAGTAAATCAAAATAAAAAGAAAATACGCGCGTACTATGTACACATAAAAAATTTAAGAAAATTCTTAAATCTAAAGAGAAACCATTCATTTTCTCTTAATTTAATTGAATAAAAAAAAAAAAATATAAAATAAAATTATTTTAAAATCCGGAATTTGAAAATTCTTCGGAATTTCAATTGAACAAATTTTTTTAATCAAAAATGGGCGGTTTAATTATTTTTAAGTTCTTTAGTGAATGAAATTTATATACATATACTTTTTTTTTTTACTCGTAAATACTTGTATAGCCAAAAAATAGATTCATTCCACTGCATGATCTACAAAATCTATCAGATACATTATAAAATTAAATGAAAATTTTTATTTTTGATTATTTTTAGAATTTATTTTCGAATTTGCAATTGAATTTTTTTTTTTTTATTTTATAATACGCAACAACATTGAATTGAATTTGAAGTGCGTCGTAGTTCATTTAGGGGCGGTTACCATTTAAATGTCATTTTTGATGTGAAAAATTATCCAAAAAAAAAAAAAAAAGAAAAAAGAATTGTAAGAAAAAAATAATAAGAAAGTTGAATTTCTTATTCTTTTGTTTTTTTTTTCTACTTTTGAAAAGAAAATTTAACCAAATGAAGGCAATGAACTTGAAGGAATGAATAGTTGGGTTGGTTGGTTGATTTGATTTTTATAAAATTTAAAATTGATTTATTTTGTTGAGTTGTCAAAAAAAAAAAAAAAATTTTAAAATTAAAATGGGTGGTTGTGACATTTAATTGTGACCTAAATTCTTTACAACAATGAATAAATTTTGAAATTAGCCGAAATAGTTTCTTAACAAAAAAAAAAGAGGAGTAGTAAAAGGATAGTTGAAATCAACCCCCTTTGACAGGAAAAAAAATCAAATTTTTTTTTTTTGCAACAATTTAAAGGGTTGAAATTGAGGCGTGAAAAGGCGTGATATTTTATCACTAGTAATTAGTTTAGTATTTGGTATAAATACTAAATACCAGATTTTTAATATACTCTCAATTTAAGTCAGATCACAAATAATGTGGGTCTGTAAAGAAATTATAATATTATGTATTTTGTGTCTATCTTGTATAATGTTGCAAATATTTCAATGAAATAATTCCGCGTAATTATCAGAAATCATCATCATCATCATAATCAGTATTCTTCAACCCCTTTCAATGAGGCATACAAAGAGTATTTCAATGGGCATATATAGATTGTAATTGATTGTAAATAATAATTAGAAAAATAAAAAAGTTGTTGTTGAAATGTTGATGGTCCTACGTAATAATACTATAGAATGTGTGAATATATATAATCATATACAACAGTATAACACTTCATCATTTGGTAAGTTCTAATCTTGCTCATGATTATTTTTATCTTGCTGATAGGTCCTACTTTAATTGTACAGATTGATTTATTTGAATTTTGTATTATACTATGTTTAATAGAATCTTGAAAGTATGCAAAGTGTTACGAATCAAACTTGACTATATTTTAAATATAGGTAATTAACATTTTTTTTTTTAATTATTTTTATTAGTAGTCAATTGAGTCATTATAGTGGTTTTCATAAAAAAGCAATATTGGCAAAACAAGTATTTTGTTCATAAGCAAAATGTTACAAAATGAAGTTTGATCATAAACATTTTTAACTTAACATAAAATCTGCAAAATTATAGTAAATAGCGCATGACAATCAGTTGTGCTGCTGTTTATATTCGTAACACAAAACTGCAAATGTAAAAAATTCAAATTTTAATAACTCTGTCAAAAAAAAAATTTTTTTTGCAGTATTTTGTTGTTGCAATATGTGTTTATGAAAAGCTTTATTGTCGTCCCAAAAATATATAAAAAATATAGAACATATCTGTATGTATAGCCAGTGTTAAAACAAAATATTGAATTTACTATGTTTTACTATGTTTAAATGTGTAATTTTTAAATAGATTTGAATTGTAAATTATTAATGAATTTCTAACTGATTGTATTTTATTTATATTAAAAAAAAAAAAACTAAAAAATGGAATTATTTAATTTATTAATTAATAAAGTATAAGACCAGACCAGACAGCTTCGGCTACGGTCATAAAATTCTTATGTACAATGTGTGCCAATATTACAACTTTTAAATTGTTATTCAATTTATTTATTATACTGCATTAATTTGTAATTATTTTTGAATTAATAAAATTGTAAGTGAACGCAGGTAAATAAAGAAAAAAAAAATAACGGGAAATTATATATGTATATTCATTTACTTTTATATTTATTTACGTATATTATAATTTCCGACAAAACTTATAATTTTACAAGAATATGAATTTTTTGTTTCATTTTTTGTTTCTTTCGACTCTTAAATATTGTGATTTGATTTATTTATCTAATATTATCAATACTAGGGTACCCTGGTGGTTCAAATTAAAACCAAATTTAAAATGTTTATAACGTAAAAAGTGTAAACGAAGTATATTTATAAAATAGTAAATACCTTTTAAAGGACAGTTTTGCAGATACCCTTCTTTCGACCTTTTTTGTTTTAGAAAATTAAATTTCATAATCGTTCATTCATTTCAAAAAACCCACATCTGTAGATATTTATGTTTATGTAAATTAATAAAAAATTTTTGTTACAAAATTATTTTATGAAAAATTACGAAATATTTAATGGAATTCACACACATTTTCTATAACGTATTTTATTTCCTATAAGCTACCCATAGTATCACAATTAATAAAAACAATTTTGATAAATATGTAACTATATACAATTAAACTTACAGCTTACAGTCCCATAAATAGCATACTAGTAAATTTTTTTTTTGGTTAATTTTTGCTAAATTTTCATTATGTGCTATTATGTGCTACTTTTGTAATAATTTTATTTGGATAGTCTGCTTCAGTTGTTGTTTATTTTAACATTTTTTTGTATACATCTTTACGACTATCACATTTAATTTTACACATACCTTCGCTTTCCCACGCCTGAATTTCAACCCTTTAAATTGTTGCAAAAAGAAAAATTTGGTTTATACTTTTTCTGTCAAAGGAAATTGATTTAAACTATCCTTTTACTGCTATACTCTTTTTTTCAATTACAGATATTAAGGATTTGGTATGGGTATGAAGAGGGATATGCAAATAGGAGATCGCTGTGATCCTTTATTTTAACTATTTTTCAATTTTATTCGGGCCCTGTTATCAACCTCCATAGTAGGACTGCTGGAAGTAAAATAACTGATTGCACATCAAGACAGAGTGGAATCGGAAAATTGTAAACGAGATTCAGGATCACTCTTAACAGTAGAACCAACAGATGATGATGATAATTTTAGGACTCATTCCGACATTCATTCAGACTAAACAATGTCTTGTTCAAACTAAAAGTTAATTGATTTTGGTGGTCCTATTTACCTTTTGATGGAATTGCATACCTTCAACAGAACTGGTGTATACTGAGATATTTTCTGATCCTGTAATTTCTAACGAACAATGACGCATTTGTAATCGATCCCAAAACTTTTAATTTGATTTCCTTTAATTATTTTAATAAACTGGAATTTTTTTCTAAGTTTTGTAATTTGAATTAAAATGAGATTTAGGAGTACTTCTACTATCCATATTTTTTGGCTTAACAAAAAACATTATTTTATATTTTCCAAATGCATGATAACTTCTCAAAAATTTATTATCATCTTCCAATCAGTCAGCTGCGCAATGCAATGCCTATAAGATTATTACAACTCAAACAATAAATTTGTTAAAAAATTTATGACACACATTCATTTATCATAAATATTTTGAATGAATGAATTTCGACCACACTTGAGAATAATTATACATATTTTGTGTGTGTTCACTGCAGACAGACCTCCGTCAAAAAAATTCACAATTGTTTTTCAGTTTTTAAAAACCTATTAAAACCCATAAGTTTTATTTTTATTTCAGTTTTTATTATTATATACATAAGTACCTATCATCATTTAAAATTACCGCACATTTATTCCTAAAAATTAGTTCCAATTTTAAATTTCAGATTTCAATTCCAGTAGACCATATTACGTAATAAAAAAAAAAAACAAATAAAATTTACTAACAAACATTTGACAATATTCATTTTACTGCGGCAATGAAAAGTCAATATTGAAAAAGAACAAAAATAATGAATGCATCGAAGTGTATCGAATTTTTGGTGAGCGCAGGACAAATCAATTACCGAATCTAATGCAAATATAATAAAAAATTTGTCAAATGAAATGAAGTGTTTATAGAGGAAGCACTCAGTTTACAAGCATTATATTCGTTCTACTATATATGTATATGTATATATATAAATATACCTAATATATTTTGGTGAGATTTAGTTACATTAACCGGAATTTTAAAATTTATATTTTTATTGACATGAATAACTAACAAGGGGGTCCTTTTTTCGAAATACTTATATAAAATTGTTTTTTTTTGGTAAACGTTATAAATTTGATAATTTGTTTGTAATGTGTTTTTTTTCTCTGACAGACTGTGCTCAATTTTTAAAAATTTAAGCGAGAGAACAGGAAATTTATCATATAAACTAATACCCTCGTGTAATTCTAATTGTTGGAAGTCGTTTTCTTTATATACTCTTCCTAAAATTATTTGAGCCTATTACATTCATTGATGAGTTCATTACTTAAATCTCATTTGATGATTTAAATATTTTTCAGTTCTTACAAAAATTCATAAATGCCACCATCGGGTTTTTGTTTCTGTGCAAAAATTTATTTATTAAAATTTATTAAATACCGTTATTTATCATAGTTTGTAATTTTCAATTAATTCCTCACCTCATTCTTGATTATTGTAGTACATTATCTCATTAATGAGTAAGTGCTTTATTCATTAATGAACACAATGCATCATCATTACATCACTCATTACTACATTCATTAATAAGCATAGTGCATTTACTCATACAATGGCTCATTATATACAATATAAATGTACACTTGAATAATATTCATCACTATACTTTCATATAATCGCTCACCAACTAAAACTACTCATCAATGAGCTCTTGATGAGAGTGAGTTGTTTGTTAAAATTAATTTATTTTAATAGGTAATAAAATTCTAATAGCTACATAATTGTACCTATTTAGTATACCGGGTGTTCCAGAGCATGCGTATCAGCCTTGTTTTAAGAAGCCAACTTAAGATAAATTTGAATGACTAAATCGAAGAAGCTCTATCGATTAGTGATATTTTCAACTTCCGGGAAGAACCGGAATGGGTTTTTAGGTCCGAAATTCGCTGAAATCGAGATTTTGAAATGGATAGAACTCGTTTTTTATACAAATTCATCACTACTTAACGAGTAAATATTTTTTCAGGCTTTTGATTATCGTTTTTAGTGTGGCTTTATGTTAGAATTCTAAAATATTCTACAATATAAAATATCCTATTATAATACAGTACAATTATTTTTTATAATCAAAATTTTATTTTCTTCTCAAAATCAAATCCTTTTGAAGAAATAAGGAAGTTAGGATGAAAATATATGTTACTCAACTTATACGGTCCTTAAAACAAATTTATTTTTAATGGTTGGTAATGTTTTTGGATTCTATTGTTAAAAAAAAAATAACTTATTGTTTTCTGTTGGTTTTGTAATTATTTTTGTTTAAAAATAAAATTTATAATGTTGAAATATTATTTTAAGCAGTAGCACTTCATTAATCATATCCTTTTTATAATGGGAAACAAAACAGAAAGAAAAATATATATATATATATACATATTTTTTGAATTTCTGTTTATGAAATTTTTCAGCCTTTCTCATAGTACTGTAGTCTATTTTCATATTGTCCTTTGATTTCTTTGTTATATACGTACATGCATATTAATTTACAATAAAAATTAAAGTTAATTTTAAATTTTAATTTTTGTTGTAATAGAACAGAAACGAATAGATGAGACTATGTCATAAATCATCATTATTATCATTATACTGGATATATATAGTTTTTTGGTTAATTAAATTTGTGAAAAAAATTATTTAAGTGTAGATTACGATAATAATTTTATTGAGTTCAAAAAAATATAAAGGAACAATAATAATGTAATAACGGTTACATTTAGATTTTTAGCGAATATAAAAAGTAAAAGGGTACAGCGCAGTTGACCTAAATTGACAATGTAAATATAACATTGCAATAAATTACTTGCCAAAAAACTTGTTTCGAAAGAACGAATTTGTCAAAAAGGCTTGATGACAAATTTTTACTTTGCAAAATATCTATTTGTCAAATCTTAAAATAACATCAAATAACCTAAATAAAATATATATATTACTATACTTAGGTGGCCAACAAACCATGTAGGGCCCGTAATACATATGTACTTATATAAATGTTCTGTAAAACAGATTATAACTCTGATTTTGTAACCAACTCTAAAATTCGGAATCTGCGCTATACATGTAAATATGCAGGTCCCAACTCTGGATAAAGAGGATATATTAGAATAGTATATATAGTTACACATAAAAATGCTGCTCAAATCCCCACTTATCTCATTTACTGAAACCATGGTTTTACCTGTTTTGCACAACTTGAATAAAAACTATATGATACGGCACTTCATTATTGTTATAAATTCAACAACAAATTTTTAGGAGTATTAACACATTAATTTAAAAAGTTAGGGATATTTGTGAATTCCAAATCTATTAAGTGAGAAATTTGCTAATAGATTTTTTGCATTGTAAGTTTCTTTATAAGTATACAAAGGAGGAAATAGTTGTTTGTCATCTGAGTTTTGCCTATATTGTTACGTCGCCCACTCCTTAAAAAACAATAAAGTTATATTTTTTGATATTATTTGAATAAATATAATAATCATTATCTCATAATACAATCTGTATTGGATAGACTTAAAATCAAAGTTAAGTTAAATTGAAACTGAATTTTCATAGTCCACGTTTATTTAACATTTATTCAAAATTGAATTAAATTGAAATTATTATAAATACATGTATGGGATGCTCAGTCCAACAAACAGCCGAAAAGTGAAAAAGCAAAACAATTAGATGTAATTTTATTTATATTTTTAATTTTCGAAACTGAGAGCATCCTTAAGTCTTTTAACAAACCTATGGTCTGAAAAATTAATCAGTATTTTACAAAATCAAATAAAACATAAAATTAGAAATTACCAATAACAAAGTCAAATTATGCAAAGATAATTTACTTTAAAAGTGTTAAGAAATGGAGATCAATTGTTATTTTGTTTATGTCAGACGTTTTGGATTTATCTGAATGTATAACTGTCTCTTTCTAATTAACTGATATATTTTATACTTATTGCTATATATATGTACTTTACCTTGTTACCTTTTTTTTGATTGAAATAAACTAGAACAAAAAGTTATAATTTTAGCCAGTTGGATTAACACAATCATATAGCTTTTTACTTTACATTTAATGTTTAATTTGATTGTTTAAACTCATATTAGAACTCCTATAGAATAGGGCAGAAATTATCTATTGTATAGATTAATTCTGCCAAAAGATGAATTTTTTTTTTTTTTTATTTGACATAGATTCATATATAGGTAATAAAATAACTGATTTGTATTATATTTTCTTTTAACAAGAGCCCACATATATGCATATGTACATACATACATATATGTATTTATATATTTTAAAACTATTTGTTTTTATTTCATTTTCTGTCATACAAAGTATTATCAAATTAATTATAGTAGAATTCCTTTATTCAAGTATTTTATAACCATCCATTTCAAAACGACAATATTCTGACATTTTCCCGAGTATATGCTCAAAAAAAGTGCCTGCCGAAATTGGCTTATTTTCATTTTTCATAATTATCGTCTTTTTTTATGACTATCGAAATTATTTAACTAAAATTTGTATTTCATAATAAAATACAGTGAAATGAACTATCAAAATATGGGCCATTATCACAATTATCAAAATTGTTTGAGAATTTTGTGATCTATAATTTTACGTCATCATTTCTTGTTTTCGTTTTACGTTTGCTATTATATTTGTAGCTTTAATATTTACATCGGTAACATAAATGAAATAGATCTTAAGCTTAATTGTAAATTGAATCAAATCAAATATATCTAGATTATCGAAATAATTACATCTTTTAACCAAATTATCATGAAAAAAACATCTATTGAAGTACGAGTTAATTCTACAATATAAATGATGACTAAATGAATAAAACTAATTTTAAAAGAAATCTCTTACTATATCTAAAATTTGAATAATCCTAATAAGTTTTATGTAAATAAAAACAAACTAACAAAAAATTCAAGGAAATTGAAATTAATTTAATAGAAGGAATGCAAAAAAAAATTCATTCAACTCTGTAATTAACCATTTTTTCTAATTTCAGCTAAAAACAAAAAACAAAACAAACAAACAAAAAAAATCCCCAACACCAAAAATTTATTTTCATTCATGCATATCAGTTGGCCATAAATTTGCATAAAAATATTTTAACACCAAAAATAAAAATTCAAAAAAAAAAAACAAAAACAAAAATAACAAAAAAAAAAATTCTAAAAATCCTTTTGAACATATGTACCGGAAAATCATCATCAAAAATGTATTGAAATGCAACAACAAGACCTTTAAAAAAACATTTTTTTTTTGTCTTAATTTTAAAGCAAAAATCTTCAAAAAAACATAAAATAAAAAAAAAAGATTCTAATTAGCTGCTGATGTCTGCTTAACAAATTAATTTAACCAAAACGAAATATTCTGGCCCATTAAATACTCAAAAATACATGCCATCCTCAGTTTGAATTTGAATCATGAATCCTTTTCCAGAACAACTCTTTTATATTTCAATTTTAATTTTATGATTCATGTTATTTTTATTATTATTTTTTTGTAGCTTTACCATGGCTGATAAATGTGTGAATTTTTTCTGCAAAATTAAAATTTGATTTTTATAAATTTAAAACCAAAAAACAAAAAAACTAAAAATAGAAACTATGAAAATCATTAGAGCATTTCATTATAATTTTCACTTCTTTGAGAACATCTGTGCCATTTTCGAAAATTTATATTATTTTTTTCCCTTTTGTATAAATGTTATACACATAGGTTAGGTAGCCACATTTAAAATTTTAAATGTGGAGAAATATATTTCTGACCATCTTTTATTTACAAACTTTTTGATCTCATTACGATTTCAGCTAAGATGGTTTACAAATAAAATCAATCTTTCCTATATACAATAAATGTTGATATGAACAAATGAACAAATTCATCTATATACAATATACATTTGTTAATATTATTTTGGTCGTCATTTCTCAATAACGAGTGTAAAATAAAAAAACATAAAAACAAAACAAAAATCAGTTGAATAGATATGAACCACCTACGATTTGTAACCATCTTTATAAAATAGTAGTTTTAAAATTAGTAGATAATAGCATAAAAAGTCTAAAGAAAAACTGTTGTATGTAATTGTGTATTCCAATCTCTGGTGTAAAACCAGCTAGATTGTTTATCGCATAGACTTGGAAACATTTAAAAAAATATATATAATAGACCAAGAGTCTAAGATTTATTTTAGAATTCCATCATTTAAACAGCTTTTTTGCTTCCTCTGTTGCTGAACTGTAATATAAATGAGATTATATGGATTTAAAAATAAGGCCTAATTAGTAAAATTTAGTGCTGGATTTTACAATTCAAAATCAGTTTCAAAAGGGTAAATTATTTTGCTTCTTAAACCAAAAAACGTTAAATTTGGCTTTAGTTTGAATAATTTTATTAAGTCTTTATTTCTTCTTCCTGTTTGTACTAACCTGACAACATTTTAAATTATTCAAATTTAACCAACTTATTTTCTTTCGTTAATGGTTTGGGTATTCCTATATAAAATATAGAAATAACAATTGCAAATTCTGAATGTCTTAAAACAAAAATTTACAAAGTATTTTTATTATTTTTTATTAATTTTGAACTTTTAATTTCTATATATTTAATTATTTTTCATCATCAACGTCACTGTCCTGTAACCGCATCAATTGGGCGTAGAGCGGAACATTTTTTTATTTCTTTGAAATTTTGTTTTATTTTTATTTGTTGTGATTTTATTTGTTACTATTTTAAGTATAAAATTTAATTATTCAAAGACGACATTAAATAAACTCATCAAAGTTAATAAATAAAATTTTTTTTTATGTTTTGTGCGAAATTAATTTCACTTAGGTGTCATTTTGTCTAATAGTAGATTAATGAGTGTTAAATAATAAATTATTTTCTATTAATAAAGATTTACATATGTATGTTTTTAGTTTTATTTTTATGCATCATATAATTTTGACACTTAAAAGAATTTCAATGATTAATGTTTAATTATTTTTAAATATATTTTTAACCTTACAAAATTAGATTTTTCATAAATATCAAATTCAGAAGTGTTTTTAGTTTTAGACTATAAGTCGATAAATTATTTTTATTTTTAAATCAAAAATCGTTAAAATTGAAATTATATTGAATTATAACTAACCCACAGGGGCTCCTAGTATGTACATAATAATTCGTATGGACAAATTTTTATGAAATTTTCGTATTTTTCATTATATAATAAATGAGTCGGATGAAATATAGGATAAAAATTCATAATCTTTGAAATGGTTTTCTTATGTAGGACATTAAGTTTATTTAGATTTAAACTTGTGACGTTCCAAATTGAATTCAAGTATCTGTTATTCGATAAAATATACGAGGAGTAGGTACTACATATCAAATAATCATTTTTTTGACAAGAATTTTCTAACCTTTCTTAAAACGAATATGTATGGTACAATCATACATTCACAATACATTTGGATTTATTATCTATAATTAAGCCTAAGTAATTGAACGATTTCACAATTTCAATTTTATAGGTACTATTATTAAAAAATATATTGGAACATGCATACTTTTTATTTTCAAATATTAGCGCTTTTGTTTTATCTGTATTTAATAATTTAACTTATGTTTGACAAGCCATTCATTTATACTATTTGTAATTATGTCATCATATAACATTTATATATAAATATTGCATAAATCTGGTCAATAAAATGTTAAAATGCCAATTATCATATATTGTTTTTACTTTATTTGGTATAGTATTTAGGGCTTCGACATAGCTCAGATACTGTGATTTTAAAACTGTTCCATTTCCATTTCAGTAATCATTATTATCAAGAAGTAATATATTAGCCTACTAAAATACGTAGTGTCGTTTATACAACCTGCAGTCTAGTAAAAAAGATTATAACTAATTATAACTAACAGTGGACTTGAGCCATTCTTGGAACATCGTTTCTTGACTCACTATTAGTTTGCACATATCTGTGCATTCCAACGATTAAGCTATAGAGAGATTAATTTCTGTGACGTATTCTATGTATATTCCGCGACAGAAATTTTCCATCAACGAACTGTACGAAATGAGCGGTTGTGAGAATAAATTGAAAAAATCAGTTGAATGATTAAATGAAGAAAATGCAGGGGTATTTTTTTTCTTTATTCGATTTCAAATTTCAAATTATACCTTTAAAAAAAGTTTTAAACAAATTAGCGAGGTTCGAAGAAAGAACTTTTATTGCTGTAAAGAATTTTTTTTTTGTTTATGCATCCACTTGGAGCCATAGAATGGATAACAATAAATTCCTCGATTTCATAGCCAAAATTAGATAAGTATCATTCATCATCATCACCATTTACCACTAACCATCTCTATTATTTTCCTAATTTCTCAAATTACAAATTGAAGTCTTCTTCGACACTATCTATTAATCTGCTTCTTGTGGAGTATCGTATGGTATCGTATATCATATCTTCTGTATCAGTATCCCATCTTGGTTTGTCTTAATTTTTGTAGTCTTTTCTGATATTCTAATAATGGGTCTAGCAAATTTTATTTTTTTTTTTAGCTTTTTACACCTTTCCCCCTTACGAGATTAAGAAATTATTTTCTTACATTTTCTGCAACTTACAAATAACATAGCAAGGCATTAGATTGGAATCCGCTGGGACAAAAAGGAATAGGTAGACCGCAGGAAATATGGCGCCCAAATCAGTCCATAAGGAAATAGAAAATAATAAACACAACATGGAGTGAAATTACACACGCAGAACAATATCAAATGGAAGAGCTTTTATTAATTAGCCCTATGATCCAAAAGTGAGCAAAAAAAAAATTTTTTTTTTTACAAACAGCCAACACATTTGATCTATAGGACATTAACTTGGGACTTACGTACAACTTGGTTGTGATATTATCTTTTGGTTGGGATATATGGTCCCAAGTTAATATTTTATAGAATATTACGAATCAGTTTCTTCAATAATCCATTGCTCTATTAACATTTCATTATTTTCTGCTCCCAAGTAAACCTCAATACAGATTGAATAAGAAACAGTATAATTTCTAGTTGTCAGCAGTATTGGCAGCAACATGACAGGAAAGATCTGACATCTTTTTGTGGTTTGAGACTACATATTTTACGTGGAATTTTTCCTTAAAAGATTCATACACGTTTGTCATGGCCATAGTGTTTCACAACTGTTTACATTACTACTGGACATTTTATAGGACACTTTATAGGACGTAAAAGTTTTACCATATTATAGCAACTCATCAGTATCAGTTTTAATTAATTCTCATAAAAAATATAAAGATAAGAACAAATGAGATTTTAATAATTCGTAAACATTAATTTAATGCAGGCTAAGATCGTAAAATAACGAAATAAAACCGAACAAAATTTTATTATTTATATTTTTTTCTACATTTCATTTTCGAAAAATACAAAACAATTTTTTTTTTAGACGTCAGTAAATTAAAAACAAAAATAAAATAAAATAAAAAATAAATGAAATGAAAACGAAAAATTAAAAAAGATTCATTGGTCTCCAGTTAATTTGCATATTAAAATTTATAGCTATGGTACATCCTTCTGGTAGCTACTGGTATTTTCCTGATATTCACTGTACTTGTATAACTCTTATACAATACCACTATTGTCGGTGAAATTGAAAATGATTTGAAAACTATAAAAAAAACAAAAAAAATCTTAAAATATTAAAATTTAATTTCATTTCATTAATTTTTTTCAAATCTTTCGGTTTTTGAATCTTTTGGCAACAGTTTTTTTTTGGTTTTGTATAGAGAGATTTTTATTCGCTTTTGTCATTTCATATTTTCTGATGATTCGTTTTAAGTGATTCCGAATATGTTTGGTTATTAAATTAATTTTTCATCAGGTGAAAATGATAGTACAAGTGATACCATGTTCTTCATTCGAATCCATTTCATTTAAATTGTATATATAGGGATGGATTCTGATTGTTATATTTTTGTTCGTTCGTTGGTTTTTGGTTTTTGTTTGATTTTTCAACAAACTCTTTTCGATTAGAAATAAGGCACGGATTTGAAGAATTGAGAAGAAGGTTGAAAGGAAGGAAATAGATATATTGGAATTTTGTTTACAGGATGTTTACTATATCAATCCACCGCTATTAACCAGTGCTTAGGCATGGATTATTGGTGATGATTTAATTTATAAAAAAATAATCAATTAAAAACCTGAACATCAGTTTCTGAAACTGGTCAGTGAAATCGATTTTGACCAGTTCCTGAAACCGATCAAAATCGAATCTAATAATGAAGTTTTAAGGTCTATAAGGAAGTTTGGTACTGATGGTCAAAATCGAATCTATAATGAAGGAATCTATAGTGAAGGTAAGAACCAGAGGCCTTTAAGACCTCAATGTCATATATACCAGTGTACATTGTGAACATAGGAAACATTCTGTACATTGGCTATTGAAAATTTTTCTTGGTGAGTTTTGAGAAAATTGTAATTCCACGTCTGTGGAAATAAATAAAATGAAATTTATGGAAAATTTATGTATATGCATGTACCTTAAATTTTTCCTAATATATGGAATTCATCATTATCATTGTCCTGTAACCCCATGCGTAGGATATAAGGCGAATTTCGATTCTGTTATCTTGATGTTCCGCTTGACACTACTACATGAAATATTCCGCACCCCCGAATCCGATATGCGGTTTACTACAAGCGAGGTTATAGGAGGATTCACCGTAATTTGATCGCGATTACCTCTTGAACACATACCGTGTTTTTCATGAAATGTTATAAATTGGTTGACCATCTGGTATTTTCTGAGATATGGGTAATAAAATCATAAGCTCAAACCTGACAGGCACACCCGTACGTTGGATGCAAACGCTGCATCTACGTTAAATTCTGAAAAATCCTTAAATTCAAAATGAAAATATGAGGCTCAGTTCCGGGCATGAATTTTCCGCCATTGTCAATACACTTCATGCTTCACTCTCTTCTCTTGCCTACACATCCTATTATCTTTGTTCGGGATTGGAACCCGATCGTGTGCGTAAGTGTTGTTAGGGTTAACAGGGATAACTTCGTGAAGCTGAGAGTATAAAAATTAGGTGGTAGAGGCTAAGTGACGTAAGCTGGATACAATGACCATAAAACGTATCGATACCCCATCAGACCCCTCGATAGAACTTATGTGAGCTCTAAATGGATTTTTTTAATCTATATATAGTTGTTATGTAATCTTGTTACTATAATCAGAAGCTTGGGTATTCCAAAACTCATTGAACCAGTAGTCTGAGCCACAAATATTATAGTTTTCTAATACTGTATCGAATTTACTTTTAAATTTCATATTATTTTTTTATCTGGAACATTCTTGGTCTGGCAAAATATTTTCCACCACTATGAAGTAAGAGATGTGGTATCGTTCTGCAAAACATTTCCCCAATGTTTAGATTTGAACTCTTGTTTTTGTTGCAGCATTTATACTCAATTCTAGAAGTTTGTTTAATTTGAATTTGTAGGTCCGTTATATCTTCGAATATAGATCCGTTATTTATTTTATTTACTATTTAAGTCAAACAGTTTACAAGATAATATAATTTAAATTTTCGGCTATGTCTTCCCCGGAAAACCAGTTCTACAAAAATAGGACATAGGACGATCGGTGAAGTATTTTTGTTGTATTCACGTTTCAGAACCAAATAGCAGGTATCCTTTCTGTGTTCTGTGTTTGATACTTTAGGATAAAAGCTTTAAATCCAGTTGTTTAGAAAAACCTAAGTTGAAACATTTCGCAAGATCGTATATAATAAATCGTCTTTTTTCAACATCGATGTTGTTTGTGGTGATGTTTAATGTGCATTTCAAGGTAGATAAATCTCTGAATTATGTTCACATTATATGAACCGTTAGTGATGTTGTATATACACAGCATATATTTATTTTTATTTTTATTCTTGTTTATTTTGCTAGTTTTATCAACTTTTTCAAACTGTATAAAGACGTGTAAAAACTGTATTCCAATTATATCGACTTCGTATGATAGCCTGTAGGAGCTGCTAAATTTATAGATTGTATATATCGTTGTATCTTTACTTCAGAGCACCACACGATATGTTCTAACACCAAATTAATAAAGTTGAAAGAAATCACATCTCATTGTAGGATTATTCTGACTTTTTTTGCTAGGTCCATGTCGTTGAACAGCTGGTATAGTTCGGCATTGTATTTTATACTCCAAACCCAACTCCAAACCCCTTCGTCCGACACCGATGATGAGCTTGGTTGGTACATCAAAACCCTACATTGCTTCCTATGAAATTTAGGATGTTGTGATAAATGGAATTAATATCGATGAAAAGTTCAATGTGAGACTCGATAGCCTTCCCCTGGTTGTGTACTAGCATCAGGTCAATTGTTGCTTTTTTCCATCATACAATTTATTCTTTAAATAGCCTCGTATGCCAGAGTATTCTCTTTTCTTTGCTTAAAAAATGATTCATTCACTTCTTCTCTTCAGTTCAGTCATGTTTTCCGATAATAAAAATGTGAAGTGAATGAAGATGAGATGGATAGAAATTTTGAAAAAGAAATTTAAAATATTTTTTTTTATTTTTATTTTATTTTAAAAATACTAATAATAAATATTTCAAAAAGAGATGACTGACTTTTAACAACAACAACAATATCAACCACAATAACAACAACAATAAAAACTACCAGTTCAACTATTATTTTTTTTTTATTTCATTGAAATAAAACATTCTCTTCTGATTTGCATAACCAATTATAATCATTGAAATGAAGGAGCCGTTTAAGGTGTCCGCTGATATTTGTTACAAAAATAATAATAAGAAAAACAAAAACAAAAAACAACTTGAATGTGCATTCGAAAATTTCTTTTTTACTTCTTTCTTAATAATTCTGTTGAAATTTTTCATATTCAGTTCAATAGTAAACAAGTAGGTATATATTATATACTGTGTACCTATATAGGTACATATATTTATATACGTATAAGTTCAGGTTATGTTGTGCAAATAAATTTGCCTAAGGCAATGCAATGAATGAATGATTTAATATATTAAATTTTCATAAAAAATAAATTTATTTTCTTTTAATTTCAATGGGCTTCCATTCATTTTAAATACGTGTATATTTATATATAAGTAAACGATAAGGTATCATTCGCTATATACCAATATAGAAAACAGTGGTTAGTAAAAACGAATAAATGCATTTTTTTCATTAAATTTAATTTTCCTCTTTAAAAAAATATTGATTTTAATTGTCCTGAAACTCCACTTATAGAAATAAATTCTTTCTATCATTTTTAATTACGGCTAAGTATTGGGTTCGGCTTGCGAAGTTATACCCTGAGTGTTTTATTCGAAATATTGTTTCACGAAATTTTATTGAAGTGTTTCTGATACAGGATAAAGCGCCATTTTTCTGTTATAACACTCTGTTTTAAATGGTTTTGTGCGGACAACCAATGTTTATATAGGCCAGAGACTTCTATTGATTGATGTAGGCTTGGTGTTGAAATCTAAGGTGACTGATACATTTATTTTTTATTTCCATAACTAGTCTTGAACCATCTTGGTATTTCCACAATGTTAGGGGTGGGCATTTGCAGCCTGTCGCGTTCTCCCACTTAATTGCTTAAGAGGTTAAAGAAGTGATTTTAGTCCTTCCCAGTATGTGCCTACTCCCACGATATATCTATATAAAATAGAGTTAATGCTCCGTAGAGCAAGTGTTGATGAAACATTGACATAATCTATGAGTCGAATGGCGCGTTTTTTTACTCTGTCAAGAAATATTAGCGCAGTCTTTGAAGCACCTGCCCATAAATGCGAATTATACTCCATCTTAGGTTGTGTGTATAGGCTTTTTAGATATTTATCACATCGTTAGGTGAAAACAATCCCTTATACCGATTTTTAAAAAAAGCTTAAACATTTTGAGGTGCCTTTCGCAATATCGAACATATTGTAATTCCAGAGCATATTTTGATTTACTCGGATTCCGAGAATATTTTTCTAGTTAAGTTTTTTAGTCGCTGTAACCTTTTATCTTGAAATTTTATAATATAAATAAAGCTTTGAGTTTTGGATGTGTTAAGCCTAACTCTGTTTACTTTACCCCTGTCAGAAATTTTTGCTAAGTCATGGTTTACCATTCCGTCCATCATTGTTCTTTTAGCGTAAACTAAGCTAGCTGCAGAATTCGATTTTTTTAAGGAAACAGTAGGACCCTTACAAGTTTGCTGTCATCTGCAAAATTATATGGATCGGGTTGAAAGTTGTTTGGCCGAGGTCACTAATAAATATTAGAAAGAGAGTTGGAAAAAGGACAGAGCCATGTGAAATACCAGCATTAATTTGAAGTTCTCGAACTAGAGTGAACGCAGCTGAATGCCAGTAGTATTTTTTCACAATAGTATCTACACCATATAATACCATATAATTCACAATAGTATGGTGGTGAAATGAAGCTATGCCTGATAACTTCATGACACTCAGCTGTTCTCGATGTAAGAAAAAAGGTAATATTATTTCGCTACTACCTGTATAGCAATGATATTTATTTTGATATGGTTCAACTGTTCACGAGTATCCAATATTTCTGGTTTCTGTTAGGAAGTTAAATTTTATAAATATGTACATATATATGTAAAATATTAATAAGAATAATAAAAAAAAAAAAATATTTGAATGAAATTAAAAAAATACCGCATAAAAAATTGATAACCGTTTATTTGGAGAGTACATCAGGGAATACAGTAGTGGGACACTGTTGGATATACAACGTTCGTTAGTTTTATATTTTTTTTGTGAGAAATTAATAACTAAAAACAGAAGTTAGAAATATGCTTGTAAAATAAATTACAATTAGCATGTAAACAATTAACAATTTTTTTTTTATGTTTCGTTTATAAAAAAAGTTAGGTTAAGTTCTATACCATTTCAATTTTATATTTTATTGAATTTATTAAATTTGGCAGAGATTGTACATTTGTAAGCACTATTACAATTATTTTGTTGATATAATTAAACATCATTTAAATAATACACTTTTTTGTGTTATATGTATATATTAACCTACAATGTTATCCTCTTCAATATTGGATCATTTAATTTTATTTAATAAATATTTGATGGAACTGTAATATTTTTTTATTTGATAGTATAAAGTATTTTATTTCAGTTTTATAAACAAAAAATATGGTAGTAAAATTTTAGCTTTGAGCTTCATCATTAATTGAGATGCAACTATTTGAGATTAAACTATGAGCTGAATTCTTTAGACTACTGATATGGTTCAGTGTGGTTATGCCATTCAAATAATATAACTATACATACCCAAAACATATTATGTTCGAATTCTGCTCTGGAGATGATTTTTTTTACAATTTTAATTTTATTTTGAAAATTAATTGAAAAAATACAATTTTATTATAGAACTACAGTATAGATGTAATTTTCTACATTTAAATTAGTGTGCAAACAATTTTTAAAGAAAAACAAAAAATTCTTGTGTGTTAGCATGCCAATACACTGTGTTAGAGTGTAGTTATTTTTCATCACAGTGTCTGTAAAAAAAAATCTTAAATCTCAAAATTTCAAACAATTTAAAAACGATTTTTTTAATTTAAATTAAAAAAACTTGTAAGACTGCCAACAAGCCAAGTCATCTCTATGGTGGTTTAAAGATTTTAAATTTTTCGATTAAAAATTATTCTGGCATTAAATCAAATATCGTAAAAATTTTCCCACATAAAATTTAAATAAATTTTAAGATTAAAAAAAAAAAACTAATATTTTCTTTGTTTTGATAATAGACTTGGTATTAAAATTGAATAAATTTTTTTGTGAATCATTAATAAAAAAAATTTCATAATTATTAAAAGGTTAAAAAAAAAATTAATTTTTTTATTTCGGGAATATTTTTTAAGAAATATTTATTTGATTAATTTTAACGATATTTTATAATAGAAATTTGGGTTCACTTTCTTTTTTTTTTATCAGTCTTACTAAAGTTTTAACATCTTTATTACTTCTCGTTGAACAAAAATGTGTAAACGATTTAAATGCTATAGCTTAGATGATTGTTTCAGAATGAAAAAAGCAAAACCAAATGCTTAAGAGTATACTCTCAGACTTTATGCTTAGAGCGAGTACATCAGGCGTCTGCTATAGATGAAAGCTTGCTATACTTTTGTGCTAAATTTGTCATAATTCAGTGAGGTTAGTAAAGTTATATCACTATGTTAATATATAGAGTAGTTAATTTATACTGTTAACAGATTATAAAAATTGAAAATACCTATATTAAAAAATAATAATAGTTATAAAATTTAGAAATAAATAAAATGGAAGAAAAACGAATACAAAAAAAAATCATTTAGTGATAATTTACGCAGTCTTCTTTTAACTATCCGAACGCTTACGTGATGGTCAAAAAAGTTTGAATTAGAATTTAGGTACTTTATAAAGCATTCTAGCAATTGGCTCAAATTTGTTATATTCTGTAGGGTGAAATTGAATGTGAAATATCTTAGCAGTTCTGTGATTATTCCAATTGATGATATCAATCGAGATTTAAATGACAACTGAATTTTACATTCAGGGGGCTTTTGCCTGTGATTATCTGGTGAATAAAAGAGACGTACGTATCAGTTATTTGACGATCATATAATAATTGTAAGTCAATGATTTTAAGACAGTGGGAGTAAGGTGAAAATTTCAGTGGATCATTGCAGAATAAAAATCTGAGTGCGAAACGTAAAAAACTTCACTGAACAAATTCCAACCGATTAATATCAGTCAACTAATGAGAAGACCATACTCAATTGACTGGCTGGCATATTCAAGAATAGGCCTCACATATTAAAATAAAGATATTTTGTGAGATCTGAGAAACATTATAACATTAAATGATTGAGAATGATTACACTTATCTGTAATGTTGTGGCCCAAAAATGTATGGAGGATAGGTGAACAAATAAAATCTAATATATTCTAAATTGGAGAATAATTTGGAAGCTAAAGCTAAAAGCTTTAATTTATACTTTGGTTTTATTGTTTTTTTTTTGTTTTTATTTTATAAAAAAATAAATCTAGGTTAAAATAAAAAGAAGGACGGCAAGAACCAAAAAAAATGCATTTAGGAGACAGTTTTATAGTATAATGAATTGTAGGACAACTGAATTAAATTTTAAATTGTTTGGCATTGCCTAACCGTTCTCAAAAAACTAACACATGGTCAAATAGAGTTATACTTGTTTAGGTATTGGATCAATGCAATGAAATTGCACATGGCTTAGTTCAGAAGTCTCTGAAACAATTTCGTACAGCCTGTACTTTTCTGTAGCGTTTCATTGTCTACAAGTAAAATTCATTGTATACATGAGATTGAAAGATTGACTTGAAAATCAATCAAACAATCATTACCAAACAAAAGAGGAATAGTCGACAGGTCATTTATAAAATTTACCCTTTATAAAATATTTCTATTTTGGTAATGCAAATCATTAAATAGATAAATTAGTTAATTTACCCGTAGTTAGTCACAATTTATTGAATTAAATGCTTACTTAAAGCATTAACTATAGATTCATACTATTTGGTAGATAATAATCTACATTTACATATAAACTTTAACAATTGGTTTCACATTTGAATTTTGTGTAGGAAATCCAAAGTAGTTAGAAAACTTTCAAACATTTACACTGGCCGGAAAGATTTGCCTAATCTATGCTTAAAGTCAACAGACAACTGATGTATCAGAATATTGTAATTAAGCAAGTGATGTTAAAAGAACTCCCGACTTTAGTACCAATAATGCTATTCTACTATATCAATATCAACAAGGACGGTTAATCAATTGTTTGAGTTAATTTATTCAATTATTGATAATATTTGCAGTTCTTAAATGAAAAATGTAACTTAAGAGAAGAAGTTATATGTGGCTCAATATAATTTTTAAATTAATTTGTTAAATTCTTCTTCCCAGCATTTATCGTAAACTTCATTAACATTCTCCTATCGTTTTGTTAGATATTTAAAGAACCTTTATTCGAGATTAAAAATTCAATTTCCAATGAGCACGTTTCTAATAAAACTAAAATATTAAAAACACATTAAAATAAAAACATTAAACAATGAAAATGAGAAAATCAAAAAACAGTTCTAATTCTAGGTATATGTATGTTTGTGATGTGTGCTTTATTCGTTTCCATAGGGTCGTATGCAAGTATCGTTTTGACTGTTTTATATTCATATTTCTCAGATACTCTATAATGTTTACGATACGTTTTCACAAACTTCTACATCATTTACATGAATCTTAAAATTATATAAGCATTAAATTAGTAATGGACACCATAACAAATTACATTTAATATCTGGTTAAGTATTACAAATATGTACCCACACTATATACACCTATCTCATAATCCATATAGAAAAATATAAAAATACGCTTCAGTAACTATCATTTCGTCTTTATAAGCATAATTCATATACGGTATATTGGGAATATTTAAAATTTGATAAATTAAAAAAACTCCAAAATTAGTAACGTCCGTTGAAATAATAGTAACTAGACTAGTAGATATCAAAAATTATTTTTCATATATTCTTTAATACCTTTTCAAAAATCAAAAACCGAAACTGATTGCTATGATAAATCACTATATATATATATATGTGTATATATATATCATATACATATAGTCAAAAAAAATTAAATCATTAATTGAATCTCTAGACGCTGAAAACATTTTAAATAATTTGACATACAGTCATTATTAATGAAAAGTGTCCAAAGTTAACCTAGACCTCTACAAATACTTGTGAATGAATGGTTTTTTTCCTGTTCTATTTTTTTTTTGATTGACAATTATTGGTGTAATATTGAGAAAAGGATAAGAGTGATTTACTGGTCGTAATGTTTGAATATTTATTAGTCATTATAATTGATCTGATGCAAATACTATAGTATATACATATAGTGGCCAGTTCTATTTTATATCTTAAAAGCCACAAATCAAACTGATATGCTGGTTTTCTACTCTGGAATCTCTGCAACCGATAGTTTAAAGTTTATTTCATTTTATTATACTTAACACAAGCATATTTTCAATAGCGGTATATATAGGTATTTCAAATACCTACTATAATTATAGAACTGGTTCTAGAACTTCCAATCATATGATCAGCAAAACCATCAGTTTGATTTTATTACTTTTTAAAATCCTTGAAAAAAATTTTACTTGTCAATTTGAAGATATCTACATTAATTAAATAGATCTAGGTTAAAAAGGAGTTTAGTACAAGTAGAATATTCAAAAATTAAGATTATTGGACATCGATTTAAGAAGTTCTTTTGTTAAATGGCAGTTAATAAATTTTTTTTATATCTTAATTCAATGTAAATATAAAAGTAAATTCCACACAAGTGGTATGTAGAGGCTGAAAAGCCGGAATATTTTCAAGTAAAACAATTGTAAAAACTACTACATTTTAGATGTTATATTTAAATTAGTAAATGTACCATATATTCCAATTATCTGTGTAAAAACAGTTAGGGTGTTCACCCGTAAACTTGGAGTTATATATAAAAAAAAAATGCCTTGACTCCAAATTTCAAATATGGTATGCTTTTAAATATGAGTATTGGTGATTGGACATTAAATCGTTGTGTTATAGTTATTTTAATGAAACAGTGGAAAAAACATTTTAGTTAAAAGAGATGAAGACATTGGAGGAGGTATTGAATCCAATCCTGCAAATATTAAACATTTGTTTTTTCAGTTCTCTTTAATTCATCTGCATTTAAACTGCGAAGCAAATTAGAAACTTATGGTTATGCATCACAATGTACTAAAATTATTGTAGTATGTACTACACCAGTTTGATATAAATACGAGTAGCGTAATAAATATTTGATTAAATATTACCTTGCAATTGGTAAAAAATTTTCTGTTGGTAACTCTCCTTGCAGTTGGTAAAAAATTTATAATTTGCTGTTGTATTCTTCTTTTTGTATTGCCTATCCATAATTGGATGGCAGCGGTCATATAATGTTGGCAACGATGTCTCCTTATAGATGTTTCGATAGATCACGATTGAACGGTTATTTTTTTTAGTTGTTGCTGCAATGTAAGGTGTTATTTTTCTACTCACTATCATTACATAATATGAATAAATGAAAAATGAACAGTTAGGTTGGCCTCATCAAACTTCTCACTTTAGAAAGTAGGAGATTTTAAAATGTCAACATTCTTAAAATGTCAAAATATTTTAAAATCAATTTCTAGTTCAAAACTGCACCACTGGGCCACCCATATAAAATAATAAAATAATTAAAAAAAAATTCTCAATATTAAAATAGATGAACGCTGAACGAATTAAATTTATTTTCATAATTAATATAAAAAAAAACACATCAGATTTTAAACATTATTATTTTACTAATACATAACCTAACTTAATATACCAACCCAAATCAAACAACAAAAAAAAAAACAAAAAAACGTCTAAAAACCTAGCTTCGAATAAATTATTTTTAAAACTCAAATTACGGCATCTCAAATTTTATTCTCAAACCAAATATCAAATCATTTGCAATCGAACTCTACCTGTTCGAAAACCGTTTTTTTTACGTAATGTTAAAAATTCATTCATTAACTTTTTTTTGTTACACCTGATCAAAAAAACAAAAACAAATCTCCACACTGTGTACATAAAACGAATCGAATTTATGTTAAATGAAATCTCAAAACAAAAACAAAAGAAAAAATTATGAATGAAAATAGCCAAGACCCATCAATATCTACTTATACATATATATATAAACCTATATTGAGTGAGGGGATGAATTCATTTTTATTTATTTTTATATATACAATTCCATACAATTACTATATACCATTACTGATCTTCGAAAATTCTATTTAACCAAATACGGACATATAAAAATCGACCATTACCATTCTATGAGGGAGAATTAAAATGACGTCCTAAAAAATGAATTTTTAATTTTTTTTTTTATTAAAATGGTTTAAGAGTAGAACGGCGACGATTTATAAATTGATTTGGATCAGCAGGAGATTCTTATTTAGAGATTTAAAAAAAAAATCTTATTGTTGTTGTTTTTTTTAATGAAAATAATGAAAATATAAATAAAAAAAAATTTAGATGGCGCTACTTTAATTTTATTTAATTTCATTAATACTATTATGAAATTCAAGGGTTCATTTCCTATAATATATATATATATATATATATCTAGGAAATATAGAACCTATATTTTGTATATGAGAATATTTATAATTTATATATACAACTACTACATACACCCAATTTACCTGTTATAAAAAAATAAACTTCATAATATGGTGGCGGCTTTTAGATACAATGTACGCGGCAGAAGATAAATTAAAGGCGATGACTTTGTAAAAAAAAAACAAAAACGTTAAGAATTATTATTAAAGGTATAGAAAAATAATAATAAAATAAAAAAAAAAAAACGATTTCCTTAATGAATTCAAAAATTGATTTTGTTAATTTTTTTTTTTAATGAATTTACAACAATCTTTTACGTTAGGAAATTAAAAAGAAAAAAAAACAAAAGCAGACACTGTCTGTCAAAAACTTCATACAAATAAATTTAAATACCGCGTGTATTCTATGGAGACGTAATAATATGTTGTTAATACATATAGTGGTATACATAATACATATAGATACAGCAAAATACAGGTTCTTTTAAAAGTCCAATTTTGATTGTTAAAACCATGAGATGAACACTCTAACTGATCTGCGCAGAGTTTCAACTTCATAACAATCCAAAACCAATACGTTTTCTTTTGTCATAGATGTCGTGCTATAAGATATAGATTTTAATTTTATCCATAGTGTATACTTTAGTAAAACAGATTCAAAATTTTGATATTCACACCGCGAATAATGAAGACCACAGCATTGAGGTGAATCCGTTATTGATGGTGTGCAAAAAAAAATGTTCTACAATTATAACTGAAACTAGATTTACGGGTTTCAAAAATTATAATTTGAATATAAATTCATGATTCTATAACACCGTAGCCGGAACTTATATTTCCATAATAAATATAATAAATATTTAAACACATGGGTCCAATTCAAAATTTGTAGTGGGTTTGAATTTGTTTGAATTTGGGCTTTAATAACATATAAAGATGAAATATTTTTATAATTGGTACTTTGTTATTAATGTGGTGTTGTATAATTTTTGCTGACTGGAATCTTGTTGAAACATAACTGAAGCTCCTATTTTTGGTTTTGAATGATAGTGAGGAAAAAATGTCAAAAGCTTGTCAAATCCAAAAACTTTATAATTTCATTTTCTCTGGGTTGTATCCTCGTTATTTTAATTTTACACTTTTGACCTCGTTACTCTGAACGATATTATGGTTGGTGATTTTTAACATTGGGACCGTTTCTTTTCAATTAGTGTAAATGTTAATTGAACACATTTAGATTCGTTCACTTTAATCTAACCAATAGTCGAACCAGTTTTAGGTCTTCCTGTAGATATTTAGTACCTGTTTTAGAGTGTTAATGGTTACTTAGTATTGCTGTATCAACAGCGAATGTAGATAAGCTAAGGTTTGACTGCTGGATGGTATATCGGATGTATACAGAAAATACGTAATTGGGCTCATTCGACACTCCATTTGGGAATACCAGCTTGGATTTGGTGTGATACTCAAATACGTGGTAATTTTGCAATCATCCTTCCTGTTATTTGATCGTAGCCTGGTGCATTTTTTTGATCTAATTTTTTGTTAATAACTTCAATGATATTTTGCAATTTTACAAAATCTAATTGATCTCAAAAAAAGAAAAAAACAAAAAACACAAATATATTGATAAAGAATTTATCATCTACTAAGAGATATATATTTATTCTCTGCATAGGTATGACCAGTATTAAATATTATAATAATAACAACCACAACCACAATAAGAACAACCACAATTTATTTTAATCTTTCGATTTAATTTAAAAAAATGTCCAAATCATTTTGACCACCTCTGTACTTTTATTCATACATGTATAAACAGTTTCAAGTTTGTGATTTAGAATGAACTGCAATTACAATGCAATGAGAATGCAATGAACGTAATCATCACCACTACCACCATTACACACTTTCATCAGACTTTACACACTTGCATCAAACCAGACCGTCTCATATATGTGAATGCGTCAGCGTATTTTTAATTTTTTTTTTGTTTTGTTTTTATTGTGTGTGGGAAATTTTTTTTTTGATTTAAAAGAATGCAATTATTTTTTGTCTCTTTCTTTTTTATAAATATTTTTTAATTTTTTTCTGAATGAATATTTTAGTTTTGGTAGGTATAGGTATTAGGTCGTTGCTAATATATGTTTTGTGAAAAATGTAGATAAGTTAATTATTTATTGGATTGAGGGAGTAATTAATAAAATGTTTAGATTTGTATTGAAATATGGTCTTGAATTATGGAATTAATCCATATAGCGAAATTCAATACCACCACCATTAAAGTTTTATTGTTTTAATATTGAGCAAAATTATCTTTAATAAATTTTAGGTGGAAATGAGACCTGTCTAAAAGCGTTTATTTATTACTGAGACTGACTGATGTCATTCGTCATATATTTTACAATTACATACAATCAACACTGTGAATGAACTGTTTACAGTATTATTATTCTTATTTTAAAAATAATTAAGGGAATCGTATAGGCAAGTATCACTACCATCTTCCGGTTTAAGCCAGTTGTATATGTAGTCTATGATTGAACTTGAAATATTTGCTTTAAATTATAATCAATTTGAATTTATCATTTTTATAAACTGTTAAGAAATTTATTATATATAATTTGAATTATATAATTTTTATGAATTATATTTAAAAGGGGAGGTGTAGTGATAATTGCCTACGATTTCCATAATTATTATTAGTATAAGAATATAATTATATATTATTAGTATAAGAATACTAAAACTGTAAACAATTAATTGTATGTAATTGTAATATACATTGAGAATGGTATCACTCAGTTAATAAAGAGATACTATGACATCTTATACTATTCTGATAGACATTTAATATATAGATATAGATATTGATATTACATGTACATATGATGTCAGTAGTATAAGATGTCATTATGATAATATCAAGAGTCTAATATTTTCTATGTCATAATATCAAAAGTAGTATGATGACAGATCCAAACGTAATATTTATATTTCGCATTATGACATGCAAAATTAAATATAAAATTTAAAAAAAAAAATAAAAATAATTTTTTGAAATATGTATTTAAAATTTGCATCTTCCTTTTATTTTAATCCATTTTAATTTGATTTCAAAATAAAACAAAATAAATTTTTTAAAACAAATTTTTATTTAATACTAGCGGAGTTACGCGGCGTTGCCCGAGAAAATTTAAAGTTCCTAGAATTTTTTCTTCGTTTTTAGTTTGAAAAGGGAAGTATTATGTGACGTTTGTCTGTTAGTAAACTAACTGTTAAATGTTTTTATATGTAATTGTTTTTTTTTTTTTTTTTTTGTGGAAAGTTTGAAAACCAATACAAAGAATACACGCCCGTGCTTTGAAATAGTGTGGGGTCCACCCCCATTAAAACCACTGCAAGTTTTTAAAAATTTAATAAAAAGCTAATTCATGGAAATTTTAAGAATTATAATAGGTATCTACTTAAATGAAATACAAAAAAAAATCAAAATTGAACGAAAATTAAAATTAGTTGCAGTTTTGTACAAAATAGTACTTACAACCTAAAATAAAATGCAAACATAAGTCTGAGGCGTTGTTTATAAATTTCAATTAGAATTTTGAGATTTTAATTAGAAGTATTTTTTGAAAATACTTATTTCAATACATATTATTATTATTTAAGTTATAGCTATATACATATATTATTTTAGACCCACTTCCTGTTGAGTTAGGGACTTGACATTTTTAACACACCTTGGATGCCGATTACAGCACTTTCTGCCAAATTTGTTGGACCTGCTTTCCGCCAGAGCTCTTTTGAACGAAAATTCATATCTCAGAAACTGGACCGATTTGGCTCCAATTTAATACACATATGTTGGGTTCGAATGAAAACTATTTTTCTTATTAGAAAATTTTAAAGACCTGCGGAGTTCGGAGTTGTATGACAGCTACCCGAACCAGTCAAAGTTTCGAAAAAATGTGAAAGGCATATTTGTTTATTTTTGAGAGAGTACCTGTGTGCAAATTATCAGCTCTGTAGCACCTTTAGTTTTTGAAATATTTTTGGCCGGAGCTCGGAGTTGTATGACAGCTACCCGAACCAATCAAAATTTTGGAAAACAGTGAGATCCGTATTTGTTTATTTTTAAGAGAGTACCCGTGTACAAATTTTCAGCTCTGTAGCACCTTTGGTTTTTGAAATATGCTCGTTGGGTGCTAGGAGTTGTATGGCAGCTACCGGAATCAGTCAGAATTTTGGAAAACAACATATCACGCGTTCGATTCCAAGTAACAAAAAACCATCCTGTAAAATTTGGTTGAAATTGGTCCATGCATCTCGGAGGAGTTCTGACACAAACATACATACAAACATCCTTCTTTATATATAAGATTTAAAATATGTCAAATTGAGCTGTTAGTACTAAAAATTAAAAAAAATATTGATGTACTTGACACCAAACTGCTCTGATGAACCGTGTTGATTCCTAATGTCATGCCTTTGTCCGTAATATCAATACCACGTTTATATTACAATATTATTTATTAATATCATAATATTTAGTGACACATATGTAACGATATCAGCAATATCACAAAATCCATATACATGTATGTCAGTCTCACTATACTATTAATTAGATATGACATAAAATATTAAAATATTACAGTTATTCTAATTCAATCAATGAATCATCATTATTTAATCTGTAAACTGAAAAAAGTACGGTATAAATATCTGAATTATTTCCAACTGATTCTCATTATTATTTTTCAAAATGATAGATTTTTAAAAAGAGACGTGGCGAAGAAAAATGTTTTTAATTATTTTCAATTTACCCAATGTATGTACATATATAAGAAATTTTGACATACAAAAATTTTAATTTATCAAATTAGTGTAAAAACACCCCCGATTTAAATTTAATTCGATTTTAATCCGATTGACTGAGCATGTACGTATTTGCATATACCTCAATTATTAAATTAAATTCGTGCGCTTTTTGTGAATAAAATTTAATAAGAGATTATTTATTGCGAAGAGAAAAAAATATTCTCTCTTTACATGTCAAAATAAATTATGTTAAAACTTTGAATAATGTTAGTTTACTTAGAATTCTGAGACTTCGCAAGTGCAATAAATTGCGCAGGTTAATGCTTTTGAATTACTATTATATTTTACTATTGCATAGTATAAATAATTACATTATGTAGTGGATAATTTTTTATTAGTTAAAAGTAGATTTTTTTAATCTATAATGAATTATAAACTAAAAAATTTAGTTTTAGTGAATTATTAACACCCAAAACAACATAGGCATTTGCGTACATACATATAGAAAAATCTTACGTACGCAAATGAATACATGTCTTCATTTGCGTATACAAAAACAGTGTATTGCATAAAAAAACTTTAAGCTCTTATTTTGAAACTTAAGAATATTGAAGTAAGTAAAACAATGTTTTATTAATGAGTACTTTGTTGATACTCTGAGTGTTAACTTCCGTACAATATCGTATGTTTATACTACTTAAAGCCAACAGTACCTATATTATTATTTCTAATTTGAATGGAGTCCGGGTAATATTATATATTATTAATACTATAATCTTTTAGAGAAATCGTACCATAATAATAATCATACTATATAGAGTTAAAAATGTAATCTAAATTCCTTCAATGACAGTACTGGTATTTTGAAAATTCATAATTGTAAGCTAATTCGCATAAGTCTGTCGATAACCGTCTTTGGAAACTCCCACTTTCTTTAAAAAAATTATTCCATATTGATATTTTAATATAATTTATTTGAAGTATACATCGCCTTTCATATCTTCTATTATGTTTCTGTTGATTAAGCTAAATATTGCGATAAATATTCTAACTGTACATTGACATTTTCTTCATACCAGCCTTACTCATATTAGGTTGTACTAATAACAGCATTTATCTGATCTTTCTTATCAGATCTAGTGTACTTCTCTGTTTGTTATCTTAGAGACAATTGCAAGTATATGTCCTTCCTGAACGCTGTTATTGCTTTTATGTCAATCCAGAAATTTTATGTGTAACCAGAATTAGCAACAATGTATGTATGGCGTCGCAACAAAATATGATAATGAGAGGAAACAGAATCTGCATCTGTCTGTGTTCGATCTGCCAATCTTGAACATACAGAATTTAGCTAATATGATACGACTTGATAATGAATTCTAGGAAGCACCACAATAAACTTATATGATATAAAATACAATTAAGTTTATTATTTTACTTACTTAGGTCACCAACAGACCGTATCTCTGACTTAACAGCTCACGGATGGCCTTTCTCCAGTTGAAAATACGAAATTGTTTCATATCTGTCGATACTCCAACGAAGGTTAGATCGGCTTCGACGTCTTGTGCCTTCGGGATTGGATTCCAAGATTATCCGGGAGTATATAAGCGTTTCGTAAATTTTAACTTTGGTACTTCGAAATAGGAGCTTTTAACCGAAATCTTCTAATAAATCGAAGCAGCATCGATTTGCAAGGGTTATTTTTCGCAGTACCTACCTCCAAATTGATGACATTTGTGGGATTAACGCTGGTTCTATACTAGATAAACTTCTGAAGTACCGACAATGATGTTTTGACTAATATGATGCTGACACGCTGTTTTATTTGTTGACAATATATATTTTGTTTTTACAACAATGTCCATTTGTTTAGCTCTGTGTAAAACCTTTGACAACCTCCGTTTGTGATCTGACGATGATTTGAATGTCGTCGGCATACACTAGTAGTTGTACAGGTCTGAAAAATATATTGTCAGCCATATTTTTTTCCCGCTTGTCGCACTATACGTTCCGGTACAAGATTGAAGAAGACCCTAGTTTATTCTCAGAGTGCCACTTGAATCATCATTTTGTATACTGTCAACACTGTCATTGAAGTTTATAGTTTTAAATTTCAAATATACTACAACAAACCTCCCTATTTAAAGTAGGGCTTAATTACTAATTTTTATTGTTAATATTTTGTAAATAATCTATATTTATTTTTTATAGTCTTGTATTCCTAAATTACTATAGATTGTTGTAAACTATTATTTTTGTTTGAAACAATTGAAAAATTCAATTGAAAGAGATTATCATCATCATTATCAGCATCACAATTCTAATATCATATTGTTTCTAAGATACCATTATTAACATGCAATCTCATGAAGATAATCCAAGTAAATTGTAAGATACTATTATTTTTACTTCTTCGATTCAGTACCGATAATCCTTAACTCAAATAAACATATTTTTGTTTTTTTTTTGTTTTTGTTTGAAAATAAAATGAATAGGAAAAGCGCCTCCTTTTTAATTTCTACAATAATTATAGATAATTATGTTAAAGAAGCATTGTCATTCTATTAGATACATTTTTGCAACAACATTTTATTCATATAGATATAGTAAGATACAAAATATGATGCTAAGGTGATTTATTTTGTTGTTCATTTATTAAAAAAGACAAGTAGTAGTCATCACTTTTACCTTATTTTTGTTTTTATGAAAATTTCCAGCGAAATTCTTAAAATAAATAGGATTTGAATTTTTATGGAAGAAAAAGAGATTAAATTTTTGAATAAATTCAAAGGAATTTTTTTTTGAAGAAAGACACAAAATAAATAAATATATTGTAATTGAAGAAAGTTGAGAAATATAGGTGTTTTGTATATATATTTTAATAATAACAGTTTTTTTGCAGTTTTTTGAGGGGATCTAAATTTTATAAACTCTGTCAGAGGGGGTATCACAGACTTCAGAAATAATGTGTCAGTTGTTTTGTGCCAAGTTTTGTGGTTCATAAAGAATATTTATTGGTCAATTTAGATTTGCAATAACTATCAGAATATTCTTTAACTAATATTTGGTCAATTTAGATTATAATAACTATCAGATTGCATAGTTCTATAAAGGGACCAACCAAAGAAACAATATTGCAAAGGAAAGCACACGAAGGGAAGAATAGGCGACAGAAAAGATGGGGACGAAGAAGAGTTAATTAAAAAATATGTTGTTAGCAAAATAAGGCAATGAAGACAAGCCTACCTCTACCGCGTAGGAAATGCTGATTCCAAAGATTTTCCTAATGTAAAATTAGTTTTCTCGCGTAAAAAGCAAATAAATGTCATTTAAGTTGCTAACGAAAATTTTCGAATTTCAAAATGTCATTAATGTTTATTTGAAAATAGAATCAATGGGCACATGATGTCATGTCCATCTTAGTAATATTGTGTCCATCAATATAGTACTTCTATATAGCTCCCCGTTTGATATTATTTGATATTCAAATATTGGTAGGGAGCTCAATTTACATTTTAACTAATCTCAACATAACCATGTATATGAAATATAACAAACTTTATAATTTCCATTGTCTCGACTAAATATTTATACGCAACGTATTTGTACTTATCAAATATAGTTTATTTTTATTGTTTCATTTTACAGCAATCCTTCTCTTGAATGAAATCTGCTACTAATCAAAAATATAATTGCGAACCCAGTAAATGACAATTAGTTATTCAAATTAATAAACGGTATTTCAAAGAGAATACGAAAAAGAAAAATACTGAACGCAGTTCCATAAAAGATCATTGGATTAGATCAAACGATTGGTCTAAATCGAAGAGTTCCACTTAACCATTCCACGCTTTTCTAAATCGTACAATAATGCCCTTGTATATGACTTTTTTAATGCCAATTATCAAAACATAAACAATGCCTTAACTATACTATTGACTGGAACACACTGTTGAATCAACAGCATATCAGTCTAAAACCTCCACCTTATATTACACGATATTTGATATAATTAATACCTTCGTGCTAAAAATCCGAAGAAAAAAAACAACAAAACGGATACTTGGATGGACAGAGATCTTCGGACAATGCGTAATCAGCGTAATAAATTGTACAAAACAATAAAATCTACTAAGAACCCTATGGTGATGATGTGCTAATCAAATATGAAACTCTTGCATTAGAATTCAAAACTAAAGTAAACCAGGCGTACGACAATTATGTCATATAGATATTGGTAATAAGTTAATTGCAGACCCTAAAAATTTTTCGAATTTGTAAATACAAATTTTATGTCTAAAGACAACTTGCTTTCTTCCAGCCCTAATGAAATCTGTAATTTCTTGGCGGAATGTGTCCAAAAAGTATATCGTCCACAGGAAGGCTCATACATATGATTTATCGGCTCTGTCGAATAACACCTACTCAATCATTACTAATTTATATCTTTCAGAAAATGACGTACAAAAAGCAATACTTGGCATTACAAGGCAAACAGGGCCTGACTTAATTTCACCATGTTTTCTATATATAACATATTTGTTGTCTTCGCTTCTACTGATTGTTAATAAATCCCTACCAATAGGAACATTCCATTAAGAATGCAAAATCTCATATCAGTCGCAATCTCAGCCCCGACTATCCCTGGTGTCGGGACCGAAGACTTTGAATTTTTTTTTTTTGCATCAATACAAAAGCCCTTAAATGTGATAAAGACTATAGGTCTGAAGTTCAAGGAATTGAGGCAGAAACTCTATATCACGTTGTTAAATTGTCTTTTTTTGAAAAAAGGTTATTAATAATTATTAAACATAATTTTAAAAAAAAATTTCGGGGATGGTCCGACGGTCCAAAGTCGGATGATACACTTATTAAAATTGGAGATGAAATGATTGAAATGAGTAGAATATTAAATAGCAAATTGAACAAATTTTTTGTAATAGCTGGTCTAAAAATAAATTAAAATTGTATTCTGTATGTAAGACCAAGCCAAGACTATGTGTTTAAACTTAAGGAATCGGAATACTATAGGCTAAATATAAATAATGAACTGATTGAATGGACGAATGAAATTAAGTATTTAGGTCTTTTTGTTGACAATAAATTTAACTTTAATCGTACATGCGGATAAAATATGTTCCAAAATAGCAAAGAAGATTGGTTTTTTAAGTAGGATAAGAAAAAAATTTTTTGAAAAGATGTGCAATTTTAATTTATAACACTCTTATTTTGCCACATTACGGGTATTATTCTTCGATATTGTATATATGTAGATCGGAAAATATTAATTGACTGCAGTTATTACAGAATAAAAAAATACGAATAATACTAAAGTGCAGGCAGACAACAAGAGTGATAAAAATGCTGGATAATTTAAAATGGTTGAATGTAATTAAAAGGCAGCAAACAAATTATTTATTTATTTATGCTGTGCTTAGAGTTGTAGGTCAAACAAATAATGATGCATTACAAGCTCAATGCGAATTGATTTCTTTGATAAGTAGATCTGTCGACTATTCTATTTAGCCTATACATTTTATTGCTTAATTCTAAATGATCAGTTTTATATGATCCTTCAAACTGTAACACAAAACATACATGGCAGTAATTTCTTATATTTGGCATCATGGCATGGCATAATTTAATATGATGCTTTGCAGAATTATTACAAAAAAAAAACAGTATACAACATATTCAGTTCCTTTGATTCTGATTTATTTATGGGAACTTATTAAAATATTTAATTAAATTTTCAATTCAATTATTTGACTTTAATGAATTTATAATTTTTTGGATATATTTTTTGAAAATCATTTAAAACAATATTTTAAAAACTTAATTTTGTTATTATTTTATTGTTTTCTCTTCTTTTTTTAACAATTGATGATCTGAGTAATTTTTCATTAAGAATCAAAATAATCGCTTAAAAAGTAATTTCCGACACAAAAATAATAATGAAAAAAAAAAAAAATAAAAATAAAAAAAGTAAATTAAAGTCAATAACATATTATGTATGTATATATAGAGAAGAGATACCCAATATTGTAACAAAAGGATATCCATCAGATATGATGCTGATCATCATTATCGTTTTCATTTTTTTTTTTTTTCATTTTCATTTTATGGGATAAAAAGACTCCCGGCAAACATCACAAAACCAATCCATCAATCATTTCGTTGATTTTGCAACTTTCTTGATTGTTTTTTTTTTGCTTTTATTCCAATTTTAAAGATTTTTGAACTTGAAAATGTTAAAAATCCTGTTTTTATTTTTTTTATTTTTTTTTTGTAATAAAAATAAAAAACAAGGGTAAAAAAGCAATAAAGAAAATAAATGATGAGCATAATTTGAACTTTTAAAGATAAATGTTTGAGATTTTGAACAATAAATTTAAGTTTAAAAATTAATTCAATAATAAAAGTAATCTAATCTAGTTCCATAGAAAAAGAAACAACAATCCTTCACAATGGCTACATGAGTAACACAATACAACTTAGAACAGTAGTTAAAGAAGGCTGTCCACTATCCCCCTCCACAACAGCCACAGCCAGAGAAATAAAATTTACTCTCACAAGAAGACTATAGAAGACACAGAATACGCGGATGACATTGCCCTTCTCACCTGTACACACAATGACATGTAATAGAAAATAAGAAGTATAGAAAAAATAAATGCGTTAGAAATTGGTCTCAAAATTAATACTAACAAAAAAAATGCCTACAAATTAACGCAAGAAATAATGCTCCGTCAGTACAATCAAAAACGAAGTCATAGAAGATGTAACGTAATTCAGTTACCTTGGTAGTATAATTACTACAAGTGGAGGCAATAAGCAAGACAAGACATGGAAAAGCAATTAAAATTAGCCAGAACTGCTTTCGGAGACGACTTTGGTTTGTGTGGAGACAACCTCACATTACCAGGGGAACTAAAATCAAAATATATGTTGCCTGCGTGAAATCAACGCTATTGTATGGCAACAAGACAGCGCTGATGATAAACAAGAATTATATAAAGAAAAAGCAGGATTACGAATAACATGGAAAATAATTATAAACAATAAAGCCTAGGAAATGCCCAAACAAGAAGCAATAAGTACTTAAATAAAGAAGAAAAAATGGAGGTGAATAGACCACACCCTTAGAAGACCTACAAATGATATAAATATAACAGTTATGTTGTGAAATTAAACACCTAGTGCAAAACAGAGTCAGATGGAAGAGCTTTTCGGAAGTCCTATGCTTCAAAGGGGAGTGAAGTAGAAAAAAAAAATCTAATTGCACTTAAAAGAGTTATGAAATATTTTTTTTATCCAAATTCACTTCTGATATCTGAAATCTGATAACCAATTTTTAAGTTAATAAGAGAAAAAACATGGAGGACAACAGTCTTAGCCGAAACAAGCACTAAACAAAGAACGTAGGTGTAACTGAAAAAGTTAGCCGAAGGTATGAGACAACAGAAAGACTTTATTTTCATCTCTTAGGCACCCACCCTATGTTTCAATTCATTGATGAACAAGACAGTACAGTTATTATGATGGTAAATAGCTGTATAAACTAATTAGAACTTATCTTCTTAAAACTGAGCTTCGAACATCGCGTTGACGATTGCTTTAAGTACCTTTGCTTGAAAACATTCAATAATTTCTATGCTCGAACTGCTTGTCGTACCCCACAGCTCACTACCGTAAGTCCATATTGGCTTCATTATATGCTTTTGTAGACTAAGACCTTGCTTTTTGGACAGAGTTGTGAATTTCTGCCAGTTAAGCAGTGTAAGTTGAAAAACCTTAGTGGTAGTCGATAGATCATTATGAAATCATAGTATACAAAAAACTAAAAATTTCCAGAATCTGCAGCGACTGATGGCACGTAAGAAATTAAATTCAAATATTTTTAAATTTATAAAACAGGTTAATATGGATTTGGTTTAAACCATTTGAATGTAATCAAATTGAAAGAAATCTATATCTACAATTTAATTCTATAAAAAATATAAACTTAATTTCAAAATTTTTGCAATAAAGATAATTTTCCACAAATATACGTAAAATTTTTAAATCATATATGTATAGCTTAAGGTTCCATGATTTAAAAAAATAAAATTAGGATCGTCCAAAAATAATGAAAATAAAACAAAAACAAAATAATTCAATAAATCTCGTCATTGTTCCATCATCATTATCATCAGCACATCATCCCATTATCTTTAAAAGAAAAATATTTAATTCAAAATTTAAAATTTTTATGCAATAACGTTTACAATTTCTACGAAATTTTCATATTTAGGTTACATTAACAGATCTTCGTGAGATGAATTTTAAACAGGATAAGTCATTTTCATACCCATATGAGACAAAAATGAATTCTCATTATATTTAAGGATGATGCATTTAATTTTTAATGAACTTTGTTTTTGTTTTTTTTTTTTTAAATAATTTTTTTTCCAAGTTTTAAAATATTTTTTGGAGAGTTTTTGAGCAAAATTATTAAGACCTATATATGTAGGTAGGTATAGGTATACCTACCATACTATACATATTCTTGTACTTTAAATTCTAAAAATATACACTGTGAATTTTCAATTCAAAATAATTTTCATTAAATTTAAAAAATAAACTAATACTAGTGTTCGCCCACTCCTAGAAATTCGAATTTGATAAAAAATCGTATACTCAATAACTTCATCAATAATTGTTTTACATCATTTCAGTTTATGGACACTATATACATAATTGTTTTTTATTGATTTATCTTAAACAACAACCTGATACGTAAAATTTATAACAGTTTCGGTTTTTATCTAGGCAAAGATGCACTTTGCACTTGCTGTACATTACTCTGCAATGCATTTATTATTCTTACAACGATAACATTCTGGAGCATTATCATGAGAAATCAAATGACCAAAACCATCATATCAGTCGAAAACAGTTGAAATTTAACATTTTGTAATTTATAGTGAATGTTGCTAAATTTCCGGAATTTTTTGAACAGATAGCCGGCCTCTTTTAGCTCCACTTTGGCAATTATTTTGAGTAAATGTTCTTCCCAAACTTTGTACCTAGTAGTTGTAAAATTTGTTTATTTTTGGAATACACTTTTTCGTCATTTTTCTACAATATTGAATGCAGCTGGAACAGACTGGTGCTATCAATAAAATCAAATATAACATGTAGAATCCATTTCTTTGATTTAATAAATACTTTATAATATAACATAAGTTGATCTAGCATATCAACTCGACCCATTCCTTTTTTAAAAGATCAACTTACATTCGATCTCATATTTATACAATATTAAAACGACTAGAAGACCTAATTTTTTTTGGAATGCGAATAAGTACCTGTATACTCTGGAATGACCATATTTTTGATATTGTGAAAAGGGTCATTGTAAAGGTGATGTAAAGAACATTTTTCATTTAAATATCTATTTAATATTTTTAAAACCTAAAAGAAACATTCTAGGAAGATCATAAATCTCTACTTCCACTTATTAAGTAGTCAAGGAACTCTTTAAAATGTCAAAACTAAATTTTATTTTTGAAAAAATTTGTATTTTATTAAATTTAATGTGACAATACCTGCGTAACAATGTAGTCCCCTTTTGTAATTTTATATCTCTCTTATCGGCAGTCTAATCGGTAGGAGAGCGAAAAAAATATATGATCCAACAATATGGTAGTTATAGATTTAAAACTCGTGGCTAATAAATTCGTTTTGTTATACTATGATGTAGGTGTAGGTGGAACCATCACTTACTTTCGGAAAAATGAATGATCATATAAAATGTGAAAGACAACTTCAGAACTCAATGGACCTCAGCCATGCCTACACGCCCAGAAATTGCAAAATGGGAGATTAAAATTGTTATTTAAATTTACAAGATTTTAAATTCGATTTCCACACTAAATCTACGAATGGTTTCAACAATATTTCATCTAATATTAATACATTTTATATTATCTACGCGATGCGATATCTGCACCTTGACTTGAAACCATATTATTATGAAATCAACACATTTTTGTAATAAATTTATAATCTTGTTGAAATAATTAATATTAATGCATATTATGTAGACGAAGTGGATTATGTGGATATTATTTTTTGTATATATCTAGAATCACTAGAATCACATAACCTTTATATGCCAATAAACCAATTATATTGAAAAATTTATTAAAACTTTTTTGTTTTGTTTTTTTTTTTTTCTAAACTTTATTAGGAATAAAAATATTTCTTTAATATGTATATACATTTTTTTATATTGTATATGTATAATATATGTCTATATGTATCATAAAATTTTTATAGTAGACTCAATTTATTGATACAATAATTAAATTGGTCTTGTATATTTAAATAGTTTAAAGTGAAAGAAAGAGATAGAAAATATAAAAATATGGAAACTTATGTGGAATACAATGTCAAGGATAATAAGAATATTATATATATATATATAAAATGTTTATATAATAAAAGTTGAAAAGTAATAAATATTGTTAATAAACAAATACAGAGAGGGTACAGGTACAGGTTAGGGTGTCTGTTTAAATTTTTCTGAGCAAATATGAATGTGAAAATGCTGTTCGTCTTTGAAATCTCGACAAATTACACAACTTCAATATACACTGCATATCGGATATTATTATATCTGGTAATACTATTACAACTTAAGTTTTGGTTAATTTGGTAGATGTGGAATGTAATATATTGACAAAGGATTCTCCAAATTTTATTGCTTATTATAGGTTACCACTAAACAAAAACTGTAGATCAGTTTATTCTGTATATTAACCTATTTAATCTGTAGATTAACCTATTCAATCTAAAAGCAGAATACTGTATGAACGATAAAGGCTGTTTAAAAAATAACAAATTAATGCAAAAAATAATTTGGTGAAATATTCCTTGCCCTTGAGGGGCACTCCATATTCAAAAATTACATATTACCAAAATCAAAGAAATTACACCAGTATCCCGATAATGCAATCTTCTACAAATAGTATACATCAGGAACAAATTTTATATCTAAATCTTCTCTGACAAACTTGTTTTGTTCGTCGGAGAAAATGTGTAGTTTGATTACGTAGCATATCTAATGCTTGTATTTATAATTAAAATGATAAATTTCTTGTTGAACCGATGCATCTTAGGGTTTTGGTGAATGAGTTTGTTCGTGATGAAGTATTCGACCGTCTTATATTTAAGCCATTTTTCAAAATTATATAGTCTTCTTAATAAATTTTATAAAAAGTTTCAATTAAAAATTCATAAACTAAGCGGGATGGATTGTGGAACTACAATCTCTTCGCTAGCACACGTTATGGATTTCAATGGGCGTGTTCTCAAATTTCATTAAAGGGTGTTGATATCTTTGAAAATTTTATATAAAGTGAATATTGTAAAATCAAGTTCAAGTTAAGGTTCAAAGCGAGCCATCAAAATTATCAACACCTAACATCAGTAAGTCATATTTGATAAATATCTGTTGGGTAATTGCTCTGAAATAAAAATTATTATTTTTAAAATACAAGCAGTTCCAGCCTAAAATTTGTGGAGTATTCTTTTTTCATCAATTTGTAGTAGAGTCTCTTCAAACCAGAACTAGGAAATATAAAAACTTTCATTATTCGAACCTCGAAACTTTATGCAACATCCGACCACCGTTTTATGTGTTCCCACAACCATATAACTGAGAACAATTTTTTTTCACCACACGGGTAAATAATTATATTCTATTCTATTCTATATTCTCTTCTTCTATTCTATTTTATTTTATTTTTTCTATTCTTTTCTATTCAATTCTATTCTATTGTATTCTATTCTATTCTCTTCTTCTATTCTATTCTATTCTAATATATTCTATTTTATTCTGTTATTTTCTATTCTATTTTTTTCTATTCCATTATATTATATTCTATTTTATTCAATTCTATTATATCTATTTATTCTGTTCAATTTCTTTTATAATCTTTTAAAATTTTGTTTATTTCTTTACTATGCTTCTTTTTTTTAAGCATTTAAAGGCCGGTTTTCTCGCTCGAAGCTTCAGAGCATAAGCAGAAGATACAGAAATGCTATAAGTGTGATAGAGAAAGAATGATAAAATATTTAGTAATTGACTATATATCGCCGATATATTGCCTGAAATGTTAGAGCATATGTAGAAGATACAACAATTCCACAAGTGTGATAGAGAATAAAAATATCGTGACAGAATTATATTATATCGGTGAATATGTGTAAAAAAATAGTTTTCCAAAAATATGTTTTCTATAATATCGGTCGATATTTTCAATACTAACATAGAAAATTGTGTTTAAAATTTTAAATGGCTAAAATTCTTCGAAGGCACTTAGGGTGTTCCATTAATGCTTATCCCATTATATTGGCCTAAATTATAAAAAAAAACTTCTACTACAACTTTATGCTTGATATATTGCTACAATTATAACACCCTGTATTAATTGTAATTTTCATAATAATACATTTTGGATAAAAAAAAAAAGAAAAAAATAAAAACCATTTATCGCTACTTGAGATTCAATTTTCTAATAAAACAAAAAACACCAAAAATTATCCACATTATAAAAACTTTTTCAGTATGAAATAAATTTTCTTGTTAGAAATAATTTTATAAAATTAAAAAAAAAAACCAAAATTAACTCACGGCATTAAAAAAATATTTGTAAGCAAAAGAAAATCATATCAGAACTAAGTACATTAACCAACAATAAATGGTTAAAAAAAATAAATATAGCTAATACTGGCATTGTAAATGTTGCCAAAGTAATAAATGAATCTAATGAATATATTTTTACACAACATACATAGCAACACAAATAAAATAAAATATTATTATGTATGAATGAATGTATATAATTTATTTATATAACACCAAAGGTAGCTGTAAATTATTATTTTATTAATCTATATATAGATATAAGAAAATGTTTAATGCACGTTTTATGTCGTGTCAGCCGCAATCCGTCAAGGTAGACAAGAATTTCTTATAATAATATTAATTTATATGTACATATATATATATTCACACACTACACCATCGCAATCACTATAATATACAAAATAACAACTACCATTTATCGAGTTATGTTTAATAAGACTCATATTAAAATTATTATTTTTATTTTAGTTTTCTTTATAGAAAGTTTTATTGTTTTATTTTATTGGTTTTCCAATTTGAAATTTTGTTTTTATTATTTATTGCTTATAGGCTTTAGGTCTTAAAAATCATATTATGGCTAGAACACAATATTATTATTACAATTTCGGTGTTATATTGTTGCTAATTTTTTAATGGTAATAAAAGATGTAAATATAACTATAATATACTTGGAACGATGTAACATAAATACATTTTAAAATTATGGGTAAGAAAGGTGAAAGTCATATCTGCAACTTGTCTTGTCTTGCTATCAGTACAACTAAATGTCGCTGTGATAGTCCAGATATTCTGTGCTGTGCTCTGATTAAGGATATTCTTTATTTTGACTTTTCGAGGTTGGTGACTATATTACACTAAATTAAGACAATGACTATATATATCAACATATATCTCCGTTATATATGTATGAATGGTCATTGGTTAAGGTAACATAAGGTTAAATAAATTACACCCTGAAATCAATACTGCCGTAAGTTAGCAAAATGCACAAAAAAATTAATTATAATAGCACAAAACTTAATGATTTTCTTATCTATACATTTTAATCTAAACTGCTAGCAAGTATATAATATGAAAAATTGGTGATAGATTTCGAGCATTTTTAGAACAGTTATATGTAGGAATATTTTGGGCTTCATTTAATATTTTACAATCTGAATGATTTACAATTCAATAAGTCAAATAATTTTGTATATTATACTGGCTTGAAGCAGAGTATCGTATGATGGTACTTTACTATACTTAATATATAATTTTACAAGTCGCAATGAATTTTACGTTTCAATCTTCTATGGCTTGAATCCGTCATAAGATAATTTGGCAGGATGTTTAGATGTATTTCCAATTTACTTTTCTACTTTGTACAATATTTTGATATTTCACCATCTACTAAAGGAACCTGCAAATCATTGAACTATTATAACACGAACCACGGAACATCGACCACCATTCTTCGGACTTTGTTCTGAAAGCTTTAAGCTACATCAATGTTGGAATTAGCTTCATCGCCGCAGGCTTCAATTTCGTACAACCATATAAGCTTAAGTATAGCTTTGTACAGCACACCTTTTTTCCAAAGACTAATTAAGTTCTTTTACCCATTTGCCAATCCCCGAATATCTGACAAAATACTCCTGTGGTATGACTGTATGTTCAAAATTACTGGACGGCAGTTACCTTTCCTCAGGATAAATGTCACATGGGTTGACTTATTTGCATTGATTTTTATTTTCTAACTGTGAAGCCAGCTTTGAATATGAATGAGGTCCCGTAGAAGGACATTTTAGGACCATATCGCACGACAGATATTTTCGAATACCTTATCGAATGCTTGGCTTATATCAAGAATTGCTGCGAGACAGTACTTTTTTGCTCCAAAGTCAAAATTTATTTGATTCACAATTCGATGAGCTTGTTCTATAGTGCCATATTTTATTCTAAAACCAAACTGCTGTTTTGGTAAGGTTTTCCATAGCTGAGTTAAATTTAATAAATAGTTTTTTAATTAGTTTGGACAGTATATGTATTAAACTGATGCACCTGATTTGATAACCTAGAAAACATCTCAGAGATTATCCACAGACTCTGTTAAAGTATTTCTCATTCTTTCAAACTTATGTATGTCGCTATGGCTAGATATGGCTAGAAAAGTGGTAAGAATCTACCAAAATTTATGGTTTCGGTAAGGGGTAAGCAAATCTACCAAAATTTTAAATTTTTGGTAAATTTTTGACGTTTGATTTTTTTTTCTGAGAATATTATTATATTATTTATTTGTCAGTGTCAAAATATTTTTAATTGTTTTTTATATACAAAGTGCTAGGAATTGAAAAAAACTATATGCAAATAAAATTGTTGCATTAACTTTAGAATAATAATAAAAGTTTATTTTCGGTCATTTTGATATATCAATAATCTTACATTCTGACAGCAACAATTGCAGAAATCTACGACTTATTTTTACGTATGAATTTGAAGGTATATTTCTGTGGCAGATCTGCGTTACATTTTTGCCTCGTATAAACATAGCCATGTTTGATTTTTGACTTTCATTCATGACAAATTTTATTTTATTAAAAAAATAATTCTCGTGTCATACAGGAATGTCAGATTTTGTTTTGAATTAATATAATTAATACTGTAATGCTCGTATGTTCTATTAAAATACTAAGTTTTAAAATTAATTATGTTTTGATTTGTAATTAAAGAACAGCATGTGGGATCGCTAAAAATATTTACCTCACTCTAATAAATGTGTATGTAATTGAAAAAAAAAAAATAAATAAATAAAAAAATCTTGAAATTATGAAGTATTTTTTTTTTTTGCTTTGATATACGATCATGATTAATTGTTGGATTAATTAAGTGGTTTACTCTAAATTTAGATTTATTGCAAAATATCAAACAATCTATATACATACACACATATTACCTATATATATATAGCTATATAAATATGAGTGGGTTTTGAATAATTAAACAGGTGTTAGTTGAGAAATGATCGATTTCTTAATTAAAAATTTTTTGTTTTTAATTAAAATTAATTACGAATTTCTGTGTTTTTTAGCAACATGTATCTAAACAATTCATTGTAAGAAATTTATTATTTCGGTGTTGGATCTGCTACCAAAATTATTTTGATTTTAATGAAAATAAAAATATTAATTTGGAAAATAATTATTTCTTTTCTTTGTGTGCGTTATCCATTGTGAAATTTCACTGCCACAATCGTACCACCCTCTTTAAATATAGACTATAGAATATTGCTGCAAACCATTGATATAAATTAATCAAACACGATTCTGGTTCTCGATTTAGTATAATTTTTTCATCGAAAATAATCTTCATCCAGTTTATATTTTCTTAGGTTGCCGAATGATATGATAACGATAAATGATTTTTTGTAATTAAACTAAGTAATGAATTTTTTACAATGATTTTATAAAAGTTTTTATTAAAAACTAATAAAGGAATACAATACAATACAATATGGTACAATGGTTATGTCATTTAACTGATTTAATTAGGAGATCTCGAGCGTGTGCTGCATGGGCATATATAAATAATCATTAATTGTGTGTGCGCGCATTTTGGAACCGTACGAAAAGTTCCATCTAATAAATAGTAATGATTTTCTCTGTTTATTTTTTTTTGGTTTATTAATGCTGCAATTGTTGATGGCATGAAATGCAATTGTTGATGACATGTTGATGACATATGTGTAAGCCATATCTTCGTGATCTTCTTCAATTCCATTTAAAGCATGGGATTTATGACTCTGTTGTTTTGAGATTTTTGACCATATACTAATGTGTTCTTCCATGAGAATTTTGACTCACTTTAGTGGGTTATAAATGCCAATTGGACTTATGATATGTCACCCATTTGATTATACTTATTAAGTATATATTATACATCAACCAAAATTATATGGGCTCATGACAATAGAACGTAATGTTCTAACAAATTTCAACATAAATGTATATTGTCAAACAATTAATCTGGCATCTCAATAATGAGGGTTACAAATAAAATTTACACCTCAATTCTTCAATTAAATTTGATTGAACACAAAATAAACTAGATTTATACAAAAACAAAATAAGCAAAAACAAAAAAACAAAAATAAATCAATTAAAAGGCACCAAATTTATAACACCCTCTCTCTTTAGTCACGAACATTGATTTCTCCCGCAATAATGCAACAACATAGCAGCTAAAAAAAACAACAACATTGTTTACGGCGTCTTTGGCATAATAAATTGTAAATAAATATTTGCGGCATTTTATTTTAACTTCTATAATGTTAATAAACACGTAATATTTATACAATTTTTATAATTTTATTATTTTTTGTGCACAGATATATTTTATTTTATATTCAAATAAAATGGCAACAATGTTGCCAACTCAATTTTTATTGTACATATACACATTTTGTTTGTGTAAATGTAGGCATAAATATATGAATATAAAAATTATTATTCGCAAGAAGCATGAAACATACTGTTGTATAATATTTTTGCGCGTTCATAAGAATTTTCTGTTAATTTGCTAATCAAAGAGTCCGTAGGGGCTAAATAATTTTTATGATTTCCAAAAAAGGGCGGAAAAACAAACTAAAAGAAAAAAACAAATTAAAAAATTGAAAAAATAAAAAATTTTGTTTCTTTAAAGTTCAGTTAACCATCAGTCATAAATAAATCTTTTCTTTTTAATTTTTTTTGTTTTTTTTTTTTGTTTTGTTGTTTTCATTTGTTTTATTTATATGACTTTCATTTACTATACTAACAGTTATACCTCGGTACAAAGAATAGAACTAACATAATTAAAAATCCCACATTTATTACAAATAATTTTTTTCAAGGTGATTCATTCATCTTTGCTTTACAGTCTTTTTATGATATCATCACTACGATTACTTAATGTCCTTAATGACGAAGTCCCGTTTCATATATTTTTTATCTAAATTTATGAATCATTCATTGTTTTTTAGTATAAAAGAGTCTGTTGTTGATCAATTTAATTCAACTGCATTCGTCTTTCTGTCTGCGTTTACCTGATTTATTGGAGATCCATTGTGGGTCAGAGGCGCCAGGTATTTCTATTCTGGGCTGTGTCGATGATGAATTTATATCACATTTACTTTTTGCTGATAATTGGTAAATAAATATTCTCGTCAAACATTACTATTATTATTAGATGCATATTATGAGTACTCGTTTTTTTTTTTTTGCGGATATACGATGAACTGAAAAATTTGATGCATAGATAGTACAATTTCATATATGTCAGATTTTAAAGTACTATTTATTGATTATTTCCGCCGAGAAACAGTGCCTATCCCTACACAGTGTAAATTTCTAGATGGCTCAAAACGATTTATGTAAATTCACTTGTACTTAAATTTTTTTGAATTTGGAACCTAAAATATAGTTTGTTCTTGTTTCTCCACTAATCTACAAAAGCTGAAGGGTAATATATTAACAAATATACTCAAAATGTCCCTATTGTACTGATCAAAAGGTCTCTGTACTTATTATTATCGAAGAAATATTAATTGTTGAATGTTGAAAAATTTCTTACTGAAGTGGGAACTGAGCTCGGATAAAAATTTCACGACAAAAATAACACAAAATGAAAACTGAGTCATTTCCCTCAAAGAAACAAAATGGTCACTTAAAGATTTACAGAGCAAAACAAAAACAAAATTTTGGGTTTGGAATGAAAAATTGTGGAATCGGGGAAAGTTGTAGAAACAGGTACTATTATGCAATATGAAATCATAGCCATAGAAGTAGCAACGGAAATAATTCTAAAGAAAGAATCACCTGAAGGTAATATAGTTTTTACTCTGATAGCCAGGGGGCTGTTAAAGAATTGAACAAAGTAATAAAAATAATTCAAACGAAGTTTTACTGCAATGGATTCCAGGCCATATTAGTAAGGTAATAGCAAAACAAATCATCTCGCAAGAAGCTAACGAAGAAGTGGTGACCAGAGATTGTTATCCGTAGGCATAACACTTGAGGTCGTAAAAAAATACACATAGGAATGGGAACGCGTGACTGGACTAAACGAATGGAGAAATTCTGAAGAAGCTGCTACTCAGAAAAATTTTTTTTGAGGAAACCCGGATGCCGAAAAAACAAGAAATATAATGTCAAGGAATAGGGCTGACTTACAGGTCTTTAAAGAAGTATGCACAGGGCACCTGCTAGTGAGGAAACATGCTGCAAGAGTAGAGCTTGTGGAAAGTAGCCTCTGTAGGGGGTGCGAAGAAGAAGAGGAAACAGTCCTTCATGTACTCTGCGTTTGTCCAACACAAAGAAAAAGAGAAGCAAGGATCTTGGAAGGGTACTCCTGGCAAAATATCTCAGAAGTAAGATATAATAAATCTACAGAAGTACTTCGTTTTATGAAAGTTGTTAGCTGGCTCAATTGCTTAGCTGGCTGATTACCAGAAGTGACATAGTTAAGAGAGAGTACAACAAGTCGTTAGACCTAAGTGCGAAATAAAAGAACTTATCCCACCCATCTAACCAACCCATGGTTGATGTAATTACTTATTTATCCATTATAATATGGTTAATTATAAGTAAATATAGAAAACTGAAACTATTGACTGAAACTATGTTCTTAATTAGGGTAGCTTAATTCGTTAATTTTATTGCCAAATTATATAAAATGTCATTAATTTAGGAATAATGACACAAGAAAATTTGTTAGTTAAATATTCATATTATAAGTGGGATTCAAATTTGATGTATTCTAACTATCGGATGATTAGATAGGATCATAAGATGACATAAAAACTACATTCATACCAGTTAGCGATTTAAAATATTAAAAACTGGACACTCGTTCGATTTATTTCTTATATAATATTAACGGTATATATATAGTATGTTATTAAAATTGCTTTTCTCCTACCAACTATCATCTCTTATCAATGATCGATCTGCAGAATATTTGTTTTTTTTTTTTTATCTGTAGTGATTCACATATAGGTAATGTTTAGGTATTACTGTTAAATAAAAAATAATGTTTATAAACATTATATCAGTTTTGAATTACAAAAATTAATCATTTTAATGCATCAGCAATTTATTTATATATAGATAAGTTACAATCTAGCATTTCAGAGTTTCATATTTTTGTTTTTATCATCATTACCATGATAATCATCTCCCTATAAAAGATTATCAATATCAATATTAATAGTACATATACATTATTTTATTTAAATTATTATTGTATATCTCTATATATGCATACAAAACAAAAAATAATAGAATATGTATATAAACATTGTATCTCAAAGTCAAACTTAAATCAAGAGAGTTGAGCTGAGAAGTCAAACAAGCCTTAGAGAAGATTAAAATATTCAGATTTCATTGAAAAGTGCAATGAAAATTTGCAATATTGCTTGATATCATATCTTATTGTATTGTTGTTATTGTTGTTGTTGAAATTTTACTTGATTTGTTGCTTGCAAAAATAAACAACAGCAATAATAGCAACAACAATAACAAAATTTAGATATTGATGGATGGATGTTTAAGCCAGTAGTAAAACAAGCTTTGATATGTTGATTGTGCTAAAGAATTGTTTTTTTTTTTTTTGTTTTTGCTTAGTTAAACCTGTTTTTGAGTTCATGTGCTAAAAATCAATAAAACTGGCAACAATTTATAAAAAACAAAAAAAAAACTAACAACAAGTTTTAAGATTCAAATAGAAATTCAATTTAAGTTATATATTTTGTGCGGCAATGTATATATGTATAGCTAGGCCGGTTAATTTAGAAAAATCAATATTTTGCCATAGTTACCTTGCCAGTCATTTGAATGATGATGCAGATGATGATAGTGCACATGATGAACTAAATAAAGAGTAGTAGAGTTTTTTGTTTTTTGTTAGATGCTACAATTTTTAATAGAATATTTTTTTTTCCCTTTAAAATAAAAATAAATAAATTAAAATAAAGGCTTGTCTATTTTTTATTTGTTATTTTTTATTGCTGGTTTATCTTTTGTTAATTTGCTTAAGGATAAATCTACAAAAATAAAAAAAATTTTTTTTTAAATTTTAACTTCTGGCAACTTTATGTCTGACTTGTTTTCTATATAATTTGCATTGAAGAATTATAAAAAAAAAAAACAAATGAATTTCTTATAGGGATTTTCATGAAGGCATTTTTAAAAGTATTTAGGGAGTCAAGTGAAACAAAATTTTTTTTTTTTTAACTAATATGTATAAATACCAGAGGAAGAGAAATTTTTTGAATATTTAAAATATTTCTCAACATATTCTTGTGTATTTGAAAAATTCAAATTTCAAGTGTCAAACGGAGATTAAAAAATTATTCCAATGAATTCAATTGATTTTTTATTTGTGTTCCAATTTCTTAGTGTTCGAATAAACAATATCTTATTATTTTTATATAAAAGTCTTTGTCTCTTTCACTAAACTTTTGTTATATATATATTTTTTTTGCATATATTAACATTTTGGAAACAATATACGACATACCTCCTTTGTCAGTGCTTGTGACTAAATAAATTTTATTTTAATAATTTTTTCTATATAAATAATTTTTCTACTTTTATTAATCTCTATCTTAAAATTATTAGCAGGAGTTTATTCATTACTTTCATCTTCCTTAAATTGTTTTTACTCAATTAGTTTAAATAAACTAGTCGAACGTCCAATGCTCACGCACTTGTTTAATCATTTAAATAAAGTTTCTCACAAAATTATATTTTAACTTATTTAAACCAACTCTCTTTCATAAAACAAAATAATGGAATTATCATAGAGAATAAAGACATAATAGACCGCGCGGTAACTGGATGTGTTCACCATAAATTGTAATTGTAGTTACGAAATCTGTTGTAAAACTGATCGTTTAGATTGTGTCATCAATTACAATTACATTTTCATATGTGTGTGTAAATGTTATCATTCCAAATTTTTCATCGGCTCATGTTCCGTTTGAACTCTGTGCGCGTCAAAAACAAAATAAATATGTATGAAGAAATACAAAAACAAAAAATAGTTTCTATTTTGACAATTTAAAAAAGTTATTTTGAAGTGCAGCAAAATATTTATTTTCGTATATCAGTGCTATATACATAATTAAATTTAATATAGACATTTTGACACTTTTGTGCATTTTAAAAAAAGTGTTCACTGTTTTATTTAATCCTACATTTATTATCCTATATCCTATCCTGTTTATTTGACATCATTTAATTACCCTCCAATTAAACAATTTTACATCATAAATTTAATAAAATATAACAAAATGTCTACTGATTTTTTATTTTGCTTTTGCCCAGTCCTGTTGTTTTGGTTAACCCGATCTCCCGATTTGATACTTTTTCTTAAATTTTTAGTATGAGAGTAATTTCGTGTATAACATAAACAATTTTCTGACCTGTTAAAAAATTGTATTGCTGTTTTAAGTAAGTGGATAGGATGAGCTAAAGTTTATGAGGCAGCTAAATTTTGGTTGGAAATCTTGCAACAATTTTTTCGTAGTATTAGCGTAGTAGGCAGAGTATGAATGCAAATATGTATATGATATGGTTATGATCAAATTGAATATGTACATAGTTTAAAAACTTGTGGATTATTCTTCTAGCACATAGAAAAATATATAGTTTCGATTTTGCAAGTTCATTAGAAAAAACCAAAAACAAATCCAGTAAAAAAGTAAAGTAAATTTAAAAAAAAAATATACACATAATGCGTACCTAACCTACCTACTAAATGAAATTTTTGTTTTTTTTTTTATGAATAAAATAACATAAAAATTCATGTATTAAAAATAAATTAAAATAAGAAAAAAAAGTATGCGGACAAAATAGCTCATAACTTCTGAAGCATTGATCGCCGTATAGCCTTTCGATGATTTTTTTTTAATAAATATATTTTAGGAGTTTCTCTATTGAATCAAAAAATTTTAAAAGAAATCAAAAATAGTAGTAAAAAATTATTTTTTTCAATTTTGTGAATTTTCGCTGCTCTTCGGTTAGTTTCGTTTCATGAACGAACGACACAATCTCAAACTATCTATAATCATTAAGATATGATTAGAATATGCATTACCGAAATCAGTCTATTATCTACATATGTATACCATCCGATTTTCATATTCATTTAATTTTTGTACTTTTTGTACTTTTTTAATTGATTCTAAAATGCTCCAATTTGATATTTGTTTTCCAGAATATGTTGTGCAGACCTAAATGTATTGTGGTTAACACTTTTTTCTGCTATTTCGGTCTTTTGCTCTTGTAATTAGTCCTTTATATTAGCCTATATACAAGATTTGGCACAGTTATTGCTTTAACTCTTATCTCTTGATATCTCTTCAAATTTAATTCAAATTACCTGCCTTTTTTGAAAGCAGTTACAATTCTGAAAATTGTCTTATAAGAGCGATAGTAGATTAAGATTTAGTATTAAGATCATTTTAGTTAATAGATGTTATTTAACGTTTAGGTTAGGTTTACATTAGATTTTGTATTAGCATAAAATAATTAATTAAAGGTTTTTACTTGCCATTTTGTCCTTTGCAAATTAAATTTATTCTAAATATTTAAGTCAGATAAGTCTAAATAATTACAAATCAAAGGTGTAAATATTCTAGTAATTATAAGCTCTTGAAATATAGAGCTAAAATATATGAAAATAACATATTGTACAAATACATTAAGGCAATAAATAAAATAATAATAATAATTCAAATAACATTCAATACAGACAGGACTATATCTAATGATGTTGTATTAACGCTTCTTTTCTACTATACTACCACCCAATAACTTAAGTTGTACCTGGTAATTTATATACATATATATAAGTTCAAAATTGACCTAGAAATTCTGATTTCTGTGATTGTTATTTAATTGTACAATGTACTTATATGCATCAGTGCAAATATATTCAATAAACAAAATAAATCAAAAGCAATTTACATCAACGATTAAAACAACAACAAACATAAAAACCTTTCAATTTAATACTACCCATTAGATACATATTACAACTTTCTAACAACTTAAATATAAGCGCATAACAAAAAAACAACAACCCCTTCTTATTTATTTTTCGATTAATGTTAAAAACTGACTGATCATTTTAGTTGATCAGTTTCTCTTGGTAATTTAAAAAAAAAAAAAACAATAAAAACAAAAAAAAAATCATGTTACATAAATATTGGCCTGAGGGTGGCATTAAATTTCCATTGAAACAAAATTGTTTATGTACTCCTAAACATTTTTATTAACAAAATAATTTTTCATATAGCTAGTAAATATTCTCTATTTGCTATCTCTTTCGCACTATCAATAGTAATTTTTCATCTTTATATTTTCACTAAAAATTTTCTTTTTACATATCTTTTTTATTTTAATATTGATCTGTGTGCTATCTATCTAAAGATAAACTTAAGAAAATAAGAACAAAAAAAATCAAAATAAAAAAAAACCACAGAAAATTGTAATTTTTTATATTTGCGATAAGCGACGCAATATCGCGCTTGGACACATGTTTTGTGCGGTCTTTAGCTTTTATTTTATTTTGTTTTTTTTTTTAGTTTTTAACCTCAAGGTCTGAATTAATTTTCGATTAAACAAATTAGTTGCGCGTTCATAGTGCAATAGCGGTGCGCGCATTTTAAAATTGTTTTTAATTTTTTATTTTTTTTATTTTTATTTATTGAAAAATTGAGTCTTAATGTATATTTTTAAATGTATAATAAGGAGGTGAGGCTCCAATATTATATATTGAAATCTTTTACATATACATATACCTATATATTTTTTACATTTACAAAATTTAATAATTTAAATTTTAAATTCGTGCTTTAACAAAAATTGTACTGTATGTCATTGAAACTTTAGATTATTGTTGAATTATGTTTGTAGGTATTTAGCAACAATGTTTCTGAAACAACATATCGAATGTGTATATTGGAGTTAGGTTATTGGGTTTTAATTAATTTGTTTTTTTTTTCGATTATAAATTAAAAAAATTTATGAAATTTTACAATTAAATTGCAATTATTTATACAATTATTTTGCAATTAAATGTAATATGCAGATGCAAGCGTTTTAGTGAAGAAGATATTTGGGGATCATATGGAAATTTAAGTTTATAAAAATAAATAATAAAAAAAAAATTAAGAGGAATGAGGACATTTGGAATATATTTTGAATAAGCTTTGCAAGCTTTACAAATTATATAAAATACTTCACTATACATACACAGAACATCACTATACATACACTGTCGACCACTTCGGAACATGACTGTCTCCAACCGTTCTACAATTTTTTTTTTTTATTTTGAGCGGTCTAAAATCTGTGTTTATTTAAAAATTAAATTTTTCTGATTGATAATGTCATCTTTTTGTATCATTTTTTTAATGACGTTTGTGTTTTGATCGTTCTGTAAATACAATTTTTGCTAGTTTCCTTGACTAAGCCCAGTCTTTTGGTCGAAAAAAAAATGTTGAAAAATAAAATCAATAATATGTTTAGCTGGGGTTCGGAACTCAGCACAACAACAAATGGATATGTAATAAAAATAATTAGAAGGAATTTAAGAGTTTGATTCAACATATGCAAATCAAAATATTACAGTGTATTCCCTTTTTCCAGAATATTTATACAAGTGTATATTATCCAAGCGCGCGTTGTGATATGGAAAGCACAAAGGGACAAAGGAACACTAGAAAAAATAGTCCGTCTAATCCACGCCTTATACGAAGAATTCGAACTCTAAAGGACACAAAAGCACTTCCTTCATCGTCATAAGATGTCCGCTCTCACAACTCCTTCTCACAATCGTACGAATTAATAAAACCAGTGAAACTTGGTTAGAAGTCTTCATTAATAAATGTCTAAGAATAATACGCCGAAAATTCTGGTCAAACACAATAAACAACAAGGACTTCTGGATGTTAACCGGCGAAAAAACGGTGATGAAAAATCAGGGTTGTATACGCTTTTTCCAGATTATATCAAATTAAGGTTGCCAAATTGCCAAATGTTAACCGTCCATTTTGTTAAACGTCTTTTTGTTAAATGCCGTGTTGCCAAGTGTACCCAGGTGATGGGATATGACTCCTTAAAATGTTTAACATTTTTTTTTTCAACATTTTTAATTCGACATTTTGTTTTTCAACAAATAGACCCACAACCCTCTTTAATTCTACATGTAATTCGTATGATTTCATCAGTGTCATTCCAGTTTAATTCGTCTTTCTATTAAGTCCTAACATAAATTTATTCAATTCCTGTTGTAATAATTTATAATTACTCTTTCATTGTTTTAATTACAAATCAATCATATTTTTAAAATTAAGTCTTTAAAACACAACTGATGTGCATGTGAAACAAAAACAAAAAAAGTATAATTAATCCTTTTATTAACAACACAAAATACAACAGAGTAAGGTAGATATTAAAATAATTATTCTATATAGTATAATCCAGAATAGTTAGTTACACCCTTTTAGTAATAGAATTTAACGGAAACAATTTTAATCTAGGATACATTTTAATTTAAAAATAAAACAAAAAATCCATTTATCAATATTTGTTTAGTAGACCTCTACTAAAAATTGTAATTAAATTTTATTTTTCATTTCATATTATTGAATCTAAAACAATCTCTTCTCCACTATCCACCGTCCCACACTCTCTATCTTTCTCTAACGTGATATTTTACTATTTTTTTTTATATGATAGAAAAATTTTAATTATATAGACTTTGTAGGTTTTTAAGAGGTGGTTTTATTTTTATAATGGTTTGTTTTTTTTTTATGGTGGTGCTAACAGACATGAGGGCGTTTATTTTTATGTTATTTTTGTTTTTATAAATTTAAATTTTTATTTTATATCAAAAATTATTTAAGGTTTTAATTAAGTATTATATTTTTTTTTTGTTATTGTACTATGAAAATATACTATGTATACCGTAAATGATATGTATGTTACACATACGTACGATATGATATGTACAAGTATAACTATTATAGGGTGAATAAACAGACACCTATGGTGAAATACTTATTGTTAAAGTTAAACATGTCCTCTATAATTAATTGCAAAAAACAAAAAAAAAAAAATTAAAAAATAATATTATTAAAGAAATTTTATTTAGTGTAAATATTTTAAAACGAATAGAATTAAATTTAATTTAAATTTTTTTTTGAAATAATGTTGAAAAAAATGTATATTTTTTTATTTATTTATTTATACTGTATATATTCGATATAGAATGAGACGATTAGTTTCTACAATTTGTATAATCTAGGTATAATCTATGTATAGAATATGACAACAATACTAAAACTTATAAAATTCAAAAGTAAAAGCAAAACAAACTAAATTTACAAATTATAATATATAGAAGTAAAGAAAAGAGTAAACAATTTCAAAATGACATTACATGATTGATGAATTGGAAATTGGTCGCATTTTATCATTATTTTATGATATTTTATTATGAAAGTATGTAGAGCTAATAAAATTTATTTCATTGAAAGTGTTTTTGGCATCATGGGTGGTTGACCATTGGTTTATATCATCCCCTAGTAAGTGCAATTTACCTGCATAAAAAATGTCATACAAACTACTGAATGTCTTCTTCAGAGACCGATTGTAATGTTTCATTGGGAAATAAAAAAAAAAATCAATAAAAAAATTTTTTCAATAGTCCCAAATTAATAGTATATGAGTACATTTTTTAAGGCTTATGACCTATATTTTATATTTTACATTTTATATTTTATATTTTATATTTTATATTTTATATTTTATATTTTATATTTTATATTTTATATTTTATATTTTATATTTTATATTTTATATTTTATATTTTATATTTTATATTTTATATTTTATATTTTATATTTTATATTTTATATTTTATATTTTATATTTTATATTTTATATTTTATATTTTATATTTTATATTTTATATTTTATATTTTATATTTTATATTTTATATTTTATATTTTATATTTTATATTTTATATTTTATATTTTATATTTTATATTTTATATTTTATATTTTATATTTTATATTTTATATTTTATATTTTATATTTTATATTTTATATTTTATATTTTATATTTTATATTTTATATTTTATATTTTATATTTTATATTTTATATTTATATTTATATTTATATTTTATATTTTATATATTTACGACATATATTTTTCCTTCTACTTCATATTTTATTGATTTTATGATGTTTTGCTATTATTCAGATGATCTTATATGGTTCTTACATTAAACATGTATCTATATAGTTCCCCTATATGGGTCTAGAACTTGGATATTGTTAAGTTTATATATGTATACCTATAATTGATTTATTTGAAAGATATATGTATACCTAGAATTGATTTATTTGACTGTTTTATATTTTTTATTTGTTAATCAGTAATTTTTTGTGGTAATATTTTGAAAAAGCTTCACTTTCACTGGTTTTTGCTTTAATTTACCGAGGTGGAAATTTTTAGACATTATATAAGCGTGTTAAAATATTAGATTACATTACAATTACTTATGTCTTAGATTTGATATATGGATTATTAAAATAAATTTTATTGTGAATTGTTTTACTCTATCAATTTAATTTGTTTATTGATTTTTCTTAGACAGCAACAACATCTTTAATAATTTATTTATTTAAAAACAGTTAAATTTAATTCTGGCGAGGAAAAAAAGAAACACTTTGTTGAACGTATTTGGTAAATTTTAAGATTGTATTTGTATGCTAATGTATTGTATGCTAATTAAAAAATTATATACATTTACATATTGATATTCTCTATATCGTTATTATTTTATAAATAAGTGACAAAATTTCTATAAATACAAGCAAAAAAAAAAAATTAATTAATTAATTTTTTTAAAACTGAATTTATCAAACTGGAATTAATTACAGATATTTGAAAATAATTAATTTATAATTAATGAGAATATTAAAATCTACAAAAGCAAAAAAAAAAAGAAAAAAGGAACAAATTAATGTCATTCTCATTTGAATAGCATGCAATTAAATTAACGACGTTACTTTTTTAATTCCCTATATACTAGTTTATGTGTTGTTGTTGTATTTAAAAATATTTATTAAATAAGAATAATCATTTAATTTGTACAACTCTATGTTGCATTTCTATAGTGGAATTGAAAGTGTTTTGTTCACAAATTCTAAAATTTCATTATGCAATTTTTTTTTAAGAAATTTGTTAGAACAATTTGAATTTTTAAAAGGACAATGAACTAAAGTATATTTTTATAAAATTAAATTACTTCAGTACCTATAATTTAACAAGAAATTAATGAAATGCAATGTAATTTTAATTTTGTTAATTAGGTTGTATATTATAAGTGAAAACTATTTTTTTTATATTTTTTTAATTTGACAACAATTATATATGTATCTGTCAACACCTTAGTTTTAATTTTACATACTTAATATGTATATGACATTTAATAATTACTAATAATGCTACAATTATTAATAATTATTAATTAATTTGTTCATGACCTTACGCTTTCGAAATAGAATTAAAATTATATATGTATATGTATGTATATATATAAATTTTAATATTTATAATTGTTTAAAGAACTAAATTTATATATTGAATTTTTTTTATTTAATTAAAAATGTTCTTTAAAGATTTATTTAGCGTTCAGATAAATCAAAACAAAAATCAAGTTAATTGAAATTCATTTGTGATGTTTGTTTTAATTGATAGAAATAAGAGAAATGATGAAATCAAAACCAACAAAATTTAGGATTAACAATGGCGCCTGTTATCATAGTTGTTATCATTCATATTATTTTTTGAATTTATATCATTCACTTTTGGTGTAGTCAATAAAAAATGAATCGTCAAAAAATGTTGCCATTGATTGGGTTCTGTTATCATTGCCACTAAAATGTGAATGAAAACAAAAGTGAATCAAACTGTATTTTTCATTTTAAGTTTTAAAAAATGTAAGTAAATTAAATAAAAATAAATATGATTTAATAAGTATATGTTATAAATGTATATGTTTAAGACAAAAATGAGTTGCAGTATTAGAAGTCAAATGGACGAATTGATAGAACTACTATTACTTCCAGTCAAATAAATGTCAACATAAATTTTTTAATTCTATTTGTAATTAATTTAATTTTTACTTTTAACACTTGTTTATCGCTTTTAATTTCAAGCAAGCAGTAGTTCTACCAATTTGTCCATTTGATTTCCACTGCTAATTTTTCTCCTATACTATAATATTTATTACAAAACTATTTTGTATTAAATAATATTTATTTAATTTAATTATACTTTTAAAAAATAAAAACTTTTAAAAATATTGACTATACAAAAATGATAATTCGTTCATTTATAATTTTTAATAAATGAACAATTCATTCATAAATGACATTCATGACACCGAATTGTGTCTTTCATTCATTTTTGTTTTCATTCATTTTTTAGTGACAAAATTAACAGGGCTCAATATTATTATTAGAGAAGAGAATTAATATTCAAATATTGAACTCTGTCAAGTTTATCGACTTAATCAAAATTATATAAAAAAGTTAATTGCTTCAAACCGAGTAAGTTGATTCTGACGTTGTCAGTTGTAAGTTGAGATCGATTTAGTTTTGTATTTGTTCATTTAAAATGTCTCATATTTATATTTTTTCTGAATGAATTTTATTTTACTTTAGCCTCATTAAGACAAATTCCATATAGTATTATAGACAATTATTAATACCGTAATCATATTTTCAAATATAAAATAATTTATTATTATTAAGTAAATTACTGAAATCAATCATAAAACAACTCAATTAAAAAAAAGTATTTACATAATTTTATAAAAATAAATTTTTTATATATAATATACTCGTAATTTTTTAAATCACAATTAATTAAAAATTATTAATTAATTAAATTTTTTTTTCTTTACAGGTAAGCTGAATTATCCGACTTGTAATTACATAGGTTATTTTAGTAATCACCATGTTTTTATTTTTGTATACGTATGTATTTAAAATAATTTTTTTTATTAAAAATATATTTTTATATTATATTTGTATTTGTATTTGAAAATAAGTAACACCAGTATCGAAATTTGTTTCAGAAAATTGAAGGAAGCAAATTTTTGTTGTCTGATTTGATTATACAAATTTATACTTAATTAGGTCAATCGTATAGTTGTCATTTATCAACATTATAGTATTTATACAAGTCTCAGATATTTTGATACGTCCTATTGTGGTTGTCAGAATTATAAATTTTTCTGATTGATTGTGAATTTTATTAAATGTCACTAATTAATTGGTATCATGAAGTTGAAAATGTGTCATATTTTCTAATATTTCTCATATTTTGAATCAATTTTGAAAATGTTAAAGTGATAAAAATAAATTTATAAAAATATACTTTCATACACAGAAGTTTAAAATTAATTTATTTGTTTTGTTTTATGAATTAATTTTTTTTTGTTTTTTTTTTTTGTAATATGAATTAAGTTATTTTAATATGAATTTAAATACACATTTGTAAAATAAGAAATAAAAGACTGTTATATGCTACTACGAGTGTATAAGATGTTATCGTAATCGGACAGCTAGTTATAGAAATAAGCGTTTACGCTACGAATAACTAGTTTTCTTGTGACTTTTAAATCTATTATAGCTTCATTTACATACAAATATCTAGTTATAACACCTTTGATAAATATTTAATCGTTGATAAGGTGTTATTAGAGTGTAGTGTTAATAGGATATTATATAAAAAATTAAGTTTAAACTTATTTGATTCAAGGAATTTTTGAAATGTCAAAATATGAGTATTGACAGTATTCATAATAGCAAGTTTTTTCGGTTAATATATGTATATGTATCAGTATGTATCACGATTCCATTTTTAATAAATTTTACTAAACAAATTTATATACTGATAACAACTAACAACCACGATTGACCGAAATATGTATATGTATTTTGCTACGCTTTGCACATACTTTGGTCTGATCAGTTTTGGGATACCATACAAATATCCAATAAGATATTATATTAATATAGACTTGTAGAGCCATAGAGTCATCTGTGGAGATAATTCTCATGTTTTGCCAAAAATAATTTGACATGCAAAAAATGCTTTGTTAGCGTTTTCGTGCATGTAAACTATTTGTTGAGGATTTTATGACAGTTTACTGTCAAATATTATTTCTAGGTCAGAACTTTTAAAGCAGTTATAGAGATGATTCAAGAGTTACTCAATAGCTTTTGCCGATGACGTTAAACTATGCTTAGCTAGCAATAATATTCATAATACACAATTAAAAGTTCAAAAACAATTTAACCTTACAGTTGATTATTATAAACCATGGTTACTAAAACGGAACGTAGACAAATGTGAAACTATTATTTTCCGAAACACTGTTGATAAAGTCAATTATACAATATCGAAAAATACTCGAAAGAATTTAACATAAGAACTAGAAATAATATAAAATTAAAAAAAAAAATAGTAAAATATTTAAGTGTTAATTTGCATCAAAACTTGAATTATATTGTACATGTTCGAAACACTATATCTAAAACAACAAAAGCCTTCATGGATAACAATAAAATCAGCCATAGAGTCAAAATACATGCATTATATCAAGCATTTATTAGATCAATTATTTCATACACTGGACCAATATGGTTTAACGTAAGCTCCAGTTTAATGGAAAATATCAGAAAATTTTAACAAAAATGAATAAGAGCTTGTACAAAGCTACAAAGAAAACCTGAAACGGATCACAAACATATCTACTCAAATAAATATTTGTACCGTACAGCTAAAATATATAGATTCGATAATTTGTTAATAAAATTAATCAGAAATCATTTTAACAGAAAAGAAAATGGCTTAATATATAACATATATTACTATAATGATGAGTATACATTAAAAATTGTTTAAAAACTGATTTCATAGCACCCGAACATTTTATTTATCTTGATTCTAAGGATTATATTCAAAACCATGATCATGTCCCGATATATCATTATAATAGGCGGGCTTCAAGTAAGGCAATTGAATATTATCCTGATAATATTGAGACTCGTTAAAAGTACTTAAAATATGATAGGTCCATTCCTGTGATAAAGATGAAATTATCAAACGGAATTATTGGTGGCTGAATAATATCTGAATTCAAGACATTCGAATTTTTTTGTGTTTGTATTTTGCTTTGTTATTTTTATTTATTTTTATTTTTTACTTAGGTTAGTTTAGGTCCTAAGTTTAATATAAGTATATTATTATATTAATCTAACATACACATTAGTTTGATTTTTACAACATTTTCCAAAATGTACAGTGTGTTCCAGAGCACGCGTATCAGCTTTTTAAGAGCGGAAGGAGCCTTTATTTTAAAATTTAAAAAAAAATTATTCTAAATCGAGGGTGCTCTATCGTTTGGTGATATTTTCAACTTCCGGGAAGGACCTGAAAAGGGCTTTTTAAAACCAAAAATCGCCGAAATTGGCCAAAATCGAGGCTTTCAAATGGGAAGAGATACTTTTTTATGCAAATTTGGATTCTACGACAAAAAATAAGAAACTTATGTTAAATGATTTTTTTTTTGTTTTCTCAGTATTTCTCTTTAAAATTAATAAAAATAAAATAAAAACCCACCATATTTTCCTTTGGTAAACCAAAATCAATAATAACCATTTTTATAAATTAATTTGTTTTGTATCATATTTTTTTATCTCAGTTTTGAGTACCTACAAAGTTCAAATTAAAAAAAAAAAAAAATTATTCCTAGGTGTTGTGCTTCCATTTTTCCCATTTCGATAGCAACTTAATCCAATGAAGGCTGTTGGTAGTTTTATTATTATTTATAATTTATTTTATTAGTATATGATTTATTATTTAATTTAATTCAAAATTTCGAACAGACATAAATGTGCAACTACATAGGATTAGGGCTATTTTAATAGAAGAATGTTGCTTGGCCAACTTGGAATAGATTACAAGAGTGAAAATTATTAATTTATACCTATATTTATAATCCATTATTTGAATTTGGTTATAATATCAATGTAATCTGCTCAGCACAGCTTTCAAAAAGTTTTTATTAAAAAAAATGTTAAAGTGTCGTCCCAGTGTCTGAATAGATAATTTCTAAAAAAAAAAATGTTTTGCACGTGTTTTAATTCTTATTAAAGTTTCATTTCTCATTTCTCATACACATTATTAAAATATCGAATTCCGTGTAAAACTAAAAAATTAACGCCCTCCATATGATTAAGCTGAAAAATGTTGTTTCTATATTCTCTTATGTCCAAATAATATGCGTACATAAATATATATATACGATGAGAATATTATGATCCTTTAGATTTTTTGAATTTATGTCCTAATTTTTTTTTTTTTTATATACATTGCAAAATTTCATTTTGTATATTTTGTCTTAATTCTTTTTGTTTTTCATTATTGTTTATTTCGAGTAGATCCTTTTGTTTCGTTTAAAAACATTCAAATGAAATTATATTTAATAGTACTCCACAAATAACAATAGAACACAAAAGATTACAAAACGATACAAAAGGATACAATGAGCAATAGTCAAGAGGTGTGCGCCTACTTGGATTATAGAAATTCAAGTTCAATTCCATTTTATTCCATTCATTTTCTTTGTAAATTTTGCAAAAATTCTCGACTCATTGATCCGATTAAAATAGAGATCTTTTAATGGTATGTATATATCCTAAGACAATACGAATAAGTGAACAGAGCTTCGTACGAAGAGATTCATAGGTATTAAAGAAGAATAATTTATGTGGTTAACATCGTATGTATTTATATACTCATGCAAAGTAGATCTTTTTGTAATTTTTGTTTTTTTAGAAATTTTACTGTTATTTTAAGAGATTATCTTCATTTAAGAGTTACAAATAGTATATAAGTATTATATATATATAGGCTATATAACAAAAGATGATAATTTCAAAAATGAATTTTTAATTTTTGTTTTTTTGGAATTGGTATCTAATTTTATTTTGTATACGCTTACAAGACGTATAATAGAAATAAATCGGAGATTCAAATCAAAATACTAGTAATAATAACAATGATGACAATAGATAATTACCCTGGTTTTAGGAGTGATTAATGTATTGTTCAGTAGTGCGTTAGCATAAAATAATATATCAGCATCAGAATCATTTTGCATCATGATTATCATCAATCATCATTGTCAGTATGATCACCAATATCAATATTAAAATTTTATGAAATCTTAATGTTGCTATTAACTATGTGATCATTGCCAGAGTCGGTATTGAAAGTTAAATGTTTTATGTATCGATAATCTACTCCAGTACTGGTCCAGTCATTGGGATAAAATAAATTACAAAAAATCATTGGTAGTATAATCTGGCAACAAAACTTAAATAAAATGGAACTACGCTATTTAAACTGGCTTAGCTTTTGACAATATCATCAGTATTTTTCCAAATTTGGTAAATAAATTACTCAAAAAATATAGTAGAGGAATTAGTAAAACTTGCAGTAGGTGCCGTACTTAATTGAGTGCCAAAAGGTAATTTTACTCTACCTAAGGTACTGTCAAAAACATAGAATAACAGATAGTATTTGAGAATAGTTAAGCTATTTTGGAATTTAGGGCTTGAAATATGTATTCCATAAGCTTGCAGTGAAAGAGAAAGTTTAAATGGTAAATAATAATTAATAACATAGTTTGCAACTCCTCGCCGAACCTTTCTACTACTTTCTTCTACTTTTGTTTTCTCAAGGTTAGATTAGATTATGGGATTTCGGGAGGGATCTGTGATTATCCGTGTTTGTTAGTGTTTTTGTGATCAGAAAATTCCTAATAGTATGCTGGATAGCTCCCATTGTTCGAGGAATGCTGATCCCAAGTGGCGAAGCCCGCATTCACAGAGATAAATAAATTCTTCCTCTATTTCAAATATTCTACATAAGTTCTTTTCGGTTTGGCTCATTTTATAAAGATAGAAAAATAAGTGTCCTGTTATTATTGCTTTATTGGCCCTGCCAAGATACGCACCCCTTTCCTATTGAAACTTAGAAGAGTTTTGGTATCTAAGCTGTTCTTAGGGAAATCCCACAGAACAGACTTGGCCTTATGAAAGGCGTATCTGATGCTTTTCTTGCCAGATAATATGCTGCTTCATTTCCTGCTATGCCAGAATACCCTGGTACCCACATTATTGTGACTTTGTTTAATTTTGTCAGGGTTTTAAGTTTTTCTAAACAATCTCATACTAGCTTTGATGTGATGGTATATGAATTAATAGCTAGTACGGCTACTTTACTTTACTAATTCGGTATATGTTGTCCACATAGCCCCAGTTACCTGTAGTTGTTGAGTTTGTTTTGAGCTGTGATTAGCGTACCTTTTGTCTACCAAATTGAGGATACGTATAGTTTGAGGTTGGCAAATATTGCGATATATTTTAGGGTTTAGTCCTCAATTACGACCACATAATCTTTTACATGTCCAGAGTGCTATTATGGCTTTATATAGAACATTGTCTAGCTAGATGACAATTCCAGTTCAGATGTTCATCAAGTAAGGTACCTGTGTATTTTACCTCTTTGGAAAAGTCAATCGTAACTCCATTTAGGTTTCTTTAATTTGTCACTAATTCTTCTTTGTGAAGGTAATGCCTGTTGAGTTAATTCAGCCACTGTAGATTCAAATTTACCTCTGATAAGAATGGTTACATCATCAGCGTAGCTTTATTGTGCTCCTATGACAGATTCATTGAGTTATTGTCGCACGTCATCTATTATACAAGAAACCACAGGATAGGGGACAGTACCCCTTTTTGAGAACATCCTTAAGCACAATCAGAATCTGTGATTGAATATTCTCTTTATGGACATGGTATATCATTGTTTTTTTTTCTAACTATCCCTTTTATTTTCCAAAAGCCAATGGTACACAAATATAAAGATTTCTCTAAACTAAGTTTTGGCTAATAACATAAAAAAATATAATAAAACTATCATTAAAACTACATGTAAATTAAAATGCATGAAAACAGTACCGAATAACCGCCAGTTGCGTTCGATTTATTTGAAATATTAGTTAACATCTTTAGGAGAACCGGATGAAACCCAAAAACCAAAAAAATTATAAATAAAAATAAAATAACACACAAATTATATGACCTTATCTTGATCCTCGAATCACATATGAGTGATCTGATGTGCTGATGGTCGAAGGTTCACGTTAATATGTGATCACGATTCTAAAATAAATTTATTTGCTTTACTTATATGGTTCGATTCGAGAATTATAATGTGGGCATAAAATTTGAAATGTATCACAAATTTTATATCCTTAACTGTCACTGATCATTTATTTTAAATCAAGTATGTAGTATCCTAGTACACATAAGTATTATAAGATTTTCCTGGAATAGACAAAACAAATGACAGTATAGTTGTTCGTTAGTTTATACCTGTGCTATTGATCTTCAAATATAGCTACTATTGTGTCTGTAGTAGTGAATCATAGTTAGTTTAATTCGTCTTTTTATTTTACTTCCTTGATTCAGAATATCTGATAATCTGATTTGTTACTTAAACAAAAAAAAAACAAAAGCAAAAAAAAAAGGTAACAAAGTACAGCAATTTTGTATTAACTTTGTTTTTACTACATAGTTTCTATTTTGTAGATGCTAATTTCAATTTAACAATTTTTTTTTCTTTACTAATGAAGAATTTTAAGTGTGGATCATGATGATGACGATGAGTATAGTAAAAAAAAAAACAAAAACAAAAAATAAGCATGAAATTTTTAAGTGATTCGTTAATAGTTACAATGACAAAACACATTTTTTTACGCATGAAAATACTTAGGTACACTCTTTTTGTTGTTGTTTAATTTTCATTAGAATTTGATGGTGCCATTGGTACTACTACTTAACAAAATTTTTGTTTTTAATACCCTCATGGTATTTTTGTTTAAAAATTTTAATTTCTTATCTTAGATAAATTTACATTCTAAATTTCTCTAAATTTCCTTCCATTCTTCTCTCTCGCTCTCGCGTTGCGTTCTTGTCTCTTGATCTCTAATGATTTTTTAATTTGCGTTTTGCAAAAGATGAGTTAAACCAACATGTGACTGACGAAATTTTTTATTTATTTATTTATTTTTTTTTTTGTTGAAAATTTTACAGATAAGATCTGGGATAAGAAAATAAATAAAATTTTGTTACTGTTGTTTGTGTAATTTGTTTTAGAACATATACTTAGTTGCAATAAGACTTATTGTATAGTTCTGGATGTCATGATGTCAAGATAAGATGAAATTTTTTAAAAGAGTCTCTATAGTGTGTAATTGGGTGACAAAATGAGAATGAATGAATGAATGAATTTTATTTTTGGTAACTGAATTCTGATCAGCAGAAATATTGTAAAATGATAAATTTGATGATAAGAACATTGAAAGTCGAATTAATTTGTTAACGAGATATAGAAGGTTCAAATAGGAAAATAGAATTAAGATTTAATGATAAAAAAAAAATTGTTTTATTTTTTGTAGTTCCAGATGGTGGTGCTACAACTAGAATAGTAGTATACGTATTTATGCAACAGATGGTTTATAAATTGATTTAACTTTTGTAATTGGTATATGTTGATATTATCATGTATATCAAAAATAGAAATTCGAAAATATGTTATAGAAAATTATGCCAATCTTTGAAAATTTATATTTAACTTCTGACGAATAAAACTATCGCGATATTTGGAAAAAGATTTAGAACTGCCGAACAACATAATAATATGACGACTAAAGACTAATTTAGTTGTTGATCCAGAAAAAAATTGATTTCATCGATTTAAAAATCACCTACAAATACAACTGAATGAAGCTGAAGCAGACTTTACACGGTACAATATTGTATCAATATTGAATGGAAATTGTTGCGTGAAAATTCTTTCATTCAATATTGAATCAATATTGCATGATTGTATGGTCATGATCGTAAATTTCACAATATTGTATCAATAATGCTTCATGTAGACGCATATATAAACATTGAATCTATTTCTGTCGTTAGCAACGCTCTATATAATAATATAAATTTTTTCTGCTCAACTAAATCAGACATGTTCATGAAAATCTCATTGAATAAAAAATTGTTTATTATAAATTGTATTGTGTATATGCTGTCACAACAATATTGAATCAATATTGTATGAAAATTGTTTCATGTAAATGTTGTCATTCAATATTGCAACAATTTTGATTCAATCGAAATTGATACAATATTGATTCAATATTGTACTGTGTAAAGACTGCTTAATAAAAAATTAATTTCAGTACCAATAAAGTTTGTCACAAAAGTTAGTCGACTGAAAATTAGGAAATAGAATAATTTTTCAACAACTGAAAAATAATCGGTAAAAAACTGTTATTGTTCGGGGCGATTTCATTTAAACAGATTCAAGTTAATTGAATTTTAACATTCAATCGTTGATATATAAGTCGGTATTCTGTTTTCAATTATTTAGGCTGTATGTGAAATAACCGTAATACTGTGCCAAATACAAGTTAATTTCTGTAGTTAATCCAATTGTGTTGCAGGAGACCGTTATATGAACCAATGGCGGAACTACAAAATTTAGGCCCCCCTGCAAAAGAAATATGTTTCCCCCAGTAAAACAAAATATTTAACAAAACAAGAAAATAACACATATTAAAATATTAGATATTTATTTCATATATGATTTACCCCAATAAAAATTAAAATAAAATAAAAACGGCATAAAAACGAAACTATAAAATTAAACAGACTTTTTTCTTTATTTTAAATAATAAAATTTTTTCTCTTTGATTTCATATTGGCAAAATCGGTAATGATGTGTTTCATTTCCATTTTTCCAGCCGCTTTTACCGCAATGGAAAGTATTGCAAGATCGCTTATTAAACGGGTTTTACCAATGGTGGGTATTACGCAAATAATATTTTATTATTTTCAGTTTTGAAAAAGATTCTTCACCTGATGCAACAGTAACAGGTATAACGTGTTGACAATTTGACTATTAAGAGGCCAATGAATTAGCGTATGGATGATATTTTTGATATTTCATTGTGCAACATTGCCTTTATCATAATCATTTAAAGCGGAAATTCTTTTCATAAATCTTTACTATATTTTCTCTGAATTGCTTGTGCAGAATTTATTACATCAAGTTCCTTCATTAGCATTAATTTATTTGGATAAATCTTGGAGTCACTTCCTTCATTCCTTTAAATCTATTTTCGAGTTGGTTGAGCACGACGTCCAAGATCTTTTGTAAAAATGTTAATACGAAAAATATTGTCAAAACGGTAATCTGTGGATAATTCGTCAAAATATCTCTTCACAATTTTTCCTCTGTTCTGACGAAATATTGCACCAAGTAGTCACTATTTGTACCGCTTCAACTTTTGCTGAACTAAACATATTTTTATACTTGTTTAAATTTTTGCAGGCTTTTTCTAGAGATGCTGAAGTGGTCATAAGATCTAAGTTTTTGGTTTGCAGCAATTTTGATGGAACAAATTCGTAAGTGCTTATATTTCTGTGGATATTCTTCGCGTTCTTCACTTTTTTCACTTGTTATTGTGCTTTTGTTATATCAAGAAAGCGAGTTTTAACTGCCAAAAGAGAAGTTAGATTATGTTCTAGAATTGAAAGAAATTAGAGAGCATGTTTGAAAGGAGGAAATCTGAATCGGACTTTTGTTATGTTATTATAATTTGTATTGTTTGTAAATATGTAGTTGTTTTTAAAGTATATATTAAACTATATATATTGAGAAATTGCTGTCCAATATCTAGAGTCTGGAAACGGTGGGTATACTTCCATACTTCCTCAAACCGTTAAATTTATTGTATAAATTTTTTAATAACGATTTCGGCCACCCCTGTAACGCAGTGTCCTGCGTCCAGTAGTCCCGCCTTTGTTATGAATCCAAGAGTAACCTAGTGTTGTGGCAGCAATATGTGGCTGTAACGTTTTCTCACTCCTATAGCGGAGAAAAATGTGAAACAACATTAATGTTAAAATTTATATTTAGTTCATATATTGACCATATTTCAAAAAGCATTTGTAATTACTAGAAAGTAGGGGAGGGAGTATTTTGTACACCATATACTTGTATTATATCAAACTATTTGTAATGTCTTTTTTGCTTCGTTGTTATTTTTATAACACTAACACATATTTATTGAGAAGTCATTTTGCATAGAGGACTCAGTTGAAATTAAATGGAATTCGATAGTTTTTTTTTTATGTAGTTTTTATTTATTTAAATTAATCAAAAATATCTACACATCAAATGATTGACGCAGAATTATATATTTTATTTAGTTTTTGTTAATAGTAGACTATACTTTGCAAAAATAATTAGATTTACTGAAACTGAGGCGCTCTCTTACTTATGTAGAGTCTCGTAAAAGGTGTAAAAACGATATAGTTTTTGCAAAAAATTTACTAGTTGTCAGAGCTGTCCAAAAACGTTTTGTTTCCTACAGTTTCATAAATTTTAAAATTTTTAGCATTTTCTAAAATCTAATTGTTTTATTTTCAAATACTGCTTTTATTCTTCCTAATAATGTCACTTTATATATTTGTGACATCGTAAATATGGAAATACCGGCACTCCATCTAAAAATACAATTAATCATTATTAGTAATGACAATCTTATTAAATTCATTTTTGCTGTTGATCGTGTCATAATTATTATTAATAAATATTTTGTATATAAAAACTGGGAGTGGAACTTAATATAATCACCTTAAATCATTCAAAACATTTTTGCAAAATTGCAAATAAAATCAAAAACTTCTCGAAGGCATATGAATTCTTGAAATCGTATCGCGACAGTAAATCTGTGTAGAAAAAAAAATATTTCTGTTTTTTACAGCTTTCAATAAAATTTTATAATTTTTTTTTGTTCTTGGTACTGTTTCTTCTCTTTACTTCCTTTATAAATTCATTTCAATTTCAAATCTTTATTACCGTCTTTAAATACAAAATTATTTTCACCTTGCGCTATAAAGTTTTGCAAAAAAAAAAAAAAAAATATTTGCAATATTCCAGTCACGACATTTTATAAAAATCTCGAATCTGGAAAACTCCACCGACCACTGTATTCATTATTCGTCGCCATTTTTTTTTTTGTTTTTTATTATTTCCGTTTATCTCCAATTTTTTATCTATAATTTTTGTTTTTGTTTTTTGTTTGCAATAATGTTTCTAGGAATATAAATAGGTATTTAATATTTAAATCGCCATTGAATTGAATACATCGAATGTTCGAATTCAAACTTAAATTTAACTTATTTTTAACAGTTGTGGTATTAAAACAATTTTGAGAATTATTTACAGATAAGTTGGTGATATATGTAAAAATATGCATTCATGTGATACGAATTGAAGCTATATACTAAATTAGAAAAACTATTTTGATTTAAATAATTTAATGCTACTCTGTCCAGCCATCTGAATCTCTTCAACGAAAAGCTGTCGGTAGGTTTTCCTGTTAGGACTAATTAAATGCGTAGTTTGGTGAAAAGGGATAATTATTTAGTAATTTTAACTCATGCCTCGAAAATAAACTCTAAAGTAGTTGTAGGAATTTATCAGAAGACCAAAAGCCTTAGAGTCTCCCTAGATTTGTTAGTGTCTTTCAAGCAGAACTATACTTACAGTTAAGGAAGCCTTAAAATATCAGATAATGAAAACAAAAGTTTCCATACGCTATCAAAGACTTTTTTCGAACACTATCTGTTCTAAGTCGATGAAACAATGCCGAAACGAATTTGAAAGCGTAGCTGGACGTTTTTCGAACTCTCTAGAGGAATAAGACAGCCGATTTGCTAGCCAAGTAAGGTTTCAATCTTATTAGCCCCTATGGGGAGGCGTTTGCTCTACAATAGGAAGCCATCAAGGACCTCATTCATTCTTATTATTTAGCCAGAGCAAACCACAAAACCAAACAAATTTTAGTCGGCTCCCGTACTGATATATCAAGAGTAGTAGCCATCAATGCAGGTCACTGTGCGCCCTCTACGAAAATATCACCTCCGTATAACATGAACAAAACCAAACAAATTTTAGTCGGTTCCCGTACTGATATAAAAAGAGTAGTAGCCATCAATGCAGGTCACTGTGCGCCCTCTACGAAAATATGACCTCCGTATAACATGAACAAAACCAAACAACTTTTAACCAAATTCCGTAGTGATATATCAAGAATAGTCGTCATCAGTATGGGTCACTGATGACCGATATGAACCTATGCTGCCAACTATGTGTTTCGTTCAAGCCCAGCATTAGTTAAATTCAAACTCCGGATTTTAGCTGAAATTGTCCTTAACAAAATAGGTATTATTGCGGAAAGCGAAATTTGCGATCTGATCAATCTTCTCAATAGATTGATAATAGGAGAGTGATTAACAACCAACAATAACAAATAGGTGACTCGAACCGTGGCATCAAAAAGTCACAATTTAGTGCTAAATAGTTTTCCAGAAAAAACTGGAGTGGTACACTTCCATCTACCTACCGACCTACTTCAGATCTCTTAAAAAAATTTTTGCATCATCTTTTTTGTTTAATTTGTTTTTATTTAATATAGGTATCTGTTAAATGATCAACATTACCCTAAAAAGTTTTTCTAATAGATTAAATTTTCAGATTAAATTTTCATTTGAATACATTGAAATATGTTAACAAAATATTTTAGAATAGAACCATCACCACTATATAACCTAGAAAATAAATCCTCTAGATATTTATAGTTTCAAAATAGATCAAAATTGATTTCAATTTCATGACTAACACTATATTCATCTATATTCATTTTCAATGTTGGTTTCTACAGGCGCTTCTAATAAACAATCTATACGTAGAGAACTGAAATGTAGGGAAACCATTTTTTTTTTTTTCATTTTTTTTCATAGTTTTTTGTTAACCAAATAAAAATTCCTTAGGGGGACATCATGCTGTGTTGCACTGTTTTTATATATAATATTCTCTGTGTGAAGTTTTCAATACTCAGTGGCACTAACATTTCAATTTGTATATATACGGGGATAAATGAATCAAAGAATATGAAAAATTATGAAAATTTGTTGATGGCATAAAGTGTGGTGAATGATGGTGTTGATGATGATTATTTTATTCACAAGTAATAAATAATAATTGTTGAGTAGTGGTATACTTTGTAACAAAAACAAAAAAAAAAAAAAACATTAACCGATTCTCATATGGATTTTGAAAATTCAATTTCGATCGGATCACTTCATTTTATATTTTGAATGTTCTGTAAGTTAAATGTATAGAATTGATCTATAGGTACCCAAAAAAAAAACTTGTCAAAATAACTTGTACAGCATCATAGATCATTTTAGGTTTATCAGATTGTGGACCTGATTTATCAATCATTTCTATTGTTGCGATTTATCGGGGGGACTCTCATAATCATTAAGAATAATCGTATAGCCCAGACAGACTGGCGAAACGTTGGAGAGACCAATTGAGTGTTTACATAATATCTAAAGACGTGTAGTATAATTACAAATAGACTTAAAAAAATCTAATATAAAATGTGGAAGAAATTCTGAGAGTTTGATAATGATTAAAAAGACTTCAACTGTTATAATTATTTTATTTAGTAGTAGTATTAGTAGTAGTAGTAGTAGTAATAACTTTTATTAGTATTAATATACTTTGTATTATATACAATTAATATATTTTAAATTCATCACTAATTTAAAAATATATTTTTAATATTATTTGTAATACAATATTTTTTAATTAATTTAAAATTTACTTCTAATTTAATTTCTCGTGGAAGGTCATTAAATCTTTTACACACTGTGATTTTATGTATATAGTAATTGTATCTACGTATATTACGAAAAATGAAAAGTAAGCCAATAGTCCTGGCAGCTAATGCTTGTAAATCCCTATTGTGTATAATTTAAATATATTCAATAATAATAAAACACCCAATATAGAATCTTCAGGTACTGTCATTGTTACAGCCACAGCTTTTGCGATAATACTGTTGAATTTAGATATAGAATCGAAACCATTTCAACTCCACCCCGCCACATATTTTTCAAATTTTTTTTTAGAAGTAGGTATAGAACGATCAATAGCTTTGAAAGCTCTTTTTAAATCTTATTTAACTAATCCCTTTTCCGTTATGAATTTTCAATTTCTAACTTCTTATCGCTAGATTTATAAGTGATTCACAGCGGTGCATCTTTTTGAAGCCCGAATGGTTTTCAAATATTAAATTATTTGATTCAAAGTATTATTCTAGTTGTAAGCTAATTTGAATTACCTTTGCAGCTAATTTTGCCCCCGTTATAATTGAGTTGATAGACAGCATTAACTAGATTGCTTTGTGGTATTTACCTTTGCAAAATGACTAACAATTAATTATTTCCATTTCTAGGGGGGACAAAATATCAGTTATATAAATTATTTAATCATTATTGACACAATGTTGTGCCCAATTAAGTCCAATGAGTCTTTCAATATTTTTGCATTTATGAAATTGTTATCTCTTTTATTTTTCATAGAATGCAGATTTTTTTTTAATTTATTTATATTTAAAATTTTAAGTTTAAAAATGCAGCTTACATTTTTCATTTATTTACAGTCATTGTTTGATCGTCGAGTAATTTCAGATATCTCTTTTATTCACCAAAAACGTTACTCCCTGAAATTTAACATTATTTGGTTGAAAGAGCCAATCGGAATAATCAGACAACCAATGAGTTCTTCCATATTCCTTTCCACCCCACTGAACACGGCAGATTCGAATCAATCACCAGAATGCTCTGTGAAGTAAATTTTAATATGCAATTCTTTTGATTGACAACTTAGTAAGTGTTTTAATTGTAACGAAAATGATTACGTTATAATATAAGTATAACTGAGATTAACTAACAACTGTTGTTTTTTTTCGTTTTGATATTCGGCCTAACTTTTTCAAGTATATGTATCTCAATTTAAGTGTATAATTATTGATAAATGATTAGCCTGGTTTAGTTTATTTTAACATTTTTCTGATGAAAGTTGGCGGTGTTTTATCAAAAGGTGGCAGTGCTTTACATTTTGGATGATGTATATGTTAATATATATGTATATTGCACAATCAAATGTAGCTAAATAATTCTGAATATATTTGATATACAAATCATGCCTATAGGTTCTAGGTGAAGCATTATTAAAATTAAATATAAAGATTAAAACTCTAGGTACCTATGTTTCACAAATATTATTAAACATGTTAATTGATTTCGGTTATTACATTATCATCAGAAGACTGAACCAAACATTTTTAATCTCTGTTTTTAAATAATTTCTGCTTTAGTATTGCATGTAATGATTGAAATACATTGACTATGTATTACTTCTATAAATTATTGCTCAAAATTTTTTTCTTTTCTTTTCATTATTTGTACGGCTGTTCGGTAAATTTATATAGATATTTTAATAGATTTTTAAATAATTGTCTATATATTTCCAATTATATACCTAATTAAATTCTTTTGTTAAAATCAATCAATTAATGTATTACAATATTTTACAATTCTTAGTACAATCACTAACGTTTTGTTAATTTCAACATTTTTTTTCATTCTATTTTTCGGAATATCATTACTTATCCAATTAATATTAAAATCTTCAATCGAACACATTTGAATTATAATCTTGATAATAAATATTTTTTTCATTTATCTCAACATATGGAATATTTTTTATAACAGTTATTTATTTAACCAAATTCAAATTTACACAAACAAAAAAAAAACTAATAAGAAATTAACTAAAAAGACACACCTTCTATCCTATTAAATTAAATTCAGTCAAATTCCCCTTTTTAATTCTTAAATTTTAAATTTTTACATTGTCAAACGTACTGCGAAGAACACAGAAAACAAATATTTCCATTCAGCTGGATAAATTTAAATTTAATTATTAATAAATACATATACGTAGGTGCTAACTTACTTTTAAAAGTCTAAGAAATTTACTATACCAGTGTCTTAATAATTTGTATTTAATTTACTTTATTTAAATTCAAGTAGGATTGGTTCTCTTATTAATATATATATGTATATATATATATATATATATGTATATATCATAATTCATAATGAATTTTAATTGAACACCAACACTCAAAATGAAATTACAAAAGTTGACAACATTACAAGTTTAGTACAGGTGCATAACTAGTAGAATACAAATTAAAAAAAAAAATTTACAGTTGCACATCAAAAAAAAAAAAATAAAAAAAAATTCAAAGTTCCATTTGTACTTATATAACAAAAAAAAAAAAAATTAAAAACCATAAAATAAGAGGTTACCATTTTATATTATTTTATTACCTTTTATATAAACCACAATTTTATGAACCATTAAAATGGTAGCTTCTTCCGCGATTCAACCACCAATTTTATTCTCAACTAAAACCAAACTAAATAAAACAAAAACAACAACATTTCATTATCCTTTTAATATAATGTGGGCATTGTGGCTTTCATTGGTGTTTCAATAAATGAACTCATCCCTTAAGAAAACAAAAATACAAAAGAAAAACAGAAGAAAAAAAAACATAAAATGTTTTTGATTGACCATTATTATTTTTAGGTATATACATCACAGGACGAAATGATTAGAACGGACCAGAGAATGGCTTGTATATTTTTATTTTTCTTAATTGACGCGCCATTACAGACTTTAGTTTTTGTTTTGTTTTGTTTTCTTATTTTGTTCGTGAAGAATTAATACAAAAACCGCAATTTCAATCACAAAAAGATATGAAAAAGAGCGATAATGGAAGAAGAAGAGCAATTCAGAAAAATCCAATTAATCTTAGAACTTCTTCTCATGCTCTGCGCACAGAAAAACAATTTTAAATTAATAGTGTAATTTAGAGGTTATGTACAGAATGGCTTTGGCTTGTATATTTTAAATTAATGCTTTTATTTTTGTTTTTTTAGTAATTTTAACAAGTTTTTTTGTTTTTGTATGTAGGTATGTTTTTTTTTTTTGATAGTTTTATGGTGGGGGGCTTTGAAGATAACTTTAAATTATTTTTAATTTAAAATAATTTTGCAAGATTACAATAATATAATGTTTTAAGAAAACAATGTATGTGTGTACATTTATGAAGATAACTCTTTGAATTAAAAATTAAAAATGTTCGTAATAATTTTGGATATTTTAAAAGTAAATCGATTTTAGGAAATAAATGAAAAGAAAGCCACTTGTGATTTAGAGTTATTGTCGTTGAATTTGAACTTAGATTTGTTTATGTATATTTCTGGTCTGGATTCAGATGAATAGAACATATAGATATCGATTGATTGCAAAAGCGTTCTTGTAACTGTTATATATTTTTAAATATTAATATCTTATCTTCAAGTTGTAGACAACTACAATAACTACGTAACCAACAACTGTTATGCTTTGCATACTCAGAATATGCCTGCTCTACTGTGCAAAGAAATTCTTATATATTTTATTTTATATTATTAACCAAAACTTAGGTTAGAGAAACCTTTATACTTTCGTAACGTTGGTTTTCTGAAAAGAAAAGGGATAGTTATAGAGAAGAAGAAGAGAAAGAAATAATTGAAAGGTTTGGCGAGGAGTTGCAAACTATGTTATTAATGTTCACTTTGAATTTTTGTAAATTAAACAAATAAAAGTAGAATTCGATTCCAAATTCTAAAAGTTCTGACTATAAACAAATTTCCATTACCAGTCTTGAACCAGCGTTTCGCATTCTTCGGCGGAATGGTTTAATAGGCGGAAGTATAGTGATTTTAGTTCTTCCGAGCATGTGCCTAGACCCACAAGATAGCTATAAAATAGAGTTAGTGATCCAATGATACGACCATAACTATGTGGAGCAAGTGTTGATGAAACATTTACATCATATATGAGGCGAATGGCGCATGTCTGTGCTCTGTCAAAAAAGCTAAGAGGTGTTTTGAAACGCGAATCATACTCCATCACGAGAATATTTAAGTTTTCTAGTCGTTGTGTCAGTTTTCATCTTGAAATTTGAGAATAGAATGGCGTTAGAGTTTTCGTAACTGTACAGTTTTGAGTTTTTGAGGTGTTAAACTCAACCTGGTTTTGTTTACCCTAGTCGAAAATTTTGACTAAGTCATGGTTTATCATGCCGCACATTATTTCTCTTTTGACGTAAACTGAGGTAGCTGTAGCTTTAGATTTTTCAAGGAAATTGTAGGGCTCTACAAGAGTGCTGTAATTTGTAAAACTATCAGATATTATTCCATTAACTGAAACTCGAATGACCCGATTCGAAAGAATACTTTCAACCCATTTATTGAAAATTGGACTTAGACACACAGCATGACATTTTGCTATCAGACCACTATACCATACTCGATCAAAAGCTTCTGAAATATCTAAGGCCACAACAGCATCCTCACCAGATTGATGAAGTCTGACATTTATCCTTTTGCACAGACAAATCATAAGATCATCAGTTGAACGGTGTGGGCTCGAAAGCCATGTTGATGATCATGAATTATACCATTGCTATTAATATATTTCATTAGATTTTTGTTGATCAACATTCCCATTGCTTTGGAGAGAATGGAAGTTAAAGCTATAGGTCTGTAGTTTGAAGGATTGCTTTTGTCACCTTTTTTGGAATATGGTAAACCTAGGAATAAAGTTATTGTTTTTTAATAAACAAGTCTATTCTAGTTATCTTTTGATTGAATTTTTACTACAATATTTCACTATAGTTTCAACTTTTGAACAAGGCGACATAGAGAGATGATTATAAATCCTTTCGAAGAGAACTTCAATTTCGTCTATAAAATCACATTCATTTATTCATCCTATTTTATATGGTTGAAGCTTTATAGATAAAAAATTAATCATTATTTAATAATGAAATTATTTCGTAGTCTACAATATCTTTAAGACCCCATACTACCCCATAAATGATTGTAGCAGACAAATTCACAATTTTATTTAAAATTATACAATCCTTTTCCAATAGTTCCCAAAACTATTGCAGTAATTCCTGAAACACTTTGTATACATTAAAAATTCATAAATAGAGTGTACCACTCTATTGAAAAAAATTTGTCCCATCATTAAACTTGTCATCACAGTAAAAAATATTGTGTAACTGTAGGTAATTAACTATGTATAAAAAACTTTATTTTATGTCGCATCTATACTGAGATTTTCTGGAAAAAATGAGATATCATTATGACAGTACTGAAACAGATTTAAAATACAAAAATGATAACTTTTTTGAAATAGAGTGGTATAAATAAGCAATTTCCGGTCACAAAATTCTGGATAATATGCAGGATTTTATCTTTAACTAAATGTAATCAGTTCTAATTTCCTACATTTTTTTTTGTTATTATCCAACCACAGATAATCTATCTATATTATATAGGTATATATTCTACTACAATATTAATATTACCTCCTCTTTTGTATATATATATAGTATATGAAAACAAACCGCCTTCTAGGTTAAATTATATGCACTTTTAATTTCACATTTAATAAATTAAAAATCAAAAAGTAAACATCGACAGTTCATAAATTTTTTTAATTAATTTTTCTCTTACATGCTATGGGAACATTTGAATAGGTGGTAACCCAGAATTTTTGATATTAATTGTGATGAAAATCAATGAAGGTGACATTTTAATTTGAAAACAAAAACAAAATTCAATTTTTATAAATATTAATTTCAAAGAAATATAAAACAAAAAAAAAAAAAAATAGGCGTTTTAACATAAATAAAATTTATGAAAAAAAAAAAAAATTTAATTAAATTCCATAACCACATGAAATTAATTATATTCATACTTAAAATTATATTAAATTTATAGTATTAAACTATCCTTATATACATAAATACATAAATAAAACTGACATTACATACAAATTTGAATTAATTAAATTTTATAAAAAAAAATAAATTATATTTTCCTTCTAATATTTTAAAACTTGTATATTAGTAGGTAGGTATATAATATAAACTACAGTTTATATTATTTTTGGTATGCATAAATTTGGACTTGAATATTAGAATTTTATTGGAAGTTAATTTTGAAAATCAGGTGTTGACTAGTTGAATTAAGACAATATTATATGATGAACTAGATTGACAAATTATACTTTTGATTCATTCTGTATACAGGTTAGAATGGTCCGAGGTAAAACTTTTTTTCTTGGATTATTTTGGGGAAAAAATTGCTCTAGACAGTAGTGCGTCTATGTAAATTCTATTGAATCGGATTAAGAAAAATAATGTCTTACATATATATTCATTACAGCTTCTAAGATGGTGCAAGCTAGAAAAATCTTCTTTTTCTTAGAATATAGATAAATGAAAACTGGTTGAACAATAATTGTGTTGTATTAAGTTATAAATTGCAATCATCATTATCATCTATTGGTTCTACAGTTTGAGATGAGATTTAAGTTCGATTACAATAAATTGTCCTTCATTTTTGCTCTATCGTTTGCTACTATCCTCCATCCGTTGACTCCAATGTTGAAACGGTGGTCTTAGATTTCGTCCAACCATCTTGGTCTTAGTCTACCTCTTGCTTTAGTATTGTAGTCTACTGTGTCTAATATTTTATAATAAATAATCGTATATGTACTATACGTTCGTAATGTATGAAAACATTTTTGACAAACCGATAAAAAATAAATTTCAAATAATAGTTTTTTTTTCTTAAGCTATTAAAAAATGCATAAAATTATAATTAAAATTTCACAACCACTTTTCATTATTATTCTTTTAAATGATAGATATTTTAAAATGAGACGTAGCGAAACTAAATATTTTTATATAGAATTTTTAATTTTCAATTAAAAATTTCAATTAAAAATTTCCACGAATGTGTAAGTCATTTTAATATACAAAAATTTTAATTCAAATATGAAATTGTCCCAACTTACACATCGACAGTATTAAATTAAAATTTTTTTTTTCAACTAGAATTTTTATGTATCCGGTTGTTGTCTAAGATAAATCAATAAACTAAAATTATATAGAACCAAGAATAAATTGAAGTGATGGAAAATAATTCATGAGGAAATATGGAGTACGATATTTTATCGGCGAATCTAGGTGAATCTAAAACTTTGGCGAATTTTAAGAAGCTGGTGAATACATAGTCTTTCTTTAACACATAAATATGTTAGCAATATATTAAAAATTCGTTCACAAAAAAATAAAATAAAAAGCTTCTAGAGCTAAAGATATAAAAAAAAATATAAAAAAAAGCATATTTTAATGTTATCTGTTATCATTAAATTAAACCGATATATATATATTTATATATATATACTATATATAATATTACAAATAAAGCACTATAACTACTAGTAGTCGCAGTCACAATACTTGGCTACATGTAAAAGTTAACTTGTTTAAAAATTTACAACTAAACCCGTATGTATATATTTTTTTTATGTTCTTGACAGTAACATATGTAGAATTAGTAAATAACATAGGTAGAAAATGAAATAACATAGGTAGGCTAAAATTAAGTATGGTCAGTTTTCACTACATATTTTACTACAATGTTTTTCAAGTATATATTTACCAAATTTCCATCTTATATCAACTTATTAAAAGTAGAAAACAACTACTGTTGCCAGGAATTAAACCTATACTCAAATAGGGTATAGTCCCATTTTATTTAAGTTGTTACCAGATTATACTCTCAATTTATTTTATCCCACAATGACAAATGGTATTGAACTAGGTCGAAAAATCCATAAATCATTTTTTTGCTTCGTCGCGAATCGAAAATATAGACCTTTCGGTTGAAAGGTAGGTGGTATATACCTACTGTATCATCCATTTAATAAATCCAAATAATTAAATATATACTACACCTAATGTATATATAACCTCTACACAGCAATTCTAGCTTAATTCTCGTCTGATCAGTTGATCACAGAAAAAACTAATTCAGCTATCCGTCATTACTGTCACAACACTACATCACATATAAACTTGATCTCCTAGATTATGGAGCAAATACTATACCCCAATTACCCAAAACTATAGTTTACTCTAGGCTCAGTCAATCGCAGAGAAAAGTAATTTAGTTAATTGAATAATTAATCTATATTCGTACAACTGTACGACTCCCTGTCATTTGTTCGAATGGCATCAGCTCGATACAAAAAACAATAAAAAATTCGACAAATTTTTCTGTCGAGTTTATGTCATTTTTAGTTATATAATTTTGTTCGAAGTTAAGTCATATATTATATGTTATAAGTTCCACAAAATTATTAAAACTAAAAATGACATAAACTCAATAGAAAATTATGTCGAAATATATACAACGTTAGGTAGTTTATTTTTGCTGTAGTGTTTCGACTTCCACAAACTCCCCAGAATCTATTCTTTATTAATTCTCCACCCTGTATAGTAAATAGCCTATTTTATTAAACCTAGTTATAATTTAATAATTCACTTAACTTAAGTACTGCACGCATCCATTTCATTGCAATTAGAATATTTTATGTTCTCAATTAACACTAAAATGCTTATATACACATAATATACTCGTATATAATGATCTCTTCTCATTAATTTTCCATTTAATAACAGTTTAATAAAATTTTACCTTTAGGCGCCATTTTAGAAATTAACTGTTAATATTAAAGCTACCACATTTTAAAATTATTTCACTAGATAAATTATCATCTATTATTTACAAATTTTCTGTAGAAATGCATTTTTAAAAGAAAATTACAAAATAACAACAACATCAATAAAAAGTTTTTTTTCTTATTTTCATTTTCCTTAAAACGTTTTTCCGATTCATTAAAAAAAAAAAAATATGTAATAAGAAATCCTAATTTCAAGGTTGAAAAGTTGAAAAATTTCAAAAATTTTTCCTTGTGTTTTTATTTTGTTTTGTAAATCGCTGACTGCCGCTATATTGCGCTACTTTCATTATTATTATAAGAATGATGATGATAATGATAATCATGATGATGATGATAATAATGCAGCATCATAGCGTGACTATAAATCATAGAAATAAAACAAAATAAAAATAATATATATTGTATATGTATATATAGGTACAAAAAAACTACAAGAATAATTTCAAATTTAACATACTTAAATCGTACAAGCAAACATACAGTGCAGTAAAATAAAAAATGATTTTGTTAAAAACACTTTCGTTTTTGGAAATGTTTTAAAAAATGTAAAAAACCTAATTTGTCAATGTTATCCGTAAATTAAGTTGGCAACATTCACATTGTGTAATGAAAGCGTTCTGCGATAAGGTGTTTTAATTCATTTGTGATCAAGCAAAATGAACAGAGAGCAGAGAAGTTTTTATGAACACTGTACAACATTGGGGTTTTAAAAATGTTTGTAAACCCAAATACCTTTCAAACCGGTCGTGAAGACATTGTCAACAACAATTATTGTGATCATGGAGTCAATAACTTTGTGAGCTTTAGTAAGCATTTAACATCATGTGAAGGTTGTATTGTATTGTGTTGAGACATTTATGATGTTATGGCAGCTGTACAACTCTTTGAAATGCAATTAATAGAAAATGATTCAATATTAGCTATTCCCGGTGTAACATTCGTCGCTCAAGTATTAACAAAATATTTTTTTACTTTTCACTTAAATATTTCCGCAAAACAATTAATTTGTCTTAACATATTCAGTCCAATTTAAGCATAACATTTTAGTTACTAGGGTACTTTTTTTCCCCTAATCTCCTTGTTGTTACCACCGCAGAGTCACCATAACTGTCTATTATGGTTTAAAATTTATTTTTTGCATACAACGGTAATACCACGTGGAGGTGAAGAAGATGGTAGTTTTATAATTTGTGCACGAATTGAAGAAATAGTCAATATTGCCCTTGATATGTTTTTTTGCCATATAAGAAGGGTTTTTAGCAGTTCTAGTGAAGTTTTAAAACTGCCAAAGCAAGATTTGACATCATGGCTAGTATAGGAATATTTTTTTCTGCTTTTCAACAATTTGCTTTACAAAATAAACATTCATTTGGACTTGAAAATGTGCCTGCATTGGTCAATTAGAAACATTTCGAGGTGGCTAATTCAAAGACACAAACCAGGGGAATTTAGTATTTTTTAATATAGGTATTTTATTTTTTGGCTAATTTTAATTGTTTTGATAACTTAAAACAGTCATTTTAATTTGAAAAAGCTTCATATTTTATTGATTTTATAGTGTTTTGCTATTATTCAGTCAGATTATATTATTTGGTTCTTGTATTAAATATAAAGTTTACCTATATGGGTTTAGAACATGGATAGTTGTAATGAATGTGCGTCCAAAAAACAAATCGATGTATCAATCGATACATGTCAAAAGCAAATATATCGATTCATATAAAAATCGAAAGAAAATATGTCGATATATCAATTTAAATCCGGAAAATAAAAATACTAGATTTCGAGATTACAACAAAATGTACATTATTTTTTTTTGTTGCCCAAGTGTCAAAATGTATGTAATCAAAAAAAAATTTCTATATTATAAAAGATGGATACAGTCAAATAATATCGATGTACTGAAATATCGCTAAAAAAATATCGAGTTTAAAATCGAATTTAATTGGTAGTTTTTTGTGGTAATATTTTGAAAAAGGGTCTCATTTAAATTTTTGGGTTTCTGTCTTTGCCTTTTGCTTTAATTCACCAAGGTGGAAAGTTTTACAGATATTATTGGCGTATCTATTAGATATTTCTAACTTTAAAAGTAGTTAACAATGGTTGATCGACATTATAAGTAATTGAAATCTATAGATGCGATTGAGTTTAAATTGATATAAAGTCGTTCACCAAAGAGTTTTGAAACTTTCTAATTTTATTAAACTTAATCAAGAAGTTAAAACCTAGTAAGTCGCAAAAACTTTTTTTTAGAAGAGACAGAAAAATATATATATTTTAAATGTTAGAATGTTCCCAAACAGAAAGAGAGAGGATTGATTAAGATTGAGGAGAATGGATAAAGGATCAGTACATACAAATCTTTCTATAGCTAATTTTACAAAAATAAAAACATTTTTTAATTTTGACTTTAATCAAAAAAAAGTTTTTGGAAAATAAAAAAAGAAGAAATGGATCGCGAAATAAAAATAATAATTGGAATATGTATTGGTATGGTATCCATAAGAATAATAGTAAAAATAAATAATAATATATGTAAATACTTAGATCATATTAACAGACCTGGAAAATGTTTTTGACGGGGAGAAAGCTATTCCAAATTTAGTAATATAAGAAAAAAATATAAAAATATTTAAAATAAGTTTAAATTTAATTATTTTATGTACACCTAATACTTCTAACAATATGGATTATATGTTTGGTTTTATTTATTTATTTTTTTAAACCCTTTTTTTTAGGGAAAGCTTGCATCCGGTTTTCTAATGTAGTTTTGTTCTTAACTGTCTAGTATATTTAAAATAAATGATTATTATTTTTGTTCGAAGTATTTTGAAAATCACTGTATAAAATACAAAATGATGAATGAATGCCGACATTTAGTTAGCAATAACATAGTTTTTTTTTATTCGCGTTCTTTAAAAAATATTTCTAAACTCTTTTTAAACTCTCTTCAATTTAAAATGATAGAATTGTGTTATATTCAGTGTAATGTTTATAAAGATATTCGCGTTTTAAACGATTATTTACGATTATTCATAGTTATTTTTTTTTTATTTTTCTAAACTTGGAAATATTTATATATATATATATATATTATATCAAATAAATTTATAAAAATTATTATAATTATAGAAAATTAAATTAGATTTGATAATTTTTTAGTTTCGATTGAGAGAAAAAATAGAACTGATGGAAATGTTGGAATGAATTTTAAGTTATTTTGATTGATTAAAATTTTGGAAAAATGATTATAAATTGTGCACTATTATTTTTATTGTTTGGTTTAGATTCACCTCTCTTCATATAAGCAGGTCGCTAACTTAGATGTATGAAAACATTGAAAACAGATAAAAATGTGACTGCAGAATAAACCTGGAACTAATGCAAAAACAAAAATATTTCTATAGATTTTAACAGAAATCTAATAGGCATCACAACGCTAGGGATAGTAGTCTTGGTCATCACTATTCAAGGAATACGTAGACAATACATAGAACCGTCCTGGTAAAAAAAAAACCTGTGCAGAATATTTGAAATTGAAACAGAATCTATATTAAACATCTACTCTAATGAATACGAAGATCCTGATAGTAAAATTCGGTACATGAGAATCTAATACTCTGTGTAGTTTATTTGATTACATATATAGTTATGTAAGTAACTATAGTTAACTATAGTTAAGTTTATTATTTCGATTATTTTGATTAATTTGATGATTAAGTTGATATTTTGATGAATTATGTAACTAATAATATGCATTTGTTTTTTAATATTCTTGACATTAACTTAGGTACCTTGTGATTAATTAAGTATGGTATTGCAAGTTTATACTACAATATTTTACTACGCTATTGTTCGAATACATATTCATCAAAATCTGGTTTTAACTCATTAAATGTGCAAAACTTCTGCTATGGTCAGGAACTAGGCCTTCTGAAATAGAATAGCTCTATATATAGCTCTTCAATACACTCTGTTAACAGCTTTATAAACTCATTTCAGTTACGAAAATAAATAAATAAAAAATAAATAACAGTGGTAGTATCCCAACATACACTTAAAAAATGTACTAAGTTGTAATCAATAAATCACACCCTAAGGGATTCAGATACATGATGGCAAATTTAAGGGTATCTATATAATCACAATAAATTCATTTGCAATTGGGTTAAAATTGGACAACCCTAACTCAACCATCTTTTGATCCTTTAATCCCTATTGGGACGCTGCTATATTTTTTTCTGAATATATTTTACATATAGGTGCCTAATTATGTATTTCGATAACGATTACAATTTGATCGTTGAAACGTCAAAATGTAATATCGTTCATAATTGTCAATGTGTTGTTTAAATTAATCGAGAATCGATAATCGATTTTACAATCGATCAAAATTAAAAAAAGTGAAGTTAAGTATTTAATGAATTTAATATTTCGTTAATCATTCACTAAATAGTAAAGAAGCGAATTACATTCCATTGACATTCTTCCATTGACAGCACACCATGTTATTCATTTTCGAAATGAATCTTATTATGATGTGATGACATTTACAGCAATAGATTAGCAATATTTTACATGTGAAAATTACGAACCTACTCCTTGTACAACTTAATACTTAAAATTTAAACTAAATAATAAAAAATTTCAGAATTTCATTGCATTTTCTATACAAAAATATTTAAAAAAAAAATATCAGAATTTATAAATATCAAAAAATACAAAACAACAATAACAAATTTTCACATTCAATTATCTGATTAAAATATCGGGAAATTATTTTTTCTTTTTTTTTTTTGAATGAAATTGTAAAAATTTCAAAATTTCCATAAAAATCGCATATGCGTGATATCGCATAAATTGATTGTATAATCGCTGTGAGAAACGAAATGATAATTCTCTTTAGTATAAAAAAAAAAAATACAAACAAATTTCTATCTAAAATTGACATTCACGCTTTTTTACCTGTCAAAAGTATATCAAAGTCAAAAATAATTCGGAAAAATGTTTACATATTATATAAAAAATAAAGAAAGAGAGACCTTCTTGTTTTAGTTTTTGCAAAAGGTATGTTGTAATACGGTTATATTACAATAACAAAACAAATATGTATTATTGTTATGTATGTGGTAAATCTACGGTTTAACATGCTTTATTGAAATCTTGTTTTAAATTAAAATACACTCTCAGTACCTACTAATCTAAACCTACAGTTGGTAATTAATAATTCTATTTCAATTATACTTAATTCATTTATTACTTCATTATCTTAAGGCTGGGATTACACTTAGTTTTAAAAGTAACATTATTAGGTTAGTAAAAGTTATTAACCCTCTCTGTTTTGATGTAACAATCACTATGTATATAGATATATAGGTTTTCAAAAAATATTTATTAACTGTCTATGATCTAGCAAATATTTATTAACTGTCCGTGAACTATTTTTCACTAATTTATTAAATATCTTAATCGATTTCGGTTATCATCAGAAAACTGAATACTCTATTCTATTTTCTTCTTATGTAGGTAAAAATATTTAATAAATTATCTCCCTTTTTAAAGCCAAGAAAATATTTTCACACTTAAAATGTTTACCAGCTAAAACCCACCTTTAGAAAAAATATTTATAAAAATTATTATCAGTGTAGTTATACATTAATAAAATCTTAGTTGCTTAATGAAGAACCCGATCTCGATTTAATTTTTACAAATCGTAATTCATTTTCTTCAAATTGATATTTAATGGTCCCTGACTCAAAAAAATATAAAATCCTATTCTTCTTTATATATATATAGAGTAGTTTGGTTCAGCCTGAAAATTTCCTTAAGGGGTGGTTTATTGAAGTATTATACGAAAAAAATTGTTGTGAACAAGGAGGCCTATTTTTATTTTAAATTTTATTTTTATTTTAACTGGACTACAATTAAAGGAATAAAGAAAAGTCGGATTACAAAAATACTGTCCATCAAATATTCCATACAGCTCCGAAGATATGTAATGCATTTTCCATAACTTTGAAATAATTTACCTATAATATACGGTAGTCATGTGGGTGAGCATCAACCGGACTATAGCCCTTCAAACCTAAAAGTTTGTCGTAAAAAACTGTTTTCTTTTTTTTTAGTAAGAAAACGTTGATTTTAACGCAAAAATTCATTTTCTTATTAATTATTTTTTTATTCACTGTCGTCATTACATAACTCTTATGTAAGACTCGCTGTTTCTAAGATAAATTTATGTCTAATATTTAGTTGATTAGAATTGCCGAGAATTCTAATCAATCAATTGAATTTATATTGCATAGTTATGAATGGGTTATCATCACGGATGATGATGATTATGACCTATGGGATCACATGCCTGTAATTCATTTACCTATATTTCAAAAACTAAATACAAAATACCAAGTACAAAACCCCAAAATACCAAATTAAAAACCCCAAAATACCAAATCCCGAAATTCAAAATTTCAAAATACCAAAATCCCAAATCTTCAAAATCCGTATAGGTAGTAAAATATGTAGAGCTTTGATTTGAATGCAATTCCAATAGCTCTCCTGAATCAGAACTTCGTATATATATATTCGCTATATACATATAATTATATATTAGAGTACATCAGGTACAAGTAGGTACAAATACATATATTTATATAATATTTATCATATCCAGTCAAATAAAATCGAATCAAATGCAATTCAGTCAAATGATAAAGAGGTATACATGAAATGTAGACGTACGACACACGCTCTCGTTATTAATAAATCTTGGAAATTGATATAATCTTCTCCATACGGTTATCAATGACATTTAATAGTGGCATATACCCCTGAAAGACTTACAGGACAGCTAAGAAGAAGAAGAAAGTTGTATTTATATATAAATGATTACTAAAGAAAATTTAGCTTTTAACCACCTTATTGAATTTGATTATACAATGTTGTTTACATAAAACTGAAATATAAATTAAAATCAAATGCCAAATAGTTTACAAAAATGAAAAAAAAAAATGTGAAATAATCAAAATTTAAAAGGAATTTATAAAATAAATTCCTATAAAAAAAAATACAATGTTTGTATTTTTACACTGGTGGCGATTGCCATGGCATAGCATGACATGTATTTAAGTAAACAAATTTAAAATAAAAATGTAATTTGACATTTTATTACTGTTTGGTTTCCATATACATATACATTTATTTATTTTTCGGTTATCCTATATTATAACGGTTATGGTTGGTTGAATTTTTCAATTAAACGTCACTTCACCTAACAAAAAGAGAAAACAAAAAAAAAAAAACAAATATATTTGAGACAAGCGAGTGGAGTGGTGATATTTTCAATACAATTTATATTAACAAAATGTATGTGACATGGCAAGCTCGTTTTTCTTTTCTGTTTGTTTGTTTTGTTTTTTTTTCTGTTGGTCACGCTCAGTTGAATTATTGCGGATTAAATTCTAGAAATAAATGAATAAAAAAACCAAATAGTTTTTACAAATTTAAACCACAAAATTGTAGGTTATTTCAAAAATTACCCCTATAAATGTATAACAAAATGTGATATCAAATAATAAAATATATATATATATATGTATATGTGGTACATTAATATATATATATTTAATTTAACAATATAATAATAAATATAACTTAATAAAACAAAACGACTCCATTTTTATTATTTACTTTTACGGTGACGGTGGTGTCACACGTCAGTTGATTTGTTTTCTTGTGGTATTTGTGTTTTTCTTTTGTTAATTGATGATATTATATTGTATTGCATAAGTCAGACATTTTTTTTGTTTTAATTTTATGGTTTCCGACTGTAAAATTGAAATTCTCTAAATTTGATAACTGAACAAAAATTAAGTTGCTTTTGGAATGAAAACTTCATAGTGGACAAAAAAATTCGAATTTAAAATTTAAATATAAAAATTAAGACAGATTTAGCTAAATTTAATTTAATTCAAATCGACATTTTAAATATATATATATATACAAAACAATTTTAGTTAATTAATAAACTTCACTCAATGGGATCAATCGCTTAGGTCTGTATTGATAATTCTCTTCTATTGAATTATCAATACAGACCTAAGCGAAAATAAAATCTATCAATAAAGTCTAATTTTTTTTTATATCTCGGAAGTCTAATGAAAATAATATACTTGTCAAAAAGTTGACAAAAAGGTTGTTACATGTATCTAGTTCTAAATTTTTGCTGTCAAAAGTATAAATTTTTCGATCTGAAATATTTTGAAACTACAATAATTGTTCGCTTTAACTTATTTATCATACGTTTTAGTTGATTGGAGGACCTATGCTATACAGATGAATACTATTGAATGGTGACTATCGAATTAATTTAATAATTTGAGTTGATATGATTCTATACTGACAGTTACTATAGTTTAGTTACTAACTAAATAGCTAATTTGCCTAGAAGGTAGTGTCTCATATAGTAATCCACACCAATCTACTAATTTCTAATATGTATTGTTAATTATAGTGATATAGACCGTTTATGGTCCAGGATGAGTCAGATAAGTTTTGTTACATGTTTGGTCGTTTGTCATTTTGTTAGGTCAGTTCTGTTAAATGTAATTTTGTCTTATGAAATGTTGTTCATATGTAATTTTGTCCCGACACCATCTACATACCTTATATATATACCTTTCTCTTTTCTTTTTTTAATATCTTATAATTACATATATATTATTATTATTATACCTTTTAACGTAAAATTTATGATTTTACTTCAATATAAGTATTTAAATATGTTCATTATCATCACCATCAAGAATTACATATAGTCAAATATTTTTGTTGCTATTTTTTTATCTACTCAAAGTAAAAAGAGAAACCTAAGTGCATCAGGGATGCCAGGATATGGTATGATAGGAAATTCAATAGGATTGATTGAAGATTTTCAAATATGTGGCATGCAATTTTTTAATGAAAATTTCAACACTTGAATAAAAATTATTAAAAAAAAAATTATCGTTTAATATATATATGTATTATGTAAATATAAATGCACCAATTTGTGTACTAAAAATGAAATTGTTGGTTTGTTATAGAATTTCAAGATGAAATGATGATGATGAATTGAAGTACCTTTAATTTATTTTTTTTATTTTTTATTTTGTATTATGTAAACATGTTACTGATTTTTATGATGGCAATATAAAACAATTTTTATATTAAATTTTCACTTACATATGTTAATTTGTTGTATGTTGACAGGTTAAATTCGTTTTAAAAAAGAGTTTTGACAAACGTTAATGCCATTACAATAATATTATAAAAAATTTAGTGCAATTTGTGCATATTTTTGTTATTGTTGTTTTTTCGGATTATTTTCATTATACAACTAATATATATATATATACACAGGGTGTTGTTTATACTTCTACACAATGGTATTATTTTCCACAGGTGATGGGTAAGTAGTAGTTCTTGAAAATTATTATTGCCAAATAAGAATGAATAGAAATTAAGATTAACAAAGCTCTTATAGCTCTTACAAAGAATAAAAATCTGATCTGAAATAATTGTAAAAGGGTGGTTGTATGCATATAATGCATCGTGTATATATAGATAGTGTACAGTACATATTTCGGGGATTCTGAATCAAAGTTTGTAGCCGAGTAGGACCAAATTAATGACACCTGATGTTATACTAGCTTTCCAAAAATATACATCTTTAATGGTGCATATGTTATCCTTTAAGGACGAAAAGGACACTTAAAAGCATCCTTGTTTTTTTAATGTTTTTGTATATATATATATAAACCATTATATCTGTTGATCTAGTAGATATATGTGTATATTCGGTCTCTACATAAAGTATGTATGATTTTTAGTTAAAAGAAGAGGGCTTTCCAATAGTGTATAAATAATGATGCGGTTTTGTTTTTTTGTAAAATCTTGAGATATTTATTTTTTTAAATTTTGAACTTCAAGCTACAATATTTCTATAAAGGCAGCACCTATGATCATCAACTATGAACGTTAAAATATTTTTCAGACCATTATCTTAATCTTTATCTTATCTTATTCTAGATAAAATTAAATATCTAATATACTAATTTGGTTTTTGTCTGAAGCCTTTTATAACAACAACAACAACAATAATAATAAACAGCTCATTATAAATGGAGAATAAATCAATTTTTTTAAATGTATTATGGAAGTAGGTGCAGGTATTGAAGTAAAATGTAGTGAACAAATAATATTAATTCATTGCGATAAGAGATAATATATACATATTTATGTTGTTGATGTTTTGACTTGTAATGTGCATATTTTTTTAAATTGCACCCAAACTTTGCTAGATCAGCAATAGAAATATACTACTATACTATATATATATATTTAATAGATCAACAAATATAACGGTTTATATACAAAAAAAAAACTTATAAATTAAACTATAAAAAATAGAGTAAAAATCTTAATTTATCAGGGCCTTATTATAGGCCAACTATTTAATATGATGGACCAATTTGATTCAATATTAGAGCAAAAATGTAATGTCAAAAATCAGAAAATTTGCGTAAATCTACATATTGTAGAAAATCAGAAATGGACTACAAGTATTTTTACTCTAATAAACGCTTGTACCGAAAAGCAAATATTATCAGATTTGCTGATTCTGTAATAAGCATTATTCGCAATCCCTTTGATAGATTTCTTCATATACATTAGAAAATGATCTATTATCCAATATACATTACCATAATCAGGAGTACATTAAAAATTGTTTGAAAACGGGATTTATAGCACCAGAACATTTTATTCATATTGAATTTAAAGGTTATATAGCTACTCTAGGTAGCGATTTAATCAAATTTTATTAGAATATTATTATACTGAAATTACACCATCAGTCACTTGTCACTATCGTTTATTTTATTTTTCCAAATATTAAAATTTATAATAAATAAATAACAAAAAAAAATTAATTTAATTTAAATATTAAAGGGCACTATAGGTGTATTCAAAACCACGAGCATTTTCTCTATCATAACCCTATAATAGAAGGGCTACATGCAAGTTATAGAATATACATCGTTCGTAATTTATGGAGCATATGCATATTATAACGAACAAAATTAAAATATAAACGAAAGAGAATAATAATTTTCAAAAAATTAATCTATCCATCTGAACTATATAGGGCCTAGACCTTAACGCTAGTAAACAGCTCTCATAATTATATCAATTTAAACTGAATTTAATATTTAAAATAAAATTTAAATTTAAGATATTGAAAACACACCAGTCACAATTTCAATCAGAACAAGACTGTACTTTCCGTTATTTTTTCAAAATTGAAAACTATAAATATAAGGTCAAATCTAACAGTACAGTCTGAATGCAATGATATCTTTATATAAAAATTGTACTGTACAAATAACAAAAAAAAATTAATTATATTAATTAGGCACCACATATTAATTTTGAGCGCGTTAAAAATGCCCAGCATGATATCATTTTATCAATAGAACAATGTGTATGAGGTTAATATAACCCAAAGTTGTTTATGAAAAGTTAAGTTAATTCTGTATACCTATGGATTAATATAAAAAATATTTAAACTTAAATGTTTCTTAAACAAACTTCTTGCATTTTCTAGTTATAAAATAATTAAATTTAAAACATGTTGGTTGCATGTTCTTCTTAATTAGAATAATTTTTCCCAATTCGTGTCTTAATAAAAACTTAAAAATTTTTGATTCAAATTTTAAATATCATGGAAATATTATTTTTAATCCATATCGTGACAAATTCATTAGCATAATGGATTTAATTATTTTTCACACTTTTTAGATTAAAATAAATTATAACGATAATATAAATGCGATTTTAATAAATCAAATATCTTAATTTTAAATTCTTCTATTTTCAATTTCTTCTAACAAAAATCACTCTTACAAACCACCATTTTTTAGAAATAAACATAATCGTACATTTAAGAATTTTACCTTAACAATATATATCTACATATATATATTATATATATATATATACACTAAGTAGAATTTTTACAATGACAAAGATTTAATCAATAAAATAAAATGGCGAAAGTTAATGTGATATTAAACTAGGTATGATAATTTAGATAATGGAAAATAGATTAAATGATATATTAATGGTGGTGGTATTTATTTTCAAACAATTTAACCTTAAAACCCACATAATATTTTGGTGGGAAAGAGAAAAAAAAATTGTAATTCTTTTTCTACATATTTTTTCGAAATTTTTAATTTAAATTTAAAAAATTTGAATTTAATTTCATTTTCTCTCTGTTTACCGCAAATCGTATAACAGTTTTATTTTCAATGAGATAAAATGACAACAATAAAAAGAAAAGGTTAAATTGGAATGATAATTGAGAGTATAAAAGAAAAATAAGCAAAAAAAAAATTAAAAACTAAACCAGAAAAAGAAAAAAATTAATGTCGAATATAATTTCGTTGAATGACAACGAATAAAATTATACTAATTTGCATAAACGATTTACATTTTATTTTCAAATAATGGCGTACTTTTCTTTATTATTTAAAAAAAAAAAAATTAAAAATAAAAATGGTTAGAAAATGATAACAATTACGATGGAATCTAATTGAATAAAATAAAAATGAAATTTTTCTGAACTAAATTGTGTGTTTTTTTTTTTCAATTTAATGAAAAAGAGACAGATTGATATATCTATTATTATATAGACGTATATAATATAAGGTTGACAGTTATAATAATTGCAATGATTGTGAAAACTTTTAAAAATATAATTATTGTGGCAAGTTTTTTTCTTCTAATTTTCCTGACCTTAATGAATATTTTTAAAAAATTATATTCAAAATGCTTTTTTTTTTTTATTTAGAAATTAAATTTTCTTGTTATTTTTGAGAATAGTTTAATTTATTAAATAGTAAAAAATTCTCACTATATTTAGATAGATTCAAGATTTAGGTGAAAATATAAAATTATAATTTTGAGGTTAAATTTAAATAAAATAATATTAATTTATTTGAAATAAAAAAAATTACATGAAATTTAAAGATTTATAATTTTAGTTCACCTTAAGAATTAATAAGAATATAATTTTCAGCAATATTGTTTCCAAATCCGAATCCGAAAATCCGAATTTTAAAATTATTTATAAGTAGGTACCTACCTATACGAATTGATTTATTTTCCATGTAAAAATATTTTCATGGATTTGATTTAGTATACAAATAAATGATCACCATTCATGCCATATCACCAAGTCCGCCATATTTTGTGTCGTTTGCCAAGAAGTCTTTTTTGAATTTTCATGATTATTGCACACTTTCTTGCTCTTGGTCTTAAACTGCTTTTGTATATCTTTTTTCAAACAACGTACTATAATATTGTTGCTGGTATTTTCAAATTTAGGGTAGCCCTCTTATAAATTTTTGTTGAATTAAAGATTATATCTTATAAATATAACGGTGATAGAAAAATGCATAGTCAAAAATGATGTATAGTTTAAATTGTCAGTAGTTTGGATTACAGTCTCACTATATGCTAGAGGCTCTGTAACTAAAAAAAATACCAAAACAGACAAGAATTATCTTTTTTACACTCTATATACACTCTTCTCAGCATTTTTGACATTTTACAGTCAAAGTTTTTATTCATGAGTTATAAGCACTCGTTGTTGTTGAGCAAAAATTGATAGTGTGCTGTAGAGTATATCCTCAATTTTTTCAAATAAAAAAAAATTGAGTTGTTATAAGGTAAAAAGCCAAAACAAAAATTTAAAAATGGATGATGATTTTATCTAAGAGTATATGTTTACGTCAACGTACTCATAAACTAAAAAAAAAATATATAAACTTGGATGAAATTGTTTAGTCATTCAAATTAAATTTTCATATTCAAATATGTACAATGTTTTTGAAATCGTTTGCATCATCAAAACGGCTCCTGTGTCATCTGAGGTACTCTAATGAAATTTAGATTGAGTGATAGCAACAACTTTGAGAAAAGTTTTTATTTTCACCAAAATTTGGTTTGTTCAGTAAACTGTCCTAGAACTATCTAGAACGATCTAGAGAACAAAAAAAAAAACAATTTTTTGTGTTCCCTTAATTGAACTTTTTTATTGAAAATTGTTCTGATTGGTGTTCAGTAGATTGTCGAAAACAGTTCTAAATTGTTCTTTTTTGTTCTGAATTTTTCGTAGAACAGTTTTAGACAGTTTTTGTTAATTTTGACAGTTAGAGCCGCAGTGACTGCAAATAACTATTATCGATCAATTTTTTAATTAAAAAAATCATTCATAAGGAGTTATCGTAATTTCGAATAAAGTATATGTATGTGATCGGTAAGAGGTCTGTTATCGACCTCACAAAAGATCCATAAATTTTCAATTTATATAAAAAAAATTAAAAATAATAATTATTCTTAATGAAAAAAAAATTTGCGCTCATTAAAAATAGTTAATTCTCAATTTTTATATTTTTCTCTTATTTTTAATAGTTACGAAATAATTTTTATTTTTTCTATTACCGATAAAAGTTACAAAGCAATTTTTATTTTTTTCGATTAAAAATAAAAATCATTTTCTAATTGTGAAGCTATTTCAAAACATTTCTACACTAAAATTTGCATCGACAGTTACAGTCTATGGTTAGAGGCGTTTGACAAATTTGAGGGTAAACAAAAACTAGAACAAAAAAGTTCAAAATATATCAAAGAAAGTGTTCAATAGATTTTTCTGCTTTAAGTAATCCTAAGAGCTTGAAATTTAATTGTCATTGCCCAAAGCAGTTCTGTGCGATTCTGTACTAAATGTACTGAGCAGACTCCTTGACTAGGTATACTCAGTCTGAAAAATTTCCTCTACAATTTATTTATTCTGAGTACTGACTCAACTTTTATTCACACCTCATATCGGTTCAAAATAACATCTAATAACTTTAGATGTTATTGGTACCCAAAACTTAGATAAAAAAAATGATAATATGAAAAAGAAATTTATTTATAAAAATTATTATTATTATTTTTAGTTTAGGTACCAAAGAAAAAATATAGGAGATTTTTGTTTTATTTTTATTAATTTTAAAGAAAAATACTGAGAAAACAAAAAAATAATTTATTATAAGTTTCTTATTTTTTTTGTAGAATCCGAATTTGCATAAAAAATACTTCTTCCTATCTGAAAATCTCGATTTCGGCCAATTTCAGCGAATTTTGAGCTTAACAAACTTTTTTTAGGTCCTTTCCGGTTGGCAAAATATCACCAATCCATTAGAACACCTTCGATTTAGTTAACGGCTTCTAAAAAGCTGATACGCACGCTTTGGACACCCGGTATATATGAAAAACTAACATACATTTTATTATACTGTCATCACACCCTGAATAAGGGTAATTACAAGGATAAGAGAAAATGTGATATTTCGTAATTTATATGTGTTAATTATTTGTTATTTGCTTAACTTTTTCAACAATGAAAATTGCAAAATTACATCAGTTTGCGTATAAAATTATAAACAGTGTTAGTATTTCAAAAATTAAAACGATGGTACAGTTAATAAATTTGTATTCAATTACGGTTTAATTTAATTGTTCGAATTTGTATAATTCCAATAAAAAAAAAACATTTCAATTTTGTTAAAAATATCAAATATTTCATTTTCAGCTCAATTGACTCAATACAAATTCCGCTGAAAAAATTTTAATTTTTATAATGAAAATGATAGTATGCACATATTGTATTGTACCATAACAATTTACTAAATATTATTTATTTAAAAATAATAATTTTTACATACTTAAATACACAACCAAAAAAAAAAACAAAAATTTGTAAAACAATTCATTTTCATTTCAATTCACAGAAACTATAAATATAACGATACACAGACTAATAAATCATTTTGAAAAAAATATTCACATTTTTAAAGGCGCCGACGACTTAATATTCATATTCACAATACTGTTTCGGACACTTTATAAAGTTACAAAAAAACAAAAATAAATAAAAGTAAAAAAAAAAAAACAAAAAAGAGCGAAAAAAATTAAGTGTGATTTCATTTAATATTTTATTGGTTACCCATGGATACCCTTTGTTTTATTACTGCCCGACACTGCCTGTTTATTTCAATAAAAGACAATAGAGAATTTTTGCATATAAAATATGCAAAAAAACGATTAAAAAAATGCCTTCACAAATTTTACAACACACACAGAGTAACTCTTTTTGTTATTTTTCTTCTTTGAGCAACGTTGTTGATGACTGCAACAAAATAATAGTAATATGCAAGTGTTTTAAAAGTGATAATAACAAGAGAAGTTTTGTATTGTTCTGTTATTGTTCCTGTTGTTATGGTTTTTGTTGTTTTCACTTCTTAATTTTTTTTTAAAAAGGTTAAAGAAATTCCTTCTTGGGTTATTCAAAGTTCCTTTTTTTTTTAAGTTTGAATTGATTGAATTGGATAATCTTTAAAATTGATGTTGATGAAATGATGATCTTAAATGCTATTTTGGCAGACACTTTTTCTCATTTTGGTTTTTATTTTTTCCGATTTTTTTTTTAATACACACAGTTTTAGTGTTCTCCACAGCTTTTCTTTTAGGTTAAACAGTTTTTTTTTTTAATTTTAATACTGGCGCCAGTCATAATATGTTGTGGCGCAATATAATTGTACAAAAATATTTAAATATTTATATACATATATCATTTATATGATGATGTGTATATGGGGTAGATATTTTAAGAATATTAAAAAAAAATAAGTACAATTTTGAGAATTGAAGGTGGAATGAACATAAGTAAATGAAGTTTTATAATCTTTACGAGTAAAGAATATTCGAATTGAAAATAAATTTGTACCTACATATTTAAAAATGAGAAAATAAGAGGAAAAAAACAAATTTTAATATTGATCATGATTTTAAAGAGGATAATAAAATTTGGTTGCCGCAAGAAAATAATAACAAAAAAAAATAAGGAAAAACTCACAACTTTTACTTTCGTAAACGTATTCAAATTTTTATTGATTTGTGAGAGAAGAACTTATTCCCGATTTAATAAAAAAAATTCAAGGTAATTTAAGGTTATCGGTCGATATTGTTTTAGAGATTAGGTCATGTTATTTTTCCTTTTTATCAAGTACGTCTTCTGAATTTTTCGTCTCTATTAATTTTTATTTTCGAAATCCGATATACTTTTTTTGTACGCTACCTGGCCATCTCAATTTTAACTACTACACAATGGAAAGTTTACTAAGCATTCGATTCTGACTTTCGACTCTCTTATTTTTCATTTTTTGTATATGTTTAGCATGTAGGTATTTTAGATTGGAATATATTTATATAGCTTTGGTTTTTTGTATGCGATGCAGAGCTCCTGATTGTAGCAAGATTTCACCAAAATCGGTATTTATTGGAACTCTAGTTGTTATCACTTGTCCATATTCTGTTAACAAAAAAGGAAAAGTTTACAAATGTTTTTTTGGACCAATCTTATCCAATCTAAATCTTATCTAAATGATTTGACACATTGGGTTTGGTTGGCTTCAACCATTATAATAGCAATGATATTTATACAAAAACTGATGTGGTTATTTAGATTGCATTTGTAATGCATAATGTAAATGAAAACTTATCAAAAGAAATGGTGTAAGTATTTGAAACAACTCTAAGAAGTAATGAACATTAGTATAGAAAAGTGGATCCATTGATCAAAAACTGATTTGATTCATCGATCATTAATTTCCTCACTTCACAATTAAAACAGCCGTAATGTTTTTTCCAATTCAAAAACAGTTTAATAACGTCTAAAACAAAGCTTACCCCTATCAGGGTAATGTCATTACCAAGGTTGGAGTTATGATCTGCCGTGTTAGTAACAAAACGTTATCAAATGTGTTATCAAATCTGAAATAGTTTTAGGTTAGCTGAAAGTACATTCTATGAAATGGTTTTCATAGTTTGGACCTAAGAATTGCCTCAATATTTTTACAACAAACACATCCAAAGTATATATTCTGTCGTCTACGTTATCAATCAAGCTTAGTTTTTATATGTTTTTATTGTTCTAATGATGGTTTTGTACAATCTTACTTTAATCAGACACTTCTTGTGATTTACAGACAGGAACATATTGTAAAAAATACCTTTTCTTGGCAACTATATTAGCCAACTGTGGTGTTTTATAATTTGGAGCTCAGCTAAGTCTGCTAAACTAATAGATAAAATTCAAAGAGTTTAAAATTTGAAGAAGCTTAAAAAAATTCAAAATTATGTTTTAGCGAATCCATCATCATATCTATTTATGTCAATGGGTTATAAAAGGTCAGAGCGCATATGAATTTTGACGGAAAATTTTTAGCGAAAAGTGGCTTATTTTGTGTCATTTCATATAAATTTAATTTTTTATTATTAAATTTTGAGAGTTAGCTCTCTTTGCTCTTATCTGAATATAACCAGCATTGTTTATATGAATTATTATATAAATAATAACCAATGTGAAGTTTGTTTTTGTGATGCATTTGAAATACACCCTGGTACAGATGTATGTAAACACCATTTCTGTGTATAACTGAGGTCCTTTACATTATTGTTGGTAATTTGTTTTTCATATATTTCGATTGAATTGTTAAAATAACAAAATAATTATTAAATTTAATTTAACTTTTAAAACTTACAGTCAAAATTCTCAAGTATTATTTCAAATATTATTTCATTCATTCGACAATTTAGAAAGGCCCTACTATTAGTGGATTTATGTAATTTCTTAGCTGATGTTTTAAGGGCTCACATTTATGACATTAAGCTGGCTTAAGCCAATGTCAAAACTAAATGAAAATCCGAGTAAAGTTTTGTAATTTGTTTATTATATATATGTAGATTTTGACATTATTTATGAATTGTAAATGCAACTAAAAAATAATTATTTAAAAAAGTTATTAATTTTTGTATATATATATTTCAAAATGTAAAGTTTTTGAAAACAATCTTTTTTGGAAAAAAATGTATGGTGGATAATATATATATAATAAAGCGTACAACAATTAACTTATTTAAATATAATAAGTCCTATTTATCATAAAAATTTTTATTTTGTTGTACATTTTTAATTAAACTATCAATAAAATCATATTCATCAATATTTATCGAAATTATTTTTTTTTTTAAATTTGAACAATATTTGTACAATAATACAACAACATGACAACTTTTAATTTAAACAATGCGCAGTTTCATATAATTTGCATAATAACAATTATAGTAATAATGACTGATAAATTAAAATGTCAAATTTCCGTCAGAATGTACAAATTTAACCGCACTTTGTTAACTCAACTAAATTTAACGAAAACTTGATGAAACTCGATGATAGGCCTGACTAGCCGTACTTAAGTTAAACTTAACGCCACTTAAGGTTAACCAACTTAAGTTACGCTTTGTAAAACTTCATTTGTATTGACACTTTGAAAGATGAAATACCATTTTGAATTTTATTTATATATTGATTTTTGTCCACATCGAATCGAATGTCATTATACTTAAGTACTTAAGTAACCTACGAACTGAATCAATTCAATTCAATTCAATTGTATTCAATTTAATTTTTACATTTAAATTTGAGTTTTATTACATTTATATACAGAGTTCAGATGTACTTACATCTACAAAACTAAAATATTACATTATGGTTTTTGTTTTACATTTTTGTTTAATTCACTAATATTTACGAGTTCATAAGAAAACTTTAAAACTTATATTTGATTTTGTTTTTTATTAAAACCACGAACTGAATCGTACCAGTTTAAGTTGAACGAAAAATAAATTTTTTAACGAATGTGAAACTTAAGTTAATTTAAGTAAGGTTAGTTGATTGTATGTAAACCCATAAAAGCGTACATATGAGTTTGACATTTACTTAAGTTAGCTTAAGTACGACCAGTTTGGTCTTATTGTGGGTGTGCTATACAATTTACATATAATCGTTCATTTTCTTGAGCTGATTTGAGCCAGCTAATGTCATTATAGATAGCCATTTATTCACTTCTTAACTGCTTATCACTGCTTATATTAACTGATGATAGATTAAAGTGGAACATCAAAAATTTAGTAGGCATTTATATTTATACATAATTTAGAAATTGCCTCACATACCGCAGACACTTGATGATCAGGTAGGGTTCACTGCATAAGGTTTTAAACATATTGATACGATTATAATTCGAAAAATATAATCTAAAAATATATTTTCTATATATTAATCCCGTTCATCAATATTATATGTATGTATACAAGTATATGTATAAAGAAATTTGAATTTTTCAAAATTCATCAAACTTCTTTCATTTTCAATATAATTTTATATGAAAGCTATTATTAAATCTTTTTGAAATAATCTTTATAGGAATTTAATTATAATAAAAAAGCTGAAAAAAAAATTCATTGCCCATTTTTGTTTCAATTAATTTTTTAAAAGCGCGTCGTCATTTCTACTTGTTTTTTTTTTTATTATATTAATTTTATTATCATGAAGTTCTTTTAATTCTTTAATATAAAAAAAAATTGTAATATAACAACTTAATCTTTTTTTTTCTTTGTTAAGTTTAAATCTTCTTTTTTAGTAATAAAAACAAAATTTAATCTCATAAAATTTTTTTTTATTAATATTCACCATATTTGAAAATATAAATTCATCATATTATCACTAATTACCTAATTGAACCATCGCGTAAAGTACAAAAATAAAATAAAAGAGTGGTAGCTTATTTATTATTATATAATGGTATAATTATTTAATCTTAACAGTATGAGTATGGTGGTAATCATATTTTTTTTTTTTAACTTCTTTCAATTAATGGATTAAGAGTACAGTTGCAATTGTTTTGTTTTTTATATCATGAGAGGGTTTGTGTAATTCACGTGTAAATTTATGTGCTAACAATATGTAAGTATTCTATTTTTTTTTATATAATTCAAAGTTGAATTAATACCCTAACCTTAACTGCTTTTACACATAGATCTGACATACACAATTACATACAATAGATTTTTTAATGTTATATCTATTCGAATTCAAATGTAGAAAACTATAGCTATTGGACTTCGCCTTCATAATAGCATATGTTCCATTTTATTTTTAGTGATAACCAAAATTCTTAACTATAATTTGTATCATTTATTTTATTCCAATGACAAAGGGTTCCGACCTATGCCGGATAGGGTTGCAGGACATTGATGATGAATGACAAAGGGTCTGAGCCAGGTCGGTTTTGTTTGCTTTCGTCGGTAATCGCACTTGGGACCTTGATATCGAGGGACTATTGAAAGGTAGGCGCTATTCCGACTGCAGCCCACAGCGTCTTATTTTGACAACTTTTCGCCTACATGTTTAGGTATAAATTGACAACATTGTGTAAAATTATGGAGTATATCTACGTTAAGATATCTACTAAAACTATGTTTATTCTAATGTATATGTATTTGTATTTTAAATAATCGTTATGTTTCGACACAATCATTTATACTTATATAAGTCTCATAAAAACTTTCTTTATATGTACCTAATGACTGCTACTACATTAATTTAAGAGGAGCGGTGTTTTTTTTTTCATTTTTTGTTTTTCTTTAATTAAATTCCATTTTTTTTTTTATTTTTGTTGAATTACAATTGAAACGTCATAAAATCAAGTTAATTCCTTAATTAAGATTCAAATTAAACAAATTGAGTGGCACATAATAATAATAATAAAAAAAGCGGCAAAGTGGCATACAATAACTAAAAAAAAAATATTTCTTTTTTCTTTTTTTTTGTTTTCTTTTATTTCATTTCAATAATCAAATCGCGATTCAATAATAATTTCTTTTAATCGATTTCATAAATTAGATACTCCTATTGTGCAAATGTATATAAATTATAATAGTCATTTTATATCTTTGAATAACACCTATTCTCTTCATCAATTACTATATAAAATTATAGTCATAGGTTCTGTACCTGGTAGCTGGCTGAATATAGTGTTGTTTATAGAACAACAATTACAGATCTATGATTTTTTTTTTTTTTCATTTTTATGGCATTAAAGTTTTTAAACCGTGAATATTTATTTTTAAGTATTGTATTATTTGTAGTCTATCTCTTTTTTTATACATTATAAATATAGTCTATCTCTTTTATTCTTATACCCTTTTATAAATAATATAATCTCCCATCAATTGAGTTGAAACTAGAAAATCGTTAAAAGTTTGTTTTTTCAATTTTTTATTATTATTATTATTTTGTCTAACGCGCGTTTTGTTGCTTACCTTTATAACAATTTTCAGCTTCATCAGTTATTAAATTGTTGTGAAAAAACCGTGCAAATGAATTGATGGTAACTTATTTGAGAAATTATTATGTTAAAAACAACAACAACAACAAAAAATAGAAAACTTCAATTTTTAACTGTTCAACCAGTAGCTAGAAAACAATAGCAAAAACAAAACAAAAATCAGCTTAACTTTAAAATGCCTGTAACAAAACAATAAAAATAATAACAGTAAAAAAAAAAACTTCAATTGGATAAAAATAAACAGTAGAAATTTTCTTTAACTTTTCATTTTCACCTCAAATCACCACAGTGAAAAAAAAAACCTAATAATACCCCACCATTAAATTACTTGACTTTAGTGGATAGGATAGGAACAACAGAGTCATCTATTAACTTAAAGTAGAAATAAATAAGCTGAGAAAACCTGTAAAAAAATAAAATAATAACTACTTTTTTAAACGAGTGAAATTAAATATTGAATTTATTTTGTGAAGAAGCTCAGAATCAGGAATTGGGAACATTTTTATGTGTAGATTAAATTAACCACTGATAAAATCAAAAAATACAACATAAATGTTATTTTGTAATTTAATCTTTCTACCTTGTTACTGTGTTAAAATAAACTTACTTAACGATATTGTAATTGCTTCGATTCCTATAGTTTAATTTTCATGCTGTATTCTGGTCTTTCATGTTTAACGTTATTTGTTAGATACAGCCTTGTTATTAATATTATTTTCTGGTGTATTTGAAGGAGCACCACCCTAGTTTATTTGTTTTTCTTGGATATACATATAATAATGAATTTAATTTGGGGAATAGAGGTCGACCGCAGCAGGAGCCTCTTACAGTGGCAAGGCTTATTTAAACCGGAGTACGCCTGATATTCGGATTTCCGTCTTAGTGATTAAATTTTTACCCTTTTGGCCATTCAGTCTTCAACAGACGGATCTCACTTTCAGTTGGGGTTGAGGTTAGGTGCTGATTGTGGTTAACCGTTACCTTATGTCCGAACTAGTTATTTAGTTACATTACGGAATGCATTACCCGATTGGCTATCACTACCTACAAGAAGAATATGGCTTATGATGCTTTAACTGCTTTCAACTGACCCCTAGAAATCGAATCGAATCATAAATCAAGTCAATCAATTACTTTACACCTAAAACTGACATTGAATGAAATAACACTAACATAAAAAAGCTTTATTTACACCTAAAAGTGATATATACTAGATTTGTCATATAGTTATAAAAAATTATTATTATATATAAAATATTATTTATAAAAAAAAAACAGTCAAAAATACACATCTGAAAAGATTGCGCCTACATCGTAATCCATTATTGTAGCCACACATATTAAAAATAACAAACACGCAGGTATCTGAGATTGTATTGGAATGTTAACCAGCCCAGTAAAGAAACATGAATAACTGTAAATTGTGTTTTAAAAATTCGGCTTTGCCTTTAGCAAATCAAATTTTTCCCATATATAAAATTGATTGCATTGAAGTCACTCTTTTTTACATTTTTTTTTCTCTCCCTTAATACACAATATAAATAGATAGAGCACCAATAGATAGTAACATCAGCGACGAAAATCAGACGACTAAAAAAAGCAAACTTATAAATTAACATTGAAGCACGTTAATAAAGACAAGTATAATAATAAAAAATTTAAAACAAAGTAACTGTTCAAAACAGAAAGTTCCAGAGTTGTATTTTGATTCACAGAAAATTTTAATTGAATATAAGTAGCAGCGGCATTTTTGAACATTTAGTTTACACGTTTATAGATTATAAAATAAGGGTTCGAATTCTAAAATACAAATTTCGAAACAATTTAAAGAATATCACCCAACTAGAAGAATAATCCCTCAGCCATGATTTGATAGTAGTAGCTAATTGGAGCTTGAAAAGCGATTCAAATACTCCAAAACTCAGAACTGTGTTATCTCTAGTAAAAATGTGCCTAGAAAGATTTTTTGATTCTGATTTAAGATAAATTTCAGCGGTTTGAAAGTTTAAGCATATTAGGTATGCTCCTAAATTGGATAATAATCTGAAATGGACAAATATCGATGTTGCAAAAAACACTGCCAAATATTTATGTTTTCTTAGTCACTGTAATGCCTTCTTCTGCTCCTGTGATCTCTTGGAAATTTATAATGCTTTCATACGACGCAAAATGGAACATAATGGAACTTAATAAAATGGAACATCTTAGTCATCGTCATTTAGTTGGAGCTCTTTCCCTTTTTTATAGATATCTCGTACGCATGGGCACATGCTCAGGGGAGATTTAATCTGTATTACTTCAACTTAAGTGCTTCGTTTGTGATGCAGGAAGGGTATGTGTTCTTAATTACACCGTATAAGCCCTTAGATGGCAGAAGACATCAAGTTATAGAAATTCGTTTGCAACCTCAACATTCCGAATTTGAAACCAAATTCCATCTTATGTTCTCCCCAAACATGATCAATTCTATAGTTATGACCTACATCAATTCAAGATGAACATTAACACCTTGGTTTGCAATTGTCCACCTTCCCTTTTACCCTGCTCCACCAAAGTCCGGAATTTGCTTTCCCTTATCTTCCGTATCCAAACGTGCCGATTGGTATTAAAAGTCCCACCTAGTGTTTTAGCTATGCATAAACATAAACAAAATTGACTGAGTTTAGAGTAATTTATTTACTAATCATGAGTCGATAGAGTTTTTTGTTCTTGCCCGAGTTCAACAAAGTCTTCTTATCTCTTAATATTTTCAATATTTTCTACCTTTCGTCTTTCCTCTTCTCATCTATTAAATACAGGCATTAGTCGAAGTACGTCTATATACTTTTTTATATTTCTGATATTTTTTATACTTTATATTTCTCCACTTTTTAAGTTCAATTTCTTTTATAAAAAGTCGTCTCGGTGGTAATTCACTCATACTTTTCTGTTTTTATTTTGTTTGTTTCACTTTTATTTTGTTGAAGTTAAAATTGCAATTGAAGTTTTCAAGAGGTTTTTAATTTTTTAGTCTTTCGTTTTTGTTGTTTTTGTTTTTGTAACTTATTGTATTTTATTACCACGAATCACGATTTATTTTAACTGCTTGATAATAACTCATATGCCCACCTGTATATAAAAATAATATAAATAAAAAAGGAAAAAAGAAAAATAAAAAAACAAAACCTAAAAATAGAAAATTTAAAAGGGAATATCTATGATACAAAATTGTATGCGAAATTTGTCAGGTGTTTTTAACTTAATAAAATTGTTGAGGGCCATATTTTTCAAATGATGTCAGATGTCGATAAAATCCTTTGAGTAAATAATATTAACATGAGGTAAAGCGTAACTAATTCGATACTTCGCGGAATAAAAATAAATTATATTTTTTAAGACCTATACCACAATATTGGTACTGTTTATATTTATATAAAATTTTATTTGTTGTTATTATGCTATTTGTCATACAAGTCCTAGCAATTATCAATTCGGCCATTGTTAATTTTAAAAATATTTAATTTTGATAGAATTGTTTAAGATATACACCGACTAAGGCGGCATTAACATGTAGGATTTAATCCAAGTCAATTGGCAATCAAATTATGGCAATTATGAGCCAATTCATGGAATGTTACTAAATGGTAATAAACACATAAGCTATATTGACTTCACTTTCGAAATAGACTCAAAAACTTAAATTATATAAGTAATCTGTAGTAATTAAAATATGTGTGCAATTTATTTCAATGTATTTTAACACGCCAAATAAAATCCATACATTTTTTTTAAAAAGATTTACCTCAAACAGTTTTTGATTTTTCCGTACTAATACTAAATTTAACTGCAATGTCTTCGTAGGCTTTGGTTTTTAAAAATTGTATTTTTATAATTTTTGGAAATAACGTTCCACAAAACTTCTTTTTCTTTATAGAAATTGATAAAATTTATCAATTTCTCTCCAAATGCTACTTATTTCAAGTAAACAAAATTAAAAATCTAATTAAAAAAAAAAACTGTCAGTACTTACTTTCAAATAATCGCGGTTTGAAATACAAAAAAAAACACTTTATTTTCAAAATCAACCTATATACAAACAACAAAAAATAAATCGTCATCAAAACATAGAATTGAAATAAAAATTTACGAATTCGCCATATTTAATTTATGATCTGTCAAATTCGATTCACGCGGAATTCATATAATCAAATTGGATAGAAAAAAGCGTTTATACGTTCGATTTTTCGACATTTGAATCAATCCATTGTGTAAATGCTGCCTAATAGTGTGGGTGGTTAATAATTTAACTGCCAACAAAAAGATTGTTGATTCGAATTTTGCTTATGGCTTACATAAACATACATCAAATAAGTTTTAAATGATGAAATGAGTTGAAGGCTTTAACACCAAATACACAAAATTAAACACATAAATAAATATATTTTCATAATAACCATGATGGTTAGATATGGTTATGACCTCTAAAATTTTAATCTCATAAAATTATTCAAACAATTTAATTAAATTAGCAATTTGGTATTTATTTAATATGAAATGTATTTGAAATTAAATTTAAGTGAAAACTAAAGAAAATTATTTAATCTACACAGAAAAAATTTCACATTTAGTTAATTAAACGCCACCACCCATTGGTAAAATATTGTCACGTATAAGATTTTTTTAAAATAGAAAATAAAATAACAAACCGGATATCTACTGTTATATAACATTGGAACTCTCTTTAAAATAAATTGAAAATATTAATTAAATTAAATTTAATAAGTTGATCATGAATCTTTAATTAATTAAATTTAAATAATTAAACCTCGGTCGTGCTTCAAATACAGTAAATATACAACGTACTTTTAATCACTACAATGTACTTGCATACATAATTGTTAATATCAAATCTTATATTCATATATAGAAGTATGTACATAAGTATTTATTTACGATTTTTTATTATTTATATTTAAATTAAGCTTGATCATATATCTAAGATGCAATGATATTATCTAAGTAATTTTTTTTTTCATAAAAATATGATTAGGTGTCAATTATTATAAATACAAGTGCGATGATGTTCATCATTTAATATGAACTTAAATTTCCCAAATTATTTGTACTCAGTTCCAACTCTTTACCTTTTTATAGTTGGAAATTGTATCTTACAATATGGCTTTTTATAAATTGTTTTTATTTGAATTTGTTGCTTTTGTAAGTGCGAAAGTGACATAAATATGACCAATAAATAATTTAAAGTCAGTTTGCCATAAATTAAATTAAAATAAAATTTGTTGGAAGCAATGAAATGTTGGTATTCTGGTAGTCACCTAATAAAAATGAAAATGGCGAATCTCATATCATTTTAATGATTTTTTTTGATTCCGATAGTTGGAAAATATGATTTGATATTTTATTGTAATAAGCCGGGGCAGGGCAGGAATTGATTATTCTTGAAAATTTTTTTGGTTATTTTCATGTATTGTGTTTTAATATTTTTTGTTTTTAGTAAATGACATTTGAGCTCAAAAGTAAATAAATACCCGAGCAGACAAATGTCACAAAAATTTGACAATATGTTGACAAATATTTGGTGAATTATCGACAAAATTTTGTGACAAAGGTCAGTAGGTCAGTAGGTCACAACCCCACAGTTTAGATGACAATTTTGTCAACATTTTGTTCTTGGGTTATTTTATCGGCAATTTGTGAATAATTTGTAATCATTTTGTGGGTTATTTTGTCGACAATTTGTGAAAATGTTGTCATCATTTTGTGGACAATTTTCACAACAATATTTTTTTTTATCATCATTTTGTGGACAATTTTCACATTTTTATTTTTTTTGTTACAGACATGACAGTTTTTTCAGTAATTTAGGGGGAGGATTTTTAATAATAAAAACAATTTGTTTTGTATATATTTCATATTTTATTCTATCTATAATTTATTATATAAAAATAAATAGAAAACTTACAAACCCTGTCAACCAATTGTCACATAGTTGACCAAAAATTGTAATGACAAATATTTGTCAACATTTGTCGAAAAAATGTGACTGGGTTTACAATCACAATTTTGTAACAAATTTTGTCGACAAATTCCCATTATAATTTTGAAGACAAAATGTGCCTACAATTTTATGACAATATGTTGACAAAAACTAGTCATGACAATTTTTGGTTACTGGGGTATGAATTAGTGAAAAATATGAAAATTTTTGAGGTTGCACAATATTAGAAAAATGTAAAAAAAATATAAAATAAAAAAAAAAATAAATAAAAATTGTTTATTTTTATTTCATTCTTTGTAAAAAAAAGTATTCAAATTAATTTGTTGAATCCACTATGTTCAAGTATTTCATAACCAAAACAAATTGTTATTCAAAATGACAATTTTAAAAGGACATTTATTTGACATCTTCCGAGTATATAACTACTTACGTTACGTATAATAAGTGAAATTGGCTTATCTTCTATTTTTACGACTACCGCAATCCAAAAATTTGTATTTCATAAAAAAAATATAGTGAAATGACTAAGCCATAATATGGGCCATATTTGACATTTTTCTAAGTATATACTCATAAAAATGGACTATGGAAATGGGCTTATTTTCATTTTTTATGATTATTGTCACTTTTTACGACTATCAAAATCTCAAAATTTGTGTTTCATAAAAAATAAATTTCATTTCATCTGAATTATTTCAGTTGGTGTGGGGAATATGATACAATGTTGAAATCATATTTCTCTAAACTTACTATCAACCAATTGATCCTTAAATAAATCTGCTAACATTGAATTATAGCATTTGCTATTGACAATAATGGTGTTTTCTCGCTTGTTTTAAGCAATAATAGTTCAATCAAAAACGAAATAATTTATAGTAAAACATATTCAAGTTTTAAACCCATTTAGGAAAACTATTTAGTACACGAACCAAATAGCTAAACATCATAAAATCAATAAAATATGAACATTTTTCGAATTAGAAGTATTTTTAAAGTCACCAAAACAATTGAAATTACCCAAAAAATAAAGTACCTATTAAAAAATTTAGAATTTCCCTGGTTTGTGTCTCTGAACTACCCACGACTAGAAATGTTTCTAATCACGATTGTTACTGGCACATCTGCTAGTTCAAACGAATGTTTATTTTAGCAAATCATTGAAATACAGAACAAAATATTCTTATTGTGTATGTATGGTGGAAAATCTTGCATTTCCACCTTTAAAAATTCACTGGATTTGGTATTCCAACAACATGTTTGTTTGTTTTTTTTAAATCGTTTTTAAAAATTAGGTTATTGTTTTTTAATTAAATTTTTAACTAACTTTTCTTTCAGACTGACACTATACAGTAGTTTAAACATGAATCTCCTTGACCTCTTTGAATTAAATTACATTGATTCTATGAAACTAGATAACATAATCTACATTAAAAAATAATATTTAATTATTTTTGCCTTTGGTATGGAACCCGAATACAAACATTTTCTAATTAACCACAAAACAAAAAACTAATAGAATTCCTGAAGAATTTCAAATTTAAAAATTAAATTGACTTATTTGGATCAAACATTGATTATTGATTATGATTTGATACAATTTATTTCTATAGACCAGGATACCCATCAGGATAACATTATAGAAAATAATAAATTCATAACAATAAATAAATATGCCGTGGTTCACATTTATTAAGAATACATGAATATAAACTCATTATCTTTGATCATCTTTGGCATCTTAATTATAAAATATATTTGGATACATTTTTTTCTGTTTCTCTCTCTCTCTCTCTCTTTTGTTTACAATGTAACAATTTTACGGTAATCACGGTAATTTGATATAAAAGCAGAGATGTATTTTGAGTATATTTTCTAAAAAGCCTATAAATAACATTAAACCAAGTGAATTGAGTTGTTCGTAAGAAAAATTATTCGATTACAATAATTGATATAATCGACTATGACAATATAACTATGCCGTTAATAGATTAAACGGAAGAAGATACATTTCAGAAATTAAGATGTGGTGAGCTCGTGAGCATATAAAATTTTATTTTGTTTTTGTTTTACTATTGTCAGGACACCGGGATGAATGCCCTTGATTAATAATTTTTTCAGTTAATTTTAATGTTGATAACTATAGACTAGAGAAATTATATAGAGTAGTTACGCTATCTTATAATAGCTTCATAGTTCCATATTTTATTTCCGTGATGTGTTTTTTTTTTTTACACATTACCCAAACACTTAGGAAAGGATTATCCTTTATACCAATATTATTGTAGGTTCGGATACAGTGAAAGGATTATCAGGTAAATAGGTTGATAGAATAGAATTCGTATAGGTAAGTTGGAGACGAACCTGAAGAGATTCGTTTTGAACAGTTATAATTTATATAACGGAGTATTTCTATTGGAGAACACATGAGAACACATGAGAGTTCAATTTTGGTGCACTTGAAGCCTACTAGTGTTAAACTGAAATTGTCGCAAGGGATATAGACATTGGTGACTTTATCTCAATAGAACAAGTGTCATTTCCAACAAGATGGATAGAAATAGAAAGAGAGAGATATCTCTAACATTTCGACGTCTGTTAAGAGGGGTAAGCGTTACTGGGACGGTGAAGTCAATCAATTAGGTGTAGGGCACGATTTTGGATTTTCTCTAGGTAACCTAGTGAAGTTTGGGGTTTGACGTGTTGATCGTAACTCTATTTTCGTTACCTCAATCAGCTATTTTTGCTAGATCATCGTTAAGTGATAGTAATCATATTCATCTTCAAGCTGATTGTGGTACAGATGGCGTTAGATTTCTTGAAAAAGTTATAGAATGCCACCAAAGTGCTGTCTTCAGCAAAATTATAAATTGGATTGAGGGATGAAGAGACTAAATCGTTGATAAAAATCAAAAAAAAGAGTAGGTGATAAGACGTAGCCTCGTAGAACACCAGTGTTCATTATATAGATAGTTGTCTAACATAAAACTGTCGACATTAATGACTTTGGTTCGAGAGAAAGTCCTCGATTCATGCACTGAATAGGCTGCCCAAGCCAATAGTCTGGCATTTGCAAAAAACAGCAGGATAACATACTCGATCGAAGGCTTTTGAGATATCGAGAGATACAAGATTCACCGGTAGTACAATGAATTCTGCTATTAAGCTTAAAGCAGAGAGAAGTTGAAAACCATATAAAATATGCCAACTACTTAGGTATCTAAATATCTTTTTGTTTATTATCAAAATAAGGTCCTAATTAATTTTAAAAATTAAAAGAAAAAACGTTTTTCCAATTCACAATCTGAATTCAATATTTAGTTTTGGTATATTATGCTGGTCAACAGACTGGATTAAATGTACGTCCCTTGATATAAAGAAAGTCAGGAAAATTTCTTTTCAATTTTTTTAAGGTATACCTACTTTTACAAAAACAAAAAATAAAAACAAATTTCTAATCTTGTTAAAAAAAAATCTTGTGCTCCCGTTTAACTCACCTGATTTTTTGTTTTTTCTTTCAATACCTATATAATATAATGTTATATATATATAGACCTGATTCATATAAATTAGTTATAAAATTCGAGATAAAAAAAAAAATTATTTACTCTATTTATTTTACAAAATTACTATAAATTGGTAGTCAATAAAAGAAAATTGTTAACAATATTGTAGTACAGCTTCTGGTAAACTCAGGTATAACTTTTAAACTTTATAAGTTGAATTGCAACTAATTCGAATCAAAAAAGCAAAACACAAAATAAATAAAAAAAAACAAGAACAATAACAGTTTTAACTATCAATCTATCCAATCCCACCTATCAATTATTGTTTTACTGTATTATTTTATTTTTGTTGTTGTTCTTATTTAATTCCAAAAATAGTTGTTGTTACATATTATTTTAATCTAAATTCAATATAGATTACTTTTTATACTTGGACCTGGTATAGTTGCTCTGTAGATTGCATATATGAATTCACAAATCATTGTTATTGATGATGATTATGCTTTTATTGTTGTTGTTATGGTTTTTGTTACTATGGTATAACTCATATGTATATATATATATTGATAATGATGAAGATCATGCGCGCAAATTCGCATTGCAATTTTGTTTTCTGATTTTTATTTATTCTTTTTTATTTTTATAAAATGCGATTACGCGATGTTAAGAGCCCTATAATTTTCTATCATCTGACTTCTAGTAGATTGTATGGTATTATATCTGCCATTTATAAGAATAAAAAAACTAAAAATGTAACAACAATCATAAGAATAATAACAACAACAACAACAACAAGAATAATTTAAAATAACTATACATAAACATTGAATTCAGACCCCAATAATTACACCTTTCGTTTCAATGCTTTTTTTGCTTATTTTTTTAAAAATGTCTGATGCCAAATAATTTGTGTTGTTGTTTTATTTTCTATATTTATTTTGTTTTTTTTTTTTTTTTGTGTAGGATGCAACAGACAACTTGCTTTAACTGCAATATAAAATGCACATGTACAAACCATTTTACGTGTTATGGCTTAAATTTAAGCTTTAGTATGGATATAAAATTTATGTCACGATTTCTACAATATAGAAAACCAAAAAAAAAAAATGAATTTATTAAATCTATATAAAAAAAAAAATTAATTTTAAAATAAAAGTCCAGAATAAGAAATTAAATTTAATTTAACAAGATTGTTTTGGAGGAAATTTTGTTGTAGAACATCAATTATATAGATTTTGCGATTGAATGCCAATTTTGCATTGAAATTTTATTAAAAAAACAAAATAGAAAAAGAATTGGCAGGCCCACATACATCAAAGTAAAAGGACCAAATATTAAAAGTGACCAGTGCATAATCACCTCTTAGTCAATAAATAAATAACCAAATATTTTAATTAGTTTTGGTTCTGCTTCTTGGATTCTTTTTTCATTTTTTCGGCAAATCAGACCTTGGAAAAACTTCATCAACGAACCCTCTGAAATATTTTCTTTATTTGTTACCAAAATTGTATTTATTTATTTATTATAGACCAACTTTATAGGTCATTTTCCCTTTCGAAATGTGGGACCATAATTGTTTTCTTTTATTTTTTTATTTTGTTCTGATGTATTGTTCTCCAAAATTTTTTAGGCAGACCAATCTTTCTTTTAAGTCTGAAATAAATTTATTCGATACAAGCATTTTTCGTGTAATTAATGCAGATAGATTTTTATGATCAAATGATCTGTATACACTCTTTTCTTGTATTTTTTTATGTTAAACAAGTGTGTTAGGGCCAATATTATATCTGCTGTTTACGGCTGACATTTTGACAATACCATCAGAGGTAAAAATCGAAACTTTAGCCAATGACAAAGCTTTTATTTATTTTTTTATTTCATATCATCAATTGGGAGTAACCCTTACAGATTTCAACTTAAAACTAAACAATAGAAAATAAATTTTGAAAATTCTAATATAAATATTAAATAAAGCAAATATCATATTAAATTAATTAAACTAATAAGTAAAAAAATTGGCAACATTTCTTCTGAAAAATATGTCTACTATAATGGAATAACAACTATTAAACAACCTCTGCGAATTAACTGTGAGCTCTGAGCTTATACAAATCTAAAAGCATGTACATCCCATCCCGTATTGGTGCATACTATGTACATTTAAAATAGATGGACAGCTTATGTTAGTTGATAGAACGTCATAAGAGAAAATTACAGACGCTATATTACGTCTTGATTGCATCAGTGTTTGAAAATTTATGAGTCGACATTTAGCATTATAAGGCAAAATCTTGTAATGTTCTTTGTACAGATTTAATTCTTTTAATATGCTTATTATGGCATCCAAATAGGAAAGGCATAGGGTCGATAAATTTCTGAGAGTTTCGTTTTATAAAACCAAGCATACTAAAGGCAATATGAGGATTAAAAGTGAGCTCGCTATCAAGTATAATCCTTTATTTCATTAACTCTATTCTAGACTTATTAAGACAATAATAAGCATTTCCACGGTCTCTTGATCAGTTAAGAGCCATGATTCACGTATAAAAATTCATTTATGAGCTAGATCTTACTTACAGGAGAACCAGATTTGAAGGAGATTCAATAATCTTTCTGTAAAATGAAGGATTTACTTTATTAAAAGCTTTCGAAATATCGTTATGTCTTGAATCAATTTGAATAGACCTGTTTAATATAGAGTTCTAAACTGAGCTAAAGAATACAGACAAGTTGGTCGTACAGTCGATCTACCCTTAATTCATAAAACCATTTTACCGGTTAAGGGAAATATTTTAAAACCGGTTTAGGGAAATATGTTTATAAAAGTAAAGTTTTATCTGTGGCGATATAGCTTCAAACATTTTAGGTATAGCAAATATAGTTTTGATATGGATCTCAATAACAAGTTTCGATCCAGTTTTGAAAATTAGAATATATGAGAATATTTAGAGTTTTCAAAAAAAGTACCTTAATCTGTAGATCGATTGAAATTGGTCAATAATTATACACAAATAGTATTAATACATTTTTTATAGAAACAAATTTGGTATTTATTTATTTATTTATTTTCATATCATCAGGATCAGTACTACAATTTTGATCTAAAGAATTAATTTGATTGAAAACATCATAAAAAAATAATTACGTATTACCTAATGAATACGTGAATTTGATTAATATTACATACTAGGTAATTGAAAAGTAAACGAAGATCTTACAAAAACCGATTCAAAGTAACATACAAACAAGTTACATGTTAATAGAGAGGTTGTTACAACCTCCAAACTGGCCAGCTGTAACACAAAATTTGCTATGACCCCGTGTAAAAATCGAACTGACAATCTGTATGTAGGTTCTTGAAACTTCTAATAGAAGCTTAGAAGATCTCATTGTTCGGTTGCTAAAATAACGTATGAAGAAACGAGACCTACTAATACGGAAATGGAAACTCTATTCGGAGATGAAAAAGCCACTGTATAAATGCATGAGAGCTATTAAAACGGGTATGGAAACTCCATGGAAACTCCAACTCCGTCAAAATTAAAAAAAATCGATTTTCTCAACATTTTGCTCTTGGTAGATTAGATATATAGAATGCAGCCGACGATATACAATTTTCTTCTATAATGCACTTATATGGTATACTTGGTATATAACAATTTGAATTTTGTTTTTGAAACCCCCACTAACATAAAAAAAATTATTTTTCAAATTTCCAATAGAGGTTTCTTAAGTCATAATGCAAATTATCGAAAATTTCATTTTAATGACTTTCCGTCAAGTTTTAATGTTTTAATGCATAATTAATTTTAACTCCAGCTGTTTTACTTTTTATCTTTTTTTTTTTTTTTCTTAAACAATTTTAATTTCCATAAGAAAATTTGATTTCTCACAATTCTCTTTTCATAAAAAATTATTCAAATATTTTTATTTAAAATTAAAATAAATTTAAAAAATATTTAAATATTAAATTCATAACCTTTCATTCTGATCTAATTAAATTCTAATACAAAAAAAAAAAAACAAAACTAAAAGGAAATTAAATGGCAGACCATTGTTATATACGTACATAACATATATGTGTAATTGTGTGTGTTTAAACAAATCTTAATAACCACCTAATTAGCTTAAAAATCCAACAAATTAATAACTATCCATTCCTCCTAAATTATATTATTTTCTTATTAGATGTAAAAATCAATTTTAACTCTTGACCTAAATCTAAATTAAATAAGAAAGAAAAGGCAAAATACACTAAGAAAACATCCTGCTGAGAAAATTATGAATTAACTTAAAAAAAAAAAAAAAACTGAATTTTTATTATAATATAAAATGGATGATGAAACTCAATTATATAAAAAAAAAAATTATTAAAACAAAATTCAGTTTTTACCGTCAAAATTTAGACCACCATGGTGTGTTGAGTTATTACTTTTTCTTTCTCTTCATCTCTCTCTCTTTTGAGTTTGAAAAAGTACAAAAGATTTAAAATTGCGTCAAATATCCTAAGGATTTTCGTTATCATTACATGGCATGATACATGTCACATTTTTATTTTTATCTTAACTCATTTGTTGTTAGATTGTAAAATAATCAAAGAGCAGCGCAGAGTGCACCCTCACCTTTTTCTCTCTATTAATTTTTTATAATAATTTCATTTCATACATATAATGTCTAATACAAATTCCAACAATGGATGGTTATCTTTTTCTTCGTGTGATTTAAACAGTTTTTCTGTATATCTGATTATTATTATCCTTAATTAGCAAAAATTAGGATCTTAAAATATATCCTATATACCTATATATACATTATATAAAATCCGTATCGACAAAATATTGATATTATCGACTGATATTATGCCTAGCTAATAAATTCTTTATTATCAAAAAAATCCCAACTAAAAATAAATATTTTGTTGTTGTTGTTGTTGTTGTTGTTGTTATTGTTGTTTTACTTTAGGGTCATCTAAACTTTCCTTTCAAAAACATTCTAGGTTTAGGTACGGATGATTCAAATTAAAGTACCTTTCTTTTCCAAATCAGTATGTATATTACCAATAACAGTGTGCATCAACAACATTCCGACAGTGATACACTATCGAAATCTATAATAATTGTGATTATTGTATTGCCCATGTTGAAATAAATAAAATAGAAATTAATTATTGTTGCAACTACCATTTTAGTATATGAAGTTTGTATTAACAGAAACAAAAAAATATAATAATAAAAAAAATAATAATATTAAAATCCAACTGTGCTATTCGTTTTACTCATATTGAGAAGCACTGCAGTAAAAATTCTCAGAGGTTTGGAATGAGATGAGAGTGAATTCAAATATGTATATTGAATTGAAACGGCAAATTTATTCGTTTTATTTTTATTATTATTTTTTATTATTATTATTATTTTTGTTCTGCTGCGGCGTTTAAACTCGTAAGTCATCATCATACTGGTAATACATTTATAACGTCACAGGCGGCTTTATTATTGTTTTTTTGTTGTTTTTTTTTTCAACTTCATTTAATATTTTGAACTCAGAGAACATAATAAAAATTGAATTTATTTTATGGTATGGACGAATGTGTTGCTGGTTATGTTGTCTACAATGTGTGTATACAATCCTGTAAAACAACAGGAGTCCATGCTGATTACGTCAAGAAACCGCCAAATGGAAATAAATCAATAGTCGATGACATTTTTTGTTTTTGTTGTTGTTTTTTGATTTGTTTTTTGGTTTCCTTTCTTTCTTTTTTACTCTCCCTTTCTACCTCTTCTTTCATCTTTTAATAATCATATTTCTATTTGCTCATTTGAGTTTTGTTTTTTTTTTTTTTTATAGTGAATACGCGTAATAGATAATTTAGATTTTTGGTACAGGATGTTTTTTGAATAAAGATTAATTTACTAATTTATTTTCTTTAGATTTGAATACAGAAAATTTAAACCAGTCAAAATAAGATTTTACTTCAGATATTCAAAAAACATCCAGAGTCAATTCTGTGTAGATAAAAATACAAAGCTACATAATTTTGTATTGCTTAAAATTTTAATACGGCTTTTCTGAGGGAAATGTTGTATTGGCGTAGGACCTTATGACCATAGCCGAAGGATAGCTGAAATTGCTAGCTTTCCAAAAATATATATCTTTCGTGGCGCATCTTATCCTTTAAGGACAAAAAGGACATTTGAAAGTATCCTTGTTATATTGATGATTTTGTATAAAAACCGTTATAGCTTTTGATTCATTAGATATATATATATATAATATATATATATTAAGTTATATATTCTAGAAAGATAACGATCTGGAGCAACATTTATTTGATGATTATTGATGCTGCCGTTATGGAGATGTTGTAGTTCAAAGTAGAAAATTTTGGGGAAAAACAATAATCTTTATTTTCTTTCGCGAAAAACCAAATACCTCAAAATTTTACCATACAACCTGCCCAATATTTATATAAAAAAAATTTTAAAAGAAAAATTTAATAACATGAACATCAACTTTTAAACATAAAAAATATTTTAAAATTCATAGAAATAAAAAAATATTCAACAATATTTCAATCTTTGACATTCTTGACTAACTTTTTAATTCTTGGCTGTATTGTTTGTAATGCTATCTGCATGCAAGCATCTCAATCGATTTCGTTTTTGTTTTTATTTATATTCACCATATAGTTGAGAGCCCATTTTGACACTAACGTACAAGTATACAATGTAATTGCGAAAGGTAGCAAATTTTGCAATACTGCTGAAAATAATAAGGGATGTTCTACGTGAATTTATATCCAAAATTGGGAAACACTTTTAATTTTGAAAACAGATTTCAAATTACAATAATTTATTAATTCTAACACTGTATCTTTATCAGCTGGTGATAAATTGGTATTTTTAGAATTGTTGGTATATGGATCTTAAATCCACAGTTTGATAATGTGCCCTTCATCATTTAGAAAATATTTATTAAATTTATGAATTAATTCTAAATTTAATTAGGGAGTTTACATTTTTGTTTTCCAAATTAAAATTTTGCATCAGTTATCAATCGTGAATAGATTGGAAACATTTCATATACATTTGAATCTATTTTTTGGATCCATCTTTGTAATTTGATTTTCATAGTTTCAATTTTATTATACTTACATATTAAAAATGTTGTCAAAAATGTTAAAAAATTGAAGTCCTTGTATAGATAAATTCAACTGATCCCACAAACAGAAATAAAAAAATCAAAATAAATACAAAAAACTTTAATAAGAAAACTTTATCTTTCTGATTCAGTTTTCCATGCAATGTTCGGTTATTTATCATCATCATCATATATTATAAATATAGCGTTTGTTGAGTTTGTTCACCTTAAACTTATTCAATCTATTCACCAAAACTGAGAAAAAATAAATCACCACACCACGACCACACTTACGCCAGTACACCATATCCTATTTATACAACAAATTTCAAGATAGTGAATGGCATAGGCAGCATATAAGTTTTATTTTCATCATTAAATGTAGTTAGGTACTCAGGTATAGACAATGTAATGTGTATCGTAGTGAGTTGCAAACAAAATTATTTTTTTTTTTAATTAAATCCCAATCATTTTTCAATAAATTCCAAAAAATTTTTATTTTGCGTAATGCATCATTATTATTAATTATTATTTATACCTATATGCAATTAAAGCAAATTTAAATTTCCATAAAAAGAAGGCTCCGCGTCGAACAGGTTTTTAAAAATTATTTACTAATTGATGAGTACACCTTCTTCAAATTTTTCAAATAAAAATACTCGAAATAATTTTTAGTAAAAAATTACAGCACCGTACTTAAATTAAGCAAGAAATGGTAACTCTGCCTAAGTTACTGTCAACATTAAAAAAAAAACAAATCTAAATGCAGCAGTATTCTTATATAAGTTAATAAAAAAATATTATATTGATTTAATACAGGGAAAGGTAACAAGGGCATGGTAATTAAGAAGTATTTTGTTTTTTCAAACCATACCAAACCATAGCTTACTTCTTATTAAAACATAGTAATCTTATTAAAACATATTAATAAATAGGGGTCTCGCTTTTTTATTATATTTTAACAGAAGTTTTGCATAATTTGACCCCCAACAAATTTCTCACGGACTCTCACGGAGTCCCATCATTAAGTTAGACTACCTACACAATAATCCCAATCATATACTTCACCTATACCTTAACATTGAGTACCTATATAATCTATACAACTCTAATTTTTTAACTCTAATTGGTTTTATAACTTATATCAAGATATTTTAAAAACAGCTGTGAGTTATAAGAATTAAAATAGAAATAAATTTTTTATTAATCAAAATAATATAAAATCAAATTTTTTTTTATTAATTTCTTTATTATATTTAGTCAATAACTGATTTTATAAATGTTAATTGATTATTTCTAATACCAAGCTTAGTACCAACATTTAAATCTCCTTCCTGAACTTTAATTTCATAAAACATATTTGTCCTTCAGTAAAGTTTGGCCATCCTGTACCAATACCCAAGTATTGAAGAAACAAAAAAAAAAAAACAATTTTTTTAATAATTAACAAATTCACAGAGATGGTGTTGTAGATGGGATTCAACTGGATTGCCAGTAAAAATATAAATCAGTAATATTATTTATTTATTTGGGACTTTCTTCAAATTTGATTAAATTTTCATATTTTTTATGGGAAATCTATATTGGAGACGGTAAATAAAATTTCGGCGTTTCTAATTGCCATAAAAAAAACAAAAATATAAAATTAATAAAAACAAAAGGCAATATTTCATATTAGCTCTTAAATTAAACCACGAAAAAAAAATAAAAAGGTTACTAAAGAGAGATTGAAAACAGAAAAAAGGAAATTAGTCAATTCAAAAAAATCGTCCCAAAACAAAAAAAAAACAACAAGAGTGATAAATCCTGTGAAAATAATTTCTATATTTATTTTTTTTCATGTTAGATTTCTCGAGTACAGTAAAAGAAATTTGAACAAAAGCACTAAAATGAAAGTTGAAAAATAATGAATTTAATTACGGTATTTCCCATTCTAATAAATTTCTTTGTCTATCTCGAACCAACTTTTTATTTTTTCTTGTTGTTTTTTTTTATATTATAAGCTAAGACTTAGGTCAGAAACTTAATACTATACCCTAGAACCTTTATACTTTCATAGCGTTGGTTTTTGAAAAAGAAAAGGGATAGTAAGAGAAAAGAAAAATAGAAAGAAGTAAGCCAAAGAGAGAAAACAAAAAGAGAAAGAGAAAAAAATAAGAGTTAGGCCCCCTTTAAAAAGGGAGTTGCCAATTATGTTATTGTTGATCCCTTTGAATTTGTGTAAATTCAAACAAATACAAATTTTCACTTCTTGCAATTTCACATTCTATAGAAGTTCTTACTATAAACGAATTTCTATAACCGCAATCTTGAACCATTTTGGTAATTCCACGGTGTAGGGGTGGGCATTTTTAATCATTAAAAAATTATTAACCTGCTCATTTAAATTCCAATAAACTTGTTTGTTTGACATTTGCAAATCATGACAACCGATAAAAGTCATCATCCCACAATTATAATGTCGCACATCTAAAACTACTTTAATGTTGGAAAATTGACTTTAAAAGTTTGGAAATGTTTTACGAAAAAACGGTACCAAAAAATAGGGATTTTTTTCTTTTTCTTACTTTAAAAATACTTTATTTTCAGACTTTTAACTAACAGCGTCTGACTTTAAATTTTATATTATATATTTTTTATATCTGGAATAAGTGATAAGTGATGTCTTGTCTGCTGGATATTTTTGTTGGACAAAATTATATATTTTACTAATTGACAGCCATCCTTCTAAATATTTTGTTACTGAATTAGCTCTACAATAATAAGAATTGACTGTTGGCAGGCGTTATTAATGTGATTTCTTATTTTATCCATTGTTGTTTCAGACATTTTATGCTTAATGTATTTACATCTCTTCAAAGGTTTAACAGTTCCAGTTTTCTTGTCAGACAAATTTTTAAAGTGATATTAAACGCGTTGTTCTGAGATGTTCAATGTATTTAAGAAAAATATCTTACACACTTGAAGAGTGTTTAAAAAAAACAAATATGTGTTTTGTTTTTTTCTCCGCTAAGAATTGGCGGTTCTTTGTCTAACAATCTTCTTTGTTTATGATCAATCTTCTATGTATATACAAATGTGGTGTTTACGACAATATAACAGGGGTTTAAATAATTTTCGGGTGTAATTTTATAGTAAAATCAATAGTTGTTATCTCGTCCAATATAGCTGCTAGGATATCATTCATTATATAGATCGATATAGCTTAAAAAAAATTCCCAAATTTTTGTCATGTACGACATTATTTAATTGTGGGGTCTAGGATGCCAATTCTAGTTTCTTGACGATTTTTATTCCATTTGAGTATACTTAATAATTTACAAATTTCGTAAAAACAATGTAGGGGTAGATCGGGTACGTGTCATATACTTGTATGTCATTTGCCGGTAAGTATTTGTATGTACAATTTATGTTGTACAAAATCCCAAAATACCAAGATTAATCCATGCTTTATTTTCCCTATATTTTAATTTCTTCCATTGTACCTACATTATATTTCTAAAATTTCTAATTCTGAATCGGCCTTGATTTCAAAACAGATTTATCAAATTTTTTATGATAGGCTTGGGAACTGTAATATTTGTACAAACCGAAAAGATACAAGAAAATAACAATAGCAAAACCGAAATTTAAATTAAATCGATTTTTTTGTTTTTTATTATTATAAAACGATTTAAAAAATCGATCTATGAATTAATTAAGAAAATTAAAAATTATTATTATTCACAATAGAAGAATTAATAATACTATTTATTATTGTTAATTTTTCTTTCTGGTTTTTTTTTTTTTTTTTTTGTTCTTAATCATTATAATTGTCTTTTATTGTCATTTTAAAATACTTATAAACAAGCTGTAGGAGCCTTGTTGACAGAACAATATCTAAAATGAATAGTAATGTGCGGCAATATTGTTGTTTAATTAAGAATAAAAAATATAGAATGAAAGAGAAAATGTTTATTGAGGGTGTAACCGGGTCATATAATCCTATTTAATTTTTTTTTTTTAGTTGTTTTGTTATTATTTAAAGGGTACTGTTGTTATAAATCCTGGCGCTTCAAACATTCAGTTTGTTGTGAGGTTTTTAATTAGGATTAAAAAAAAAACAGCAAAAAAGGTAATAAAAAATCTCTTAACAAATGCTGATATATATGTATATCGCCATTTTGGGGTTCATTTACAATTTAATTCAAATTGAATGAATAAACATCAAGATTTTTTTTTATAAGAGTTTGGTGTTTTTTTTTTTTTATTTTATTATTCAGTGAGCCGGCAAAATTGACTAACATAAGTTTTTTTTTGCATTTAGTTTTCTTGCTATTTAATTTAAGTATTTAATTATTGACTTTTAAAGTGGAATAAATGTTATTGCAAATGTATAGTTATTGTGAATTTCATTTTATTCAGAGTTAGAGAAGTGAGTCTGACATAAAACGTTAAAATTAAGAAGAATATTATTTAGAGCCATTTTACCCTGTGATTTTTAATTAGAAAGCAAGATAGTTGAAAATAAATGAGATATTATCGAATTTTTAATTTTTTTTAATTAAAAGTTAGTTTTTATTTGTAGATAATATAATTTTTTTTTTTCTTGAATTAGATTTATATTTTATGATAATTATTATAATTAATAAAGTTGTACTGAATTATTAATATTTTTGTGAGCTGCATTTATTAGAATTTTTAGTTTTAAGCATTTTGTTATATTTTGTTATATTTTCTATTAATACTCTTTCTCTTCTATAAATGAATTATTATTATTAAAAATTGTGTATAGCTATACATTTTCTCATTCATAAAGAATGCAGACTTGTATTCACTTTTGAATATTAATAAACAATTTGCACAACCTTATATATGGAACATTTAATGATCAACAGACGACAACATCTACATATAAAATGACAACATAGATGGCACAAAACCCAAAACTTAATTTGGACCTACCTATTTATATTGTTATCAAATTTAAAGTTTTCTAATCTATATTTTAGAAATATGATTTACTCATTCAAAATTAAACCTAAGGACGTTTCCTTACCTCACGAACCAGCACTCGCACTCGCACTAAACATGTCAATCGCATTAAAGTTGTTACTCTGAAAAATTTCTGAAAAATAGTGTCTTCGAAGACATCACTAAGCCTGTCATATCGCACTTTATTACCTGTCAAAATTTAGTGTTTTTGTTTTTACCACACTAAATATGGCACTAAAAGAGTAAACACATAAAAAGTAAGAAAGATAGAAATTTAAATTTGTAAAAAAAATTAATTTTAATAATGAAAAAAAAAACAATTATTTAAAATATAAAATAAATATATAACTTAATAATTATTATGACATACTATACTATATATATAAATATGAACATAATCGAACATTTCAATTTTTGTCCAGACATTTTTAAAACAACAATAATTTTTGTAATAATAAAAAAAATGACAAAGGCATAAAATTTAAAGTTAATCTAATATTGCCATAGTCATAAATTTATACACATTGCTAAATAATGCTAAAGAAAAAGCTTTTTTCTGCTGCTTCAAAATAAATTTGATATAAATATGCTAAAAAAATACACATTATGGTAATACTGATTCTACTCCGTACAATTACTTCAAATCCGAATAAAATATTAGTGTCATAAATTAGTGATTTGGAAAAGTGCAAGTGCAAAATGCGAGAAGCTAGTATGAAGTACAAGTACGATAGGTCCGGCAATGGAGACCTTGTATATTTATTATAAATTTGCAGTAGATTTGGAACAGAATCCGACTGAACAGTTTTAGATAATGACAACTAAATGTCAAACAATTTAAGATTACTTATTAGAACATAAAAATCTACCGAACACTTTTTTTAATTTTTTTAAACTTTTTTGTTCTAATTTTTGTTTACTTTGAAATTTCTTGGTTTAACTGTCAAAATTTAAACAAAAAAAAAATGTTTAAAACTGTTCTAAAAAAATTCAGATCAATTTAGAACCGTTTTGAGCAATCTACTAAACACCTCTGAGAACACTTTTGGACAAAAAAGTTTAATTAACGGACACTACTGAACACAGAAAAGTTTTTACTCTGTATCGTTCTACATATTATTTCGTTCTGGAACAGTTTACTGAACAAACCTAATCATTTTTTCAATTTGTACTCTCTTTTATTCTTCCCTCCTAAATTTGTGTTTGCAAAAAAAAGCAATTTACAATATTTCTCATATTTGGCCATTCCCCCCAGGTATATTTTAAAAAAGATGTGATTTGAGAAAATACTCATAAGCTTCATTACTTTCAGAAATAAATTTTTCAATATCATAATGATGTAATTTTTAGTTCTCTAATAATTAATCCTTTAAATATCTAAGTCTCAAACCAACTGAGAACTAAGAATCTACTTCTTGAACATTCTCTTTCCGTATTATCAAATATAATATGTATATGCAAGCATATATACATCCATATTTTATTATCTCATTTATATTTTAATGATTTCCTTTTTTTTGCTCTTTGCTTGTTACAATCTTGACATGTTTTATTGTGATTTTAAACCTTTACCACCAGTTCTCAATTTATATTTTTACTATTCTAAACATTTTCTTCTTTATAACTTGCATAAAAATATTCCCATGTCAATGTGTACTCGAAACAAACCAAAACACAAAAACAAAAAACAACATTTTTTTAGACATTTTTTTGGTTATGATTTAATAGCTCCCAATAGCCCCAGCGAATTGAAATAATTTCTTTTATGTTGTTTTTGGTAAAACAATTCAAAGTTTGAATTGAAATTTATTATGAATGAATAAATTAATTTTTCTACATAAAAAAAAAAAAAATGATTTTCTCCTGAGGTCTTACTCAGAAATTGAAACAAAAAACGGAAACCAACAAAAATTTGGGTCTGAAATTTTTTTTTATTTTATTTTTGGTTGCCTTTGGTTTTTTTTTTGTTATTTTTTGATGAAGGATCACCAAAAAATATTGTATGGCGTGTTAAAATTTTTGCAAGAACGAAAACACAATTGTAAAATCAAATATAAAAGGATTTTAATAAAATTTGAGAACTTTGTTCCCTTCAAAAGCAGAATGATATCTATTATAAAGGTGGGGGCCCATTGAATACAAAACATCAGAAAAAAAAAACATAAAGTAACAACAACTAAAAAAAAAAACAGAAAGCAAAAAAGGTCTTGGGAACGAGTTAATTGACATCAGTTCTTGGAATTAATATTTTTTGAGTATATTTCAGTTATTAAGACAATGAACGATCAAATACAATATTCTTTAATCAAGAATTGGGAGTATATATATAAAATCGAGAGCGGAAAATTTAACACACTATATTATATGTATATGTATATGTATATGTAATACCCTGATAACATCAATCTCATCAACTCAATTAAAATGTCCGACAATTTTCTAAGAAATAATTAATTTTTAAATGATATTTCTCGGGTTTATTCAAACTTTTACTATATATAATATGGTAGCAAACTGTTATAGGTGATGTGCAGATCCAAAATAAAAAAAATTGTATTTTATAATTTTTTTGCATAATTTTAGACATTTGTTAATTGGACGGAATACAATTTTCCACTCTTAAATGACAACTTATCAATCTCATTAATTTTATATTATACATATTATATACATATATATATATATATATACATGAAAATCAAATTCAAATTTAAACTGATTAATTATTTTTTAATTATATAGGATCATCCAAGTTTTCGTGGTACACCACTTGCAATGTTAGCTGCACAATGTAATAAATTATCAAGTAAATCACCACCACCATTAGCTGATGCTGCTGTAGGAAAAGGTTTTCATCCATGGAAAAAAAGTCCAACAAGTGGTTCGGGTTCTGGTAATAATAGTGGTCCAGGAAGTAATGGTTCAGCAAATAATAATAACGGACAAAATTCACCTTGTGCTATTTCTTCTTCATCACCATCATCATCAATGTCCAGTAATATCCAAAGATCATTACCATCAACCACAATCAATACAATGGCAAATATTTCTGTCAGGTAAATAATATATCACCATATTAAATAATTATTTGTACATTAATTGTACTTATACCTATACCTATATTCATGACAATTTTCTATATATTATAATAAATTAATATTTCAGCCGTCCAATAACATCATCATGTTCAGCAGCAGTTACAACACCATCATATGGTAGTGATTTATATTTTCCAAGTGCAACCGCTTCACCAACAGTAGCTGATAATCCGCATATGCATCAAGGTTTTTTAGGTAAAGTTGAAGGTGCTGCATTTGGTTCAGTTTATTCAAGACATCCATATGATTGGCCATTTAATGCTGTTGCCCCACCACATAAAACTGAAGGTGTTAATTCAGGTTGGTGGGATATGCATAGTGCTGCTGGCAGTTGGTTAGATATGGGTAGTGCAGCTGGAATGCATTCAACAATGGCAAATTATGCATCTGCTGGCTCTGATTATTCAAGTTTAACACATTCTCTATCTAATACAGCTCATTTATTAGGATCTGGTCAACATTTATTACAGGATACATATAAAAGTATGCTACCAGGACAAGGTATTGGCGGATTTAGTTTACCACATGCAACAAGTCCAAATGCGCCAGGACAAGCAGCAACACCAACAACACCATCACCCAGGTCACAACGAAGATATGCTGGACGTGCTACATGTGATTGCCCAAATTGTCAAGAAGCTGAACGTTTAGGACCAGCTGGTGCACATTTAAGAAAAAATAATATACATTCATGTCATATACCAGGTTGTGGTAAAGTTTATGCAAAAACAAGTCATTTGAAGGCACATTTAAGATGGCATACAGGTGAACGACCTTTTGTATGCAATTGGTTATTCTGTGGTAAACGTTTTACACGCTCTGATGAATTACAACGACATTTGAGAACACATACAGGTGAGAAACGTTTTGCATGTCCAATATGTAATAAACGTTTTATGAGAAGTGATCATTTAGCAAAACATGTCAAAACACATAATGGAGGTACAGCTAATAATAATAATAACAATCCAAATAATAATAATGCTAATAATAATAACAACAATAATAATAATATTAAAAAAACATCATCAGAATCGTGTAGTGACACAGAGGAATCAACAAATCAGTCAAGTGGAAATATTGGTGGTGCAGGTAACAGTGTTATTGTTGGTAATGATCAACAATCAATTCATCATACAAGCTCACATCCAGGTACCCCAACACATCCTGGTATGACAGCTTTATCACATCCTGGTATGACATCTTTATCAAATCATCATATGAGTGGATCACCATCTTTAATGCAACAACAAGCACATCATCATCAGATGGCACAACATCATCATCAACAACAACAACAGCAACAACAACAGCAACAGCAACAACAGCAACAACAACAACAGCAACAACATAATCATCATCATCATACACCTAGTCCTGGTTCACTTGATCATCATAATAGTTTAGATATTAAGCCACCTCATAATTTAGTTTGAGGATCACTTGGACCCCTTTTATTTTCTACACAAGTTATGGGTATGGGGTCCTTTAATTAAATTTTCATAATTATTATCAAAATTAATTAGATTCTTTTTTCAAAGAAAATTTTTTCTTAAAAATCTTAATTTTTAGTAGAAAATAGAAAAAACAAAAGATATTTAATTTAGGAAATGGTATTTTGTTAAAATTTTAGAATAATATTTAAATTAATTAATAAAAAAAAAAAAAACTAAAAATAAAAAGAATTATATATAAATAAATTATTTTTAATTTCAATAATTATTCACAATAAAAATATTGTCAATTTTTGGCTAATTTGGTTCACAAATATTTGTTTTTTATTAGTATGAGTATTGTAAATATATTATAAATGTCATAAAATAAAATATAATTAACTATATTATAATAAAAATTTAAATAAAAAAATTAATTGTTAAAAAATCTATAAAGAAATTATTCGGCTTAAAATTTATTAAATTATTAAAAAATAAAATTAATATTTTGAAAAATTTAGTTTAAAAGAAAATAATAAAAAAATACAAAAAAAATTAAATTATTAAATTGAGAAAATTTTGTACATTTAAAAAAATAATTCAAATCATTCACAATAATTTATGTTCTTAATTGTGTTTTATTTCTTTTTGTTTCAAAGTTAAATTTCCACTGTGAATGAAATATATTGGGCTTGTTTCCACATGGGCTGATAATGACAGCTTTAATACACGTTTCATACCTTCTCATCGATAAACGAATACAGAAAATCTTCTACACAAAATGTGTTTGTTGGTAAGAAGGTATCAAAGGTATGCTAGAGGGCTTTCATTTTGAATCATCATGAAAACAGGCCCATTTTCTTGAGTAAATAAAAAATAAGTTTTTTAAAAAATTAACAGCACTAAACTTTTTTAATATTCGTTATAAAACTTTTATTCAAAAATTGACATTTCGAAACACGTAACATAGGACTTCTGTCTACTATATAAAGAATTATTATATCGTATAAGTTATACCAACAAAATATACTCATTCATCAATTCTTAAAATCACTAATTTATATTTTTCAAAAATTTAATATTTATATTTAACGCTAGGTATTAAAGGTAACCTTAATTCATTCTACGACCATCAATAAAATTTAGTCACATCGAAATACCATATTTATTAGGCTTGTTTGTCATGTACATTCAAAATGCGAATCTAACCCCACAATTGCTTATCAATTGTACAATTTCAGGTTTGTATAGTGTTTTAAAGCCACTGATCAATATATGCCATATTTCGGAAAATCAATATATGACAACAAATTAATTTTGTTTCTCTACAGTACTTTAGCCGGCATAGAATCTCAAAAAATTTTTTGAATCAAATAAAACTTCAACTGATTGAAGATTGCTTTTCAAAGCTGCCGATAATGTAAGCAATCCAAAATATGCTTTAAGCTCACATTGATCTATAACACTATAGCTATTTTTATACTATGTCTTACAAGCGAAAGTAAACTGAAAAATAATTAGCAAAGAACGCACTTACAAAAATACAGTATAGAGAAATTATTATTCTCAGAGATATAATAATTTTTTCTCTGAGAGTGAGTAAATTTTACTCAGGTTATCTTTCTAGGGTTAAAGTGTACCTAATTGAATTAAATTCAAAAATTAATTATTAATTTTATATTAATTTTCGTCTTAAAAATCACAATTTAGATTTTAAAAGTTTAATTAAAGCGTAATTAAACAACGCACAAATGCCAAAATCTAGAATGTTTTATAATTCAAAACAACAAAACATCTTTCATACTTCTTTTACCATTCTTCGTAATAATAATTTATATTCCACTCAAATTTTATATAAGTAAATATTAAATATCGATCAATACATTTTAATACTGCGAACACTTTGAAATGTCAAAATTAATTTGCGGTAAAAATAAAATAAAATTATGATTATTATCACGATTATTAGAGTTTATTAAAAGTGCTTAATTAAATAGAATCTATTTTGTTACTGTATTTTTTCTAAATATTAATGCTATCAAATTTCCTATAAATATCAATTAAAATTATTAAAATATAAATTATATTGAAAAAACAAAAAAATATATATTAAATAGAAAATATTTAAAATAAAACAAAAACAAAAATGTATTATACATAAATTTTAAGTTTTATTCCCTTTTAAATAAAATAAAATTAACTAAATCAATTTTCTTTAATTTTTAGAATAACCAATTAAATTGTTACAATTATTAAAAAAAAAAAATGAAATAAAAATTAAAATAAACTTATTATAAAATAAAATAAGATATAAAATAATAACAAATACTAATTCTGAATTAAGTACTAAGAAAATGACGTGTTATTTAGATCAAAGTACTAAATTAATAGAAAATGTCAAAATTTGAATCAACATGTCATAATAAAAAAATGAGTACATCTTCTTTATAACCAAAAAATCATTTTTTGGTGTAATCAAATTAAATATTCTATCAAAAAACAAAAAAAAAAAATGTAAAATAATTCAAATAAAAGAAAATTAAGAAAATAAATTTAAAAAAAAAATTATAATAGTAATATTTCATAAAATAAATAAAAAAAAAATAAAAAGAAATATACATATTATATAGAAATAAGATAGAAATTTTAATTTATATGTATAATTAAATAAATGAAAGATAATTAATTTAAGTATAAAAAATTAGAAAAACTAAATTAACAAAAAATAAAAGTATATATTGTAAAAATCATTAATTAAAAAGATAATTTTAATCAAAAAAAAAAAAAACAAAAAAATTTAAAAAACAAAAAAATATTGAAACAAGAATGAAAATAAATTAATTATTATGTGTGCAACTTTAATTTATTGCTGTCATATTTATGAATTTATATTTACCAAAAAAAAATATTAAATTAAAAGAATTCAAACGCTGGCGATGCAGTAAGTAGAGCGCCTACCTACCTTCAACTGAAGGTTCCAGGTTCGATTCCCAATGAAGGCAAAAAAAAATGAATGGTTTATGTTTTTTTTCGACCTGGTCCAATACCCTTTGTTCATTAGGATAAAATAAATAATAAAAAGTAGTTAAGAGTTTTGGTTAATACTGTTGTTAACATAAAATGGAATTATGCTATTATGAAGGAATTCACTAGCAATTGATATAGTTTTTCACATTTGAATTAGTGGATAAATAATAAAAAATGATATATGATAAAGGAAGGAAGTAGTATATATCAAGAAAAAAATACTAAAAAAAACTGCCAAATCTCTGTGTAGAAATATAGTTAGAGTGTTCATCCCATAGACTTGAAATTATATAAAAAACAAATTGTTACTGCATTTTTTGAAATTAAAAACAATGTAATTTGTGTCACATTACTGCTACTGCTACTGTTAAATATTAAAACTAAACCAATAACACTTATAACACTGCCACTATTGTAATCGAATCCCAATAAACTAATTATATACGACTGTAGATTTATGACAAATCAAAGCATTATTGCTTGATTTGTCGGTACGATTGAGAGAATCGGTAACATCGGAAATGTATCCAAAAAATTTCAACCGATACAATGTACATACAATAAAATACAATATGTAACATTTTCTGAACTGACAATATTGTGTTGGCGACACAATGTACTTTGTTTACAATTCCGATCACTCTAAACACATTGTATCTGAAATAAACGTCAAATCAAATGTCAAAATGTCAACAAATTTTCGGATACATAATTTAACAACCCGTGTTGTAAAATAAGTCGCGGATATACTGTAAAATTAATTACCGATCATAAGACAATGTAAACAATTTTATTTTGACATTTAAGATCATGCGTCAATACATACGATCTTTTTTAGTTCGCATCCATCAACTATATTTCAAAAACCAAAGGTGTTGCAGATCTGAAAATTTGTATTTTGGTATTTTATCAAAAATAATTAAAGAATGTCTTGTACCATTATCCAAAATTGACACTGGTTCGGGCAGCTGCCATACAGCTCTTAACATACCGAAAGAATATTTTAAAAATTGAACGTTATAGACTTCAAATATTGAAAATAGATATATATTGGCACCATATGTTACAAATAACCAAATATGTCGTTTTTATACAGGTTTTATAAAATTGAGATGAGCTCGTCCAGCTTCTAATATCTGCCACAAATATTTCAAATACCCGGCGTAGCAGACATCAAAATTTGTATTCTGTTATTCTATCAAAAATAAATAAATATTTGTATTTTACTGATTTTTAAAATTGGAGTTGATTTCGTTACCTACCCCACAACTCCTGACACCAACAAGATACAAATTTTAATATCTTAAGGTGTAACCCAGCAGAATTGATTTGCACCCTGGTACTCTATCAAAATTAAAATTATATGTATATATCACCATTTCTAAAATTGGGACTGTTTCAGATAGCTTAAAACTCTTAGCCCCCGTCAAGAAAATATTAAAAACTAAAGGCGTTACAGACCAGCAAATTCAAAAACAGATGCTCTATTAAAAATAAAAAAACATAATAAATAATGAAATAAGAAATAAGTTTAAAGGGCTTACCGGCTCTAGACAATGGACCCCTATCACCGCGCTTACAAATATTAATAAAGCTTAACAAATAATCTAAAAAATTAAGGGTCGACCGTCCCTAGACACTGAACTCTGATCTCCATTTACTTATTTTCATAAAGCTTCTATTTATAAACAGTCAGAAAATGTAATGGCCTAACGTCTTTAAATACTGGACTTCGACCATGGGTTAATTTTTTTTATAAATATTCTATTTACAAACAATAAAAAAACTAAAAACAAAAACTATTCGAATTCAGCAAATTTCAATAATATGAACCGCGTTAATAGCGTTCAGTTAATCTGGTGGGTTTCCAAAACTATCACAATTTGAACTAGTTGCGAGAGAATGACTATTCTGCTACTAAAAATGAATATGTCTACGAAATGAATAGCTTGACTATACTTGCCATGTTACAATACACAGTAAATGAATACAAGTCAATCGAAACTGTAGTAGATGTCGATAAGGTCACAAATTTTCCACCAGATCCGTCATCGTCTTTTACTTAAAGTGGGATCAGCAACAATATTTTTCCTACACATTTCTCTTTTAACTTTATGAGGTTACAATTTCCAATGAGGCTTGCGTTCTCGATCACGATCAATAAAGCATATCAGAGACAGCTTATTACTGCGCAGTGGACTCTTTATTAGTTTTATACTAAGGCAGAAATAATAATTTTATATTTAAATGTTATGGAACAAGTGTTGATTAATTAAATAATTAAGAGTACCAAAAGTTAAAATGTTAACAACACTTACATCTAGCATAAGATTTATGCTAAGATAGAAATAAGGGTTTGTTTTGTGAGTGTATAGTAAATTTAATATAATCAGCCTGCGAGGTCAAATTCTTATCATGGAAGTTTATTCTACCGTGGTAAAATGTTATCAAATTACATTTTCGCTTCAAATTCAAAACAGTGAGAACTTGAAGCTTTCTCGGACAAGGCCGGTTAATTATTATAATATAAACATAAACTAATTAATTTTATAAAAAAAAATATGTAAGAATTCTAAACTGACAGTAGGTATTTGAATTAGTTCAAAATATTACAATATAATTCATCATTAACCTCTTAACATTAACCTCGTTTATACGTTGCTCTATCTTGTACAACAATGCAATCGCTGTTCGTCCATTCATTAACTGCAATCTTTAAATTGCTAATACGTAAATTGTTTCCATTTGCTAATTCGGTACGAAATTGTTTGCGTAATAAGTAAGTTGAATTAAAAATTTTTTTAAATTTGAATTTTTATATGTGGTACTTGAATACATAAATTTGTCCGGAAGTGTTTCCATGCGCCAGAGGACACGTATTAGCGATGGTTATTGCTATGTTGTATTTGTGTATTGGTAATTTGTTGCATACTAATGTACTTTCTACGAAAGAATTTTTAGTTATTTATTACTAGTTATTTGTTACAAGTACTAAAATAACTGGGATTATACATTTTAGTTACTACATTTTACTACAATACTAGATTTTACCGGGTATAATAAATTATATAACCTATCATTTGGATAAGAAGTTAATTTTTTTTTTTATTTAACCAATTTTATGAATACATTTTTATTCGATTATTTTACGACCCTGTACAAATCATTTTAAAGCATTTTAAATTCAAGACAACAATTGAAAACGTGCGATCTCATACCACGCAAAAAAAAACAAATTTAAAACCACAACATGAGCAACATTTTTCTTTGTGTCGAAATAATTCTTTGAAATTTACTCTAATTTGTTTCAATTGAAATGTAAATTTTTTAAAAATATTTTTCACATTTTCTTTTTGTTTTTTATTTTTTTTTTTTACTCATTTTTTTCATTATCCTTGTTCATTTCGACTGCCTGCAAAAGTCATGTGATTATTGTCGTACTAGAAAAAAACGACATTTTTTTAAAGATTACTTTGAAATTTTGTTTTTGTTTTGTGATCTTCCCCCAATTTGATTTTAAAATCTTAAATTTCCTCCTTTTTTTCTCGGCAATGCCAATGAGTTGAACAGGATAATAAGAAAACGTAGAATAAAATAATGATGAAAACATCTTTCAGCTCATTGAATTTTCCGTTTTGAAAATTTTTTATTGCCTCTGATTTTTGTTTTTTTTTGGTTAGTTGCTAAAAAACGATTTGAATGCCAAAATCCGATGTTTTTTTTAATACGTTTTTTTTTATTCAAAAATTGTCGTTTTTCCTTGTTATGCGCTTTCCTTAAACGAAATAATTTATGAGATTTTTTACGCATTTTCTTGTTGTTTCTTTTTTGATTTGTTTTATTTTTTTTTACAATTTGTTTTAGTTTGGTTGATTACCTCCCTATCTTAGAACAAGAAAATTATAGCAAATGTTTATAAAAAACAAAAACAAAAAGATTAAAAAAAGTACCCAGAACCAAACATTAGTTACAGACATTTATGAGCTTCCGTTCAATATGCAATGAAAATCAGTTGATAAAAATTAAACCAATATGTTTTTTTTCTTCCAAGTTTATGCCCTTGTTTCCCGTTTTTAGTCTTCTAGGTTATTTTTTTTTTTTTTTTGTTGTAATTTCTTGACTTGTTCCTGTTTGCCATAAAATTGAATAAAAAATAACGGATACGGATAATCATAAAAGTGTATTTTTAATGATTAATTACAGAGTTGCCAACTTATACAGGATACAATCATTTGAACGAAATATTGATTAAAATAATGAATGTGATGATACTAACAATTTTTGATAGAACATTCGTCCCGCTGTGTAGTTTTCGGTTCGACAGAGCCACTGTAAAAATTGTACTTTTTGTTTCTTTATTTATTTATTTTCAAAATTCTAAATTTACAGTAATTAATATATTTATACAATTTTTTATATTTTTTATACATTTTTTATAATTTAAAAATTTTTTTTTTTTTTTTTTTATTTCAAGCCTTAGCCGTAGCTAAAATAAATTTGCCAAATTTGCTCTTTTCTTTCGATTTTTGTAAAGTTTCAGTCTCCTGAGTTCTATTTTGCTCCATACGCACAAAAATATATTCTGAGATAATCGAAAAAGCAAATTTGGACATTAAAGGATTGTAACTTTGGTCCGACAAACTATAGTCGATATTTTAAATTAAAGTTAATTGATTATTTAACTAATTATATATTATATTTATATGAATCAAATACTTTTCGAGGTATATTTCATCATAAAAGTTATAGTGGACATACATCCTTTGCTCCATACCATACAAATTGATCACAGAATTGCTTTCTATGTGCTTATGGAACAAACGTGCACTGAGCTTCTATTTACTATGGAGCAGCAAATTAGAATTAAAAAGTTGGTTAGGTTAAATATTACGGTAATGTCAAATACATGCAGCAAATTATTCAAAAATATTTAGTAAATTCGGAATAACATCAGCTATGCAGCATCTTAAAAGTTCCATATTGTAAAATGCACCATTAAAATGTTTCTGAAAGCATCAAGTTTTGTTTTAGCGCAAACTTGAGCAAACTTCGCATCATAGAAATTGTGCGTGCTTTGTTTGCTATTGTAATAAACAGCTGCTTGACATTTCAATTTTTATTTGTCATCAAATTTTCAAAACATCACTATCAAATTCTGATATAGTTTCAAAATATATTAATTGCACCATCAACACAATGCATCATTGTCAAATTGCATCATATTTTTGTACTGATGCAATATGGATACCGCATAATGATTGGCAAAGTTGCATCCCCGAATTTACCAATTATTAACAATAAGTTTCATTAGTATTAAAATGGATTTACGAATTTTTTATTTGATATTTTTTTAATATTAACTTTTTTGAAGTCGAAATTTGAAAAAGAATAACTTATATTCGGTTAGAAAAGGTTCGGATTTTTTTCGATCGTTTCGTCTTCTTCCTGCTTCTGCCTTCGTCCATATGGGACATTATGTAATTATTTCTCTTCACAGTATAATTGATATCGCAGTCAAATTATATTTACGCCCACATTCTCTTAGACATCACTGACGCGCTAAAAAATCGGTCTAGCTTAATATGTATTTCCGTAGGATTTTGTAATATGGGTGATAGGAAATTTTACTATTTTGATAGTATTGGTAAGTTTATTTGTCAACATTTCAATTTAAAACAGCCCCGTTTGCACTTAGCAGAATAGAAAAATATTATTTAAGTGACATACGATACGTCTAAGAGAATATGGGTGTTAGTTTGCGTTTGTAGAAAAATATGGAAAATTAACCTTTTGAAACAGTAATAACAATCGAAGCAAATGAAAGGGCTGTTTCGGAAAGGCATATTGTACCGCAATTTTTAATTTAAAACTAAACTTTTATGCAAAGTATGCGCAGACTGCTCAATTGACTTTTGAATTATAGTAAATAAAAGTTCCGCAATCATGATGATGAAATTCAATATTGTTTTATAAATTTTTTGCTTATTTTTATTAAAAATTACTGAACATAATTTATTATTTTTTAATGATTGATTAAAAAATTATAATAAACAGATATAAAAAAAATTAGGTAGGTAAATAGTGTTTCAATATCAGACATTTTGTTTCACATTCTGACAATAATTTTGAATTTGCAATCAAAATTTTAATACTGCATAATCGTGGCAAAAATTCTGCAGGTTTCAATTGTAGTTTTACTTTTCAAACACATTGCCAATATACTGCTTTTGCAGTTTTTGCTTCTTATACGAACAAATTGTTTTTGCAGTTACCGTAGCTTACAAAAATAAAACCTACTGCACATTTAAACTAAGTTAAAAATGAATTTCCGCAAAAGCCCATAGAGTGATTTGGTTCCACATTTCCACGATCCAAATCTCTTTCATCCTTCGCCATATTTTTTTTCTTCAAACACATTTGTTGCATAAAATTTTTTCGGTATGGTATATCCAAAATGACTAAGTAAACTATTCATTACAAAAATTTCGGTAGATAATATTTATTTTTAATGGCATAAATGTTTCCTCCAGATAATAATTGTATATTTTGGCAATTCAATGGTAATCTTAAATCTACATAATGGAGCAAATAAGTACTCAATATTTGATTTTGTATGCCTCATAGCGCATGGTGTACTACTCCAAGACAAAATCTACACAGGAAAAAATATTTGTTTATAAAATGAAGAAGTAAAAAAAAAAGATCACCGTAATGATGGACCAAATGAGGATTAAAATATAAACAATATTTTTTTTATAGAAAAGTCACTCCATAAACCAAAAATTGGCTTTGAAACAAATAATTACTAAAAAAAACAAAAAATTTGGCTTATTTGGCAAAATGCACACTATATATCTCGCAAAGTAAAGCAAATAGGGAAATTCTGATAATAGAATTGAAAAGAGAATATTTCAAAACATATAAAATCACTACGGAGTCAAAAAGTCAAAAAGTGGCGTTTGGACTGCAAAAAATATGCTGGAAATTAAAAGCAGAAACAATAGTGTTCGTAATTGTCAGTAATGCATCAGTAATGTTTTGCAAGGCTGTAAACATTCTAATATTTATAAAACATCCCATTTATTCAACCGATATTTTTTACTTTTAGCTTTTGTAAGTCAACTCTAGATTCCGTGAATTATTTATTAACTTATATTAATATTCGATATTGTACAAACAATCTTATTTTATCTTTTGATAAACTGTTTTTAAATAATTATCTCAAATTCGAATAAAGGCTATCATACTTGTTGTGTTCGGAGTACAAAACAGAAAGAGAAAATAAATTTATAAACATTTTTGTCATTACAATAATCTGACATTTACAAACATTATTATGACATGTTGTAGTATTATGTATGGTAGCAGTTTGTTCATATTTCAACAATACTTATAGAAAGCCGCAGAATATATTTTTTTTAAATATTTGTACAAGTTGGTATGATTTTTTTTTTTTTATCTTTTTAGATGGCAATTCTCATTATATAATACTTCCGCTTTCCATTTCAGTGAAAGAAAAAAAAATTATTTTTATTTTGTTTATCATAACATCAGTGCATTGTAATCATTATTCGCTATCAACATCATCATCTTCATCATATCATGTTTTCATTATTTTATACAAATTCCGGAGAGAAAAATATCACCCATTTGAATTGAATATCTGTATATATGTACAATTGTATGTACTGTACAAAGAGCAATATTAGCGGTGACTGTAAAATTGTTAAAGAGATTCCCCTCTTCTCTTCTTTCATTTTATTGTAATTTATTTTCATTTTATTTTTTCTTGTTAATTTCTGACTTTAGCATACTTATGGTGCAATAATTTTTACCCCCAAAAATAAGACAACAAAAATCAAAACCAACAAAAAAAAAAAAAACTGAAACCTTAATCACTTGAAAATGATGAGTGAAATTTATAATTCCCCCATTTGATTCATTTCAGATGAATCTAACGAAAAGTAATTTTTGATATATAATAAAGAACCGGCAACATTTATCAAATCATTTCATTGTTGTCAACATTATTATCATCTTAAACAGCTTTACCGATTTAACTTCAATTGCGCATCCATTTCAATGTTTTCATTTCCTTTATTTTTGTTTTTTTTTTGTTTTTGAATATTGGACTGAGAATACAATAACATTACAGTTTGGTTTTAAAGAGTTTCGAAATATTAACTACTGTTGAGGGTTGTTTAATATTAAAAGGGGGCTGTTTTCTGAGAGCTAAAAGATCTTTATTACCCCATATGGATGTCATTATAAAATTAACAAGAAACAAAGTTTTATGTAATGTTGAAATTTTAGTTTGGTTTGTCGGATGGATGGGGGTAAAAAAATTTTGTTCGTATGATTTTCAGGATTAAATTTAATTTTCAATATTCAATGTCTATTTACTGTCTATTATATAAAAGCAATAAAAAACTTTTTATTTTGTCTTCTTGTTTCTTTATTTTTTTTTGGTAAATATAAACAAAAAGGGGTCGGATTTATTTTGTTTTATATGGTGTGGTTGAATGTCAAAATAGGGTGGTTTATTTTGCTGTTTACTTATTTGTTGTTGCTGTTGTTGTTGTATTATTTAAATTAAAATTTAATTTAATAAAAATGTTTTCAAAATATTAAAAGAAGTAAATAATGAGACTTTGAATAAAAACAAATGATGAAAATTAATTGAATTGCATAATGAAGAGATTTGAGTGGGAGATTTAAAAAGATTTTTGGTTAAATACGATATAAAGTGGATTAAATTAATTATGTTAAAGGGCTTATATAAATTAAAAACTTATGTAATTTATAATTTAATTTAATATAACAGATTTAAAGATTAATTTTGGGTAAACAACAAAATATTAATTTATAATTTGACATCAGATTGAAAAGTTGATTTTTATTGATTAATTTTCATGAAAAAAGGCTAAACAATTAAGATATGGTGGTAAGTATAAAAACTTCATATCGATATTCTATTATAGTGGTCGTACAAATGGGCATGTAGGTAATAAATTTTGAAGAATAATTATCGAATGGTTAAGTAATCAAGTTGTATACAGAACTTATATCAGCATAACATTACAACGATATGCTGGCCATTAACACAGATAGTCAGATTAAAATGGTAACATGTGAATAGCTTTTGTCGAGGCTTTAAATAAATTGAAGATGATGAAGCCAAGAAAGTGGATGGCAAATATATTATTTATATTTTTCTCAATAAATTTTACTTTCATTCGCACTAACGGCACATTAAAATTTTGAGGTAGCTTACAAAATTAAATAAATCAGTATGAAATTTTATAAATATTTGTTTATATTGCTTTTGTATAGTTTTTAAAAAAACTTGTTTTCTAGCGTTAGAGTAAAATTTTTTTATAATAGTCGAATATTTTCCTTTTATATGCATAATCTGATAATGCATATGATTATTATAATATGGTTTTGTATATTTGCCAAACCGTATGAGCAAAGATATAGTATATAAATATATAAAGATACACAAAAGTAGTTTGATCGTATATACGAATATATGAAGATCAGAGTTGAGATGGGACATTTTTACGATTTTACTATTTTATATGAAAACATTAAAAATTAAAAAAAAAAAAAACAATATATACCTAAAATATATTGTATGCCAAACCAAAATACCATACCAAAATTATTTTGGTAATGGCATTGGTTTGGCATATAATATATTTTATGTGTTTTTTTTTAAATTCTTGTTCCTTTAATGGTGTATGCTTGTTTATGTTTTAATATGAAATAGCAAGATCGTAAAAATGTCCCATCGCAACTCTGATACTTATACGATCAAACTATTTTTGTGTATCTTTATATATTAACGGTCTTGGGTTTGACGTTATACAAATTCTATCTCGGTTAAAATTTCCCTGTATCGGATATGAACCAGATATAATTAACATAGTCAAGAAATGCAAGAATGGATTTGATTTTATAGAATAAAAATGTATCCATCGAATACGTTTTCATGCGAATTATTATAATAGCTTCTGAAAATAATACCGAATTACTTGCGCTTAAAATTAAAGACAAACACTTATAAGCAAATGCATATACTTTGTATTCAACTTTGTGTTCAAACATTTACGATGTGAAGATATACCCTACTATTTGGAAATCATAAATGTCTCAACACACCTAAAATATCAACAAAGGTTCACAAAAGTTTGAGACCTTCTTTTATGATCAAAATTGTTGTTGACGATATGTTGGCGACCGGTTTGACGGATATTTGGGTATCCAAAATTTTTTAAAAGCAATGTTTTTTTTATAATAGTAAATGATTTTTTAAAAGTTTTTATCGGTCCCAAAAATATTTTATTTAATTCTTTCATAAAAGTATAGATATACTATTTATATTTTTGAACAAAATAAGTTCATTCAATAACATGTGAGTGGAATCGATCACAATCAATCCAAAATATTCAGAAAATTAGTTGTCAATCAAAAATCGGTTCAAAAAATATCATTTTCAATAATTTTTAATCCATTTTTCTTATTAAAAAAATTTTTGTGGCTGAAAGTGATTTAAAGTGATTTTTTTGTCAAATGAAATTTCAAAAATTGTTCATTAGGAAATAAAAAAAAAATTTAAAATTGCAAATTGTTTGTTTATTGTTTGTCTAAAATTTGTCTAAAATTAATTTTTTTAAAATATAAATTTTAATTTAAATTTAAATAATTTAAAAAAAGAAATGCAAGTAAAAATTTTAAAAAACCTAATTAAAAATTTTTTTTATTTGAATTTAAATTTTAAAAATGTTTTATTAGAATAAAAATTTAGGTGCCTATTATGTATTTCGATAACGATTACGATTTGAGCGAACGAAATGTCAAAATGCAAAATTGTCATTATGTATTCCGATATCGTTCAGAAATTGTCGACGAAATCGATAAAGTTTATCGATGTAAAATTTTATCACGAAAGAGACATCGCGAAAGAGAGATTTTGTACAAATTATTTCAATTTTGAATGGAAAGGATAAAATAAAAGAGTGTCGCTTGGACACCTGGTGTTTGTTTTATATTTGCGATATTTTTTAGAATAAAAATAAATTTAAAAGTTTAAATGTTAGTAGGTATTTTACTTTATTCTTCATAATTATTTTGTATTGAAATTAATTTTAATAGGAATGAAAGGCCAATTACAAATAAACTGCAATATGAAAGTTACTGTATAGATATAAATCCAGTGTTTTGGAATAATCCCTACTATATGTTGGCTTGTTTTTTAACTCTGCAATTTGATAGAGTTTTTCAGCACTATCAGAAACTGAAAAATTTAACTCTGCTAAAATAATTTCATTTAAAAAAACTTTTAATTTAATAATTTTTATTTTAATTAAACACTTTTAACTTCAACTTAAAAATTTCAAATAGTTATAACACTATTTGTTTTGTTTTTTTTCGTATAATAGTTTGAATTTGACAGTCAAAGAATCTGACATCAAAGAAGACAGACATATGTCGTTTTCATCGAAGATTTGAATTTTACAATGGCAGCATTTTAAAACACTTTCGATCAAATTTTCATCGAAATACGATTACAATCTAATAACTTTAACGATAACGATGAACGATTCGATGAAAGTCGATCGAAATACATAATAGGCACCTTAATGTTTTCTTACAAAACCATATCTTTTCACAAAATTAACTTAATATTTTGCGTCAGAATAATTTTCAAAACTAAACTTTAACATTTAATTCCAATCAATGTTTTGTGATTGTATTTCTGAACACAATCATATATTTTCAATCACGTCTATTAATCAGAAATTTCCCCTCCAAATTGTGATTGAAAGTGAATGAAAAGTTATTTACCAAAAAAACATGATCACAATCGATTGCAATCAAAAAATTTTTGTTATTGAATGAACCTAATATGGATATAATTTTCTTGACATTTGATTTGACATTTATTTCAGAGGCATGTAATCAAGCATACTTTGTTTTCAATACAATGCAGTCAGTTACTTTGATAAATGTATTTATATTTATATGCACATAATTGTATCGGCTTAAAATTTTTTGGATACATTTTCAATGTCTATTTATTTAAATTTGAAAACCCTTTCAAAATCCAATAATTTTTTATAAATTTTATTTCATATTCAAATTTTAATCAAATAACCTTACTCATCTTTAAGATCACAAACAAATTAAAGTTCAAGTACTGGATTCGTTTTTAACAATAATTTTATTTATTTTAACTAAAAAATTTCTAATTGCTGGCTGATACGCCACTACATTTGCTACTGTAGATGCTTTGAATACCAAAAAAAAATAATTTAATTTTTTTTTTCATTTGAGAATACTCTCGTATGTGGAATAGCAAAATTCATCACAGTAAGGATAATAACAAAACAATAAGGAAATCTTTAACCATAAATTATCTTTAAAAAAAAAAAAAGATTTATGATCCTTGAATAGAAATTATACCACACTTTTATATAATTTACGCATATGTATACATTTATTTACATAAAAAGATTAAAATTACATCCGTATTGTTTTTCTGTTTTTCTTATTATTATTTTTATTACTATTATTATGGTTTATATTGTCACTTGGTAAACTGGTTTTATTATGTATGTATAGTTTAATATTGATTAATTTTATTTTAAATTTAGGTTGTTGAACTTAGGGAAAATTTAATTTAAATATTAAATTGAATAATGTATAATGTAAGGATAATAAAATTTATATGAACATAAAATCATGAAGTCCTTTTTTCTTTAAAACAATGTTTTTTTTTCAAAAAATGATTCCGTTGAGCATTTCTTAAAGAAATTTAAATTTTAGAAGGAAAAAAATTAAATTGTCCTGTTACCAATACACAATAGTGACTGCATTTAATTGAAAGTAAAAACAATAGATGTCTGGATGTCCTGGTGGTATTCATTTCATATTCTTAACTTAACTATTCTAAATACTTCACTTATAAAATTCTTTTTAAATTTCGATATTTAAAAAATTAAGAAAGGTTCATTGCAATTTCTGTAAAATTATTCAAATCATTTTCCATTGTTTTTAAAATGAAAATTAATTTTCTATAAACTAAAGCCCCCCCATTGAGGTATTTTGTAATCTCTTTTGATAATTTGTTTTTGCGAAAATTTGGAATAATTTTTTGTGTTATTTGCTTTTATTTTATTTATTTTTTTTTGAAAGATTAAATTTTGATTTCCAGGATTCTTATTTCCAAAGTCAACATTTTTAATTAATTCTTTTTCGGATATACTGGTCCTGGAATAGACGAGATACTGCAATGGTCTGTACTGTAGACAATCTAAGGAAGTACTACGCAAACATATTTTAATGGCAATTTAATTTCAATGAGTGTGAAAATATCACGATTGCAAACTCTAAAATGGGTTACTAATGCTTAAAAGGTCAGATGAAAATAGATAATAGTAATTTTAGAATTTAGACAATTCTCGTTTAGTGCAAAAAAAATTGTAATTTTTCAAATTTACTTGACTTAATTGATTGACTGTTTTTTTAGATTTAGTGACAAATTCAACTTATAAAAATTATAAGGATGATACTACTTTCTTCGACTTTCGAAACGTCTAAAAAAAGTTGAAATACAATGTCTTGTGTTTAACTGTTTACATTCATCAAAGTAAAATTAAAACACAATTAATTGCGTTTTTTTTAGTAAAAATTTTGAAGTTCAATACCTGCCGGTCAAAACAAGAACAACATTTTTTTTTGCTCAGCTAACAGCGTACTACAAAGCAAAATTTGAAGCAAAATTTTTGTTACCATTTTTGTACAACAACAAATTGCATGAAACAATGTCAAATTTTTGCACAGCGTATTAACGGCATACTTAGCTTTAAGCTTTGCTTAGGGTATATGAAATTTTTTTTTGCTCGGCAAAATTTTAACATTAGAAAATTAACAACGTTTGGGGATCATGTCATATGGCTTATTAAAGTAAATCTTATAAAGTATTATTTAATAAAATAAAATAACTTAAAAAATAAAACATAAACTTAAAAATAAGAGATAATCTCAATCGTATTTTTTGAAGTTTCGAAAGTCACAGTTTATAACATCAACTTTGAAGTCCATGTCATATACGTAAACACATTTTCTACGTCTCGTTTGTCATTGTGGAATTAAATTCAAAACTATAATTTATAATACAATCCAAGATACTATAAGATAAAAAAAAAACAACTTTAGTGACAAAAAACTCATTGTTTTTTATTGATATTCTGGTAAAAAACCAGAACTTTGTAATAAACTTATAAGCTTAATCGTGCCTAACGATATACGTCAATTATAAAAAATTTAATCGAAATGTGGTTAACTTGTCCAAAATTCAGTATGATTTTAGAAATTTGCCGAAATCTGAATTTCTGGAAATTGGTGGAAATTCTAATAATTGACATTCACAACTTAATATTTTTATTTTCAGGTAATAGAATAGAATGAAATAGAATAGAATAGAATAGAATAGAATGGAATAGAATAGAATAGAATAGAATAGAATAGAATAGAATAGAATAGAATAGAATAGAATAGAATAGAATAGAATAGAATAGAATAGAATAGAATAGAATAGAATAGAATAGAATAGAATAGAATAGAATAGAATAGAATAGAATAGAATAGAATAGAATAGAATAGAATAGAATAGAATAGAATAGAATAGAATAGAATAGAATAGAATAGAATAGAATAGAATAGAATAGAATAGAATAGAATAGAATAGAATAGAATAGAATAGAATAGAATAGAATAGAATAGAATAGAATAGAATAGAATAGAATAGAATAGAATAGAATAGAATAGAATAGAATAGAATAGAATAGAATAGAATAGAATAGAATAGAATAGAATAGAATAGAATAGAATAGAATAGAATAGAATAGAATAGAATAGAATAGAATAGAATAGAATAGAATAGAATAGAATAGAATAGAATAGAATAGAATAGAATAGAATAGAATAGAATAGAATAGAATAGAATAGAATAGAATAGAATAGAATAGATAAGAATAGAATAGAATAGAATAGAATAGAATAGAATAGAATAGAATAGAATAGAATAGAATAGAATAGAATAGAATAGAATAGAATATAATAGAATAGAATAGAATAGAATAGAGTAGAATAGAATAGAATAGAATAGAATAGAATATAAATCTTTTCAGTGTGACCGTTATAAAAGTATTACCATTTTCAAATATTATTCAGTGTAAAAAAGACATAAAAAGACATATATTGGCATAAAAAAGACATAAAAAGTCTAGTCATCATATTAATTTTTATTGAGTTTAGTTTTAAATATATTTCGTTATAAATCATAAAAACATAAGCTGCTATAATATAACAGTAAAATGAAATTAAAAAGGCTTATTCATTTTTGAAGCTAAAATAAGATCACAAAATAAATTTGGATACAATCGTTTAAGCCAATGTTAGAAAATTGGTGTGTCAGAGCAAAATTTAATATAAAATGTCGATTATAAACAATTCGATCCGATCCGATTCAAACAACTGTCAAATTTGCTCTTATGCCATTTCAATATAATCGGTTATATTAATAAAATTATATCGAATCGAATAAAACAAGAATAAAAATTGAAATTAGGTAAATAATTTGTATAATTACAATTTTATAAATATAATTTTTCTATTTATCAAATATAGAAGAGTTATTGATAGAAGAAATAAAAAAATTTCCAGAAATATACAACAAACCACATTTTTCGATTTACACGCTGGGTGGCGCAATAGGGAGAGTGCCTGCTTTTCAACCGAAAGGTCCCAGGTTCGATTCCCGACGAAGGCAAAAAATGCTTTCTGGATTTTTCGACCTGGTCCAGTACCCTTTATCATTGGGATAAAATAAATGATAAATAGTTGAGAGTTTGGGTTATCACTTAAAATAAAATAAAATGGAACTATGCTATTATGAAGGCGAAGTACTCTACAGTAGATATAGTTTTCCACATTTAAATTAGTAGATATACCATAAAAATTCTACAGAAAAAAGCTATTGTATGTTATTGTGTATTCCAAATCTCTGTGTAAAAGCAGTTAAGGTGTTCATCCCATAGACTTGGAATTATATAAAAAAAAAAAAAACCAGCATAAATTATATATGAATAGGCAAAGAAAAGACTTCATATGGAAAAGTTTGAGTGAAAAATTTGAAATAGATGGTAATTGATATTATATTTTATATTATAATAAAAAAAAATGTAAATAAAAGCGCTAAAGAATTGTCAATATTCGAATAGGATCTGAACGATTATAATCCACCTATTCGAAATGACATTTTGAAATGACATTTCGAATCGGATCGGATCGAATTGATTATAATCGGCACTGAAGGTGTTATAAACTTTTTCTATACAAATATTTGACATGTATATAGATAATAATTGATTATACATTGTTACAATCACTTAAGTTGGTGTAAGTTATTATATTATGTGCAAAACACAGTCTGTTTTAGGTGAATAAATTAATTTGATTTTCTGAACTTTAAAAATCATATTTTCATAAAAGCCTCGAGATTTTTGTGGAAGATAGATTTTTGCACGTATTGATGCAATAATAACGATATATCATTTTTCGCTAATGTCGACTTAAGTGGTTGTTTATTATTTCCACATATTACCCGTCTCTTGAAAACTTCCAAGTTATATGTTTCTGGGAACACATAAGATGGTAGAGTGTTCTATACAGTTTATAGATTCTATTGATGAAAAAATGTTTTTATTAGTTCTCGTTATTTAATTTAATTATACTTTTAAAATTAACAAAACTAATCAAATTAAAAAAAAGGGGAAAAGAAAAAAAAAGTACAAAGGAAAATGTAAAAATACAAAGTTCTTAAGCTATAACTAGATTACATTACTAAATTAATAAAAATAAGATACAAAAATTTACATATTAATTAGATAATATATATACATATGTATATCAACATATGCCTATCGAACATCACCATCATTAATAATTTTGAAGGCTCGATTTTGTAGTATATCTAAGTACTGTAGGCAGATACTGAGTAAATCGTCCCAAATATGGTTAAAGTCGTGGCCTTGTATTTTTTTTTAACGGTGCATTATGTTTTTTTATTAGTTATATATTTTAATTCATATTTGACAAAACATATTGAAAACAAATTTATAATTATTTTTGTTACTTATCTTTTGTTCCTTAATTTTTGTGCATGCGCATTTTTGTGTAATTTTCAACTTTTATTTATTTGTTATTTGATTTTTATTAATATTTTATTTTATTTTTAAATTAATTTTAAAATTTGAATTCTAAAAGTTTGGAAGATGTAAAGTATCTCCTACTTCTGCTTCAGAATCCTAAACATTTCGCAGTATCCTTCGCGGCAAAAAAAATGTGATCGTGCCACGAAAGTTTGCTGTTTATTTCCATTCCAAGGATTTTTAGAGTTTAAAAGTTTTCGATGTTTACATTTTCGAATAGAATACTTGGTATTAATGGAAAATTCTGAGATCTTTAGTGTATGTTAATCCCCTGCACAAAATGTGTTAGAGGAGTAAAAGTATTAAACAGCATTTTGCTTTTTACACTAGAATCATATTTCAAAAAGAACCAAACGAACATTATCGCTTACTATATACATATACTTACAGACCTTTCAACATCATTATTGGGTGAAGCAAGTATCGCTACCTACTTGGTTTCAGTTTAACGAATACTAATTAGAAATTTTGCGTAGTTGTTTCCCATATACCTTTCAATTAATTGTGACACTTGCGATATGCATCTTGAAACGGTTGCCTGGCTTACATCAATATGGTTAATAGCACAAACTGGTCGTTGATATGATCCAGTTGGAACAAAATTTACTACTACCAAAAGTTTCAAATGAAACGGTAGACATTTCATTCAATAAACGGTATTGATCAAAAGGAAAGAGCATTTCAATTATTTTCATTGCTTTTGTTTGACGCATTCGAAAATTTTGGCAACACAAACTTTTAGGTATTGTGAAAGGATTTGCATTGCCTCTTAAATGTCTGAACAAATGTTTTTGAATACGACTAAAAAATAAATTATATAAAGTATGACATGTTATGTATTTACTTCTCCTCAGTTTCCTTCATTCATTTTTCCAATTCAATAAGAATATTTCAAAAAAAAAATTTTACATTATCGGCTTTGATTTCATTTTTTATTTCTAATTAATATTTACACTATTTTTTTTTTTTAAATTTATTATTTGAAATATTTTTGATGGCGCTGTATTTTAACTTTTTTTTTTATTATTAAAATATTTTTCATTTACTTTTAAGATTAACAAGCTGATCCTGTGGTCCTTATCAGTTAAAAGATTTTACAGGTTATTTTTGCATTATAACCTTTATTTGCGAATGGCAAAATCTTTTAAAGTCTTTTTAAAATTATAAAAATATGTTGTAGAATACCGATTTCTTAAAACTTTCTTATAACTACTAGTTATAAGACTAAAAGATTAATATTCTTATTCCTGAATAGGGGGGTTACTTTACAAAAGTTTCTTATTTTTTGTCATAAAATCCGATTTTGCATAAAAAAAAGTACGCCTTCCCAGTAGAAAATCTCGATTTCGGCCAATTCCGTAAAAATTTTGAACATAAGAAACCCTTTTTCGGTCCTTCCCGGAAGTTGAAAATATCACTTATCGATATAGAGCATCCTCGATTTAGTTGATAATTTTTTTTAAATTTTCAAGTAACGGCTCCTTCTCCTCTTAAAAAGCTGATACGCATGCTCTGGAACATCCGATACATCTGAAAAGGGAAATATAATACGAAAACGATGACATGTGTATATAAATTGAAAGTTTGAAGGACTCGATTTTAAGTTTCAAATTAAGTCTAACTTAAATTTCCATCATGTATTTGATAATGCGATGACGTAATGGCGTAAAAATCAGCTGTTCAAAAACTAAACGTTTATAATTGACATGTCATTACATTAACATTGCTATTTGCTGATGATTATTGATGACAATAAAATATCAATCAATTCAAAAAAATTTTATTGTTTCAAAGAATTAAAAAAGAAAAACTCCTTTGTTTTCTAAACACCTTATTCAATGCTCACAATTCCTTTCCACCCCCTCTACTTTTGTGTAGGTAATTACATATTTTTTTTATTCTTTTGTTTTTATTTATTTTTTTGTTTTTTTGTTAAACTTTAAATTTTTAATTGGCAGACCGTTGCAAGGATTTTCATTTCTTTTAAAATAAAAAAAAAATGAAATCAAAAAGAAAAACACAAAAGGAATTCTTGATGAAAAGGACATTATAACTTGCACGCCATTTTCTTGTCCAGCGTTGAAAATTCCTTATTGTTTTAGTTTTTGCCCTTTTTATTTAAATATATTATGTATATGTATGTATTTTTACTTATATATATATATATATATATTGAGTAGGTTAGTTTAATTGTTGTACTGTTAATTTTCAACGGTTATGGCGGGACATATCCTTTTACACGTTTTTAAAATTTCACGACAATTTACTATAATTATAAAATAAATTACACAAAAAAAAGGAAAAGTTGTTTTTATTTTTGTTTTAATTTTTCTTGTTATATATAAGTATGTACATAGCTTGTTAAAGATTAAACTCAAACTGTAAAATAATAATTTTCAACCGATTGTGAATAATTTTATATTTTCAGCTGTTTTTAAAAAGTTTTTAATGAAAATTTTAATAGAGTTAGGGTTTCTAAATATTCATTTTAAATTTCAAGAAATTTTTTTATTAAAGTTTAGTACTCGCAATACGCATACCAAGTCAAGAAACAATGTTTGTATATATAGTTAACAAATTTAAGGGTGGGTTGTATCGCGTAAAGGAATGTCAAAGGAGGTGATTTTATATGTATTTAGCTTTAATTATATTTTACTACTTACTTGAGTTGGTATGGTATAATATATTGTAGGCTGAGTACTGTTTGGATCCATATGCCATTTAGTTGGAACTGAGAAAATTAAATTTAAGGTTTAAGAACGTTTATTTGAAAAACTGTGAAATTAGTAAGATCCCTAAGTAAAAAAACATAATTTGATGTTTGTAGCTCCTTGCAAGCTTTGGTTATCTCTTTCTGAAATTTTTATGCCCATTAGGTTAGAATTAATCTTTCTTTTAAAATAATCTTTAGGACATCTTTATTTATTTCTTATGTTGTTATATATACTATTCTAATGCAAAAAAGTTGGTACGTACCTTGTTTGTATTGTAAAGCTGTTTCAGTACAGGCATAATGATTTCTCATTTTTTTCTCATTTTTCGCATAAAATCTCAGTAGATGCGGTATAAATCAAATCTTTTATAGATAGTAATTGATTACCTACACAACATTTTTTATTGTGATAATAAGTTTAAAGGTGGGCCAATTTTTTTGCAATAGAGTAGTAGTATCTGTGAATCGACTAATGGGACTCTTCATATGAAGCGACTTTTTTAAGTTCGTTAATTTTTATCTGGTTTCCAAATACATTATTTGGTACTTCACAATTTGCTATGAAGTCTGTGTTATCTTCCTCGTTGGTGATGATGATGATAATAAGGTCACTTCCAATTGTAACGTTGAGGGAGCATTTGCCAAAACATTTTTTACATTGTGAATTCATGAAATGTGATGAATTAGATTGCCTTCGAAGAATGTTAGTTCTTTTATCGAATCAAGTAGATGACTGATATCGTTCAATTTCTGTTCATTTCTAGGTTTGGTTAAGTAAAATTTTTATTTTCCATTTCGAATAGCTTTTTTCAAATTTTTTTGTCAACTCAATTTAAACGTTTACAGCTCCTGTGAGTTGGGTGACCACCTCCTGCATTTTTTCAATCTTATATTTTATATTTGAAGTTTTTATTAACTTAATTAAAAATTGATTACCAATGTTAAAATTTAAATTTTTGTAATTTCTTAAAATGTTTTATAAAATCTTGTGTTTATCTCTAGTCACTAGGAAAATCATCATTATTCATCATTATTGTAATACGGAAAATGGTTTCATAGCTTGGATTTAACACACCTTAATTATACCCTCAGTCAATTAATCTAATGTTTATGTACAAGTGACTGTGCCTCAAGGATACCTTATGCTCTCAACTTTCCAAAAATATATATCCTTAATGGCGTATCTTACTCTTTAAGGACGAAAAGGACAATTAAACGCATCCTTTTTGTTTCAATGCCTTGTTGTTTTAATACATACTAAAGTTGAAGACGTATAACTCAGTGATTAGATATTGAATAATTCAGATTAACTACACCTACACTGCAAAGGTGTTTCTTTTTAATCTGCTCTTGAAAGATGTGCATAACAGATGTACATAATCTGCCAACACTTTTCCTTGTTAGTCATTGGAGTTTATCCTGGACCATAGCTATGTTCACATCCTTGTGTAGGTGACAGATTGATCGCCGTTTTTTACTTCTTTTGGATGAACAATTTTTACCTGGTTGAGGCTTAAATCACATTTAACTCACATTTTTGTTATTAATCAATGCCAATTTTATAAATATTGCCCGCTGATGTAGTAACAGGATAGTGATGATGATATATAACATACCACTACCGACTTTTAGCTTGCTTAAAAAATATGAATATTAATTATTTATTGATAATCACTTTTCTTGACTATTTCTGTTGTTTAATTTCAAATTTTTGTTCCCATAATCAGTTATTAAAAATTTAATTAAAAAGGACTTTTTTTTATTGAATTTTTGGAATTATTGCACATACATGCATGTAAACATACATTTACATCTATTAAAAATATTTTAAATAATTGAAAATAAAAATAAAAAAATCCCAATAAATTTATTGGAGCATGACTTATGAGCAGCACGAGTCCATCTGTTTATATGTTTGTATATGCAAATTTTCATTCCCCTGCCAATGAGAAGAACAACTGCTGAATCTCCTCTGTACAAAAACAAAAAAAAAATTTTTTTTAAGGCGTACATTTTGTTTCACATATGAAAGTGGGTTGGATACAAATCCTATTGTTTTTCTCTTTTCTTATATTCTTTCAAATTAAAAAAAAAAAAAAAATTATAACACAAAAATAATTCGAAATTTTTTTTTTTTATTGCGATCGTCCTTTTTATTGTTAACTGCTTCTCTGTTTCCTTTATTGGAAATGGTTAGAGAATATTCGCGGATTGTGTTCATTTTGGCACCGTACCTATTTTAAGTGGTTTCTTTTGTTTTTATTTTATTTATATATATATATATATATATATATATATATATATATATATATATATATATATATATATATATATATATATATATATATATATATATATATATATTTTATATATATACATAATATTTAAATATAAATATTTGTCAATATTTCTAGATGAATTAATCCTTTCTTTGAAGTTTCATCCCTATTTTTGTTGTTTTATTTTTTGTTTTTGGCTTTTTTATTTTTTAACCGTTTTAATCTAAGCATTTTTGAATTTTAAAGATTATTTGTTTGTTTTTTGTTAAAATTGTTTAATTGTTTTTCAATATTTTCAAACTTTTTTGTTTTTTATTGATTTCGGGGTGAACTGCCCATTTTTGTGTAATTGTTTTAAATAATTTCAATTAAAAAAAATTTTTTTTTTAATTTTTGATTACTCTGACTTCCTGCTGTTCAATATGTTGTAAATTTATATGTTGAATAATATTTTAAGCTAAATGTTTATTTATTATTGTTTACATATAAATGTATAATAATTAGACAGGATGGGATTTAGGTGTGATATTGTATTTTATGATAAAATTTGATTTTTTTTTTGTTTGTATGTTTCGACGTCACTACATCCCAAATCATTTCTAATTACTTCTGTTAATCTTACTGACCTGAAAATAATTTAAAATTTACTTGATAAGACCTGTTTGATTTATATTCGTTACAAATCTCATATTGAAATTGTGAATTGACTCAGAATCTATTAAAATGTTTAAGGGAATGAACGTGTTTTTAATAAAGCTGTTATTTAATTTATTAATAATTGACAAAATATTGATAATTATTATACCAGGTGTTCCAGAACATGCATACCAGTTTTTTAAGATGGAAAGGGCTGTTACTTTCAAATTTAAACAAATGTGTTAACTATAAATCCGGGATGCTCTATTGATTTTCAACTTCCGGGAAAGACCGGAAGTATAGGTTTCTTAAACCGAAAATCCGCCTAAATCTAGACTTTCAAATGGGAAGAGGTATTTTTTTATAAAAATTCAGAGTCTACGTCAAAAAATAAGTTCATTTTTATTACTCAGTCTTCTTATGATGGTGTAATAAACGAAATTGATTAGTTAGAGAAGGCTCTGTTCTTTCTGCAATTCTCTTTCTAATATGGATTAATGAACTCCTTCAAACAACTTTCAATCCAGCACACTTGTATCTTTCTACGATTTTCTTAAAAGATTTAGTTCTACAGCTATCTCAGATCACGCTAACAGAGCACTAATGGGGGGAATGGTAAACCATAACTTAACCAAAATTTCCGACAGGGCAAAGGAAACAGTTAATTTGATGTCAAAGCTGTTTAGTTACGCAAAAACTAACACTTTCGTACCTATTCTTAAATTTCAATATAAAGGCTTACAGCGACTGGAAGACTAAAATATTTTCGGAATACGAAAAATCAAAATATGCGACATAAAATAAAAAGCGACCCAAAATTTCTTATTTACTACAACTACCGAAGTTGGTAATACAAGACAAATAATAGTTAACATGATTAGCCATATGATCTGATTAAAATTGCTGACTGTGAGGCCAAAAAAAAAACGGAGATGAGTTGAACAGTCTTATTCAACGCAAATTTCCAGAATTTGAACTTAATCTCCTTTTCCAAGGTTACTTTACAAAACACGAATTGTTTTAATATATTATGATGGGCGTGAATCAAAATGCTATTTGGAACTACCATTTAAAGTCGATGTGAAGCAATCTTTTCACCTTTGGAACTATCTATAAATCATTTATACGTTCCAAGATGGAATATAATTCTAACATTTGGGCTGGCACTTCCTTTACAGCCTACCTCGACCACATTCAAAATCGCGCTATTCAAATTACCGATGCCGATTCTCTTGGACATCGAAATGTAGTCGGCATTTTTCCCCTGTTTTATAGGTGTAAAGACATGCGCAGCAGAAATCAAAGCACTGCTTCCTCCTCTTATACAATTCCAACGTGACTTTTATTCTAACTATACCTTTATTCTTCAACTTTCTTATACTAATCTATCTCATTTTTTTCTTCCTAATTTATCCTATCCTATGCTATTCCAATCAAACGGTACGAAAGTGCTAAAAGTTTTTTCATAACGCTATGGCTGTTTATAAAAATCCTATATGGATCCTATATTGTAAGTTTTATAATCATCATTGTCTGGCAAACCCACCCGTGGTATGTTACCTACTCACAAATGAAAATTATCATACTTTCTATAAGTCAATTAAATTCAACTTCAACTCTGTTGTTCACTATACTAATGCATTTTAAAAATTGTTTTTATTCAACAATAACATTTATTTATTTAAATAAAATAAAAAAAAATATTTAAGTTCGTCTCAATTGAATCCTTTTTAATATTAAACAAAAAAACTATATGAAATCTTCCAAATTCTTATATTATCAAACCCTTTCAATCCAAAATAATAAAAACAATCATAATAAACCGATTTCGATCATCATATTCTCATAATAATGAAATTTCATTATTGATTTTAATTTTTTAAATAATCGTAATCATAGTCACAATAGTATAAGAAAAACAAAAACAAAAAAAACTTCAAATAATCAATTCAACTTTTACTAAAGTCCGGATCAGATGAACAAAAAATTACACAAAACAACTCATTCTAAAGATTAAATTTCAAATTTAACTCTTTATTTTGCATTCCTCTATTATAATTTTTTAAATCTAGAAGGGGGGGAAAACTATACATATATAACACTTCCCGAGGTCATAAAATCAATTTCAAAACAACTTAGAACTAACTATCAACTTTCAGTAGAATTTTTCTCATTTAATTCATTAACAAAATCACTCATATCAAATTAAATTTCGTCACGTGCACAGCGTGTCTTCAAAACATAACAACAACAACAACAACAATAACAAAAGAAAAAACAATCAATCGAAAAACCACAAAATTTGTTTATTGTTTCTATTCTCATATATAAATACATTATATAATGAGTTCATATGCGATTCTTTAAGTAATGATGTCGTGCTGCTTCTTTCGCTACCAATTTCTTAAGAAATAAATTCAAGCCTATTTAGATATGTTTTTGTATGCAGTTATTTTTAAACAAAAAATTAAAACCGCAAATCTTTTTAATCAACATTATTGACTATTATTGATAAAAAAAGTCATTTATAATAAGAACAACACTCACACACATACTATTACACTGGTATATAAGCTACGAGGAGCTCACAACTTTAAAACTTGAATAAATTTTCTGTCAATTCTGATTTAGATCATCTTAAGTGATTATTATAATGATGATGATGATGATGATGATGAAAATGATGTTGGAAAGAGTGTTTATTCTTACAAGAATTTTGTTCATTGAGCTGAACTGCCTGCCTGTATATAGATATAATATTATATTTGTACCAGTTTATACTGAATTGTTGTTTTGGTATTTACTGTTCAATTTGCATTATACTCCATCGTATACGAAGTAACAATTGAATTGTCAAGAAAAAGGTATTGAAATGTTTCGCCCCAAGACGCCTTTATTTCACGCCGCATGTGTGCTTTATTATTTCTCTTTTTTTTTCTCTTTTCCACTTTTATTTAAAGCGCACACAAAAACAACTTATATGAGTATATTTTGTAAACATTTAATTTTTTCTTTTTTCATATATTTTTATTTAAATACTTTTATGAGAAAAGTTTTTTTATTTATTTACATATTTACCTTTATTATAAGGTAACATATCCAGGGATACATTACATGTTATATTTATGTACAAATAATCAATATAGTAATGATAAGAAATTGCTTGACGTATAAGAAAAACAAAAACAAAAATAATCGCATGCGATCAAGTATTATTATTTTATTGTTGTTATTTTTATTATTATTATTGTCATTCATTGTCAAATTAAATTTGTTGACAAATAATATTTATTTATTTTTGTTTTTAATCATTTAATTGTTTAAATCAATGCAAATATGATTTTATTTCAATATTGAAGTCTTCTTTTATTTAATTTCAGGATATTTGACAACAGAAAGAGAGAATTATTATAACAAAAACTACACCGTTAAATAGGCGGTAAAATGGAAAATTTAAAATGAGTTGTTATATAAAAGACTGTTATACCATCTGGACTGTACGATTTCAATTAATAATAAATAATTTATGATTTATTTATTATTTTTAGTTTATAATAATTATTTTATGCATAGATGGGAATAAATGAACTATTTTTATAATGTATTACTTTAAATCAAGCTCGGAATAAGTAAAATAAAAATTACATTACATTGACATTATTTTGTAATGAATTAAAATAATGCAATATTTTTCATATAATGCAATAAAAATAATTTTTAAATCATTAAATATAAGTAATTGATTAAAAATACCTCTATATACACATTTGTGAACTTTTAATTACATAGATAATGTGTTATATGTACATTGAACATAGAACGTGACGTGACGTCGGAGATGGAAATTTTGAACATTAATTTTTTAACAATGCATTAAAATTAATTTTTTGAATTTTTAATTAAAATAATTCATTATATAAAAAAAATAATGCATTACATAATATAATGTATTATTAAAATTAATTCAAATTATTTGCATTAGGTACTTTTGAATTAAAAAAATAATTCATTGAATTACTTGAATTATTTTTTAATTATTTTTCAATTGTAAATAGTTTAAAAGTAATTCAAATTGAATTATTTTTGGTAATACATTATAATATGTAATGCATTATTTTTGAATATAATAAATTATTTTACTGATTGTTAAAAAATATAGTAATTAATGCATTGTTAAAAAATTAATTTAACTATGTAATTAATAATTACAAAAAATAATACAAAGTTCATATCTCTGATTTTATGTTCTATTTGCAATACATAAAATGTATAACACAGAATATATGTCATTGTAAGTTCACAAATATTTCGTATTTATTCATATGGTATTAGAGATATTGGTTAATTTAAGAACAATTTCAGTATACGTAAACAATTTTAAATTATCTAATGTCAGAGCTTTATCTTTTTTGAGTATTATAATCTACCTTACCTTAGAGTTCATTACAAATTTTCAATTACATATTTATATTTTATTTAAGTCCGTATCCATAAAAAATTTATAAATATCCTAAAAATATCTTCAGGCTCTTAAGTTTGGATCTAAAACTTAATTTTAAGTTACACTATGATAAGATAGTAAGTAAAGCTAATTTCTCTTTCGGCTTCATCAGATGTTTGTCCAAAGAATTCAGACCCCTACTTCGCAAATAATCTTTATGTTATATATGCCAAACCTATACCCTTGAATATGCCATTCAAGTATGGTCCGGTCATTATACTTAACTGATATTAATCGATTTTTTTTACGTTTTGCACTAAGATTTTTATTATTAAATGATTCACTAAGTTTTCCACCTTATTCCTACCGTCTTAAACTTATTGATTTACAGTCATTATTTTATCACCGGATAATTACAAACCTATCTGTTATTCATCAGGTACTCACAGCAGAGCGTTAATAGTTATTTAAAATATTTTGTTTGAAATCGGAATAATCTCAGAATCATTGAGATGTTCTACATTCCATTTCACCCTACAGAATATGGCAGATTTGAATCAATTACTAGAATGCTTATTAGTGAAGTAAATTCTAATTCATGCTTTTTTGACCGCCATGTAAGTGTTGGAACTGTTAAAAGTGGAATGCGTAGCTAAATGATTTTTTTTTTGTTTTTTTTTTGTCAGTGGATTATTTTTGTGTTTTCGCTTTTCTTTCTTAATTTTTATAATTATAGTATTAACTTAATCTTTTAATATAGTTTAAGTTTTTGTAATCTACTAACAATATGTTTTACCTAGTATAACAACAGTATATTTTAATTTTTTTTTGTGTCTATAAAGGTGTCGGGTTCTACTAAACTCCCTGAATGATGATTAAATATTGCACAAGAATATAACAAGCTTTCTTCTTTAATAGACGCCTAATATGCTTGCTCTAAGCATGAAATATGACAGTATATAATTGTCCAATTATTTCAAAATAGTTCTCGATAGTCCTACGCAATAGCAGAAATTATGATATGCATAACATATCAAGACCATCACAGATATACGACCAATATCTCATCACTGTCATGTAACTCCGCCCGTGGTATATAGGGCGGAGGACCAATATCTGTATTATATTATGTAAAATAGTATTTAGTAAATTGAAGTTGCCTTATACAGAAGCAAGCTTTACTTGCTTTTCCGTTAACAACAATGTAATAATTTCGAATTATTTATTTATTATTTAATTTAATTAATTTAATTATCACCCTCCACCATCTGTTTGTATCATCTATGATTCTATGATAAATATTTAAAAATATACCCAACAATATTTCAAACTAAGTAATTGTTGAATTAATTCCAGATAATTTAGATATGTCTATTATTAACAAGATTTAATTACAAATAATTTTGTAATTAAAGATAATAATCAGACATGGACAAAAAATTATTGAAAAACAATTTTATTTTTTTATTTTTATTTATTTAATTCGATATTTGCGTATTAAAACTTGCATTTTCAATTATTGCAGTAGATATCAATTGAATTGGAGAGTATGTAACATGTTCTATATATAAAATATATATACATATATATAATATATATATATTAATATATATATATATATATTTATATATATTTAAATAATAAAATAATAACAGAAAAAAAAAATAATCAAGTATCCTCAATTACAACATCCCCAACAAAGCAAGCAACTTATCAATGTACCCATACCTTTCTCTTTCATTCACTTTCAATATAAGTAAATTGAATTGGAAGTCGATTGAAATCGATTCATGAACACAATTAAATTAATTAAGGAAACATAAGATCGATTAATGAGTTTTATTTTCAATGAAAATAAAATAAAATAAAAAAACAAATTGCAGCTGGATGGAAATTGAACAATAACAACAACAACTACAGTTAATATACAAGAAATTTCCTCCTTGTCGTTGTTTACTTTTTCTTTCCATGAAAAAAAAACCATAACACAAAACAATTTTCTCTTATTCAAAGGAAAAAATGAAGAATTTTTTCGTAAAACAATTTGCTTCCTGTTATGAATAACTTTGGGAGCGAAAGTATAGCGTTTTTTGTTCGATTACCAACTAGAAAACAACCAAAATAATCTCACTCTAACCATCAATGAAATTGTCTAAATGGATTTCTAAGAAAATATTTTTTTAAACAAATTGCCTTGCATAATTGATGTTTTAGGATTTCTTATAGGTAGCAGACAATACCAGTACTGTGTCAGTGCATCTCATTCTAGATTAGATTTATTTATTTATTTATACTGCTATGCACAACCAAATTATTACGTATTTGCTATGCAAATCAAATTAAATACAAAATAACAAAAACAACAAAACAAAAACAAAATAACAAAACTCTAAAAATATCTGTTGTAATAATTTTTGTTTTTGGGAATGTTTTGATAGTGCAAAGTTAATGTTGAATTGATGTTTGTTACCTAAAATAAGCCATCTATTACTAAGTTCATATTTGCCATAAATAGCCCTAGATTGATTTTAAATAAATTGAATCAGGGTAAGGCAGTGAAGATTTCTAAAAATGATATTACTGGAAATGAAATTGGTTTTCATATTGCCCTTTACAATCTCTTTAATGAAAATAACATCATATTTTCCTAAATTTCAATGTACAACACAAATCAATTAGCTTCAATCTTTGCTTTGATATGATGATAATACAATATAGTTAAATCGGGAAAGAAAGTGACGTAAAACGAGTCTAAATAAGTTTTTTTGTATTACCTCAATCCGATCAAAGTGTTCCATATAAAACGGCCGAACAAACTTGAATTACATATTCAAGATTCGGTCTTACAAGACATGTGTACAAAACTACTTAAGAACATAGAGATCTGAAAATTCCTTTGGTCAATGTTTAACAAAACTCAATATGGAATATTAGCTTTATTTATAATATTATTGTACTGCGTTTTAAAGCTAAGACGAGAATCAAAATACCGTCCTAAGTCTTTTATTAAGGTAACTGTATTAGGTAGACTAATACCATCTAAGGTATAGTTAAAATAAATCGCACATTTATTTATATTAAGTCACATAATGGGTGGCGCAGTAGGTGAAGCGCCTGCCTTTCAACCAAAAACTCCCAGGTTCGATTCCCGCTGAAACAAAAAAATTGTTTTATGTAATTTTCGACCTGGTTCAATACCCTTTGCCATTGGGATCAAATAAATATCAACAAAATGATTGAGAGTATAAAATGATAGGAAATAAAATAAAATGAAACTACACTATATATTTAAGAAGGCTTAGTTCCTGAGCAATAGTTTTCCACATTCAATGATAAGCCAGAGATTTATAAATAAAAATACTCGAAAGCATTGTGGTAAAATATTGTAGTAAAAACTTGTAATACCGTACTAATTAAACACTAACAGTCAAGAACATAAAAAAAGTACCCTGCTAGTGCTATCCTTATGAGCTGGTATAAAGTTACTTCCTCAATATATTCTCCGAGAATACTCAAACCACATTTATTCCTATTATATTTCTGAAGCGTGAACAAGCATCAAAAATGTGTTGAACACTGATTGAAGTTTGAACAATCAAGGAACTTGGATAATAATTGGTTGGATTCTACAAAGCTGTACTATTTAAAATCGAAAAAAATACTTTGTTATTTGAAGATTGATTTAACTTAAATGAGAGCAACGACATTGAATGACACCGGTTCGAGCAAACCAGTCACTTATATTAGCCCGACGATATATTATGTACAAATATGGCATTCTCTGTGCATAAAAATCAAAATTTTAGTCTCATATATAAAAACAGACCGATTACATATTTTCGAAATATGGAAAGTGTTTGCCAATATCACCAGGAAACTGGAAGCGTATGCATGAATAGATTTCTTCGGTACATTTTAAATGCTTGTGCACAAAAATAATTCGCAAGAGAGTTTTGTGGCTGACAACAAATCATAAATTAATTTTCATGGATACAGTAACCTCGGCATTATATTGAACATACTTTGACGAAACTTGATAACAGCATCACGTAGCAACGTTTCGACCGGAATCCTCATGGTACACATTGGTGTAAGCAGACCATTAAAAACTTGTAGCAGAACAGTGGAAAAAGCAAAGCAAATATCCAACAAATAATGTAACTGGAACCGGCTAACCGAAGGTAATAACAATGATGATGAAAGCATATTTCCTTCCACACTATACCCCATTGATTGAGTTTCAGAACTAGATATTTATGACGATGACTTTGTAGATTTCATTAACATTCGAATGACTCGGTATACTTCTTGGTTAAAAAACGGTTCTCTCTATTTACAAGATTATGATACAACTGAAGTTGGCTCTTCAAATTCTAAAGTTCGATATTTCTATTTTGATTTCTTTATTTTTTTTATTTTTTACAGTGACAAGTTATATATATATATATATATAATTATTTTTTACAGTGCAGTGCATTATACCAAGTTAAGTTAACACAGCATCTCGTGCTTAACCAATTCATTAAAATTTGATCTAAACTAAAATTAATCGGATTATAAAAATTCCGCCTTTCCCCCTCCACAATTTTTTTTAATGAAAATAATCAAATCTTAATAGAAAATTAAATTAAAAATTATTACAGTAATTTTTCAAACACTTGAAGTACCCACAAATTCATAAAAAAATATTTCAATTCGAAGTGATGACATTAAATTAGATTTAAACATAATTATGCTAATCAACATTTTATTTATTGTGTGTTGTGTATGTAAACATTTTGTCTTATGCCAACAACCTACCATAATATATATGTACATATAGTTATGTTATGCAACAACAAAATTACAATCAACAACATTTTAAATTGTTTCTGCTGAACAGAACATTGGTGTGAATTTGAATTATTTTCAAATGATAGCGACATTTCATAATTTAAAATGACATTTTCCTAATGTCATCATCATTGTTGTTGTTATTGCTAGGAATGAAGTTCATATATTATTTCAAAAATAAAATTTAATATTTTTTGTTGGTTTTGTCATTTTAATTATTCATAAAAATATTTATACAATTATGGATACTTAAAATAAATCTGTAGATATTTTAAAAATGTATATCTTTCTATGTACAACAGAAAAATTGAATTGCTATTGGGGAAACTAAAAATGAAGGCGCAGGAAAATTGAAATAAGATCTGATGGCAGAGATTTAAGATTTTTTTTATTTTTGTTTTTTTATTTTCTAGATGATCTATGATGAAAATGTTTATTTTTGAAATTTTATTTGAATGAATATATATATATGTATGTACACATAATAATATAAATTTAACTGATTCATTAAAATAGGGACTATTTAGAAATAAAAAAAATTAAGTGAAAATCTGGAACGAAAGATTTTCATTCATTCATTGTATTTTTTTTAGCGGAATTTATAATAAATGTAAGAAATAAGGGTTATTTAGAGAAGTTTTGGTAAAATTTTATTAACTGTAAAATCAAAATATTCAATATTATTACCGGTTGTGTCAGAGCATTCGTATCAGCTTTTTAAGAGGGGAAGAGCCTTTATTTTAAAATTTAAAAAAAATTATTAACTAAGTCGAGGGTGCTCTATCGATTGGTAATATTTTCAAATTCCGGGAAGGATCGAAAAAGGGTTTTTTAAGCTCAAAATTTGCCAAAATTGGCCAAAATCGAGATTTTCAAATGAGAAGAGGTACTTTTTTCTTGCAAATTCGGATTCTACGTCAAAAAATAAAAAACTTTTGTAAAGAAATTTTTCTTTTTTCTTGTAATTTGAACTTTGTAGGTACCCTTAGATAAAAAAGTATGATAATATGAAAAACAAATTTATTTATAAAAATTATTATTATTGATTTTGGTTTTCCAAATTAAAATAGTAATTAAAAAGTTTTGGTTTTATTTTTTTTAATTTTAAAGAAACATACTGAGAAAACAAAAAAAAAACAGTTAACATAAGTTTTTTGTTTCTTATCATAGCATTCGAATTTGCAAAAAAAAAAATACCTCTTACCATTTAAAAAACTCGATTTCGGCCAATTTCGGCGAATTTTGAGCTTAAAAAACCTTTTTCCGGTACTTTCCGAAAGTTTAAAATATCACCAATCGATAGAGCACCCTCGAGTTAGTTATTAAATTTTTAAAATGTTAAAATGACATCTCCTTTCCCTCTTAAAAAGCTGATACGCATGCCGTGGACAACCCGCTATAGTTGAAATAATAGATGGTGCCTCCGATTGATATTGGAGACAAATATGTGAGCACAGTTACTATGTGATACTACGTGGGTCTCTCTGATTTTAGTTTATGTGTAGTATTACGATGCACGTGACTTCATCGTTTTTTTTTTTTGGATGCGAAGACAACTGCTTTAAAACGGTTAAAGTAAAACACTTAAACAATAGTTTTTGATTTAGAATTTTTATGATATATCTACTAAAAGTGAAAAACTATATCTATTGTATCTATCGGCTTCATAATAGCATAGTTCGATTTTAGTTTTATAGTGATAACCAAATTGTACTCTCAACCATTTTAATAATTTATTTTGGGTATACTTTACTTTAGGTACATTGTCAGAACTTTTCCAAACTTTGATAAAACACTATAGGTATGGGTCCGAGTTGATGACGAGGCTACTCCACAATATATGATGCCCTTACACAATGTATGGGGTCACTTATTTAAAGTGTTATAGGATCTACATTCGTGAAGCTATGGATCTTTGACAAGGCTTAAAGAAAAACCCGAGCAACACTCTCTCTAAAGACGTATATAATGTTACATTGAATGCAACGGTTATGGTACAGCGTGCTTTGGAAAATAAGAATTTAAAAAAATCTGTTTTTTTTTCTGGAATTAAATTTTTTTTAGCTTAACGGTACATTTTTTTTATGACATTGGTTTTGTTTTCTTATCCTTTTTCCAAAGTGGTTTCAACAACTCTCTACCTCATTACATGATCAATCATAAATTCGTTTTCTTTAAGTCTTATCAGGAATCCATGGCTTACAACTGTTTAAAAAAGTTGTCTCCATTAATTTATAAAAAAAATTTTGAAGCCTTTAATGTCCCCATCGCTAACTCTGACCCATATAGTGTTTCATCGTCTGACCTAAGTTATCTAAAGGCAAATTTTAAAAAAGATCTGAAAATGTACCTAAAGTATCTAAAGTATATTATTTTGATCTCTCAATAACCCCGAAAGCAATGATTCATTATTCTCGTTCCACGTATGTATACAAATTTTTAGAGACAAATCACAAGCATTCATGTATATTTTGTTGAGTTTTAATATATTAGTATCACAAAGCCTATTGTTTTATAATCCAAATATGTATATGGGATATTCCCATATTAAATTAATCTGTTTACATTTTTATTAGGACCCTCGTAATTTACTTCGTGTTTCTAAATTAAGTCATCAACACTTTTCTCCATATACTTACATAATATATATTTAATAGGTTTGAATTAAAAAAAGAATTAAAGAAACGATACTAAAAAATGTAGTATTTATTTTGATGAAGGTACTTAAGATCAGCTAAAAAAATCATTAATCAACTCCTCATTGTGAATATTATGTATATGTGGTATAGATCCTAAATGAAAAACTCTTTAATGAAGTGTCGTAATATAAATGAAATTTTCTCAATTGGAAAATTAAAATTTTTCACTTTGTTCTTATTTTTTTATTTGTTTTTCTTTTATTGCAACCAAAAAAATTATAATGATAAAGTCTATTTTTAATGCAACATGTCAATTTGAGAATTTTAAAAATTCCGATTACAATTTAAGGCGTTAACCAGATGTCATACAATTAGTCGATTTATTGTCGTAATAATGAAAATAATTTTTGTGGTGGAAAAATAATAAAAATAAAATAAAAGAAAATTTTTGGAAAAGTGAGTGAAATAATTTTATTGGAAATTTTAAAAGGCTTGTTTTAGTATAGCTTCAGTAAAAATATTTAGCACACACAATAACATGTAGATAAGATTGTACAGGTCTGTCATTGTTGCAGTAATTTCAAATTTTCAATTTCATTTATTACAACTAATTAATTAAATTACAGGCTTTTTCTTTTAATATATTAAATTAATTATTTATTAATTAAAACATGTTGAATACATTTATGTTATTTAGTTATTGTCTGTTCCAGTGACTACAGTGGTAATAGGTTTCACCATCGATATCTTGAAAAATAAAATAATAATGTAAAAATAAAAATTTTTAAAATATACTTTTATCGAAACCAAACTAGCCCCCTAAAAAGTAGAAAATAAAACTAGTGGTGGATGTTGAGCATTTAGAACTACTACAAGATAAAACACAAAAGTATATAATGAATCTTGTTAATGGACACTTTTAATATTTGTCGCTTGAAAAAAATCACGAATATTAAAAGAACATCACAAAGCGTTTCCAAATTCCCATTAATAATATTCCAGCAAGCAAAAAATTAATCTTGAACGCATTGAGAGCAGTTAGAGGTATCTGTGAAAAAATTTCAATCATTGTCAACAAATCATTAAGAGAAGGTATAGTTTCAAAAGAACTTCAACTGGGTAGAGTAGTATCAAAGGCTTTTGATACCGTCATTCAATTCTTCTAAAGTAATTACAAAATTTTGGCATCAAAGGTACAGCTAAGGTAAAATTAAAGACATACAAAGCTTCATATAGAAAATGTTAATTTTGTGGTGCAGAAAGCTAGTACACTTGAACCGTTTATACGCTGTATATATGGACCGTATACAAGATTTAAAACTAGCTTCTGAAATCATTCTATTTGCTGTTATTTAAATAATTTAAATTTTATTTAGAAAGTTGTCTAAATTCAGAAAATCCGCTAGTAAGAGCGATTGTAGATTAAGCTTTTAGTAATAAATTTTTATGTTTAAGTTAGTTTTTAAGTTTTAGGTTAAAAAAAAAAATTGATCAAAAAGGTTTTGCTTGCCATTTTCCCTTAAAAAAAATATATTATAAATAGAATAGTTCATAATTATTGTCATAGGTGTAAATACATTAGTATAAGCTCTTAATAAGGTAATTGAATAATTCAACTGTATAATTTAATTAAGGCATAATAAAGAAATAATAATAATAATAAATTTTATTTTATTTTAGATTCTTTATTGAAGTTATCTTTGTATATTGTATTAAAATATTGTCATAATTATTATTAACTATACGAGATCAAAGAAAAAAATAAGTAAAAATAAAAAATAAATAAATGTGTGATTAATTTTCAGTGCAAAATAAAATGAATAGTTTATTGAAAAACTTAATAGCTGGATGGTAGTCCAAAAATTAACGATTAATAATTCAAAAACAAAGTATTGGAACAGGTAAATGAAATCAAATATCTCGATCTCGGATTGATAATGAATTAACATGATATTTATACTAAAAACTCTCAACAATTACAGGTGTGTTCAAAAGGATTTCAGAAGTGTTACCTATTTCTAATAAAAGATCAATTTTCTATGCCCTATGTCATAGCCATATTAGTGAGGTGAGGGTATAAAGCTGAGTGTACCACTATTAAGCAGGGGATGAGTTACAAATAATACAAAATACAACAATAAAAAATTTATATGTATTAAGCTGAAGTGATAGAATTACTTACCTTCATAAGGGAAAGAATATATTATTGCTCAAAGACTTTATTGATGTCCAAAGTTAATACTTGACTTACACAACATAACAAATTGGACAAATGCTATGAACAAATTCACACCAACATATTTCTAATAAAAAAAAAGACATTCACAATGTAAACACTAGAAACCAAATTTACTACACTTAGCACGACAGAGAACATTAAAATTTGGTCTGCAAGAACCATATACAGATCTGTTAAATTGTATAACAGCTTAGACATTCACCTAAAATTTTTAAAATATGTTTAGAAAATTGTTTCGTGCATCATAACACTATTAGAACTCATCAGTAGGTATTTTTAGTGTTAGACTACCTATACAACTCCTATTTTCATTTTGATTGATTTTATAACTTATTAGAAGATGTCAATAGAACATCTGTGAGTTATAAAAATCGACCAAAATTTCATTGTTAATGTATTTTTTGAATAATAAATTTATATAAATATAAATTTTTTAAAACCTTTACATCATTTTACTTTTAATAAAAAGAACAAGTTCGATTAATTTTATATAGTTAATAATGATTTTTTTTTACTGGCATTATGATTCTATCATTTAAATTTATCTTACTTTATTTTTTTATTATATTATGCTATAATTTGGTTTCTAAATATTAGTTTATATTATTATATTACAAAATGGATTATATTATATTACTATGGATTGTATTTTGATTTTCACTATTTTGATTTTATCTTAAAAAAAAATTGTAAAATTATTATACATGATTTTATTGTATAAGAGTTACACAAAGTTGTTGAGTTGATGGCATTTAATCTAAATTTCAAAATTAAAGTCATCAATCATGGTACAGATTTGAATATTAAAATTTAATTTTGATTTCATCCAAATTAAATGTTTATGTATTGATCTATGCTTTTACTTCTCTACTAACTACATGTAATCTGGTTTTAGTTTATTTTAAAAATTTTCTAATCAAAGGTGGCGGTGTTTTACAAACCCTATACTGGATGATGATATATTGAACAATCAAATGTTGAAAGCTTTCGTTATAGTAATAAACGTCTGATGTGTTTGATTAATATGATAACAATAACAAAAACAATGAACCCATATATATGAACCCATATACCCATAAATTCTACGCTTTGATTTTCGGCAACAATGTGTGTTCAGTGAACTTTACAACAACACCGATTTAGCTAAGCATATAAATGACAATCATTAGTACGTCTTTTTTTTAATAGTTTTATTTACAAAAACTTAAAAATAGAATTTCTTATACCAGGTGTTCCAGAGTATTTTAAGTTATATACCGGTTATATGCGAATGCTCTGGTATCAACTTTTAAAAAGCGGAAGGAGCGGTTATTTTTAAATTAAAAAAAAAATTCTTAACTAAATCGAGGGTGCGCTATTAATTGGTGATATTTTCAACTTTCGTGAAGGACCGCAAATCGGTTTTTAAAACCAAAATCGCCGAAATTGGACGAAATCGAGATTTTCAAATGGGAAGGAGTACTTTTTTTTACAAATTCGAACACTACGTCAAAAATAAGAAATTTTTGTAAAAAAAAAATTTTTTTTTTTTAAACTTTGTAGGAACTCAAAACTGAGATAAAAAATATGATAACATGAAAAATAAATTTATTTATAAAAAGGATTATTATTAATTTTGATGGTTTTCCAAAGAAAAATATGAAGGATTTTTGTTTTATTTTTATTAATTTTAAAGAAAAATAAAGAGAAAACAAAAAAAAAAATCATTTAACATAAATTTTTTGTTTTTTGTTGTAGAATTCGAATTTGCATAAAAAGTACATATTCCCATTTGAAAATCCCGATTTCGGTCAATTTCGGCGAGTTTTGACCTTAAATAACCTTTTTGCGGTAATTCCCGGAAGTTGAAAATACCAGCAATCGATAAAGCACCCTCGATTTAGTTAATAATTTTTTTCCGCTCTTAAAAAGCTGATACCAGAGCAGTCGTATAAAATCGGTATATAACTTTACTCGCCTTGGACTTTATTTATATGTTTTTTTCAATTTGCTTCAGTTCAACAAAATAACCATTTCAATAACCATTCAGCCAAAGAATATCCATAAAGAGAATATATGCACTCATGTGTGCATTCATTTGTTTGCACATAAATACATATGCAAATTTGCTAAAAATTGTAAGAAATAGACGAATAAGAATTCAACGTGCAAGAAAACGAAAAAATGTAGTAAAAAAAAGAGAGTAACAAAAAAATTTGGCTGAAATTAAACAAAAAAAAGTTAATAATTTTAAAAAAAATTTTCGGCAAAAATTTCGTTGAAATGTTTAACAATATTATTTTCTGAATTATATCAACTATGCATAAGATTTTTAGGAGACCTAACTAAAACAGCGTTATCATATTCTTTAAATTCTGTGATTTGTAAATAGATGTTGTCCTCAGTATTATTTTATAATTGTATAGGTACCAATATAATAAATATTTAGGTTTACTATAATTTATTATAATAAATAAAAAATAATAATGTTTATAACTCCAAATTATTACTGACAAAAATGTTAATAATATTTTATACCTATTATTGTAATGTAATTATAATTTAATATTCTTAATAGGTATATAAGAAAATAATAATGCTTAAAATGCAAATATTGAAATAATAAAAGATCAGAATTAATCATCGTATAAGTGAAAACACTAAATTAGAACAAACATTTTTTGCCAACCTGCCTCACATAAATAATGGGAATGCAAAGAAATCCAAAGAAGAATAATGGAAACGCAAAAATGTTTTTACACTATAAAGCAAAAGGCAAACATCTGTTTTGTACCTTTTCTCTCTCATAATAAATTTGATATACGATAAGTAAATGTAAATTTTACCTCTTTTAACTAATGATATTTTGCTTGGTTTGGGATTTCTTAAAAATTGTCTTAGGTTTACGTAAACTGGGAGTGGATATTCTTGTTAATACAGATTATAGAATAGATAAGGCCGGTTTTCATGATAAATTTTTAGCTGATAAATTGGAGTTTAGAAAGAGAAGAGTATAGTATACCGTTAATGTGTATGAGGGAGTAAAAATATATTGTTTTTATAGTAACTTTTATAGATGATTTGAAATCTAAAATCTATATACATAACCATCCAATATTCAAAATGTAAACAAAATAAAGGTTATTTAATTTAAGCAATCTTCCTTAGAATTGTTTAAAATTTCGCGAAAGTATATAAACAAAGTAAATAAAGTGAAGAAAAGTGAAATATCATATGATTTTCATCTGTGGAATTTTTATTTAGTTTTTTTAAATTTTAAATTCACTTGTATTTATTATGTTTTTCATTTTTACATAAGTATTAATTAGAATTAAAATATTATTTTTTTATATTATACTAAATAATGAATTAAGAAAAAAAATGTATACATACATACATTCTAAAATTCATTCAACAAAATTTAAAATATTCATTCAGATAAAAAAAATTAAAGTTACAATTGTAATTAAAAGTAAATTTTTTAAATGTGTTAAATAGTTAGTTTATGTATAAGATAAATAGAATATGTATAATTTTAGTATAAATATATTATACCTAAAAGCTAAAATATTATTTTTTATTTACATATGCATTCAAATATTCAATACAAAAAATTAATTTTTGTTATTGTTTTTACTCAAATTCAAAAATTTAAATGTCGTTCCGTATCCATAAAATGTGTTGGTAGTGTGCGAATTTTTTTTGTGTAATTACACATTACTTTATGTTAGTGTTAAAAATATCGGCGATAATTATAGGAAACATATCTTTGCGAAGATATGTTTTTTTAAATATTCTCCGATATTTATGGCGATTCTCCGATATTTATGGCGACTCTCTCGATATTTCTCCCGATATTATTGTCAGTCTCCCGATATTTTATCATTGTTTCTCTATCGCACTTATGAAATTTTTGTATCTTCTGCCTATGCTCTAACAATTCGCCGATATATCGGCTACATGAAAACCGGGCAATATTCTTTGCATTCAACAAAGGTGAAATTTACAGATGTGTGCGTGCTAATAATGGAATATGGATATTTGATAAAGCAAATTAGCCGAAATTTTATGAACTCGTGATATGATTTCATTAAGAGATTTGGTAAAAATTTCGGCTAATTTGCTTTTTCCGTCATTACAATCAACCTGCTTTGAAAACCTTAATCAAGCTGATATTCTAAAATTTATTTTTGTCGTTTTAGTACGCTTAAATTAAAGGCAAATATTCCTAAAAAATGTTTTTTCTTTATTTTATTTACATTTAATATTAATTGGATATTATGATATTATGTACATTTGAATTATATAACTTTGATTATGTTATATATTATTGTTTTTTCATATTTGAAATAACTAACGGACTAATTTGGGTACTGGAAAAAAATTATTCAGAACAAAAAACCAGTTTTTTAAGAAAAATAATTTTTGTAAAAGTTTCTACACTACACTAACTAACCATTAGTACGTCTAAAAAGTGTATTGTGTTAATTAGTTTTCTGATGAATGTGTAACAGTCTAAACCGATTACAATACGCAATTGAACTGTGAAATAATTTGTTTATAACCAATTTTTCATGATTTATAATCTCATAATTAATGAAGTATAAGCTTCACTAAATTTCGAGGACCCTCTTCATTCCAGAATAATTTTTTAAATTTTAACCAACTATAATTCTATTATTAATATTTTTCATTGTGAAAAAAAAACGTCTAAAAATTTGATGGACCAACCTTGCATAACACAAAACGTCATAATCCTACATAATATTCATATATTTGAAGTTAATATGTTACAATATAATTGTGGATCACGCATTAAAGAAGTACTTAAAACAAGAATTCTTCTCATTGTTGATAAATGGAACAACATAACATCATATGATGGGCTTTGAAACTATTTAAAAAAGAAATATTTTTTTATTATTTTTTCATAGACTGCTGCTGTATTGAAATAATTTGATTTTAAGTGAGACAATCTGTCATTTACTTCACAGACAAAACAAAAACAACAGATCCTCTCACATTTACAACAAAACAAAGAAATTTAATTTTTTGTTTGTGACTTCATAAACAGTTCAAGAACCCGAATTAATTGTAGAAAAAACAATTGATACAAAATTTATTTATTATTGAGAAATTGCATGACTAGAACTAGTTTATAGGATCAAAAAGTTGATTATTTTTCTCTCTCTTCAAGAACAAAAAAAAATTTTATAAAAAAACCCTTTTCATATCCTTTGACAATCATAAAAATTTACATGAATAGATTAATAATTGTTATCCTTTCATGGAATCCTATTTTTTTTTTGTTTTTGTGGTTTCTACAGCTTCAACAATTCATGAAGAATTTTTTTTTGTGTGAATAAATAGTGCAGTGCGGTTTCGTAATGATAAATACACCCATATAGATGATGTTGACGATGAGATCTAGAATTTTACAAGAAAATGTTATTAAAGGATTCAAAAGAAATTATGTACTTTTATTTTGATGAAGGATTGTTATGTAATTATAGTAATTATGATAGATTTTTATTTTTTTTTATTTATAGAGTCAAAAAAAATTATTAACAACGGTCGGCTGGTCGGCATATGTTGAATGTCCTTAGTTTTTTGTTATTTTTTTGTTTTGTATTCGGAATAAGAGGAGGATATTTTTCTTTGTTTTTTTTTTTATATATTTTGTACAATCCTACAACATTTTTAATATAACTTTTTAATTGTGGAGAATTTAAGGAATTTTAATCACCTGATGGATTGATAATTTTCAAATGGAATCATTTGTGTAGAGAGGATTGAACTAAAAGTCTAAAATGTTTTATAATTTTTTTCTATAACTGTAATTAATTACAAAGAAATTAATTAATAAAAAATAGTTTTAATGTAATTTATTTATTTTTTGAAGTTTAGAATCAATCCAGTTATGATTACAATTAATATTATTAATAATTAAATTCTTACGATAGAAAATAGTATATTAGATTTTGTTTTTTTCTAGTTAAGCTAGTCTAGCAGGATATCATCTAAAGCACTTACTTACTCATATCACTTGTTTCGAAGTGCAAGCTATCATAATATAATGGATAGTGTGAACAAAAATTGAGTGTGAGTGTATAATTCAATCACAATCAAACACAATTCAAGCACAGTTCAAGCACAATTCAAGCACAAAGAACAACTAAACAAAATAGGATTCAGTTTAGAATGAATCAAAAGTCTTAAATAGATGTGCCAATAAAGTAAAATAATTAATAAAATAAAATAATTTCAAATAAGAGCGATACAATTTTAAATCTAAATAAAATAATAGTAAAAATGAAAAGAAAAATAAGTGCATGCAAGTTGACATATTATAACAACATTTGAAAAACTATCTGACAAATTTTACCAATAATCCTATTATAATTAAATTTTATCTAATATATTTACCTAATAACGTCTACAACTTTCCACCTCGGTAAATTAAAGCAAAAAGCAGTGACATGAACCCATAAATTAAAAATGAATTAAAAAGTACTAATTTGTGTGTCCATCTTTCAAAAAAATCATTTACAGAAAAACATATCCAAGTTTGGAACCCATTTAAGAAATATATATTTAATACAAGAATCAAATAGCAAAACGTATCATATGAAGTTTTATCAATAAAATATGAAGCTTTTCCAAATTAAAAATATTTTTTTACAATCATCAAAACAATGAAAATTATTCAAAAAACGAGGTATCTATTAAAAATTAGCCATCGCAAAATTCTATCTAATTAACCAATTCGGGTCAATTCAACTAAATGTTGATTTTGTAAAGCAAAATATTGACAAGCAATATAAAACAAAATATAGACGTTTTTAAAAAATTAAATACTTTTGTTAATTTCACAAAATTATTTTATTCCGAAACGTGTTTCGATCATTCGGTCATAAAAAGCTTTTTATGATCCATGATTAGGTCGAAACACGTTTTGGAATAAAATAATTTTGTGAAATTAACAAGAGTATTTAATTTTTTAAAAATGTTTATTAAATTTCACCAAGAGTGTACTAGTGAAAGCATAAAAGCTACAAAATATAGACGGTCCAGCTTGGGATTGACAAGATGTGCAACTGTCAAATTCCTGAACAATGGCTTAAATTACCTACACATGATAATCTAAAAAAAAACTATCCTATACAGCAACAGCTTATACGATATTGCAAAATTGTAAGTGCGTAAAAACAAATCTCTCAGATTGAAGGTTGGCGTTAGATTAACTACTTAATCCATAAAAAAAGGAAGGTATGAAAGATTTAATACAAGAGCCTCGGAAATTGGTGGATTAATTTGAAACAAACTCAGAACTAGTAAGGATTTTGATTTTAGAATTTGCACCTGGAACGTTCGAACATTATACAGCCTAGAAGTATCTGACATATTAGAAAATGTCCTCACGCAGTATAAAACTGATATCACTGCGTTACAGGAATTGCATTAAACATCAGGATTTGGAATAATACGGAAACAAAAATGCGATATATACTATTGCAGCTACCACAAAAAACACCACATGTTTGGATGCGGATTTGCAATCAGAGATAGGTTAAAACGAAATGTTATTGATTTCAAACCCATTAACGAACGTCTAGCCATAATTCGCTTTAAAGACACCATCTAAAATATCAGCCTAATATGTGTGCATGCTCCTATACTGATGAAAAAGAAGACTTCTATGACGTATTATGAAGCTTGCCCGCAGCATGATTCTGAAGTCGTACGAGGCCAATTCAACGCTAAGTTCGGTAGAGAGCAAATTTTTTTAATCAGATATGAGGTTTTACTAATCAGGTTTTTCGAATTGGTCTAGTATTCCACCTTAAATAAAAATAATTATGAGTAACAAATGGGTAACAAATTAAAATAATATGGAACTATTCTATTTAAGAAGGCTTAGTTCTTGAGAGTAGTAGTAGTTTTCCACATTTAAAGAGTTGATAAACCAGTAATTTGATAAATAAATACTCGAAATATTGTAGTTATTGTAGTATAAACTTGCAGTATCGTTCTTAATTAAGCACGAAAAGTTGATTACTGACAGTTAGTTACTGTCAAGAGTGTAAAAAAAAAAACTATATTTATTCTTATAATAGATTTGGCGTCAACCACCACAGAACTGCCATTTATTCTTAGACATCGACAATTCCCTATTAAATTGGCCTTTTCTATGACCATAAATAAGTCGCTAGGTCAAACATTGAAAAAAGTAGGAATTTCTTTACTTAATTGCCTGAAACAGTATTTAGCCATGAGCAACTGTATGTTGCAATTTCCAGAGTACGGCGGTCTGGTGATATTCAAATGAAACTTATATACAGAAAAAAGCAAAGGCAAATTAATTTCACATCCCAATAAACTATATACAGAAAATGTTGTATATAAAGAGGTTTTGACATGTAATCACTAGAGAAAAAATAGTAATAAATGCTGCCTTTGTCAAGGTATTTTGGGTCGGAGTGTGGAGTAGCCTATTGAGAAAGTACAAAACAAACGCACCTTTTTCTTTACCTCCTGGCTGGTGCGGAAAAAAGAAAATAAATTTTTGTTGTTGCCAATAGTCTCTAATCATAGAATTTTAATTCGACAAGTACCTAGTTCTTTTTTTTCTAATTACAACGCCGTCTTGAGACGGGCTTTACAACTATTGTTTAAATATTTTGTTAGTATGTACAGTAGGTTTAGTTACAGTGATATATCTTTATGTTATCTTTGTTTTATTAATGTTCAATATTAAATGATTTTATAATAGAATCTTGTTTGTACTGTTATTGTTTTGTATTTTTTATTTTCCTATACTTTTTACATTGAATTATATTATTTTGTATATTTTGAATTTTATTTATTTATTTATTTATTTTATTCAAACATATCTCAAAAAGAACTAAGTAGCTCAGATCGTACAGAGTTTATAATTTATAAAACAGTTTTAATTATGAAAATGAACAAAGAATAAAAAATAAATGAATAAAAAATTATAAATAAAAACAAGGCAAATACAAGCAGTTACAAAATCAAGTAAAGTATTTAAGCTTATACAATGGTAAAAAAAAAGAAACAAAACAGTATAAAGCTCACAATGACAATTAATTAACAATAAATATGAAAGAAAAAAAAATGAATGAAAAAAAAATGTTTAGTCATCTGAGCTATACTTCTGAGCTATCTTAAAATTTTGTCTGGACATATCCAGGAATTTCGCAGAGAGGTTGTTTGAAGTCATGATTTTTGTATTCATGATAGATTCTAGTCCATTTAAGTGTGCCACAACACCATATCGCAGTTGATTTGCTCGTCTCGTATTGTGCCGATGTATTTGATTATTAAGGACTAATTTAGTGTTTGTTTTTATCCAATTATTCTTAATATTATATAATTGGGATGGTATGGCTTAAACTTCTTAGAGTCTTTTATTTTTAAAATTTTATTTTTGAAATGTATATAATTGGTTGAAGTTCTGCCAAAAAGACAACTCAAACAGATTTTTAATTGCTTTATTTTGAATTGTTTAGAGAGAGGTTAGGTTTCTTTCATATGTGTTTCCGCAAATTCCTATACCATAGTTTATCGTACTATGAAATAGACTATAATATGTGGATAGCTTAACCTTGTCTGGTAGTTGTTTTCCAATTTTTTTAAATACACCTGCGAGTATTCTGGACTTTTTTATCAGCTCATTTACAGGACAATTCCAGTTTAATTCATCATCTAACCAAACACCAAGAATGTTGTAGCAAATAGTCTTATCTATTTTAATTCCATTGTAGGTTAACGTGATTTGGTCATTTTTGGCTTTGATCATCATATATTTTGATTTTGTCACATTTACTGTGTGAGTTTGTGCACCGCCATCCAATCATGTTCTTTGCCGTATGTCTCGGTTATTTCTTCCTCAATATTTAAATAGTGATCCTCTGAATATACTACAGTTAGTTTTATGCTGATTATATTAGATTATATGATACACACTCAATACGATCAATTTGACTCATTTGAGAATAATTGTCAAATAAAAAAACTTATGTAAAAGATAACATATTTCTGCTCGTTAGGCTAACCTTGAATTACTCTATTAAATAATTGACTATATATACACTTAAGAACACCTTGTAAATATTTTAAATTAATTAGAAATGATTAATTAAAATTTTATTCATTTTAATCATCCTCCCTAATGCTCTTTTAAATAAATATTCAGCTGTAAATTTACCTATTTTTGAAATTAATAAAATAAGAAGAAAAAAAAAATCCTTAAGATAGTTTTTGTTTTTTTATTTTCAAATTCATTTCTCTCCTTTGAGAATTCACAAAATTATTCTTACTTATGATCAAAAAAATAAAAGTAATTTCATTTACAGATTTTCTGATTCGTGTCCTAATGACACTAAAAAAAACAAAAAAACAGAACAGAAAACAAAGATATGAATTATTAAAAGGGGCAAACCTGGAAAAATAAATCCAAAAATAAAAAAAATAATAAGGAGATATGCTAACGCCCATTTGGTTTTGTTACCAAATATCATATAATACTGCTTGGGCCGGTAAATGTCTCGCCCATTTTCTAATTTTAATTTTATTTTTATATAATAAATTTTTTATTTACTTCTTGAAGAATAAATACTTTTTATTGAAGAAAGAATAATAAAAAGTAAGGAATCAGAATCAGGAACTCTTTTTTGTTCAATTTTTTTTTTTTTTTTTGTTTTTTAAATATAAAATTTTTCTATAAATGAATTTTTTATACCATGTTTCCAACTCATAAATCATAAAAAAAAAAAATAAAAAAATTACAATAAATTAAAAAGTAAAATATTGAAATTGATGAAGTGGCGCCTCTATACAATTTATTCATTCCAATATAATTGTGTTTTTCTATTAATTTTTTTTTAATGATCCTTTCTCTTTCTAGTTCAGTACTTTATTGGTTTTTGTTTTTTTAAAATATTAATTCTTATTTTGTGTAATGAAGAGTTTTTTAACCCACTCCTATTTCATATAAACTAAATTATTTTCTCAATTTCAATCATTTTTTCATTTTCATATTTTGCAAATAAAATATTGGAAAAGGATTTATTTACATATTTTTGGTGTTTTAACTCCCGTTGGAGATAGGACAGTGTTTTTCGTTTCTAGTTTATACGTTTCTTGATATGATATGAAGTTGTGTGCATCCCTCTTCTGATGTGCATAGCAGTTCATCTACCCATAAACAAGAGATGATGTAGTTGTGGGCGAAAATGTGTAAAAATGGTTACTTTACACATCATAATGGAACGCTTTTAATATGTATTGAGTAACAGAAAAATCTTCTATATAAATTACCCCGTGTGAGGGATACTTTCTTTTGGTTTTGATTTCATCACTAATTTACAAATAACTGTGATATATATTATATTTATTTATGTTAGCAACAAGACAACAAAAAAAAAGTGTATATATATATATAAAAATAAGAAAAAACAAAAAAGAGTACTTAAAATTATTCAAAAATATAATTAACATTTAATAAAAGTTCTGAGTTATATTTAATAAAATACGTTAATCTTATTATTTACAGCTAAAAACTAGCATGGTACAGCTTAAAATCGGTTCATTTCGACTTTAGTTAGTTCTATAAAATTGAGTATTCAAAAATTTCTGCGATCTAAGATAGTTTCGGTGGTATAGCTAAACCGAAACTCTGAAATAAATATGATGAATGTCAAAATATCGCGAGCAAACATAACACAGAAAACAGATCTTCTATTAGACAACTTTGTTAAACCCAACAACTTACATCTTGCATCATATGAAGGTCTTCCTGTTGAGAGTTGAAATCTTGTCAGAGCGAAACGAGTAAAAATTTTTTGAATTTTTTCAATTCTTAATACGTTGAAATTGTAATAAGGATTCCAAATAATTAACCGTAATCTAAAATTGGTCTTACCTTACCAAAGATATGGTAAGAGCTTTAAGCGTATATGGATCTCTAAAATTGACAGAGTTTTGCTTAATAAAACCCAGCTTTTTATTAGCCTTTGCGATTATGTAATCTACATGATATTTGAAGGGAAATTTTTTATCGAAATAAACCCCTAGGATCTTTTAGATTATTTGATCTATTTAAAATGTTGCATTTTATAAAATAGCCAAATGTTATGGGTGATAATTTTCTAAAATACGACTTCATGGTACACTTACTATAGTTTAGTTCTAAACCATTAATTAGACACCAGTCATAAAATGTATTCAAATCATCTTGCATTGCTGTACAATCATGTAAAGATGATATTTTTGACAAAATTTTGAAGCATCATCGGCGAAAAATGAGATATGAGCAAATCTTATCAATATATCTGAATATGCTTATAAAAAGAATGAATAGCGTGGGTCCCAAATCAGAACTCTGGGGTACTCCCGATTCTACAGGTAAATTGTATGAGGAAAAATTGCTGATCTTTACATACTGCACTCTGTTTCTTAGATATGATTCAAACCAAGAAAGAATATTAGAGTAAAAATCTCAGCTCTCCAGTTTTGAAATCATAAGTGAGTGGTCTTATCTATCAAATGATTTTACAAAACCAGTATACACAAGATGCACCTGATTATCTAATTCCATGTGATTTAACGAATAATTTACAAAAGAGGCAATATTTGTAGTAAAACCATGTTGATTATTCCGAATTTTATTTATAATTAGAAATTTTAATCTGTCATTTATCAATGATTCAAATATTTTTGAAAAACCATATAGTTTAGATATCGGTCTATAATTTTTTATTATTTATTGGGCCGGATTTGTGAATCAGTGTGATGCTGGATAATCTCCAGCCGTCAAGAAAATTCTCACTGTTGAGAGAGCAGTTAAATATTATTGTTAACGGAACAGCTAATGCAGGACAATTTTTCCCTAAAATAGGTGGTATGCAATCGGGGCTACTGCTTTTGTTCCCATCTAGTTTACTAAGAGCTACTAAAATTTCATTTTTCTCAAGTATTATATTACCTAAATCAAAAATTGGAGTAACATTAGTAAAACTATTCCTTACATCGGTTTGTTGAGGTGTAACAAAATTTTACCTAAAAAAATCGGCAAATAAAGAAAAACTTGTAGACAGATTACTTGAAACTTTATTTTCGAATTTCATGTGTCGAGGAAAACCACTCATATTCCTCTTTTTGTTTATTACTGACCAAAAACTATTGCTATCATTTCTTTGATAATAGTGTTATAGTTTAGTGATCTGATCGAATTTCTCAATCGCACAAGGTGCCTGTAGTACTGAGTATTTTGGTAGAGACATCTTCTAAAACGAGCAACAGATAGGTATTGAGTCAAAAAGGCATAATTAAGTGTTCCTTTATCTTCCAGAAGCAATTGGAATGATTATCCTCTCGACCTCTTCGACTACCTTGACCTACGTAATTTTTTTTTGTTTTTTATTTATTTAATACCTTAATTAATATTACTTATATTATATTTTATATTATACTTTAAAAACGAAGTTCTATTAGTAACTATAATTAATAAAACTGAAAAGTAACTATAATTAATAAAACTGAAAAATCAATTACAATTGAAATTGAAAATAAAAGAAATAGAATAATAGAAAAATAGGTAGATATTATATTAATATTTGATTTTTAAAACTTGCTTTTTGTTTATTTATTTTCTTTGTTTTTTTTCTTATTATATACATACTAATTTAAAGAACGAATATATTCAATAATTGTGGTTTTAATTCTTATATATATAACACACATAATGAACTACGTGTGGAGTAAAAAAGCAAGAATAATTGAATAGTAAATTACACCACAAAAATATTCAAAATTTTAGCAAGTTGTTAGTGGTGAATACATAAAACATTTAAGTTAGTTACACCAAATAAACGACGGTTATTTCCGAGTAGAGCGACATCTACACTCTAAAATAAATTTCAATCACAGACAAGTTTTAAAAATGCTTCATAAAAATTTTTTCATTTTTAATAAACAAACAAATTTATAGAAAAAAGCACAAAATCTAAAACACAAGCAAAAATTGAAAACAAAACAAAAAAAAACAAAAATCAGATCCTCTGCGAAAATGTGTATATACAGTAAAACACGGTTATAGTCATTCCCTAAATTTCAGTAATATTTGTGACTATAACCGTTTTGTGACTATACTAACAAAAATTGTATCTTTATAAACAAAATTCAATAAAATATCCTTCGTATAACAATTTTTAACATTATTTTATTCATACCCCTAGCAATTATGCAAAATATACATATTTGCAATAATCAGGTTTTTAATAAAATAATTCACTTTTGACTTATTTTTTTGTTTTATTGAAAAAATTGGCGTTATATTTCTATGTGACTATAAACGACATCGATTGTATGAACTTATACGGCTTATTACTTTCTTTCAAAAAAATTGTTGAATATTGCTATAACAAAATTGTGACTACAAACGTTTTTGACTATAAACGAATTAAAATACATACAACAATATTAAAAAAGATGAAGACAGTAAAGTTTTTGATTAAAACGAATTGTATCTATAACCAATAGTGACTCTGACCGATTCGTACTGTAATTAATGTAAAATTGATAGAGATGAGATTTCTTTTTCATGGTTTACATATTCAAGTTTAAAGAGATATAAGGATAGGCTAATAGCAGGAAAAAGTTAAGCAAATTACAATACAAAATACTAAAAATAGAAAAATACATTAATTTTGTACATTTTTATATTTTATTTAATTTTTAAAGCTTTTAATTAATTTTAATTTAAATTTACTTTAACATTTTACAAAAAAAAATTTTTAATTAATAATACAAAAATATAACCACAATTTAAATTATGTAAAAAAACATGTAATTTTTTTTTCTGAGAGTAACAATTCATTATTCGATTTATCATGGATTTTGTTATGTATGAAAGACAAAAAATAGGTGGTTTTAGTGGGTGTAAGGCCCTCACTACCATTGTTGGTTTGCGCGCGCGTGACTGCAACCACTTGGTGCCCTTCGAGGGTTCCTACAGAACTAAATAAGATTCCTACATTCCTACTGAAACCACTTGGTGCCCTTCGAGGGTTCCTACAGAAATAAATAAGATTCATATAAATTGATATGAATTAATGATGATATTGTTATCCAGGATTTCTTAAATAAAGTTACTACTGTGCAATTGCACAGGGACCCACTAGTATATATAAATTATATTAATAGGTTTCAATTTGCGTAGTAATTCATTTCAAATTTTTTAAAAGATACACAAACTGTTTTTCTTTTTTTTTCAGTTCTAAACAGCGTTAGATAAAAACTGGATTGGTTTCTGATATTTCTGTTTAGGATGAAATTGTGATTAATTTGATTAAAAACTATTTTGAATGTCATTTAATTAAGTTCTCGGTAGATGATACGATAGTAGTGTTCGCCAATACAAATTACATCGATTGTCAATTTTATTATACGTAATCAAACTTCTGCTATTCTTTTAACTACTTCTAGCTTCTAACAGAGCATTGGTAATCGTTTATATAGGCTCCAAAAATTAATTTGTAAAGAAAATACTTTTAATAAATAAATTAATTATACCCTGAACTAGATTCAAATTAAATCCAAAACGACTAAAATTAATCTAACAAATTTATGATTTTTATAACCATGGTTTCTCAAATTTCTACAAAAAAAAAATTTTCTAATATTTATTTTATTTTTAAACCGGAATTAATTTTCCATGCTCACCTCAAATTTTTTTGTTTATCAAAAAATTTTCACTATGAAATAAATACTCACTATTTATAAGATATACCTATATGTATCTTATAAATAGTGAGTATTTATCTATTTTGAAATAAATTAACCTCATTTATTTTAATTTCATATTCGATATTACTATTTAGGTTCCAAAACTAATTCAAATAGGTTGAACACACCTCAAATAAATGCTTTCGTGTGCCTTTTTTTAAAATCTTTTTTTTTTGTTTTATTTTTGTATAAACGAAACCCTGACGGAAATTGACATCTTCTCCAATTTTTGATGTGAAGGATTGCACTGAATTAATCATATGTCAAAATTGTAAAAACAAATTTTGAATCGTTATCTGAGTTGTCATGAATGAACTTTTTTTTCAGATTTATTTATTTATTCAAATAGCTTTGATTAAATTAAAATACATTACAATAAAACTAGAGACCCCTATTTATTAATTATAATTGAAGTTAAAGCCAAATTTAACGTTTTCAACAGAACAAGGACTTAAATTACTGATTTTTTTTACTATCAACGAATGGGTATAAAAAAAAACAATAATAATTTTGTTTACAACTTACTACGATACACATTACATTGTCTATACCTAAGTACCTACCTCCATTTAATGATGAAAATAAAACATATGCTACCTAAGCTACGCACTCTCTTGAAATTTGTATTTTTGTTCTCAAAAGCTAAGATGTGCCATTAGGGATATATATTTTTGTAAAGATTGCATTATCAGATATCCTTAAGTAATAAATATTTGGCCCTACGCGGCTATAGCATTTGCTTTAGAAACGCCAAATATTCAATTTAAGATCAACATACTGAGCTGGATTCAAACTTCCTGAGACCTTTTGATTAGAAGTCAAATGATGTAGCGATTATAAACCATAATTGTTTTCCTAACACTTCACCATCAAACTACATCTTGGATATTAAATTTTTTTCTTACATTCCGACAGGCTTACTGGAAATTTTGTTTTACTACTAGATGTATCTCATTCCAGTTTTTTTATTTGTTTGATGTGATTTCTATGACGTTGGTCATAATGAAATTGTTTTGTAGATCTGAATTTAGGATGTTGATGTACAAGTTGTTCCATATTATATTACCATAGACTCCTGAGACTATATTTTTACGTAATTAGAATCACAAAACTATAATGTTTTCGAACTTTTGATTGTTATAATATATTTGTATTGTAATTGTACAGTATTGGACTGACAATATACTAAAATATTTTTGTACATTTTAAAAACAAATTGATTAGAAAATCGATTTGAAATTTTCGAATGAATTGAAAGCTACTTTATATAAGCATATCAAATCGAATAATTAATGGTACTCGTATGTCTATTACAAATTTTCATGATGGGCTATTTCTGTTGTATGTGTTAAGAAATATATTTTTTTTGTTTTTATCTACAACAATTATTTATTTATATTAAATTCGATTCGTTTCAATTCAATTCGATTCGATTAATATGAATTCGATTAATTTAGAAAAATAGAAACAACAATACAATATAAAAAAAAACTTTAATTGCATTCCACCAATAAGCGTGTTTAGGTGACCTGTAGTTTTCTATAAAAAAAAAGTTTATCTGTTTGAAGTCGTTCTTTAATGAATGAATTCGATTGATCAATGAATTATGAATCATTAAAATTAGTTCAACATATGGTTTTGCTATAGAATTCTTGGCACCTTGCTACTCATCATCCTCATTTTCATTATTTTAGTATAATTTACGATTTAATGGTTTTTTCCAATTTCTTTTTGTTTTTTTTTCTGTTTTTATGGTTGTGTCTTGTTTGATATGTAGTTTATTGGAATATGAGTTTTTATATCAAATTAACCGTTATATATATGAATGATTTAGAATTGTTTAGTATTTTATGGTCATTTAATTTCGATTTCACAATTCTATATATATATATATATACTAAATACTATATATACATATATTTTGGAATGTTAATAATTTTGATTGAATAATTAGAAAAAAATTATATTGGTGTGAAATATTAATGGTTATTACGAATTATTGATTGATTTGTATTGTACAAGGTAGATCGGTATTGATTTGTTTAAATGTAATTTTGTTAAATTAGTTTTTAATTTTGTATGAATAGAATATTGTTTTCAAATAAAAACATTATTCAGTCAATTATAATTGAGTTAATCAAAGGTCATCAATATAATATAATAAATGATAATTAAGAATAATAATAATTACAACAACAATCCAAGGTAACTTGCAATATGGAATTAAAAAATCTAATAAGTCGGCCAACTACATATTTACGACTTGTACTATATTAAGTGATTTTTTTTTTATTAACAACATTAGAGTTATAATTGTGTTCCATCTGTTCAAAATCTATCAATAATAGATTATTAATGAATCTCCTGAGCCTCCTTAGAACACGAACAATCTTTGAATATTTAGAAAATTTATAATAAAACGACACGGGGGCAGTCCAATAGGTGGGTGGGGGGCCTGCTTTTCAACTGAATGGTCCCAGGTTCTATTCCCGATGAAGGAAAAAATGCTTTATGGATTTTTCAACCTGGTCCAGTATCCTTTGTCATTGGAAAAAAATAAATGACAAATAGTTGAGAGTTTTGGTTATCACTAAAAATAAAATGAAACTATGGTATTATGAAGGCGAAGTACTCTACAATAGAGATTGTTTTCCACATTTAAATTAGTCTATAACTCTATACCATAAAATCTATATGTCTATAAAATAAATGACAAAAAATAATTGAGAGTATAATCTGATAACAAATTAAACAAAATGGAGCTATTCTGTTTAAGAAGGCTGGCTTAACACCCGACAATAGCAATATTTTTTCACATTTAATGAGTTGATAAATAAATGCTCGAAATATTGTAGATATTGTAGATTTGCACATAAACTTGCAGTACCTGTCTCTAAGTTCCTGCTGCATTATATGGATTACTATATTATATGCCTGTATTTCATTTGTCGGTATTTTATTTACCTGCATCTTCATTTGCCTTAATTTATATGCGTCACGAAATTTCAATTATAAAATAAAAAAATCTAAAATATCAAAACCAAAAGCCTAAAATCTGACTTTAATTCATTTAGTGCTTTCGAATTCAGTTATTTTGATTGTATCCAACACCGGCTACGCATAAAAAAGATTTATATAAATATTCTGGAAAAATGAGATATCTTTTGTTTTATATCTAACATCGGCTACGCAAATAAAATATGTTTTCCCAAAATCTGGATAAAGGAGATATTTCCTTTTTTCTATCCAACAGCACATACACATTAAATTTCTTGTTTTTTAGGTGTATATGTATATAACACATTTTCATAACATATAACATAAGCTCTCTCAGCATCCAAGCAGGGGGCTTCAAATGTGGTCATCAAATAAAAGTTTGAAAGCCCAGACCTTTAAATTCTTGAATAAAGATATGTTCGCCTTTTCCACAATCAATTGGAAATTGTACTTAAATGAAATGAGGATGCAAAGTTCTTATTCTTAATCTATAGTACCATAGTTTTGGCTGCTTTAAGTTTCGTAGAAGCAATATTGAAGCTACTACTTTTGATTCCAATTGATGAGGATTTCTTCATTTTCATCGATAACTGTATCTATCGATTTGTACAAAAGGACCCTCTGGAACACTCTGCAGTATTTTCTGATTAATAAAACGAATCGACAAATTTTTGTGGCTAATTCACATAGCCATTTAAAAATTTTACACTGATTTCTAAAATTCGAAAATACTTTTTCAAGACAATACATATTTGTCCATTTTTCATAGAGTACCTATGAATAAATTTTCAAGTCAGTAACACAATTTGTTTTTGAAATAAGACGTGCTAGGAGTTGTACGGCAGCAACCCAAACCTGTCATCTGATGGCTTTTGTAAAGTACCGCGTCCGGTACCCTTTTTGATCATGAATAACTGTGCAAAATTTCAGAACTCTATATTTAAAACTGTGAATGTGTATAGCGAACAAACAAACAAACAAACAAACTTTCCCTTTTATAAGTATAGATAAGTGATAATATTATATACGAACGTTTAGACGTTCATTCACAATGAGTAATAATATCATATGAAATGATTAGACTTATATAGAACACCTTATCTTTGATTTCAGTAAATCTAAAAAAACTTTTCAGTGAAATTGAATAGAAGTTTTTCTGTTCTGTTTAAAATAAGCCTTTGTCCGACATAAAATAATATTTTGTTCTAAAAACGAACACTAAATCGATATTTCTACCGCTTTCTACTATACTACTAATTTTTTCTACTTTCATTCAAATTATCACTTAAAGTAAGTACACAATGTGCTACAATTTTTTAACCATATTGGCGCTTATGGCGCTTTATAAAAATCTATTTTCTGATTTCAAGTCCAATTCCATATTCAAATATAAATTCATCAACAACCAAATTATCTCATTACTTCTAACATACAAATTCAAAAAGTAATTTAATATTATACCGACTTTAATAGATTCAAGTTCAATGGTTTAACTAAATTAAAAAAAAAAAAAAACAAAAAAAAAAAATTCAACTTCCTCTTCTATTGTTGTACCCAATTCAATAAAATCACATTTAAAAGAGAAATAAAATCCTAACATTCATTTTTATCCTTTCGTAATCCTTTTCTTACTTCTCTCCTATTCAATATTCTTCTGTTATTCAATATTCACCCAAAATAAAATAAAAAAAAAAAACAAAAGTAATTTTTTTTTTGTTGCTTAACGACTCAAAATTTTATGGGAGACTAAACTTTACATAACATTATCAAAAAAAAAACATATTTCTTTGCAATATAGCACCACAACCATGACAAAGAGTTAAAAAAAACAACAACAACAAAATAACCTGAGTAAGGATTTAAAAAATAAAAGGTTCCAAATTCAAGGATTTCATTGTGTATAGTAAATGAAGTGTAATACAAGCACCCATGAGAATTCCTATTTATTTTAAACAGGTCCTTATACACCAGTATAGATAAACTTAACCTCTAGACACAACATTAAAAATAAAAAAAAAAATGTTTTTTCTTCATCTTCTTGACTTGATTGTTAATTTTGTTATTCAATTGTCAGGTCCTTGAATCTCATCATTATTTCATATGAATTTTGATACTTAAAAAATAAAATGTTGTAGAATATTAAACAACATAACTACTATAGTTATCTCAGCAGATCATAATGTACATTATTATAAAATTCTTTTGAAGTGGTTTCAAATTTCGTTCTATATAGACAACAATAATAATTAGCCTTTTAATAATATAAGGATAAATAATGATCCTGGAAAAAAACAAAAAAATTGTCCTATGAAATTTTATATGATTATTTTGAAATTGAATTGGCTGAAGTATTTTTGTTTTTTTTTTTTTTTTTTTTATAATTGATTGAGAGCTCAGATTTGCAAACAAGAGTGGAAAGATTTAATAATGAGTCTACTTAATAAGGTGTAATTTTGATATTATCATATTTTATTAAGGATAGCTATATTCATTTAATAGGATTATTTTTTTTTTGTTTGCAAACTATGACAATGTTTCTATTTTTATAGGTGGGTAGGTCTGGTGGAAATGATGAAAAAATGTATGTTCAATGTCATGTTATTTTTTTAAAAAAAAAATTTTATTTCCTGAAAATTATTTTGTTTGAATTAATTCCGATTACATAACAATCACTGTTTTGACACAGATTCATAAAGTAGAGAAAATTTAAAATTAATTGGACTCTATTTGAGTCTAGAAACATTTTTCTAGAAAATTATCCTTGCTGCATGTAAATGATGAATGAGCTCTATATAAAGGAGCTCTGGGAGAGGATTGTATGTACCCAATCTTTTTACAACAAAGCATAAATACCTCATTTAATAAAATTATTTAGGGCAAGTTATAGCTTAGGATATATCCCAAGTGTATGGCGAGGAACTCGAGTAGTTTTTATTCCCAAACCAGGTGCAATGAAGACATCTTATAGGCCAATAAGTTTAGTTCTTCGTTCTTCAAACCATATGGAAAAAGTATTATATCTATACATAAAATTCGACTTTCTTAAGAATTTCCCTTGAATATGAATCAGCACGCATATCAAGCACGGAAATCAACAGAGACATGAGCTCATTTATGAAATGGCAGATAGGCTTCGGAACAAAGAGGTGCATATACAAGATGCAAGTTGATAACACCAACTACAATATAATCCAACAAACTCTACTATTATGGAGGGGCTATACTTAGCAAGCTCGAAAGTAAACAAAACACCTAGGAATAATACTTGTCAATAAAATGTTATGATAGATTACATAAACAAAAGAACTAACACGGCATTTTTTGCATGTCAAAGTATATTCGGCAAAACATGGAGATTATCTCCACAGTTTACAATAACACCTATAATATCTTACGCGACATTTTTATGGTGGCCAAGAACAGACGAAATCATTTGCTTACTAAAATACAAAGAATAGCATGCCTACTCCAGCTATAGCAAAAACTCTAGCACTCTCACCGATTCACCTATACTAGATGAAGATGGCAGGAATGACAGCAATAAGGCTGCATCTAACAAACAACCTCAAACACAAAAACCAGGACACAGTATGGTCCTGCAGAAAATTAAACTAGGGCCTAAAGCAATTGCAATGTCAGACTATATGAGAAAGGCAATTGATTGCCGCAGGAACTTCACTGTATTAGTACCTAAAAGGGAACAAGCTAAAGGTTTAATAAGAGCCTTACTTCGAAAAGCTTCAGTATACTGATGACTCAAAAACCGGGGAGAAAATCGGTGCCGGCGTATTTGAACCAAGGTTCTATGACAGTGGCACTTATCAAATAGCTCAGTGTTTTCTATCCTTGCTGCTGAAATCTATCCCATTACATTTCCATATGAACAAAGATGTCACCATTTCCATTCTGGAATTGACATCAAAGCAATAATAGCGTTCATCATGGACTTAGACCTAAAATTCTAAGATAATCAGGAAGTACAATAGATCGTAAGAAGTCACGCTTACATAAAACTCCACAATAATAATAAAAAGCAAAAAAATTATAAACGATACATGGTGCATAGTCTACCTTATATATTGTCCGCATGGTATTGCAACGGTAAATAAAAAAATTTCATATAATTGACTTGCTCTTATGTTATTAATGTTTCATATAATAAACATAGCTATTATGACTATAAATAAGTCTTTATATTGTGTTAAAGAAATGGTTAGCTTAGGAAATCTCCCATTTTAAGACTAAATCTGAAAAAAAAATTGTATACCCTGTTTAGTATCCAGCAGCGGTTTTATTGATATCAGAATTTTAAAAAACATCACTTAATAAAACAGGATTGGAATTTTGTGAGTTGATAATTGATAGTGACTGTGACAAAAAATCACTAAGATGATAATTGATAGTGAAATGGGTCTGAAATAGTTTACATCATTTCTGTCAATTTTTTTATAAATTGGCAAGACATTATTTATTTTGATTTCATTTGGAACACAATTGAATATAAATACTATGGATATACTCAATTGACGAATTAATAAGAGCTATTAATTATATAAGAGCATATACCAAACTGGTCTTACATTCTTTAATCAATGACATTGGTATTTCATCAAATCTATAGAACTTTGAGTATTTGCCAAAGTTACAATAACTTAGTAATATACAGTTACCAATAAATTAATTTCAAGGTAACAGAAAGATTAAGCTTTCTGAATGTGAATTTTATACTTACTCTAATTTGTGGAACATAAATTGAGTTATTACATGATGCCATTTTCATACCAATTTTTGAACAACAACTTCAAGTAAACTTGTTAATTTTATTTACTTTTGATTTTATGGTTAAATTAGTACATATATATTAGTAAAAAACTCAATATTGTTTTGTTTATTTTTGTACCATTTGATTCAACAAGGACTGAATAAAGAATAATATAATTTAAAAAATATAATTTTGAGCAAAATATTCAAGTGTGTGATATTAAAAATCAGCAAGAAAGGCAAACATCTATTGACATTATGTTCAAAGAGATTTTAACTACCTATCAGTATATACATATTGTATATTGAAACAAATTCTTGAACGGATATTAAAAACAAATTAATCAATTTGTAAAATTACAATTTTTAAATAATTTTAAATAAAATTGTATATAATATGATATGTTATATACAATTATAAATGTAATTGAAAAAATATCCCCACAAAAATACTGCATATTATAACTAAAAGCAATGAATATATTGGAACAAATTTTCTCAAAAAAAAAATACTTTCTCAATAAAGAAAAAACAAAATAAAAAAAAAAAAATTTAATAATTTAATTTATAACTAATTTTCTAATTTATTTAATAAATTTAAAATGAATATAACTAAGTAGTGAGAAATTACCTTATGGCAATTTCATAAAATGTAATTTTTAACATATATAATATAACATATATTGTTTCATGTAAATTTCAACCCTTTCATTCTTAAATAAATTTTCAATGGAATTCTGAATTCTAAATCGAATTCCATTATCTTAAAATATTCAAATTTCGGCTTTATCTATACTACATAATATACCCTAGTATTAGTAAATATTATATAATAAATCAAAAATTTATTTAATTTATTTGAATTTGTATAACTTAGGTATATAATTATATATCTAACATTCTAATCATATATGTATACATATATATACAAAAACATATACATATTTGATTACACCCTCTTCTATAAAATATTATGAAAAATAATAATAAAAATTGATTCAATTGAAAGGATAATTTGACGCGTGCAAATAAAATTTCCAAAATTTTTTGATTAAAAAAATTTTGTTTTTACCCTCATTTCCTTATTAATATTTCATTCATTAGAAATTGGGTTTGTTTTTTGGTTTGATTTTTCGGCAGAATCAATAAAGTAATTTTTTTTACGCTAAAATTTTTTAATGAAAAACTGTGAACTTTGAGATTTCAATAACAATTAATATTGGGTGGTGTGATTAAAAAATAAGTTGAAACTTTTAGTTGTTTGCTAAAACTGATTACTTAGAACTGGAAAATTTTAAGCTTTTACTAATAAATTCAATGACGTTTTTTTTTTTGTTTTTCATGTTTTACTCGTGTTTGTTTTGTTATTGTTTTATTTTTTTTTTGTTTTCTGGATTAAGTTATTAGATAAAGTTATTAGTTGTCTCCCTAAAATGATATGATTCACATCATCATATTAAATTTATGCTATTTGTAATAAACTAGAAACCTGTGGCACGTTCGCGCTTTCTGCATCCTGATGCCGACAAAGCATCTGCTGTAGTAAGTCTACTCAGACCTATTTGATGTTTTTACAAAAGTTTTTATAAATAATTTAGGAGGGTCAAAATTTTAATGCCTGGAACCTATTTGGGAAAAAACGATTTAAAAAAAGGACAAAAATTCGACTGAAAGCCATATATCAAGACAAAAACCATTGCAGTTAATTTAAAATTCTACAGTGAGAATTTTTGTAAGAATTCAAGCAAAATATGCTTGCTCCACTTTCCAATTAATAAATTTATTGTTTATTATTATTTACTACAACTTAAAATTCTAATAAATAAGAATAATTTTATTTTAACAAAAATGTACATACATTATAAATATATATATGTATGTATTTCTGCTACCTTAATACTTTCAATTATTAGGTTTGTTCAATAAACTATTCTAGAACGCTCAGTAGAACACTTCTTTGTGCAAATCCAGTTTGAAGAAGGTTAGGTTTAGTGGCGTTGTAGAATGGCAGCTCTATTTTCGTAATCAAATTTGTTACAAAAATACGTTCTACCACCCCAGTATTGTGATAAGCGATACTCATATAAGCGATATTAACATTACGCTTTAACCAACTGAGCTAATAACCGATTAAAATTATTTCATCAAAATGCAAACATAAAATAATATTTTGATCCACACAAAGTTCAATAAAATAAAATGAGTATCTATTCTACTCACAAATGGGATATGTACAACACAAACAAACACAATCAGAGTATAAACTAGTAAAAAAGAAATTGTATATATTTATAAGATGAATACTCACAGAATGCGTATACAACTTTAATATTATTATTGTGTGTTGTGTGAAAGCAATTTATATAAATAGTATTAGATGAGACGTTTGTGTTTTATCGTGAAAAGTCTATGTCAGTACGTAAATTACTATTATTTTCAAAACTTTAAATTTGGTTTTAACTTGAATTATAATTACTCAACAGGGGCCTCTAGTCTTTGTATAATCAACAGAATAACATTTCGTTGAATAACAAATTATTTGTTTTGCGGAAAGTCATTAAACAATAATTTCATAGAAAATAAATAAAAAAATTAATTATAATTAATTTAAGTTATTAAATGGATAAATCTAAATACAAAAATTGTAAATGTATATTTCATAATTCAATAACATTAAATATTCTGTCTGTCTGTAAATTTAATAACATTATAAAACAGCAATTAAGAATAAAAATAAAAATTAATTTAAATATAAAAAATTTGAAAAGATCAAAGGACGAAAATTTCCAGACAGTTTTTTAAAATTTGTTGTACTGTATATGTGTATACAATATCAAATGGCCTCTAAGTAATTAATGTTAAAATTTTCTAATCTTATACACAAATTACTACTATATTACCCGTAAATAGATTTTCTTATGAACATTTTACTCCAAAACTCATTAAGAAGTCTTGTCGGTTTAATAATGACTAATATTTCATCTTATTTTCATCTCTTATTTCATATACATTTTACTGGACTAAAAAAAAAAAAACAAAACCAGGAAACATAACTCTTGGACTTTGGTACACAAATTGGATCAAATGACCATCACATTGTCAATAATTACTTTTACCATTTTTTGATTGATTAACTTTTACTCTGCTGGATATCTTACATTGCAGCAGTGAATTAACATGAGTCGGCGCAAGGATATTTTATTACAAATAAACTACAAAAACAAATACATATACATATTATGTACTTTCAGGATAATTATAAAAAAATAAATGTTTTGTTTTCAGAAAAAAATTTTTGGAAACTCTTTATGTCGAAATTTTTTTAATACATACACACAGTGACAGTAATTTGAGAAAAATGTGTTTTAAGGTTGTACTTTTTTTTTTGTTTTTAAGAGTTTTGTTATTGCTGGTTTATGCCGATGAAAGATAATTTTTTATTACAAGAACACATTTTCTGTTTTTTTTTGCTTAACATTTTTGCGACAAATGATTAATGAAATTTTGGACTTTAATAATAATTACGTATTGCCGAATGTGACAATTAGAACGAATGAGAAATATTTTCCTTTTTTAAATTTTAAAAATTACAAAAGAAATTTTTTTTTTTGTTTTAAATTCCAAAAATTTGATCTTTAAGTCTTTATGGAAGATGTATACCTATATACGTAATTAACTTAATGATGCATTGAAAGATTTGATTAAATTTATTTAAAAAAAATGTTGATAACAATTTGTTATTGATATACGCTGGAAGGCGGAGTAGGTGTAGAGTGCTTGTCAGTCAACCAAAAGGTCTCAGCCTCAATCCTCAACGAAAATACAATGCTTTATGGATTTATTTATAGTCCAGTATCAGTCTGTCAAAATAAATGACAAAATAATAAAGGATATGCCCACATCCCAAAAGGGAACAGGGCCTAAAATTCGCGTCTGATCATTAATATGTGCATCAGGTGCACTGGGTAACACATATATGACTGTCATAAAAGGCAATATTATTTATTTTAAAAAATATGTTTAAATATGTTCTAACGCTTTGCGATATTCTTTTAATATTCGCGAAGTTTTTCAATCCGCAAATATTCCAAATTTCCATTAACAATATTTCAGCAAGATTCATTATACAGTTTAGTTTTTAGTTTTTAAAATTCATTTATTTATTATACCTTGTTACATTATTATTACGTTATCATAATTAAATTAAAAAATGTAAAAAACAGTAATAGTAAAATTAGATAAATTTAAGATCATTCTGATATTCCTGAGAATATGGTGATAAATTAAATAAATCCCTCCGTTTTTCAGTAGATATATTAAAATTATATAATAAAACAATATTAGGTTGATATTTCAAAACTAAAAGTAATACAGTTACAAGAATACAAAAAAAAAAATAAAAAATTCAATATTAAAGTAATAAAGTAAAGAAAAGTGCAACGCAAAAAATTATAACAAAATAATAGAAAACTGATAAGAAACAAAACTTGAATTATATTAGAATAGTAATATTATAAAAATTATAGCAAGCTACAAAAAAATGTTCAAAGTTTTAAGTTAATATTTATAAAATGAAATAACAAAAATATCAGATAGACTTAAACTCTTTTTATAAGATTTAATTTGTTTTTATTAACTTTAATTTTTCAAAGGGAGGAGAAAGCCTAGAAAAATACTAAGCAGACCGCGCACGTAGCTACTTACCTATGTGGGACTCTAACCCACTAAAACCACCGAACCCATTTACCATGACTGACATTATTAACCGATTAATTGATTGTTCGCGTTAATTGGGAAAACGTGTGTTGAATATTATTAAAAAATTAAACCATTAATAATAGCTATAGCTTAGTACCATTACCGTTTCCAAATTATTATGAGCTAGTTTTAAAATTTATCATATAGGAAAAAAATTGGAAAAACTGGAATATTCTAGAAAACCTCCTGGTATGCAAAATTGTCAGTTTCAGTGTCTCTGTTAATAGTTTTCCCTGCCTTGGTCTTTCTAGAATTGTAATTTTCAGGGCAGTGGATTATCCTGCTCTTAACATTGCTGTGAAGAGCTGACCATGGATAAAGGTAGGTTCAGGGAGATAAATTTCAAAATGTTTGAGGTTGTGATTTATTGATTGATATTGCATATGCAAGACTTACTAGAAATTGATGTCTAATCAAATCTTATAAAAAAGGTTTCGTTCTATCTGATATTTTTTTTTATTTTATAAATAAAGAAGTTTATTTTATAAAGATTAATTTAAAACATTGCACATTTTTCATTTTTTTTTTTGTGTATTTTAATTAATATTACTTTTTTCAAATACTTTAATTTTGTCAATTTTCAGAAATGTCAATGTTTTCTTGATTTGACTATTCAACTGCTTAAATTCAAAAAGATATACCTAGAAAATTTTTGCTCAGAATACTTGGTGTAAATAACAAAAAAGGTTAATTAAGAACTGTTTTAAACAATTTACTCAACAACGATCAGAACACTTTTGGACATAATCAGATCTTTTACTCTAGATCGTTCTTGAAAAAATCACTAAATAAACTTAATATTTTATTAAAATATTAACTATTTAGCTAATGTAACATATTTTATTTTTTTATTGAAGTACTTTAAATTTTAGTTCCATCATTTCAATTTATCCAATTGGTAAGCACATCCTATATTTATTTTTTGTATTAATTTTGCTTGAAAATTAAAAAATATGTATTTTGCTTAGTCTCCTTATAAATATCTATTTAAAAAAATAATGATGAAAATCTATTGTTAGATGTTGTGTTAGATTTGAACTGTAATTTTTCAATTTACTAATTAAATATAAATGATGTATTTTCAAATGACTACGACATTAAAGAAAATATTCAACGCATCAAGCGAAGCGTCAAGTCAATCAAGATAACTGTTTAAAATATTAGCACATATCTTTCCTTTTTATCAAAATTGACTATTATACAATCTATAAAATAAATTTGAACAATAAAATTTTAATATACTTAGATTCGATAAACATAATATTATAACACATCATTTCAGTTATCTCTTTTTTTATTGGTGAATACGTTTCTTTAAAATGAGTTAATCTGTAAAAGAAATATTAGTTAAATTATACAAATTCCTATAAAGTTCGTGTATCTGAAAAGGAAATACTAATCTTTTATAAATTTTCCTTTAAAACTTACATTAATGTATCCTACTTATTATTTTTTTTTCCTACTAAAACTGCAAAAAAGCAAATGCAATAATCCAAAAATAAAACGAAAAAAAATTTGACTCAAAATAGACGCTTTAATAACAACCAACTCAGCTAATAACCGCTTAATATTCTTCCGCCGAAATACAGGCAAAAAATAAAATGTATTTTGATCTCCACCCCCACGGCCTACGGCATTGATTGATTGAATGAAGAAAATAACGAAGGCCCACGAAAAGTGTGCCTTCACTAATCGTGCTTGAAATTAAAATTAGAATTTTTAACTATTTTTGTTGGAATATTATCGTGTCCGACCAATTCCTTATCTTTAAGATGCAAAATCATATTTAATACTTCTTCTTCATTTGTGAAAATAAAGCTAAATGGCGTTTATTCACCATTTAGCGTTCCGACAAAATTTATGTAATCTTGTGGTGTTATTATTATAGAGCGAAGATATTGAATCATCAACACTGATAAAATAATTATTAAAATTTATCCACTATTAGTAAAAGTTCTTCTAAAATTGAGTTGTTTGAATTAATTAAATACTTTACACCTGATTCATTACTTCTGCCTGTTATAGGGTTTAGGGAATTCCATAATTTAGCTTGATCGGATTCACTAATGTCTTGCAAATTTTTACATGATTTAGTTAACTTATTAATTCTCTTGAAGTTATCACGTAAATTGTAATTAGAAGGATGAACTAGATTCTTTTTGATATTATACGATATTGAATTTTCCGACTCTGCTAAAACCTAGTTTTAATATATTCTTATTCTTAGAACGTGATATTTCCATTTTTCATATCTCGCCTTGTCTAACTTTCTTTATATAAATCAATAATCTACCAACGTAATTTATTTTGTTTTTTTTTTAGTTTAAAAATTTTATAAACATTTTTTTTTAAATTGTAAATTTTCAAGATAAATACAATCACAAATATTTATATATATGTATACGAATTGCAATTGCATTAAATAAAAAAAAGCAAGCAAAAATCTGTTATCCTTTTTACGTAAAACATATACACAAAGAAAGTGAAAAATAATAATATTAAAAAAAACAAAAAACAATAACAACAAAACAACACAACAACATTTTATCTTCATCCTTTTTTAATTCATACCATCATTTAAAATTACAAATGGGTGTAACCTCACCTATTTCGAAGGCTTAAACTATATGTAAAAAAAAATATGATAAATGAAAAACTTGCTCTGAAAAAATTTCCAATCCCTCGGTATTATTTTCATATTATGTATTCTATACCTATATATAAATGTTCATAAAAGGCAGACAGGATCCATTCTTATCGGGTGAATTGCAATTGCATTATTTGAGGCCACAAAAAAAAATTATAATTTTTTTTTATTTTTCAATTTTTTAATTTATTATTTTTAATTTATGAGAGATGAGAGGAATGAAAACATGGAAAGATATACATATATACATATATTATCACATCCTGTATAGAAAAAAAAATTCAATCTAGACATGTGTCATTTGTAAAATAATGAAAAGAAGGGGCCTATAAAAAGGCGCGTATAATTTTTAACAATAGGAAGGTGCAATACCAAAAATTTAACTGATATTTTTATTTATTATATTAATAAAACTTTATAAATGTATGTTAAGTAGTTACGAAATAAATAGAAAAAAAACACATTATTTTATTAATGTTTTTTTATTTGCGACATTTTACGTAGAGTACTTTGAGTTGTGATTTACACAGTGATTTCAAATATTTTATGTTATGTACATTTATATCGATTATGATGCCCGATGATGGTCAGCGATAATTTTTTCTTGTTCCACTATATTATGTAAACAATATTTTAATATTGGCTGTGGTAAAAAAAAAGCAATCGTTTTTAGTATTAAAATTAAATTAAATTTTTTCAAAGGCAATACAAATTATGTTGTATTTACATATTTTCATTGAATTAAATTATTGCTCTTCTAGGCTTATACCAGCCTTTAAATGGAGTTCTATAAGTATCTGCTGAGACTTTTGAAAATAGTCAGAACGTCATGTTTTCATTGACATCGTAACTCAACCAAGGATCTTATTGCGAATCACTTTGCCCAAATAAGACCAAAAAATGGGAACAATGACAATGGCATGACTATTACAATGGGGACAACGTGTTTCTGTATTTATTTAATCAATTTGTAGATAAAATTATATCTATGAAATTAATTGTAGTGCGAATAATGCAATGAAAATTGTAAGAATGATGATAATCTATTGCCACATTAGCAAATAAGAAATACGGAAGAGTCTTTTGAATAAACAAATAGAAATACTATTTCTGAATTTGATTTTTCAATAATTCTATCTTCAATCTGTCTCTGGAGGAGACATTCAGTAGTTTAATTATATGACATTTTTTTATATGTAAGCAGATGTGGCTAGAACACAATGGTCAAATCATCCATGATGTTCACATTATACTTCATTGTATTGCTGGATTCTTACCCCATTGCTCCTACTGTATATTGAATAGCTGCAGATTGCTGTAGCGCATAAGACGACTCATATCACTTGCAGTTAACAAGTGGTTTGCTAGTCTATTTGGATATGTAGTTAGTCTTATTTACTATTGGGTACTGAAGCTATTAATTTGCTCGTTAATGGTTCTTACCTGTAGATCACAATGTATATTATCATTATTGACGAGCCACGGTGCAGCAGTTATTAATCATAGTATTTTTGATTGGAATCGCTATAATATCTCAATATTTAAATTGTTGGCTACTCCCCACAATTGGATTCCGTATATATTCCGTACAATTGGTGTCCGTATATAATAGCTTTATAAATCAGGAGCTTGTTTTCCAGCGGCATTGGTGAGTTGCGGCTAATCAACAAATAAATTTTATTTAATTTCAACCCCAGTTGTTTTCTTTCGCTTTAGATATGCATTTTCCATGCAGATCTACTCAGGTACTTTTTGTGGGGCTACTTTTTTATTTAGCTCAACAATCGGACAAGTTTTTCTCTACAAGGTAAATGTAACATGTGTGTATTTTGTTCGTATTAGCGGGATTTAACTGATGTGGCGATTTTAGTCTTTTCGTAGCTTTCCACAATGAATATACTGTGGCCTCATTTGGAGTTGGGTTTCGAAGATATTCTTTGATATCTTAATTTTTACCATTCTGGAGTAATTTTTTTTTATCACTCGTCAAACTAGTTTATTTACCATTTGTTGTAGTCGCTTCTTTTCGATCACTTTGTTTTTGATAAAAGCTGAACATAATGCAAGTTTTTCCATCATAATCCCAAACCGCTTTCAATATTTTAAAATATTTATTTAATAATAGATTTATTAAAATTTCCATCTGCCTCATCTATTTCGTCATTTGTTTCCAGAGAGATATGCTGATCAAGATTATTTTCCAGTTGTAGTCTAAAGAACAACCAGTCAGTTTTTTTAATGTATAAAGTTGGTCTCCCCACATTGATGAGTATTTTTGTTCATATTGCTACAATAATAGGCAAATGATCTGATGATAAGTCGAGACAAGACTCATGCACTTTATGATGCAATAAATGATCAAGTTTTGAAATACATTAACATACATGCTATTTGTGAATTGGACCAATTATTTAAGCTCTGAACTTCATTTTAATGAAAACTATATTTTATTGGTTATGCTGTAAACAAAATAATTGTAAATAAAATTAACTGAGATTGCTGTAAAGTCGATACGATTAATGTAGCAGATATAAGTCAAATTGGGTTATCTTCAGAAAATCTTATATTAACTTCTGTAATAACCTGTCAACAATATTCAGAATTGTTTAATACAGAAAATCCATGTTTCGATAATACAAAATCTGTTTTAAATTTTATGATCCTCTTTATTGTTGGAAAGCTGAATCACCAAAGATTTAAAAACCAACTCTATCACTCATTCTAAACTGGGCATTTTAAAAATTTTAAAATTAATTTCAAATGAGGATGTGAAACCACTGGTTAAAAGCAAGTACAAATATTTTTAAAACAAAATGTATGTATGAAAACTAGAATTTAATATATTGTTACATTTTATTATGTCTCCTTAAAACATTACTACGAACCCTAAGTTTTTGGTAAAAATTAAAATAAATTATTAATAAAAAAAAAATCCTGTTATCCTTGAATTATCCTTTGCAGGATTTTTTTGTATTTCTAAATTAATTTAAAAATGAATTTCATTCTACATAATATGTACATACTTACTTTATTATATTGTAAGTTTATTATTATATTATTCTATATTTATACATACATACAAGAATAAATATGGCTGAAGATGAATTTGGTATTAAAAAAAACTACAAAAATATGACAAAAAACAAAACAACAACAATAAAAAAAATAATCGTATTTATTGTCTATTAATAAATTGTTATCTTGTAAGTGTGTGTATGTATGCATATGTTTCAACTGAAATTGCACTCGTTAATCTAAAGGCGCAAAAAAAAACGAAAATACAGAAAAATAAAAACAAAGATGTCGTTCTCATCAGCAATGATGAATGGGAGTTAAAAAGAGGACTTACTGGGCGTTAACAATAAACCGTTAATCACAATCATAATTTTCTGGGAGCTAGCTTGTAATTCATAATTTTTGTTTTTCTATTATTATTGTTGTGTTATGTAAGTATATGGCAAAGTTCTATCATATAGTTGATTATTGTATTATAACCAGATGCTGATGATGCTGTGTATATGGATAATAATAGTAATGAAAAACAAAAAAAATGTTATTTGTACTTATAATGTTTGTAATTTTAAATGATAATTCCATCTCACTGTCTGTTATATAATGTCAATAATAATTCAAAATCCTGAGAATAATAACTACAAATTTGTAAACCACTTATTTTATATAGAAAAAATTTAACCCGTGTACTATTAAAGTACACGTTTGTTTATATTATATAGAGTGTGCGAGTAAGTTTGTCGATCTTGAAAATCAAAATAAAAAAAATAATGCGATTTGACAATAACGTGATAAATAATCCTAATTACACAAATTAAATCAAACTTAAATATTTTACAGTGGTAAATATTCGAGAAATTTATTGATAAGGTAGAGATAGTTCAAAAGATAAGATTTTAAATAAAATATTGTGTATACAAATAAAATTTTTAAAATATATTTTTTGATCGAAATTAGCCTCTTAAAAAATAGCAACTCATGCTTCGGAAACTATGATTTGCGTGGTAAGCAAATGTACCTTCAGTAATAACAATATTTTTTCCAGTGCCCCATGTCGGTCTTATAAAATTAATTAAACATTGTGATGGGGTTGAGCATTTAATGCAGACTTATGCGATTTATACTCATTATGTTTAGTTATACCGCATGTTCCAGAGCATGCGTACCAGCTTTTTACGAGAAGGAGCCGTTATTTGCAAATTTTAAAAAAATTTTATTAACTAAATCGAGGGTACTCTATCGATTATCGGTAATATTTTCAATCTCCAGGAAGAACCGAAAAAGGGTCCTTCAAGCTCAAAAATCGCCGAAATCGGCCGAAATCGAGATTTTCAAATAGAAAATGGTATTTTTTTTGCAAATTCTGATTCTACGACAAAAAATAAGAAACTTTTGTAAATGATATGTGGGAATTCCGGTTTTAATTTGGCACTGAAAGTATTTTTTCTTCGCTTCGCTTTCGTAGCCATGACTAAAATAAAATTAATGAAACTAAATATTTTTTTGTGTATCCATAATAAAATTGTTGTTTTTTTTACTAGGTTAGCTAAAACAATCCACGAGAATTCAAAAACGTCCATAAATTGAAAAAAAAACGATCCAAACATTTGGATGCAGGCAGAATGACATTAATTGACGATAGAGATAAAAATGTAATAGATTACATTTTTTCAATTTTTCAGTATTGCCAATAACTTAAATTCCGACTTTACATTAAAGGAGTATTTCAAGAGTATATTATTTCAAAAGGAGTATTTTGGGGAGTATCTGGGTATTTTGGGATGTATAAACGCTTCGAAAGGAGTATAATATACTTCCGAAAGAAGTATAGATAGATGATCACCTATTGAAACGTTATGGAATATTGTTAGAGATACTAGGAATATTCAAATCTGAAATATTTGCGACTTACAAAACCCATCACGAACGTTAAAGGAACCTTAAAAGAATTGTTCGTTAATATAAAATTAGCACAGCTTAGCAAATTAATATAAAAGTAATTAAATACATTTTCTTGGTTTTATATAGATATTAAACCAAATTTCTAATATTCAATTACTGTTTTTAGTTTTGTAATTGAATACCTATCAGTAATTGCAAAATAAATAAACGTTGATCACATTACCAAACATTGCCAATTAAAGGGTTAAATGGAGTAAATTTTTTTTTTTAAATAAACATTTTTTTCCCAGTTGTATTCTCTTTTTTTTTCTTGGATTAATAAGCATATTTGTCACATCAGAGCCTGATTATATGGGTTTTAAGCATAATACATACGAATTTATATATATCTGAAATTTTAAGGATGTGGACAATTTTCTTTCTTATAATAATTAATGATAAATTTTGAGAAAAAAAAATTAAAATTTAGCTAATTTAAAATTTGGGAAAAAAAATAAAATGAAACCGAAAATTATTGAGAAAGGGATGATAAAGAGGCGCGATTTATTTTCATATAAATAAGTAGAATCACAAAAAATAAAATAATGTGGTCGGTGTGTCGGTTTTATAAAAATATAGGTTTTACTTTTACTACTATTTTATTACTACTAAATTCATGTTATTTTTATTGTTATCAGTGGTTATTAAAGGCACAAAAGAAATCAATTTCAATTTAAGAAAAGAAAATCTAAATTTGCTTTGAATTATTTTCTTGTTTTTCTTTCTGTTTTTTTTTTTAATATTATAAAAAGGTGTGATTGTAATTATATTTGAATTTGAAAAGATTTTCGGAATTTGAAGCAAAATATCAATGTAATCTAATTTGTATTAATTTCAAGAATAAGACTTGTAATTATATACATACAAATGATGATATATGACAATAAACTTCATATGTGGTTGAGTCCATGGATAATTTTAAATTTAAAAATGTACTCATTCTGTTTACTTTAAAATAAATTGAATGGATAATTTAACAATTGGAATGATTAAATTGAAAATTATGTTATATGGTGTCATATGACTTATATATGGTATACAAGTAGTATGGTATATGATATAATCTCTAAAATCTTTCAACATATTACTGTAATAACAGAAAATAGGTATAGGATTGCAGAAAAAAATGTAATATATAATAATATGGCTAGTTCGAGTGTTCAACTTCCGTGGGTCATAAAATTTATCTTTTCTACTGGACCTTTTCACGAAATATGTGTCGTACACAATACTATAAAAAAATAACAACAATAGATTATTCATTTACTATGTTAAATTTAACGATTCAAGTACATCTATGAGGACTATGGGCAAAACAAAAAAAAATAAATATTATTCAAGCTCAAAATTTATTACTAAAGTTACACTTTTCAGTTAATTTACTTAAGATCACTATCATTTTGTATCTGTTCTGAAGTAAATCACATGCTAACTGATGTGGGTTAATCACCTGTAAAATAAAAGAACGTTTGACCCACAGCGCAAATATTGTTTTAGAGCTATTTTCCATTCTTCTACTGCCTTTTATGAAATAAATTTATTTGGAAATAATATCCTAGCTTATGTAGAGTTAGTGTAAAATAAATCATACAAAGTTTAGTTACTTACAACTATAATAAATTACACCTATACAATAACTATATTACCATGTAGATCCTCGGTTGGATCTCCATTTCAGCTGGATAAAATATAAAGTTTGAAAACTAAAAAACGACCATAAATGTCAAAAATTTTCTTCCAGAATTTTTCAGCCACAAAAAAGGAAACTTACAAATTGTCATCCACCATCATTAGAGATGATTCATAAATTTTAATCGTCGTTCTTGAGAATACCGACCTTTAAGTTTTTATAAGACCAGGAAGCAAATAAATAAATAAATACGGGTGAAAAATGGACGTTTGACTTTATGTATAGTAAAAATTATAGCACCGTACTTGATCTACGAAAGAGTTGTTTTACTTAAGTTACTATAACAATTAAGAGAAAAAAATGTTAATATTTTAAAAATTAGAAAAAGTTTTTAGGCCATTAATGATAATTAATAACATTTCTACATTTATTAAATTTTTCAACTTCGACAAAATAGACATAATTTTGATCATAGATTCTTAGAAAATTTCATCCTACAAAACGAAAACATATATTTAGGAACAAAAATAATGTTTAAAATTTAAAAAATAATAATTTAGACATCAAAATTATTTTAATTTTATATTATACAATACATATTGTATTTGTATGTGTATGTAATTAACAAATTAAATTTATTAAAAAAAATTCTCAAATTAAGAAATTTATTTTTTTTTAAAATACTAAAATAAAAATATAACATATTTATTATATTATGTTTTTTATAAATAGAAATGTACCTAAATAAAAACCTTAAAAAAGAAAGTCTTTGGTCTGCTAAAGTACAACATTATTCTACCACACTAAAAACAAAATTTTTTGTTATTGGTATGGTTATTTACATTCGGTTTATACGAGTTCAAAAAAATGTCTTCTGTTATTTTTTTGAAATTTATTTTAACGTTCTTGTTTTGGTTAATAATAAATTTGAGAACAGTAGTATGACTTTCTCTTTCTACTTTGCCTGTACAGTATTTTTTTTATTTTCAATCCTTATTTTTGCTCATATTATTCTTCATAATTTAAAACATTATTGCTTCTTTTATGTATATGCTAAGTTTTCTTGATTATTTAATTATTTCATCCAGAATATTGTCATTTGGTTATATATTGGTTAAAAGATTTACTAGAAATAACCAGCCCTATAAAAAATGTTATATCAATCAAGAGAGCAAGCCAATTTCAGAACAAGATATATGAATAACATAAACGTATTGATTGAAAAACCTATATAGAAAGAGAATACAAAGTAAATTATCATTATAGAACTCATTGATTCTGATAATTGAATCAATAGATTGTCGATTCCCAAAAGGAGACATTCTTGAACTTTCTGTATAATAATTTCATCAGCTCAGCATTGAATAGATAATCTATATATATATAGATTTGATCAAAAATATATATGTATAAAAATTTATAAATATATTTCCAATATGGAGAGAGAAATTTGGAATTTATTTATAACGGTTTTGGAATATATATGTATATTCAATCAAATTGAATTCGAGAGTATTAATATTGATTCAAAAACACTTAACCACTTTATAAAGAATGTTTAAACTATACTTATAAAATTATTTGTACTAATTGTATAATTTCTTTTGGTTAGGATTAAAGAATTTAAAATGTTAACTTTTTGAATCTCTACACGATAATTTAGTCTTGTGTTAATACCAGAGCAACCAATATGACTATCTAAATGTATCAGAGGTACTTAATCATGTCTATCGAATTATTTTTTTGTGATGAAAACTCTGAAATTAATTGATTATTTGATTGAGATATCTAGAGTGAGAGTGCTATTTAATGTTTAAAATTTAGCTCTTATGCTTTCACTTGTACACTCTTAGTGAAATTTTATAAACATTTTTAAAAAATAAAAGACTTGTTAATTCCACAAATTTATTTTATTCCGACAAGTGTTTCGGTCATAATCATGGACATGATTAAAAATGTTTAAAATTTAGTTTTAATACTCGTATTTCACATCATATTCCTTCTTTCTATCTTCTTTTTCCGACTTCTATTCAGTTAAAATTATACTTTTTTGAATAAATGTTCCTATCGTAACGCTTTTATAATTACAAATATTATAATATAGAATTAATGTCAAATACAACTACATATACTAAAACCATCACTGCTCAAAAATCATGTTAAAATGTCGCACGATAGATGCAATGGAAATCAACTTGCACAAGAGAGTGTACTATATATCTTGAAAATCTTTCAGAAAGAAGCAAATTGGGTGCACCATCAGTTACCTGTAGTCTACTGCTTCGCAAAGGAGCAATCAAAGAAACTTCAAATTACAGATGGTGAAGTAGACCTGTCTGCAACATTACCAAACAAATCTTGCCTATGCTGAGCCTTAAGTGCTCCCTTAACCCACTACTATATCGTTGAAAAGATGTAACATCAGTACTATAGTGGGACAGTACTATTATTGGTAAACATGCCAGAAGGCTTGGACTCCTCTCAAACGACTTTTGCAGAACGTGTAGAGAGGAAAAAGAAGATGAAACTGTCCTTATCTGTACCTGCCCCGGTTTTTACACCTAGGAGTCTTTTTTCTGGATTCACTGGGTGACCTTGCAAGCACTGAAACCCAAGACCTGCACCGCTTTGTAAAAACCTCAAAATTCAACCAGTAGATTCTTATCCGAGTAAATGTCCCGTATGGTATCAGATTTTAGTATGGTAGTAGTGGTCGGCGTATTGCCGGGAATCACTACCATACTAAATCTTGTGTAAACATAGGGTAATATAATTTGACATTCAAATAATTATTTTTTTATTCAATTTCAATTAATTCGTCCTTAAAATAATATAAAGGATAATAAATAAAATATAATTACTTCAAATATTCATACATATATATACATTCATATATGTCATGGTCATTTCTTCTTCGTTTTCAATTTCATAATTGGATTAAATTGAAATGAGAAACATTACCTAAAAATGCTACAAATAAAAAAATAATAATAAAATTTTCAAATGTCATTATTTTGACTTCAATTTAGTTTTTTTATTATTGTTATTATTGTTTTCCTTTTTTAATTATTATATACGTCATTTTTTGAATTAATTTTAATATCCTTTTTTTTTAGTTAAGGTTTTTGATTCCAAATGTTTCCAATTATTTGAACAAAAAAATAATAATTGAGATAGAAATAGAAAACTAGCTATATATGGGGAAGTAAAAGGGTTAAAAAATGAGAAAACAATAATAAAATTTCTAATTAAGTTGTTCGATTTTTTGACGCTAGAATAACCACAATAATAGTCAACAAACACGTCATAAAAATGTGACGACGGCTTTCGGAATTTTTGTTTTGGGAAAATTTCAATGAGTTACAAATGATTGGAATTTTGTAGTGATGGTATTATTCATATTACGCTATACATATATATACAAGACATATGCTAATATACATATATTAATTAATAAAAATTTAGAATAAATTTTTTAAGATTGTATTTGGAAATTCTTAACCTAGTTATAATTTTTTGTTATTTGAAAATACCCAATATTAAATATTAGTAATGATAAGTAATAATGCTTTTTGTAATGTAAAATGTGTAGTAGAATTTTAGAAAATATTTTTGAATAAATAAGAAGTGATTTTGGGAATAAAATTAATTATTAACTTGCACTAAATAAGAGCGCATAACATATATGAAAGCATACAATATTGCATTCATATTATATTATATTATGGCATATAGTATATATAATATCTTATAAATAAATGACGCATATAATCCTGCATCATATAAAAAATATGATTAGTTAGAGATCGACACATGCTACCTTTAAAACTGGCAATAATTTGCACATCCATTGTTGATTACGTTCGAATTTATTTTATATAAGTATACATGCAAAACATCGAAGTATTCAGAAATATGTTTTAAACATTTTAGACAATTTGAATTTCAATTGAGATTCTATGATAAGAGTTAAGTTCAATAAAAACTAATGTTGTGTATTTATAATTATTGTGTAAAGTGCTATATTATAGTTTTTGTCATTGCATTGTTCATTTTGTTTTAATATTAATTTTTTCAACAGAAATTATTTCAAACAACTTATATTTTGTGAATGTTGTAAATACCCTAAATATTACGGAATCAGCAATTGACATAAATTATCTGGCTTTATTCACAAAAAATGTATCTACACTATGACTTTCACTTAGAGCCAATTAACCAAGATAAAATTACAAGAATTATTGAATCCTTAAAACCAGATTCAGCTACTGGACCACCATATATCAGTTAAAGTAGTAAAAAAAAATAGTATAAAATAATTCCAGTTTTGGTGGGATTCATTAATAATACCCGTGGCATCGAAAATACAGTGAAAAAAGTTTCACTGCTGTTTTAATACTGTATCGAAACATTGTTTATGTATCTAAACAGCCACTGCAATGTAAAAAAAAATGTAAGAATATAATTTTAACATTTTGTATCATAATTTCGACTGCACTAACGTTTTGTATTTAAAGCTAAGAATGCTGATAAAAAATTTTGTATGCCAAAAAATGAATACAAAAACTACTGCAAAATCGGTAGCAAAATTTTATCAGAAATTCGTTTAAACAATAACAGGTGGCATTATTTGTTCATTTGACAATCAACAACGTGTGAAAATAAAATCTAAGTACTTATCTTAAATAAACCTACTAGTGTTAATTAATCTATCTATTATCTTAAATAAACTATTTAAAAAATTAATAAATCGTAAGTAAAATAAAGTGAACCTTAAAAAATATTATTTGAAAGTGGAACCTTTAAAATAATATTTTTAAATAACATTTTTTAAGATTTACTTTATTTTACTTAGATTTATTTTATTTTACTATGTATACTTTAATTGCAAAAAAATTTTTTAAATAACCGGGTATATAAATGAGGAGCAAAAATTTTGAAGCTTAATACTTGGCGGCAAAACAAGAACTTCATTTTTTTTTTGCTCAGCATATACTAATAGCGTACTATAAAGCAAAATTTAAAGCAAAATGTTTGCTATCATTTTTCTACAACAACAAATTACATGAAATAATGTTAAATTTTTGTACAGCATACTAACAGCAGACGTAGCTTAAAACAGCTAATTTTCATCTTTTGTGCTTAAAAAGGTTGTGTGAGTTAAAAAATTAATTTAAATATTTTTGGTAATATTATTTTAAATACTTTAATATTGATTTGCAAAGTTCATCTTTTGATGATAAAAATGTAAAAAAAAATTAATTAAAATGAAATTTTTTTACTTTGTTTTTTTTTTTTATTTTCTCACTGAATTATGTTTACCTAACAAAAGAATTTTTCACCTATATTTTAACTAAAAATTACTAATTTCCGTAAATGTACTCCTTTTGACATTCTTTTTTAATTGAGCTGTATTGGAAAACACCAATTGCAGTAGATTTTAAAAAATGTGTGTTCAAAATTTTTGCTGCGTACTCTGCTATTTCACAGCGATATTAAAACCACAGATATCAAATATTTCTGATCTCAAGCCATTGTCAATTTAAAAACAAAGCATTTTTGATTACAGTACATTGTAAATTTGACTTTTTTACTGCATTTTTGATGTCACAGTACATTGGAATCCGTTGTTTTTTCACAATCACTAAAAAAATCAATTGTAACACCTGGTATAAAACCGGAGATAATATAAATTCAACAAATTTTCGGCCAAGTTCAATCATATTTGAAAAAGTAATTAAGTAATAAATATCTGTTAAATTTTTAACACTTAATGGAATATTGCATATATAGTGAACAATTCGGTTTTGAGAAAAATCAAACATTACTGCTGGTCGTTTAGCATTGACAGACTTTATATCAAAAAGTATTGAGGGAAAAAAATATACAGCTTGTTTGTTCATTGACCTACAAAAGGCATTTGACTGTGTTGATCACGACATACTCCTTTTCAAATTGAACTTACTGAAATTTAACTCTGCACAAACAAATCCATTTAGATAATATTTGGCCAACAGACATCAACATTCAACATTGTGATAGAGTATATAGTAAGTCGTTTAACATCAAAAAGAGGTTACAACAAGGTTCTTTTCTAGGTCCGGAGTTATTCAAATTCTATATTAACGATATCACTAAAGTAAAACTTAAAAGCATAATACAGTTGTATGTGCAGACGACACTGTTATCAAGTACTGTTGTGAGAATACAGAAAAAGTAAAAGAGGAAATTCTATTTGATTTTGAAATAGTTGAAAATTGGCTTCTCAAAAACAAAGTGTATTCACATTTATTCACATTTTCTTATATACTCACACATTCACAAATATTCACTTCATTTAAATACAATTTCTGATATACTCACATATTCATTTATATACAAACTTACATTTAACTTTATAGAGATCAAATTTGATACTAAATAAATTAATTTACACAAGTAAAATATAATTTATTTGTTTCTAAGCTCTATACGAATTTTTGTTTGTGGTTTTAAGACAAAAATGGGAAAAACGTAAATTTCTAAAAATTTATTGGTTTTACTTTCTAATTACGAAAATAAATAATTCAAAACAATTCTAATTAATTTAACAATTTTACAGTTAATGCAAGATACAAAACGTATATTTTGAAATTTGATTTAGTTAAAAAAGTTTACAAATAATTTCCACAAAAACAAAAACCAGATCACATCATCACAAAAAATTTAAATTATAAAATTGCAAATACAAAATTTCAAATCCACAATTGAAAATTTTCAATTCAAAAATCACGAAAAACATATTAATTTTGTCTAATCCGTTATTTTTTTTCTAAATAAATTTCACCTGCTTTTAAATGACTTCTCCTGTTAAATTTCTTTTACTACGTTTTTTTTTTTTAAATATAATAATAAAACCTAAATTTAATTCGGAAATGTTAAAAATTCATATTTTTACAGTTAATTCATAATAAATTTACGGTTTATTTGATAAAACGTGAGGAAATTTCAAACGGTTTTACATGTACCAACGGTATATATTAAAACTTAATAAAAAAATAATATTTCAAATCTAAAAAATATTAAAAGATTGTGAAATAAATGGTTATTAACAACAATAAGGTATATTTAAACAATTTTTAATACGATTAAAATAAAATGGCTGATTTTTAATACACGGCGATTAAAAAATTAATGGGTGACTTAAAAATGTGAATTTTTTTATCACAACAATCCGTGAATTCAATTTCGTTGAAATATTTAATTTCAAAATATCAATAAAAAAAAATTGTAACTAGGTAATAACGCAGCGTTGAAGAAAAAAATCGCAATGCATTTTCAACAGTTTTGACTATAATAGTTCCATTCAATAACTTTATACAATAAATTCATATATAAAATAAAAAACGCGGAAAGCGTCTGCATCTAGTGCTTATAAAATGGGCCATAATGTAAATTGTGGTCAATTTAATATAATAAAAATAAATTCCATTTATGATCAATGATTATCACATCATGGTCGAAGCACGTGTAGGAATAAAATAAATTTGTGAAATTTCAAATAAAAATAAAGTAAATAAAGTTAATTCTTCTTTAGGCTTCATCAAACGTTGGTTCAAAGAATTATTCGACCCCAGCCTCATAAAACATCTTTATGTTACATATGTGAAGCATACCCGTGATTATATATTTTTTTGTATGCTCTAAACAGTACTTAGGTACTTTATACTACAATATCTACAATATTTCGCATTTAATATTGTCAGATTTATGCTTAGAGCAAGCACATCAGACGTCTATAACTAGACGAAGGCTTGCTTCATTTAACTGTGCAATAACTCATCATCCAGTAGGGTTAGTAAATTACGGCCACCTTTGATTAGAAAAATCTAAAAATAAACTAAACCAGATACATGCTGTTAGTAGAAGGATAAAAGTCATGAGTTAATACCTATGTTAATAGCTATACATTTTATCAAAACTGGCTTATCTAGTTATTAACTGTGGAAATCCCCTCAATACTTAACTGATGTTAATCGGTTGGAATCTGTTCAGCGGATTTTGATCCATTCACTAACCCTTCCATTTCAATCCCACCATCTTAAGCTTATTGACTTACAGTCAATATGTGATAGTCGGATGATTGCAGACGTATCTTTATTTACCAGATACTCATAGGAAGATCGGTCAGCTCTCGTAATTCAAAATTTTCTGGTTGAAAGAAGCAGTTGGAATAATCTCAGAACCGCTGAGATGTTTCACATTCCATTTCACCCTAATACCGAATATATGGAACATTTGAGCCAATTACTAGAATGCTTCGTAAAGTAAATTCTAATTCAAACTTTTTTGACGGCCACGTAAGTTTTGGAACTGTTAAAAATAGATTGCGTAATAATGCAGATCATTTTTTTTTTTTTTTGTTTTTTTCTTGCCTGTTAGTTATTTTATTTTATATTTGTCTGTTATAGTAACAGCATGTTTTCTATTCTTTTATTTAACGATATCGGGTTTTACAAACCACTTTGAATTATTATTAAATATTACACAAAAATATAGCAAGCTTTTATCTCTAATAAAATAGTCCGATGTGCCCGATTGTCTAAACATTAAATCTAAAAGTATTTATAAACCAAAAAAAAACATTATTCAAACTGATTAATGTATTAAAGAATGGTGTAGTCTTGTTAATAAAATTATTTGCTCCCCATATCTTCTATATATTTTATTTTAGGTTTTCTCTTAAGTGTATGAGGTTATAGTATATACTTATATGTATGAATAATTGTATGATAGAATATATATATATATATTTTTTTATACATAGGTTGGTACGTATAATACGTTGGTAGGTTGGAATCTTTAGAAGACATAATTAGCCCGTAGGTTGACATTGCGTGTGGTATTCTTATCAACTAAATTACACACCCTTCCTATATTCCGATCTAGTGCTAAAGGGCTAATGAGCAATGTTTTTCTTGACTTTATTTTAATTTTGAATGTAGACTACATCCAGCGATGCATATCTAACTTTTCGTTTGATATATATTATTGCTGTACCAACTCAAAAGGTTTTACTCTTTAAAATCGTCTCGCTATATTTCTCGACATTTACATGGTGTTGGAGCCTGTTTTCTTGATTTCTTGCAAGATTCTGGATTTCTTTATATCTACCAGATTCGATTTGCAAATCTATGTAGATCATACTTTCTTATGAGCCGGGTGCGTTCATAATATTTCTTAGGACTGTATTCTGAAATCTCTGAATAATATCTCTTTTATTTTTTTTGCTACATCTGGATGCCATATGACCATACTGGTTTTAGTATTTGTTTATAGAGCAGAAGTTTGTTTTGTATTGTCAATAGAATTTTAGTTACAATTATATTGTTTCAAATTACATTCAATTTGCATATCTTGCTTGATAGTACCTATATAGTCGAAATTATACACACATTACACACACATACTCATTTTTGTTTTCAATGAACGAACGATTATTTAACAGGTATAGAAAGTAGAATATTATTATTAAAAACGCGGTAGCTACATTGATTCTGAGTCAAGTAAAAAATTTTACGATTACGATTTTGACAAACAAATATCTGTAAAGGCATATGTATTATGAACGGATATTATAACACTTTGATCGTACATAACAACATCATAAAACTTTTCAATTCATCAAAAGGTCATTTAATTTTCTGTAAAATCCTTTTTTTTTTGTTTTTATTGAAAAATACATCTAACTGTAAATTTTATAGCGGTCATCATTCAGTACGTTATTAATTTATCCATTTTAACATTAACTTTTCATCATTTAGATGATTTTAAAATATCGATTATGTCAAATTAGGATTTGAAAGGGTATTATTAAAATTTCCAGAATTCATCAAAAAAGTTTATGTTTTGCTTGTTATTGTTTTTTTTTTATTATTATTATTTTTACTATTTAGGTGTTGTACAATCCTTGAACTTTTAAATGAACGTTAGCTAGTTATTATTAAAACGGAAATATCAGATTAAAAATTAGACATACGATATCATTAAAAAAAAAATATTAAAAATCTGGTTTTTATGTTCATCACATCTTCATTAGTATATATATATATAAATATTCAAAATGAAGAAAAAATCAATTAAATTGATTTGTTATAAATATCAGACAGAACTCAAAGAAAATTATAAGTTGAATGATAGTGACGCCATTATTCAAAAATTAATTGGTATATATACAAAAATATTAAAATAAAATTTATATGTATATGTATGTATATTTATATATGCATAGATATATTAAATTTATACAAACTAAAATTAATATAAATAGGAATATGATTAAATTGATCTCATTTCAAAATTTATAAAATTATCATCGCCAGGTTAATAAATTGATTATACATCCTAGTATAAACTGTAATACTAAAAACCAGATTATAAAATGGAATTTGAACAATTATTGTTCCATTCTCATCATACTAGAAGAAATCAATTTAATAAAATATACTTTCAAAACTTTAATTTAATAACAATTAATTTGAATCTATATACATAAGAGGATCAGATCCTGTATACAATTATAATCAACAATAGTTTGAATGATAGTTAAAAATAATAATAAAAAAAAACATTGATATTAATTAATTAATTTGTTTTTATTATTTTATGATATTATATATACTTTCAATCAATGGAAATTATGTATCCTTGAGCTTGTTTTGTAAAATTTATATACATTTGCAATTATTATTAAATATTTTTTTTATGAGATTCCCACCTGCTTTCATAATAATGAAATCTGAATTGAATTTAATTTCATTTTTGTTACAATTTTATTGCATATTCATTTTTATGGATGGAACCGTTACGGTCATCATTATCATTCATTCCTTTTATATAATATAAAAATGTAATTCAAATTCTCAATGAAACGTAAATTTCACTCTGTACATCTACAAAAGTAATTATTAAACGTTTGAATGATTTTTTTTTTTTTAATAGGTGACTTTTGTATATTTTTTTTTTTTTTAAATTTTATTAATTCAAAGTTATTATTATTTGTAGGTTTGTATTTATATAGTGGTAGTGTTTTAAAAAAAAATAATTGTTACTCTGATCATTCAAATGTAAGTCTTTTCAATTGTTCGACAATGTATATACTTTTCTTTGTTAATCAAAGACAAATAAACCAATGAAACGCAATAAGAGAAAAATACCAACCAGGACATTTCGCATAAGCCCCAGAATTAATATTATCTGTGACTAAGGACAACTCCCTCTGGAACTGAGGAGAGACAATTAATTTATAAGCTATGGACCTAATATAGTTTCCTTCCACATGCGCAAATCGAGTCCAATACAGATACATTACGATTTGATAAATATAAAAAAGTAACAAAAAGATAAAAAAAATATTGACGTAAGGCTTCTACAGATGCTGGAAGAACTAAATCTTTCCAGCGCACGACATTAATTTACAAAAACTTGCACCATTGATCCTCAAGAGACCTAGACCTCTCAAAACATAAAAAAAACCACAAGTATAGCAACAACAGTTACTGTCAAACAAGTCTTTTACGAAAACCTTCAAAAAACATACAAAAATCACACACCAATCTTTATGAATAAGTCAAAAACAAATAATTCAGTAGAATGCGCGTTTAAATGTGCGCAAACCATATTCAATTCAAGTATAGATTTAATGAACAAACGGCAATATATTCAGCTGAATTGTATGCTATAATGAAAGCAGTTGATTACATTAGCCGGAACTACAAAGTGAGGAAGTTCATCTTGTGTACTGACTCCCTAAGTAGCTTGCAAGCCTTCTACATTAGAAACATCCCACAAAAATATTAGCATAGGAGCAACTGCATCAAATGTAGTAGACTGTCTTTGGCTACCTGGACATGCGAATAAGCCAGAAATGAAGAGGCTAACATATTGGGGAAAGAAGCTACAATGAAACCACTCGATATGGAACACAAACTTAATTATCAGGATTGCAAATACCTGTGCAACAAAAATATTTTTAAACGCCATGGCAAAATTAACCTTCTGCAACTAAACCTCTGTCATCATGACTAGACTGCCCATACGTCACAGCAGACTAGCACACAGTTACCTCTTTAATGGCCAACAAACAAACAAACATAGCCACATTCAGTTGGTCCATAGGATTCATCATCGTAATACACCATATTCTTGAGACTTGTCCTTTATATACAATAATGTAAAAATCGAAGTTGGTATCACAGGGTTGGAAATTATGAAACTAGAAACAATTGAGGCTGCAGGAAAATCAATTGATCGATTAATATAGAATAAGGCAATACAAATACAAATTTGGTAATTGATACAATTAGAAAATGAATTATTATTATTTTTTGTTAAACTAGTTTTAAGTAAAATTAATATTAATTAATTATTTTTGATTTTAAAAAAAAGCATAAATGAGATGCAAACATACTTTTGGCCTAACAAACCCAGAAGTTTGATGGACCCATCATAAAACTCTATATAAATTAATTAATTGAAACGCAAAAATTTAAAGATTACATTTATAATATACACTGTACCCTTAAATTTATGATAACTAAAATAAGAAGTTATTTTTATGCTCCCTCTGAGCATCAGCATCTTAAACATTTCATGCCCGCTACTATTATAGTGAAAATGAAATAATATAAAGGCTGGTTTGTGAAGAATAGTGAAATGAAGGTAATAAAACTAAATGTGGTCAATAAATATAATAAAAATATTTTTAACGCTATTATCGAAGTGGATAAGAAATCCTTTCCGAAAATACTAACTGCTGAAAAACTATATATTATAGGATGGGAAAGATGCAAAATTTTTGGTGCCATCCATGTTAGGAGATGTTTTAAATGCAAAGGTTTTAACCATAAAGTGATTACAAAGACCAGGAAAAAAATTAATAAGTTCCCCATGCCTAAAGCAAATATTTTTTGAGGTCAGATTAATGTTGGGCTAGATAAAATAGCGAAAAATCAAGTTTGGTCCTTCTAACCCGTGTAGGTTCCGATTTATGGGCTGTTGGCAAATATGGGTCTAAAAGCCAATATTTAGTACTTACCGTAGCTTCTTTTCTGTTTAAACAAATAAATTTTGGTAGTTGGAACACAATTAAATATTTTTGCCTATTTATATTTAACACTATTTATATACATATATATCTACTACATATTATACTTCTACTACTTTTTGAATAAATTACATTTTCAATTGACTTTAAATCTGTAAATTGGCAAATTGGTGTTGTTATATTGAGAAATATTGATTTATCTTTTAGCTTCAAAATAAGGTACTTTTGACAGTGCAAGTACTTTGACCTCTTGTTTGTTGTCCTATATATAGGCCAAACGGCGGGGATGGGCTAATTACACATAGTTTTTTTTAATTATAAAATATATAAATGATTATAAATAGGGGCTTCCAATAGGAACGCAACAATTTTAAATTATAACTGTATACATCGAGCTTTTGATATTTATTCTGTTTATTTTTTTTTGTCATAATAGGAAGATACATAAATTAACCATGCCTACAAATTATTCAAATTTTTTATAGAGAAAATTTATTTTGTGAGAAGAAGATCATTTTATTTTAATGATCATGTAAATAGTTAACAAAATTTCCGAATTTGGTCGACTAACAATTCACAAGCGAAAAGCCAATACATGATGCTCAAAAAAATGCATGTATTGTGTGTATTTTATACTAGAAGTGTGATTTGTCAATTCTTAAATATTTCTATTGCTATAAGTGTAAAACTAATTTTCCCGAACAGATCATTAATTAAAATAGCTTCACCACTGGATACATTTTATTGTATAGATATAAAAGAAAAGATGAATTAAAAATTGAGAAATTAAAGTGGCCGTGACAACTTTTGATGTTCGACTAAATATTTGAAAATAAAAATAAGAAATAATTCTGGATAAAGAAAAATATCATGAATTTGATATTAGGCTTAGAACAGAACAGAACAGAGAATTAATATTATCAATAGCGAAACTCGAAACAACTGCATAGCATAAATCGAACTGTATTCGAACCATTTTTTATATTATTTTTCAGCTATTTTTATATGTTTTTAATATTTAGTAGATTGAAAGGCTTTTCTGCTGATGCTATTTTTTTTTTGTACTCCCAAATGTAGATAAGGCTTTCCCAAACAATAGACGATTTAAGCAATAAAAGATCGAACACACAGATTGGCTTTACTACTGAATTTTGGTGAGAGTAATTCACTAAAATATCCAACAACAACAAATGGGTCTCTTGACTCGTGAGATTTAAAAGGTTGAAAAAAATGTTGATGGATTTTCTATCAGTAACTGCAATAGTCATATTCACATACCAACTATACTTGTGATTCGCTGCAATTATGGATTAAAATTTTCTTTCTCACTAATCTCAATATAACCTGCTCATTATAAAATGCTCAAAATAATTAACACTTGAATGCTTTGCCATTCTTAGTTGTTATACCTTTAACTGTTTTTTGTTATCCAATTCAGTTTTAATTCAAAGTTTAACTGTATAGAAGAGATTTTCTTCTAAAATTATCAGCCAATTGCTTTGACTTCAGTATTATCAAAATTAAGTTTCAACTTAAAAAAATATCGAGGCATCAGTCTTTTAAATAACTGCAATTATGGTGTTAGCTCGAAAAGATCAACTGGGAATCTTTTGACGAAAAAATTGCACTGATGCGTAGAAAAACACAGTGAATCTAAAACTATAGCGCTAGATATATCCAAAGCTTTTGATCGCATGTTCGGCATCTTCATTACTAAAAACACTAGTAGATTATTGGACTGGGAAACATTTTCAAAATGTGGATTGAAAATTTCCTTTCAAATGGTTCAACACAATAATAAGTTATGGTGACTACTTGAACTCATCAGCAAGTATTAATACAAGTTGTTTGGTTTGGCTTTATATATAACAAAAATTCAATATCAATACTGATGTTCCTCAAGGCTAATTTCTTTCTTCAACATTATTTATATTATTTATAAATTATCTCCTATTCACGACTTTAAGTCAAATTCACAGCTTTGCTGATCATAGTACCTTGTAATTCTGTGAAAAAGTTGTTGAAGTAACCCAGACTTCAATTCCTGAGAACGAAATTATATATCTTCATTTTAAAATAAACATATTGCATAACCGAAAATTAAGAGCAGCTTTAGCACTAAATTCAAATTATCATAACGAAAGTAATGTCTTTGATAATGAAGAGAAAATATGAGGAACTTATATTTCTTAATATAATGTATATATATGAGACGTAGAGTATTCGTGTGTTCGTAGTTGCAGCAAAAAATGCACCAGCGTTGTGCATATATTTCTACCTGACAACTACGAACAAAAAACTTGCGGAGGCGAGTAGAAATTTTTTCTACAATATTTTTTTTTATCATAGGCAGTACATAAAAAATATATTTTGTCAGTTTTTATTCAGTTTGAACGTTTGATGGAATTAGAAGCCAAGCGTTTCTTTTAAGTGAAAAAATCAAAACATAAATTAGTTCTTGTTTGCGAATTTTATAGCAGCATCCCACCAGCTATCTATATTAATTTTTCTGAATTATAAATTCTATTTACTTCATAGATAAAATTATTTATTTCTTAACAATGTTTATGTATTATAGTATGTAATTATATTTATTTTTTATTTTATTTCAATTTAATTTTCTTACATGTTTTCTAAAGCCATTTTCTATTTCGAAACAAGCTTACTGTTATAACTATTAATGCGCAGGCGCAGTAAAATACATGCTTAATCAGCGCGATGCTGATGCAACAATGACAAATATGAACAATAGCGACAACTATGAACAAAATATCTTTTTTGTTGCGCAGGAGCAGCCACTGTATGAACATGCCTTATATAAAGATGCAAATTGAGTCTTAAAAAATAATAAGAGTAAAAATGAAAAGTAAATATACAAATATACGAATATACTAATATCCTTCAGTGGGATGAGATAAAATAACTAATATATTTATTCAGTTACTAACTTATATTATGACCTCAATAATATTTAAAAAAAAAAATAATAATTTCAATTCAATATTTAGAAATGATATACGCAATAAAATGGAGATGCGTTTAAATGATTGAAATGAATAAACAAAAGAAAAGAAAAATAATAATAAAATAATTACAACATTCAGAAACATGAAAACTCATCTCTTTTCAAACAAATCGAGAAATAAATTCAGTGATCCATGTTACCTCTTCTATATACATACATATATTTATTATATAGTTATTTAAATATCACATAGATTCCATTACGAAAATGCAAAAACATCAACAAAACAAACTCCATTTAAAAAAAAAACTAATAATATAAAATACAATGATATTAATGTTTATTATGGTGTATATTCAACAATAGGCAACAAGTAGCAAATGTTTTTTTATTTTTTAATTCATTTTAAATAAAAAAAAAAATAAAAAAAAAATTAATAATAGATTTTCGTGGAAGAGCCAACCATAGAATTGTATGTAATTATATTTTTAATACTAATTATATGAATGATGTTGTAAATGTCAGAAGAATATCAGATCATTTCTTGTAAAATAAAAATACACTTGATTTCTAAAACAATTTAGTCATATTGAAATTAAGTTCCGCAAAATGATTTCTAAAATTTGATTTTTAAAGTTATTATGGGTATTGTTTAATATTGCATATATATATATGGCATAATTAAATTTCAAAAATAAAAAAAAACCCTAAGTGTTTTGGTCAAAAAAGCCAAGGCTTTTGATCGCATCCTACTTGAAAACATTTTAAATAAACGTTCAATAAAAGTAGTTTGACGTGGCTTTATATCCCAAAAATTCATATCAATGCTGCTGTCCCTGAAAACTGAGTTCTTTCTACAAAATTATTTATGATATTTATAAATGATCTCCCATCCACGACATCAAATCAAATTGATCAATATATTAATTAGATTTAAGAGCATTCTGAACAAATGTTGTACCCCCGTAGAATCAAATGCCCAAAACTTCGGTCAGGGAAACCTATATGTTTTGGTATCGTTGGCTTTTGTGAGAGAAGAGATACCAGCTTTTCAAAAATATATATCCTTAATAGCGCATCTAATTTTTTAAGGACGGAAAGGAATTTAACAGTATCCTTGTTCAATGTATTTGTATATAAACCATTATATCTGTTGATCTATTAGACATATACCGGGTGATCCAGAGCATGCGTATCAGCTTTTTAATAATTTGATATTTTCAACTTTCGAGAAAGACCGGAAAAGAGCTTTTTAAGCCCAAAAAATCGCCGAAATTGGCCGAAATCGAGATTTTTAAATGAAAAGAGGTATTTTTTTCATGCAAATTCGGATTCTACCTCAAAAACCAAGAAACTTTTGTAAAGCAAATTTTTTTTTTTTTTTTTTTTTTTTTAACTTAAATTTTGGGAAAACCCAAAACTGATGAAAACAAAACCATACATTGTTAGAATAGAAGGTCTATTTTTTTATCAATAACTCACTTCTACATATTTTATTTCTATATTGTAAAATTTAGAAAATATAACCATTTAAAAAAAAAATTGTTTCTGTATTAAACTGAAATGATGCCTTTTATGAAGAAGCAGTCTTCTGAAGTAAATGATTTAAAACAGCGTATGACCCAAGACACTGTATCTCAAGGATATAAAAATATCTAATATAGATGAACAGATATAATGGTTTATATACAAAAACATTAAAGCAACAAATACACTTTCATATGCCATTTTCTTCCTTAAAGGATGCGTCATTAATGATAATATATTTTTGGAAAGCTGGGAACACCCCTTAAGATATGGTCACATGGTATTAAGCAGGTGCAATTTGAAAAGGGCCAACTTTAGTGAAGCCATAATAAAAAATCCCCCAAAAAAATATCCCCAAATAAAAAACTCACAAATTGAACACATAATTGGGGTATATACACATAGTCATGGGTATTTTAATCTGGATATCTTCTTTTTCTAGAAATAAAAAAATAATTAGGATAAATATTCTGAAAAAAGGAGATCCAACTCTAAAATCCCTCGTTATTAATATTTCCCTCGTAATTAAGTAATGTTACACAAATTGTTCACGCCCTGAAATAATTTTTTTTTGTCGTGGTCGTCCGAAACTTCCGGTTCATATTATTGAAACCTTGATTTTCCCGACGGAAAAAAGATGTAGACAGTAAGACAAAAAAAAAAACTTAAATATTGTAAAATGTTATTGTAATTCCCTCGATTTACGCTATAAATTTGTAATTTTGCCGATATAAATTAAAACATTTTTATTTATTTTTTTATTTTAACAGTTGATTCTACAGAAAAATCTATAGACCAACTTTATAGGTCCTTAAACATTTTTTTTGAGGATTTTTTTGAAATTCTTTTTGGGATTTGTTTTTTGGGGATTGTCTGTCTGGGGGATTTTTTGTTTTTGAGCTTTTTAAAAATCTAAGGATTTTGCGTATTGGGATTTTGATTTTAGGGATTAAGAGTGACTTTTCTTCATCTCTGCATGCAAACAATTACAGTGTTCATAGTCTTGTTGCCATAACCTTGATTTTATACAAAAAAAAATCCAAACTTTTCTACTTATTTTTCAAGATTTTCAAATTCGACTATTAGTACCGTACCCTAATAGTTATATTTGATTACATTTCAACTGAAGCAATTTATGTAAAAGAAAAAAAAATATTTATTTTTATTAGCAAATTCATTTTTCTATACCTAAGCAATAATTGTTAAATTTAACAAGAAAACAGAAGAGCAATTCTAAACAAGATTAGCTTCAACCATCTTGTAAATTGTTTAGTTATGCGTTTTCTTTTTAAATTAACTCATATTATATGCGAGTATGCGTGTAATTGAAAAAGTAATAAAAAACAATAAAAAAAAAATTTTTTTTTACTATTTAAAAAAACTGAATTTTTTCAATGTTATTTAAATTCTCATAATATTAATTATATATGTGTATTATATAAATAAAATTTGAATATGAATTATTTTTTTATAAGATAATCAATCTGACAATGGCATATCTTTTCTTATTTATTAAAATATTTTTTTTCAATTACCAAGAAAACTATTTAAGAAAAATGAGATTTTGGAAAATATTTATACATAAATTACCATATTTATTATTTGAATTTTCAGACATTTACTTTTTCTTTCTTTCAATAGCATTTCAGGCTAAACCAAGCGTTGTACCTACTCTTCTAACTAAATTAAATATTGTAAGAAAACTTTTATTTTTTAATCTCTTCTGTACAATTATTTTTATTACTACATTACTTTTTATAACACGCTGGGTGGCGCAGTAAATAGAGCAACCGAAAGGTCCCAGGTCCCAGTACCCTTTGTCATTGGGATAAAATAAATGACAAAAAATAATTGAGAGTATAATCTGGTAACAAGTTAGAAAACAGAAGGCTTAGTTTAGCAGTAGTTTTCCACATTTAATGTCACAAGCCAGTAATTTGATAAATAAATGGTCGAAATATTGTAGATATTGTAGTATAAACTTGGAGTACCGTACTAAATTAAGCACGAAAAAGGGATTCTACCTAAGTTGCTGTAAAGAACATAAAAAAAAAAATTGAGTCCAAAGACTTTTGACCTTAATTAAATTTTAATATTTATGGAGACTTTTTAGAGTTGACCATATTCCAGTATTTCACCTTCCATCAGTACCCAGTACCAGTACAATATCTTTTACTTTACCAGTATAATTTACCGGTACTTAAAATTACCAATAAACAGTTAAAATACTGGTACTGGCTATCACCAGTATTTTTCCAGGAGTCTCAGTGAAAACCAGCATGATCAGGAAAAGCAATATGAGCAGTTAAAACCAGTAAATGTTATTGTAAAAATCTCTAATAAATATGTAAAGTAAGCTTTTCTGCTTTTTCTATAATAATATTATTTAATAGGCCCTATTAATAATATTATCAAAAATTGAACTACATTGGGCGTATTTTTTTTTAATTCAGAGTAATGCTATGAACAGAGAATGGGCATATAGAGCGCACTCTAAACAGACTGCAAATACTTTAATTCTGACTGCTTTGAGTTGATAAAAAAATACAATAAATAAATCTATCAAGCGGGGAGCGTTGAATTCCTTACTACAATCCAAATACTATAAAATTAAATTACAAAAAAAAATGAATTTAAAATAATTTATTATCAAAAATACTTATTCTCAATTCAATATTAAGTATTTATCATCACAGATGATGAATACGCTAATTCATTTGTCTCTCGAGCTCCTCCACCTTGTCATAAAATAATGTAAACTAGTTTACCGAATCTAGCTTACTATTGAGCTGGATATATTTATCCAGACTTCAGCCTTCAAATGCATATTCTTATAACTTCTTGAAGACTTGTTATGGAATATAGATTATAGAGTTTTCTTTATCTAAATGAATTAGTTCTTCGTCAAACATTTTTTTTTTTTAATTTTAATTTCCATTTGTTATTTTCATTAACATATATTTTCTAAAATTTGTAATTTATAAATATTTTTTTCTTCTTTCTTTTTCGAGCTGTTTTTATGTCATCTATGCAGATTTAACTGTTACGCCGTATTTCACGCCGTTCACATTGTCTATAATCTCATACATTCTCATATATTTTTACTTTTTTTGACATCTCGCGCCATTGAAAAGAGTCTACAATTGTCTGCAGCATAAAGTACGGCTAGTTAGGCATAATGCTCTGAGCAAAAAAAAAAATACGACTTTTTTTTGACATTTCATGTTCCGCTGCCAGTTAGAGTATAACAAAAAAAAATCTACTGTGAGTGACTGAATCAACAAATGACACTTATTAAGAATTTCTATTGTGAATAGTTCAAATAATTCCGTTTTTTTTTTATAAATTATTCATATTATGTTTTCTAACATATTATCACTTTTTTTTTTTGTTTTATCAATATTTTAATCTATCATAATCTATAATCATAACGTCTCAAGAAAAACAAATAGAATCCCCATTGTGAATTTTGCTACTAAAAATTTGACAAAATATCAAATTTTCATTTTCATTCTATACGACTCAATTCAGTAAAATAAAATTAGCTAATAATAATACTTAAAAAAAACAAACATACACTACAATACATTTAAAACACAAGAGTTAAAACAACAACAAAATTTTTGTTATCAATCATTTAAAACTCTTGCTGTGCTCAATAACAAGAAGTCCTTAAACAATTTTGACCACAGGAGATAAGAAAAAGATAACAAAAACAAAATTGTTTTAACCATTATTACCAAATCAGGCATCGGATTCAGTATCGGATATGAATAAAACATTTAAAATTGACTTTATTGTTGAATCAATCAATCAATCATAATTATCAATATCATCATCATCATTTCGATGCTCATATACAAACGTACCTCTTTATACTGTTACAAACGGATATTTGTTCAATATATTGGATATTGGCCTAATGTGTAAAATAATTTTATTCTGCAGTAAATTAGTTTTTCTTTTCTTCTGATTTTGTTGTTTTTGTATTGTATAGAGTTGTTGTTTTGTTATGTTGTTAACATATTAAAAGTGACAAATTCTTTTCAACTTCAATACATTAAGAAAACAAAAAAGCCAATTTTTCTCCCTTTTATTTATAAAAAAAAAAAGTCTTCAATTAATAGTCATGTACAGCTCTTATTATATAAGTTACTGTTATTTTTCTTAACTACTATTCAAACTTCTGATAATCTTGACTTCCCAAAGGAAGAATTTACTGCAAAAAAAAAAAAACAATCACAATAACCAACAAGAGGAAAATAATAACAATTCATGATCTTTTGTTTAATGTTTGCATAGTACTCTTCATCATCATCATCACTATCATCATCATCATCATCATCATCTTTTTTTTTAGTATTATATCCCTTATATTATCGTAAAGTTCTAGTTTGTCGTCCCTTGAATTCTATATGAAAGCATTGAAAATATTGAATGAAATTTTTTTTTTATTTTGTACTTTGTAGCCCCTGAATTCTGATTATAATAAAAAAAACAAAAAACAAATAAAATCTGTAAATCAAAGAATAACAACAAGAAATGAAATGAATTTCTATTAAAAGGACAAATTTTAAGTCCTTTTCAGAGACCAATATATGAGAGAAGGTTGAGTGAATTATTACTTATGAACATTGTGATGTCACTGAATTTTTGATTTTTATAAACAATTTTCATTGGAGTTTTTTTTTTTTATTGTTTTTATTATTATTGTATGTTATATTTTTGTTTTTTTTTTGCCAAATTTCATGGTGCCACAATAGATTTACTAGACAATAAATGGAATAAAAAAAAACAGTGCTGGGAAAATAAAAACAAAAAATTAAGTTGAAATATAGCGTTAAAGAGAGCATAACAAATCACCCTAATAGTAGAGGATAATAATAATAATAATAAATATGTACATATACAATATGTGTATATTTATGTAGATAAATGGAAGGATATAAATGATGGGATAAATTACTTACTATTAAAAACGTTTGATTTGCAAAAAAATAAAAATCTAACAGTTAAGCAAGAGCTGAAAATGAATCAAGGACAATGAAGAAGAATTTAATAGTTATTAGCTATACTCTAAGATACTTTATTTTACGCAATAAACAATAGAATTTTTAAAACAATATTTGCAATTTACTTTTAGCCCACAACTTCGCTTCAGCAATTAAAATTAGCTGAATAAGAATAAAATTTTACAGAACAAAAATTAAAATTTGCTCACAAATAAATGTTTTTTTTTTTATTAATGGAGAGTTTTGTGTAAGCGCGCCCTCTAAAGATTTATATTGTACCTTCGCCATTTATTATCTTAGAATTGTAGGGTTATGTCCTTGATATACACTATTACTGTTTTGATATCCATTTCAGAATTAGGCGATGTTTATTCCGGGAAATATTTATGTCTATGGAGTTGAATAAAACAAATAAAATATGAGAGGAGGACTCCTCTTCTTCTGAGTAGAATTTGTATCTGTCTGAGTTCGAAGTACCAATCTTGAACAGATCCTTGTTAAATGGGCAATGACCTGTGATAAACCATGTCAGCGATCTGACATTGGATCTATTCTCCCTAATTACCTGATTCAGTCGTTGGATATTTAGTTTGAAAAAGGTTTAAAACTGTGTAAGTCTTTGGAAACTATTTCCAATATGTTTTGGCATTTTGTAGTTTTCTCTTTTTTTTATAAACAGCAAAAGCTTTAAGTTGCAAAATACCTTTAAGACTTACGTGCCGTTCGATTGGGATAGGATAGGACAGGATATAGTAATACTTGGCTCTGGTCCTAAGAATTGAATCTTCGCTTCTGTTTTTGGAATGACATTTCCTTTTTCATTGCCTTGGTATTCCTTCATAACCATGAGTTCACATTAGAGAGTAACTGTTTCCTTCTTCTAACTTTATTAGACTTCTGTAACAGCTATAGATAAGCTCTGGTATCAAAATTGGGGAAAAATTGGAGGCAGTGTGGCTATCTGAAATTATGTATATGTTGGCACCTTTGTTATTCTCTTTTACTGCATTGTAATGCCGCTGCCTCGAGGGCATATGTTTGAAAAATATGCAGTTTGAAACACAGTGAGATAAGTGGCAAGCACTATAAATTTGAACCTTGGTCCAAATGTGACGGGGCACCATGTTGAATTGCCAACCAAATTGAAATAATGTTGCAAAAATATTGTAAAGAATAAATTTTGTATATAAGGCCTCAAAAAAAAAATAAAATAACACCGCAAAAATCAAGGCATTATTTCATTATTTTGCAGTGTTATTTCATTTACATTCATTACACATTAATCTAGGTACTCAAAAAACAAAGCCAGCCAGAAGAGTTTTTATTCGCATTTGCAATCAGCTTTGTTTTCGACAATTTTGGTAAAAGGGAATTTACAAACATATTGTACATTAAATACGATGTAGTTCGATTAATAACAACAGTTGTATTACAAACGAAAACTCGAATTTTGAATATACTTACAAAAAATTCGTACATTATTTTTTAAGAAACAAAAATATAAAATATTCGGTCTTTTCGGTGAATTCAGAATGTTCTTTAAATATATAAAAACTCTAAATGATCTGGGTGACAATTGCTAAGTAAACAATTGCGTCAAACCAAAAAAAAAAAATTGTACAAAAAAACACAAAAAATTGCAAACATTAAAGGATGTGTATAGGTTTTATGTTATTATCCTCTTTGATGTTCATTGTTACTTGTTACATTTTTCAATTTCGATTTTTATAATTCTATACAAATAAAGTATAAATGGTTAGTATATGTACATATATATATTGTCTTTTTTTTGTACATTTCTAATTTTTATGGTTACATATAGGTCACATTTATAACTATAATTATTTTTAAAGATGATGTGTTTATGGTGTATACTATAGAACAAATTATGCTGGGTGCAGTTTATATTAAGCAAAAAATCAATTAAACTTTTCAAATCAAATAAAAAAAAAAATGAACAAATTTATTTATTGTTGTTGTCAAAATTATCAATGTTGTGTTGTGGTTATTTTTATATTTTGTATTTCAGAATTAACATCGTTCAAAATTTAGCCGTAGGTACTGGTAAACTCGACTCGATATAAAATTAATGGACATATTAGTCGATTCAATTCGATAAGAATTTCTTAACGGCAAACTCGATCGAAAAACTAATTTTATACACACTCTTTGGTACACTACAAAATGTAACGAAATTCAATACCCTTTTGTGTCAAATTAATTACGATATGGCTAATTATCAAGGACTAATTTTTTTTAAAACAAAAAATCGATTTCACTCAAAAATAATACATATTAATTGAATTCTGTTGGTTGGGATTATATAAAATTCATTCATACTGGGTCTACACTGTAGGGATATTCTATTCTTCTATATATAAGCTGATAGCCCAAAAGTAGCTAATTTTATTTAATTGTAATAAATGTGAATGTAAATAAATAAAATATTCTTCTATGACTAACTTTATTTAAAGATTGGATCGTTAAAGTTCACAAACAAGACATCGTTGTATATGTATAATTGACAAAAGTATTTTTTATATATACGTACTAAAAATAATAAGTTCCGCACGATCAATATGATAACTATATAGAAGCAAAACTTATTGAAAAAGTATAGTTAATAATCAGTCAGAAGTTTAGAAGTCAATCAATTATCGGTTAGAAGAATATTTTGATAAATATTATCTAATTATTGAAAAACAATCGGAGTTTCGTAAGGCACATATAGCTTTGAATCACTTATCAACCTGGTAGTATTTAAATGGAAATTTGAAATGGATGATAAAAAAATTATTGTCGCAGTATTCTTGAACCTTTTGAAACACTAAATCATGATATTCTGCTAGAAAGAATGTCATATTATGGTATTATTGATATTAAATATGCCTGATTTAATTCCGATCTGAGTTATAGAAACATTCCCCATATATGAAAATGCCTACTGTACCCAAAACACATTTCTAGGTGTGCTTTGGTTTTTAGTCTTTGTAAACGATATTGAAAAAGCTACAAAATTTGTAAATATCTTGCTTTTTGCTGATGATGCACTGCTCTACATAAGATGGGACTATGGGAGACTCAGTAGATAATTGTGTTCAGTAGTAAATTGAACTCTGAATTAGATGAACTCAGTTTATGGTTTGAGGGTAACAAATCAATTGATAAATGTAAAGCAACGTCAATTAACGCTGGGTGACGTAAATAGAGCGTCTACATTTCAATCAAAATGTCCCAGGTTCGATTCCCAATGAATAAAAAAAAAAAAAATGCTTTATGGGATTTTCGAACTGGTCCAGTACCCTTTGTCATTGGCATAAAATAAATTACAAAAAACAATTGAGAGTATAATTTTAATCTGGTAGCAAATCAAATAAAATGGGGTTATTCTATTTAAGAAGGCTTATTTCCTGACAATAGCAGTAGTCCTCTACATTTAATGACTATATAAGCCAGTAATTTGATAACGACTCGAAATACATTATAGATATTGTAGTATAAACTTGCAGTAAACCACCTTCTCATTTTACTCCTCCTTAATAAACTGTTAATATGTAGGTAAATAAATTGTATATACAACAGAAATATGCATATACGGGTTGAACATTTTTCCTAAATATACCTAACTAACCTATAAATTTTTATGAAAACATGAGTGGTAAAAAAAAAGAAAGAAACTTTGAAATGGCTTAATATTAGGCAAAGACTTAAATTGGATGTACTTTTATTTGTTTTTAAAATGATATGGGATTATGTGATACATTGACTTATGGACAAGATATACATAACCATTTTTTGAGAAATATCTTTAACTTCAGATTGAATTTCTTTAGAAATGGGAATACCAAAAAGATGTTAATGTATAACGAACTTAAATTATTCAACGATCTTCCTAGTCACATCAAAGCTATATATAGACAGCTTAATTAAATTGAAACGAAATTGAATTCATAAAAACGAATTGATTAATTGTCAAGTTGACAGTTATTTTAAATTATTTTATTAAATTATATTTGAAAACTTTATAATTAATATTTTGAAACTATTGAGGGATTGAATTTTTAAAATATTTGTAACTTTGCTAAATAATTTCTACTATTGTTTATTGAATAATCATTGAGCATGATATTTTGAATATAATGATAATGAGATTTGAATTTTGCACTGTTATTTTGTTTATACCATCATATCGTAATTTTAAGTAGTACCAAATACTAAATGAAGCACATTAAAAAAACAAAATCAGCAAGAAATAGAACAATATAGTGATATAACAAATATCAACACTGAACAAAGAACCTTGGAAATATTAACAAAAGATAGGTTCATTTATGTTCATACTATATATATATATTATACAAAATATTTTTTCTACTTTCATTAGTCTATGGATTACAATAATATAATGTATTATTACACCATCAAAGTACAGATAATAATTTTTGACTTTTTTTAAAAATCGAAGACCATAACGAATACTTAAATAAAAACTAAATGCATATTTAAATATATATTATGTAACAGCATAACAGTATCTTTCTAATAAACCTTCTACCAAAAAAATAAAGCAAAAAAAAAAAACAAAAATCTGATAATATTACAATTTTTCCATCAATAATATATTTTATTAAATCAAGTCAACTAACTATATTATTACCACGTTCTTAAATAAAAAATTAAATTTAAAATATTTTTACGCACACTGCATTCAAAATCATTAAAATTAATAAACTTTTATACATATATGAACAGTTCTTATAATACATATATTTTATTTTATGTCCCAAGCTTAACTTTAAAACAGGACTCCACCTAAATGTTGAATTTTAATGTTGTTGTTTTCATTTCTTTTAATTTACGAGTATTTTGCAATAACACCATTTTATGTTTGTGCAATTGACGTGGTTTGCGTATATGTTATGAAATGTCTATAATTTAGTAATTATGATAAAAAAATCAAAAGAAAAATAAAAACAAAAAATGCATTGAAGATAGTGTTACATTACACTTTTTTTTTTGTTTACAGATTTTTACACTCGCATTGGCTGATCCAAAAAAAAATGGGTTTTGAATACTGTGAATGAATACAAGGAATTTAAGTCAAGTAAATTATTTTTTTTTTAAATAAGTAAAAAAAATTAATAAATTTAAGATATCGACTCTTCTGAAGCAAATGTTGTACCAGCGTAGTACCAAATGACTATATACTTGAAGAATAGCTAATGTTTTCAGCTTTCTAAAAATAAATGTGTTTAATGGCGCATCTTATCCTTTAAGGAAAATTAGGTTTAGCGCTGATCAATTTGAAATATTTTAATTGGTTAATTCGACCAGGGATTTTAAATTTTAAATATGGCTGCTATATACTAGTAAAGATGTTGAAAGGCCACAAGTGGACTCTGCTCCCATTCATGGAATTAGAATTACATTTACATCCAGAAATGATCGTTCTTTGGAAAATAATTGTCGTGACTTAATTGAAGAAGTAAAAAATCGAAATTTCTTGTCAAGGGTCCTGTATGTATGTCTACTAAGCTTCTCCGAATTACACCCCGATAAAATAAAATAAAAGACCTTGCAATGAAGGTTAAAAATCGAGGGATAGATTCCAGATAAATAATCCATAAAAGAATAATTGAACTTCACTCTCCATCAGAAGTTGTTATTATATCTATCAATGTTGAACCTGAAGTAGAAGTAGAAATTCCTATTGCCAACTAAAAAAATTGCAAAATAAAAAATTTGTCAAATTTGCATTCATTTAAAAAAAAGTACATTTGAAAGCATCCTTGTTGTTTTGATTTTTTTGTAAATATACCGTTATATTTGTTGAGCTATTAGATATATATATAATCAGCTTTTTTACCTAGTAAGATAACGGTCTGAAAAATATTTTATGCATTGCACTGGATCACACTGCACTGGATGCACTGGATTAGGAAATTAACGAAGTGGAAATAAATTGAGTATTGAAAAATTCAAGCGGAATCACACCTGGAATAGACGGAATTTCATATGACATGTTTAAACATGCCGCCAGAAAATAACAACATAGACAGATTGAGGGAACTTTGCAACATGCATGGAATATGGCAGAGCTGATACTCATAAAGAAACGTGACAAAACTTCACAAACCTATATGTGGGATATAGATTTATTTCACTATTTTTAGTAGTATCCAAGGCCTTGGAAAAAATAGGAGCAAAAAGAAGTTAAGCTGGCATCTAACGAGAAAACTAACGTAAATAAATGTTTTCAAGAAATTAAAGTGAAGAAACATAATATTACCGGAACTGGACTATCAAATTTGGAGGGCATTCGAAACAAAAATCACATATAGACGTACTGTCACTGGACTTACGAAAAGCATTTGACAAATTGCCTAAACGAATAATAAGCGAACAATTAACAAACGGAACAAAAATTAAAAAATTACATTATACAACTACCTATATAGCAGAACTGTAACAATCAGAGCAAACGGACAACACTGTAGGAGAAAACAAATAAATATAGGAATCATATAAATGATTGTAATATTCTATACCCAACTATTTAACGCATACATCAACGGAGCACTTAGCAAAGAACTAAACCAATTACACGAACTTGGATATTAAATATAAGACAAAAGAAGACAAACCACAGGATGCTAATAAACTAACACAAGACAAAACGGGGGGTTAATTTCGACAATATACCGAGGCGACCCATTTTTGCTGTAAACGGAAATGAACCGAAAACCAGATAAAAATAGCTCAAACAGATATAGAAATGTGGGATGTCTAATATAATATAAATTATATATAAATAAATAAATTACTCTATTTTTCATAAATTTTAAAAATATAACTTAAAACTGATATTGGAAACTGATTAATTTGAGGGGAGGGAGAGAGCCTTATTGTCAGTTTTGTTTATGTGTTGAATATTTTTTCAATATTTTAGAAAATATGAAGATAATCAAGTTCCACTGCACTATCTGATTTTATTGATCTATCGTGCTTTTAGCTTCTTCTGGATTAGTAGAAAGAATTTTTGGAATTAGCCATATAAACAATTAAATAGCTTAATTTAAGTCATCTAATTTTTAATATCAATCTCAAATTACAACTTTTGCAATGTAATCGATTATTCAGTCAGATAAAAGTAATCTAATCGAAAATGTCATTTGTATGTTTCGAACTTTTTCAATTTAATCAAACCAATGTTTGTGGTGCATTAAATCCAATTTCATATTAGAACTGGAAAATGAGTATAATCTGGATTATGCAAATAAATATGGAAATAAATATTAAAACATAAAATTAAGCTTGTAAATACATTTTTGTTTTTGTACTGTTTTTACAATTTACTCAATCAAGTTTGACATTTCCGATTAAAGCTTCACTTTATATAACTAATCAAAAAATGATTTGCATAAAATATACAGAAAAGAAGTAGTAATGATAAAACAAAGAAAATGATTTGTCCAAATATTTATTTTTCTAATCTAAATTCATAACCCTGCATTTCAGTACAACCAATTACAATATAAGTACAATTTGAAAAAAAAAAAACAAAATACAAAAAACAATAAACTGATTATTTTATTAGCATCCTCTCTTACTACATATTATACGAAAATAATATGTTATAGGCACAGTGTTCTAATAACCAACTATACAATGATTTTAAATATACATATATACTTATGTTTATGAACATATATATACGATACGTGATATTGGTAAATGTCAATTAAATGCTACTAGTTTCATCTTTATTTTTACTTCTTTTCTTCGTGTATATTATTCTGGAATGGGATGGATTATTAATAATTTTATGGTTGCATATAGATTGAGTCACTGATGGTCAATGGCCACTTATTACTTAAATTATAATTCAATGGTGCTACTGGTCTTTCAATATTTGATTTGATTTTATTATTTTGTTTTTTTTTTATATGAAAAATTAAGAATAAAAATGAAGATTTTCAAGCAAAATTATTTATGTACATATGTATACAAGTTTTCTTTCAGTATTTTAGAAAAACAATAATTATTTACAATTGTAATAAAAAATATAGGAAAATTAATTTTCAAAAAAAAAAACCAACTTAAGTGTGTTATTATCATTCGAATTAAAATATGAGAAACAAAATGAAAATTTATTTATTATTTTCTTTCAATAATTCATTGAATCTTAATTGAATTGAAATTCTTTATTTGAAAACTACAGAAGTTTTTTTTATATCATTTAACACCATTAACATTCAACAATTATTATTGAATCAATCTAATTCATTGTATATCCCATATAGAAGAAATTTAAGATTTTTATGATTTAGTGACCATGATTAAGTGAAATAGATTTTAATTCTTCTCCAAATAACTTGAAATATGCATTAATGAGAGATTTCGTGACATTGTAAATTTATCGACAACGTCGCCAACATATTCACGTATGATCTTAAATGTCAAGAAAAAATTGTTTTCATTGTCTATGATCGGTAATTAATTTTACAGTGTATTCGCGACTTATTTTCGAAATGACACGAGTTGTTAAATTATGTATCCGAAAATTTGTTGATACACATTATAGTTTGGTACTACAGTTATGTTGAGTTTTTTAATATAATAATAAGTTTAAAAATTAAAGAAAAATAAGTATAAAGTTTACTTCGTGTTTCAAAAATAAATTTAAAAATGTTTTTTTTTATTTTAATTTACTTTAATTTTAATAGAAAATGAAGTTAAGGAAGAAAGACAAAGATGCTATTATTAACCATAAGGCTAAAGCACGAAGAAGATTTTAAAAAAAATAATAATTTTACGAAATTGTCCATATTAAACTTTTCTTTCACAAATATATTCAACTTAAACATTTTAAAAATTTATCCACAAAATAGGTATCAACAAATGAGTATAATATTTTGACATTTGATTTAACGTTTACTTCATTCAGAGGCAATGTGTTTAGAGTGATCGGAATTGTAAGCAAAGTTCATTGTGTCGCCAACACAATATTGTCAGTTCAGAAAATTTGACATATTGTATTTGTATGTACATTGTATCGGTTGAAATGTTTTGGATACATATCCGAGATGTCACCGAAAGCAGGCAACAAATGGTGCTTTCTAAATAAAAAGCTACTACAATTTAACCCCTTTATTTTACAATTTTTTTTTTAAATATTTTCGATCAGAATTTGACTTATATAGATCAAACTTTATCCTTTATAAAATTTCTTAGATTTTTCATTTTCCCGAAAAATAGTGTTTTCTAGTGGTATTATATATTATAATATATTGTGCATTTCAGAAAGAATAGTTATGTATTTATAATTTCTCAAATTGTGTTATTGGCATAATAGTTTTTACAAATTACCTAAAACGCTGTTCCAGTCCAATACCTTCGAATAATATAGGTATTTGAATAACCGAACTTAGCAAACAAATTTCTGTTTACTTTTGAATATCTGTTTTTTCTACCCAAAACAATCCAGATATATATATATATTTTGTTTGGTAAAATATAAACTCATCTCTAATACGATTTTATTGGTGATAGTTTTTTAATATTATTTAATTTTTTTTTTTGCTTTATTTGTGTTTATACTATTACAAATTTATTAATCTTAAAAGCTAGATTTCTTATTGTTTCTGTTTTTTTTGTTTTAGTCTACTGCCTCTTTCTTTTTAGATCTATTTTAATTTTAATTTATTGACTTATGTATTATGTTAATTTTGTTCTTTTTATGTGTTTAATGTATAATTCTTTTTTTTTTTTTTGGTAAAATAAAACCCAAAATAAATTTCTTAATAATAAATTAATGCCTAACCTAATACTAAACCTAAAAAATAAAATAGAACTCTTGTGCTATAAATAGCCTTAATCTCTCCACCAAAATCTCCTATTATTTTTATTAAAACACTTTCTGTCCCATTCATTTATATTCATACTGTATCTTAAATTTTCAGAACTAATATGTAACGGATTATATTCTATTTTTTGGTCCTACCTTCTTCTATAAATATGATAAATATTTGGAAGGCCGTCGTCGTTTTGTAAATATCCTTTTTAGTCTGAATATATGAATGTTTCTGGTGGGACCAGTCTGTTTTTCATTGACCTTTTAAAGTATAATGTATTAGGATAATACATATGACAGATAAAAGTATTGTCTTCTATCTCTGTAATTTTATTAAAATGCATTCTTAACAGTTTAAATACAAATGAATCAATTCTTTCAATGTTTTATATAATTGGTTATGAAATATTTTTTATTATTGGTTTCTGGATCTCTATTTTTACCAGTACATGGTCTAAGTATATCTGCCTTTCTAATTTTCTTATTTTCTCGAAATTGAATGCACTGGTATTATACCATATTTGACATCCATAGTTTAAAATTGGTGTAATGAGTGATTTATAAGTAATTATTTTAACGTTTTTATTTATATTTCTTAATATTATTTAATAACAACGAAATTTTTATATATTGCTAGGTAATGAAGTATTCATTTTGAAGTCCAGACAATCAATTGTTTCAAATTGTTTTTTTTTTTTTCAAGTAATTTTTTCGGAATGTTCCGCAGATGCTGATGGTTCTACACATACAAAATCACATTCTAAATCATATATTTTAGCCATTACATTTTTTGTTATTATCAATTCTATTTTTAGTTCATCTAATTTCCCAAATTTATCTTCACTTTTATCCCATCTATTCTAAATTGCTTCAATATCTTGATTAAAAATTGCCATAAATACTGCTATAATAAAATGAGCCTTATGGCACATCATATCACCACATTATATGATATGATATGGATATTACCGCAAATAAATTCTTTAATCGCGCGAAATATCATATACGATAATCACCATATCACATTATTTTTTGATGTTTTGAAAAGTTTTTTTTTTTTTTTATTTATATTTTTAACAATATATTCAAAATTTACTCTTTAGTTTAGAGAATACAAAAATAATATATATACTGATTATTTCTTACCATATTATTCATTCAATTAAAAACACTAAAAAATGGAACACCCTCCTTAGAATAAATTATTATTAAACGATCACCTAACCTTAATAAAAGTTATTTCCCGCCAATTATTTTGACATAAATGTTATTCATCATATTACTGATTTCAAAAATAAAAGGTTTTCCATATTTATTATCAACTAAACATTTACATTTATGATAAAAATATAACTCATTTATTTTGTCAGTCTTTATATTGTGCAGCTTAGAAATTAATTAACAATACATATATATATACATATAATAGTTAAATAAAAAATTAATAACTTCAGTAAACAAAACAAATTAATAAATAAATTTATGTTAACAAAGAATAGATATTTTTAATCTTGTAACCGTTCATACTTAATTAGTATACATGAAGAAAATCAAACAGTTGGATAGACAATATAGAAAATAATTCCGGTATATAAAATGTCCAAAATAACAGAACTATGTATTTGTTAACGGTCGGTGTGAATTAATGGAAAAGCACTGTGTAGAAGCCAAAATTCACCTTTAATTTAACTTTTGCAAACAAATGAGAAAACAAATTTTTACTTTTTTTAATTCAGGAAATTTAAAATAGTTTTTCATATTAATTTTTAATTTTCAATAAATAATTTTCAATTTAATTTTTGTATAGGAGATATTTTTTCAGTATAGATTAAATGAATAAATAAATAAATATATTGATGAGAAATCGATAAACGGAACAGTAGCAAATTGATTCTGACAATTTGTACAATAATGAGAGTCTGCAGATAGATATGTACAAATTTTGCAGACAAAAGCCACATAGTGAGTAGGTACAGAAATAAGGCTCATATATATTACAAACCTTTTATGACATAGAGCAGGCCAGATACATGAAAAGTGTAAGAATTTTTTCATCCTTTTACACTTATATCTACATGTTCTACAAAAATCATTTGAGAGGCGAGGAAAAGCTATGTTTGTCAAAAATATCGATATAGTTATAACCCCCTTAAAATCGTGTTAATATATCATGCCTTTCAACGACAGTTGGTGAAGAGAGCGCTATTACTTCAGCACAGGCTAAATATGTTTGATTATGTTGCAGTTTGGTTTATTCGACCGTCTGTCATAGAAGCATTAATTGCTTTTTTCTTAAAAACATTTATTGGAACATATCAATTACTTAACAGTAAACTTCATTTTTTTTTTCCTTCTTCACTCTCTTTGGTAGCATATGGTTTCCACAAAGCTCTTCCATCTAATTATATTCTGCGCTAGCTGTTTATTTTCGCTTCATGTTGTGTTGTTATTTTCTATTTATTTATAGACTGATCTGCGCCATGTTTCCCGTAGGCTGTTGCCTACCTATTCCTCTTGCATTTTAACCTAAATTTAACTTAAATTACATGATCTCAAATTAATTAAAAAAATGTTATCCCCATATCTTATTTCACGAATGTTTGGTATTTCATCAATCATTACACTGTGTGTATAATTTAACAATTATAATATCTATTGAGTATTGAATGAGAATCGTACAAACAGAAAACTAGTGTAGTGCTGGTGCAATTACCAAATATAGTTAATAGATAGAATATAGTTAACATTTCATAACAATAAAGAATTCATCAAAGCTAATTTTCCAATTTAAATCAAAAAATCATTTCTATATTATTAAATTAATTAATTTTTCTATACCTATATTTTAATTAAAATTTCTATAATTGATTTCTCTTTTACAAAAATAAATCGCACTGAATCAGGGACAAATTCTATACTTAATATTATATTTTATTTATAAAAATAAATGTCATTCATTATAAATACACCATATTAAATATTTCAAGTTTCTATTAACATATATGTACATATATGTATATAATGTAATACTCCTTCATCTATTTTCATTCTCATTCACTCTTTCTCTTATACACTCTTATCTATTTTCTATCTCCACCTTAAAATCTATGTTAGTAAAATAATAATACCTTATTTTATTAAAATAATATCTAATTATCAAAAAGTAGATTTTCTCATTCACTTAAGTAGTCAGTAATTTACATATCCATACATACATCAAACAGACACATACATTTTCATTTGTTAAATACATTTATTTAATAAATAAATTATGTGTGTGTGCTTTGACAATTTGACATTTTTTAATAAATTTCATACATTTTAATAGAATACTTTGTAACCATTAATTTGTAATTGATGACGGTTATTTTCTGCTCGCATTTTTGATGCGCCTTTGTTCATATTTAAAAGTCTTATAAGTAATAGTTAAAATAATAATAATATAAAAAAATATAGTGTAGTAGGGAAAATAAAAATAAAAATAACAAAATTATTTAGAAAATTATCTATTATTGACTATATAGAAATAAGAATACATAGGTATGTATATATGTATACTTCAAATGACAAAACGCAATTTTAAAAGAATAAAAAAATTGAGTTGATCTGGTCAATTCTAAATAGCTATATTTTGAAAAAAAATGTTGTTGGAAAATTCAAAATAAGAATATTTATTATTCAAAATATTTATTATCATCAGTAATCCCATGAGTAAGGCATAGGTCGGAAAATATTTATAATTACTTCTGTTAATTCTCTCCTGTCCAATTCAACTTATCCTTAAGCCATTTAGAGCACTAGAAGAGCCACTGTCCAACTCAACTGAAAAGTGTCTGTTTTCTCTATTAATAGATTAGAGATAACACAAATTAGATCTTTAAAAGGATATTATACAATAGACCTAATGAGTGTAGTATAACATTAAGACTATGAGACCAATCTTCATTACTAATATTTTTTTTAATTATTTATTTCCACATCCAGAAAAAAAGTTAACAATTATGGAACGTATTTTAATTTTCGATTTAGTTTTTGAGTAATTTTTGTTTCGTTAGAAAATACTGAAGCGAAAATTCGGGACCATTAAAGATTGGGTATAATTGAAAAAAGTAATAATTAAAAGACATTATTCTGTTATCTTATAAATTTCAATTGTAAAAACTAAATTATAAATTTTTTGAAATTTTTTTATTATATAAAAAGAATAATTCAAAATATTTAGAAAACAACAATATAGTTTATAGGTATTCCATTATTGCTTCACATTTCATGGAGTCAGACAAGTTTCTCAACATTGAAAATGGTATTGAGATCCATGTGGTTCGAATTAATATTTTGAGCCGCTTTACTCATTCCGGGCGATGCTTTGCAACCTGTAGCTTTATTATTGACCAAATATTTTCAATAGGATTTAGGTCTGGGTTACATATAGGCCATTCCATTACTCTAATATATCTGGCTTTCATGTGATTTTGAACCTGAAAATGAAGTTAAAAAGAAATTAACTGTGCTCTATCAAAAACAATGTTCAGAAATGAAAGTACAATATCTTACCTACTTAAGAAACATAAACAAAAATTTATTTTTACCTTTGCAGAAGGAGCGTTGTCTTGTTTGTAAAATGAAGTCACAAGTGTCAACAAAGAACATATTAACAGAAGGCTCCAATTGATTTTCCAAAATGCTTATATATATATCCGCTTTCATTTGTGCGGAGAAAAGCACTATCTCTTTATTTCTAGACCGTAGAAACATCCTCATTCCATTACACCTTCATATTTTGGTGGCAACATTAGTATGAATTAATTTGCTCAATCATTCTGCTATACTCTTCACCAAACCAACTGTTTGCCATCACTGTCGTGCACTTTGCATTGGCTTTCGTCTGAAGATATTACCTGCTCCCATATATCCTTTTTCCAAGAAACGTGTTCTTTTGCACATGCAGGTATATGTATTGGTAATTTGGGCATATGTATCGGCTTCAACTCAAGCTTCTTGACTAGATGATGTGCTTATAATCCTTCGTTCAATATGCGTAAATATCCAAACTGGATGAAATCGTGATTCCGCTTGATATATATGTAGACATTTTCAAACAGTTTCTCAAACAAAATATTTTTTATTATATTACAAATTGCCCAATATTTGAATTTATTACATGAAATGCAGTCATAAACTTCAACAGCACAAATTTTTTTTCACAGCAGAAAAGAAAGGACTAATCGTCCCATGTACATTGAATTTGAATAAAACTTATATATATATATTATAGAAAAAATTCGATATAATGCACATATAATCAAATCTATAATACACCTCAGCATTTTTAAATATATTATACTATATTCTGGACAATAAAATGACAATTGAAAATATGTGGTCACCGCATAATAAGCACAGTTTTATACTTTTTTAATTTTATTTTAGTTTTCTTATTATTTCTGTTTTTGTTTTTGTTTTTTTTTATTATTTTAATACTTATTAGTTATTACTATAATGAGAATTGAATTAAATAACTATTATTTTATTTTTTTTTATTTTGTGATATGCCTGTGTGAATTCAAATTGCCATAGATGAATATGAAACGATGCTATAAAAGTAAAGTATATGTATAAATACGTATATATCAAATAAATTTACTACTATTTGTTATTTAAAAACTAGAAATTAGTGATGCGTTTAACGATACAAATGTTATTTGAGAAATATTTTTTCTCCATTTTGTAAAATTATATAGAAGAAATCAACAAAAAAAGTTGATTTTGCAAATATTGTACAAATATTTGTCAATAATTGCAAAATCAATTACTTGAAATGTGAAAAAATAAAAATTATACAATTATATAGTTTATAATAAGAAGCAAAAACAGAATGACACTGCAATACTTGCAGCAATCAAAATATAAAATTAAAAAATTAAAGGTATTGAAAATTAACTTAAATATTTTAGCTAACAATTAAATCAATAATAGTGGGAATCTAGAAAAGAAATTAAAATTAGAATCAATTGATATAACTATAGTTATATCAGAAAAATGTTATATACCGTCCCAAAACGGTAATTATACATCATTAAATATTTGTATCTTAAAGCTATAGTGATGTATAAATGTGATGTAATGCCATGACACAGTGTGAAGAGGGTAATCGGACGGAGTAGAAAATATTTAAATTATGTCATTATATAATATTCTGTATATTTCTTGTGTTAATTCCAAGACTATGGGTATATAGTTAGATACTTATCAAACTATGTATATAGTATGTATGTAAACTATGTATATATGTATATAGATACTATAAGTATATAGTTAGATACTTATCAAACTATGTTAAAAGTAAATAATTTTTATAATTTATTTTGATATGATGTTGTAAAACTAAAATTTTAAAATTATAAGATCACATAGTTGTAAAGCTAAGATCAAATAAAAAAATGATTTGTCCAATTTACATTTATTTTCAGTTTAATTGTATTTGTATGAAACTGAATAAAGAAGAAATAAATTGGCCCACACAATCACAATAGTCCTTTATTATATATTTTTATATATATAGTGTGGTATCCCAAATCTAAAATTAATTTATAAAACAAGATACCACTAACTATTCTCCTATAATAAATAAATTGGTTATAAATCAATGTAAAAATGTAACTGAAAAATTAAAATAGGAAAACTACTAAATGCTCTGAGGTGCGTTTCAATTCGGAATGTTCTGATTAGTATAATATAATCAGACGATATAACCACTGCATATAACGACTAATTAACCAATCGGATATCCATGTCACCAGTCGACGCAATTATTTGGAAGCTTTGTATTTTAATAGTTCTCTGTAAAATTTAAGCAAGTTAATAATCTATATTTAAAAAGTACAAAATAAAAATGAAAATATATTTAAATAAAATATATAATTTTAAATATCTTTTAAACAGACACATTCAAATTATAATATGGATTGATTATATTGAAAACTACCTACATTGTTAAGCTATATAGTGTTATATTATATGAAAATATAATTGCGGAATGAATCCAACTTTTTATAATTATAACCATAATGCATCAATGGTGCAAAATGTGGGTCTGAGCATTAATCCACATAAAATCAATAGCATTCTTTCTACCATCAATCGAAAAAAGTAAACTACCAACAACCTTCATTCTAGAAATAATACTTGACAGCAAACTGGTTATGGGGTCCTCATATAGATTACATAAGCAAATAGGTAAAAGTGCACTTCTTTTATATTAAAATATGTTTGACAAAAGATTGGGATTATCTCCACAGATGACTTTTTGGCTCTACAAGGCTATAATAAGAATTATAGTATTTTACGTGACATTTGTGTGGTGGCCAAAAACAAAAGATACCTAAACATGTGTCAAGCTTACTCAAATACAGAGCTTTTAAAAAGTATAGATTATTCTGTAACTATATGCTGCGCTACCGCTGCCTTGACATTCATATAATTTTTTTCCCTAGCCATTTCTGCTTACATGTTTCAAGAATATAACCAGAATTAACCTCTTTGATTGTCCTATGTAAGATGGTTTTGTACAATCTTAGAATGATATTTTTTATATGCTACTTACTTCTGCTTTGCTTTTATTATCTTTGGCAGATCCTAAAAGATAATACAATTTGAGGTTTCTACTATAGTATGTTGTACTTCTTAAATTACATATCAATTATATAGCAATCTATTTAATCATTGTATGGTATGCCGCCATTTTATGTCCATGAGGGTAGTTTGAATCGGAAGTAATAAGCCATGTTGTTATCGTATTTTTCCTATAGATATCAAAATTTATTTTTTCCTTCTCTTCAAATTAATTTGATATCTATATTCTTTTTTCATTGTGAACAATCTATTATTATGGATATTATATTGAGCTGAATAAGTAAACTATCCGTTTTAGTTTTTTCATTCATACAAAGGGATGACAATTTTATGTATGATTTGATTTTTTGTTTCCATTCCATCTATTTTGTTAAGTCATTCCAGTAGTTTTCAAATAGGTACGTTAACTGGTAAACTATGGAACTTTCACATCAAATGACACTAGCTCTTCACTTACCCTTATATCTTTGATTTTCTCCACAAGTTCAGTCTTATTTTTCAACAATGTTTGTTTTTATACCAGTGGTTTCGCTTAACATATGCATATGCATCTGTGCCAACAAATTATAACCGCTTATGTCAACATAAGAATCGAGATAAAATGACCAACATATTCAGAATTTTCGAAAATATTTCCTATCAAAATTCAAATAACTCTCATTTTTGTTAGGGAATATGACCTAAAAATATTTTTAACTTATTTAACTTAAAATATTTTAAATGTATTCCTTTAATTAGCCATATAAACTTATAAATTGATATGCATTTTCTTAAGCAAAATTATTTAAAATATTAACAATTTACAACAACCTAAGCAGTTATGTAAGCATTTGAAGCCCAAAAGTATTATATATATAGCGATTTCAAAAAACTTGGTACAGTCCCGTTACTATTTTTATAAACTCTTATTTAAACTTAAAATTGATTTCACTTGACACATCAATTTCAGGCATAAGCGGTTTTGAATTATTGCCACAGATAATTGAAGAGTTCTTTGTCAAAATATGCAATGTCAAAATTGAAAAATGTATCCAAAATGAAGGACGAATATTATATTTATAAGGTAAAATCTACGTCGGCTTAAAATCTGCAAAGCCAAAATATGTTTAAATAGAACAAATTAAAAATAACTATAATAAAATTAAAATCTAATTATTTTTTTATGACTTTTAAATTTCAAAAATAATTGTTTTAAAAAATATATAGAATCGATCTTATTACAATATGTATGTTTACGTTCTTAGATTCTAATCAATAATATATCCACTATAAAAAATTCTTTGATCAAATTCAAATCCTCAATTTATTTAATGATTCTAAAATACATGGTTCTAAAATAGTTGCATTTCCTCAAAAAAAAAAAGAAACATATAAACGTGTAGATTGATATTGAAGAAAACGGACCAAAAAAAAATATCCAATTATATATCAAAAACAATAAAAATAATATTTTTTTTGTGCAAATTTTGTAATAATTTAAAAAGTTTTTATTTTTTACAATTTTCTCGGATACAATAATTAAATAAATTACTTCTAGGAATTCTTTAAATGGTTTTCCCTCAAAATATAACCAGTAAGTATGTATAATGTTATTTAACATATATATACACAAGTATATAATATAATATCAGAAAGGAAATTTGAAATTTCCATAATATAAAAAACCATGAATAAATTCATCATAAAATTTTACTACAACATGTAGGTATTAAAAAAAAAAAAATAAAACAATTATTTTGAAATCCTAATTTCATAAATTCACGAAAATTAAATTACTAAATTGGCCACAACATAAAAGAATATAATATATTTTTTTTTTTTCATATTACATAATATACAATAAGAAATTTTATACTATTGGTACTATACATTTGAAATACAAGGTTCAAAATCTTATACAATATACGATTTTAATTTTAAGAAATAATTTTCCACCATTTTGAAATCGTGGAATTAATTTTTGAGGTTATGGTGTATTGTTTTTGATTTTCTTTTTTTTATTAAAAAAAAAAAATAAAAAATTGTATTAAAAATTTTCGCTTTACTTTTAACCATTTTTTTTTTTTGTAAAAATTTCATTTGATTTATTTTGAGTTCTTTGGACCCACTTAAAATATTTTTATATCGTTTTAATCACGCATTTATAGTTGTCGAAACTTCACAAACGTTTAAAGACAAAGGGAAGTAATGTAAATCGTAAAGTCAATTACCTTTAATCAAATTTTATATATTGAATTAAAATATATTAAAACATATTGAGTGGCCTTGGAGGTCCATGAAATTATTTTACTGGAGTGAACATAATAAAAATGAAGTTCAAACTTTATTTTGGTAATAATATATAAATTAAAATTTTAATTTAAAAACATTTTTTTTCATCAGATGGTCTTATCATTCCGCGGAGAACATATAGCCCTTGACTATTATGGCACCATTTCCTTGTTCACAACAATTGCTCTAACTTCGATCCAAAATTTTTTGGACGACTTGCATTCTTGTAGAATACCCTTTTTTGCATACCACTATTGAAGTATAACTCATGAACTTATACTTAACTTATAATATTATACCTTGTTAATACCCCAATTTGGCATACAATAACCCTGAATACAAAACCATTTCTGATTCGCTTTATTAAAACATTTCAGTTCATCAAAAAATCATATAACATAAGTTTCTTAGTTTCTCGATTTCGTCCAATTTCGGCGAATTTTTAGCTTAAAGAAGTTGAAAATATCACCAGTCACCGATAGAACACCCTCGATTTTGTTAACAAACTTTTTGAAATTTTAAAATAGCGCCTCCTTCCCCTCTTAAAAAGCTGATACCCTCATATTTTACAATAAAACGTTCAATTCTGTATAAGTACTATAGATACATATTAATAACCACAATCTGGTTTCTATACCAACGCATAATATTCAGTTGGTTTTGTCTTGCTTTACATATTTTACAACTATAGGCTCTATGATTCCCTACCTAGCTGGATTTAGCCCAGTTCTAAGTCACTCTGCAAAATGCCGCGAAATTAAAATTGTCGATTCAGGAAAGCTTCGAATCTGAAAATGAAAAAAAAATCAAATTTTCGTTACATAAACGAAATACCGGCTTTTATATAAAATAATTTACGATCTTAAACTGGAGAGAAGTCGTCAAAAATTGACTACAATAAAAAACATAATTACATCAAGTTCAAGATACAAATAACAATACTTGTAGTTCTTGTAAATCATTATTGTCTGTATATAGTATTTTAAACTATATTCAATAAAAAATAATAATAACAATAATAATAATAATAATATTAATAATAATAATAATAATAATTATAATAAGAATTATAATAATAATAACAATAATAATAGCAATAATAATAATATAATAAATTTTTCTTTCTTTTTTCAGACTTTGGTCTCCCAAAATATTCCTCTTTAGTTTATTTCAACCGCTGTTTTTGTTTTACTGGTTTTTCTTCTTAGCAATATAAAATAAATCCAAATACTAAATAGATACGTACATTCCAATTTAATTAATATAGTTGAACTGTTGGATTTTCCTCAACCAACCTACCAAAAAAAAAAATTATTAATTTTTTACAAGAACAACAGCAGAATTTTAGCTCTGAATTACATTTAAAATATATAATAAAAAACAAATTAATGTGGATTTTATAAAAAAAAAGTATTACAACTGAAAAATTGAATTTAAATATAAACCCAACACATCATATTTACATAATACAATACATTATATACATAATTCTATCTTCATATTATCAGATCACTACAACAATCTAATAAATTGCTTAATATGTCTAAATTAGTTAGTATTTTACTCTTTTCTTAACTAAAAGTAAAAATTAAAAATTCAGAAGCTATAAGGAATAGAATATTTTCATTACGCCATTTCTTAAAGCTATATACTTATAAAATTAGCTACCAATAAAACGTCACACTTTTACAATAATATACTAACCTGCTATATACGTTCAGCAGAGCGCTAAAATGTATGCAATTCAAGAACTGATTTATATTTACATTTCATTACATATTATGTACCACTCAATTGCAAAAAAGTTGGCCCACTTTTAAACTTATCATAACAATAAAAAATATTGTCTATAGTTAATTAATATATCTAAACGATTTGATTTTATTTTACATCTACTGAGATTCTATTAAAAAATTAGAACATATTAATGTTAGCCCTGAAACGGATTTAAAACACAAACAAGATATGGGCTAACGTTTTTGCAATAGAGTAGTATTGTACGTCCATAAGAATTTTCGCGTAAAATGACTGCTACTACTTTTATTCATTCCTATATTGTTGTATAGTTGTTGTTATTAATATTTATTATGGTTGCTATTGTTGCAAAAAAAAATGAAAAAAAAATAAGAAAATATGTTTTAAAAGAAGAGAAAATAACAAATTTAAAAAAAAAAAATGAATTTCGTGCTTTTTTTTTGTTATCATTATTTTGTTGTTGTTTTGATTGTTTTGTAAAGTAAATCCGATTGGAGGAGAGTCAAGACCGCCTTCGTTATGATTATTATCTAGTGGCACGCCATGCGTACGTTTGTATAAACAGCTAAAAGAAAATGTAAGCTATATTCTTATTATTTTTTTATTATTGTTTTTTTTTTATTAGTTATTAAAATATTTGTTGTTGTTGGTTTTTTTTTCAATACATATTTTACTTTTTATGATTTTGGAAGCTTAACATTTTATTTATAACAGCCCCAAAGCCATACCAAGTATGAGTGTAAATGATTTTAAAATGGCTATTTTTGTTTCAACCTTTCAGCCAACATATTTTTTCTTTATTTTTTTTTTGTTTTTGTTGTCAGCTACTGTTTTTGATTTTGAACTTAATTTTTTATTTTCACCTGAATGGATAGAATGTATTAAGAATTTTAATATTTACTTGTTGTTGCCTTTTATATTCCCTATAAACAAATACGTATATGTATAGCAAATATTTTTTAATATAAAACCAATGCAATGGAAAATAATTTAATTCAAAATGACGTTACTGGACTATTCATAATGGATGGACGACGAAAAATTATTTAGCGAGTGAATTATTTTTATAATGCAATTTGATGGTGTAGTGGTGATTTTTATAACTATTTACAAACATACATAAATTTCAATTGTATGATTATAAATAAAATGAAGATTAAATATATATACCTAGGTATATATATTTTAATTATAAATGAATGGAATTTTAATTTTAATTAATTTTTTAAAGCAAATTAACAACTGAGAACAAATTAAAATTCTTGTTTTAAGAATATTACCTACAGGTAATTATACTTTCGTAATTGTTGTTCTTTTTTGTTTTTGTTTTTTTTTTTTTTGATTGGAATTTAAATAATTTTAATTGGTATGCAGTTTAATTATAGAGATTGTGTGTGAATGAAAAATTATTAAAATTAGTTCTATGAAACTGAAACATTTTTGTTTAGCTCTATTATTGGATCGTAATATAGATTAAGTTGAGCTTAACGAGTAATTGGGTAGAAGAAATGTTCATTTTGATTAATTTAGTTAAAAATTCTATATTAGCGACAATTCTGCGTTTTTCGAACGTTTTGAGATGTAATAAATTCAATGTGTGCTCATAGGTATTCTTAATGGGTTTTTCCATGGGAGGTTGTGTAAAGAAATTCTGAGAAAGTATGCCATATCTGGCTGGCGTATTCCAAATTAGGTCTAACTAAGCAGGTGTAAAAGAGATTTCAGTATACATAGGGATCAAAGTCTTTAGTCCAACGTTTAATAAAATCGTGCATAGAGTTGGCCTTATAAGAGCGACGAGTAAATGTAATTAGTGCGCATTTATTAACGTTTAAATGTAGATTATTGTTGGTACCTACCAGCGATGAAATCGATTTAAATCTGAACATTGAATATTTTTGTAAAAAAATTGGGAATAAATTGGATTTTTTTGAAGAATTATAAATAGAGTGTATAGTGCAATAAATGTATTTAATTTTATTATTAAACCACATTTTGAATATTGCTAAACATTTAGGTAGGTATATATATATATATATTTGTATTCAAAATTTGAATATTAATTGGATACACATTTTCAATATGACTAAACATTTATATACCTACATGTATTTTTATTCAAAAAAATAGTTGGAAGGGTCTACAAAACTCCCTGTGAGATGAGAACATTTATATTAAAATGTAGCAGGTTCACGTCGGTATGTTAAAATGCCTAAAATGGATGAAAATAAGCGAATGATTAGAATTAAATGTACTAATCTTTATATTATTAAATTCATTGAATTTTGTTGGGAACAGTTCAGGCAAAAATCGTAGTTATTCAATTGTATATTTTTGTATATTATTATTTTTATTGAGTATAATTTAAATTATACAATAGTTATTTATATAAGTACTAGCTGCCAGGGCCGGTTTTTTTGTATATTAATTTTGAATGATTTATTTGTTTTATTTTAATTTTTTTTTTAACACAAGACAAATAACGGTTTTTGAGAAAAACAATTAATTTACATTCTTGTTTGTCAAATGTCAGTAATTTCAAATTTAGCATTTTGTTTATTTTGAACTTTGTTAATTTTTGAACTTTGTTAATTTTTGAACTTTGTTAAAGTTTGGAATATATGTTTTATTTTTTATTTTTGAAATATTTAATTTTTATTTATTTTTTTATTTTATTTATTTAAAAACCGAAACAAGTATTTTAGCAATAATTTTTGTTTTTAAATATAATTAATAAAAATAAGATGAGAGAGATTTACTACGTATACATGATAGCTTAAGTATACTTGACTTGAATTTTTCTTGAAATTTCAAGCTGTATATTCGATTGATCAGCTTGAGTTTTGTGATTTATTTGAGTGAAGATATAATTTCACGAAACTAGCGTATACATGATGTCGAAGCGTACTTGAAGCTTACTTGAAGCTATATCATGTAATCAAGTTAGTTGAAAGTAGCACAACATCTGTTTATAGGTACGTTTTTTCCGTAAACTGTTCTACGTGTGTTTTCTACTAAATATTTATTGTTTCGTGTATATGCCTAAGTAGGTACTAGATATTATACATCAGACTGATTATTTTAGCACTTCAAAGGTGAAACATGATGAGATTATTTTCTTGTGCGATGATAAGGTGTGGATATTTTGCAAATTAAGTCTAGTGGAGTAGCTTAGAAGAGTAGAAAAATCTGAGGGATTAAATTGATGTCTTAAATTGAAAATTGCTTTCGGTGGATTCTATTCTAATGAAGTGTATATGGATCCCAGCCAATACAGCCATATTCTAGAATAGATCGAACTAATGAACAATAAAGGATGCTAGTCACTGTTAAGTTCCTGAATTCTTTTGATCTTCTTTTAATAAATCCTTATATTTTACTAGCCTTGGAGATCACTGAAATCATTGAAATTATAATCAATGTATAATTTCAATGATTTAATAATCAAATTGTAATCATCCTAATCATTCGCTGTTCACAAATCATTTCCAACAGAACGTTGTTTAACGAACAAAAAATTAATAGATGTGGAAATTCAAGGTGCAACAAATATCATTGAATCAGACATAATCTAAGTAAACTTGACGACTACATTGAAAATAATTTTTAAAATGGAACACCCAGGGTAACCATCGGATTGAAAGACCAAGAAAAATTTTCATAGAGAAAATCAGTCATTAGACAAAGCAAATATCCACCACAAAAATGGCTCAATGTACCACTGATGGGGTCACAATTACTCTTCCAATATTATAATAGCTTGATTGTAAGCCTTGATCTTGCTCTGATCAAAATATTATACCTATAAATGAAAAATTGAATACAGAAAACTCAAATTTTAAAAAAACAACATGTCAGATGGCATGTTAGAAAATAACAGATGTGTGATTATAGTATTATGATGGGACTCGTATTTTGAATCTTCACTTTTTTCAAAAATCTTCTCCATTATGATATCTTTTGAGAAATTGTTCTCCATTCGTTAACTCCAATTTTTCTGCAACCATTACCCCATATATACAAATCAAAATTATCAGTTAAATTTTAAATTCCTTTATTACCTTAGAGCTTACCACACATACTTACATTTCAATGGAAAAATTTCATTTAATACAATCCTTTTTATAGCACGAGCTCACCAATAATTAACTCACTATGACATTAATAATATATATATACAAACGGACATCCTATTTACGTATTTAAGTAAACATAACTATGCACATTGAAAAAAGTTAACAATTCCAATATAGGGTCGTAATAGAATTGAATAATTGTTATTGCTGATGGTACATATAGGTAGGCACATACAGCATGAGTTCTAGTTCAAATTACGCAATTTAATGATTATTATATAATATAATCATAATAATAATAATAATTATATTAATTCAATCAATATCAAAAATATATTACGAAATAACGGCTGGTGAACGGTAACGAAATAACGGCAATATTTTTGATGAATTTGACAAAAATGGGGGGCGTGAATCATTTCATCATAAATTTTATAGTTAAACTCAGCATGTAATTTTGTTTTTGTTTTTTTTTTATTTAAAAAAAAGAGAATTTTAAAACGTATCTAAAATCAACGGACCTTTTCTCTATTCAAATATGAACAATTTTTTAATGAAATTTGATAATTTTATTTTGTACAAAGAATTCAATTAACGGGAAGTATATAACGGAGTATACCTATATAAATAGAAACTAAACAAGGACGTCATCTGGATTTAATTTCGAGTAATAACATGAAATTATCATTCGCGCATGCCGAGCCCGTACAAACAATTTTATTTTTGTTTAAATTTTTTTCTTTATTAAGTTAAGAAGATTTGAAGATTTTTGCAAAATAAATTTTCTCCATTTTAATAATATACCTATACTGTATACTGTATAACGTATGTACTTGTATAGTAAAAAATGCGAGTAGCGGAATTTTTTGTTAGAAAAAAAAACAACATAACAAACTGTACATAGGCAATATGGTTTTTTTACTTTTGAGTCTGATTTTATTTTCTGGAACGGAAGTTCTTTTAAAAAAAAATTGTTTTTTCAATTGATTATTGCAATGATCCTTGTAAATATCCTTTGATATGTTATCATCACAGAATGGGTTATATACAAATGAAATTAATTGTGTTATTTGAATTATAAAGGAGTTAAATTTCATCAGTGGTTTATTTGAAAAAAAAAATCATAAAAAGTAATAATTGTAAAAAAAATTTTTTGTCCTTAAACCACTATGAATATATATATATATATATATATAGAAATATATATACATTTTTTTTAAATATTTTAAAATAGAGCACGTGATTTTATACGCCCATTTTAGAGATTTATTGTAAAGGCCATTCGTCAATGCTGCCATTGACTTGTAATTTGAACTTTAACAAAGCTTGAGTATATGGAAACTAATGGGACATTCGCCAATGTGAGCGTTGACGCGGTAAGCGTGAAAATATTTTAAAGTTAAAATTGAGCAATATTCAAAGTTGAAAGCTGAATGTTGTCACATTTAGCAATGTGATTTAATTGATATTTCTTTTTTTTGGGTTGTTAAAAACTTAAACAATAAAGTTTTCAATTTTTTAATTTGTTTGTATTTGTTTAAAATTAAAAAGAGCGGGATTACAATATTAAATCATAAACCAAAACTAAAAGTAAAATTAATAAAAATTAATAAAAAGGAAAATACAAAAATGCAAAAAAAACCTTTTAGTATAATATTTTTAGTACATTTCGGGATCACTCTGGTATGCAACTTCAAAAATGCAAAACAAAAATCCTTTCATGTCTCTTAGATGCTTTAACTCATGAACCCAAAACCGTTTAATAGGGTATAATTTGGTATGCAATAAACACTTATAGGTAGATAGGTAGTAGTGGCTGCCAAGAGCACACCGATAACACGGAACTTCCTCGGATAAGCCTCGGATAAGACTCTTCTCGTTCCTCGGATAAGACTCTTCTCGTGAAACCATTTCGAGCTGTTTGTAAAGCGGTGGAGGTCTTGTATTTTAGTGCCTTCAAGTTCAACCAGCGAATCCAAAAAAAAAGCTCCTATATGGGTTTTCCTTTTATGATAAAGATCAGGGCAGGTACATGAGTAGGTTTTCGAAAATGTCGTCTTATTCTTCCTCTCCACACTTCTGCAAAAGTCGTTTGAGGGAAGTCCAAGCTTTGTAGCATGTTTATCAATAAGACAATAACACATTATGACCCCTACCATAGTGCTGATTTCACACCAAATATAGTAGGTTAGAGGAGCGCTTCAAGCTCAATATAGAGCATATTTGCTTGGCGATTTTGCAGTCTGGTCTACTTGACCATCCGAAATTTGAATCTTTTATTGCATCTTTGCGAAGGAATAGATTACAGATTGGTATAGATTTGTATATTTTATCAATATCGAAAAAAAAATATAGTTGAAGCCATGGTTTATGACGATCTTATTGAGGAATTTGGAAAATTAAAGGCAAGAAAAGTTAAATGATTTAAACTTATATCTTTTTTTATGTTTATTGTATGAAATTAGGACTATTAGGCCTACAGGGATTACGTCAATAAAAAAACGCGCTTGTACCATTAGTTTTTATTTAAAGGCGCCAAAATGAATAGAGCTGGTGCAATATATTTATTATAACATCGTATAATATAAATTATGGCTATATATTGACCAGTTACCGATTCTATCAAATTTATTTTATTAGCATGGAATATTTTAGAAAATAATTCTATTCGAAAAATATACAGTTATAATGCATATTTTCCAAAACATTCAAGATAAAGAAAAACATTATTTTTGCTTGTTTAATTACCCTATACCAAAATATTTTTGCTTGTTTAATTACCCTGTACCATATGGATCACATACTCTTTGTCTTAAATTTATTGCAAAATTTTAATGTAACCAATTAATCGCTGATAATGTGTTATAGAGCGTAGTATTAAAAGGATATAGGACTAAAATTTAAAACTTTTTTTTCTGGATTCTTCCTGATTACAAATATTTTATTCAAACTTTTATATTTTAAGTTATCGACGCGCTCAAACGAAAAATATTCCCATATACTTATAATTTTTTAAATAAAATTTATTTCAAAAACTTACAAATCAAATTCACCCTCCACTAGAGTAATTTAAATAAAAAGTAAAAGTATTTCAATTAAAAATATTTTTACATTTTAAGATATCTAGATCTACTCTAAATATACAAAAAAAAAAAAAAAAACAAAAAAAAAATTAAATTAAAATTCAATTTATTTTTAATTATTTTAACATAATTTCCAAAATTCAAAATTGACAAAATTTTGATTGACTTATGGATATTTTTGACACGTGATTAATATGTCATTATAAACAATATTTTTATCGAAACAAATTGGTACCACTACCGAATACAATGAATATAGTGAAGAGAGGGCATAATATTTTGTAGACGAAAATTTTTCCAAATTAAATCGGTTTTTTGAAAAATTTTATACAAAATATTAAAAATCCTTGTTAACAACAGGAAACGAACAAAAATAAGGCGTTAATCTTTCATTTCCAAACAAAAAAAAAATGTATATATATATATATAATATATAAAATACATAAAGAAATCAAAATAGAAAAAAATTATAACAACTAAAATATAAGTAAAAAAGGATTGAGGGTTTTAGTTTTAGCATTATTGTCAAATTTTAGAATTCAACGCGATTTTTACAAAAACAAAAAAAAAAAATACATATGCGAGTACAGATTTGTATTGAATATATGAAAGAACGGGTGAATATATAAGTTGTATATGGTGTATATGTTTTTCATGTTAATAACAGCAACTTATATTTAAGATGAGGCATAGACAGGATTGTATTTTGATTTTTAAGAAATATATTAAATAAATAAGTCACATTATGATAGCCTAACGATCAGTAAAAATTCAATCAGTTAATAAATTTTGAATCGACCGGTTAACAAGTAACCAATCGAAAATACAAGTAATACAATAAATAAATACGAACAAAAGCAAAATAAAACAAATAAAATTGAAAGTTACAAGAAAATATACATACACGCAATTTACAAAGTGTATTTTAGAAAGGTATATGTGTCCTGCAGTAAAATTAAACTAAAATGTATACACACTAAGAAAAATATTTATAAATTCATTAAAATGAATCAGTCGGGATATTGATCATATAGGAACATTTTCCTAATCTCTGAACCTACACAAATCCAAGCTGTACATTCATGTGTAACGGTATCGTTTGAAATCTAGTGTTTAGCAAAATAAAAACATAATCACTATAATAATATTATAAGCTAATTCTATAAGTTTTGTTAAACGTTGGTCAAAGAAAATTTTCAGATCCCTATGTTCTAAAGTCGTTCTACACTTGTCTTGTAAGACCGAATTTTGAATACAAAAGTCAATCACCGTTTTATATGGTACACATTAATATAGGACTGAAGCAATACAGAAAAACTTACTTCGCTTTACGTCACTTGCCATGATCTAATCCTATTATCTAACCACCATATCAGCAAAGACTAAAGTTAGTTGATCTGTGTACATTGAACTTCAGGCATGAATTTTCTTGTGTTAATTTCATTACAGAGATTGTAAAGAGAAATGTAAAATCCGTTTTAATTTCTAGTAAAATATCATTATAAGAAATCTGCTTCGCTCTACGGTCATTCAATTTATTTATAATCAGTAATCACAGGTCTAATTATGAACCTTTTAATAAAATGCTTGATAAAAAAATATGAAGTTTTCTCATATCAGCCGATACTTCTTACCTCCAACGAAGTTGTGATCTCCCTTGGCTATGACTTTTCCAGGGTTATTTGTCTTTTAAATCCACCCTTTATAAACAGCTAGCAAAGTCAACCGTAAGTTTTATTGATGAATCAAATTTCAAAAAATCATTTCTGAAAAATATTCTAAATGTTCCATAACAGATATTTAAACACGTGGGTCCCATTCAAAATCTGTAGTGAGTTTGAATTTGTGATTCAATAACATATATATGGATGCAATTATTAATCTGGTATTGTATAGTTTTCGCTTACTGGAATTTCGTTGAAGCATAACTGATGGAGCTTCTACCTATGGTTCTGGCTGATGCGGAGGTAATCTAAAAAACCTTGTCAAATCCAAAAAAAAATTAAAAATTTGATTGGCTGGCTAAAATCTTAATTTTGTTCAGACTGTATCGTTACTATTTCAATTTTACACATTTGTCTTTCACCAAACTAAAGTGAGTTCAGGGGCAAATATACCGGATGTACTAAAGCATGCTTATCAGCTTTTTAAAAGGAGAAAAAGCCGTTATTTTAATATCAAAAAAAATTGCTATGTAAATCGAGGATGCTCTATCGATTGGTGTTATTTTCAACTTCCGGAAAAGAGATGAAAAAGGCTTTTTAAGCTCAATATTCGGCGAAATTGGCCGAAATCGAGATATTCAAATGGGAAGAGGTACTTTTTTATGCAAATTCGGATTCTACAACAAAAAATAGTTATTTTAATAAAGTTTGAATTGTAATTTTGACTTGAAATATATATATATATATATAATTTAGTATTTTATTTTGGAAACAAATATTTGGAACATAATATACGAAAGCTGAGCCGAACATAACGCGATATTTGTAACGCGAAATTTTTCTGGAACGGGACCTCCGCGCTATAGGTATTCTCCCTGTACATTAATTCTCTTTTCTCTTTTTTTGATCATAAATAACTTTGCAAAATTTCAGTACTCCTATCTTTAAAACTGATGTTGACGGTGTACAGCTAACAAACAAACAAGCAAACAAACTTTCACTTTTTATACATTTTTGTGTTCTTTTATATATACAGACAGATCAAACAAAATAAACTATACCATATATACCTATAAGACCCAAAATAAATAACTAAAATTCTTTTTATACCAGAACATAACTATAATTGGCTATATTAATACATATATATTCATTTTTTTTTTAGAGCCTCATTGTTACATATATAGGTACCATTTTTCATTAAATTTTAATAAAATCCATCCCTGAACAGCATCTTTAATAATTTCTAAAGACCAAAAAATTACTAACAAATATTTTTATAAATAATAAATGTACCTAATACAGATTTTATTCCTTTTTTTTTTTTTTTTTTTAAATAAAATTTGATACGCGAATTTAATATTCAAGTTCCGGTCTATTTATTTATTTATATATATATATATATATATATATATACATATTAAATATAGTAAAAACAGTATAATAAACAATTGAAAATGAAAGAAGGAGAAGGAGACGCATGTAAAAACAAAATATGTCCTTTATTTTCCCTATATGTATTTGTTTCTTCTATATAATAATTTCTATAAAAAAAACTACTGTGTCGTTTTCATATTCGTAACGGAAGGAAAAAAATGTACCTATACATATTCCTTAAAAAAATTCAATTTAATTTTAATATGTATACATCTAAATATCCAACCAAGTCTTATAATCTTAATTCATAATACACATATTATCCCTTTACCGTTTTTTTTTCTTTAGTCTTTAAATATATATATATATTATATATATATATATGTGTATGTATATCCCTGATGGTAAGGTAAGCTCAATGCATACACGAAATTTAATTCATATTTTTTTCCCTGATGTTGTTTTATTTCCCAGTTTACCTACATTCATATAATCCTGTGACACTCCCACTTAGAACGCCCCCTTTTAAGAATTGCTAAAGGTTTTTGTATTTCGTTTTTTTTTTTGTTTCTTTATTCAAAAAAGGGTCTGAATTTTTTTTTTCTTTCTTTTATAACTTGCTTCATTCTTATACAGCTATACGTATATATAGATGTGTGTACTTCAATGCGAGTCCTTTATAGTCCTTTAGAACAAATGAAATACATGTATATTTCACGCACTGTACTCATATGTTCAGATGCTAATCTCTTATAATACGACTTCCTTTATTTCTATAGCAATGAATTCATAGATGAGGTACAAAAAATATTGTTGTTTTTGTTATTGTGTATACATTTAGAATAGAACAACAAAAAATTGTAGAAAAAAACAAAGTGTGAAGCTAAAGCTGGAATTTAGGTTTTTTTTTTGCTGCTTTTATTATCATAATTTTTATTTGAATCCTTATAAGAATTATAAAAAGGATATGAATAAAATGAATGTAGCGATAGAAAAAACATCATATAATACGTATACATACATATATAAATATAGAGAATTGATATTTTGATGGTTGTAATATGGACTATTCTGTATATTGTATATATATTAAATGGGAACAAATATATATATATATATATATAATTAAAAATTAGTTTTCGATATTTAAAAATTTGTATTAAAAGGCACGAGGATAAAACTAAAAAAAAATTTGATTTGTTATAAATTTTTTGATCCTTTAAGTAAAGGTCCTGAATTATAACATGTGTAAAATATATAATAAAAAAAAAATGGACGATAAAATGTACATTAAAAATTTTATTCAATTGATTTTGTTATAGGTATTAGGTACCTATTCAAGAGCTGCATGTTAATTTGTAATGTTTTTATATAGAAAATTTAATTGCTATTTTTATATAGGTTCCTAATTTATATCTTCTTTATGATATACGCAGGCTGAATTTTAAAATACCCATAAGTCGAAGCATCTGAAGCTTTTATGGTTATAGTTATAATTTAAATTATGTCCAATTAATATTAATAAATAATAATAAATTATAAATGAAATGAAATATTAAGAGCAACCACTAATCAGATTCTGACTGAAAAGGTTTTAATCAGTGTTCAATATACCTACATCAGCACATAAAATATTTAACTTATTGTCAGCAGAAATAAATAAATTGCAGCACATTAACCAAACAGAAATTATTTCAAATTTAATAAGTTAATACGACAAAAATGTTAATTCTAAATTTTCTGCGTTTAGTTTAATTTAAGTTTTATAAAATTCTGTCATTGTAATTTTAATAAAATTATTTTTTTAAATGGATTAATAATTGAAAATAAGGTTAACCTATACATTAACAGGTCTTGAAGTTTTAATTTTAATAATTACATTTTATACCTAGTTCTTATAATGCACATGAATTGTGTTGAATCACTTTAGTCAGTGGTGTCAAACACAATCGCCACTCGTCACATGTGGCAAATAGACTTTGTGAATGTGACGAATGGAGGAGTTGAATTTTTTAAGGTGATCGATCATTTTTAAAGTTAGCAACATTAAGCAACATCTAACAATGTATATTAAAATCCAACGAAAACATACAAAACTATAACAAAAAATCAACACAAATAATTTTATGACAAAACAGACAAATATATGAAATTACAGTTGTTTTAGAAGAGAAAAAAAAATATTTTGTAAGGTGATGAGGTGAGGTGACAACAAATTTGTTGTTACTCTTAATTAACAAAAATTGTCACTACCGCAGTGAAAAAAGCCTTACAAAATGCCACTTTACAGTTGTTTCAAGATATCGCGAATAAGCTGAGTTAGCAACGGCGTAACTTCGAATCAGATACTTATGTTTTTGCTTCAAAACCAAAATAATTATTCGAGAAACGAAGAGTCAGTATTTTTAATGTGCACTCGCCTATTAAAATCAAATGAAATTTTGGTACTGGACTTATAGGTATTGCAAAGCTGTTGAGTATATTTGGAACAACATGATGGGTATGTGAGTCAACATTTTCAGCTGTAACTATCATAAAACCAGAGTATCGATCCAATATTATTGACAAAAATCTGGAGGCGCAATTAAAATGTGAAATTAACCTGTGTGACAAATGAAATTATTTAAAATAGCAAAAAAAAATAAAAAAAGTATAGAAAAAGAATATATAAGAAAAAATAATATTAAATGCAATTAATTATTTTGAAAGATGGTAGTTGAAATAAAAATAAATTAAAAAACATAAAAAATAATTTATTTAAATAGCGATTGACAAACCAATTTATGTTGGATTAATAACATTGTATACACTTTCTAAGAAGCTTTAAGGACAATATAAGCACTTGAGTTAAAATGAAATAAAGAAATAAATTAAGCAATGCTTCGAAATATGAGTATAATTGTATTAGTAAATAATTAATTTAATTTTATGTTTTGAAACAGATGGTAAATGAAACTAATTTGTATAAAATAAATACTTTGAGAATACATTGTTTGTTAGGTCGTTTTATAGGTCTATCGGCAAGCTCTCGTGTATTCTAAACTGTTTCAGCGGATAATATATGACTTCTTATATGATTAATGTAAACGCTTTATTTGTATTGAACCATACGATTTTAAAAGAGTTAGTCAACGTCTGATGCTTGACTTTGAATAAGAAGACGATGACGTGTATAGAGAATGATTTTCAAATTAACGCCATTTTTACTGACATATATAAGGCAGAATTCGTCATAGTATCAAACCATACTGAATCACATAATCGTATAGGATTTTCAATCTCTGTCTCTCTTTTCCTGAGTATTCAGTTTAATTTACAATTGCAATTTCGGACCAATACTCATCGTCTTCAGGGTTCGTCAAGGTAGTCACATAGGTTTTATAATTTCAACAAGTGATGCTCCTAAAGTGATGACTTTTTCTGAAATTCTTAGCTTTGCAGACGACCCAAAGCCTTTTACTTCTGTATCTCCTCATCGGATTGCTTAATGTCGCAAATTGATATAAACAGTTTAGAAGCTTGGTGTTCAAAAAATGAACTGAAATAGAATACTTCTAAATGCCAAGTCATTACTTTTTCTAGGAATTAAATAGCTGTTCGCTTTCAAGAGTAAATTCTACTATATCGGGAACTCGGGACAAATATTGATCCTTGATCCTAAATTTGAAGTTGCATTATAATAAAATTATGAGCAAAGCCAATTTTTCTTTAGGTTTCATCAAACAATGGTCTAAAGAATTTTCTGACCCCTATACCTCACAAAACATCTTTAAATTACATATGAAAGGCCTACCATTAAATTTACCAGGCAAGTGTGGCCGCTCATTACTACTTGACTGATATTAATCTAATTGAATCGGTTCAACGAAAATTTGTACGTAATTTTTCGTAGAATGATCCTTTGCAACTTTCATCTGATTCCCACCGTCTTGAACTCATTGATTAACAGTTTTATTCACCATATTCTTTCGAACAAGACATTAGCCCCTTCAAATTATTTGGTTAAAAAAACCAATCGGAATAATTTCAGTACCGTTGAGTTGTTCCACATTAGAATCTGACATATTCAGTGGGGTGGGAATATTTATTTATTTATTTATTTCATTTTGAACTCAGGATAGCTAAGGCTCGTATAGAGTATTTACAATTAAAATTAAATGCGTATGGCAGATTCGAATCAATCACTACAATGCTCCGTTAAATAAATTTTAATTCTAATTCTTTTGATCAACAACTATAAGTGTTTTAACTCTTTTTTTTTTTTATCTTCTTGACAGTAACTTAGGTAGAATCACCTTTTCGTGCTTAATTAAGTACGGTACTGCAAGTTTACACTACAATATCTACAAATATTTCGAGTATTTATTTAACAAATTACTGGCTTATCTACTCATTAAATGTGGAAAACAACTACTATTGTCAGGAACTAAGCCTTCTTAAATAGAATAGCTTTATTTTATTTAACTTGTTACCAGATTATACTCTCAATTATTTTTTTGTCATTTATTTTATCCCAATGACAAAGGGTATTGGACCAGGTCGAAAACCCCATAAAGCATTTTTGTTTTTTTACTTCATCGGGAATCGAACCTGGGACCTTTCGGTTGAAAGGCAAGCGCTCTACCTACTGCTCCAACCAGCGTGTTCTTAAAAAGGATTGCGTTATAATGTACGTATAGCTGAGGCTAACTAACAACTTTTGTTCATTTTTTTTTTTATTTAGTATTTTAGTTTAAGTGTATAATTATTAACAAATGTGTATTAACCTTTGATGTTTACTTCTCTACTAATAGCATGTATCTGATTTAGTTTATTTTAACATTTTTCTAATCAAAGGTGTCAGTGTTTTACTAACCCTACTATAACTAAATAAAATATATTGCAACAATCAAATGTAGCAAGCTTTCATTTATAGTAATAGACGTTTGATGTGATTGTTGATGTGTTTGCTCTATCTGAGAGTAATACAAATAAATTTTACTAAAATGAAATTTTATACTTATATATATACATATGTACATACAATTTTAATAATTTTATATAATTTACATAATAATATAATAAATAATTTTCCTACTCTATATAGTGATCCAACTCTTATAAATTATTATATTTTACATAGGTTTTTAAATTAAAAATGCACACTAAATTTTAATAAATTCAAAATTTACATCTGCAGTTTAATTATATGGCATTAGTATACCGTTTCCGCATCCTTTATTATTCCTGTTTAATCTTTATTTTATTATTAACCCATATAAATATTATTTTAGGACCTGAAATATTATTAGATTTATATTTATGCTATTTTTTGAATTTAATAAAAGATTTTTTAGGTTAAAGTAACAATTTTGTTTTTCTTTTTTCACTCAAAATAAGCAGAAACACTTTACGAAAGATCTAATTATCCTATTGCGTTAGTAAGAGTATTAAAATACTAGGCTAAGAAATCTGAATTAATTTGTTATATAAATTTGTAAATTTAGTATGTAAGTTAGCTTAAGTTGTTAATGAAATAAAGAATTATTATAATTATTGCGTTAGTAAGATATTAATATAGGATACTGGCCATGTACACGAGTATATAAAATATATCTTTAATATAGGTATATATATATTTTTTTTTTCAAATTATTAAATAATATCGCATTCTTTTTCAATCAAAAATAAAAATTAAATAAAATTAAGAAAAAAAAATTATTAGGGTCTTAAATTACCCAAAAAAAAAAATTACAAATTTAGCTTAAGGACATTTCTATTTTCTAAGAACAAAACAAAAAAATAAAATAAAATTGGTAATAGTGACAAAAGGACACGCGCAACACCGGAAATCAATTCATTAAAAATCGTCGCTAAATTTTTTTATTTTTTTTTTACTTTAATTCATTTTTTTTTTGTCAAATTAAAAGGATGGGGTGGAACTTTTTCGAATTTTAAAAGATTTCTTCTCTTTTATTTGTTATTTTTTTTTATTCTTATTTTATGATTTAATTGAAATTTTAAAATGTTGTCGTTCATTGTCAATAGCTAAATACGAATTCAGCTTGTGCTACGACCACTCCTTTTAAATCATTACATATATGTATATATATATATATATAAATATATAATATTATGTTGTAATTGTTATCAGGATCAAATCATATTTAAAAAGGACACATCTGCGTACATTTCAAAAAAAAATATTTAATAATAATTTTAAAATTCTTATCTTATGATGATCTCATTTGATTGATGATATAATTAATATAAAAATGTTCTTTTTAAGTTTATTAATAGTAATTAACTATTAATTTATTATGTATTCTATTTAAAAGGCATAAACCTGTAATGAGAGTATATTATAATAACTATGAAATTATTTAATATGTATAATTATGTAGGAGTTTATTAAAATTAGTGAGAATTCTTCCCATATAAGATAATAATTTAGTTTTTGATGGTGACGTGGTGCCACTTAAAATTTTTGAAAAAGTGATTAGAAGGATATACGCATTGATATTGTAATATAAAAATTAATAAGAATAACAATGTATATATTTTGGAATTTATAAACTATTCGAAAACACCTCCCAAGAGAGACGATGATATTTCAGTAATATTTGCAAGTTGTGATTAATATGTTTTTGGCATATTAATCACTTATTAAGCATTATGTCTATAACCATCACATACCAGGGTGTGTATTTCAACTTTGATTCAAGACAATTTTCAAATTATGCATCCAAATTCATTGATATTTTAGTTATTCTTAATTTAGACTATTTGTCATAATTTTTTGTTTAAACAAGTAGAAATCGCGCATTTAAGTGTTTCTTTGAAGCGCTTAAAAAAACGTCATTGATGCCACAACCAACATACCCGTGTATGTATACGTACATTTTGTATGAAAAATATAGTTTAGCAGCTAGTTTTACAAATATATTTAGAAAAAAAACATAAAAGGTACAGCTAAATAACAAAATTTATTTGAAAACAAATTCATATTTATAAGAATTACAGAACATAAATAAAACAAGATAAAAAATTAAATTAAAAAATTAAAAAAATTAAACATTCATATAATCGGCGTAGGTTATACGCCGATACAACATCTCCCTCAGAATCCCCGAATTTTATTGCTCTGAATTTATGAACACCGCTCAGAAAATCCACTGACCACTGTGTTCAAAAATTCAGATTGAGATTTGCATTTATATGAATACAAGGCAAATTTTTATAACACTTAAAACGATTACTCGTTTTTCAATCATATTAAAGGAAAATTTCAAATTATTAAATTAAAATGTAATTTTAATAAATACGAGATGCAGTGAAGTTATCATCATTGATGTGACAAATAATAATAAAATACCATAGTCTTTTCACATTATTTATAATTTTACAAAACAAAAGAGCAATTTAACGAAGCATCAATCATCAATATTACATTAAAATCATACACCTACAATAAAATTTAAACCTAAAATAAAATATAAGAAAATATACACCAACAATAACACTAACAACATAATGAATTTAATTTACTTTAAATAATTTCATTACACCAATATACTTATACATACTACTTAAAACATCTTCTCTGTATTATGTATTTTTTAGATATTATGTATATGTACTTACATGCATAACTATATAAAATACAATATTCTTCATAAATTTTTTTATTTTATTCAAATTTTTTTAATTACCAAAAATTATAGTATTTATTTGATTTAAATTTTAATTTAACTCTGCTATTATAGTTGAAATAATTTAATAAAAAAAAAAATCATCCACTCATAAAGACTTAAATCTAAAATTATGCAAATTTTATTCTCCACTTGTATAAATATACATAAATCTATATAACCATAATTAATTACCACCTGTAAAAATTAATTTTTTTTTTAGTATGTACATATAAGCCTACTTCTTTAGAGCTATAAACATATTATTGTATATTTTATTACAGAAATATAAATGTATATATAATATATACATCAAAATTTATATATGACCAAGAGGTGATACCAGAAATCTTTAAAAGGTGGTACTCTGACAAAATCGAAAACTATTTTAGATATATTTATAATTATTTAAAACAAAAAAAAACAAAAATACTATCAGAATATTTCTACATTTTTTTTTATTTGCCCACCAACAATGGATTTACTTTTAATAAGGTAAATTTATTATTTGGTGGTAAATTCAATAATAAGGTAATTCTCACATTTGTTTTTGTTTTGTTAAGGTCTTTTATTCCTTCTTGTATTTCTTTGGCACTAAAGGATGGTACACATCAAAACCGGACCCAACTATATACATATCCAATGAAACGATATATGAATGTATGGCACAATTAACAAAATATAGATCAGTTTATATAATGAGATTAGTTATCTATGGGTAACATTACTCTAGAGTAGATCTAGTGGCAGAAAATAGTGAAATTGCTCATTAAATTTTTTTTTTTTTTTTTTTATTCATTCATTTATTTCCTATTTACATTTTTTAAGTACATATTTACATTAACTTATAACTAATTTAGTTTATAGGAGAATAGTTAGTGGTATCTTATATTATAAGAATAGTGTTAGATACCACATAAAAATCTAAATTTACCAAATAAAATTCTTTTATTGTGGGGTCAACAAAATTTTTAAAATAAAATTTTAAAAGAAAACACAAAAAGAAAGTTTTCTAAAGAAAAAAATCAAGAGTTTCAAGCAATAAACGACAATAAAATAGTGTAAATATAAGAAAAACATTTCAAAATATATAAAAAAGAAAAATATGTATAAAACTAAGTGAAAATTAAAAAGAGAAAATTTAATTTAAAAGTATTAAAAAAGAAAAAGGTTTATTAAAAATAAAATGGTTTATTAAAAAAGAAAAAGGTTTACGAAGATGAATTAAATGAAAACAATTAGGAGACAGCAAATTTACAAGTCCAAACAGAAATCACTAGTATCAATTTTTAAGTCGTTACATAATTAATTAAAATACATTAATTAATTAATCTACATTATCTAACTTATCTAACTTAATTAATTGTTAAATGAGGACGTTCAACTTTTTTATTGCATTTATTGCAGGATATAGGCATTTTAAAATATTAATGTTTTAAATATAAAATTGAATTTGAGTTAATTTAATTTTTTGAATTTTTTGAGTTAATTTGAAACAAAAAGATTTATGTGTAAACACTTATGAATTAGTTGAACGTTATTTTTATATAACCCCAAGTATATTAGTTTTTATAATATTATTGTGAATTGCTCTGTATTAATTTTTTGACGGCTGACAAAAATAAATATATTATACAGAAAATAAATATGGTTGTTTCTCTTTCTCTAGCTAGTCCAGATTCCAATTCGTTTTTAGCTGTTCTTATATACATACATGCATACATAGTACATATGATAATGACCATATTACTGCTTAACTCAACATTAAAATAATAATGATAATGCCGCCATTATTGCTAAAACTGCTTTCCTTTAACTTGAATGTAATTTACTTATTTACTAGTTTTTATTCAAAATGAATTATGGAAAACACTTTAAATTTTTGTTTTAAAAAAAGTACAGCGAGGGTTTCACAGTTTATTTAAATCTACATACTATTTACAAGTTTTGCCCTTTTTAAGATTAATGTCTTATTTAAATAATTTGGAAAATTGACTGCATTTCAATAATAACATATACTTTTGTGCATTATAATAAGTCACATTTAATATTTAATATTATTAACACTATTTTTTATTAATTTCAATTACATTTAAGTAATACCTAATTTTAACAATTGAAAATTTTTAAAACTATTGTTGTAAATATTTAAACTATAATAGTATTTTTATTTAAATTAAATTATCTTAAATTTTGTATATTTTTTAATTTCGAATCAATTAGATTCTTATATATCTTTTTATTTTTTATTTATTTATTTCGTTTTTTTTTTTTTTTTTTTTTTAAATATTTACAAATATTTTTATATTAAACGAATAAAAAAAAATTTTTCCGCGACCTTTTCATATGAAATATCGAATTAGAACTTGTTTGCCCATTGTACAAAAATATACTGAATACTAATAATATAATTTACCTAGACATTATTAATATATATATAACAAAAACAATGAGCTCGGGGTATATGCCACCCAAAGGATGGATATACCGGGTATTCCAGAGCACGCGTATCAGCTTTTTAAGAAGGGAAGGAGCCGTTACTTTAGAAAACCAAACAAAATCATTTACAATAAGTTTCTCATTTTTTGTCGAAGAATCCGAATTTGCAAAAAACAAATACCCCTTCCCATTTGAAAATCTCGATTTCGGCCAATTTCGGCGATTTTTGGGTTTAAAAGACCCTTTTCCGGTCCTTTCCAGAAGTTAAAAATATCGCCAATCGATAGAGCATCCTCGATTTAGTTAATAACATTTTTTCTAAATTTTAAAATAATTCCTTCTCCCCGTAAAAAGAGCACGCTCTGGAACACCCGGCATATCTTGACCAAAACAAATTTATAATAAATGATGATCATTTACCCATAAAATATCATACATTTTGGCATTTAACAAACAAATAAGAAATACAGTACGAACCAAACCTAATATACGAAAGTGACCCGAAAACTAGACTAAAGATAGACAAAGAATTGTTGGTGGCATGAACAAAATTAAAAAAATTATTAAGTATATCATGACCCGCTGTATTTACAAAGTACGAGTAGATACTAGATAATGCTTATCCTTATATATAATATCACATAGTATTTACTTATTTATTTACGAGAAGTTTCCAAGTGCACGCATTTTCACAGTGTTTCCGAGATGGAGTTTAACTCGGATTATAGACATTTTTTTATAATTAGAACATCGCGAATTTGGAATTGCACTCCAATCGAAGCATACCCAATGAGAGAAGAATTTTTTATTTATGATTTGCAGATATTTAAGACGAATATTTTTACAACATTGTTCACTCTTTCCCACAGAAATTTTCTTCTTTTTTCTTTTCTTTTCTTTCCTTTAAAAAACAAAAATGGTTCATTGGTTTTTCGAGCTGGTCTAGTACCCTTTGTCATTGGGATATAATAAATGACAAAAAATAATTGAGAGTATATAATATAATCTGGTAACAAATTAAATAAAATGAAACTATTCTATTTAAGAAGGCCTAGTTCCTGACAATAGTAGTAGTTTTCCACATTTAATGAGTAGATAAGCCAGTAATTTGTTAAAATAAAATACTCGAAATATTGTAGATATTGTAGTGTAAAATTGCAGTACCGTACTTAATTAAGCACGAAAAGGTGATTCAACCTAAGTTACTGCCAAGATTTAAAAAAAAAAAAAAAACTATTCTTTTTTTTCAAATAGCCAACGTACCGCTAGTACTCAAAGGTTCATAACCTAAGTTTTGGATACAACATAAAAAATAAAACATCGATCTCTAGTTTTAACTTTCATTCTTAAATTATTTCGATATTAATTTTTTTTCCAATTTTTATATAACCATTGATAAAGAATTATTAAATTTTAAGCCGTACCACTATATAATATTACCTCTGCACTTTTCTTTTTTTTATTTAACAATATTACAGTGGATCCTGTAGAACTATTATTAAATTAAATTAAAAAAAAAATTCTACCAGCTATACACTTTTTTTTTGTTTTATTTTAAATTACCGCCCGGATAGACCTAGTAATTTTCTATTTAGTCGTTACACCTGCTAAGTAGCTGAAAAACTACAATAAATCTTCTTAAAAATATTTATTTTTATTGTTTTTGTTTTTTTTAAATGGCCCTCTTATCAAAAAGAATAGGAAATATTGATGGCATAAACCAAAACTAATCTAAACCATGTCAAAGTACTGTAATTAAATTTTGATTAAATGCCTATATTATATTAAAAAAAAATAACAAAATAGACCTATAATTAAAGGTCATTTCAAAATAAAATTTCAATAAAATGATGGAATATAGACGAAAAAATTTCAAGTGTATTACGTATTTTTTTTTTTGTTTTTGTCCAACGAAATTTTGGGCTTTCTTAAATCATTATCCGCCAATATTCTAATATTAATTATGTTAATGCAGGTTATTTATACTGATCTGAATTGTCAGTGACTCAGTGTTGAATTTAAGGTAGATATAGATATGTAAATAAAAAGAAATTTTATCAAAGCTGAAAATAAATATTTTAAATTATTGTATTTAGCGTCGAAGCTTATTCCAGGAATTTTAAGAGCGTTGATACTGTTCAAAACTTCACTGTAAAAATTAAGAGGAAAGAATATAAAACAATTTTTATATTTTTTATATTATATTTTAAGAAGTTATCATTTTCATTATCTTATAGCGCTACAGCTCTAGGTGACCTCCATCAAAATACTCCTCGAAAAGGGTCGATTATCTCTAATTTTGGGATTTGTAGGACTCGTTACCTATGTTAATTGTTGGATTTTTCTTGGAGTAGTTAATCACGCTCTATCTTTAACATTGAAATTGCAACTATTATAAATCGTTGACAGAGTTTTTTGAAAATATCTAGAATTGTTTTTTTTTTTTATTCTATACCTGGAAGGGTTATATACGCTGCTGCGATATTAAATAAGCTCCATTAAAATTAACTGATATATAATAGTAGCTTGCATATAGTAAAATTTTATATAATCCTGCTGAGAGTGTATGATGTTTTGTTTGATTATCATTGCTGTACCTCCGCGTGCGGGTTCCCTTGGATGAGTGTAATGATACACAATATATATATAACTAAAGGTACACAATACAACTTAAAATACTTCAAATAAATCTTAGTTCAAAATCTCCTTAGTTTGACCCTAAAATTCAAAACAATCAAATTTATTACTATATATATATTAAATACATATATACATTAAATTATCGCATTAAATTACGATAAGAACAATAAAACCAGGGCAAAATCAAAATATAACAAATTTTATTCATATTTGTTTTTTTTTTTGTTTTAAATTTTTTTGTATAAACCGCCACCGTTACCGCCATTGCTAATTTTCTCAAATTCCGTTGTGATAAACTTTTGTACATCAATATTATACCTATTCCTACCTTTTTGGTTGTTGTTGTTGTGTTGTTGATATATATATTACATTTAATGTGTGAATGTGAATAATGTTAAATAATTAAATAATATATCTAACATTATTATTTCGTAAAAAGAAAGTATTTTCTTCTCTCTAAACTTATTTTTATGGTAGACAATTTGTATATAAAAGGTTTTCTGTTTTCCTAAAAATTAATTATAGGTAGTACATAAGTTGGGTAACTTTAATGTTTTGATTGTTTATACGTTTGGATGGCATTTTAGTTAAGTAATATTTTTGTAATATTTAAATATTATCTTTTTAATTATTATTTTATATCCATTTTTTTATTTATTTTTTTTAATATAATTATCTAATTAATTAAAATTAAAGGTGTATAATTTTAGCAATAAAATATTTTTTTTCTATATTTTAGGTTTTTAATGGCGTCAAAAAGTATATTTTATAATGTTATGTAAATATAGAAATAATCAAAATTAATGCAAAAAGGTTAATTTTTGGTAAATTTTTTTTTCTTTAATATTTAATTACTAAATTATGTTAATTGTGTGAAAAAATATTATGAAGATATACTGTTATATAATTTTTAACAGGATATGTGGTCATTTTAAAGATTATATCTGTTATCTATATACGTACATGTATATTAAATTGTTGTTATAAGTCTTATATAAATTGACTTTTATTTTGCGGAAGACTAACGGAATTAAATTTTTAACAATTTTCGAAATGGAAATTATTTAAATTTCAAAATGAAAAAATTAAATCTATTGAAAAAAATTGTTTCATTTAAAAAACGAATTCAAATCCGATAGCATTTAGTGATATGAATACATGAAATTGTTTTTCCAGCTTCTTTAATCCAATACTGACACTCTCACGTTTAAAATGGTGTTTATTTTTTAGAACAACCTGTGTGAAACAACATTGAATTATCAAAAGCCCAGTATAATAAAACTATAGTGGATGACAAACAAAATGAAGGTAGGGCAACAAAATTGTCCCTGCTAGATCTAAACTTGATGGTCAAAGTGGTTGGAACGCTTAATGACCAGATAGGGTAAGGATTATCTTTTTGCTCTGTCCGTTCAGCTAAAATTATTGTTGCTGTATGTGAAAGTGTTTTCGTAGACTTTATAATTTAAGGGTTAAGGCTTGAACCTTACTGTAAGAGTTATATTCATCCGAACAAAGTCGAAACATTGGAGCAACTAAAAACCAATATCTGCCAAATTATAGCCCAAATGTCACACAAAATTCAAAACAACCATTACAAGGTTCTGAAACAACCAAGTAATAGGAAATTGCATCGAAAGGATCAACTGTTACAGAAAGTCAAGAAGTAATGCCATATACACAACATTATTTTTATAACATTTATATGTAATATATAATATATACAACATTTAATATAATATATATAACTTTTTCATAAATAAAAAATTTCAACATTTTTTTTAATTCAAATTTGATCACCATTTTATTTGAAATATGCATAAATTTAATTTTTCAAAATTAAAAATACAAAAATAAAGTTTAAAAACCCTCCAGAAACCAATGAAAACATTTAACAGCAAATTCTCTTCTGATAATAAACATCTAAACTGTTCTAAATAATAGATAAACATTAAAAATAGAGAGAGGGGAACATAATTTTTAAGAATCGCTTTGAGACACAATCAAATTTTTAAAAGAATTTATTTTAACCTTCAAACTATAATTACACTGATAATAATATCAATATTATTTGGTTGATTCTATCAAATTGATATTAGATCAGAAAACAAAAAAGGAACAGAAACAGGTCAATATAATATAATTATAATAATATTCTGTGGTTTTCTATACAATAATAACAATAATAATAATTCAAAAATAATATTCTTCAATAATTTAGAGAAATTCATTGAAGCATATTTTATCTATTTTCATTCATCCACCTTCTGGGATGGATACATTACCACAAAACGAATTTTGCTACTCAAGTAGATTATTATTATTATATGGGTAAAAAAAAAAAAAAAAAAACCACAAACAAAGCCACAAAATATTTCTCGTTTTTTTTCCTTTTTTTTGCTTTAATTTCAATTAAACTGAATCGAATTTATAAGTTTTAAATAATGTATAATAATTATGTAAGAAACTATTTAAACTATTGTAGGTATAACAGAAAGTGTTCAAAGTATTGAGTTCTATTCCTCGATCATTTCTTCTTTTTTTACTTGTAATAAAATAAACGGTCGATGTGGTATCATGGTAATGTGGTATTCTGCATTTCAAACTTCTTTGTATATTTTATAAATAGTTTAGCAATGTGGTTAATTTTTAAAAGTTGTTTATCCTATAACTGAATATATATATATATATATATATATATATATATACATACGTAAATAATTGCTTGAATTAAATAAAAGTTCAAGAATTATACCTTAGGTCTTAGACATTTTATTGGATAAATTTTATCAAATTTACACTCTGTATTTATGTACGGCACTCTACTCTAGTGCAAGTAATTCGTGTTGTTTTGTTTTTGTAATATTTTCTTTTGTGTCTTAACTGAGAGACATTTTTTTTTTTTTTGTAATACTATTGGGATATAATATAAAATTCGATGCAGTCTCAAACAGACTTTTAATATTAAAATAATTAATATGCTAAATTTTACTAGAGTATAATTTTAAATTTGTAATGGTTCGACAAAACAAAAAATTCAATTTTAATAAACCGAAATTGAGTACAAAGTAAAATTTTCGATTAAGTTCCATTTCCTTTCAAAACATTTTCGTTTTGTATATAAATCCCATTAATTTTATGATGATAAAATGAATTAAAATTATTTTAATATAAGTACTTAAAAAAAATTATAAAAATTTAAACTGCAATCAAAATACACTCTATAGTCTAATTTTGAATTAAATTTTAAAAATTTAAATTTAATTTTAGATTAGGGTATCTAATCTTAGAAAATAATTTAGTTTAATTTTTTATTATTATGTATATATATACATATAGTCTTAATTATTATATAATTATATAATTTTGCATGCAATTTAACTTATAACCGCAAATTCATTGTTAGGCTCTTGATACTATTTCGGTCTGGGCTGCAACTATATTCAACTTCTACTGAATCCTACCTAAGCTATCAAGCTATTATCATATATATACATATCTACTATATATAATTTCCCATTTTTATGGGTCACCCTTAAAACTTGAAGTTTTATTAAACAAAATGTTAGTTTGTCTGAGCACATCATCATCGAATCGTTAAACTATATATAATGAAATTTTCTAATCTTATTCCAACATGCTGGGTTGAGCAGTAGGTAGAGCGCATGATGCCAACCCAAAGGTCCCAGATTCGATTTCCGACGAAGCAAAAAAAAAATTATAAACCAGAAATTTGATAAATAAATTACTCTTATGGAGTATACTTTATTTTACTATAAAATACTTTAAAAACAGGGTTTTTTCAACCCGAACATTTTAAATATCTTGATTCTAAAGGGTATTTTATTATATGTGAATTAAAGGGTATTTTATTATATATTTTTTTCAAAACCACGAGCATGTCCCTCTATTATATCACTATAAAATGCATCATATGTAGTGTATAGAATATAACCCTCAGAATATTGAGATTAAATTTGGAGAAAGTCAATCAAATACTTACTTTTGATGAATTTTAGAGTGTTACACCTTGATGACTATTAGATAATTTTAAATTTAACGCTACAACAAGTAATGCACCGATTCACATAACCTTTGGCATTATATATGAAAAATAAAGTACCACAAGAGATTGGAAGGTCACAAACAGGGACTTGGATGGAACGTCATTGAAAATACATATACATTTGAAAAACTTAATTGATTCAATACCTAAAATCCTTCAGGAGGTTTTAAAAGTAAAATGAAGAAAAATTAGGTATCGTAAAAGAGAACCGATATGATTTAAAATCCTTGAATATTTTTGCAAAAAACCATTTTTTTTTCAAATTTTGTTCATGTAATATAAACACGTGGACAAACAATTTTTGATCAATAATTTAATATATATACAAAAATAATTTAAATAATTTTGTTTTTGTTTTTTCTGCTACTAATCGAAATTATTTTTTTTAGTTTTTTATTGAAATATTTTTATTTTAGTATTATTTTAAAAAATTTATAAAACTAAATAAATTTCAGTTATTTAATAAATTACGGTCAACTTTGTTAGTGTTGTTTACAAAATTCTACAACATGCACAAATAATTTTTGAGATAACTGTATGTAAAAGTTTGAAATTGTTTTACTTTAAATTAATTTTATTCAATGTATTAATTTAAAATTATAAGATTTTCAAGATCAAAATCAAGAGATATCTGCTCTTGTTTTTTTTCTTAAAATTGAAAATATATAGAGTTGACAAATCTTCTATATACATAAGTATATAACGATCGAATTCAAAAGCACCGGAAACCACAACAAAAACAAAAACAACAATATTTCATCAATTAATCATTTAACTTTAATTTAATTTCATATTACCGGCGCCATAATTTCGTTACGCTTCACCTTTGATTATTTTCGAAATCTTATCCTTTGTTCATCGAATTCGAAACACCTTAAAATGAAAGATATCAAACTATAATTTCAAATTGTACCTGTTCTCATATTAAATTAGTTTTATAATTATAAATAATTTCTTTTTTTTTGTTCTGATTTTGCTATTATTAATTTTTTTTTTTTTTGTTTCTAAATAGAAACTAATTTTTATACACGATAATTAAGTGTAAAGGAAATCAATTAATTTAACACAAAAGTAGCACACATTTAGAAATGTGTCTTTTGTCTAATGACACTTTTTTTAGTTATGTTTTTTTTTTTGTTTTGTTTGATCTGAATCTATTTGGCGACGTCATGATATATTGAACAGTTACAAAAAAAAAAAAAAAAAAAACACTAAATCACGGTGAAATGAAACGAATTTAACTTAATACCCAATTCGGCTCAATTGAGGACTTCAAAAGAAGTGTTTTATTTTTTTATTTTCAAGTTTTTCTTTTTTTGTTCATTATTGGTAACAACAAGTCAACAAGCACTACTTAAAGTCATTAAAAAACATTTATTGGCATACTTGATGGCACTTTAAAGTACTAAAAACATAAAAAAAAAATTAATTTTTAAAAAACGAATGAATTATGCCGACATTGATTTTAAATTGTACTTTATGGATTCTGGTTGTTATAATGTTCTCTACTCTATATATATACATATATATAATTTAACAGAAAGTCCTCTCTATTCAAGTGTTGACACAATGTAAATTTTTAAAATAATATTTTTTTTTTTTTTTGTAGTAAAAATTGTTGTGGAGCAATTAAAAAATAATATGACTTTTTATTGTTTTTACTTTGACTGTTTTGTTGACAGAGAGAGAGGAAGAGACCTCACATCTTGAAAAATAAAATATAAAATATTAATTATATTTGAATATTTCATATAAATTTTAATATGGTAAAATAATAATAAAAATTATTATTATTATTTTTTTTTTTTATATTTTTTTGGTATTACAAAAGTGAATTACAATGTTTTAAAAAAATTATTTAAATGGATTCTAATTTTTTTTTTGTTTTTGACTTTATAGAGACCCTCTTATATATACATATGTATTTCCTTTAAATATATAAAAATTTTATTTAAAAATAATTTTAAAGCATAAAAAAATATTTTTATTTTTATTTTAAATCCGCGAATTTGAAACGTTGTACGTGACAAAGCCCAAAGGTATTGAAATTGATAAAATGCTATAAAAAATGTAATATACGAGTATATACCTGGTAAAAAAATATAATATATTATAAATAGCCTAGAGTTCCTTAATATCGTCCCTGGTATAATTGTTGATTGTTAACTCTTGATCAATTGTGCGTCTCCATGTGTTGTATGGTCGGCCGGGTCTCCTTTGTCTTTGTGGATTCCACTCTAGAGCTCTTCTTGCTACATCACTTTCTGATTTCCTTAGTGTATGACCTATCCATTTCCATTTTTTCCTATTTATCTGTCTGTTGATCGTTAGCTTTTTAGCTGTTGATCGTTAGCTATTTATCGAATATTGTTAGCTTTGTTGTTCTCGATATTTGGTTGCTCCGCCATATCTTTATTAGGCTCCCAAATGTTCTTCTTGCCTTATTTATACGGCTGTTGACGTCTTCTGTTGTACCTCCTCATGGATGTTATGATGCTCCCCAGGTAGTTGAATTCTTCTGTGTATTCTATATGTCCTCTCATTGTTATTGGTTCACTATCACTATTGTTTGTCCTCATTGCCTTGGTTTTCTCGATATTTAATTTCAGTCCCAATTTCTTTGCTTCTCCCTGTAATCTGTTGACTTTGCTCTGTAGGTCCCTTTGATTTCTTGATATGAGACCTACATCATCTTTACATAATTTACAAAAAATAATATTTTACTAAAATTTAGTAGATGTGCACTTATTTGTTACACATATATCGAATCCAACATTTCCAACCGATTTAGGTATTCATTCAATAAACGAACCTTTAAAAGTTGCTTCTCTCCTCTAAAAGTTTCGGAGTAGGTACCTTTCGATGATAAACTATCACTTCAACTTCATTATAAAAATATAACTATAATAAAGAATTTAACGATGGTCTATATTCTGAAATCACTATTCACCTGCCTTGCATCTTAAATATACATGTCAGATTTGATCTCAATATTATGACATATACAAGATACTAGTACAAAAAATAAAAGCAAAGAAATGTTCAAAATAATTTTTTGTGATTTGCTCTAACAGCCTTCCTTGATGGAATGATTCACCCGCTGTAAGATATTGCCACCGTATGAACATAGACTAAACCTAATTTTTAATATATAAACATTATAAATGTCAAATTTCATTAATTTTGAACTTTGTTAATTTTTGTAAATTGAGTTTTGAATATATTTTGTTCTTGTTGAAATATTGGAACAAGTTTTGTAAATCTTAAAATAATTCTTATATAGTGCGTTTTCTTACTTTATGAAAGCAGGAGCATCATACACTCCGAGCACTGTCAGAGTATGCAGAGTATAATCTGATCAGAGTAGATATACTCAGCGTGCTCTGATTTAAAAAATGGAAAACATAGAGCTAAAGTTGTCATAAATGCCATTGTGTATTTGTTTAAGTTATTTGGCCGTATTAGTAAAGAAATCGAAATATTTAAAACAAGAATTAGAAAAATGTTTAAATAAGTATGATGGATAAAGCAATTATTTTAAATCAAGCACACAATACATTTTATTAAGTCTATATCAAATGTATTACAACTACTTTACTCCACATAGATAATAAAGCGACAATTATTTTAATTATCATCTTTATTTAAAAAATTATTATATTATTTACGTTCACATTCAGCTATCATAAAAATAAATTAATTTTAACCAAAAAACAAAATATATATTTTTTAAATATAGACAAACTATAATTCAATAATTTTTATTAAATTCCAACGACTTAAATTTTGGCAGATAGTATATAATTTAATATAGTGCTCTGAACTCACTCTGATTGAACGCTCTGGATGCCTTGAGTGCTCCGAGCTACAAAATTAACACAATTTTTTTTTATAGATCGTACTTTACTCCGATTTTCTTTATGAAAACGCACATATACAATTGTAGAGACTAATCGTCTCATGTATATTAAATTGAATAAATTGACATTGAAATTGAAATTTCATAATAATTACTATGACTTGTCATATTATGTCTATATAAATTTCTAACTCCTTACCCTATTAAAAATTATACACCAACTTGTATCTTCATTTCTAAATCAAAGAACTATACTTTTGGACATTTACCAAAAAATTGTTATACATTAAAAACATACCGTCTTATTAAAACATTTTTTTGATATATATGTGTACGTAATAAGAAATACTATTATACCTGTTCTCTTTATACGACGAATCACATAAAAAGTTTTCCAAATGTATCCTTTTTAATATTGATTGTCATTATTATTTTCAATCGAAAAATCTATCTATATTACAAAAAAAAATGATTTTCTAGATTCTTTTTTAATATAAAATCATTCTTTAATATTACCGACAATTCATTATGATGTGAGATATCCTTTGTAGATAACAGAAAATAAAATAAAAATCTTACAACAAGGATATTATAAATGAAAATGCAATTGCAACAAATATACATAATATATATACATAATATACATATATATATATATCTGTATTTTTTTTAATTTAATAACCGGAAGAAGATCCGATTCAATTGCAATTTCAAATTGCATTTTACTATTTTAACATTTTTAATTTATCAATTTAGGAAAAGATTGAAATCTATTTCAGGATGAGAGAGGATGCATTTCATCATTTAAAAAGGATATGGTGTGGGAAGATTTTTTTCTTGTTTTATTTTATTATTGTTCATAATAGTTGAATGTAATGAATAAGAATATATAGATAATGAAAATAAACTAACATAAATTTCTGACCGCATATTATTGATTGGTAATTTTTACAACTGTTTTTTATTTTTAAAATACATATAATAATGTATAGCCCAGCGGGATTATTTTGATTACATTGTATTGAATTCCATAAATGTCAAAAAAAAATTATGTGTAATGCATTTCACTTTGAAATAATTATATATTAATAAACAATTAATTTGTCATGGGAATTTTGATAGTTTCTTTAATTGATTTGTCATTTTGTTGGTCAAAAGCTGTTGGAATTATTTCAATATATTAATTAAAAGATTTTAAATAATAGATATTGACATGAATAAGAATCTGAAAAAATGATTAGCATTCATACCAGTGACAAAAAATATCTGTATATGAATAAAAATTGCAAAAACAATTATTAAGATATAATTTGGTGAGCTGATCCATCGGTCCATTTATTTTACATTTGTCAGTTTGTGTATACTGTGTAATTTGATTAGTTTTTTATACAGATTAGATTTCTAGTTCTTCCTAAAATATTTTAGCTTCTTCATCATTATTTCTCGTCCACCTTCCAGCACCGAATTTTCTTATTAACAGAATTTGTTCAATAGCACTTTTCAGATTTTTGATTGCTTTCCAAAGAGAATAGTCAAATCAGTATTTTTATCACTTGCTCATTCTTCTAAAGTGTATTATATTATCAATTTTAAAATGTATCCGATCTGTTTTTCGCTTACTTTTTTTTTTTTTATTTATTTCCCAATGAAACAAACATTACAATCTGTCTCTGAAGGAGACATTCAGTAGTTTGTATGACATTTTTATGCATGTAAATTACACTGACTAGCAGATGAGATATCCCAATGGTCAAACATCCATGATGCCAACATTATACTGTATTATATTTCTGGACCCCCATTTTATTGTTCCTATATTGTCTATTGGGTAGCTGCAGGATGCTAGGACGCTTAAGACGACTTACACCACTTGCAGCATCCCTTTCGTGGTCTAATCGGTTGGAGCACACAAATGTGTTTCAATTACGATGTGGTAGTCACGTGTTCGATTCCCGTGGTATAAAATATAACTAAAAAAAAATAGCAAAATATTATATATAAAATTTGTAATCAATAAAAAAATAATTAAAAATCAATACTCTATAACTAAAAATATTACCTATATAAATATCTATATATACTCATAATCTCATACTACACAATACTCATATATATCACAATACTCATATATCTCATACTATACACAATAAAAATAACACAATAAATAAATATTGGACAAACACTAATAATAATTACACAATTTATTGTCAACAACTGACAAAAGTATGTGATATGACGTACCCAGTAAACATAGTAACGTTAGTCATCTTAGCGTCAAAGATGAATAATATAGACGCGACAGCTTGCAGAAAATCGTTTTACCACTTAGGCGCAGATAGAGTTATCAAAGAGGCCAATCCCCTACTTAGACAGTATAAATAGATTAAAAATGAAATTAGACATTGCCTCGGAAATAGAAATAATGATACCATATAGTAGCAGCTAGAAGTCGGGTACGATGGAAATGTCAACTGGAAGCCCTGTGCTCCCAAGAGAAGTAAGGAGAAAACAAAAAAAAAACATCACTCGCAGCATAGATGTACAATAGATGTGAAGAGGTCGCGTTTACATAACTCCAATAAAAAAAACAAAACCCCCTCATCAGAGTCAAAGTAATAGCTTTATAAGAAATTATGTCTTATAAATTATAAAATTTATTAGTCAAATAGCAAAATCAATGATGCATTCAAATACAATTTGTCAGTAGGTGTTCCTCAGGGTTCGATTTTAAGCCATCATTTATACAACCTATTGAAAAGAATATTGCAGATATTCTGTAATCCACGAAATATGTCGATTCGCTTCGCTGACGACAATACAATATATACCTTGGATTTTAATCCTAGCACAATAATCTTGAATCTTGAAAACGGTTCCAATTATCTATACCAATAATACCACAAATGGAAAATGAAAATAAATGATGCCTGTCTAGAAAACCATCGCGTGCGTTTTTACTAGAAAAAGAAAACCTTGCTTTTTACCTGGCAGGAACTTACAACTATAAATAGCAATTTCGTCGACTGGAGTACTACTCTATATATAGAGATCATCTTGAATCCCAAATTAACTTTTGAGCGCCTAGTAAATAATAAAAAAATCATATATTAATCAAATTGTAATTCGGACTAATTAATAGGAAATCGCCTCTAAATTCAACAAAATTTTAATTTTCAAATCCATTTTCGAGAAGTTACATGATATCTGTATTATGCTCCAGCCTTGTCAAACTGAGCATACTGTCATAAAAAAGACTGCACATTACGTAAATTAAACTACTTAAAATGATACTAAACCTCTCCTTGGCATCATAGTACAGTTGATATACATTTAAAATCCAAAATTAAGATGATAACAGACAAAAATTACTATTAAGGGTAAACAAATTTATTACGCTCTGCTCCAGCTCCGAAAACAGTTTAATTAGACAATTGGTCGATAATTACTAAATATAAATAAATTGTTATTATAATTGTTTGCTTTCAGATGATATTTTTTTTGTTATTCTTTGTTTTGTTATAAAATATTTTAAGTCTAGTTCTAGTTATAAGTTTTAAGTAAAATATAAAATGCAAGTGGTCACGAGGTTTTTATAATTTTCCATCATTTTTTCTTGTATCAATTAAATTGAAATGTAAAAAAATAGAATAAAATAAAAGTTGTAGCTGATTAAGTAGACTTTATTAAGTATAAGAAGACTCTGTAATTATAAATTATGTATAAACAAATTTTTAGAAATAAACGAACTAACTATTATAGTCAAATATTATTGCATATATATTTTTTCACCCTTTCAAGCCTTAGTGGACACAAATCGGTGTTTTTCTTCTACCACCCAACTAGCTTAACCCAATACATGATGTTGCTATTATCTTCTGTAATCAAATACATACTACATATATTTATATCGCACTTATATTCAAATTTTTGACGAGCTAATATTTGTCTTTATTACGATATTCTCTTCAACAAGTGAGATGGTTATCTCAGAAGATCGGTTCATTTTCTTCTCAAAAGAATCGTTGTAAAATCATGTCAAAAAAGCATCATGTCACAAAACTACTTGACGACTAATTGAGCAAATAAATAGAACATAGTAATTTACAATAATAATTCTCATTACTACCAAAATATTCTAAAACCAAATTCCCACACCAACCCAAATCATTCAACAATAAATTCATGAAGAGGAACTATATAATAGGACACGTATTCTAAGCGACTGTGGTGACATTATTCAGGGATAATAATTCAAATAAATAATAATGACAAATTATTTGATTTAAAAAAAAAAAAATCTTTCAAAATTTTTGATTTTTATAGGATTAACAATGAATTTTATGCGTTACGTTATCTATAAAATAAAATTATGTGAACCGTGAAACCGTAAATTGTACGTGAATTTTGCAAAAGTATTTAGAAGGGCAAATTTAGTTCTATATACATATATATTTTATTAGATATTTTTTTGTGATTTGAAATTGAAAATAGAATATTATTTGTTCTACATAATATATATATATATATATAATATTTATGTCATTAATTATGTTGAATACATTATTTATGGATAATTTAGAATTTCAAAATGACATTGTATTGTTAAAAATTATTTAAAATGTGGACTGAATACCGAAAAAAACGTTTGAAGTGGCATAGACAATTATGTGAGTATTGTAAAATATTTTTTTATTTAATAGCTTCGAAGTTTATTTATATTTTTGTTTTTTTATATAATTCCCTAACTGCTTTACACAGACATTTGGAATACACAATCACATACAATAGCTTTTTTCTGTAGAATTTTTCTGGTATAGACTAATTTAAATGAGGAAAACTATATCTATTGCAGAGTCCTTCATAATAGCATAGTTCCATTTTATTTTTAGTGATAACCAAAACTCTCAACTATTTATCATTTATTTTATCCCAATGATAAAGAGTACTGGACCAGGTAGAAAAATCCAGAAACCATTTTTTGCCTTCGTCGGCAATCGAACCTGAGACCTTTCGGTTGAAAGGTAGGCGTTCTACCTACTGCGCTGCCCAGCATATAATATAAATATAATCATTGATTAAGAATACTATAAAGATAGACATTTTCATGCAACAACGAATTTTCAACTTTTTTCAAAATTAGCTTCATTGTATATATTTTGCCCCGTTTATTGCCGGGTTAGTGCATTTTCTATTTTCAATTTGAAATTTTTGAAATTTTTGAATGTTTTATACGACTTTATAAAGTTTATTTAAGTTTTAAAACATATTTTTATATGCAATTTTAAAAATTTCATAAGTTCAATGATGGAAATGGTCAATGGACATACCAAATGCAAAATGTAGATCCTTAAATTTTTAAATTTTTAAACATTTTTCAATTTTATATGGAGCTCAAAATTATATTTATCATTCATAAGTCGACAGCTTCTACAGCTAGTGCTTTAAATGATGGTCAATTCAATAGTAATAATATTTATCATTCAAAATTATTTAGACATTTATTTAATCAATAAAATCAATACACGTGGTAATTTAAGATTGTAAGTATCCCAATAAGTGTAATTAAAACAATTTTATTTAAAACAATCTTAGTGACGTAATGTATAGTTTCCTTCTGTACGAAAATCCTTGTTTTTTTTTTAATTATTTTTATTTAATAAGTTATTAAGTTTACAGTATAAATTTAACATAATAAAAGCATCAAAAAAGATATAAGAGCTTTAATATTAACAATTAATAATTCTAAAGTATTTACTTTTTATATTTCTTTTTATTTCTTTATCGGAAAAGGCTAAAAAAAACCGAAAAGTAACTTATTAATTTTTTTTTATAAAAAAACTTAAACTAAACCTAAATCTAACTTAAAACTAACTTTACTGAAACAAAGCCTTTAAGCTTACTAATTTACCAAGATTTTTAATTTCATAATATGTTTATATTTTTTTTTTATTGCTACTCACAATAAATTGCCAATTTGTTTAATTTTTTAACCACCATTATTTATCCTTGTTAAGGTTAAATCCTGTGTCTTTTTTTGAAGCAGACATTTAATATCTCCAAATCTCCAGAGGCTCCATTGGATTCAAATTTGTGGCAAAATCTATTGTTTTATTCGTACTTCTTCTAAAAGCATGATATGAACGAAAATCCTTCTGTTAATGTTTTGATCTTCCATCAGTTGGTTGACATTAAATTGTTGAAGATCATCCTACATATATTCAATTACATATTACAAGCTTAGATTATACTCTAGCTACATACATGATCTTATTTTCTTCCCTCTTTATTTATTATTTTTCCATTAATAGGGGCTGGTAAAATTAGAATATATATGTATATATAAAATCACAGATGCAATAATGATTCATCATAGACAAAGAGACTACCCAACATTAGACAAAGCCAGTCTCCTGAGATTTTTTTTTTATGCTCTTGACAGTAACTTAAGTAGACTCACCTTTTCGTCCTTAATTAAGTACGGTGCTGCAAGCTTATAAAAAAAATATAGGTTCATGGCGGGAAGAAATATAATATACTGACATGATTGACTTCTTAAATCGCACAGATTAGCTCTAGTACTAAATTCCTTTTTCACAAAATAGATTTTATAATTTTTTCTATGGAATCTATTTAAAATAATTTTAATAATAATTAATAAAAAATAAATTATCAAATATAATGTATATAACCAAAAATTTTTTATTTCCTCTAAGAGAAGAAAATTTAAACAAAAAAACATATATACAAATATGTATGTATATAAATATATAAATACTCGTATATATAATTTGTCTTTTTTATAATACATATATGTATATGTATTCTAAAATTCTAAGTAAAAAAAAAAATATTTTATTTAATCCCTTTTTTGTTTTAATTTATTAAAATGTGTACTCATATAATTTTGATAATATACACGAACTTTGTTAAAATTAAAAGCCATTTTTTGATAAGAATCACTTCAGTAGAAAGAATTAAAAAAAATATTTTTATTGCATCTAGTAATGCAATCCAATTTGAAAACAAAAATAAAAACAAAAACATAATAAACCCAAATAAATAAAAAAAAAAATTAAAGTATTTTGAAATAAAATTACAGTAAAGTCTCAGCAAATAGTTTTTGTATTACAATTTATTGTCATTTTTAATCCATCACTCCTAATCCATAGCAATTATAATTGTTTATTAAAACCTAAAAATGGTTATGTGACATTATATTTCGTTATAAAAAATAATCAAAATAATCAAAAAATCTTGAATTATATTTTTTAGAGAGGTTTTTTCTCTCACAATCTCAATATTAAAAATAAAAAATCGTAGAACTTAAGAAGACCTAACTAATCATAACATAATAGCATTAAGCTGGCGCTAATATCAAAACTAAACGAAAAGCCAACTAAAGTTTTGTAATTTGCTTAAGTTAACCATACTAAAGTTTAGCTAACTTAGTGAATTTGACATTTATGAATTATTGTAAAAGTAAATAAAAATACGTATAGATAAACAAAAGTTTTGTTAAATACAAATTGCATACACCTATACATGTGTATACATATATTGTTTATTTTTTTCATATTATTTTTCATTTTAATTTTGTTATTTATAAGTATATGTGTTTTAATTTTTATTATTAATATTTTTTCTCCTTTTGTCATTATTAGGTATAATTGATTAGTTATGAAGTATGCAAATAATTAACTACATAATTAGATTATTTTATTATTACACAAATTTTTAACAAGTAATAATAAACTCCTAAATCAAAATGTCAAATTTCCGTACAGAATGTACGAATGAAAATTTTTATCTAGTTTTTTAGTAATTTCTTAAAATCACTAGTTAATTTGTTTTTGTTTATTAATTATAAGTATTACATTATGTAAATTATATTTGAAATAAATGAAATAATAAATAATAAAAAAAAAATAAATAAATAAATAAAAATATAAAATTGCATTTTCCTTAAGCCAGCTAAAGTTAACGAAAACTTGACAAAATTCTCTGATATTCCTATATTATTGGTGCATAATGCAATTTAATTTCATTAAGCCTGATTTAAGCCAGCTAAAGTTCATTATAGTTGGGCCTTTAGAAACAAATAAATGTAAACACTTGTATATATTTAATTGTGAATATTTGAGTAAATAAATGAATCGAAAAATGGTGTTATAATAAATATCGTATAACAATGATATGTGAGTGTATACCGTTCAAAAGCTTTATATCTTACAAATTAAAAGTATAGCACTTTCACTTACAGCACTAAAATCATATTCAAATTATATTAACTTAGATTTTAAATTAGAGCTAATTCTGATGCAATCCCAATGTAATAGTAATCGTTAGGCCTATTGTAATATCAATCTGCACCATTAGTTATCCCTGAACTATTTATCTATTTATGTATCCATAATCTATTTATATATCAGGGATAACTAATATATAACTAAGAGGGTGAGGAATTATATTTTTATATATATATCTAATTTTAAAATTGAATAGGGGAGTTCTTCTTCTGATTAAATAAATCTTTGTTCAAGGGTGTTAAATGATATTTAAAGAATCATAACTTTTTTACTTCTAAACAAATTGTCGTTCAGTCATTGTTCCTTGATTGTGTAAGTTATGGTGCCATTTTTAGAGAAATCACTCAAGTCATATATATATACAAAAAAGGAAGACAACAACATACCATTGCCAGTAGTTCAATGGATTCATATAGAGCGTTTTCACCGTCAGTTATCTTTTTGGGCATTAGGGCATGAATTTCAGAAGATTTTAATTTATCATCAACATGTAATTTATGGACTCACTAAAGATGAAGCAATTAATTTACAAAACCTCATTAGTATAATATCAGTCTCAAATCCAGCAAAATAAGAAAGCAAAAAAACATATTTTTGTACCTAAAGATCCAAAAAATTGTTCGCGAGTTTTAGTTAGACAGGCATTCGCCTATATATCGTTTAACTTAAACCAGATCGAATCATGTAAGATAATAAGTAGAACCGTAAAAATGTTTACGATCTTAATAGATAACAACCCACAAACAATTTCAATTGATAGACTAAAACCTGCTCACATTTGAGAGGAGACAAATAATATTGACACAAGAAACACACCAAGATCATGAATGACTGATGGTAAGTGATAACAAAAGGTAAAATTGAATAACGTTAATAGTTCTAACAAAATTGGCATATTAGTAAAAAAATATTTTATATTAAGTTTTAACTCCGAATTAAATTCAATTTTCATTGAAGGGGAGTAATTAAATTTTCTGAGGCAATTTAGTGAAATAATTTTCAATGAAACACCCTGTACCATATTCTCTCACTATCACATTAACATAACAATATTTTATGACTTGTTAATATTATTGCCTAAATTTATTTTGTTGATTTTAATAACTTTGAAGAAGAGCACACTTTTTTATTAGCTTTGGTAGAAGTAAGAAAAATAAAAGATATTTTAAATGAGCATGCAGATTTATAGTTTTATCATAATATTTTATATGTTAGTATTTACAATTTACTAATAATAGGAATTAACAAAAATTAAAAAAAAAGTAACAGTAAAAAATTACATCACTTAAAATTACAGATTTCAAAATACGTAATTGAAAATTTAAAACTTTTTCTATACATCAGCATCTAAGCATTTATGTTTCTTTGACAGATAGAACGGTTCAAAACGTGAGGGAATGGGGTATACCAACCTCTTTGAACTTCTAAATATAAGAAATAATTGCCTTACAGAATAGAAGATGCTATTTCTGCTCCAAAAGCATTAGTTAAAGAAACTTCGTGTGATATTACTGCCTTTCCAGTTATATTAACCGAATTGGAATCGGTTTCGCTATCCCATGGTGAAATAAAGACCAAATCAACAACCTCACAATTTACCTCAAAATTTTCTCTTGCTACATCAACTATATATATCTAATAAAATACGGATTTTAGTCTTCCATCCTATTAAACTGCAATCTCAACCAATACGTAAAATTTCTACTTTTCCGATTTCAAATTCGTAAACAATATTTGGCACCTCTTCTACTCCCTATCGGTATAAGATTTTTGGTTCAAAACTAATGCATGAATCACCCAATATTAATTAATATTATCCGAAATTGTATTATGTAATTTAATTTTTCGTACCTAATACACAAACACAAAATAAAGTAAAATCTTTGGGATTTGTGTTGTTTGAAATATTATTAATTTCCACTATACAATAATAGTTGTCTTTCAAATTTTAATTCAACACTTTTACACATAGGTCGCCTACCAATGGTTAAGCAAATAGTTTTTTTTTATAAGTTCACATTTTATGTACATGGCCAACATTTTAAATGTCACAAGCTAAAATTGGTGTTAATTCAATTTATAATAACAGATCAAATTTAAATGTGTCCCCTGATGGAGTCTAGACACTACTAACATCAATATCTATTTAACATAGTTAAACTGCATTCTGGAAGCTTATTATTACAAAAACATTATTAATAAAAGAAAAATAAGGCAGAACTAAGTAGAATTTTATTAAAACATTTTAACTTAGCCACACTTTTATCCATATAAATTTTTTAAAATTCTAGAATAAAAAAATACAAATTAGCAAATAGGATTATCACGACACCACTGTAAGACTGTACCTACAACCTATATATATAAAAAAAAATTAATAAAATTTAATGAATTGAATTCTTACTTAACTACAGAGTCAGTACAAATGATCGTATAAACACAATAAGTCAATGTTAAAAGAAATAAAATTAAAAATTAAAAAACAAAAAACCAAATTTAATTGACCTTTGAGTCATTTTTGACGTCCCCAACCTACTATCCGTACCAGCATTATGATGACCATTATGCAGATTATTTGAATTTAATATCAAAAATATAATTTGTTTTTTCTACATTCATTTACATTGTAGGAAATGTGATTTTTATTCAAAAAAGAAATAATAATTATTTTATTATATATATATATATGTGTGTATATATATATATACATTTTTATAAATATATATTCATTATGTAGGTAAGGTACATAGTACATTACATTTTATTACATATAGTATAATAAATAATATTATGCCAATAATATTCTTAGTTGAAAATTGTAGCACAGCACATTAAATATAGTTGTGTGATTGAATGAAATTTGCGTGGTTTAAATTCTAATGGCCAACGTGTTAAAAACAAGAATATTTTAATTGTTCGAATATAGAAAATTATTTTTTAATTAAACAACATTGCATTAAAATTTTATTCTTTAATATACATACAATACATATATACATATACATATTTACAGTAAGTACATAATTAAAAAAATAAACTTATAGTACCTATGTATATAAACAATTATACTGTATAATTTATACATATTTGGAATAAATATTTTTAAATAATAATTATTTGAACCAAATTTTTAATTATTAAATAATTAAGACCAAATTTATAAAATATTTATTTTTTATTAACAGTTGCTGTTAACAGATGCTCAATCTTGTTCATGGTCCATTGTCCAATCAGTTGAACGTTTCAGAAAAGTATGCATCAAAGTCTAATACGCGGCATCCCGTGTTATGACAAACTATAAATATGTTTTTCGTTTCATCTTAAAATGTCTTAAAATGTAAAAGAAACATCTCTGCAAAATTTTATCCAGCACATTTGCGTTTAATATTCGTTTCACATATTATTTTGTTCTATAGTTTCATAACAACCCACCGATACTTTTGTTATACCATCAGTTATATGTATGTATTGTATGGTATACATCATATGATAAGTTCAAGATAAACAACTATATCTAGTAATAATAATAGTAAATAAAGTTGTGATAAATAATGTTTTCAAGATTCATTAGAAAATCAAATTAATTATTATTCAGTTTTACTGAATCATATATTTTTAGTATAGTTATTTACATTTATAGTTCAAATTTTAATTAAATGATTTAATGAGATATTTCTTAATTATTTTTGTAAAGAAATTACTATTTTCCAAGTACATACATATTATTGCTTGTACATACATACATATGTACATTATAATCTCAGTCACGATTGCATATTTTAATCACGGACAACTGACGAGTGTATTTAAATTAATAAAATTTATATTCAAATTAAACTTGCATTTTTTTTATCAAAAATAAAAACACATTAAAGCTACAATTTCTAAAAATATTCAAAATTTTGTTGAAAAATTATTCTCTGTTGATTTATTAATATTTTTGTTTTTTTTTTAAGTTACGGAACTAATTCAGACTTCAAACGATCTCTGTAAAGCGATTAGCTTACAAACTTCTAAAGTTTTAAAATTATTAATAAAGACTTACAAATCTAGAAACTTGAAATATCATTTAAAACAAAGTCTTACAAATCACCATACCACCTTATTACGCTTCAGGTCCGGGTGAGCTTTGGCCTTCATTACAACCCAAAAGGGTCGATCTTATGCAGATTGTCTCCAATTTGGGATTCGTAGGGGTTGGAAATCATTTTGAACATTGTCTTCTTATCTACTCAATGGTCTCTTCCTCTACTACAGTTACTCTCAGGCTTTCTATTTAACACCACTACCCGTTTTCGAGTTTCATATGCATTCTAATTACGTTGTCAGCTTAGTCTTTGTGCCTTGGCAAACCTTACTATATCTTCATTCTTAACTATATTATTAATCTCGCTGTTCTTTCTATTAAAAATGCTATCATTCAATTTAAGAAAAAGAAAGCGGCAGAAAGAGCAGGTTTCAGACCAGTACAATCAACGATAGATTACATCAACATTTTAAGAATCATCGTTGAACAAACCGTAGAATGGCAGGCATCCATTACATATGTTGTTTGTTGATTTAAAACAGGCCTTTGGCAGCTAGCAGGATTTTATGTGAACAATTGTCGCTAGCTATAGTGTGCCCACTAAAATAGTCAACATAAATAAAGGGCTTTACAGGAACGCTAAGTGTATTGTTTTTTCATAGAAGAAAAACATGAGGTTGCTTTGAACATTCGTACGGGGTAAAATAAGGTTGTATTTTATTACTCCTAATCTTCATTTTAATGTTGGATTGGGTATTGAAGAAAACAAATTATGGAGAAAAAGGTATTGAATGGACTCTCACAAGAGACCTTCACGACCTCGATTTTGCAGATGATATCTGCTTGATGCTCACTCACACCAAAATCGACATGGAAAACAAACTGAAGTCACTAATAAAATATGCGTCAGAAGTAGGATTGCTGATGAATGTAAGCAAAACAAAACTAGTGCGGCTCAACATAGCATTCCCGTCACCTAAAACTTAAATTTCTCGGATCTAATGTTCTCTCAGTTCTTTTATATGATGGATGCGAAACATGAAAAACAACAGAAAAAACCGTCTCGTACATCCAGATATCTGTTAACAGATGTCTGAAACGAGTTCTCCGGATTGGTCACAAAAAATTTCAAACAAGGAATTGTGGGTTCGAACAAGAATTGAACGAATCAGAAAATGAAAATGGATCGGCCATCAGCAACACAATTCACCGATCTGATGTAGGAGATTTCGTAAAAGCAGCTCTTTAATAGAGCCCGCAGGGTCAAAGAAAACGTAGTCATCCTAAGACAATGTGCCATTAAATAGTAATGAAAGAAGCAAAGCAAGTGCATGTGCAAAAACTTGGAGTAAACTCAAGTCGCTTGCCCAAAATCGAATCCGGTGGAGGAAGCTTGCTGATGCCCTATACACCTACGAGGAGCGACAGGATCAATGATGATGATAATGTTATTTCTAATTATATATTCTACATTCTCCAGTTCTCATATAGTTCATTCATCAACAGTCCATTCCTTTAATTACATTACAATCGATGTTCTTACATGGTTAAATATTGCTCGTACAGTAAAGTAACGTATGTATGTACATACAAAAAATATAAATTTAACTTTTAAATTCTGCATCAGATTTTGCACAAAGATTAAACTTCGAAAATCCTACTAAAATGTTTGTGTACCTTTTTTTTAACTGAAAAAATTCCTACTCAGAAAAACAAAGTTGATATGATGTTTTATTTAGCTTGTGCTTTTCTCTGCTCTTGTTAAGTTTTTCATCACTTTTTTTTTTGTTTATGGTGTCAGTGTTTCAGAACATTTTCTGCGACACAAACACAACTATATTAAGTGAGCTGTGCTTATTGGTTTTTAACTAAGAATCTTATTGATATAACATTTACACCTAAGTTCTAATGTAATAATAAGTAATAATTTAATTACTTCTCATGCAATTGAATAACATCAGAAATTATATGTACATATTAACTAATGTACATACTATATTGTATATATACACATATATCAATTATGTATAATTTCTAATCACAAATTATATGACAACAAATTGAACCCCTAAATGTATGCAAGGTATACTGCGTCAAGGACAATCATTAAAAAAATTGATTAAACTTTATGAATATCTTAACAAATTAAATATATACCAAAAATGGGTAATCCACAGTTATTCAAACAATTACTAATAAAGAAGCATTAAAGACTATATTGTTGTATGTACATACATTAGAATCCAGTATGAAAACCACAATCTAAATAATTTGCTTATAAGTTTCATTATGTAAAATAAAAATTCATTTAAAATATTTTTATATTTTTAATTTATTTTTAATTTTAAAATTAACAAAAATTCTCTTACAGTCCAACGTACTTTTATTATGCTTTTATTTTTATTTTGTAACTACAAGACAACAAACCAAACCAATAAAACTACATACATTTTGTTGAATACATATTTTGTAACAGTGCTGCCAGTGTATAAAATAGTCGATACCTCAAAAATAGAAACATTTTTGACATTTAATTTTGTTACTTTTTTTCTTTTCTTTTGACGTTTCTCAACGTGATTGTTTTCCTCAGTGCATCAGCCGGGGAAGAAATTTATTTTGAAAAATATACATTTACGACAAAAAATTTGTAAGGAAATAATTTAAATTCATAATTTAAAATCTATAATATAATATTATTCAATAATTTTATTACTATAAATGATTATAAATAAAATTTTTGTAAAAATGGAGGTTATTTTTACTTGATTCGTTGGTAGTTTTTAGCTATTGATTTGTGTACAACATTTTGTTAGCCTTATAAACGCGAAATGTTCAATGCCAAATAAAAGACTTTTGGAAGAATAGAGAAATGTTTATTGTTTACGTAGAATAAATAAATTTTTTAAAATTGTGACAATAAAAAACGTTAAGATATATAAAAAAAAAAGTGAAATAACAAATATAAAAGTTAATTTCATAAAAAAAAAGTTTAAAAAAAATTATTACCAAAAATAGTTGTAACAATTTGAGCAGACAATTTTCTTTAGTATTTTCCAACTACTACATTGATATACAAATTAATATTCAATCTTATCAATAAAACTTTAAATTTTTGGAACTTTATATGCCAACTACTTGTATACACAATTCTTAAATGGATAACAAAGAAGTGCGAGCAGCTTGTAAAAAATGTGGATATGCTGGCCATTTAACTTATCAATGTAGAAATTTTTTCAAAGTTGATCCTAATAAAGAAATACTATTGGATGTTAGCAGTACAAGTAGTGATTCTGAAAACGATATAATAACACCTTTAACAAAATTACGCAAAGAAGAACTTGAGGAAAAAGAACGATTAATACCCAAAATTGAAAAGAAAAAAAAGGAAAAAAAATCAAAATCTAAAAAGAAAAAACGTGAACGTTCACGATCAAGAAGTAGAAACAGTAATAATGATACTGATTCAGATAGTGATGCAGCAAATTCTGATGCATCAGATGATGACCGATCTCGTAGTAAGAAACATAAGAAACATAAAAAAAAAAGTCACAAAAAGAAGGACAAGAAGAAGAAGAAGGATAAATAAATAACAAAAAATATTATTAAACTATATACTTACATATATAAGTTTTAGAATTAAAAGTAAAATTACTTATTGTAAAATATAAAATTTGAGATTTAAATATATACATACATCTATAAAAATTTGGAAAATTAATATTAGACTTTTCATTTTTAGATATAAAACATTTTCAGTACGCGTTATAAGATTCGTTTTCTAACTATGTACCATACATACATTACTCAACATATTGTAATTTTGCTTTCATTATTTAACTTAATAAATATGTACGTTTATACAAACAACAATTTGAATCTCTCCAGTTGTCTCATATAAAATTCTGCAATAATTCGTTTCACGTTATTTCCTCTTAAGTCAGAGCCTCAGTATTTTGATGATTGACTTTAGCAATGTGACCTAGAATATAAAATTAAAATTATCATTACAAACTATTTTATTTTTAAATTAAAAAATATCTTGTACATTAAACATTTATATATTATGACCGGTATATAAAGTTAAAGAAACCAAAATAATTAGCATTAATTATTAGTATTTTGTCCGTCATTAAACTTTGATCATGACTTTATTTATTAAAATGTACAACTGCACTGAACTCCTAAATCAGTTTATTCATTAAGTAATATAATTTTCTTCGAATATTCATATCTAAACTCATTAATATATTGTTCAATTTTTTTCATCTAATTTAGTCAGCATTCCTGAATGGAAGGAGAATTTTGTATCAAATTAATTCTCCCAAATCAATGGCAAAATATTAAATTATTGAATTTTTAACTATTCAAAAAATTTCAATTATTTAAAATCGTGATATTCTATAATAAAGTCGATATACGTGATGTCTGGATCTGTAGAAGAAGATATATAAATAATATTTGCGTTCACATATTTACACATATAAAGAATAATCTATTTAAAAGAAAGCACAAAATAAAACAAAAAAAAAATAACAAAAGAATGTTATCATCTTTAGTTAGTTAATTATAGTAATTTTCGTCCGTGATATTATGATGCAATTATTTTATTCTCTATAGATTTTTAACCGTTATATACACATAATTTTTTGACTAATTTCGTACTAGAAATATGTGGAAAATAAAAATTTAACATTATGCACCCTTTTGATTCGGGTTCTGTATGATTGTTTAAAAAAAAAAAACAAAAAAAAAACGTATTTAAATTTAAATTTTCATGAGAAATACATATTAATTTTAAAAAATTTAAATTATTTTAATAATATTTAATTGGATCGGCGGTTGATTTAATAGTGTCTGCATGTAATTATTAAAAAAAAGGACAAGAATAAAATTATCTTCTACAAGAAATCAAAATTTTGATCATTTTATAATCCTTGAAAATTTAGCCCTACATACTTAATTGCAAAATTATACATAAGAATTTTAATTTCAATATTTTTTAATTTTAGATGAAATGGCACCAAAAAAAGGTGATGATGTTGAACGTAAACCAATAATTGGTCGTATTGGTACAAATTTACGGATTGGTATTGTTGGTGTACCAAATGTTGGAAAGTCAACATTTTTTAATGTATTAACAAAATCATCAGCACCAGCTGAAAATTTTCCTTTCTGCACAATTGATCCAAATGAAAATAAGTATCAAATATTAATTTTAGTATAATATATATTTATTTAAATTTAAATTAATTATTTTTAGGACACATACAAAAACTTTTAAAATTAAATATTGCATTAACGACGTTTATGTTGTAATGAATCTGCTATAAAATTTAGTATGTAATTGATATAACAAGCTAGCAAATATTTATTTAAAAGTGTTGCTTAATATCAAAAATAATATAAACTATTATAATAATTTATATTATTTTTGCTAATATTTATTATGATTTTCCTCAGTTATTAGTAAAATCTTTAAAGTCTATGAACCTTTTACTAAATGATTTTAATTATTTTTAACAAATTTTGAGTATTTTGATAATATATTGGTATGATATATTGGTAATTATTTTGCGGTGCGGTGCATAATTTGTCTAGATAATGAAAAAAGATTTTTTGTTTTTAATTTGGTATATTTATTATGAAAACTAAAATCTGTTTTTCAATGTATTAAACATTTACTTTTTTTATTTAAAAAAAAAAAAACAAACAAAATGTTGTGAAAGAGAAACATTAAACAGATTGGAACTCACAAAACGACAAAATTAAAATTCTTTATGGCGGTTAGTTAGCAAATGCCCTTTCGATTCAAAGAATTTATTTCTTATTATAGAATCTAGACATTGTTATTTTGAAATGTTTTTCCGCTCTTAAGCTCATCATAATCTGTTGTTTTTATAAAGTAGGAAAATTAAATTAAAAAAAAAAAAAAATTTAAAATTATTTTAAGAAGATTTTTACATACATTTTCTTTTTTGATTTTATCAAATTTGCATACATATTTTTTTTAAGTTTAATTTTTTATGCAGGAATAGGTGTGTATATATGGTTGATTGTATTAATAATAATTTAACAAAAAAAAATTTTAAAAATAATAATTTGCAAAAGTTAAAACTAAAATTACATTGTAAATCGCCATTTTTAAGCGTAGAAAACATTTAAACTCTTTTTACTGGTTACTGCCCCGCTTGAAGGCATCCTTATTATTATATTTTTTTTTTGCTTTTTTTTATCGTCCAAACTTAGAGTTTTGTATTGTTTTTTTTTTTTTTTCATACCTTAAATACTTAATGGTATTTGAGAGTATACAGAGGAGAAGCTATATTTTTATACCTTTTAGCAATGTAAAATTCTTATTATTATTACTGAAAATCATTACAATTGGTTTCAGCGGAAAAAAAGAGTCTTCTTTGTTCCTTTGGTTAGTAGTAACCTAGAGGGTAATAACCATTTAGACAGGTTGGTTGATAGTTAACATTTTTTTTGTTATTTTTTTTTTTGTGTACGCAAAAAATAGCATTAACTTTTAGTTGTTTGCCATATTAATAAAAAAAAACTTCTATAGTTTCTTTAGCTAAAATCGATTGAAAAGAAGAATAATGAACAAAATCATTATTTTTTGAATATCTTGAAAAATCATATAGAAGAGTATTATTAATTTAAGTGGATTTAACAAAAAAAAAAATTTGCATAAGTGGAGCATTTGATTGTTCGTTTTTATGTTTTTGTTTTTTATTGAAAAACTGAAAAGAATTAAATTGTTTGTAAATATTCACTTGAGTACAAGAAAAACAAAGAAGTTACCTTATGTTTTCAATTATATATCTATAAAATGTTTTCTTGTCTCTTATTAATTTTATTTAAAAAATTTTGATTTAATTTGATTTTTAAATTTTTCCATTAATATTTTAGTTGATTCCATTATAATATCTTCATTAAAAGTTTTTAAATTCTAAAATACTGCAATTTGCAAGTAATTATCATAGAAGACGGTGGTTAATTCATTTAAATGTTTTGAATTGAAAAAGTATGTATGTATGTAACACAAAGCTTGAATGAAAATTGTATACACACATTTTTTCTCTAGTAATATTTTATATCAGATCAACTTGTGAAAAGCCAAGAAGTGCTTATAAGCAGTTATAATACTTCAGGTCACGAAATACCACACGCAAAAATGGGAACGTGTGACTGAAGTTACTGTATGGAAAAACTCTGAACGAGCTATCCACATAAAAAGAGATTATGGTGAAACCCTGATGTAGAAAAAACAAAGAAGATATCATTGAATAGGGCCGACTTAATACTCTATTTAGGAATATATACAGGACGACTTTTATTGAGGAGACATGCTGCAAGATTAGGGCTTGTAGAAAATAATATATGTAGGGGATGCGGTACGTCATAATTGTAAAGAACTCGTCATGTACTTTGCATCTGTCCAACACAAAGGATAAGAAGAGCAAAAATTCTGGAAGGTTACTACTAAAAAAAACTTATCAGAAAAAAAAATAGGAAAGTTCTTACCATAATATTTCGCATTATTAAAGGTGTTATATGGCTCGGCGACGTAGTCTAGTGATTTGGAGAAGTGAAATCATTGAGAGGAAGTGCAATGGATATGTAAGGGTTATTCCGCTTATTCTAATCAGCCAGGCAAAAAAAAATTATATTCTTTTTTCACATTAATTATGCGATTAAACCATTTTTAATTTTGAAATAAAATTGTTTACAATTTTAAATATCATGATTAAATGAGAAGTAAAATTTAATTGAGCTTAATCTTTGTAAAGTATATTTTTATATTTAAATGATTGTTCATTCCAAAACGATGTTTTTTTCAAATCACTTAGTCGAATCAAATGTGGAAAAACAAATAGAAAAATCTCTGGTTTATAACACATTTTTTTATATATATAATTCCAAGTCTTAGGGATAAATGAGCAAACTGCTTTTACACAGAGATTTTTCTATAATATTTTTTATAATTTATTTTATTCCAATGACAAGAGGTAGTACTGAACCAGATCAAAAAACTCATACAAATATTTTTCTTGCCTTCGTCGAGAATCGAACTGGAACCTTTTGGTTGAAAGTAAAGCTGATGTAATAATCAAATTAGAAGTACAACTAAAAAAATTACAAATTAATTATATAAATAGAAAAAAATGTTACATTACAGCTTCCATAACTTCTACGCGATTTCAAATAGACCATATAAAACACGACATAGAATGTGAATTTTAAATAGAAAATTAACGCTAATTAATCAATATTATCAATATTATGTATGTATACATTACATGTACGTACATATTACATTTTAAAACAAAATAACATTCTTTCTAAAAGGAAAGATTGTACAAGAAATATAAATATGTACATGCTTTATGTATATATGTATATAAATATATATATATGCGAGTATGCATATCTATTCTTGATTTAAAAATTTTAATTATATTAATATTTTTTCTGAATACATACAATAAATTTATAAAGATTTTTTTTTGTTCTCAGCACGTAGGGTACCGGTACCAGACGATAGATTTGATTTCCTATGCGAATATCATAAGCCATTAAGGTAAGTTTGTAAACCTACATATAAACTTTTAAAAATATATTTATTATTATATATCAAATTGTTAAATGTGATAAATTTATGAGTATAGAGCTTCCACATAACTCTTCCATCTGACTATATATATATAAGTATGAGGTAGGTGTTTGATTTCACTTAATGTTCCGTTGTTATTTTTTATTTCCTTATGGACTCTGATCTGCGCCATGTTTCCCGTCGTCTACCTATTTTTGTTTTGTACTGCAGTGTTCATAGTTTTTAATTATTCTGGGCCAAAAATTTTTGCATATTATTCGCAAGCATTTGTTCGGTGACACTTTCTATTTGTTGATTGTACTGATAATGGGGGGAAAGGGGGGGTACTATTTCTTGCGTTAATTCACAGTTTGTTTTGTTGGTATTGATTTTGAGTCCAACTTCTAACGCATTTTTTTCTTATCTTATTTTCTCCTGCATGGGATTGTATCTATGGGCAAAATGGGCAATGTCATTTTCGTATTTTAAGTCTTCTTTTGAAACTATATTTTATTGTTCTGGCTGCGGTTGTTGCTTTTTTAATAACCTCATCAAGTTTCGTTTAAATCTTGTTTTTAAGTTTATTATGCTATTCACGTATAGCCATTATTGAGAATTATTGTTTCTACGTCTTCGTAATTGGCCCTTATTATACTAATTATCTTATGCGGTATTCCTTTGCACGCTTAAAACTGCCATATTGTTTTTTGATTAATTTTATCGAATACCCTTTCGAAATCAACGAAAGTGATATATAGGGGTGAGTTCCATTCAACAGATTGCTCTATAATCATTCTTAATGTACTAGATTGGTCAGTACATTCTGATATCCAGAAGCCACTGCAACTGTTGACATTCTTTCTGTGTTCCAGATGTTTCCTAATACTTGGAGTTCCGTCACGATTACATCGACACGTTCTGCTTTATTATTTTTGAGTTTGTTTATCGCATCTATTATTTTACTACTACTCGGTGGGTTCTGGTTCACTATATCGGCTACTATCATTGTAACTATATTATTTTCTTCTTGTTGGTGTTGTTGCTGCAAGTTGTTGTTACTGATTTCCTCGAAGTATTCCTTCCACCTGTGTAGTTGATGTTTTGTTCGACCGCCATATATCATATAACTTTTCACCGCATTTCACCTCTTTTCACCTATTACCGATTAAGAAATAAAACAAATTAAAAAATACTGGTTTTGTGCCCTTCTTTCAAATCGATCATTGATAGATAAACATATCCAAGTCCTAAACCCATACAAGAAAACTATATATGTAACACTATAACCAAAAATAGTAAAAAATCATAATATCAATCACATATAAAACGTTTTCAAATTAAAAATATGTTTAAAAGTCATCAAAACAATTAAAAATATTACCCAAAGGTACCTATTAAAAAATTTAAAATTTCCCTGGTTTGTGTCTTTGAATTAGTCACCTCAAAATGTTTCTAATTGACCAATGCAGGAACATCTTCAAGTCCAAATGAATGATTATTTTGTAAAGCAAATTATTGAAAAGCAGAAAAAAAATATTCCTATATTGGGATAGTAATAGAAAAAACTAGAAAGAAAGGAATCTATGTGAGATAGAATAGTAGCTTGGTGTAAAGTAAAAGTCAATTTCGGTCAAAGCTTTACATCGACATTAGATAGCTCAAACACTGGCAGCTTCTTTCGCGATATCAAAATTATGATCATATCAAATATATTTTTGATTCACCAGCATACCTAAAATATTTAGACTATCCGTGTTTTATATCATCTACTTTGTAAATAAGCTGGTTTTATGACGCTGCTGATGTTGTATTAACATTGCTATTATTATCAGTATCAGTTTAGTATTATTGACATTAAGTTTAAGTCTATTTATAACTTGAGTCATTTTGATATTATTTCCAGATCATGTATACATAATACATACTCCAATATCCTTATCGGATAAATACTGTAGTGTATATCATCCGCAAATACATAATGTGGATTATCGATTATGCCACAGGATCCTTTGAATTGACTCAAGAACTTATGTAGTCTATAGTTTTATTTTTGTTGAATATAGTTTCTATTTATTTTAGTTTTTTGTTGTCCATTTGTTAAGAATGATTCAAGCCAGTTTCATTCGTTTCCTTCAACACCATCCTCATTTAGTTTACTTAATAATAATGCTTTATCAATCGTTTTAAATGCTCTTTTGAAATCTAAGAATAGAGCTACTGTTTTTGTCTTTCCTGATAATCCGATATTTCCAATCTATATACTAAAACCCAGTTTATCGTTGACATTTGTTAATTGTTCCACTGTTTCTTCAAGTTTATTTTTACTTATATTTCTCAAAACTCATATAGTGGATCCAATTCAACAGGGAGCAGGTAGATACCAACTAACTTCAAAGCTAGCACTGTTTTTCCCTGAATTTTTTTTGTTCCTGCTGATGATCCTGCAACCATTTCCATTTGAATCTATTCCAAATTTGGATTCACTTCAATCCACTTCTATTTGTTGATTACAACTACCATTTTTTCTTTGTAGTTGTTCTAAGACAGAATATTTGAAAAAATAATTTTAATTATTTTGAAAGCAGTTTCATTTTAAGTTTTCTATACCAAAAATGGTATTTAGAATTTCTTTAAATAATTTAACTAAAAAATTTTTATATTTAAATAAAATAAATATAAAAAAAAATTACAACAATTAAATAATTAATTGCGTAATTAAAGCAATTTAAAGAATTTTTATTTGTTTAAAATTCGTGCAGGAAATTAAAAGGGCCATTAAAAAAAGAATTGCAACTTATTTTTTTTTGTTCCGTAAAATAATTCAAAATGGCTTCCACCATATTTGGAAAAAACAAAAATATGCATTTTTATTTTTCACATAATCTTTGTTGTTATCTCAATTATTACCATTTTTATTTTAAAAATAGTTTGTTTTTTTATTACTTTTTTTTCTTTATTCTTTTTTTTTTTTTTTTTTTTTATTCCTTAATCTGGAACTTGGCAGCTTTCAATAAAACGATTTTAATTGGATAAGGTGGAGTAGTCGTTTTTTTCCAAAAAAAAAAAATAAAAACAAAAAATGTTTTTAATCACCATTAAAGTTATATATAATGTAAAATTCTTGATTTTGGGGCTATCTTTATTGTTTGAATTAATGATTGTTCTCATCACATTCACATATACATGTAGATATATTTTGTTGCAATTTCTTTTTAAATAATATTTGAAAAATTCTTGTTGTACTGCCTGTGCCTCTATCCATTACAGTATTTTGGTGGACGTATATTACTTCAATGATATTTCTGATATTACGAAGTCATGAAGTTTACTGGTTCTTTTGTTGCATGACATATCCTGTACCCACTTTTCAACTATAAGCTTAATCAGTTCGTTTTTTGACGTCTGAAAAATTTACTTGTTTTACAAAAAAAAAAAATTTTAAAATTTACAATCTTCATAGGAAGTTTTACTCAAATTGAATATATTATATAAAGCCCTTGTGTGACATCAAGGGCTGTGACATCAAATCATAGTAATAATTAATAACACATACAATTATCTCAATAACTTAACTAACTTAAAATCATCAAAAAGACGAAGCTGACAATTTTTTTAATTATTAATAATCTTGATTCGATGGTATGTTAAGTCAAATTTAAAAGTCCTTTATATTTATATATTTAAATCTTAATTGCACAGAACTGTTTATGAAATACTTTTCTACAATCACTTCGATTTGACATTTCCTTTCTTTTTCTCAATTCCAATCTTCCCGCAACTAACTTCCTTTTGTATCTGTTCAGTTTGAAAATTGTTAGCTGAAATTATTGAATATAGTACAAAATATATATTCAATTTTTATATACAATCATGAATTTTGTTTTACAAAACATTGAACATTAAGCTGTACAAAAATCTATTTTACTATTTATACAATTTAAGTTTTTGGATTTATTTAAATTAGTACAAAGTAGATACATAACTTTGGTGTTTGTTACCCATTAGCAACATTTTATAAATACGTTCATAATTATTAATTATCATAAGCCCTATATGAAAACTTTGTGTAAATAAATTAATTACTAAATGTAAATGATTATGTGAGGTAATGTTACAAAAAATTTGAGAACCTTATCTACAGAAGATTTATAGCTTCATCCTATACGTGTGCTTGAAAAGTTCAATATTTACATAAAATATTTAGAAGAAAGTTTTTAGAATATTTTTTTTTTTTATTTAGCAATCTTTATTTCAGAATATTAAAATTTTTTAACATCTTTTCAGATTTATTAATTTTTCTACTTTCATCATTATAATTTTGAAGGCTTCAAAAAAATAGTTTTTGGCTTTCACTTTAAATTATTATAGTTTTGAAGGCTTCAAAAAAATGTTGTGATTTTTAAAAACTTTCATATAATATCTGCTATCGTTAAAAGAATAGAATATTAAGATGTTCATTTCTGAATAATAGAGTGTTAATTTAAAAATTAAATAAAATAGGACGTTAACTGACAATACTGTAGTGAAAAACAAAAGTTAAAAGCTATATAAAATATATAAAACGTTATTCTAATTATAAAGGTAAGTGGTAAATATTTTAAGTGTGATAATATTTTGTTGGCTCTAAAGAGGAAAATATCTTAGTGAATTTTTACAAATTGATCGCTGCAAAGAATTTCCTAAGCTTCTATTTGGGATATTTATTTTATACCCAAAACATCATTGTTAAAACGTCAAAATCAAAAAAAAATATTTAACTTTTATACATATTTAAAGACTCTGAACACGATCACCCCATGAGAACGTCCTAGAACAGTTTACTAAACACAACAAAAGTATAGAATAAACCTCATAAACGATTAAATCTATTTAAAAACTTGTTTCGAAACTAATTTCTTTCTTCGCACACACTAAGAAACTTTTGTTTATACAAACAACTTCAAAACTTCACTTTTATAGTTAAATCAAGACAAGATATAATTAAAAAAAAATGGCGGGTAAAATTATCGAATTAATAATAATTGTAGAAATTCATAAAAAAAAAAAGGAAATGATCAAAAGATTGGTTCCAGATACATATTATGAAAAATTTAAGCTACTTATAACAAAAAAAACAAACACTGATTTAATTTACATTTTGGTTTTGAAACTACACCATAGCCGTAAACATTTAAACATATTCAGAAACTTATGACTCCGCCCATTAAAAATCAAAAATTTTAGATTTTGTAAACTGTTTCAGAAACTGTTTCGAAACAACCCCACCCAGGAATAAGTTTCATATGTTTTGAAACAAGTTTTTAAACAGATTTAAACGTGTATATGAGGCCTATAATATCCCAAACTAGTGTGAAAAATATAGCAAGGGCTCATTTATTTATAAAAGGATTATCACCACGTTAAGGCTTATCAAACCAGAAAAATATCCCCATTAATTGATTTTACTGTTCTTATCGTACGCATTGATTTCTTATATAAAATAAAGTCATTTCATGTTATCTCCCTCCTTACAGCCAACAAAATATTTTCACACTTAAAATGGTTAACAGCTAAAACCTACCTTAAGTAGAATTTTATCGACAGTAAATAAAAAAAAAAAAATGGATTACCCTTTAATGTTTTAATAAAATGCATTTAATTAAAACCTATATATATCCAATCCATCTACATGCATATGCACATATATAATAACTACTGAAAATTTTATGTTTTGTTGTTGGCTTCAATTAAACTTGAACCAGAAATTCTTGATGGAGAAAAAGAAAATGGACTACAAAAGTAAGTTTTGTAGAAGTTGTCGAATTGCTTTTTTGTTATTTTATGCAAAACAAAAAATAATTATGATTTTGTTGTTGCTGTGGTTCATTATTTTAAGATAAAAATTTCGTACATATCGCGTGTAAATTTCTCATATTCGGTAGTTGGATAATATTTCCTCAAAAATGATTAAATTAAAACAATATTATGTACATAATGTACATATATCTCCATTTAAATATTTTTAATATTAAAAAAAATATGTAGGGGAAATTGAAAATGTGACGAGGGACGATAAAAATTAGTTGAATTAGAGATTCGATTTTAAAGGAAAATTATATTCGTACGTACTTGTGTATTGCCATCTTATTTTTTTTATTAATGATTTCAAAACAATGGATGTAGGTATATTGGCATGAACAACTAGAACCAATAACTTTGTAGTCGGTGGTTTCATCAACTAAATAATAAATTATGTAGTTAAAGTCATCTCCCTCAATCAAATAAACTTCATGTAAATAAGACATTAATACAATTACAGCACTAAAACCAAATCAATAATACAAAATATAGAAATCGTTAGATTTTCGGTTCTTAATATTTATTTTTTTCTATGAGAAGGCTTCACTATAGGTTAAATTGAGTAAATAAATCGAATTGATTACTTTTAAGAAACTTTAGTAGAATGTCAGTATGAGGTAACCGCTCTTTTAGTGATACTGAAATAAATAAATAATATAATATAATTGATGTAAGAGAGAAAATTGGTCTAGTATCGTTGGAATCGTAGGAAAAATATTTAAAAATATTAAATTAGGTTGAGTTCTAAAATATTTTAGTCTATATAAGATAAAATATCGTTAAAAATTTTTTGTACATGCAGGAACAACCATTTCTCCCAAAAATATGTCCAACGATCCGACATACGATTCTTAATATCCTAGACCCAGAGTCGGATTAAAAAAAAATTTAAATTTCGAAATAACTTTATTTATTGCGTTAAGCTTATAAATTTGGAACCCATTTAATGCAGTACAAAAATAGATTTGCTTTTTTAAGACCCATCATTTAAATCATTTTTCTAACCATTATTCTAGATCTCTTCAATTGAAAGTTCGATGACAATGTAAATGTGTTAAAAAAAACTTTAACCTGATATAATATGAAAAAGCTAAGTTCGCTAATCCGTAAAATAAATTAGCAACATTGTGTAATGAGAGCTTTCTGAGACATTGTGTTTTAGTTCACTTGGGTTAAAGCAAAATAAACAGAAAGTTTTTATTAACACTGTACAACATTGGGTTTTTAAAAATTTGTATAAAGTCAAATACCTGTCAAACCGGTCGCGAAGAAATTGTTAACAACAATTGGGATCATAAGTCAATGTCTTAAGCTTTTATGAGCTTTTGTAGACATTAAAGATCATGTAGACGTTGTATTCAACTTTGTGTTAAGACATTTACGATGTCAAAAGTTATTTCACCCTAAAATTTTCTTTCTCTTCGCCTTCTATTGATTCTGTTTATAACTATATGTTATGTTTTAAAAGTCTCAATTACTCCTCCAACGTTTCCTTTTTGATTGTCGATTATTATGTGAATTGCCGTCACGCGCTATGTTTGTTAGTTTTTGATTATTCATCTTATACACTAATAGCATGTTGAATGTATTTTTTTTTTTTGGGATTATGTCTCTGGTCGTGCATCCCAATATCAATATTTCTTAGCATTTTAATTTCTGCAGTATACGAAGAACGAATTTTTGTTTATTGGTATCAGTTCCGGCTTGTGTTGATACATGTTTTGTATATGTTGATTTTAACTTCCGGCTTATGAATTTATTATTCGATGTGAGATTAATCAAACAATTTCAAATATTCTCGCTTTATTATTCATTTGATTATGGTTTGTAATATTAGTTTCCACTCCGATATATTTAAATGACATTATTTGGTCTATATAGTATCTTGTCATTGTAGTTTACATCTTATATAGGTTCCTTTGGTCACAACAACAGTTTTCGTTTTTGGTACGGATATCATCATGTTGTATTTTTTTTCTGTTAAGCAAAACTAATCTTCATCCTGTGCCCCACGGATACCGTTGCAGGACAATGATGATGAAGCTAAACTGATGATGTAGTAATCCTTATAAGCTATTATGTATGAAGTCTTTCGGATATTACAACCCACATGCCTAACAAACAATTTGTTCTTTATTTGTTCGGAAACTGTTTTTATCATTTGGTCCATATTATGATAAATAGTAAAGGAACAAGTAATTTTTCTGTATTCCGGCGCCGTAGTTCTTATTTTGTCATATAAACTATTTTCAACAAGTATTCTGGTGTTAGTGCTTGTGTTCAGTAGTAGTTTACCTGAATTTCGAATTTTACATAATTTTTGTTCTTAAGGTTGGTTGAATAAAAGAAAAGGAAATCGATTAATTTTATCCTCCGAACTTGTAGGGTACAACCTCTCAACGATCGCCAAACCAATTCGCCGTTTTTTTTTTCACTTCTGAAAAAAATTCCCAGTAAGTAGTCTTCCAAAATGTTACTCTACAAGACCCATTGCCCATGGCTGAATATAGCCTTATTGGGTTTTTTCTGTAGGCTGCATATGACTTTCGTCTTTCCGCATGCGGTTTTCTCCAGAAAGTTTTCATTTGGATTGGTTCTCTGTTTCTCCCAGCATCCAGAGTGGCATGTAAATATAATTCAAGGATGAAGCGTGTTCAGCCCAGTTCAATTTGTTATTAATTGTGACTCTTAAATACTTGAATTGCTTAATTGTTTCGATTTTAAAGCTGTTTTGCTACAGATAATATCACAATAATCAGTAAGCGTTGCTTTACTAACGATATGCAGTTATTATTTATCAGTCTAAATTTTGTGCACTCGAGAGCATGAAAGATAATAACGATTTGAGATACATACATAGTTTTAGTTTTAATGCTAATGATGAACTTATGTTTAGCAAACCAGTTTCTTAGTATGCTTATACCTTGATTTGTTTCCCCAGTCACATTCAATGGATTAACTGAAGCATAGTAATAGTCAAGGTTATCTGGGAAAGCTGTTGAAATTACAACATAAATCTTATATACGGAATTTATGTATTTTATAAAATAAAATTGGACTTAATACAGATCATTGAGGTATTCAAGTGTAATACAGCAACTACTGCTTATGTTATTGCCCAGTTTACCCCTCTGCGTTCTGTTTTTCAAACATGACTCAAACCATTTCAGTATAAATCTAGAAAACTATATACAATTTCTGATGACTTAACCATATCAAATGCATTTGTTATGTCAACAAAAGCCCCTGCACAAAATTTTTTGTTGTCTAAACCCTTAAATACATTTGAGCAAAATTTGTTAAGACATCTTTTGTGGACACTTTTTGCCAGTTTATTCGCTTTATTGTTCTCCTCAACGCCTGAATGACTTGGAATCTAATAAAGCAGGGGTGGAAGCACGAAATTTTGTTTCAACTTTTATTTTGAAACAAATTAGTGGCGTAACAAAATTTGAATGCCAGCACCAAAATTGAAACGCTAATTTTAGCGAAACAACTGAAAAACGAAACAAAAATACGTGCTGCCATTGCAGTCATTATCGTTTTTTTTTATTTTTGTTCAAGTTGTTTCTTGTTAAAAAATTATTGTGAACAAAAATTTTGGAGAAAAAATGTAAGTTTAAAATAGGGCTCTCAGGCGTCCCGGAAAACCGGGATTATTCCGGTTTTGAACAATTTGTTCCGGCGTCCCGGTCGTAAGGTTTTTGTCCTGGTTTCGAGATAAAAAACCTAAAAAATATTTCTTTTCTTATTCAAAATTTCCGTCCAAAAATTATTGCTCAATAGGAAGACAAAAGCCATCTATATAAATTTGAAACCAATATTATGTTACATGTTCTATTGAACACCAGATATGTAAGGTCAAGTAATCAAACCAAATATCTTTAAATCATTATTGCATTTTAACGGTCTATAACTTTTAAAATTTGTACGTCAAATCATTTTTATTCGAATATGCATTGATTTTAACGTCAATAAGTAAAAGTCTTTTATTTATTGGTAAAGTAAAGTTGATATTTATCATTTTGAAATTGTGTTTGAATTTATAAAAGTTATTCAGGTATTTTATTAATTTTGGTTAAATTGATGTTCATTTAATATTAAAGAGTATCCTTTTATGAAAAAAGGTAGAACAGAAACTGAAGGATACTGTAGTCTTTGTAAATCCTATTTGAGTATTTCTCATGGTGGTATATCCGATATAAAAGCACATATAATGACTACAAAACACGTCTGTGCAGTAAATTCATCAGCATCAGCGTGTGGAAAAATTACCAGTTTCTTTGTCAAACCGAATTCTTTATGTCCCGGTTCATCTTGATGGAAATCTGAGAGCCCTAGCTTAAAATAATATTATATTTACATGACATAAAATTTGACATAAAATTTCAAATGTACTATACATATTATATTTATTTGTAAAAAGAATGAAAATTTACAACAAAATAAAAATTAACAAGAGACAACTAAGCATATTAGTGGATTTTTGTTAAAAAATATATGCTCATTCTCAGGAGGTTTAAGAATTGGAATATGAGTTCCGTCAATAATTCCGATGACGCCAGGTATTCTATATTTTTCATAAACATACTTTCGTGTTTCTGTGAATGCTTCTTCTTTTATCCTTATCCAACGAGGGCAAAGGTCATCTTCTAATATTTTAATGGTATTTCTAAATACTTTCGATACCGTGGTTTGGGCCATTGCTACAACTTTATTAGCGCCTACATTAACTTGGTAACTACCACTTGCCAATAGGTTTAATGTTGTGGCCAGCTGTAATATTGACGGAGCTCCTCTACTCTAATGCTTTTTTTCTTCAAATTTTATACTTTCCAAAACCATTTTAAATGCTTTCTTTTTCAGCCTAAAATTCTTCGCAGACCTAAAATAAAAAATGCATTTACTAAAGTGTTGAAAGTTAAATTAAGGATTAGTACTCTTTTCTTGGTAACTCAAATATATTGCTTTTATCCCTTAATATCCTTCGTTCTATTATTTGGTTAACATTAATATTTTCCTCATCCGAAGAACTTTTATCAAAAAATATCATTTTGATTTAAAACCTAAAATTGTTTATTCTTAAAAAAAATTTCAGCAAAATTTTGACTATTTTTATAAAAAATTCACTTCAATTTATTTAAAATACTCTAACTTACTTATAAACTTTATTTTTCCTGAAATATTTCACAAACAAATTTTTTAGCGTCAACTTTTTTACTATCGCCAATATATTTTGGTTCAAACGCCAAAAAGTAGCGTTTTCAACAAATTCGTGCTACCGAAAATAAGCGAAACAAAAGAAAAAAAACGTTAATTCATGCTGCCATTTTTGACTATTAGCGAAACAACATGTTTGAAACAAATTTCGTGCTCCCACCCCAGAACGTCATTAGTTTCGTTCCTAAGTCCACGGTGTCGTTTTCGTTTTTTCATTGTTTATTGCTTTAATTGCCCTCTGGTTATAGCAGCAAAAATATGTGCAGATAGCGATTATTCCGTTATATAAAAGAATTTCCACTCCTATCTTTATTGTCATTATTTTGCATTCGATAATTTTGTTCCTAAAGTAAAAATAATGATAATTAAGTCCCTATTTTAAAAGTCTAATAAAGTAGGAAGTCCGATTCATTGGTTTATAATTTTGCATTGATTTATAATTATTCGTAATCAGTAGAAAAAAAAAAAATTAATTTAAAATTTCTGTTATTCTCCATTTTTTTTATAGCAAAGTTTCAGCATATTTAAATGTAGTTGATATTGCCGGTTTGGTTAAAGGTGCTTCTGAAGGACAAGGTTTAGGCAATGCTTTTTTGTCACATATTAGGTAAATAGAAAATATAAAAATATATTTTAAATTTTAAAAATATTTTTACTAAAATATGTTTTGTTTTTTTTTATGTATTTGAATTATACAACCAGTGCTTGCGATGCCATATTCCATTTATGCCGTAAGATTTTCTTAAATAAATTTTGTAACTTATTTAATTAAATTTTGTATATATATTTTTTTTTGTGTAATTTAAAAGGTTCATTTGAAGATCCTGATGTCACTCATATTGAAGGTGAAGTTGATCCAGTTCGAGATTTAGATATCATAACTGAAGAATTACGATTAAAAGATGAAGAAAAATTACATCAATCATTAGAGAAGTTAGAAAAAACGTATGTTAGAGGTGGTGATAAGAAACTAAAACCTGAATATGTAAGTGATGACAAGAAAAGTGATTAATTAAAAAATTAAAAATTTAATAATTATAAATTTTTTTAGGACTCGATGTTGAAAATCAAACAATTAATAATGGAAGAAAAAAAAGCTCTACGATTTGCCGATTGGAATGCCCATGATGTATGATATTATTAATTATTATCAATATCTATTATTAAAATTTTATTTTCATCTTAGATTGAAGTTCTTAACAAATATTTGTTTTTGACATCAAAACCAGTAATTTATTTGGTTAATTTATCTGAAAAGGATTTCATTCGTAAAAAGAATAAATGGTTAATTAAAATCAAGGAATGGGTAGATAAAAATGATCCTGGTGCAACAATTATTCCATTCTCAGGTGCATTTGAATCTAAAATTATTGACATGGATGATGCTGAACGTAAAGCATATGAAGATGAGCACAAATGTAAAAGTAGTTTGGATAAAATTATTGTTCAAGGTTATAAAGCCTTGCAATTAGAGTATTTCTTTACAGCTGGTCATGATGAAGTTAAAGCATGGACAATTCTTGTTAGTATAATTTTATTTTATTTTTTTTTTAGATTACAGTTTTAGTAAAAAAAAAAAAAATACAATTTACATTTATTTTTATACTATTTTGTTAAAATTAAATAATTTATCTTTAGAAAGGAACAAAAGCACCTCAAGCTGCTGGTCGAATTCACACAGATTTTGAAAAAGGCTTTATAATGGCTGAAGTAATGCATTATAAAGATTTTAAAGAAGAAGGAACTGAAGCAGCATGCAAAGCAGCCGGTAAATATCGCCAACAAGGACGTAATTATACAGTTGAAGATGGCGATATTATATTCTTTAAATTCAATGCTGGTGCGGGTCTTAAAGATCCTAAGAAAAAGTGATATCCCCAACTTGCTATTGTAATCATGGTTATGCTATACATAAATTTGATTATGTATTGGCATATATTTATTTTGGAATAAGATATCTGGATCGGATTGTGTTTCATTCTTCTATTTTTTTTTTTTTTCTAAGCAAGCATTTTTAATACACAAATAATAAAATAAAATAATAAAGTTAAGCTTATACAGTTTTTTTTGTTCAATATACAACGGTACAGGTAAAATACATTTTGTATGTATTTTATTGTTAAGATGTAAATTCCTACCCAAATACAGCCTATATTATAAAGGGATGTTGTGCCCAAAATCTACAGTAATTTATAATTATTGTAGACCTTGCCCTATCTATTAAAATGTGAAATAAATACCTAATAAATTGGTACTTTTGGTACATACAAAATACACAAAAACTATAAAGTTGGAGGAAAACGATTAAGTTTTATTGGTATTATTTTTAAAATGAAATTACAAAAGTTTTTCTTTTTACCATTGATTAAATATAACATACTAATTATGAAATATTAATCAAATATAATATACATATATTTTATATACATATTTAAAATTTTGCATTATAAGAGTATATAGGTATTTAATTAAAATTTTAAGATTTAAATTAAAAATTGTAAAATATGTATGGATTTGATGCATGTAGTTTTCGTATAATCGCATGCAATTTAGTTAGGTCATTTTTATTGAAAATGGATTTTTTTTTATATTTCGAGAATTGTTAAAAATCATTAATAGTTCGCCTAAATATATGCAACATGTTCTGAAATAAAATTCGCTATAATTTGCATTCCGGAATTTAAAAGTATGTATATTAAAGTGCTAGCAGTTGATATGGACATACATAGTATTATTATCATTGAACTTACCCTTTTACTGTAAAAATATTTATTAGAACATTCATAATATTAATTTTTGTATACATATTTATAATTTATTTATTTTGTTAAGGTATATAAAAAACTATTCAGATTTTCTACAAAAATTATTTATATACAATGGCAGCTCTTATCCCAACAACCAAGTTTCGATTACTGGTGCTTTATTAACGACAAACTACATTTTATTAAATGTCAAAACAAGTCGATGTATTGTTTGCTATATATATGTACTTTGTAGTGGAAAAAAGTGGGAATTTTAAATTTTTTGAAACAATTATTTAATAAATTAGTTTAATTTAAAATTTAAAATTTTTGAATTTGAAAATAAAAATAGCTATGTGGAATTTAGAGTTAGATTTTTCTGAAGATGAAACAGTGCATAATGGATTTTTTTGTTCGAACACACTTTTAAAATTATGTGCCGAAGGATCAGTTAGAAATACACAAAAATAAAAATTTAAATTATTGTTCATTGTTTAATTTTATTTTAAGGTAACTAAATCCCCCGAAGTGAGAGCTGTAGTTGAAAATAAAACGATTGCGTTATCAATTGATAATAGTGTATTTATATTAGAAAATGAAGATATTACTAGTAATCCAAAATATATTTCATTTGATTCACAAATTCAAGCTTTATCAATAACATCTAGTGGTGATATAATAATTTGTGCCTTAAACAATGGACATATTCATGGAATTTTTACACGAGGATATCCTGTATTTGATTTACAAATTGAAGAAAATGATGTTAAAGCAGGTTGTAAAGTTATTGGAATAGATCGAGATACAGAAAATAATTTTAAATTATTCTATTCTAATGGTACTATTTACTTTTTAACTAATATTGATGAATCTCAATTATATAATAGTAAAATGGCTGGTGTAACAATTGAAGATAATGTCACTATTGAAGAAATTGTTATGGAAGGTGTACAACTTGAAAAATTCTCTAATATTTTTGGTTTGAATGAAATAACATTTTATTGTTATTTAAAATCATATTCAAGTTATGATAATCCAAATAATTATGTATTTATATCAGGAAATAAAGATTTTATTAAATTTCAAGAGGATAGCTTAACAACAAAAATGTTTTTACATGGAGAATATGGTGGCATAAAAAAGATTTATAATCTGCATTCATATATAGTTGCATTAACTTTTAGTGGAGAAATATTTGAAATTTGTCCATACACAAGAACGTTATTCAATAGCTTTACTATTGATTTAGATTATATAATTAAAGATATGGTAGTTATCGAAGCTAATAATGAATCGATTGAATTATTAATGTTGTGTAAAACAAAATGTAATGAAAAGATGTCAATGAAAATAGTGGAGTTTCCATGTAAGAATTTAATTTTAATATTTTTTTTATATTAACTTTTAAAATATTACACTTTTAGCATTTAAAGTACAAAATGAAATTTCACTATTAAGTTACACTTGGTTGGTTGATCAACCTAAATCTGCAGTAAATTTGTATTATCTTAATGGAACCAATTTAAATAACGAAGAATTACCACAAGATATAGAAATAAAAATTGTTAAAGAAACTCAACCAGAAGAAAGAATTAAAAAATTAATACAAAAAGGTCATTTACAAGAAGCTGAACAATTTGGAAAACAATTCAATTTATGTTTACAACCAGTTTATAAAGCTAAATTTTACAAATGTATGAAAGAAATTGGTACCGCAACTGAAAATAATTATGAATTTTTAGAAAAAGCATTTTCAAAACTTTTAAATACTTTAAAACTTATTGAAGATAAGAAATTTTTTCATGAAATCGGTTTAGTAGAAATACCAAGCCGCACATTGTTTTCACGATATCTGGAAACAATATTATCACTTTTAGATCAAGAAAATTTCCCAAAAGATATTTTAGAAATAAAAGAGCAACAACTTCGTTTGAAAACACTTAATATCATTGATCCATATGAATGCAATCGTGATTGGCAAAAATTTGTTCAACATTCAAATATTATAAAAGTATGTGCATCATTATTTTCAACAGATATATCTATAGCTTGCATTATATGGAAACGTCATACTGCTTCTATAATACCGAGTTTAGATGAAAATTCTCTTAAAAAAATATTAACTCTTATACCATCTACAATTGAACCTTTTAGCATAATTCAATGGCTAAGATGTTTCATACCAAGTGTAATACAAACTTTTCCTAGCTCAATGCCATATCTTGTTGAGTGGAGTATCAATAAAACTCGATCTTTACAATTCTCGAATTATTGGCCAGCAATTGGTTTAGAGTTTTCGACAAAAGTTCTTGAAATATTTGAAGGTGTCACTTTTTTACATTCTGATATCCGTCGACAATATGAAGCTAGTATGGATGCCTTAAGAAATCTTACAAATGTTTTAAAAGATTTATTAATTCTTAAAAATGATTATAATTTGATTTTAACATTGGATAGTTTTGAAAGAGATTCGATGGATCAAACAGCTCTAACAATCTTAGAAAGAATTCAAATTACAATGTTACCAACTCTTGTGAAAGATTTCTTATATCCAATTTATAGAGAGAAAGCAAAAACACCAATTGAAGCAATCATAAAACATATCAATTTTTTGGTTGATAATCGTAATGGTTTTACAACATGGATTGAACGAGCTGTAATTTTGATTGATCTGTTACATAATGAAGAAGAAAAATTGAAAAGTGCTTTACTAGTTTTGAAAGTAAATATGAAAAATGAATTTTTTGCAATTGGAAATAATAAAAAATATTAATTTTTATTTTAGTCGGCACCAGTACCATGGCCAGAAACGGTTAAACCACTCATTGAATTAAGAAATTCAAGTCACTCTCTTGCTACTGAAATTAATACAATTTGCGAAATGCAAGTTATTGAAGCAATAAAAATTAAATACGGTTGGGAAACTAATACAACTGATTCTAATGAAAAATTATTATACAGAATAGTTCAAATGAATCTACCTGATATATTTGAAGATATTAAGAGTTTAACACAAACTGATCCGTCACTAGAAATTTCAGGAAATTTTTATTGTTGTTTTGAGTTAGCTAGAAATAATAACATTGAAAAAGCTATAGAATTTTTGAATTTCTTAAACAAGTCTCAACGTCAGTCCTGCAGTGAGAAAATAATTAATATTGTTTCGGTATTTTAAAATACATAAATTTAAAAAAAATAATCATAACATTTTTATTTTATAATTTTAGAATATTTTGGATGAAGAAGAAAATGTAGCTAATGAAAACGAAAATAAATGTATATTTGAATTAATGAAATCAGTTTCAAGTTTTGTTGGTGAAGAGGAACGTAAAGTGATTAAAATAACTGAGAATGTTTTATTGTTACGAAAAAAATTTCACATATCAGTTCAACAACAAGAATTATTTAATGAAAATAATAGAAAAATTATATTACATCAAGGCATACAATATATAATTGACAAAATATATGAACAATTAAAAACGAATAATGTTCAGTATAATTTATTAAAATTAATATGGTATGACGTAAATGAATTAACAAATGCATTAATGTTTGATAAACTTGAAGGTTTAATTTTAATTGCAAAAATAATTGAAAATGTTAACTTATCATGTGCATTGGGATTTAATGCAATTGAATTAGTTGAATGTACTTCAAAAAATAAAAATTTATTTATTGAATTTGCAATTTTAATTATTTTTCAACAATTTATTGTTGATCAACAAAAAATTAGTGAAATTGATGATCCTCTATCATATCCTATAGCTTTTGAGTTGTTAAAAAAATCTTTGTTACATACAAAAATTTATGAAATTGAAAAACTTCTCAAATGGATTAGAATTGGAATTAGTTTATATGGTATCAATGCTGTTAAAGATACTTATTCTATAAATATCGATATAAATGAAATTGTATGTTTCATTTTAATTACTTTTAATTGAATTTTATTATATTTTTTTTTGTTTTTAGCTCGCAAGACATTTTAAATCAAAAAAAGGCGATTCTATAAATATAAATTGTAAATCATCTAAGAAACGAGAATCGTTTTCTATGTTTGAAATTGCAGTAGATAGGAATAATTTACCGAATATAAAAAACACTTCAGATCCAACCCCTATTTTACATTGCTTATCATTAGCATTATTCTTAGTTGTAATTCAATCTGAGAATGAAAATAATATTTTTAGAAGATTTGATCAATATGTCACAAAAGATATGCGAAATTCTTATGAAAGGTAGGTATTTTCATTTTTTTTTTTTTTTTTTTTTGAAGCAAATATTTAGTTTTCATTATAATATTTTAGTTTAATTGAATCATTTTATGCAAGTTTGGCTCATTTAATAAAATCAAAACAACATGATTATTGGTACAAAATTGCTCAATATTTAATTGAATCCCAGAAAAAATTCAAAACAAAAATTATAAATTCGGTATTTTTATCCACACAAATGAGAAAAATGTTTAGAGATTTATTAGCTCAAAAGGATCCTAATTTTGCTAGTAAATAACTACTTATATATTAAAATATTGAAAATAACAATAATTTTTTTTTTCTTTTAGATTTATTTGCAATGTTGGTTTATGATCCTGATCCAAAACTATTTCTGAGTACTTTATTTAATGAATTAAAAAGTGAACTACAAAAGATGAATTTTTTTTGCCTCTCTGAAAGATATTTTGGTCTGATAAACGATACAGAAAAAGTAGTTGAACAAAGACAATGGTAATAAATTTGAAAAAAACAAATATAATTTTTTAAAATATAAGTTTAATATATTTTTTTTATTTTTAGCCGTTTAAAGTATTTTTATTTTTCTGAATTAAGAAGACAAGATCCAGATCAAGTTAAAAATCGTGATATTGAAATAATGTTGTTCGATGAATTAAAAAATGAATTACGTACAAAAATTCTTAATATTAATTTATTAGAAAAATTTTGTGAAGATTTTGATTTAAATTATCAAAGCGTTTTAATATCACAAGTCATAAATATATTAGATAAACAAGAATTAGAATTCGAAATAAAATTAGATCAATTCGGAAACGAAGAATTAATTGTGAAAACTTGTGTTGATGAAATTAAATTTATTTGTCAACCATATATTAATACAATTGAAAATATTAAAGATTTAGCTGAATCTTTAATTGCTTTTATATTAAAAGTAAGTTAGAATTTCGAATTTGTAAAAAAAAAAAAAATTTAATTTTAATTTTTTACTTTTATTTTCTAGATTAACTCCTATTTTTATGAATTATATTTGTGTGTATTTGAGATTTTGTTAAATTTAAAAGTATTGTCTGTTAAAGATACAAAAAGATTTAAGTTATTTACTAGTATATTAATTTTTTTAAAACATAGAATGATTACAAAACGTAAAGCTCGTCCAACTGATATTGAAACTGAATCATGGCTTAAAACTCAAACAGATAAAACAAATTTGTCAAAAATTGCTAAATATCGTTTACCATTTTCATTCTTTTTTGAAGAAACATCATTAGATGCTATAATGAGTAAAATATTCAAAATAAAAGATTTTTAATATATATTTTTAATAAATTTTTATTTTAGAAAATGATATTGATATCGATAATTGTGAGAGTTGGTTTCCATTAATAAAATTTTATTCCGAATTATCTGAGAATCATTTTGATAAACAAGATTATATAATAATATCAACAATTAAAAGAGCGATTGCAAAATATTCGAAAGATTTTGATACATGGCAATTGACACCAGTAAATAATGCATTTTTACAATCGGTAAATATTTAGTTTTTATAATAATTTTAAAAAAATTTAAATTAAATACAAAAATGTTTAGGTACTTCGTCTTCTAGACCATATATCAGATAAATCAATGATACTTGCTATATTATATAGTTTAACAAATAATGCACCCCATGGAGCTGATCAGGTTGAAGCCGCTTATGAATGTTATAAATTTGCGATAGCAAATGAAAATGAATTATTAAAAGCAAATAAACCGAACGTAAATGAAGAATTAATTTCAAAAATTAAACGAAAATATCCAATGTTTAAAATTCAACATTTATTACATGTTTATAATTTAGTTGAAGATAAACTATTACAGTTAATTGAATGCCCAAAGGAATTAATAATTGAATTATATCATCATGATTCAATTTTAGGAATATCTAAACGAAATATTAATCAATTGGCTGCAGAAATAGCTGACTTAACAAATATAAATTTAAAAAAATTACAATATGTACTACTAGAGAAATGGTTATCAACTTCAGGTGGAACAGATGTTCATGAATTAGAGGAAACATTTTATGAGAATTTAAATGGTGATGATAGTATAGAAAATGCTGATGAATTTGCTGTAGAATTTGTTTCAAGGTTTTTTTTTTCATTTTTAAAAAAAACTTATTTCTGATTTATTTAAAATTTTGTTTTGTTTTAGATCGCATTATATTTTAAGCAGTTGGGATTCAAATAATGCATTAAGTTTCTTACTTTCAAATGTATTTTCATCCGACGGGTACGTTATTACTTATTTATTTATTTTTTTAATAAAATAATATAATTATTTTTATTTTTAGAATTATAAACGCTGGAAAACAATTACAGGCATTTGAGTGCCTTTGCAAATTAATGGGTGGTACTGATATTAATGAAGAATATTTAAATATAATGGATCAACAACAATTTATTATTATAAAATGTGTTTATTATTTAAAACAATTAGGTTTTAATTTTACAATTGAAAAATTTACCAAATATGACAAATTAAATTTATTAAAGAAAATCTGGCAAAATTATTCAGACAATAGTTTAGCTATGGAAATTATTGCAAATATTTGTATTGGTTTTGATATTCATGAACCAAAAATATGGAATGGTGTACTAAAACAAATGGTGAATTTCAATATGGTAAATAAATTTATTTAAAATTTAAAAATAATTTTAATAGAAGAATATGGTAGTTCATAATGAAATACTCGTTTTTAATTGTTTACTCTTTAGAGAGAAAGTATCTTGTTTTTGATTTGTTTTTAGTGATATATTTAATTTATAAAATAAACATCGAGTTTCCTTTCACTAATCATTTATATTTATTTTGTAAATATCGATATTTCGGAAGCAACTTAATTGCTTCATCAGTGCTTGCGTCTAATTTGCAAAATAAATATAAATGATTAGTGAAAGGAAACTCAACTTTTATTCTATATTTTGTTGTTTATATTTTTATATTTGCTTTGATAATAATGAAGAATTTAAAAATGGATAATGTAATATTTTTTTAATAGAGTACGTTTTAAGTAAAGGTGGACATGGCAACATCAAAGATTAATTTTTTTTTTAAACTAATTTAATAAAGAAACAAGAACTTAAATTTTACAAATATTTTTTTTTTTCAATTCCTTATTTATGTATGAGAAACAAATTGTATGTTTTCAGCTAAAAGATCTAAATGCACTGGTTGAAGTTTTATCAAGTAAAAAAGAACTGTTATATGCAGGCGGATTAACAGCAGCATGGGAATACATTTTGAAGGAACCATTTAAACATGCAAATCGTAGTCGTTCTTTCCAACAAGAAGAATTACTATCAAAAAATTTATTTAGAATACAGGTATGTATTTCAAATTCTTTATATAATATGTAATATGTAAATTTAATTCATTATAAATTTTTATATTTAATTAGGTTTGTCCATTAGTAGATGAAATAAATTTAATTGAAATGGCAGAGGACTGTATACGATTAGATCGTCCTCATATGGCAGCAATTTTAATAGGATTATGTAATGGGCAACAAAAAGAAACAATTAAAAATGTGATTTTCTATAATTTTATGTTATTTTTTTTTAAGTATACTATCTTGTTTTTATTATCCACAGTTAGTGAAACAACATACTTGTACGAAGTTGAAGGAAGATATTATTGAATTAGGAGAATATGGAATATTACAGACTATTATTAATAAAGTATTAAAAGAATTGAATTTGTAAATTAAATTAAAGATGTATTTAATTTTTGTAATCAAATTATTTTTAAATTGCACTTTTTTACTTAAAAATAAATTTTTAGAAATTAAATTACAATCGATTTTTATTTAATTACTCAAATGGTATGCAAAAAAAATGAAAAAAATATTTAACGATTAATAATAATTAAAAATTAATTAACGTCATTAATCAAATTTCTTATATCATAAATTAAATCGTAACTAACCATTTTTATTTATGAATAGGTACATGTATGTATTAAATTTCACATTACGTTAAGATGTAGTATAACTGCATATTTTACCAATTTTAGTCAACTTTACTGATTGATGATGTTTTTCGATATATTTTACAAAACAATTTATGACAAAATACTCTATAATGGTTCTTTGGTTTTACTAGCAAATATATTTTTTGTTACTAAATCAAGGTCAAAATGTAATAGATCGGTAATATTTAATTAAAAATGGAAATAATTATGTTAAACAATAAAAATACAAAAATTTTTAATTTTAAAAAAAATTACAATTTTATTTTGATTTTGTTGTTTGTTTGTTATTTTCTGACAGTGTTGAAATTACAAAATTTTATTACATAATTTTTGTTTTTTTTTTTAATATCAAATCCAACTTTAGTATTAAACCACTTTTTAAAAAAACATTAAAAAAATATATCCTACTTAACAACTAACATATGAGTTATATAAGACTATTTATATTTATTTAACAACTAGGTACGACTTTAGTACTTAAAAAGAATTGTTTTTAAAGAATTAACCGTTACATATCCATATAAAAAAAAATCCCAACAAAATCAGAATACTATAAAACAGAAACAATTTTATAATTTTACAAAATAATTAAAAATTGCACAGCAAAAAAGTCTAATTATTCAAATGAATTTTTAACTTCTGTCAATTTATATAACTAAAAAAAAATATATATATATATATAAAAGTCCCTTTTTTCCTTATTTTATTTTTTTATATTTAAAAACTATTAACAAGAATTTTACTTTTTTTTTTTTTTTGTAATTTCTTAAATGAGCAGAATTTATATTAAATGATAGAGGCACTTAAAAAATTTAAAATAAATTATTATTTTTTCTTTTATTGTGTAAAATTGTTTTAAATATTTTGTTTAAATTGTTTTTAATTAAATTAAGGATACCTACATATATATAAATTTTATTTTATATTTTGATTTAAAATTAGAACAGATGTTTGTTTGGTTTTAAAAAAAATAATTAATTTAAACTAAAATTAACTCCATACATCAGCTGAATACCGTTTTTGTGCTTCCATTCTCTTTAAGAATTGTTGAGCTTCAGCTTCGCCCATATTGCCATATTTAGATATAATTTTGGTCAATATATTTCTAACATCAGTTGCCATATTTTTTGCATCACTAAAACAAATAAAAATTTATTAATAATAAAGAAAAAAAAAAACATCAAAAATTTAAATGAAATTACTATAATTGTTACGAATTCATACCCACAAATATATACATGTCCCTTATTTTCTCCAATAATTTTCCAAACTAATTCAGCATCATTTTCTAATAAATGTGTAACATAAACTTTATGTGATTGATCACGAGAAAATGCTGTCTTTAAAGTTAATACACCATTTTTTTCAAATTGTTCTAATTCTTCTTGATAAATATAATCTTCACTCTTCTTCCTACAACCAAAGTATAAAATAGTATCACCCACGGTTTTACCTTCAGTTTTTTGAATTTGACGTTCTTGGATGAAACCACGGAATGGTGCTACACCAGTACCAGGTCCAATCATAATAATAGGAATTTCAGATTTAGCTGGTAAACGGAATTGACTTTTACGTATGAAAATTGGTACGCGTGGTAGTGCTTCTGGATTGTTTGGACAACGTTGTTGCAAATATGTTGTACAAACACCTTTATTCATACGACCAGTTGATGTACGATAATTAACTAGAACAGCAGTTACATGAACATTTGTTGGATAAAGTTTTCCAGATGATGATATTGAATAATATCTGGGTTGTAATCTTGGCAATAATTCACATAAATGATCAAGTGGTGGTTTACATGTTTTAATATCTTCTAATATATGTACAATATTACGGCTTGCATCCTGTATCCATGATTGATATTTAAGTTTTCCATCAGGTGTAATTGATGCCATACTTCTAAGAAATTCTTTTTCTTTTTCATCAGTACAATATTCAGCTAATTCTTTTAAAATATGTGTTCTAGGAATGGCTGTTATTTCTAAATAATGTGTTAAAGCAGTTCTATAAGATGTTGGACATGGGAATGGATGTTTTTTGCTACTTTCCAAATCAGTATTATTTAATGAGAAAACAACATCTAAATCAGCACTACATAATTTACCCAATTTTTCTACTAATTCTTTATCATTTGTTGGATACATAGCAACATGATCACCAGCATCATAACGCATTTTTGAACCTTCTATATCTAATTCAATATGCATACATGAACGACCACCACTTTTATGTAATTCTTTATTAACTTTAATTGGAGCCAAAAATGGATTTTTAGCATCAAATGGTGGACGTTGATTTGCTAGTGAATGCAAACGTGCTATTTCACCAGAATAAATTCGATCAGGTTGTACTTCAGGCTGTTCAATTAGTTTATATTGACGTATTAATACTTCTTCAGCTCCACCTTCAATACCAAAGTTATCACAAACAGCTGGCCAAAAACGATCTTTCCAAGTAATGAAATCATCTTCAATACTAATACATATAATAAAATAAAATAATTTTAATTTATGTAGATATAATTACATAAAATATAATTTTTAATCGAAAATATAATTACTTTGCATCATCATCACCATAGCCCAATTCAAATACACGATTTGCACCTAATTCCTCCAATCGTTTATCGACATATTCTGCAACTTTATTATAATGCTCGTATGTTTTATTTCCAAGACCAAACACCTAAAAGATTAAAGTTCATTAAGTTTTAAAAGTTCAATAAATTAAAATAAAAATTTAAAACAAAAATAAAATTTTTAATTTACGTAATCAATAGCATTCCTTTGTACAACTATATTTATATACAACCCATTTGTATTTATATAAGAAAAGCCTCTTTTGTGTAACAATAGTGCACTATAGCTTCGCTTAACTAATGTTCTAAATATCATTTTTTATTTTTTTTTAATTGAATTAATAATACATTAACAAAAGCTCCTAATACTTGAACGGTAACAATTTAATATTTAAAATAAAATTCTGATTTAGAATTTTGATTGCTACCTATAATGTGCTAGAATAATTCTAAAATTAAAACTATGTAACAATTAAAATAATTCCTAACTTATAATTTGAATCACATCTTGAATGATTATAATTTAAACAATTAGAAGTTTTGATGATGTAATTATTTACAATATTAGTAATTAGTTTTATTCAAATATTTCAACATTTTTCTTATCACTTATACTTCTTTCGCATTGATTTGGAGGTTTTAAAACTAAACTAACTGACATATCCAAATTCAGAACAACAAATGTCATTAAACATGTGTTTTGTTTTGATTAGATAAAGTTCGATTGTGAATTAATTCAATGCTACCAACAGTGTAAAAATACACAAGGAGGGGAGGTTATGTTAAATTTTTTTTAACGGTATTAAATTAAAATTGTTTTAACGTTTAAAGTCAAAATCACTTCAAATTTTAGCAGAAAATTTATAATTAATCTTAATAAATCATTTCATCAAACGATTAAATTTATAAAACATTAATTAAAACATTTTTAAAAATAAATTATATTCTATTATTAAAAGGTATTTTTATTTTTCATTAAATATATACTTATGTTTGAAAACATGTTTTATTCTTTTGTGTACTTTTGTTTTAATATTTTTATTTTCTACGAAAAGACTTTTCTACGAAAGATCATAATGTATTATTATTTATTATAATAAATCGATTTTTTTTTTTTAGATGAAAATTTATAATATCAAACCTTTAGATTCAAACAATTATTATATTTAAAACTTACCGAGTAATTTAAACCAGATAAATCAGCATCACCGTTTGTAATCCATTCATAAAATTCCATACAATTATCAGTTGGATCACCTTCACCATATGTTGCTAAACAGAATACAGCTAATGAATTTGGTATTGTTTTCATTTTTAATAATTCTTCCTATAATTTATTAACACAACAAAATTTTAAAACAAGTTACTAACAAAAAGAAAAATCAAATTAATTTACTTACCATATCACATTCTTCTGGGTCAGCAACCATACCTTTCATTTGATAACGAATACCTTCTTTAGCTAAACGACCAGCAAATTCTTCAGCTGTACCAGTTTGAGATCCATAAAATACAACTAATTTTCTACCAGATGTTTTTAATTTTTTAATAAATGAATTTTCTGCCATTGAGGCTGTATTCACTGTTGTAGGTCTATATAGTTATTAAATTTATTAAATATTTTTAAAATTTCTTTCTTTTATTTAAATTTGTTCTTACTGTATAGAATATGATCGAATTGGTTCTTCTTCTTTCTTTTTATTTTTAAAGAAATACCATGCCCCACCAATCATTAAAATTGCAAGTAATATAATATCTAATGTACCCAAAAATGGTTCATCACCGGTGGTTTCACCTGTTAAAATTTCTTGTTCTACTTCCGACATATTGTTGTTTGTTTCGAATTAATTAGATTTAATAATTTCTGAAAATATAAAATAAAAATAATTAATTAGTATATGGTTTTGATGTTTAATGTTGAAAAGAAAGAAAAAGTGAAGCTTAATTCAAATTCGAGATTTGATAAAATTTAATTCACACGTAAGAAAAGCTAATTAATTTATTATTAAATAAAGTCATTTCTTATTTCTAGAAAGTAAAATTCTCATAATAAGATATAGTTTGATAAATAATTTATGATAATTAATTAAAAATTAATATGTAATTTAATAATTTGCATTTTTTAAGAACATATTAAATAATTAATGGTTCAAATTTGATTTTAATCATATCAGAATAAAATATGGTCTAATTTTAGGAATCTCCACTTTTGAATAAGATTTTTCAGTATTTGATTTATTTTAATCACCGTGTCGCTTAGTGCCGTCTCTAGCGTCACCAACGAACGCGGACCCCTGGGGATATTGTTGATACCACGTAACATTTAAAAATTTGCAATGAATGTTTATTATTATTACGCTTACAAACAGAAAATATTCAGCAAAATGTTGCTTAATTAATTGTCCAATTTGCTGACAAATAGTTGTAAATACAATTTAAGTTTTTATTGTTATTTTTGTTTATGTTCTTGACAAGTTTTTTATTTTTTTATGTTCAAAAATTCAGGCAGAATTACGTTCTCGTGCTTAATTAAGTACGGTACTGCAAGTTTATACTACAATTTCGGCAAATTTTTTTCGAGCATTTATTGATCAAATTACTGGCTTATCAACTCATTAAATGTGGAAAACTACTACAATTGTCAGGAACTAAGCCTCCTTAAATAGAATAACTCCATTTTATTTAAGTTGTTACCAGATTTTACTCAGATTTAAAATAAATATTTTTGAATTTTATTTCCCCTTCCGAGTTAATTTTATTTCGTGATGGGAGTTATTTCATGAAATAAAACAAATTGACGTTGGGAGTTATTTCATTTTTAAAATTAGTAATTATTTCATAATGAAATAAAGCCCAAAATATGTGAGATTTGTTTCGGGTTGGAATACGTTATTATTCCAAAAAAAAATTCCATTTTTATAATTCCATTTACACAATTCCAAAAAATCAAAATGTGGATATCTGCTATAAAAATAGTATTGATGACTAGCTGTTAATCCCAAAATAAATAGATCGTGTGACATTGGTTAAGTAAATAAATATTTAATCATTGTTACATAAGTTCTCCTCCCCCAAATGAACATATATTTTGTTTTATATAATTTACCTTTTAACCACGTTTCCTAGATTTTTAATCTCAAAAAATAAATTTTTGTGATAAAACTGATAACAGAATTATTTAATTAATCATTAAAATTACGAAATTTACGAAATTATTAATATTCATTATTATTATTTATACTCAAACATTTGAAACAAGTATGCTTACTTAATTCGAAAAATGAAACTTATTATTACTAATAATAATTAATTATTGGCATAAAGTAAATTAATCTTGTATCTTAGCACTTGATATTTGAGTGTTGTCATAATAAACATCCACATGTATGCATATAACATATATGTATATACATTTCCAATCATGATTTTATTAATCAATTGACAAAAAAAAAATTTAATTGATAAAAATATATATAGAAAAATTAAATTAAAATTCTAGTAAGGGTTATAATATAGAGACAATTAAAGTGTATCAGAAAGCTTATAAAAAACAAGTACGTATGTAGGTACTTCTACTATCAATATAAAAAAAATATATAATAGTTGCATACTAAAATAAATTAAAAACTATAGCAAACTAAATTGTAACCTATAGTAAGGTGTTTTTATTTATATTTAAATTATTCATTTTATTTAAATGAAACCAGGAAATTAATAGATAACAAAATAAACAGCGAATTGAATATACAAACATCACTTGAATAATATAAGTTAAACAATAGAAAACGACGCAAAATTCTTACAAGTTTTCATATTTTTTATTTTATTTTTATGACGTAATTAATTAAAAATTTTCAACATCTTCGAAATATTTGTATATGTACGTTTCTATATAAATGTGTATATCTTAATTAATAAATAATAACATTTTTTAAAATTGTGTACATTCTATTGAATATTTCTACACGAGACAGAGATCATGATGAAAATTTTTGAATTCGTTTCATTCCCCTTTCGAATAAGCTAATTTTGCAGTTCCAATTCAAGATCACTAACTTTTTAAATCTAAAAATTTAGCTGGTGAACGATGAGTGAATCTACTAATACAAAGAGAGAAGTAAACAAAAATATTTTGAGGGTCAGAAAAATTAAACATATAAAAAAGTGAAAGCATACATATAACAAAGTGAATCTATAGTTTTCTATAGATGGGTCGTGTGGAAATCGTGTAAAAATAAATAAACAATAGTTATGTATGTATCCGTTGAAAGTTCAACCGTGTGGAAATAGCCGCTGGGTCTGATGAATATTAAAATTCTAACTTTTTTGTTTTTATTTTACTTAAGTTTTAATTTAATGAATATTTAATTCTAATTAATTACATATTTTCCATATTGTTTTTATTTTAAATTCATTCTTACTTTTATTTTCTATTTTGTTTGATTTATTTTTTACTTTAATTGTATTGTAATTAATTTTTTTTGTTCACTTTCAGAACAAAAGAATGCATGTACAAGTACAAGTAATTCTTATTAAGTATTATGAATATGAATTAAGTAGGTATAATGATTGATAAGAGTTTTAAATTGAACAATAAATTTCATTTAAAATAAAATTTCTAAAAAAAATTGAATTTCTAACTCAAAATAACCATACTAACTATTCTTTATTATAATTATATGTACCCTATAGTCTACTACACTATAATGTGTTCTTTGTTTTTTTAGATTAATTGAATTTAAAAGATAAACTTTATTTGATACTACAATTACCACTTTACTCAATTAAGGATCAAGTTGAATAACTGAAATTAAATAAATAATTTAATCAGTTATAAATAAACAGTATAGGAGTAGAAAGAAAATAAATGTCACATGGTTAAACAACATTAGAAACTAAACAGGTGTATCAAATTCTAAAAGGTGTATCAATGAATTATAGCAAGTAGCTATGAATCGAAATAAATATAGTAGAATGTTGCGTGATGTCTAGTATGTAGTGAAACAAATAACTCGTTGACATTCAAATATTCAATAGTGAATACGCATCAAACAGAGAGCAAGCGACAACATCTTCGCGTACAATAAAAATAATTAAGTATTTGAAACAAATTTCATTAACTTTGAGTCATGTATTTAAAACAAATTCCATTGACTATGTTCCCAATGATGATTTTTTGAATAATTTCACCTTAAAAATGAAGGTTAACAACGACTAGAAAACTAAAATATTCTCGGAATGCGAGTAAATCAAAATATGCTCTGGAATTACCATATTTTCGCATTGCGAAAAGTGCCGCAAAATATTTGGGCTTTTTGAGTCGACATAATTATTATTTAAAGATCTGCTTGATATCTATAAAGTCTACAAACGACGCAAGATGTAGTAGATAATTAACATCTATGGCTGGGCGCTACAAAGACTGTACTTTAAACTTTTTTGGTAGAGTACAAAAAAGCACCATTTACCTCAAAGATCATGTAAATGTCTCATCAACATTTGTTCCACTTGACCATTGTCGTATCGTTGGAGCACTAACTCTATTTTATAGATATTTTGTAAGGCACATCCTCATAAGAACTAAAATCACTACTCAAATCACTCTTAAGCAATTCGGTCGAGGAACGTGAGAAGCTGCAAATACCCACTAGTACATCGTGGATTATGTAGTTACCCTATAATAGAATAACTATTTTATTATTTTATTCCTTCACAATATAATTTTTTTTAAGCACGTTCAGTGATATTATAAATGTTTAACGAATTTTGATATAATATCTTAATCGCAAATTTATTTATTTGGATTTCGAAGCTATCCAAAATATAGGTCTGTTTTGACTCAGTAATTATTTAGTTAATTACCGTCATTGACTACAGACCTTGAACGTTTTGAGTCTGGCACAATTTCACTTATCTTTTTTTACAGTGTTAACGATTAACAAAAAATTTCTGTATTATTTTTTGAGTTCACAAATTTTTCATTTTTAATAATTCAATTTCCGTTGCTGCTTTAAAAACAAATAGTTTCAATTCACATTATTTTTTTAAAAATTTTCTACGTTTTTTTTTTTGACATTCAAAACGTCACCGTTATATCCGTAATTGTTGTTTATTTTTGTTGATAAAAAAACGGTTTTTTTTTTTTGTTTTATAATGACATTGACATTGACAGAGCAGAGTAACGTTAATAATTCAAGTCGTGGTGTTTTATTATTATATAACAAAATGGTACACATATTTATATGAATATGGATACACTGATACACATAATAGGTTTATAATAAGTATGTTGGAATTTGGAATCAAAAAAATATGAAAAAAAAAAATTTTGTAAATACAAAACTATAGAATCAGACAGATAAAATGTATGTACTATAACGTAATTGTATGTGTAAAAAAATAAAAATTTATTTATTTAGTATGAGAGTTATTTTACATGATCAAGTTTCAATAAACTGGATGAACAAGAAAATAAAAATTGTAATATCCATTGCAACAGAAAATATGAGAAAGAGTAATAAAAATAAAATGTAAAATTTGAAAGAAAGTCACTGAATAACTATTTATTTTTTCCGAATATGAATTTATTTTTTTTCTGAATTTAAAGATAACTGATAAATATACAAAACTTTCAAGTATACAACGATAACAAATATATCATTTTAATATATTTTAAAGGACCACTACTAATATATTCATCAAATCAATTAATCACAAAGAATAATTCAATGCAATTCATTGTGATTGTGTAATATGACATGTCCAACAATTTACTATTCATACTATGTAATGAATGTGAGTTTGAACACAATAACATTTATAAACTTTTTAATTTATATAGAAAAAAGAAAACAAAAAACATCTTAGTTAAAGTTTCACAACACAGCTGAGATCAAATGTTTTGTTGTAATTATAGTGAATTTTTTTTTTCTTCAAAATGACCTACAAATTTTGTTTATTTAAGAAAGAATTTGTTATTATTTTTACATGATTATCTATTTTAGATTCCACCAAAAACAAAAATAAAAAAAAATTGTAAACACAACACAATTGTTATTTCTTAGAATATTGCGAATATTTTCACAATAAATTATACAGTTTAAATATTTTGATAATGATGGGAATATTACAATCATGAGAATATTTCATCTTTTCTTGTCATACAGATATTTTACGTTTACCAACGACTTAATATATTAAGGTAGAAAAAGATGGCAGCTGTCTGAGAAACCCTCTTTTTCGGATCACTGTCCCATAATTATTGGTATGAATCTGATCAAACCAGAAGAAAGAAGACAAGCAAATGTAATACAGGCCATTACAAAATCCTTCTAGAATGTATGTCCGATAACGAAATTGAAGAAAAACGTCTTTCCAAAATAAATAAATCGAAAAATACTGAATTTTAGATACAAATAGAAATACTAATGAAAAAATCTATTAAAATAATTCATAATTACCCAATATTGCACCCAAAGAGTATGATTTATTCTGATAAGTACCTTAGTTTCGATAATATATGTAAGCGTGAATTATACATTCTGGACTTTAAAATTATAAATAATCAAATTAAGCATTATTTCATTTTGCAAAGATATGTAGATGTGCATAATTATAACACCCGAAACAAATGCAATTTTTATCTATCACTGTTCAAAACAAACCGTCAAAAGACAAACTGTCTCTACAATTGTTTAAAAATTTTTAATGATCTACCTGGTAATATTAAGTCAATTGATAATTTCTGTCAATACAAAAAAAAAAATCGTCGAATTTCTTAATGTTTAAATGTGCAATTTATAAATATATTTGAATTAATGTAAATTTTTAATGAATTTCTTACTAGACATATTTATGTATTTATTTTATATTAAAAAAAAAAAAAAAAACTATTGTCAAACAATTGAATTTTTATATTATTAATAAATTATAAGACCAGACAGCTTCGGCTACGGTCATAAAACTCTTATGTACAATGTGTGTCAAAATTATAGTTACTTATTATATTGAGCTAATTTGTAACTATTTTTGAATTATTAAAATTGTAAGTGAACACAGATAAATAAAGAAGAAAAAAAAAATCGAAGTAATATTATACAACCGAGGCTAAAAAAACAAATAAGAAATCCCAATGGGAAAGTTACAAAACAGTACAAGATGTTACAAATCTGAAAGTAAAAAGACAAATAAAAAATCATGGAGAGAATACCCAGAACAGATAGAGAATACAAAGGAAGTGTCAAAACTCAGACAAAACTTATCTAAGACACACTCAACTATAGAATTGATTGCACGCAATGATGTTGCTCAATGACGACAAATATCAAAGAATCCCTGAAATTATACAGCTTAACTTATCACAGAAGATGCACATCTAGGAATGATTTTAGTCTCAAAACTAAATTGGAACGAACACTGCAGAAGTGCAATTAGAAAAACGTGCAAACTATCTTCAAAAATAGTATACTGTATATACACCTGTATAATAAAACCTGTGGTCACGTACGGGTTAATAATCTGGTGAGTTGCTGTATAGAGAAGAAGAACATAAAAACTCTTACGCAGGTACAGCACCAATGCTCTGTAGGCATTACAAATGCGACAAAAACAACAGTTGCAAGATCTTTACAAAATATGACCTCCTAGAAATACACACAAAACGTATGGCAACGGATACAGTAATACAATTACGCATAACAGAAGAATGGAAGCTGACAAACAGAAAAACACCACATGGAAAAATTAACAAACCTCGATGCTAGTTAGTAATTCTAAAAAAACTTCGCAGAGGAAGGACAATGAGACTATAACATCGTGGAACAATGTTCTGACATGAAATTTAAAATAAAAATACCAAGCAATGGTACGCAAATACGCAAACGGATCCAAAATTGGCAAAAACTGTGGAATAGAAATTTATCTGTGAAAATCCACAAAATAAAAATAAGGAAAAATGCCACGACTATCCAATGCCTATAAAGAGAGGAGCGGAAATCCTTTAAAATAAAGGAATAACCACGGGCAACACAATTTTTTGCTGTGATCGTAATAGGAGCTATTAAAGCAATAAATAACGAAAAAAGCAAAACAGAAACATATATTTGCTACAGAGAAGCATCACACTCCTTAGGGTACCATTCTGGTATAGAGGGGAACAATAAAGCGGATAAAATGAGTAACAACCATCCAAGAGAATTATTGTAGTCTGAGTATTGTAGAAACCAATTTATGCAGAGGATACGGAAAAGAGGTGGAAGCGTTGCTTCAGATATTTTGCGTATACTCAACGCAGAAAACGAGAGGGACCCAACATCTTAGAAGTTAACTACTAGGAAAACTTCTTAGAAGTAAAAAGGAAAAAACCGGCGGATTAGTTGGCTCGACAATGGAGTCTGCTGAGAGGAATAGATGAAATCGTTGAGGGGTTGTACAGCCGATCGGAAGGCCCAAGTGCGTAGAATATAAATTAACTGATCTCGGTTTCTTTGGTCCCACCCTATAGCCCAACCAACCCATCAAGGTAGAAAAAGAAAAAAAAGTCAATTTCTGCTCATTACTTGGGGCATGTTAAGTTTCTTAATTTAATCTATTTACGAAGTTAACTTTGTTTATTTTTTCATATAAAATCGTAATTAAACTAATGGTTTTTGTTTTTCATAATCTAAAATGTTAGGTTAACTAGTTTTACTTTACTACGTACAAGTTCTTAATTTCAGAAAGTGTTGAATTACAATTTTTCATTTCGTTTGATGTTCACCATACTTCGTTACAAAAATAAAAAAAATTAAAAAACTTGAGCACATATTTTCAATTAACATAAATGCAAACTTCGAATATCTACTTATTTAAAAAGCGAAGTTGTCAAGGATGTACGAAAATTTAAAAAATACAATAAAAAAATAACATAAAAACAAATTAGAAAAGTTATTTTCAACTTATTTTCGTCGAAATCAAGTTAACATTAAAGTTGAATTCTAAAACCAAGAAAAAAATCTGGATTCAAATTAGTTTTTTTTTTTTAATTTTTAAAAAAACGTTATGTTATTTCAGCTTCTTAATACTATATAATGTGAAAAACATAAACAACAATTTTTTTTGTAAATTTTCATATCTACAAAAAGTGAAATTTAAATAAAAAAAATTAAGTAAAAAAAAAACTTGTCAATCAACTTTCAATTTAGTACATCACATCATCCAGCAGTAGTATTATAAAAATCATAGGTGGACAATTATTAATATAATGTAATACCACAGACGTAAATTCGAATAAGATCTTATTTTTATTCAATTAGTTTAATTTTTTACATCAAGACAAATCAACAAAGTTAACTGGTATAATTGAATTAGCGTTTAGATTTAAATTTATTTTATGCGTTTATTAATTGTTCTACATAAAGCTTTGGACAGAAATGCAAAGAGGTCCTTTTAGACAAAAAAAAAGGAAACTTTAATTTTAATAACTTCGGATGGTCATATAGTCCTTGTTTAGTAGAGTAGAGTTGTGGGACTTGATTTGTATAAAAGTAGATACTTAGTGCTATTTCGATGCAAAATTTTCAAGTATAGATATGTTTCGAAGTACGTTTACAATTAGAAAATGATTATTTCCATTGAAAAAAAAATTAAAAGTGCTCATAAGTAGGGATGTCACTTTACTCTTAGTGTAGCAGATCTATTACATTTGCTTCATTCAGTCTAAAAATCTACTACGTGTAGTAAACACAATTTAATACAGTTTAAACACAATTGGAAAATAATTCATTTGTTAAAAAAAATATATTTTCATTATGTTGTCCATTTCTGATAATTTTTTTCTTCTTTTTTTTTATATAATCCCAAGAGTATGGGATGAACATCTTAACTGCTTTTACACAGAGATTTGGAATACACAATCACATACAATAACTTTTTCTGTAGAATATTTATGGTATAGTATAGTATAGACTATAGACTAATTTAAATGTAGAAAACTATATCTACTGTAGAGTACTTCGTCTTCATAATAGTTGCACAGTTCATAATAGATGCACTGTTCCATTTTATTTTTCGTGATAACCAAAACACTCAACTATTTATTATTTATTTTATCCCAATGATAAAGAATACTGACCAGGTCGAAAAATTCAGAAAGCATGTCGTCATTTTACCTTTGTCGGGAATCGAACCTGGGACTTTTCGGTTGAAAAGCAGGCGTTATACCTACTGCGCCACCCAGCGTGTGTAATAGAAAATATTTAAAAAATAATTGGGACGATATTTAAAAAACGCACCACGACTATTTTATTAATAAACGCTACATTCCATATATAATAATAAATGCAAACATTAGGTGAATTTATTTTTGAGGATCACATAGCACTGCATCGGGAAGACAGTTTTCTAGACTTAATCTGATTAAAACTAAACTTAGAAACAAATTTAAAACAAAGCCATTGAAAATGTAATGTATGCTTTTTGTTTTTTAGACTTTACTACCTTTTCTCAACAACGAAATGACAGCCCTGCTCATAAGAATTATTTTTCATCGGAAAAAAGAAAAACTATTTCGTAACTATTTTTAAAAAGACAAAAAAATAAAAATTAAGAACTACACCAATAGCTCGCTTTGCGTCGTTTCGTTTTGCGTTTTTGGAAGTTGCGTCGCTACTGAATTAGTACTAATTTTCACTGTGCGTTGTTAGATTTTCGAAGTTGCGTTATTTTTGCCTTTAATTTTTTTTTTAAATTTTCTTTTTTTTTTTCTAAAAGATGGCACGACTTTTGTTTCTTATTACGCCATGCCATCAAAACTCGGGGATTCCCTTTCTAACTGAAAAACAACGCAATTTTAATGCAGTTTTATTTTCACTTTGTTTTGCTAATTTTAGACTTCTGTTTCAATTAGTGCTTTTTTTAACGTTTCAATTAGTGTGCTGTGCTTTTTTTTAAAAGAGAATAATAAATTTTTAGAGTTTTGGAAAAAGTTCAACATTATGAAAACCATAGAAATTATTTCCGATTCGTGGGAGGAGGTTAAACCATCTTGCATGAATGGTGTTTGGCGCAAAATATGGCCTGAATGTGTTCACAGAATATGCGCTGCAGAAGTTGATGGTACACCAGCTGTTCGTCATGAAATTTCTAATTTAGCTAGAGAGTCTAATTTGGAAGGTATGGAGGAGACTGACATAAATGAATTGCTAACCTCGCACAACCAAGAATTGTCTAATGAAAAACTATTGCAACTGGAATTGCAATTTGCTAATGAAGAAGATGACAGTGACCGTTCAATAGAAATCTCCGAAGAACAAAATTTAACCTCCAAACAAATTTCCAAAGCGATGTGTTTGTTTGACGAAGCTATGGAGATTTTTTCAAAAAACGATCCTGACAGCGGAAGGAGTTTTAAAGTGTCCCAGGCGGTAGCTACGAATATCAATTGCTACAAGGAAATTTATTTTACGTTGAAAAAAAAAAGCTGTTCAGCAAACATTGAACCAATTTTTTTGTGAAAGAAAGCCGACTAACGATAATAGCCACTAACGGCAACAGCAACTCATCAGACAGTGATTAATTTTTATTTTATTTTTTATAAATTAATTGAATATTTTATTTTGTTTTAATTGAATATTTTATGTTGTTTTTTTTTTGTTTTTTGTATGGATGTAATAAAAATTTATATTATTTTTGTTTTTTTAAATGTTTACTTTGTGCAATTTTCTTCTTAAAAAGTAGTATTTTCGTAACCCTGGAACCTATCTTCGATCTTTACATGGTTTGCTATAGAAAATCATAATTCACTTTGCGTTGTTTCAATTTGCGTCGTGTTTTTTTGGAACGTAACCACGACGCAAAGTGAGGTATTGGTGTACTCAACTATTTTATATGAGCGAAAAATTTTTTGATTAAGAATAATAATTATTACGATATGAAAAGAAGTCAAAGAATAACTCTTTCAATATGATTTTTTATTAAAACTTATAACAGTTACAGTCTATGATAAAAAGCGATAAAAACCTTAATTTTAAAACGTGTCGACCAATGTACATTTATATAATAACTATGTATATATAGATGTATATGCAATGTATAATAACAAATATATCTGCACCTAATAACAATTATTGTAAAATAGTTTTCTAATTTCAAAATGAATCTCATCTTAAATTATTTTATTTATTATTTTAAATTATTAAAATTATTTCTAACATTAAAACCAAAAAAAAAAATGCAATCAATTTACCTTGCAAAATTATACAATAAATATAATCATCAATCTAGGTATATTACTTACTTACAATACGTACACAACTAATAAAATATATAAAACGCAAAATTTTTTGATAAATTATTTCTCTCCTCTTTATAAGTTCAATGTCAACCTGTTATTTTTTTTTTTAAGTCAACCGGATTGAATTAAAAAGAATAAAAAAACAAAACCAAAAAAAAACTTTCAGTTCACTGACATTGACATTATTTTGTGTTTATCGTAATAATTTTTTTTTATTGCAATTTGGAAGTTCACTTTGACTTAGCACAACAACAAGAACAAAAAAATACTATAATTTTATTACTTAAATAGAAAAATAATTTAAAATTTTTTAGAAATCTTTTGCAAAATTTTATACATACATACATACATACGTATAAATATTTATAACATACTTATAATTATAAAAACAAAATTAATTGTACTGAAATTATAAAAAGTTCTATCTAATCGCTGACATGTGAAGAAAAGAGAAACTTAAAATGAGATAAGAAAATTTCATTACAAGTAACTTGTATTGCCATTTTTGAAAGAACAACTTAAAATCTTATGCAATAAAAATGATATAATCAAGTAATATAAAATATGTGTTTATTTATATTGAGTTATTTTGTTATAAAATTCATATGTGTATATATACAAACATACCTACAAGTTTTATAAATTATATTCTGTTAGTATTGAAATAAATTACATATTTCAAAATCAAAATTGTTAGCCTTTACTATTTCCTCAATTATAACATATGTACACGGTTAGCATGTAAACAAACTGTTAGCAAAATCAATTTTTTACTGTTGAATTAAAAATCTAAATATGTATTATTAATTTTCATTTAATCTAACTTTTTGAATAAAAAGATAAATTATTGGATTACGGACAGTCATATATTTAAGTTAGGATGTTCGAGCTAACACACGATGTCAAACTATTACTCGAATTGATTACGTAAGCTTTGTGCATGGCTAATTTGTTTACCAAAAAATTGCAAATGAGAGGCCAAATCACGTGTTGAAAAAATTATGTGAGAACAGTGAAATTGATGTCATTTATAAGAAAATGTAAACATCTATGATTTAATTATTATATAAAATTTACAATTTTATAGATATAAGAATTTTTGATTTTTGAAATTGATTAATTTTCTGAAATTTTTTGTACGAATATAATTTTTAATTATTTATGAGAATTATTTCATAATGAAAAAACGGCTTCACAAAGCAACAAAAACTGAAAATTCTTTCAAAAATAAATTTCGTTTATGAAAATTTATTTAACAGAGATCTTTATCACGTTTTATGATATTTCTAAAAAAAAAAATCTAAAGGGAACGCAAAATAAAAAAGTAAACATAGAGGAATTTAGATAATTATTTGCAAATTTTGCGAGTTATCGTACAGACCTAGTATAAACTAAAACTTGTTAGCCTAAATTTACATTTATGTTTTAGTCATACCAGTCATATATTCTATAATTATTTAAACATTGACATTAGGCATTAGACATAGGATATTGGATGATCGTATTGGTTCTTTACAGATCGGTCGTATCATTTTGTTGTCCATTTAAAAAAAAAAAAAAATAATAATTTTACATTAATATTGACTTAAATCAAAGATCATTTACTATGCGCTACGCATTATGCATTATGCATTTACTTATATAATATACAATAGTTTAATTTTTGTTCTTAAAGCTAAATTTATGTTCTTAAAACTACAAGAACTACATGAATAATGTTATCAGTTTAATCTTTCATTATTTAAAAATTATGTTTAAATACTTATACAAATAAATAACTTAGACTGTTTTAACTTAGATTGTTACATCATGTGAAACGTTATATTTAAATTAAAATTTGTAATTTGTACAGCAGAATAATGGGTATTTGATTTGTATTGTCTGTTATGTTATTACCATAATGTTTCGAATATAAATGACGTTTCCAATTATCGTTATATTTATAAATTGCAAGACGACGATCTTGTCCAGAGTAAATACATAAAATAATCCCTTAATATATAATAGAAAACTTATAATGAACCAATTTATAATTAGAAATTCAAAATTAGACCAAATATTTGGGGAAATTTGTTTGACCTTATTGGCAAAAAAAAAATAATACTTTATAATCAATAAAGAAAATTCTTAATAAAATATACTAGTTTCAATATAAGACAGCAAATGTTCAGTTTGTTTTATTCAGTGTTATGTCGAAATGCAGTAATAGTTTATATAAAACTGGAAAATATTGATTCAGTGATTATTATTCAAGATAGCATCTATAAAACAAAATTCATACATTTATTTTGCAACCAAAGACTTAACAATAGTGTCTTGGATTAAATAATTACAAGTTTTGTTTTTTAATAAATAATAAAAACAAGATAGACTATTTCAGTTAAATACCTTTAATTTGTGCCATTTTAATGGCACGACACGATTCGAGGGACTGAACTATTTTAAACTGTACATATACGACTGAGAAAATTAATCAGATCTCTAAATATTGTCCCCAACATATATTCCTATTTTGTTATAAAAAGATTTATTTATAATCCGGAAACTGGATTATGAATGTATGACTCTATTCCATTCAATTTCCAGTAATCCGTACTAATTGTTGCAACCCTTGACATATCAATACGGTATCTGATTAAAAGTTTGTTTCTATGGATTACTAAAAATTTAATAGATAGATGTTGAACACTTTCTCAAATTTGCTCTGTCCACACATAAATCATTAGCAACTAATATAACTTCATACCATAAGAACTGTGAAAATTAGAACCTTACTTGACCAGCTCGTCAAAGAATGAAATAAAATTCGGACAGTGAAATGTAAATAACACAGTGTAATTTTTATTATTCAAATAAGATTTCAAATTAAATCAATGAAAATAAAAAAAAACCAAGCTTTTTAATTTCTAGCAAACATTTTGGAAATTAAAAACTTCAAGTAGTAATTTAGATGAAATTAGATTGAAAACGGGTTGTGTTACATTCTAAACAATAAAGATTCAATTAATTTTTAAGTTTTTTTATTTTATTTTTTGTTATTGATAAACCAAGAGGTTCTATAAAGATTTCCGAAATTTCTTTAAAATTACATTCAGTACATACATTAACACTCTGAATCTCACGTGCATCATCGATGAAAATCAGTCATTATAGTTTTCAAATTTTTGTTGTTTAATTGAATTTTTTTTTAAATTTTGTTAAAATTACTGTCAATTATTTTGATTAAAGAACTTTAAAATAATCGAACTGAATTGGGAATATATTCTAAGGCTTTAATTTCTGTTTCGAAATCAGCTGCTTTTATGCATATACGAACCGATGTTGGAATATGCCTAGCAGCTTGAGCAATTACTGCTTTTTTTGTATCTGGGGGTTGTAAACGAGCAGCTTCCAATCATAAATTTTCATTCAATGAATTCATTTCACAACCTCTCAATTATTAAATTTTTAGCCATTTGTACCTTGCCAGTAACTTCTTCTAAACGTGCACTAGCTATCCAAGCTGGCAATTAATATTTTTTTTAGTTTGAAATGAATCAAACTTGACCCTTGGGGCAACGGAAAAAAAATATATTTAAAAAATATCTGCAAATTGAAAAAAAATTTGCACATATTTTTTAAATATCTTTTTAGGGGTCAAGTTTCTGAAAGAATCTTGTTCTTGACAAAAAAAAAAAAAATTTCACCAATTATATGTTGGGGCTTAAAGGCAGTTTTTCTTTTGTTCACTGATCGTGAGCGCGAGTTTTGGGAACCAATAACTGGTGTTCTGTTGCCTGGTGACAAGCGTATAGAGACTTAACGTTGGTTTTGTGTTTTATATTCAACGATGAGTGTGAAACGTAAAGTGTTAAAGTAATCTAGTATGCTGCACCCAAAAAATTTATTCTCAATTAAGTATAGTTAATTTGATTTATTTATTAAATTGTTACATAAATGTAAAAACTTAATTCTAAGGACCCTGCGTCATTTGGCATGTGGGCCAGCTGAGTTGTTAAGTGTGTTTCATATTTTTTTTAATTTTAATCTATAATTTTAGTTTTAATTAATTTACATTTATAGTTTGCTTTTATTTTATTATTTGCTTGCTATTATTTTTATTTATTAGCTTTATGTAGTTCATGACTTATGATATCTTGTTATATTTTTTGTTTGCTTACTGTTGACTACTATATATGTTGCTCCATATTTGGAAGTGGTTAAGCAGGTTTTTCACCAGTTAATTTAAATATAGGTAAATATACTTTGAAATTCTAGACCGAAAAATATATTTTGATCAAACTGAAAAATGTATTAATGTTATTAGAATTTCCAGGGATAATTATTCAAATTCAACTAAAATTTTATGTACATCAAATTAATCAGTCAGGAGCTAGAAACTGGAATAGAAGTGCGTTAATGACAATTCAACAATATAATCTCTAACCAAAAAATATTAATGCATCATATTTAATAAAACTGGTCCGATATTGTTTTTGAGTTATGAAATTTCCTAAAAATATATAGAATTAATATAAAGTTGAACACATTCATATCACTAACATAATTATTATTATAATAACCACACCACCAGTTTCAAGGGAAAATTATGCGGAAAAGTACGAAAAAAACTAGAAAAAAAAAATATTTCCGGTGTAAAAATGTACATATATGTAAATCCCTATGGAAATAAAAATATTATTTTGGGATTAAATTATTTTCCTGTATGTTCACTATTTGTTCATACGTGAAGTAAACTTGCTTATTATTATAAAAACTTTTGTTGAATTAAAATAAAAAAATATAAAATTGTAAATGTGTATATAGATAATTTAAAAAGTGTTATTTACATTTGTACTTTTTTCTTTCTTTTGTATTTATTTATTTATCATTTTAATTATTATCAGGTTTTCAATGTAATTAATAAGTACACAATATATTCTTATATATAATTTGAGTATGTGCTAATTTTTGTTTTCTTGGAAAATTAAGTTAATGAAAATCTAATAGTAATTTTATTATTATTTATAAATATTAACTATTATTTTGTAAAGTATGTACTTGTGATGTTATTGAGTTTTTCGTTTTGTTTAAAATTATGATTGACAATTTGTATTTCTTGTCATATTAAGCTGAAAAATTTGTTCGGACTGATAAATTTACTAAAGCAATTGATGACAGTCAAATTGAATTAAGAAAAATTTTTGAAATTACCCCAACAAAAATATATTATTGAATTTTTCATAATTTTTAATAATTCTGTTTTTGTATTTTGTAATTAACTTTGAAAGATTTAAGAACAGGTGAAATTAACTATTTGTTATTTTGTTATCAGTGTCAAAGATTATAAATTACATCACAAATTCACTAAAATTAGAAAAATTGTTGTTTGTTGTGAAAATCTTTATTAAAATAATATTTTTTAATTAGACATCTTATATATTAATACGCTAATAATGTCTGTAAAACTTTCCACCTCGGTGAATTAAATCAAAAAGTAGTGACAGGAACCCCAAAATTGAAATGTGAAGCTTTTTCAAAATATTACCGCAAAAAATTACCGATTAAGAAATAAAACAATAAAAAAGTAATAATTTTTGTGCCCACCTTTCAAATAAATCATTTATATAAAAACATACTCAAGTACTAAACCCATATAGGAAAACTATATATTTAATACAAGAACCAAATAGCAAAACATCATAAGCATAAAATCAATAAAATATTAAGCTTTTTCAAATTGAAAATATTTTTTAAAGTCATCATTAAACAATGAAAATTACCTGAAAAAAGTATCTGTTCTAATTTTTTGTTATTTTTCTGGTTTGTGTCTTTGAACTGAGCTACCTCGAAATATTTCTAATTGATCATTGCAGACACATCTTCAAGTTCAAATGAATGTTTATTTTGTAAAGCAAAAAAATATTGATAAGCAAGAAAAAAAAACATTCCTATTGTTGCCATGGTGGTAAATCTTGCTTTGCCACCCACCTTTAAAAATTTGCTATATTTGTTAAAAATCGTTCTTTTAGGAAAAACAAATAAATAAAATGAAATTATTCTATTTAAGAAGGCTTAGTTCCTGATAGTAGAATAGCAGTCCAATAGTTTTAATGTGTAGATAAGTCAGTAATTTGTTAAAGAAATTGTAGATTGTAGTGTAAAATTGCTGTACCGTACTTAATTAAACACAACAATTATTCTACCTAAGTTGCTGTCAAGAGTGTAAAATAAAACACTAGAAGCAAGGTATTATAAAGAACGTATCAATGACAATATTAATTATTTCTTCAATTGGTGCACATCAAATTACAAAACAACAATCTTTTTTATCTGCACAGAAATAGATATTTTTGTTTTAAGTTAAATATTTAAATGAAGAGGGAATATATATTTTTTTAATGTTGGACCATTAAATGTTATGCCATGAAAAGTTAGTTGATATTTAATTGTGTTTGAAAAAAATTGATGATTTTTTCTTATTGGTAGTGGAATAACAAAATCAATAGTTTACTTTTATGCCAATAGTATTGAAGCTTTAAAAACTGTTGTAAGACTTTATTTTTATTTAATAGTATTGGTTAGAGCTTGATTAATCTTTAGAGACCTTAGAAATAATTTATTTCGAACTTATTTATTACATTTTTATCAAAACATTCTAAACAAAAATTCTACATAATTTTTAATATGCTTTTTCAATTTGTAATCAAAACATTTCCTGTATTTTGACGATTAATTAAAGAAATTATAAATTGATTTTATTTATAGTTCTTTTATTTTCTTTCTTAAACTATTATTTTCCATACCAACAACCTAGTATTTTATGTCATAGAAATTAAAGCCAAATTTTATTATTCAATATAAACTTAAAATTCTAATTACCTAACCTTTGGATGACATTTAGAATATTATTAAAAATAAAAAAAAAAAATAGCGAATAAAATAAAAAAAATAGAAACATTGAATACAATTAATAAGTCACGTATACATAAATTCACTTTTAAATAAAAGGAAAAAAAAGAAATAGGTAATTTTTGATATTTTTTAAAATTCAAGTAATTTGACTTATAAAAAAAAACGATCTATTAAATACATTATAGACTTTATTAGACTTTCATAATAATAAATTTATTAATATTTAATTCACAATGCATGTGAGTTTTTACACGTCACTATTATCACCTTCTCGATGTCTAACAAATTTTTAATTTTTTTTTATTGAATATTATCATTTTTTGTTCTAATTTAGTAAACATTATTTTAAATCGTAATTATTTGATAAGCAAAAAAAAAAACCCTATTTTGTATATAATCATCATATATTATAATGTAGTTATAATGTGTAGTTGTCAACAATTCACCTCAAAATTATACAATAAAAATTTTATTCACCAAAAATAAGGAAAAATAAAAAAAATAAACCACCACATGCATACTTTTTACAAATGTAAAGAGAGTGTAAGGCAAGGATGTCCACTGTCACCACTTCTATTCACGCTGGTAATAGATGAAATAATGAGAGAAACGGGTTCTTCCAGAAGAGGTATAAGGTGGGATCTCTCAAGGACACTTGAGGACCTTGACTATGCGGATGATATATGTCTGCTAGCGCATAGATTCTGCGACATTCAACATAAAGCAGACCTACTTCAGCAAGCAGCGCGCAGAGTCGGGCTAGAAATTAACATAGATAAAACATAGGCCATGAGGATAAATAACACCAACACAAATACCATAACCATAGAAGGTCAAACAGTCGAATATGTGGAAAGCTTCTCTTACCTAGGTAACATTCTAACAACAAACGGAGGTACAGAAGCAGATGTCAACAACAGACTACGTAAGGCCAGAGCTGCGTTCGGTGAACTAAGTCCAATATGGAAGAATGGCCAAATAACTAGAAAAACAAATTTTAGAATATTCAAAGCATGTGTAATGTCAACACTTAAGTATGGCAGTGAAACTTGGATGACGACAAATAACATCAGTCAAAAACTTCAAGTATTTGCGAACAAATGCCAAAGAAGAATATGCAGAATATTCTGGCCAAACACCATCAGCAATAAGGACTTATGGCAGATAACAGATGAAAAACCGATAATGCATCAAATTAAGCGCAGAAAATGGAGATGGATAGGACACACTCAAAGAAAACCATCAAATAATATAACAAGAATGGCCCTAGAATGGAATCCCCAAGGGAGCAGAAGGCGAGGAAGACCCAACAACACATGGGGTCGGACTGCGACTTCTGAGGTAATAAGATATGGACGAACTTGGGAGGAGATAAAGACCATTGCGTACAATAGAGAACAATGGAGGAGGCAAGTTGATGCCCTATGCTCCCACGAGGAGTAAAAGAAAAAAAAAAAAAAAAAAAAAAAAAAAAAAAAAAAAAAAGAGAGTGCATATGAGGTACATTTAATGTAGGTAGGTAAGTTAGGTAAAGATAAGTATTAAGTTTTCATAAATATTTTTTGGATCGTGGGAATAAATTTATTCTGCATACAGTACAGTTTGTGGCTTGATGTTGTAATCATGTAGTGTGTTAAAGTGATTTTTTGCTTAAATTATTGTGATTTGTAAACAAATAAAACAGACTAGCACGGTAAATATTCATTAGTAGTATTTTCAATTGAAAAACAACTTATTGAAACTCAAATTTTGACATAGAGATCTGTTCAGTCTCTGTCATTCATTCATTCAATTTAACATGCGATTTTCTGATAAAAAAAACCTGTTGGTACACAACCTTTACACAAAAGCTAATACTTAAACTTGAATTATAATTACTCAACAGGGGCCCCAAGTTTTGTATATAATTATAATTTGACGACGACAAAAATTTGATCAAATTTCAAAATTTGTCGTTGTTGCACTGCGACATTTCATTTTTGACAGTTCTAAATCATTAAATTAAAAATGTTTTCTTGTTGTTTTTGAATTGTTGTTTAAAATTGAAAAATGAAAATCTAGGATGACAATGTTGTGTCGTTTTCATTGAATTTCATGCTTAATTTGACATTTTGTACAAAACAAATATGACTTAAAATCAAAAAAAAAAAAAAAAAAAAAAAAAAAAGTAATTGAATTGAAGCTTAATTGTCTTTTTTTATTTTTGTAATTAATTATTAATGTAAACATGTCGTGTGAATGTATGTAATGTAAATAAATTTATAGCTACATCTAATAACGTATTTTTTTTAATAAAGTTTTTAAAATAAAGTTTTGAATCTAAGTACTATATCCATTTTTTATTTACATACATGCATACATAATAAAAAAGAAAATTTAAATTTTAAAATTTATCTACTTCAAATATTTTTTAAAAAACTTTATTAGGTAACTTCATTTCATACGTGTAAGTATGAATTAACACTTATTTAATAAGGGGATTGATTGGATATGGTTATCAATTGCAATTCAATTTCGCAAGGCACATTAATGTAGATATTGCTATTTTAAACGTTGAAGTTTCTTAATATTTATTTCTATTTTTACACTTAATTGTAATTATAGTAATGCTTCAAATATGTCATTAGAAGTTCATAAATATTTTTTGACAATTTAATATGTACCTACACTTTCTTGCTGTAGCTATTCTAACATTTAAAAACTTAAACAATCATAATAATTATAGGAGTGAAAATAATAATAATAATATTTGAAATTACTACTATATAATTATTTTAAATGAATTGATTGTAATTATTTATATTTAACAAGAAATGTACATATTTGTAGAAATGTACATCATTACATCATAATTGAAATGTACGTATATTTAACAAGACGTTTTATGATTAACTAACTTCATTAACATATCCTAAATTAATTACACGCTTTAATAATAATTCACTGAAATTAATTCAAGAAGTAAGTTACTTAACACGTGCTTATACTATTGGTCTTTTGTAACTGTAACTATATGTAATAGTTATAGATAAATGTTACTATAGGAGTGTTCGTAGTTGCAGTAAAACATGCGTCAGTGTCTTGCAAATTTTTTTCTCTGTCACTATGAACAAAAAAACTTGCGCAGGCGCGCAGAAAATTGTTTAGCAGTCATTCTTGTTCATAGAAGCAGCACATGCACAATTCGTTTATATATATATAGTAATATTATATTATTTATAATTATATTATTATATATTTTTATATATATTTAATAAATTTTAATATATTTTATATATATTTTTTTAAATATATTTTATAAATAATTTTTTTAAATATATTTTTTTTTAAATATTTAATATATTTTAATATAATAGTATGTATATAAATTACTTAATATTAAAATTATTATATATTTTTTTCAATATATATAATTTATTATATTTATATTTATATATTATTATTATAAACACATTTATTTTATTTTAATAATTAATTTTTATTTTTTACTTAAATATTTTCTCACGATATTCTTATTTATTAAATGTTAAATGACATGCACTTTAAAAATCATTCTAAAGCAGGCGCACTAAAATATCTGCACAATCTGCCCGACGCTGACGCGACGCTGATTACTATGAACATAAGCGCCTGCTTTTCATCTGCGCAGAATTTTTGACGATATGCAACTACGAAATCTTTTTTGTTGCGCAGGCGCGACCACTACGAACACGCCTTATATTTCTAATTTTCCCACTAACTCATATAAGATATAAATGACAGTTGTAGACAGGAACTGTTAGATAAAAGTTTTCGCTGATGCAAGTTATGTCAAGACTAATAAATTTATTTGAAATTGTTGTTTTCATTTAATACTGCTCCTCCACATTCAATTTGGTATTAAATTGTTCATTAAATTTTTTTGATCTCTTAACAAATCAACATTTTTATGCTCCTACAATAAATTGTTTGTAGTTGTTTAAATATCGAAATAATATTTTCAGAACTATTTTTTTTCATTTAGTGCTCATAATATAAGTATGTATAGGTAATTTTAAGTTTTTATCTTTATTTAAATTTCATCAGTAAATATTTACTACATCCTATCTATAAGCAACATAAACGTTTTGTTCAGTAAATTGTTCTAGACAATTTCAACTTGTTTTGTTGTTGTTTTTTCTCCAAATTTTGGCAGTTAAACAAAGAAATTTGAGAGTAAACAAAAATTAGAACAAAAAAGATCAAAAACAGTATTCAGTTTTTTTCTATTCTAAGTGATTCTAGTGTTTGAGAGTTAATTGTCATTTTCAAAAACTCTTCTGTCCAATTCTGTTCTAGATGCACTGAACAAACTTAAAAAATAACAAAAAATTTAAAATGTAAATATAAAATGACGATACGTCAATTTTCAACGTAAATTTTCAGGCTATTTTTTTAACGTTAAATTTTTATTACATTTTTATATCTTTTTTTCTCAAATGTTTTCAGATGGCAACATCAATATTGTTACAAGTCGACGCCAGCATTGGAGAATGGCCTTTAGAACAGAAAAATCTACTGAACACCTTTTTTGAAATTTTTTGTTCTAACTTTTGTGTCTTTGTTTAACTGTCAAAATTTTAAGAAAAAGCAGCAACAAAAAAAGTTGTCCAAAACTGTTCTAAAGAATAGTCAGAACAAAAAAGATCAATTTAGAAAAGTTTTTGTACAATCTAATGAACACAGAACAGAACACTTTTGGACAAAAAAGTTCAATTAACGGAAACTAATGAACACAAAAACGTGTTCTTTTTTACTTTACAACGTTTTAGAATGTTCTAGAACAGTTTACTGAACACAACAAACGTAGGTCTTCACTTATGTTATGCTTTGTCGAGACGAATGGAAGCTACCGAAATTTTTTATGTCAAGACATAAATGTCTAACATTATGTGTTTGACATTGTATGTTAAGAAATTTTTTTGAGGTTGTAAATGTCAGTTTGAAAATCCATTCATATTTATGTATTATTTGCGTAACTTTTGAAAATGTTTATGTGCTGATGCTTGATGTATGTTGTTGTTTGTTATTTGATGTTCTAATTAGTGTATTAAAGTGGTTTTTTGTTTAAATTATTAGTTTTAACTTTACAATTGAATTAATAAATATTTACAAGTAATATGAATTCCTTTTAGAACTGCAAAAGTTGTAATTACAAACGAAGAGATTTAAAGATCGAGAATATGTTCAAATTTATCAAAAAATTTTAAAGCCTCCTGAGCTTTTCCAGAACATATCTTATCTTAACATTTTTTGACATTTACAAACATTTCTTATGGCAGTCTAATCGAGACCCAACCTAAAGATATAAGCTGATTGAATGAAAAATATTTTGAAATGAATTTAAACTTTTGCGAGTCGAGTACAGTACAAAACAGAGTCGAGTACAAAACACTGAAGAAGTCTGCAAGTAGTAGATGAAATACGCGTATCTGTATGATAAGCATATCAGTAAAATTAAAAGGAAAATATTCGACTATTTTCACTGTTATAAACTTTTGCTGTTTTTTTGTTTGTATTTAGCCAAAATGAAGTACTTAAAGATTTTAATCAAAAGTCAATCACCTTTATATTAGAATTAACTCTGGTTAAGTTTAAATAAAATCTACCAAATTAAATTTATCCAAATCTTCTTCCTAATTAAAAGAGTTGTAACATTTTTTTTAACAATTATTAAATATCTTTTAATAACACTTAACTAATACGTATTTGTATCTTATTGTGATCGGTAAAATATTTTTTTTTTAAATAAACTTTAGGTTAATAATATGCGTTGGAAATAACAAAAAAAAAATAAAACAAATTTTTTTTGTTTTTTTATTGTTTTAAATTACGTAAATTTAAATTGGTTGTTGATATATCACTTTGGAAATTTTACATTAAAAAAATAAAATACAAAAATTGCGACGCAAATGTACGTATGTTGTATATGTATGTAATATATAAATGTGCATACACAATTCTAATTAAAAATATATATTATTAACATACTACATACTTATGTATATATATGTATATAACGGTGTAAAAATAAGCACAGGTTTTAAAGTACAAGGTAAAAGGTTTTAAATTTTTAAATCCATTATTAATAATACAGTTTTGTAATCAAATTATTGTGTAAAGGGAATTTATATTTAAAATGTTTTATTAGTTTCTTGCACTTAAGAAAATGTAACAATATACATTATAAATTTTGCAAAGATTTCTAAATTATACTTATAAAATATGCATATATGTGTATATACATACATTTAGCTAATAACATAACTAACGTATCAAATTGTGACTGTCAATAAGTAAGTTATTCTCATTCAAACTTTTTTAATAATAACTTAAGTGTTTAAGTGATTTTAGAACTTAATAATGTCATAACTACATTATTAAATATTCCATTATGCATTGTCAAGGTTTTTAATAATTGATAATACATATAAACTATTTAAAGTCATTTGTTTTTTCAATAATGAAATTTCATTTTTTTTTTAAATTAATAACAAATTTACAAAACTAGTTACATTTAAAAAAAAAAAATAGATTGGTTAAAATAACCGTATATTGTGTAACCTTTATTAAAAAAAAACTTTGTTATTTAGAAAACAAAAAAATAACTTAAATGCCAATAATAATCAACCCGATCCAATTAGAAATATAATTTCGAATAAGTAATTATAATCGTTCAGTTCCGATTCGAATATTAATATTTATTTACCGTTTTTATTTGTATACATTTAAAAAATTAATAAAAATATGTTTCAAAAAATGTATAAATTATTTCAAAATTTATACATAATAAATATCATTTATATTGCAATGGATTTTCATCTTAATTCATGTTTTCCTTTCTTCACTATTTTTAGGTTATATTTTTCGAAAAATTTGAAATTTATTCAATCTTTCCGTTTCAGTTCGATCTAATTTGATTAAGAGAATCAATTTGAAGTTTGTTCGACACGGGAGTAGTTCGGATTGATTATAATTGGTACTTTACCTTAAATTTTTACAACAAACCTTGACATCGTAAATGTCTCAACGCAAAGTTGAATATAACGTTCACATGATCTTAAATGTCTACAAAAGTTCACAAATGCTGGAGACATTTTCTACACGTATACATTATGGCTTGAGTACTTAACTTGAATTCTTCTTGAAATTTCAAACTGTGTATTCGGTTGACCAGCTGGAGTGGCTGTCAGCTTAAGAATAGTTTGAATTTGACATATGTATTTTTGGTGACATACAGTGACATCGTAAATGTCTTAAAAAAATACTTCAACCTAATTTATATAATGTAAAAAAAACCTATGCTGTCAATGTTGTTCGTAAAATAAGTTGGCAACATTGTGTAATGAGAGCTTTCTTTGACATTGTATTTTAATTCAATTATAATCAAGCAAAATGAACCGAAAGTTTTTATTAACACTGCACAACATTGGGTTTTTAAAAATCGGTTTTGTAAGCCCAAATACCTGTCAAACCGGTCGCGAAGACATCGTCAACAACAATTGTGGTCATGCCTCAAACTTTTATGAGCTTTTGTAGGCATTTAAGATCATGTACACGTTGTATTAAACTTTGTGTTGAGACATTTACGATGTCAAGGATTAATTTTGTGTCTAAAATTTGTAAAATTTTCCATACATTTAAAAATATAAAATTAAATTTTTTTTTTTTATTTACTTTTTTAATATGAATGTATTTTCTAAATTCACTCGGAGTATTAATAAACCTTCATTTTTGACATTAAGTGTTAGAGTTGACAAGATCAAGCTCTCAAGCTGCGTATTTGATTGAAATTTTCAAGTCAAGTAAGTAAATTTTTATGATTGCCTTGAGTGAGGCTGATTTCAAGAAACTAGCGTATACATAATGTTGAAGCTTCTTGAAGTTAACTTGAAGCTATCATGCATACGGGGTAATTGACTCCATGATCACAATTATAACATTGACACCGTAATTTTTTTTACATTGTATCAGGCTGAAGTTTGTTTTAAGACATTTATGATGTCACCGAGTAACAATTTACAACTTTGATATGATAACGTAAACTTGCAATAGGTATGACATTACATACTTCTTTAAATGAATTTTCGACAAATTAGTTAGTCGCAAGCACTAACTAGGAAATATCGATATTTGTTACACCAGACGCGCATCAGCATTTCATTGTTATTATTATTATTGAATATAATTTAAATTGTACACAATAGTTAGTGATTTACAAACATTAAGATTATCTTTTTTATTGTTTTAACTTATGATTTACATAAACAAAATTACAATTTTTATTTTATTTTTTTTTTATTAAATTGGGTCAACATTTTAAATATGAACAAAACAAGAAAAAGTATCAAGCATTAATGTCAACAAAAGTTGAAATAAATTTAACGTTTTGTCAATTTTAACATTTTTTATACTATCGCAAACATTTAACTCTTTCTGGCACTGCACAGATCTAACAGTGTTAGGAAACAGTCCAGTTTTTCTCCAATTTTTAACATCATAATCTTTTCTATCACGATTTTTTAACGGAAAATATTTTCAATTTCAAAATTCAAGCATAAACTTAGTCATCGACAGAAGAAATTTGACATCAAAAATTTATTAAATGTACCTATTCTAGAAAAATAATACTAGAATCTCAATTACATCATACCAAATAATTAAAATAAATGCATATATCAAAAACAAAATTTTTTGAGTATATTTCGAGTCAAGGTACCACCTACCAACCTAACAAAAGTCCATACATATATTTTTTTTTAAATATGAAACGTCAAAATACGATTTGTAAAAAATATAATTAATAAAATTAAATATTTACACTTCATAATATTTAATTGTTGTTAATTTTTTGTATTTAATGTTTTTCATATTTAAACGAACAAATATAAATATTGTAGGCACAAAAACAAAAAAATAAAAGAAACTCACAAAAAAAAGTTCAAAACAATTAATTATAAAATTAATTATTAAACTTTTACAAAAAAAAATTTATGTGGTACAAATACGTGTCTTTAAATTGAACAAACTATCAACTAAACTTCTTTTAAATAAGATTATAGTTACTATCATAAAAATAATAAAAAATAGTTCAGTGAAAACTAACTAAGGTCAAACTGTTAAAATACATTTGAACTTTTGTATTGTACAGACTAAAATAACTATATTTTGAAAAAGAATAGATAACAGAATTATTAACCCTTGAGTAGATGACAGAAGTAAATGAACTACTGAAAAACCGAACTACTTCCAACTACTTTAAACGACTCTTTTAGTGTAACTGGGGAAAGCAAACATATTAGTTATATTATGTAATTTTCTGTACAAATGTAAAATATATCAGAAATATCTCGGATTTGATACACTTTCTGGATTTAAGTCTTATGCACAGAGTATTAATTTATCAAACTTAATTTGAAAAAAATTTGACTTGGTTAATCTCTATTGATGGACGATGATCATTAACCACGTGCCTCCACTGAAGTTATTACAGGACAATGAAAAATATTATAAAACGAAATATAACAATAATTTATGATATTGTGATGGCACAGGTAACGGTTAACTACTAAATTAAAACAAAAAACCATTAAATGTAGTATAAAAAATTCTTATTAATAACCAACATAATTAAAAATATGGAAAACCAGCAGAAATTTTGGATTTTTATGCATAACAAAACATGAGTAAGGCAAAAAAAAAATTGATATAGAAAATAAGAACGAGTAGAGTAGATGCATATAAAAAAATTAAAGGAATTAGTAGTCTCTCCAAAAATATAAAAATGAAAAAAAAAGTGATTTCGTCAAATAATTGAAAAAAATAATTGTAAATTTAAATTGTCGATACTTATTTAAAACAGAAATTGATGAAACTACTAATTGTGAATGTAAATGAAAACAAATGAATATTTTTGATAAGAAATCAATTTCCGCCCTATATGCCCCACAGATGGACAATGATGATGAAATCATTTAAAAATAAATTTGATTTACTCATTTTAGTATTTAAGTGAAATAAAAATTCAATGGTCCAGTTGGTAGATAAATAAAATAAATAATTAAAATTATTAATTTATCCATAATTTGTTTTTTTTCTGTTATTAAAAATGTTGTTAGTACATTTTAACTTTTTTATCTAAAATCTACACTCAATAATTACTTGTATAAAAAAGCAATTTCGAGCTCTATCAAATTATTTTATTGACTTAGGATATTTAGAATTAGAACAAAAATATTTAAGCTCTGTTTAGAGCATACTCTAGTTTATGTTCGTTCTCTGTTCGCCCTATATGTATTCCGATATCGATGAGACAAAAAACTTATATTTTATCTAACTAAAACTATTTAGATAAATCAATATTTATAAAAATCAATAATAAAATTTAGGCATACAATGTTATATTGTAGTGAGCGGCTATCTTGAGCTCACCCATAAACGCTTATGTTGCTTCCAAAGATCTGCAGAACCATATTCAACTCATTGAAAATTAAAAAAAAGTAAAAAAAAAATGTTCATGTTCATGTCACCTTTACTCTAAATAAAGACACATGTCCCCCCAGTAAAAATAAATGGAATCACTATTCCACAGTGAATAGAAGTAAAGTATTTCGCTAGAAGGCTCATTTGGAAAAAGCATATAGAAACGAAACGACAACAAATAAGGATAAAAATAAATAATATGTCCTGGCTAATTGACAAAAAAATCCCCTCTCGATATATAAAAAACTTTTATACAATTCGATTTTAAAACCAATCTGGTCATATGGCTGTCAGTTATGGAAAATTACCTCTAAAAGTAATTTGGAAATTATACAAAGACTACAATCAAAAATATTAAGAATCATTACCCAAGATGTAAAAAATTGCAACATACACAATGATGTGAACATAGGTATGGTACAGGATGAACTCCAAAAACTAAAAAGGAACCATGTTGGCAGATTGTCAAACCATCCAAATTATCTTGCACGGAATTTTTTATGCATACCTTTAACGAGCAGATTAAAAAGGAGCATATTAGCAGTGTAGGTGGCGTTAACCTGAATTACTTAATGTCTAATCACTGGATTATACGTCTTCAACCTTAGTATGTATAATATAAATAAACTTGTTCCTTTTGAATAATTCAAAATTCTTAAATACTTAAACTGTTAAAAAATACAGTGGTATCTTTTATACTTATAAAAGGGAAAGTTTGTTTGTTTGTTCGCTATACACGTCCACAGTTTTAAAGTTTTTCACAAATTGTACAGTTATTCATGATAAAAAAAGGAACCGGACGCGGTACTTTATAAAACTATCAAATGAGATGTTTGGGTTTGGGTTTGAGCTGCCATACAGCTCCTAGAACCTATCAGGAATGTTTTAAAACCCAAAGGTGTTACAGGCATGAAAATTTACACTTCGATACTCATTAAAAAGTAAAGAAATGCAACGGTTACCGATTTCATATAAATAACATTTGCAATAAGCTATGAATTTAACACAGTTTGTTGAAGGCCAAATTTCAGAATAGTCAAAATGTCAAAATAAATTTTTTAAAGATTAGTACAATTATACAAAGTATTGAAGAATTGACTGAAGAAGTATTTTCGTATTTTAGGAATCAGTATAAAAATTTCAATATGGCTATGTGAAATGGTTATGGGAATTAGCTACAAAAAATGTGTCAATTCGTTTTATTAATCAGAAAATACTGCAAAGTGTGCCAGGAGGTCCAGGTACACAAATCGATAGATACAGTTAACAATGGAAATGAAGCTGTTAACTAATTGAATTTGACACGGTTTCATACTCATAAATTGGAATTAAAAGTAGCAGTCCCAATATTGTTTCTACAAAATTTAAAGCAGCCAAAACTATGATAGCAGATTAGTAATAAGAACTTTGCATCTTCATTTCATTGAAGCATAAATTCAAATTGATTGTGGAAAAAGCCAACATATCTTTATTTCAAAAATACCGCAATAGCAAGAAATGTGTTTGCTTAAATACTTCATCAGAAAAACTACCAAATATTGTTTACAAAGAAATAATTTTAACATAAGTATAGTTTAAGTTATAGTATTGTTTTGATTTTGTTATCGTAATGAAAAAAAAATATTTTTGATAAACCAATTTTTTTCAATTCGATTCATAAATCAAACTTCATTGAATTAAATTCTATACATTTTGTATTCTATTACCCGGACAAATTCGGGTAACTTTGCTAGTATAGTATACAAATCATATCGAAATATCGATATTTCCAAACAAATAAAATTATTGTTAAAATCAAAACTTACTTATATTTGATAAATATTAATTTATTTAATTAGTTATTAAAAAATCTAATTACATACATATATAGTTAACTATATACTAATAAAGTAATTATTAAAATTAACTAATAAAAAATTCATAAAATCAAATACATATAGGTACATCATACATATAAATCAAAAATACCAATTTTTTTGTACTTCCTAACCATTTAAATAATTATTTAGGTACATCCTATTCATCATCATCATTATTATTGTTCTGTAACCCTATGCACGGGGCATAGTGGAACATCCTATACCTATTTACATCAGCTGAATTTCTTAAATTCTAAATTCATTAAAATAATTTAATATTAAATATTTAAAATTGATTTATCTATAAGGCGATAACTAAATAAATATATAATTTAATTAAATAATACGTCACTTATAAAAACTGACTTTTTACAAATCACTGTTTAAATTAAATTGTCATCATATGAATTTAGAAATAGAAATTTTAAAAACTCATATTTTTTAAAGATAACAAGAGTGTAGCAAGGTAAATTTTTGTTTTGAAATTTATAATTCTTGTTTTTTTCTCGTTTTTAATAAGCTACTAATTAAAATAAATTCTTTTATATACACATATTATTAAATATTTATTTAAATTACTGTAGCAATATATACAAATATTGTTATGTATGTATGTATGTACATATATAAATCGCAAACTCATGCTTAAATAATTATCTATTAATAATACAAAAAAGAAAAATTGATAACTGGGTTGGAGAAGATTACGAAAATTACCTACTAGAGACACATGAACATGGGAACATGCTAAGCTTTAAAATTAAATAAATGATAATCAGAAAAAAATATTATTATACTTAGTATATTAATATGTATATTATTATATTAAATAATTATAATAAAATTAATGTTAACTATTGATTATTATGAAAATGATAATAATGATGGTGATGAGGATGACGAATGATTAGAAATAACAATAGTTAAAAAAAAGAAAATCATAAAAAAATTACTTGTTGTACTATATAGATAGTGTATTATAATAATTATTATAATAAACATATAGTAAACATGAATATATATATGTACATATACAAAAATCATTTTTGAAGTCGTTCTGATAAATTAATTTTTTAATAGTCATCGTTAGATTTGTATAAATATTTATTTATTAACTTTAAATAAAATTTTTATTTGAATAATTTAGATTTTTTTTTTTTCTAAGAATTCATCTAAAATTTATTGAATGAAAATTCTATGGTTATTTTGGAATTGTTATGGTTATCGAATTTACTTCATATGATGTACATAATTACAATAGTTTATTTTCACATTTTCATTCATATTTTATCAAAAATTTGCTCAACTGATTTTTGTTAATTAATTATTGTAGTACGAAAACATAAATTTAAAACATGTAAATGTAGCCATGTGTTTGCTAATAAATTAAGTAAATATAAAAAAAAAGTTTAGTACTAGTAAATTCTATTAATAAATAAATTAGATACATAAGTAAATATTTACATTTTTTTAATTTAATAAAAACAAAACGAATACATTTCAGGAGAGAGTCGATGAACTAGCCAAGTGATTTTAACTTTAACGAGCCCGTTTGAAGCGGACGTCCACTCTGCAATGCAAGTCGTCAAGCAAATTATATTATCTAGCGGATATTATGTAATAATAATAAATGTACAATAATGTAGTTGTACTGTGTAAATTCAACTAAAAAAGTACGAAATTATACATATTCATTGTTTATTAATAAATATAACAGTAACGGTAATATAATATAACGGTAAATATAACGGTATTCCCGAATAGGTGTAGATTGGAGGTGTAGTCTTGTACTAAGTGTATTTAAGTGTATTATAGATTTTTCACGACTTAAATTGTACTATTAGTATTGTACCTTTATTTGCCATTGTAGTTTTTAAGTTTGACATTTGTAAAGTCAATACATCTGGAAAATCTGGAAAATGGCTGAGATAAAGACATAAGAGGTACTTAATTTTTTAAATTAAAAATTTAAATTGAAACGAAATTGAATTATTTTTTAGTTTAATTGAATAATTTTATGAATGTAGTTACAAGTGAAAAAAAGAAAGTTGTTTTTCACTTATTCTCATACTTAATTATTATAAATTCAATTCATATAAAAACAAACCGCTGTCACAATTCAACATCGTGTACAACATCAAAACTACAAGAGTGCGTTCACGAAATCGTTGTACTAATCATTGTAGATCTATACACCTACACTCCTACACTTCTACACTTAATCGTGAATACCCTTAATATAATTCAACGTAACTAGTTATTTAAAATGTTTACGTCGATTATTTTTAAAATTATTATAATCTATTAGAACTGAGTGATTGTGCACCCACGTATTAACCGAAAAATTCATCAATTCAAATTTTAACTAAAATATTGTCATTAATTTATTTCTATTTCAAATTATATGCGTATTAAAAAAAAATTACATAAAATATATCTTTTAAAAATTATGTATTTGTTAATTAATGATTTGTTCAAAATTTACAGATATATACATATATATACTTATGTATGTACAAGTAAACCTTAAATTAGTTTTTTAAAATTGCGTATTATTTTATTAAGTATCACTTTTATTGAAATATTTTATAATTTAAAAAAAATTAAAGAGAGCTTAAACTTAATTTGGAACGGTCTCTGTGGTCAATGGTCAACTATTATAACATTAAAATACCTACATACATACTTATTTAGAATATTTTGCAAGAAAAATTAAGTTTAAAAAATATCTTATGAAATATTATATTAAGTTTTCAATTAATTATAAATTTAGTCTCCAACTTTTGATCTCAACTAAACATAATTTTTGTCGATTATAGTTATGCATATATGATGTATGTACATTTAATTTTGTTTTCACAATAATTAAATTTGACTGGAAGTTAAAAAAATATATAAAGATTTTACTAAAATTTAAATACCTAATATGAATTGATTAGAATAAAAGGAACTACATACAATCTTATTTTAATTATTCGAAAACTTGTTACAAATATTTATTAACTTCCCTATTTTTTTATTATTATTTATCTACATATTATAATAATCCCAACTGCCAATATCAATAATAAATTAAGTTGAATAATTATTTAAAAAAATTAAAACTTACCCAAATATAATAACAAAAAAAGAAAACAATTTTATTTTTACTCAAAATTTAAGAAATTTAAATTTTCTGATAATACTGTTCAATATCCAATTTATAGTAATTTGATTCGATTTTTATTTAATAAATTAAATATTTAAATTTTGTTTCACAGCCTTTTTTTTATTTTTTAAACATTTTACGACTTTTATTTACTTTTTTTTTTTTTGTATTTAGTTACTAGTTCTAAATTAAAAAATAACTTAAATCAATTATTATAATTCAAAAATTATATTAAAAATTTTTTTGTTGCAATGGAACAATTTTAAAGAAAATAAAAAAAAATTTGTTTAATTCGAAGAACAATAAAAAAAAAAAATAAATAATTTCCAAATTATAGATGAATTTACTTTAACACCACAATAAAACAAAAAACAGCACAACTCAATACAACCCGACTCGAATAAAGCTAAAATTCTACTAAACTAGTGACTGATCAACGAATTGAAAAGGTTTCAAGTCCAGTTAAGATATTCAAAAAAAAAAAAAAAAAAAAAAACAACTATAAAAAATTAATCACTAGCAATAAAATAAAATATGTACATACTAAATAAAATATGTATATATATGTACATCAGCTCTGCTTAACACAATTAATACCAAGTTAAATACATTATACTAACTAAATATTAAATAATTCATAATATTATCTACTACATATGTCTACAGTGAAACCTATTTATAGTGATTTTTTTTTCGCAAGCAATCAAAACTTTGTGTAACAACTTGTAATACTTATTTTTTAATCATAAATTCATTTTAATTCGAATTTTTTTCGTATTAATGTAGTGGAATAAGAATTTTTTAAATGTAATGTATGTCTGTCATCATTACATGCCGTGATTTCCAAAATGCAGTGAAACCACAAAAATTACAATGTTTCACCCTCCAAAATGTATATCAAAAGCTCTTTACTTTGTACACTATATCAAAATGTTTAAAATACGTAGTGCAAACGTAAAATAAGAGCAGAGTGTATAGTGAACAAAATTTAGACTACATTTTGTGTACATGTCATAAATAATGTTACCAGCATTAGTTAAATTAAATGTTAGCATTTATTTTCTGCGGAATTTTGTCAAATTGTAGCAAAATTTGTTAATAAAATACATTTTTCTGTCGAAAATATCTTAATTAAATTATATGAAAATATGACAATATTAATTTTCATGTATCGAAAGATAAACAAAAAGTCAGATTATTACCGATTTATGTTACAAAAACACAAAATTATAATTTAAACGTAAAAAATGTATGTGTGTATGTACTTAGGTCTTATATTGTCAAAATGGTATTCCAAAATGTATTCCATTATATTATATTTTAAAACGAAGTTAGGTTATAAAAGCTTTAAACGGTAATATAACTATATTTGGACTGCATTAAAACATTTTATACTGCATTTTGGAAGTCACCCATGTATATATTCTCTCCTTTGCATATTATGTAATCACAATATATTGGCTTAGAATTGAAAATTAAAAATTTAATAGCCCAACACTTGTATTAATTCACCCACCCCATAACAGATAAAATTTATTTTAAAAGAATTACAAAAATTTAATTGTGATGGTTTTTTTTTCGAAAAATATGTCTATTCTATACAATCCATGTATGTAGTATTATATGATATGCTATGTGGTGCATTAGGTAGAGCGGCTGGCTTTCAACCAAAAGGTCCTAGGTTCAATTCCCGATGAAGCAACAAAACAAAATACTTTATGGGATTTTCGACCTGGTCCAGTACCCTTTCTCATTGGAATAAAATAAATGACAACAAATAATTGAGTATAATCTGATTAAAAAATTAAACAAAATGCCGAAATGAAGATATTCTAATTAAGAAGACATTAGCAGTAGTTTCCCACATTTAATAAGTTGGTAAGCCAATAATTTGATAAATAAATGCTCGAAATATTGTAGATATGGTAGTGTAAAATTGCAGTACCGTACCTTATTAAGCACGAAGTTATTGACAAGAACTTAAAAAAGATACATAAGCTAATAATCGAGAACAAATGGGGAAAAATAAGTAACTTTTTCCATATATTGATAGACAGAAAATCGGCGGTGCTTGTAGTGGAATGCGATTCCAAATTCTAGAAGTTTTGACTACAAACGAATTTCCTTAATCAGTCTTGAACCATCTTGGTATTTCCACGGTGTAGGGCCATTTGCAGCCTCGGTCGAATCGCTGAAGAAGCGGAAGTAGTTATTTTAGTTCTTCCGAGCATGTGACTCCTACGAGATATCTGTAAAATAGAGTTAATGTTCCCGTGATACGACGAGACGATGACCGAGTGGAGCAAGTGTTGATAAAACATTTACAACATCTATGAGGCGAATGGAGCGTTTTTGTACTGTGAAGAAAGCTTAAAGCAGATTTAGAGCCGTCCGCCCAGAAATTTGAATTATACTTCATCTTGGGTTATATGTAGGCTTTATAGATAATGAACAGATCTTTAGATAAAAAATATGCCGCGCACAGACTTAAAAAAAAACTCAAAAATTTTACGGCGCTTTTTGCAATATCGAAAATATGTATGGTCCCTCCAGAGCCTATTGTGATTTACTCGCATTTCGAGTATATTTAAGTTTTCTAGTCGGTGTAAGCTTATCTTAGAAATTTTAAAAAAAGTTCATATGGCTTTAGCTTTTGCGGAACTATACAGCTTTAAGTTTTGGAGGTGTTTAACTCAACTCTATTTGCTTTATCCAGTCGGAAATTTTAGCTAAATTATGGTTTACCATGCCGCCCATTAATATTCTTTTGCGTAAAGTGAGGTAACTGTATCATTAGACTTTTTAATGAAATCGTAGGACGCTACAAGAGTGTCATCTGTCATCTGCAAAACTATGGATCGAGTTGAAAATTGCTTGAGAATCATTAGTAAATATTAGAAAGAAAGTTGGAAAAAGGATAGAGCCCTGTCGAAAACCAGCATTAATTTGAAATTGATCAGATCTTATTCCATCAACTGAAATTCGAATGGCCCGATTCGAAAGAAAACTTTCAACCCATTTAGTAAAAATTCGAACTAAAGCTACAGCATGACATTTTGCTATTAGAGCACTATCAAAAGCAAGCTCAAAAGCTTTTGAAATATCTAAAGCTCCAAAAGCAGCCTCACCAGATTCATGTAAGCTGATTTTTAATCTTCCGCAGAGGCAATTCATAAGATATTGACCATATTGACGAACATGACTTATACCATCGCTTTAAAGATATTTTATTAGCTTCTTGTTGATCAAGATTTCCATTGTTTTGGAGAAAAAGAAAGTTATATCTATAGGTATGTAGTTTGTTTAAAATATGGTTGGTTTAAAATATTTTAAGTTTACTTAAGTTGTATAAGTGTGAAAGCCGATATAGAGCAGGTAAATAAAAAAACTCAACAAAGATTTAGCTAAGATTGTAAATATAAATATAGAATATTTTATAGATAAAATACATAACTATTTATATATGCAAATAAATATAGATCAACTATATAAATAAATAATAATGTAGTATAAGTACAAGTAAAATCTGGTAAAAATTAAATAAAATGGAACTATTCTATTTAAGAAGGCTTAACTACTGACAATAGCAGTAATTTTCCACATTTAATGAGTTGATAAGCCAGTAATTTGATAAATAAATGCTCGAAATATTATAAATATTGTAGTATAGACTTGCAGTACCGTACTTAATTAAGAACGAAAAGGATATTCTACCTAAGCTACAAGAACATGAAAAAAAATTTAAATAATTTAATTAGTATGAAATGAGTTATTTTAAAATATACATTGTGAACTAAATCAAGTTCAATTTCAAGGTTCATAATTCTAATTATATATGTATATGAAAATTTATCGTTATATGAATAATTGTATTGATTGCATGACGAGATATTACTGTACATTAAATTTAAAATTAATTAATTACTATATAATGTGTCAATATTTATATATGTATAATAAAAACTTTGTGATTTTGTCATATCAAATGTTCTACTGTATATAAAGATATTATATTATATACTATGTACGTAAATCGTATTTTAACATTAATAAACTTGCAACGTCTCAATGAAATAATTAATTAAAATAAAAAAATTTTCATTAAAAAAAACAGTAAGTATATAGAAAAACAAGCTTTCCATATTATTATTATCTTCTTATATCGAAAGGAAAAATATTATTTACATGATTTGTAAATGTATGATTTTAAAAATAATTTGTGATTATTAGAATTTATATAATGTGTGTACAGAATTTAGATTATTACACAGACTGTTCTCTATTAGATATATGGAATGTGACTTACTGACTATATCTACATGTATTTAAAATATGTAACAATGTAAAATTTATGATTTTATCAAAGTAATTCATTTAAGTAATACAATGGGAGTATGGGACGTATAGGCAAGTAAATCATATTTATTTAGCTGATGAAATAGATCATTTAAGAAATAGTTGTTCTAAGTTTTTTTAGGAAATAAAAAACTGTATACAAGTACAAATACTAAGGAAAGGGAGCAAGTAAAAAAAAAAGTGCAAGTTTAATAAGTGCTAGTTTTGATAATTGTAAATTAAAATGAAGGTTGAAAACACAACACAAATTAAATACAACTTTGTAAATTAACATTTCATATTAGAATACAATTTTTAAATTAGTTTTATTACAATAAAAAGTTATACTTAAGTGCCTGTGTATATTAAATAAATTGCCTTGGGTATAGAGCAGTTGACCTAAATTCAAATTGCAAAAATTCACCCTGACTTAATATCATTTGACAAAAAGCTAATTTAGCAAAAACTCATTCAAGTTATTCTTATTTTTCATGTTCATACCTAGGACTAGGTGTATGAATGTGGCATACATATTCTGGAACTGGAATAAGTGAAACCCCGTTTTTGTAACCAACTCTAATATACCTAGTAATTTAAAATTACCTACATACCTATGTAACGTATACAACACACCCATATTATCTTAAACGTATCACTGACGCCATGAATATGTTTTTTTGTAAGAACCTGTAAGATGGGCAATAGAAAATTTTACAATGTTGCTAGTACTGGGAAATTTTTTCGTAATCATACCAATTTAAAACTGTCACGTGTACGCTTCACAGGATAGAAAATATTACTTTGAGTGATATTTTCATACGATACGTTTAAGAGAATATGGGTGATTAACAAATGTACATAAAAAGTTTTTGTTGCCCAGTTGTAATTTTGTTAAGTGAAAAATTGTTAATTCATTTTTTACATTTTGAATTTTTTGATAAATTGACTATAAGTGAAGTAGATATTTGTTATATGAGTCTTAAAAATTCTCCAAGACAGCCTTCGTCGCTATGTGAAATGGCTATGTAAATTAGCTACAAAAAATGTCGTTTTATTAATCAGAAAATACTGCAGAGTATTCCAGGCGGTCCATGTATACAAATCGATAGATACAGTTACCAATAAAAATGAAGCTGTTAACTACCGAACATAGTTTCTTTATTCGTTTGATTTAACCCCGTTTTCTTCTTCACTAATTGCAATTAAAAGTAACAATAGCCCTTAAATGAGGTGAAGACAATAGGTCCGGGTCCAATACATTGGGGCAATATCTTTATATCAATAATACCGCAATAGAAAGGAACGTATTTGTTTATACTTGTCTATACAAAGAAATAACTTTAATATATATATAATTTGAGTTGAGTTGTAGTATTGAGTTGTAGTATTGTTGTTTTGTTACTGTAGTGAAAAAAAATATTTGATTCATAAATCAAACTTCATTAAAAAAAATTCTATACAATTTCTGTTCGATCCGGACAACGTCCGGTAACTTTGCTAGTCAACAATAATAAAGTACCGTATCATAGTTGTTACTCAAGTGCACTGACAAAACTGGGTTTCAATAAATGAGTGGTGAGGTGAGTATTTGGGATGGCATTTTTATGCTTGGTAGGTGTTGGATACAAAAAAGGAAATATCTGTTTTATCAGAGTTGGAACCCATATGTTTATGGCAGATTCCGAATTTGCAGAAATTGTAGATTTGGTTACGAAATCATAGTTCTCAATGTATGATTATTACAATAGTAATATTTAATCCTAAAATTTTTGAACTTATCCAAAATTAAATAGTTACCTAATTAAGTAAAATGTTATTCAATTATAATTTCAAATATGTACAGTTGATTTAAGAAGTGTAATTTTTAATTATTTTGTTTTTAATTTTTTGTTATTATTTTGTTTTACTTAGAATTTTAACCTTTCAGAATACACTAATTAAGTACCTACATAGTTTAATTTTTTAAATTTAATAATTTAATTTTCACAATGTACGTAAGTACATAAAAACTTACTTTTGTACCTACTTATATTATATTTTTATTACATTTATGTATGATAGCTATTATACTTAATGTCAAAAAGGTGTAATTTAATTATGTAGGTATATCATTCATGATAATAATATTTAACAAATTTAAAATAAATTTCATAACTGAATTAAATTTCTTTAAACGATAAGATTATTAGAATAAAACTAAAAAGAAAAAAATCGAAAGAAATTAAAGGTGTTAGTGTGATTATAGAAAAATCCAAATTATTGTTACTGCTTGAAGTGCATAGACCTTTTTAAAAAAAAATATATAAAGTGTTAGTAGTTTAGTTTAAAAATTAAATATGTAAGTACATTTTTTTCGTTTTAAAATATTTAAAGTTAAAAAAAAAACAAAATATGTGTTCATAGCTAGAACAAAACATCTTCTGTTTTTTAATTTTTGTATTACATATAGCTAATAAATATAAACCATAGAATTCAATTTTTAAATTAAGAAACCATCTTCAAGTAACTTTGAAATTTAAAATTTTGAAAGTTCTTTCAATTTACATCAAATATAATTAATCATTTGGAATATTCGAATATTTTAGCATAAATTGATTTTTTGTTTTGAACTGGTATTTTTTTTAATTTCTTACTACTCACACATGAACATCTACATAGTCCATCCATAAATAAATTATTTGTTATTCTTGTACTTTCCACGTAAGGTAAAGAATAACCAAATAAATTAATTATAAAATCATTTTAAGAATTTTACTTTCATTCTACTTTTTTCAAATCCAGTTTTATGACATTATTTAGCCTATAGAATTTAAATGTATTTAAAAGAAATAAAAACTGAATACATAAAAGTAACTTCATTCTTTAGAGATAGGTACAAAAAAAATGCATAAGATATAGAATCAGAATATAAACTTTTAATCTTAATTTTGAAATAAAAAATAGTTTTTAATAGAGCATTATTATCTTCACCTTAACCATCAATTAAAAATAATATTATGTATATTTTGTACTAAATTATTTTTTGTGTTCAACTCCAATAATCATGTAAAACAATTATTTGTTTTATATTGAAATTGGTTATGATTTAAATATTTTACGAATTTTTGTATGGAATTTGATTACAATGTAAATGTAAGTATGCACATATGTATTAAAAAATTTAAAATTACATTGTAATACAAAATTTGATTTTTATATAAAATGGTAATTAACAATGAAATGTGACGTAATTTTCTAGAAATATAATTAATTTGTTTTTATATAATTTGTATCTCATACATTTAATTGTAATGTTTAGCCTAGCTTTACAATTTAACCTGTTGAAAAATTTTAATATGAAATATTTTTTCATCACATTGTCATAAATTACATACCTTTTATAATTATTTAATAATAAATTATAAATCACTAAAATTTATTTATTATTCAATCAATATTTAAAAACTTATATTGAAATGGTTCATAAATACTCAAAGTTTTTTTACTTTATACTTAAATTGAATTCAGTTAAAAAACGTAACAATAAATAATCACTTTTCCGTAAATATTCAATTCCACACAATTTATAATTTACCAAAATTACTACACCATTCAACATCAACTAAAAAACGTCGTGAATTGAATTGCTTGTTGGATGGGAAGTTTTTTTTAATTCAGAAACTTCAAAACAAAGCTTCAAATATTTGACAACGTTCAAAATTACTTTATGAATGAAAAAGTAAAAATGCAACAGGTTAATGTTCGTATTTAAACACAGTGCTCTTCCTGGAATTTTTTCCAAAATATAAATTGATCACATTATCACGCTCCCATACACAGTAAGAATATAACATTATCCTAATTATTCTTGACTACACCATATTGTAGATAGAATATGATCAAAGAATATGAGCTTTAATATAACAGAATATGGTTAAAGTTTTAAGTAACAAAAATGATAAAATAAATATTATCACAAGTGGTAACACAACGCGAATACAAATACGAACCCAATACGAATTTATTTGGTATGTAAATTATATATACATACATAGAATAGATCTTAAAAATTAGGAATATAAGTAACATAGAAATATAAAAAACTATGTATAATATATATATTATATTGTTTGGTTTAAATAATTCATTTAATAATTTTTAAAATATTTATTGACTAGTAAGTCAGCCCGTTTAAAAACGGATCCCGAGTAAAAAGATACTGAACTTTTTTTCGAACATAACCACTAGTGGCCCCAAGAAATTTTTTTTCTAGAAACACTTTTTTGTTATAATTTAAAACAAATTAATAATTTATTTTCTATCCATTTTATTTTTTATTCATTTTTCTTTTTTTTTTTCACAATTTAATTGAAGGGAAAGAATTTAAAAATCAAAAAATCATATAAAAATAATTAAAAGGAAAAATATTCTTTTTTAGTAAAAACAAAAAATGTCAAAAAGCGTCGTTTACAAACATACAACTCTGGTCTTTTATATAAATAATTTAATTTAATTTCTAAATACTGATTGATTGATACTGATACAAAATATTCGTTTAGTACTTTCAACATAGTTTTCGAAAGGTTGATTGGACCAGAAAAATTTCGTTATTCGTCATCGCCATTTGCCTTGGTTCTGTTCAATGTTTAGTTTTGGCATTTGTTTTTGGAACCTAGTGATAATTTATTTGACATCTAAATACGAAAACAAAAATTTTCAAAATAACTATTATTAGTTTTATGTAGACATTCGTAGAGATTTACAAAAATACAAATTTGCCAGTAAACAATTTTCAATAAATACCCATATTCTTTAACAATTTTAATAGCAATCTTTAAATAAAAAAAATTATTTTTGTTTTTGAATTTTTGTATTTTAAAATTTTTTAATAAGGTTTAACATCAGGGAAATTGATAATTTATCTCTTAAAGGACTTCACGTTAAATAAATTTTTGTGAAACTACAAAATAAGAAAACGTGAAGTGAAGAATAGTGTGCCTCGACCACAATATCAGTTTTGCGCCGTTGTCAGATTATTCACAATAGGCGATGTTAAAAATTTTGTTTTTGTGTTTTGTTTCCTATTTTGACATTTGTTATCGTAAATGTCAATTTAGTTTATATTGAAGAAAATGTTGACATACAATTCTCATTCATAATAAATAAACGCACTCATTGTACTAACTCGGATAATTAAAGAAAATCAATAAAATTTAACAAATTAAATTAAGTAGAAAAAATGGCTACAAATGTTACAGCAGCTGTAATAGCTAATAGAAATAAAAAGAACTTTCTTGGAATACCAGCTCCATTAGGATATGTCGCCGGTGTTGGTCGTGGGTATGTTATTTGTCAACAGTATTATTGTTTACTCGTTAAATATTTAAACGTTTATATGTTATTTCTGTTAAAGTGCTACCGGTTTCACAACACGTTCTGATATTGGTCCAGCTCGTGATGCAAATGATGTTTCTGATGATAGACATGCTCCACCAGCTGCAAAACGAAAGAAAAAAGAAGAAGAAGAGGAAGATGATGAAGATTTAAATGATTCAAATTATGATGAATTTAGCGGATACAGTGGTTCTTTATTCTCGAAGGATCCTTATGATAAAGATGACGAAGAAGCTGATGCAATTTATGAATCGATCGATAAAAGAATGGATGAAAAGCGTAAAGAATATCGTGAAAAACGAATGAAAGAAGATTTAGAAAGATATCGTCAAGAACGTCCAAAAATCCAGCAACAATTTTCTGATTTAAAAAGATCATTATCTAATGTAACTGCCGAGGAATGGGCAAATATCCCAGAAGTTGGTGATAGCAGAAATAGAAAACAAAGAAATCCCAGAGCAGAAAAATTCACTCCATTACCTGATAGTGTTTTATCTAGAAATTTGGGAGGAGAAAGTACAACAAATTTAGATCCAAGATCTGGCCTTGCGTCAATGATTCCTGGTGTTGCAACACCGGGAATGTTAACACCAACAGGTGATTTGGATTTGCGAAAAATTGGTCAAGCTAGAAATACTTTGATGAACGTAAAATTATCTCAAGTGTCTGACTCCGTTACCGGACAAACAGTTGTGGATCCTAAAGGATATTTAACAGATTTACAATCGATGATTCCGACATATGGCGGAGACATAAATGATATTAAAAAAGCGCGTTTGCTACTTAAAAGTGTTCGTGAAACAAATCCAAACCATCCTCCAGCTTGGATAGCTAGTGCACGTTTAGAAGAAGTTACTGGTAAGGTACAAATGGCTAGAAATTTAATAATGAGAGGTTGTGAAATGAATTCATTGAGCGAAGATTTATGGTTGGAAGCTGCTCGTTTACAACCACCAGATACAGCAAAAGCGGTAATTGCTCAAGCTGCTAGGCATATTCCAACATCGGTTCGTATATGGATAAAAGCAGCTGATTTGGAAACAGAAATAAAAGCCAAAAGAAGGGTTTATCGAAAAGCTTTAGAACATATTCCCAATTCAGTTCGATTATGGAAAGCTGCTGTTGAATTAGAAAATCCAAATGATGCACGAATTTTACTTTCTCGTGCAGTGGAATGTTGTAATACTAGTGTAGAATTGTGGTTAGCTTTAGCTAGATTAGAAACTTATGAAAATGCTCGAAAGGTTTTGAATAAAGCTCGCGAAAATATTCCAACTGATCGTCAAATTTGGACTACAGCTGCAAAGCTAGAAGAGGCTAATGGAAATATTCATATGGTCGAGAAAATTATTGATAGAGCTTTATCTTCTTTGAGCGCAAATGGTGTAGAAATAAACAGAGAACATTGGTTTCAAGAAGCAATTGAAGCTGAGAAGTCTGGTGCAGTTCATTGTTGTCAGGCTATTATAAAAGCTGTAATTGGTATAGGTGTCGAAGAAGAAGATCGTAAGCAAACATGGATTGATGATGCAGAATTTGTAAGTTATTCAAATTATTTTATTTTTTTTTAATTTTGTGTTCTTTTTCTAGTGCGCCAAAGAAAACGCATTTGAGTGTGCCAGAGCTGTTTATGCATATGCCTTGCAAGAATTTCCATCAAAAAAAAGTATTTGGTTGCGAGCTGCATATTTTGAAAAAAATCATGGTACTAGAGAGAGTTTAGAAGCTTTACTTCAAAGGGCTGTTGCACATTGCCCAAAATCTGAAGTTCTGTGGCTGATGGGAGCTAAATCTAAATGGTTAGCGGGAGATGTACCTGCTGCTCGAGGTATTCTTTCATTAGCCTTTCAAGCTAATCCAAATTCAGAAGATATATGGCTTGCTGCTGTAAAACTAGAAAGTGAAAATGCAGAATATGAACGTGCCAGACGTCTTTTAGCTAAAGCAAGAGCTTCAGCTCCGACTCCAAGAGTTATGATGAAATCAGCGAAATTAGAATGGGCATTAGATAATCTGAATGATGCACTCAATCTTTTAGATGAAGCTGTGAAAGTATTTCCTGATTTTGCGAAACTATGGATGATGAAAGGGCAAATTGAAGAGCAAGAAAATATGTTAGAAGATGCTGCAAATACATATAATACAGGTTTAAAAAAATGTTCTACTTCAATTCCATTGTGGTTGTTATCATCACGTTTAGAGGAACGTAAAGGAACCTTAACGAGGGCACGTTCTATATTAGAACGGGCACGACTAAAAAATCCTAAGAACCCACATTTATGGTTAGAAGCTATTCGATTAGAAATTCGTGGAAATTTTAAAGAAATTGCTGATACAATGATGGCACGAGCCCTTCAAGAATGTCCAAACGCCGGTGAATTATGGGCAGATGCTATTTTTATGGAATCAAAACCACAAAGAAAAAGTAAATCTGTAGATGCATTAAAAAAATGTGAGCATGATCCTCATATTTTATTAGCAGTTTCAAAATTATTCTGGTCAGAGCATAAAATGCAAAAATGTCGAGAATGGTTTAATCGATCGGTAAGTTATGAAAACGAAAAATTTATGTACGTATAAATTTAAAATATTTAAAAATTTTATATAGGTGAAAATTGATCCGGATTTAGGAGATTCCTGGGCATATTTTTATAAATTTGAATTACTACATGGCACCGAACAACTACAAAATGATGTTATTGAAAGATGTGTAGTTGCTGAACCAAAACATGGTGAAATGTGGTGTATTGTAAGCAAAAATATTGCTAATTGGTGTTTTAAAACAGCAGATATTTTGTCAGCAGTTGTAAAAGAATTATCGATTCCAACATAAACATAATTTTTTTTTTTTTTTACCAATTTTAAATTGTCAGTGCTTTAGAATAAAAGCCTTTTTCAGATAATACCATGTTTTATTTAATTAATATTTTACTCTTTACATTTATATGTAAATAAAGAAATTGTCTCTTAATGCTTAATCGTTATATTTTAGCTTGTTTTAGCGTCCTAAAGACATTTTGTCATATGACTATTAACAATTGAATTCGACAATCTGTACTTCACTATTTATTGTCATAGACTTTTCTGATGTTTCTTTATGTATGAATACGTTGTTACATATAAAAGAAAATCTACATATGCAACTAGTGAAAAAACAACATACATACCAACCCTGTTAGAAAGGTCGCTCATTAAAATTAATGTTTCATTTGATTCTAAATTTCGGATACAATAAAATCCTCTCTGTGATGTTGTATCATACGGCTTTTAAAAAATTCATATTAGACCTGTTGTGTAACAGATATAGATTAACCCGAGCTTCAAAAAAGTTTCTGCTCCGTTTTTGAAACCCATTTAAAAAAAAAATTCAATGAAATCATGAAAGTGAAACAAGTACCAAAATCTGTTCAGGGTTATAAGACTTATAAGGTTTCTAAATAAGTAAGTATTCTGTGTCAAAATTTTTAATGATTTCAGTTTAACTTTTAGTATTCATTCAAGGTACCATATATTTTTTTTTAATTATAGTTATTATATATTTTATTTATTTAGTTTTTTTTTTTTTGGTTTTTTAATTAAAATGTACAATCACCATTAAAATTAATTATTTTTAAAATATTGCAATTTAATCACATTTAAAAAAAAAAAACAGTTCTAATTTTTTTTTGTTTTTTTTTTTTTAATTTTAAAAATAAAACTTTATTTTATTTTTCTGTATTTTGTGTACAATTTCATATTTATATATCATAACTATTATTTAATTGTTATGTATTTTTACAATTATTTCATTTGCCTATTTTAGTAATACTATCACAACTTTATTAAAAAACTATTTATTTTCTTTAGTTTATTTTTTTATATGTATTTTGTTTTAATTAAAATTGGAGAAGTTCCATTGACAGAGTGCTTAAAAGGAATCTAGTGAATTAAAATAAAAATGTAGAACTATTGACAAATATTTTTATTTCTACAATAAAGAAAAAAAAAAAAACCAAATTAAAAATAAAATTATTTATACTCTGGAATTAGAAAATTCCATAAAAACATAAATTTTCTTTTTTTTTTTAAATACAATATAATTATAAATTATAAAAGTTATGAATGAAAAATAAAACAAAAGTGTATTCTCACATAAAATATGTATAAATACTCACACACAATATTCAATTGGAATGGTACAGGATGATTTATTGAAATGTACATTAAGAATTACATTATAAAAATTAAATTTCATTAATTATTGAATATTTATATACATATTAAAAATTGAATATAGAAAAACGAATTAAAATAAAAATTTATAAAGAAAAAAAAAAACTAATAATTATGTGTGCGAATATACAAAAAATTTGAAATTCTAAAAATTACTAAAGTTTTTGAAATTTTTAGAAATTTATTATTTTTTAAAATTACACGAAGTCGAGCGATTATGGTAAAACAATATAATATGCAATATTTTAAGCTTTTAATTGAATATATCCAATCAAATCAATTAACATAAAATAAACTTAAAGAATAATATACAAAAACAACGAATAAATTCACCTTCTCAAAATAATTTGAGATTTCGCATTGATTTACTGTGCATCTTTTAGCTTTAAAGTTGATTATGACATTAGGAGAAACTTCAGTTTTGCACATTAATTGTTTTTATCTACTCAACTATAGTTAAATTAGAATTTCGACAAAAAATTATAAAATTGTCAAGTATTATTTTAAATTAATCTTTTTATTATCTATTTCTAATTAAGGATGAATAATTAATTGTTTTGTATTCAATATAATTATGGCAAGAAATTTTTTCGCCGACTAAATGATAAAACTTTTTGTTTTTTATAATTTTGGGTTATTTGATAGAAAGCATCGAATTACCTTGAAAGAGCTCTGTAAAAAAATTAAAATTGAAATTCTATGAACAATAGATAATTTTTCGAATTGTTTAATTAAATTTTTCATCAAAACTGTACTTAATGAACTATTCTTATTTGAATTGAAAATATAAAATCGCACCTCTATTCCGAAATGTTTTTCTTTTCTACAAATATACTATTAAGTATCAAAACTTAACATGCTAGTGATTCTCAATTATTATTCTAAAAAAAAAAAAAAATTCTTACTTACTTAAAAAGCTAATTTGTCTGAGTTGTACCTATTATTTTTTTTTAACAGAAATACGATATTATTTTTATTACCTTTTAACCAACTAATGTTAAATACGTGACAATATTTTGATTTTTACGTATCAATGTCCTGTTTGCAACTTTTAAATTTTTTTTTTTTAAATTACATTTTTTTCTCAAATTTAATAATTTTAATACAAAATTTAATTGAAAAATAAATTTTTATCTTCAAACTAAAAATAATTATATTTATGTAATAATGTATGCTGATACTTTTTTTCCCCCATTATATCAATATTTTCCAGTCAAAATTGAATCACGCAAAAAAAAAAAAATTAATATTATTAAATAATTTTAAAATAACTGGTTCTTCCTATTACAAATTTAATTTTTGATTCGCATTTATAATAAAATATAAATTTAATGAAAAAATTTTAAAACTAATAAAATATAAAGAAAAACTTTCATAATTTTTTATAAGTACGATGATTGTGTATGATTGAACAATTAAATTGTAATATATTTAAAAAAAATTTACTTTATTTAACATAATATTAAAAACAATCAAATCATTATTTTTTACCATTTTCATTAGAATTTTTTCTATATTAAATTAGTTAATATTAATATAATTGAATGAAATAATCAATTTCAAAAATTTATAAAATTGGCACTTGTTAAATATTTATTGTATTTATTATTTTACTACATATTAATTACAAATAATAATTAATTTTAATATTTCAATGATAATTATTAAATTTAATAAAAGAGAAACTATGAAAGTTTTTCTTGTTCACTTTTTAATATATTATTTTACTTAAATTTTTATAGTTATGTATAAATTAATTATGTAATATCTAAATTTAATGAAAAATTATGTATTGAAATAATTTATAAATAATTTTGATTTTGCTTTGATTATCATTAAAACTAGCAATGTCTTAAAAATAGAAAATTAAACCAATTTTTTAAACAGAAATTCGCAATACAAATTTTAAGAGTAAATAGAAATATGCACGAAATTAATCAATTTACTGCAGATAATAATTGTCAAAGATGCGAAATTACGTTTAAAAATTTTCAAATCAATTCAAGCTAGTAACTTTTGGTTTTTGTTGTTTATCATATAAATAGTAATTAATTTCCAATTATTTTTATTGATTCAAATATAAATAAGTATTTGTTGATTAAAACTTTTGAGTTTGATAATCATCATAAATATTTAGTAATGAACATCATTAATATTCTGCTAGTTAAGTTAAGATATCAATATTACTGCAATTTATTAAAACGTTAAGACTTTTTAAAATCACTAGTTAAAAATGTATATCAAAATATTTAGAAAAAGAACAAAATAATAATTGTTAACGATCTATGAATATTTTTAAGAAATATAAATTTTATTTTTGAAACTAAAAAATAATTTCCAACTTAAATTACTTAATTATAATTTATTAAGTACATTTTTTTTTGTATTTTTTAAGTTTTTTTTTTTTTTTTACTATTTTACCACTTTAGTTTTTAATTAATTATTTTTAATACCATTTTGCTAACAATTTTTAACGATGATTTTTATATTATATATTTTATTACCTTTGTAATTAATTAATTTTTAAAATAACAATATTATTTAAAAATATACATGATTTTAATTTATAATAAAATTTATAATATTTAGTTTTGTATTATCATGTAAAATTATTAAGTTTATTTTCAATTTTTTACATTATAACAAGTTTTCAAATAATAGATAACAATGACAAATTTATGAAATTTAAATTTTGAATATTTATGTATTTACTCTTTCTTATTAATGCACCAGTTTGGTGTATTTAAATATTGAAATGATATAACTTATGAAATTTAATTTCAATAAAATAACACTGTAATCAACAGAACCAGGATTTACATGGTTTGTTGGCCACCTAAGTAAGTAACACTGTGTGTTTGTTTCAATTGCTTTAATTTATTGTTTATGGTGGCGATTAGTTTTATAAATGTACCACAAGCTACAGCACACTCTATTTACATACATATATGTTATTTTGTACATAGAAGTTTTTGTTATATTAGTTTAATATTACGTTTATAATACACACATACTTTAAATTAAATAATTGGCACAAAATTTAGAATTTTTTTAAATCATAATGTAAAAATATAAATTGTCATAGTTGAATAAGATAATAAATAATAAATTTTTTTTTTGTCAGTAATGAAATTAGAGTCAGCCTCAATATATATAATGTATAATATGTTTTTCAAATTTTTGTTTAAATAATAGAAGAGATTCGAAATCATTGAAAATTATATAATTAAAACAAAAAAGTATATTAGATTTATTTATTTATTAGTTTTCTTTTTATTTTCAGTTCGAATACGAAGTCTTATGTGATAAAAGTCTTTTTCGAAATTATGTATAAATAAAAATTTTATAAACAAAAAAAAAAAAAAAAACAAAAATAAATATTAACACCATTATTAGGTATAAATATTACATTATTTTTTTTTATTGAATAAAAATAAATTTTGAATAATAAACTCAAATTTTAAATTTTTACATCATATTCTTCATATTGTTATATAATTTTATCATTTCACTGTTTTTAAATCAATGTAGTTTTTTATAATTTTTATAACAACCTTACTGTAATGATATTAAATATTATATTAATTATTTTAGTAACATAACTTAACGACATCAAATATTCAATTTATATATAAATTAAGTTTAACTTGTTGTATTTATGCAATAATAATTTAATTAATTTTATCATTGAAAAAGCAAATTAGAATAAACTTGTCTTCTAATTGTTACTGAAATGTTCGATATGATAATATAAAGTAAAATTCTTTTGTATTAAATATTTTTTTTAGAAATTTTATTAAATAGTTTCTTGTTAGACTCTACAATTTCTTATACATTATAATCTAAATATTAAATTGTAATGTAAATTAGTCATGATTTTTTACAAATTGAAATAAATTTCCGGTTATAACAAAATTCAAAATATATCTATTCACTTTAATTCTAAAAATTTAAAATATTTTTTTACCTCCTATTAGGTTCAGTGCTTAAAATTGCAAAATTATTTTAAATTGATAAATTAAATTTTAATTTAATACAATTAAAGGTAAATTATAATTTTGTTATGTTGAAATTTTTAAAAACTAAAATTTTCAAGTTATAATGAAATCAAATGTTTTAATATCAAAAAATAAAACTAAAAAAAAAAAAAAAAAAAAAAAATAATTAATACATATGCATACATATCTTATTTAAATGTTGTCATTCATTTCCTTTTCTATTTAATCTTTAATATTAGTATCACCCATTGTTTCATTACTATCTATATAACACGTTTCATTATTTTTATTACTTGATGTTGATTTTCTTCTAATTCTGACATTATTCAGATGAATATTATCACTTATTATTATTTCATTATTTAAATTAGCTTTATTTAATTTATTACAACTATCGTTATTAATAGCTTCTGCTAAATTAACATTTATATTGGAAGAAATTATTCCACTATTATTGCTACTATTATTTTTTTTTGTTGTAGTGGTTGTTGTTGTTGTTGTTACTGTAGTTGTTGTTGTGGTTGTTGTTGAAGTTGAACAAAATTTATTTGGTGAATTATTTTTAAAAAAAATTTCTTCAAAATTATATTCTTTAATATTATTATCATAATTATCATTTTCAATCATTTCAACACCATCATTATAATCATCTTCAATATTATTATCATCAGTTACAATTGTTTTCATTATATTTGGATTGATAGCAGATAATATATTATAATCTCCTCCACTAAGCGAGTTTTGATTTATTTGATTTTTTACCAAATGGTAAACGTAATTTTCGACGTCTTGATTTGCTATTGGCATCTCCTGTACTTGAAGAATCTGTTGAAATTGTGTCTTCGATTTGGGAATCACTGTATGACGACGGTTTAACAATCGCAAACTGGGATGTGGTGGGCAATTCTTTAATATTTGATCCGGATGTTGAAACTGTATTTGTTGATAAATTTGTTGTTGTGACTGTTGTTGATGGTGTTGCTGCTGCTGTGATTGAATTTGCTGAATTGGGTGTATATCTTTCACTAGCTCTAAATGATCCTTGTATGGATCTACCGATAATTCCATTTGTGTTGATGTTGTTAGTGATGGATTTGTCATTAGAGGTGTTGTCGATATCAGCGAACCAGATCGTTGACGCACTCGATTTGTTGGTATCTGATGCTGTTGAACCTGTTGCTGTTTTAGTGGCTGTTGCGAAAAATTTTGACCCATTGTTAAATTTGGATATGAATGAAGTTGTCGAACTGGTGGGAAGATAACTGTTTCTGACATTTTCGTTGCTACGTTTAAAGGAAGCTGTTGTGGTAGTTGTTGTTGTTGCTGTTGCTGTTGATAATCCGCTTGCGATTGCACTGCCTGATATTGGTTGAGATGAGGAGATGTTGAAGTTGAAGATACCGGTTGGACTTGATGTTTGGGAGATGTTGTTTCCGAGGCTGCTCCTTCCCATTGCTGAATTCGTAGGCGTCTTGCTGCTCGAATAGTTTTGATGATAGACGTCCAGCGAGAACGCGTCCGTGCTTTTGGATCGGATAAATTGGCTTTAGAAAATAAATAAAAAAAAAAAATTAAAACAAAAATAATATTAAAATAAAATTTTAATAAAAATAGTGTATTAGATTATGTTAACATAAAAAAATTTCACGTGATGAATAATTTACATACAAAACCATTGAATAATTTACAACATGAATGAAACACAAATAATTTAAAAATCAAAACTAGATGTAAATTTAATTTAAGAAGAAAATTTTTCAAAATGATAATTTTTTTTTTTTCAAAATTAATTAAAAATTTTAGTTTTGACTTTTTTAGATTATTTTCAAATGTATGATTTTTATATGTATATTTCTGCAATAAATGAAATGAATTAAAAAGAATTGAAATGTTTTAAAACTATAAACATTAAAGAAAAATCTTGAAAAAAAAAATGCGCCAGTAAAATTTAGCTATTTAATATAATTTTTAATATAATATGTGTGTATTTGTTTTTAATTATTATATATGTACATATTTTGATTTTTAATCAACTATACTTAAATATAAAAAATAATATGTATGTATTTCTCTTTAACCAAAAATTGCTTAATTTTACATTAAAATGTTATTAAAGTAATGAAATTAATGAATGAGTCTGTTTCTGTGTTTTTGTTTTTAATGTTTAATGTAAATTAATAATAAAATTAATAAATAAAACTTATTATAACGGTTATAATAAAACTATAAAAATATCTTACATATAAAATTCAACAGAAAAAATCAACATTTAACTTATCTTACTTTTTTTTTACTCTTTTATAAATAATTTAAATTAAAAATGTCTGTCTTTTATTAAATAAAATTATTAACCAATATTAAAGCTTTTGAAATTAAAATTTAACATAATTAAAAAAAAAATAATTAAAAATACTAAGCATTTGATTCATTGAATTAATTAAAAATAAATTCAAAAATTACATTTGCGTTTTTTTTTCTCTTGTGGGAAATATAATTCAATAATTCCGTTTCTTTCAAATTTAATACATATAACATAACATATTTTATTTTATTTTTCTCATTTTTATTTGTTATAAAGTTAATTACAAAATACAAACACATATTTGAATATTGTATAAAAAATAACTAATTAAATATTGTATATAGCTTCCATTTTACATGTAACATAAAAAACATATTTTTTTTTTGTAAATAAATTCATGGAGTTTTTGGACGTTTAATTTGTCTGGAAAACATAAAAAATAAAATATCTATTTAAAATATTGAAAGTTACTACATAAATATGTATTTGCAAGTAATTTTTAATTTAATTAACACTTAAGTTAGTGCAATCGGAATCAATTGAAAATTGCAAAAATGAAGGAAAGATGATTGAAAGGGTCCTCTCAATAATGTAAGAATTATTAGTTATTGAAAATGCCATTTTTAGGATTTACTTACATTCGTGCGATTATTCAAAAAAATGTTTTATTAAATTAATGTCGCTTATAAGATATAAGATATTTACAATTTGTATTAATTTATATCAGTTTAGACAAAATTTGGCGGCATAAAATAACACCGCAAAAAAAAAATTAAATAACACCGCCATTACATAATCATTTGTGCTATTCTTTCATTATTGCGGAGTTATTTCATTCCACCCAAAATGTGTTCATCAAAATGTGCTAAATATTAAAATTCATATTGTTATATAACATGTAATATGTATTAGTTGTGTTCAGTAGATTTAGAACAGAATCGTACAGAACAGTTTTGGATAATGGCAGTTAACTGTCAAACAGTTTATAACCACTTAGAACATACAAGTCTACTGAACACCTATTTTGATGTTTTTTGAACTTTTTGTTTTAATTTTTGTTTGCTTTCAAATTTCTAACTGTCAAAATTTTAAGAAGAAACTACAACAAAAAAAGTTGTACACAACTGTTCTAAAAAAAAATCAGTACAAAAAAGATTCGTTTATTTTAGAGCAGTTTTGCACAATCTAATTAACACAGAACACTTTTGGACAAAAAATTTCAATTAACGGAAACTAATGAACACAAAAACGTGTTCTTTTTTGCACTAGAACGTTTTAGAACGCTCTAGAACAGTTTACTGAACACAACAATTATGTTATTCAAAATGTTAAATAACATGATTGGAATTGCCATGTATGATGAACTATATGTATAACAAACAATATATTCAATTGTAAAGTAGAAGGCTTTTAATAGTTTAAGTATTATTTAAAATTTATTTATTAATTAATTGCAATTTAATAAGAACCGCGTATACGAATAAAATTCAATTAAACTGGAGAATAATAACATGTAATATACATACATATTATGTTATTTAAAATGTTATAATATTGAATTAAACTGGAGATTTGATTAAAATCTAATTTTAAAATAACTTTTGAACGAATCAGAAAGAGTAGGATTATGAATTTATATTATATGAATATGAACAAATATGTACAAATTAATTAAAAAATATAAATTTACATAAAAATACATAAACTAAATGCGAACTTGACAAATAAAACATTTTTCATGTTGTTGCTCTTGTTTTAAATCAAGATGAAATTTACGAATTAAAAAATAAATAAAAACAGTATTAAATGAAAACAAAACATTCGCAAAGTATTGAAATCTATAAAACATGTTAACATTTAACAAAGATTGTAAAAAATATTATACAATCTTTGAATTTAAGAAATAATTTCCTGATTATAAAATGAAAACTTATAAAATATGTACGGTATTTTCTTAAATTATATTTTAGAACTTGTATATTATTTTCAGTTTGGGCTGTTTTTTCTTAATAATATTTTAAAAGAATAATATTAAAAGTATATAAAGATGTATATTTAAACTTAATTCCATAAATATGAACAAAAATACAAAAATGAATTAATAATGAACATATGATATACGAATATACTAAATGAGACTTAAACCATATTAAAAAAAAATTATAGCTTCTGTTATAAAATATGATTTTCTAGTAAAATTTAATTATTTCTTTTTAAATGTATTAATTAAATTTAATAATTAGCAAAATCATATTCTATAATAGATAAGATAATAAATATGTATAATTAACATTAAAAGCTTACAAAACTTTTTTAAAAATTGATTAAAAAAATATTTTAATAATAACAAAATACTTAAAAGCATAAACACCAAAATTAATTGAAAATTTCAATTTTTTTAAAGGAAATCGTTAATATTTTTCACATTTATTAACAAAATAAAATTAAAGAAATTGATTATTTTGAAATTATTTATATACTATCTCAAAAATAACTTAGCAACTCGAACAGAGTTCGTATTACACAAGTAGATTAATTAAAAAAATTATATCTAATTATAATTATGTAAGTTCTGGTTAAAAAAATATTACAAAATTTATACGAGATATTATATTATGTTATTTTCAAAATAAATATCATGATTTAAATAAAAACTAATGATTTTCCTTTAAAAAATTTAAAACATTTCAAAATACACAAGCAATTAAAAAAATATATATATATATATTTTAGCTTAATTAAAAGCACATAAAAAACGCAGTAACACCCACTTATTTTGATAATTTTGATTTTTTTTTTTAGTAACATAATATTATTATAATGACACGAAAATTAATTATTATATATAAATTATTTTTGATAAAAATAATTTTCACAAATCCATAGTTTTTCAGATGATTTATTTATTTATATTTTTATTTGTATTTTTTATTTTTGTAGATGTACGGAATGCATTTTGAAATTCAAAAAATAGAAATAAAAGAATAAAAATAATTATTATTAATTATAATTATTAATATATTAATCTATATATATTTTAAATATTTTTTTTTTTTTAATTATTAAAAAACAATTTCTTTTTTCACTCAATTAAACACACCCAACCTCTTATAGGAACAATCACAAATTAGAAAATAATTTTATTAATGAATAAAAAATGACAAACCTTTGTTGTGACGTTTGCTTTCTAGGTGGCGGTAATGGTGTTTTACCGATTGGTATTAAAGGTGGTGGTGGTGGTGGTGCAGTTGAATTAATTTGTGGAACATTATTATTTGTTGTTATTGAAGATTGATTTTGTATAGGTTTTTTATTTCTTGGTGGTAATGGAACTGAACGTTCCGATGAAACCGATGGACTTCGTTTATCTTCACTTATACTAGAAATAAAAATTAATATATAGGTACATATATATATAAAATGTTTAAAAAATAATTTAATTACCTTTCATGTGAATTGTAAGTAGTATGTGAATTATGATTATTCAAATTTGTTCTATTATTAATACTAGTGGTAGCACTGCTGCTATTAGAATTGGTTATTGCATTATGATTTTGATGATGATGTTGCAAATTTGAATTATTATTTATATTATTAGTGCTTATTCCACCAACAGCACCACCACCACCACCACAATTACCGCTGCCATAATGCCCATGTTGATGTGTATTGCTTAATCCTATTACATTTAAATTTGTTAAAGATGGTACTGAACCCAAATGATTAATATGGGATCCGGTTGGATTATTACCCAAATAAAATTGAACAGATTGATTATCACCATCTTCACTAACCGATGAATCATCTTGACCAGCACCTCCACTGTTGCTACCAACATTACGACCTGGTAAAATATATAAAAGTTCTTTCCTTACGATAAAGATGGTATTTCACATTGATTTATACAAATACATAGATTTATACATAATTAAATTTAATCGAAAAAAATATATATATAAATATATAGGTAGGTATATTAAAAAAAAAAAACAATTTTCCACAAGCAGCAACAATTTGAGTATGAGATTAACTTGGAGTTTTTCAAATTCTTTTTTCGACTATTTCAGATTGTTATTATTTAAAATATTTTACATTCATTATTCAATAACAAACAAAAAAAAAAAAAAAAGTTTAAAAGCTTAAAAGAACTTTATAAAGTAAAATATTTAAAATTAAAAAATTAAATACATATATGTATACAACGTGCAATTATTATTAAAATTAAAATTTTTCCGAAATTTATAAATTTTTTTTTTTAAAATAGACACCAATGCATCTTAAACTTGAAATAATGATAATGATTTATTTTATTAATGCAAGTTATAATTTTATTTATATTTTGAAATTTAAACTTGTTATAATAAGTTGTAATGAAAAAAATTCAGATAAAATACATGAGAATTATTGTTTTTGAATAAAATAATATAAAACAATGTATTTCAAAAATTCTATTATATGAGATAGATACAAAAACTAGGGAATATGAATTTTGGAAACCTCAAAATTGTGCAAATATTTCCAAATTATTAATATTAATTAATTAACCACAATTTAAATTATGTTTAATTATAAGCATCAAAGGCTTTCGACTTTGAATCAAATTAGATATCACTTGAATTAAATTCGTACTGAATAAAATAAAAACAAAAAAATATAAAATTCCAGCCGGACATTACATCAATTAAATCGATTTTTAAATATTATACGAGCATTTTTTTCTTAATTTCATTAGATTACACAAATTGCATTTTAATGATTAAATATATTTCAAAATTAAAATTGTATTGTTGTAGAATTAAGTAAAATAAAGGAATATCCAAGAAATAAGTTTTATAAAAATCAGAAATATTTTAAATTCCATAAATCAAACTAAAAACAAATTAAAGCAAATTCAAATAATTTTTAGTTAAAAAATAAATTTTATTGTTCTTTTATACACTATGTATTTCTAAAGTTACCGTTAATCGTTACTGTCTGCAATTACAGTTGACATATTAAATATTCAGTTTAGAAAAATTCAACTAATCTGTTTTGTTTCATACGCCATTTTATATTTGGTAATTTTAATTTTCTAATAATTTTTTTTTTTTTTTTCATAACCCTTTCTCGTTAATGAATTGATATACCACAATAACTAATTATGTATTTAATATTTAAATAATATACGTCAATGAATATTATTACACTTATATTATATTTATATACTAAATTGTGCAGTCACAGTGCTCTGACATTGAATTTCTTTGCTAAGATATTCTGATTAAGTAATGCTTCCATACTGAGAAGAACTTACCTGCGTAAGATTTGAATTTTAAACATAAGAATATAGAAAAATAGAATCGATAGACTATATAAAAACAAAAGTTGAAAACCCTATATCAAGTTTTAAATGTATTCATTGCGGAACGAAGTCCTGCGTTAAATATGATAAATTTCAGAAGAACACTCTAATATTTTTTATCAATAAAAGGTTAACTCATTTTGCAAAACTTTTATTAACCCTGGAAAGGTAAATCTACGTAAATTTTACTCATACATTTTTTTTCTTAGCCTACTACGAAGAAAATATATTTTATATCTTAAAGATATCTCCCTCACTTCGTTCTTCCACAGCACCGGCACATAGAACAGAAATAAAAGGCTGTTTTGATGATTTTCTATCTGAAAAAAAAAATGAACTTGTTGGGGAACCATTCAAAAATATTCACAAAGGCGACCGATAAAACCAGAAATTCGATTGGTTTTAACATTAATAAGGCAGCGTTTACACTTCAATATATGTTGACAATATTTTTTGATGAGAGAGAATATTGAAGAAAATACTGATGTGTAAACACAGATTGATATCAATATAAATTGAAGAAAAAAATAGAATTTTTCCTATTTTCTTCAATATTTTTTGAGAGACACAAAATTAAATATGGCGAATAATGAAAAACTTAGCAACATTCTTATGTTTATTTTTCATTTGACATTTGCTTTATATTCACAAGGTACTTGATTAAAAAAGTTTTTGTTTGTTTAAATAAGTTTTGGAGAGTATGTGAAATAAATAAGAAAAAAATTGACAAATAGTTTGATTGCTTAGAAAGTGATGTGTAAACACAAATGTCTCTTTAAATATTGAAGAATATTGAAGTGTAATTGCTGCCTAAGACAATAAACCTATTTATCTATAAATAAAACACATTTTAATTAAAATAGGTTTACAGTTTCCATCTTGCTTATGGATATTCCATGCAAGTACTAGAAAGGGCTTTTAAAATGGATGTTTCGAATGAATGATGAAAGAGCTACATGAAATACACTTAGTAATGAATGATAGAAAGAGCTACACATAAATGAATGATAGAAAGAGCTACATGAAATACACTTAGCATCTCCAAATGAAGCCGAATGGACCAACATGGGTGAAGACTTCAAAAACAAAACAAATATTCAAAATTTTATTGGTGACAAACATATGAATATTGTTTGTCTAAGATTTTCAGGATCCTTATATTATAAGAAACGATACAACATTTTTCTTATGGCAGTATGTGATAGAAATTATTTATATGTATACACATTCGTTGACGTTGAAGCTGTAGGAAGCCAAAGCGATGGTAGCATTTTTGTACGAAGTACCTTTGGTAAAAAAATCCTTCTGAATGAATTTGAGCTTCTCAGATCACCTAATCTTCCAGGAACAACAATTAATTTTCCTTATTATTTTGTAGCAGATTCTGCATTTCTCATAAATACCAACATAATGCGGACAGATAGCCAGGTCGAAATCTACCTCCTCCACAGAAATTATTTAACAAACGATTACTTAAAGTAAGAGTTTATATTGAAAACAGTTTCGGAGAATATTAAGAAATGATATAGCTACATGCATTTCCATTTACTTCATACTTTTTTAATGCTACAAAAAGATAACAAATACTTCACTGAAGAGCTTGTCGATTTACTTCATAATGGGGAAATTTTTCCTGGATATTGAAAAAATGAAAGTGATTTAAGATCAATAAATCAATTTGAAGCGATTCCTAGACCAAATCAATGTTGTGAGGTATAGACGTTCTAGTAAAAGTCGGTGAGTACATTTTACACATGTTTACCTAAATAGGAATACTCATATGTGTGTAAATTGTACTCATGATTAACTAAATAGTGCATATATTTTACTACATGTTTACCTATTTTACACATATTACTCTCGGTTCATCCCGAAAGTACTCCAGTAATTGTAATTACAGAAAAAGACGATACACCACAACTTTTTGTTCTAATTGCAATATACCTATAAGTAAATGTGGTGAGCACCAATTAAATAATATTATTTTTATTATTATATTTTTTATGTTATGAATTACTTTATTAAAAATTATTTGTCTAAATAGTTTTAATTATTTTTTTAAATACTTTTAATTATATTTCATTTTGAGATACGGTTTTTACACTTTTTCATAAGATTCAGTAAAAGTAAGTAAGATTTACTCATGTGTAAAATCTTTCAAATACCGTAAAATACTTCAATACATGCACGACGAGTAATTTACTAAATTTGTACCCGAAATCAAAAGTCTTACACCAAATATAATTGAGTTTAAAGGATTTCAGACATATGAATCAATTTGACTACCTCTATATTATATTCTCTATGCTTGACTCTATTGTAACGCAATATTTCCAAATAGCATAAAATGACTTGAAACTTATTTAATGACGAATGGAACAAAACAGATTATGTCAACGATGATATTTTAAATTAATCGAATAAGTTAATCAAAACATCAAATAATCCTCTACAAAATAAAAATAAGATAAATAAATAAATAGATAGATACAACCATATCCTCAAAAAAAACATCCTCATAAAGTGTCATACAGAATTATACGATTAAGTTATTTCATTACATTAACCAAAAAAAAAAATAATTAAATTTTATTGCATGATATACATACGAGTAGATATATATTTTATTTCAAAAAATTTAAATTCCTACATTCTATTGAATAAAAAATTATTTAATTTTTAACATGTTATTATTTTAAGAGTAATTCAATTGAATTTTGTAGTTTTATATTTTTTTAATTTAAAAAAGATTAAAATGAACAATGTAATTAGAATTTTTAATTAGTATGTATTTGTATAATCAAACAAAAAAAAAAATGTTTTATTGTTGATATAAATCTTAAAAACTAATAATATAAGAATAAGACAATCTTTTGTTCTTTTTATATACTTTTATAATGTTGTTGTTATATTAGCATTGATATGATTTATTTATTTAGATAATTTTAGAGGTATGTATTTATTGTTTATTGTTAGATTTAAAAAATGTTTATTGTATTTAGATTTTGAAAAAAAATGTATGCATAAATAAATTAATCACTTTATAAATAAAAAAAAAATGTATAGTAATGACAGAGAGTTAAAGTTTAAATCATTTTGAAATCATTTTAAAATAATTTTTGACGAAGAAAGTTGTTTTTTTGATGGAAATTAAAAGAAAGTGGTAACTGTTATTTTAATTTTTTTTAATGATTAATTTGATAAAACAACACTTTTTTTTATTTAAATTTAGAAAAAATTGGGATTATTCTGGTATCTGTGGATTTCTTAAAATGATAGTTTTTAAATTAATTATTGTACATTTGAAGTATTTTGTGGAAATAAAATTCTTTGTTGATTTGTTGTTTTATTTATTCATTTTTTTTTTAAATTTTTTAAGAATGTCTTTAAAAAGTAGGTTTCGTAAAATTTTATAAAAAACGTTTTATGAAATAATTATTGTTGATTATCAGATTTGTTTTTAGTGATATATTTAAACTAAGTTTTATGAATTAAGTTTTTTTTTTATGAAATTTTTAGTAAATTAGAAATTTTACATTGAAAATATTAAACTCAGAAGATACAAATGTGAAAATAATTTTAATAGCAATGCCCTTTGCTTTGGATTTTGATACATACCAGTTTACTTTCGCATCACATTTCAATTTTTTTAATTTCTTACACAGTTAGGAGTCAGGATTGTAAATGAAAACGAGCTTATTCGTGAATCAACTTTTAATTTACCAATCAAATATTATAGCGGTGTTTTTTCTTACAAATCTAAATTGGACAGCAAATCGCTAAACACAAATTTGATTTGGGAATATATAGTGATTAAGTGATCGAACTAAAAATCAGGAGGTTTAAATTCAGGTCATGGGTACTTAATTAAAGTTTATTTCATTCATTATTTCTAAGAAAATAATTAAATTTAAATTTAATTTTTATCATTATATAATTTAGTAAGTTTTTCAAATTTTAATGAGTTGATGTACCATATACAATAACTCATAAATAAAATATACTCGTTTGACTTTATGCAATAAATTGTAATACCATGGTTTATATAAGAAAGGTAATTTTATCAAAATTACTGTTAATATGATAAAAAAAAACCATTTCTTTGAGTCCACTAAATTTGTAAGCATGTACGACATAATTTGGGTTGCTTATAATTTATACCCAATCCTAGTTTTACCAATTTTCAAATAAATTTTTAAGGTTTACACAATTATTTTAATAATCATTGACAATCTCGTAAATCAAAATTGAAACTGTAATAACATTTCCTAAAATTATGTATTATTTAAACATATATATATATATATATGTAATTTTTTTTTTGTAATGTAATAACATGCTTTGAAATTTTGTTTTAAATAATTTTGTTTCGATAGTGCTTACCTTAAAATATCTGCACATTTTCTTTAATTTTTTTTATTTTTAGTCAATTAGAAAAAAAAATTATTTCTTTAATTATTTTTAATTTAAAATTTACATAAATTAATAATTTCAAAAAAAATTTACTATAAAAAAAAACAACTTAAAATTAAAATAAAATTAATTCACCCGAACTTATACGAATCTGTATTATTGACAGTAATAATTTAAATGTCAATTTATTGTTACAGTTCTTGAATTTGTTCATAGCTGTTCATGGTCTGTGTAGAATAAATTTATTTATATGGTTTAGTTATATTTATAACTTGTAAATATTTGATTACTTAATGTTTTCAGTAATTGAAAACAGAAAAAATTGAATTAGAAAAAAAACTATATGGTCAAATATTGAGCTGTTATAATAATTTCTTTTTGAAGTATAACATATATGGTCTGGGCACCACTATTTATAAGTTTAAAGTTAATATCTCAATAAAAAATAAAAACATAATGTAGGTTAAATTGAAGTGTTAAGAAAAGACGCATACATACTTTGTTGTTATAAGATATACATATAAAAAAATAAATTAAATTAATTTGTATTAGAATATTGTTTTGCTCATTCAAAATTCCAAATAATATCCTGATATAGTCAGCTATAAATAATAATAAGTAAACGTCCAACTATAATAAAAATATCAATAATAATGATTCATATAAAAGCCGGATTAGTATATTTTCTTTTTGTAAATTTATTTTTATTAAATATTTTTGTTCTTAATTTTATTAACTTAATTTATTCAATTTGAAATATTTAATATAATAAATTTCATAAAATATTAAAACGAAATCTAAATTCTTAATCCATTCCAGCGCTAAGAAACGCTCGAAATAAAAACATTTTTTTTTAACAAATTTAAAAATTTTAATTTCAAAATGCTACAGATATTTTATTTGTAAACAATCCGATAGAAAAAAATATTTATTTTTAATTTAAACGATTATGATATTAAAATAATTGCTTGTTTTTATTTTAATTAAATGTTATAATCTATGGAACTTTAAATTTTTTTAAATTATTGATAACAAAATTTCTAATACAATAAAGATGTCTGTCGAAGCTATATTTAATTTATTTTTGATTTCAAGTTTTAACAAAAGTAGAATTCTGTAAAATATATAAGATGGTTGCAAATTTCAATATTATGGGCTAAACATTTCTAATTTAAACTTATAATTTAAAACTGAATTTATTGTGTTGAATTGAAATTTGAATAATTCAATATAATTTAAAAAATGTTGTTAAGTTATGAAACCGTTAAAATATAAAATAAAATATATTTTAAAATTCTAAATTAAAAAAAAAAAAAACTTTGATTATATTATGCAAGTGCAATTCAACTCAACCCAAATAATATAATTGTGCTATTTTCATTTATTTCTTTGATATTTAAGAATTTATGAATACAATTTTCTTACTAAATTTAATATAATAAAACTATTTAAATAAATTAATCTTTATATTAAATAAAACTGTTTAGATAAGTTTTAGATTAGGGCATCATTAAAAAAATTCTATATAAATATAAATTTTTATTTGTATTGTTTCTAAACTATTGTATAAATCTTAATTTAAATTTACAAAAAAAAACCTATTTAATGAATTTAACATTTTTATTAACCTAATATAGTTGATTATGTTGAGCTAAAGTAATAATTTAAAAATTTAAAATTCCACAGATTTTCCAATAATTTAAAAAAGATATAAATAGATAAGAGAAATAACATTTAAATCAAAATAGAATATGTAATTAATTTGAGTTAATAATTAATGAAAATCTTATTTTTGGGATATCCGTGTTTTTTAAAAAATTTTAAAATAAAAAAAAAAACATTTTAATTTTTTCGTATCAAAAATAAATTTAAGTTTGAATTTAACCCGATATTTTTGAAAAAAATATTTGAATTTTAGTCGTTAACGACATATTAGTGGAAAATGTCCTTCAAATAGTTGAAGTAATGCCACTATATTGTATTAACGAAACAAGAAATTTTTTTTAAATTTATTTCACCACACTTCCAGATATATTTATATTGTATATGTATGTATGTAGATATATTGAAAAATTATGTAATATCTGATATTAGATTTTATTTTATATAAGAATGTACAAATGTGTGAAACTTAAAAGATTTTATATAACTTAAGATTATGGTAAGTTTTGTAAAAGGAGTTTGGCGGAAATTTAAATAAATTACTTAAAAAAATTTTCTCATTTGTTATTTTTTAAATCAAATTTTTCCAATTTGAAATACAAAAATGTATGTTAATAACTTTTCAAAAAAGAAAATAACGAATTTGTTACTATTATTGGATATTAAATAAAAATACTATGCATATGAATTTTTATCACGGTCTATGGAAATTGTAATTTAGTATCGGGTATCAAACATAAAAGATTATTTTTGTAATGGATACGATTTAAAAAAAAATATATAAAATAAAAATAAAGATATTTATAAAAATATCATAAAAATAACAAAAAAATTAAAAATACAAAAAATGTGTGTAGCATTTATGAAGGTTTCTTTTTTTCTGATTTTTTTTTTTTTTACAAAAAATTAAAATTTATATTAAAAATAATTAAATTAAAATAAAAAAACAACAAAATTTAGAAAACACCGGAAAGGATTAAAATAAAAATTACAATAAAACATAAATTATTAATCAAAAAAAAAAAAAGGAATTAAAATTATTAAATAAAATTGGGAAGTTGTGCGGCATTTTTTCATCTTAATATTTTGAACAAAATCTGAAAATTCTAATATATGATGAATAGGAAGATAATTATAAATTAAATTTTTTGAATGAAAACGCAAATATTTAAAATTTCGATTCCCAAAAAAAAAATTTCAAAATTCAATAACCATAAAATGCTATTTAAAGGAATATAAAAAAAAAAAAAAAAAAGTAAAATTAAAATCATAATCAAAAACTAATACATAATAAAATATGTTTAATTAATTATTATTACAAAATAATTAATTCGTATATGTAAGTAAGTCATATCAAGTAAATTTTTTTGAAAAGTTTTAAAGAAAATCCTTTATTCTACAAAATTCTGGATCCATATTTTCAAAATAATATACAGAGAATCAAATGATTGATATGATAATTGAAATCATTAATCAATATAAAAATTACTTTTTAAAAATATTATTACTTAATTCTTATAAAAAATACATAATTGCAAAAATTGTTATACCTCCGTACCTACAATTTATCTTTTCAAATTGTACCTTTTCAAAAGGTAAAATATTAATAAAAATAAATAATTAAATGTGAAACATTTTTGACGCTAACATTATTAATACAATAACATTTTTAGATTGAACATTTAATAATAATTTGAGCAAATTACAAAAGAAATAAAAATTAAATTATCTATAATTATAATTACATACAATATGATTATATAAAATCATTAAACTTGTGGTAAAATCTTTAAAAATTGAAATTTTAATAATTATTAGTACATACATCATATTGGATATTAAAAATTTTAAATATATAATTAAAAAAAAATTGGAAATTTCATTCGATTGGGTAATAAAATAAGATTTTTTTTTTCACCAAAACAATTTTAAAGGATTTTCTCAAACTTTTCCTCAAAGAACAAAAGAAAAATCAAATACTCAAAGTCTATTAACATCAAACACAGTTACATATTATTATTTATTATTGTATTAACAAAATGCATATTATTAAAAAAAAAACATTTTTTCTTCACTTTTCAATTCGGTAATTTTGAAAACTTAAAAAAAATAAACAAAAAACAGAATTTGATTTTTCCATAAATCAACAAAAAAATAAAAAAAAACCATTTTGAAAGCCATTGTTTTTTTTAATTCAAATTTTTTGAGAACCGTTTAAAATAGTATTTTCTTGCTTTTAATATTTTATTTAAACCGATAAATTTCTACATTAGTTGGGTGTTAGTTCGTTCTTCCTTTTTAAAATTTATTTCTAGCCCAAAAAATTTAGCCTTAATTTAACTTAAATAATTTAAAATATAAAAATTAGTTTGCATATATTTAAGCAAAAAATTAAACAAAATTTGATCTATTTTAATTATCTTTGTATATAGGTACTAAAAGTTTTTTAACTACTAAAAATCACCTTAACTACTTTTTATTTATTTATTTGAGCTACTAAAATAATAACTAATAAACTACAAAAAAAAAAAAAACAACAAAAAATTAGCTACTTTATTTATATTAGAATATACAAATAGAATACCTTTAATTCATTTCATTTTTAGGAAAATATTTAAATTATTTGCAATATCGAAATTAATTTTACTAATTAGAGTCGTAAACAAAATATAAAAGAGATTCGTTATAAGTAAGTAAAAGTTGCTCAAAACTATAAACTATCAATTTGTATGCAGTTTTTTTCCTTCAAATGAAAATTAAAATTTGTTAATTTGTTAATTTTCAAAAGATTCAATTAAATTCAATTACTAAATTTTATTATAAAAGTTGAAAACAATTGAATTCGCGGTCCGGTTTTTAAATTAATCAAAAAATTTGAATCTTAAGAATATTAATAAAAATTTATTTAATAATTTACATATTAATTTATACTATTGAAGTCACCTTTATAATAAAATTGCACAATACCTTAGATTTTTAATTGTATTTTTTATATATACATATTAATTAATAATAAATGTAAATATATAGGATACTTTATGTACTTTCATATACCATTTTCGTTTTCTTATTTTACTTATGGATAAGCTTAAATTTCTTGTTAGTACAAAATATAAAGCTTAGTTATTTTCATATCAATAATTATACTTGATAAATTACTATATATTTAAGAAAGTATTTTAAAAATTATATTTTATTTTTCCGAATTAATTAACAACGAGAATTATAGTATATCATAAGCTAAAATAATTCAGTTTTTAAAATAGAGTAATTTTATGAATGACTGAACAAAATGTTTGATTTTATTATTTTCTATGTATATATTTTTTATATGAATTAAACTTATGATGTGTATTTATTTTTTATGGTTGAATTATACAAAAAAAATGTATGCCCATTGGTCAATAATATTGAATATCTTATTTATATTTCAAATTATATTAATAAATAGTCAATTAATATAATAAATTTAATTGAATTATTTCAATTTTCCATCAAGCATATTTAAAAGTCTTTAACTAAATATTTAATTAAATAAAATATTTGAATTATATTGTATATGTTTTAAATTGTTTAATAGCTGTATTAATTTTTTTTTTTAAAATATTTGAGCTCAATTTGTCATTCAAGTATTCCCATTATGAATTTTGAATATTTTACCGTATCAAATATAAATTGATATGAAAACTGGTAACAAGTTTTTTATTCATTAAAGCATAATGTAAATGATACAATTCCTTAATTAATGTTCATTATTATTAACATTTTAATTAACACTATATCTGTTATAAACTTATATATTTAACATTAATTAAATGATAAACGTCATTCCAAAAAAATAAATAAAATTATATGAAAATAATAATATATTTTTATAACAAGTATTAATTGAAATTTCATAACGATATTATATAAAAACTCCCTTTAATTCAATATTATAAGTCAGTAATGATGAAAAAAAATATATATGTATAAAAAATATTAAGCACAAAATATATCAAAAATTAAAAACAAAAAAATAAAACAAAGTCTTTAATAATATATTTATTAGTTATAAATACAATATAATAATTAATTATAACATAAAAATGACATTTTAAAAAATTAATAATTTTTGTTTAATCATAATTAAGTACCTAATGTCTTTGTTTAATATATTTAAATTATTTTCTTAAATTTAAATCTTTTTAAACTATTTACTTTGATTGGAATTAGAATTAATTTAAAACTCAATTAAAGAGTGTACAATTATTGCTTTTTATTTTGTTTTGTTTTTTTTTGTTTTCGTTTTTAGAAATAATTAAATTGTTTTAATTAATTTCATTAAATAACACAGGCGCAATCAAACAGAACTTTTTCTTTAAATCAAATTGAAAAAAAATAATATCAAATTGAAAAAAAATCCGAAAAGACAATTTAATTTTTAAATGCTTTTTTTGGTTACAAGATGATAATCTACATCATTATAAAAACAAGAAAATTTATTGTTTATTTTGGAAGATCCGTTTTAAAAAATATTATTTATACTTATAAAGAGATTCCCAATAATAATAAAAAAAAAATGAAACATTTAAAAATTATTTGAGCAAACAAAATTTACTTTTCGGAAATTTTGCAAATAAACCAAAAAAACAAAAAAAAAAGATAGAAAAACAAAATTTGTGTAAAAAAAAGAGCAAAACAAAAAACAAATCAATAAACACAAAATAAAAAAATAAATTAAAAACTAAACAAATATATTTTTATTTTTTTTATTTTTTACAAATTTTAGCTTTTTTTTTTAATTTAAAAAAATAAGTATTTTTTTTTTGTATGTTGATACTAATAGTACTTTATAATATAGTTTTAAATTAATGGTGAAATGCTCACTCCGACGAAAACATTGAAAAATTGTCTAAAAATGCCTTACCTTGTACAGAATCATCATCAAGATCATCTGTGCTATTTGTAATTCGACCTAAAATGTAATAAAAAAAATATATATTAATTAAAAATAATTTTACAAATTAATATTAAATAAATAATTATATAAAATTAACTATTTGGTATTCATAAAAAAAAGTCTAAGTTTAATATGCATTCATTTTCAAAATAACTACGCTTTCGAGTATGATTTTTTAAGTATGTCTCAATTTTGAACTCTTAGCAAAATCTTCCTTGTTTATTATTCCTAAAGTAGTAATTATTAAGAGAATATATATATTATATACTTATGTATATTATGGATTAATAATAATATGATCTAATTTTATTGTTTAATTATTTTTCTCAAATCTTTTTCATGTTGGAACATTTTTCCTACTCTTTTTTCTTACATTTTTTTTAGCTCTTGCAATGTGAACATATTTGTTACAATTTTTGATTTACATACTTATATACATATTATATACAAAATTAAAGACGTGAGTGCTATTCAATTGATCTAAAAACTAAAACATACTAATTTTTTTCTAGTATATGTAACGTAATTTACATTTCGGATATCACGGAAAGTTTATTTATTTTATTTTTTAATTTACAAGTAATTGGTCTTAAACTATTCTTAATCTATGACTATATTGAATTAAGAAAGATTATTATTGAATTTTTAGATTAATATCAAATAATATAATGAATGTATGTATACTTAAATATTTTTTATTTAAAATTCCAACTTAAACTCAATGACGTATGATAATTATCATTGAAAGTTGATTTGTATATAAAACAGCACGTGCTTTTACATTAACAATTATTACTAACTTAGATGATTTGCACAATACTATATTGATAGAACGAAATCACAAAATCTATTTTCATCAAGTCCATTTTGTTTAAATACATTTAAAACAAAAAAAATGATATTTGACTCTATATTAAATTTCAAAATATTACCGATATTAATTTCTATATGTCTGAGATGTGATAAAATCAATTAAATAACATTAAATAAAAAAAAAAAAAAAAAAAAAAATTAAAACGTAATCGTTTCTAATTTCTTTCTAAATCCAGCAGATCATATTTAAAAATTAAAAAATTTTTATAATTAAGAGCCAAACTTAATTTTTTTGTTACTAAATCTGTTTATACAGGTTTAATGTAATACATACTAATAAATTTCTTAATTAACAACTACACATATACATATATAGTATAATTTAAAATAATATTAAATGATAAAATAAATTATTTTTTTAATTACCTCTGGAACTTTTACCAGAAACACTACTTGCTGTTCCATTACGATTATATAATATATTTTCTAAATAAGTTAAACCATTATTATTAACAATTGTAAATCCTGTCATTATTTCAACTTGTTTCCATCGATGTAATCTTTCTTGTAATTCATTTGTTACTTCACTAAGCGAATTACGTGCTTCAACAATTGATCTATCAACATCATCAATACTTTTACCATGTGTTGAAACAAATGCTCCTACTAAACTTGAACGTTTTCGACGTAATTTTTCGCATGCTTCACGTGCTGATTGTAATTGTTTTTCAGCTGATAAACGTTTCCTTAAATGATGTCTACTTTCTATTTCATATGTATATTGTAGCCATGTTTGTAATTGTGGTGGTGGTGACCAACAATGATCAACTAGTTCAATTTCAGCTCTTGATAATTCTGATCTCAACATTTCAATTTCAGCTTTCAATTGTTGCAATTCTAAATCAGAATTTGATGATGATAGAGCTGGTGCTTCTTTCAGACGTCGTTCTAAATCTAATTTTTCTGTTGCGACATTTTCTTGTTCCATACGAGCTAATTCTAATTCCTAAAATAAAAAAAAACCAAAAATTATAATAGGTAATGATAGAATTTTAAAAATTAAAAAATAATTAATAAAAAAAAAAATTAAATTATTCTTTAAAGTTTGGTTTGCATTTAGCTGAAATTATCATCTTTATTAACTTAAAAATTAAAAAAAAAACAAACTGATAACATTCAATTTAATTAAATTAATTTAATTTTCTTTGAAATATTTGCCCTCTTTCAAGATAGAAAAATAGGTATATAAATATATTTATGACGGGTAGGGGTTGCAAATATCGGGTAACCGGAGTTGCAAATGAACTTATTTTGATTTCCCGTTATATGCATTTGAATCCAACATACCTAATTTAATGATTACACTCAGTAGAAGACCTTTTTAGTGGCTGGGTAGCTGTCACCGATTTCTCAATGCGCAGTCTACTCCGAATGAGGCTTTCACATTCACAGAGCAGATTAACCGATTCTATATAGATGCTTTTTTAATGGGCAATGGCCAGTTATTATCTCTATTACTATACGCATCAAAAGTTACGAGAGTTTTGGTTTTCTTGAACGAGTGCGTTGGCAAGAGCATTTTTGCTTGACAATTATCAGGTATGTTACCTCAGAAGCCCTCATTTTTTTTTTGGCACCCTTAAGGGAATCCCACAGAACGAACTTGATTTTAAAAAGGGCACATGCTTTGCTTGCTAGGTAACCTTCAGCTTCATTTCCTGAAGATGCTCAAATGTGCTCGTACTCACATTATTGTCCTCCCACAAATTTTATAATCACAGTTAAATTGAACATTTTTTACATTTTCAAGTTGGAAAAAGCTTTACCATAAACCTACTCAAAGTCAATGAAATAAAATCAATTATGAGGACTTAAAGGAAGTGCATTAAGGAACTGGGTGATAAAAAGATAAAATATTATAATTTTATTGATATTTTTATGATATAACTTACTTAAATCTCTGTGTAAAAACAGTTTTCATCCCATAGACTTGAAATTACATATACATATACAAAAAAAATAGTAAAGTCAAATTTTTTGTTTTCATTTTTGCTGTATTGTTCGGTGTTGTTTAAGAATTTATATTTTCATATTTTTTTTTTATATATAAATGTTCACTATATGTACATACTCACCCATATTCTTGAAGACTCATCGTCTAACGATATTTTTAATAAGCCTTCTAGAAATACAGATTTATTTAGACGTTGTAGCGGGTTAATTTTTCATCACTAATGCGATAAATCTTCAAGAATATGGGTTAGCTGTCCTACTAGCGTCTTCAGTAATTTGCTTTATTAAAATGTTTTTAATAATGTTATTCGTTTTAAAGCCATAATTCTTTAAATTATTAAATATACTTGTCCACTATATTTTTTTCGAATGTCTTTTCAAGCTATTGCCAAAAAAATTTGCAAATACCAATCGTCAAATTACTTTTCATAAAATGTCAATGACAAAATTGCTAAGATCATTGACGCTAAAATCAAATGCAAAAGTCTTCAACAAATGATCGTCAAATTTTTGACGTTTACGAAAAATTATGACATACTTATATTACACAAATTTTTTTTGTACTTATGATGTATGTTATTTTTGATTTCCGTACTTCTTTCACACGCCTATACTGTTACAATTGCGACGTGCAACATATTGATAGGGTCATTTCTACTTAAATATGAATACTTTTATTATTTTGAATATGCGTAAATAATATTTATTAAAAATATCTATATGTACATATATTATATCGATTTAACACGAATCAATTTAAATTATATTATTAAAAAATTATAATCACGTAATCATTTAAAGTGAGATGTGTCGCACCCACCTTGAAATCTTATTTGACAAATAAAATGAACTTTAAATATTTACTCATAACTATGTACATATTTAAAAATACATAATGTATGTACATATTTGCAAAAAAAAAAAAAAAAAGACAAAGCAGTGTTCTAAATTTTCTTCACTTTATTCAGAAATTCACTTTTTATCATAAAAACAATAAAAAAAAAAAAAGACAAACGAAAAAGCACACAATTCGACATTGAAAAGTAAAAGCAGCTCAAAATTTAAAATTATAATCATGAAATTATTATTTCAACAGTATGTACAATAAAAAATTGCTTTTTTTTTTTTTTTTTTGTTTACAATATTGTAGAAGTATTTTATACCAAAATAAGCATGGTAAGTATAATTACGTAGCTGTAAATATGACTTTGAAACACTTTGAAACTTTATTTTTTATTATTATTCTCTTTTATTATTATAGAGAATGCATCGATGCAGAAAATATGTTCTCTTTTCTAAGTAGACTTTTTTTTTATTAGACAATAGTTTTTCTATTACAACAATCGTCGTTTTTTAGTTTTTAAAATTGTAATTGTGATACTACTTCTGAGTGAATTCATATTTAAATGCCAATTGTGTAAATTTTAAACCACAAACATAAAACAACATAAAAGATGTTTGAAAGAAATTTTCAAAATATTTTTTTTTTTAATTTAAAGTTTTGTTATTAAACTTTATTAATAAGTATTATAGAAATGAAAACACTCGATTGCAAGTTCTTTAGGGGATCATTTGTTATTTTAATAATGTACATACACTGCTGTGAAACAAAATTGGACAGTTAAAATTTATGCTTGCACTTCATGTAATAAATGTAATAAATTCCGAAATTTATTAACAGATTGACTTTTTTGTTTTTCAGAGATATGCTTATCTATCCAAAAACGACATGATGTATTGGATATATAAAGGATAAACATTTTAAATGTTGATTAGCTGTGTATATAAAGTGTAAAATGTAATATTAAAGTTAAAATAATAATGGATAAAATAAGTAACGAGTTAAAGAGCAATATGATTCTGATATCACGGGAAAAATTTTCAAAAGCTCTAAACAGATGCTAATATTCTGAAAAATATCGTGAAATTGGATATATTCCTAGGACTAAAAGATTAGGACAATCTTGTAAAACAATGCATTACAGGAAGATTGTGTTTTGTTTTAACAATTCTTCTTGCTACACTACTAGACTATGTTTCTTAAGTAGGTTAAATATTGCACTTTCATCTCTGAATATTTTTGTTTGTTATAACATAACATACGTAATTTTTTTAACTTTATTTTCAGATTACATGAAAAACGAAATTATCACAGTAAATGAATTTCCTCTATCATCTAGCCCCGACCAAAACCCGGGGTTAATATAAAAGCTAAAGGTTGCAAAGCATCATCCAGAAATAACGGACAACCTCAAAACCTTTATTAGAACTCAATACCATCTTCAACATTGAGAAACTTGTTCGACTCCATGAAACATGTATAATTTAATTTTTACATTCAAAATTTTTAAGATAACAGAATTTAATTAGACGTTTTTTTTCTCAATTATACCCAATTTTTAAGTCTTGAATTTTCGCGCCAGTATTTTCTAACAAAACCAAAATTACTCAAAAATCAAAAATTCAAATATGTATGTCCCATAAATTTTAGCCTTTTCTAGATATGGAAATAAATAATTAGAAACATCATAGTAAAAATAATATATTTCTAAAAATGTACAACTGCCAAATCTTTTTTTGACAGCAGTGTATACATATTGTATACACGTGTGTGTATATAAATCTAAATGCCTGCTTTCTAGTAAATACACCTACTACATACAACAATGTTTTTGATGAACATTTTTTGAATCTCTGTGAACGTTTTAAAGTTTAATAATGTGTTATAATTTACGAATAGCTTTATTATGGAGATAATATTTATGAATATGGGTTTAATTGGTAAAAATTATATATTGATTTTGGTATCCAATCCTTAAACTATTTGCTTTAACTAGGTAAAGAATTAAATGATGTTGAATATAGATTTTAGTTTTAATATTTTTTATATTTCATTACAATTTTTTTTTTATAATGATTAAAAATTGTTTATATAGCTACTTATATTCATTTAGGAGTGCAAACTATAAATATTTTCTAATTTTTTTTATCTTTAAAAGATGATGCACATTTTATGTTTAAAATTTCAGATGTAAACAACAGATGTTTTTCTTGTAATACTGCAAAAAACAAAAGAAATTTCCAGAAAAATTCAAAAAATCTGAAAGGACATTATTGAAATGAAAGATGATGTTCTCAACATACATGCATAGTTACCTTAAACATGAATATATAAAATATAAAAATAAATTATGGAAAATAAATAAAATAAACTTTAGATCATTCAAGTGATCGTCATATTGTGTTTGTGATATAACATTTAATTTAAATTAGGTGCTACAAATGTTGTTTTTGATAATCAGATTTGTTTTTAGTGATATATTTAGATTTATGGAATAAAAGTCGAGCTACAAATGTTTTCAAGGGGAAGGCGAGATATGGAGATGTCAAAATAATTTGAATATCTCATATGAGAAAAATAAAATAGATTCACAATAAAACAAAATATAAAAATTTAATATAAATCGTATAAATTGCATATGCTTCAAAATTTTATTATTCTAGACTGAGAAAACAAAATAATGCATTTAGAAAGTAATCATGATTTAAATAACGCGTTAAATTTTTCATCACATAAACAACACTGAGTATGCTAACATTGACTAAATCCAAACAGTGGTTTGAATTTATGATAATTGTTTCGAATTAATAACAAGTGAAGAAAATATTGAGAGACAAGCTTGCAATTATACAAAATAATAATACAAAATAGTTTTATAGTACTTGTTTTAATTGCAATAACATTAGAAACGAAATTATTTTATTTTTATATAATTAATTGATTTAACGAAATATATCAATAAACCAACACTAAATTTCTACAGAAAAATCGTTGTAATCAGTTGTAATCAGATAAAAGTAATCGGAAATGTCAGGGTAACACAATATAAAAAATATTATTGCAGTAACATTGGTAGCGTTCAGTGAAATTAATCATTGGATCTGAAATCCACAGATCCATGGATCTGTTTACTGAACGGTGTGGTAAATGTACAGGTTAATGTATCGCGGTTAATGAAAATGGATCTGAAAAAATTCTAGATACATTTCATGGATCTAACTTTTTATATGTAAAAACAACAGTAAAAATTTTTATGTTGAGTGTTGTGACATCTACTGTAAGAAAAATTAAATGTTTATATTTTTTATGAAAGTTTTTAAATTTATATTTTTAAGGAGAATTTACGTAAATAAAACTTAAGTTAAGAGTTATAAAAAATAAATTATATAAATTGGATAATAAATATTATTCCATTCAAATTTAATTTATTTTTACAAGTACTCATTATGTTTTCCGGTGATGACGCTAGTATTGCTATAAATTTTTGTGGTGAATTGCGTTCAGTGGCCAGATATATGGTACATGGATCCAAAATGGATTCCAGATCTACCGGTTAATGCTACTGAACGAACCCATTGACTTAAAATTGCCACAACACTACTAAATCGTATTTATTTTTTGAACTCACCCATACATCGAATATCTAATGTTTGAATTGAATAAAATTATTAAAATGAATAGTAAAATATATTTTTTAATAATTTAATAACCACAACCTGCTTATTATTAACATGCTTAAAATATGTGTTAAAAGTCTAAAGTTCATTTAATGCTGTGTCATTATAAAATCAATCATTAAAGTTGATAAAACTATTCCTAAAATAAAAACTTCCCTAGAGGAAAATTAAATTTTCCAAATTTTTTGTAACTACCTATACACTGTAAATACTTTAACAACAACTACAAAAACATAGGAAAACCCGTTTACATGTTTTATTTGTTTCCGATTTTGAATTAATTAAATTTCAAATATTCACCTTGAACTTTATTGAATCGATTGGAATACAATCAGAACTTAAAATATTGTGCAAAAAATAGCAAAATATATAAAAAATATATATATATCAAAATGAATGAAATAAAATATACTTTTGACGTTTCAAAAATAGCAAAAAGAATGTTAAAAAAAAATTATTGAAAGTTCAAATATTTCTAAGAAAACTGAACAACAATTTCCTAGAAAAAAAAATATATAATAAAAAATTAGAGATTCAAAAGAAAATAATGAATATTTTCAAATAAGACAATTTAAAAAAAAGGAAATATTGTTATTTTGTATGATTGCAAGTTTACCTCTCAATATTTTCTTCACTCATTATTATTGCATATTTATTTAAATTAAGTGTTAAGATAAATATATTAAATAGTAGTTGGTAAAAAAGGTGGTTATTTCTGTATAATGAATTTAGATGTGAAATTATGATATTCAAAAAATAGAGTTCTGATAAAATATAAAATAATGGGTTAAAAATTTATCTGGAATATATTATAATATATTTATAAAATTTTTTTACATTAATATATAATTATTTTTGGGATGACAGTTTGATACTAAATTCATAATGCGAGTTTATTTTTTTATTTTTTTGTTGTAAAGTGTAACTAAATTATCTCAGTTAATTTATTACAATGGTTTTACTATAACTTTACTTTAATCTTTATTCTGTGACGATTTTGGGTAGATATTTTTTTTTAAATTAATAGTTTTAATTTATTATTTGATGTACCCTGATTATGTGTAGTATATCGGTTGCTTGCGACACAATTCGTAATTGTGGTGTAAAATAAATGAGAAATAGAAATTAATTGTAATGATTTTTCAAATTCATATACACATAATATAAGTTAAGTATACATGTCCTTTAGAAATTTAAAAATTGCTAAAAAATTCTGTTCTGTATATTTCAATTATTTAAATAATAAATTCTATATATTTTTTTTTTAAAAAAATTAAACATTGATATAATAACACATGCTATTTAAAAAAGAAAATGTTTTTAATTATGTCAGGTGTATTTTAAAATTAAATATAAAAATTTAAACAAAAAATTTTTTTTCTACTTTGAACCAATTAAATTCAAATTTCTCGATTTTGTTCTAACAAAAAATTCAGTGAAAATGTAAATAAAAAAATTGTCTTAAAAAAGTGTGTTCAGAGAAACATTCACAAAAACAAAATTCACATTTGAAATTAATAAGATAACAAATTTTTGGTGGACGACCTAATTTTTTTTTTTTTAAGAAGTAAATAAAATAATTAATTAAAAAAATAAATAAAAATGATCACATTTAGAATATTATAATCCACATTATTATAATGGAATTTAAATTTTGCGCATTCCGCTCACTGCAAAATGTGTATCTATGTATATGTATAAATGTCCAGAATAATATTAGAATAACATAAATGCACAAATCAACCAAATGATCTTTACATTAATAAATACATAAATAAATAATAGAATAATAATATATGTTTTAAAAATTTATTAATTATTGGGTTTTTTTCATTATACTGTCTGCGTTGACATTTCGAACTTAGAAATTAAAAACTTTCATAACAGTAATGTGAGACGTATGCAGTTGTCATTTTTAAACACATTGCAATGACAGTGCGTCATTTTAAAACACAATTTTTTTACTTTTTGTGCAGTAATTAATTACCAAACATGCTGTCAATATATTTTCATAAACATCCATTCAGAAATATTTAATAGATTTAATTAATTTTCATAAATTTTTATATTTCAGCAAAACTAAATTTAATTTAAAAATATAAAAATTTAATTTAGATAAATAAAAAAAAAACAAAAACTTACTTTTTGCATTTCCTGTAATGCTTGCTCAGCTTTTTGTAATCCTTCCATATCCTGTGCCATACGTTTCAAATGTCTTTTAGCATTTTTATTTTGTTGATATGCATACCAACAACCAATAATAGCACTTAATAATAATGTCACCAATATATAATCTTTCCATCGTGTACCAGTTTCTAAAATCGTTAAATTTTTATTATTTAATAAAAAATAATCATCAAAAAATTGATTTGATGTCATAACGAATAAAATGTTACTATCAAAATAATAGTAATTATATTAACGATCATTTTAATGTGTTTTTATTTTCTTTGTTTTTTTTTTTCATTTTATTTTTTTATATTTTATATTTTGCTAAATTATTATTTTTCCACACAAATAAAATTATAATGTTTTCGGAAATGACAAATTCACACATTTAATAAAAAAATATATAAAAAAAAAAAAATAGAACAAAATAACAAACGAAAATAGGAGAGTAAAGGTTTATTTTTAAATACAATAACCGAATTTTAAAATACCGCACTGTTATACAGACAAGACAACTGAAACTGTTATATTAGGAGCCTTACGTACTGTTCATTTTAATTTATTTTTTAATATGAAAATAGTTAATTTTACTTAAATTTTATAAAATACATGTATTTACTAATATGTGTGGGAGAGTTTGTTCGTGTGTGTATAAATGTAATTTAATTTTCTTGTCAATTATTACTTTTTTACTCTGTTTTTAACTTTGTTTTTTTTTTTAGCTTCTGTATTTTACTTCTGTAATTTTTTTTTTTTTTAATTAATTTAAAATACATATATTTTTTTATTTTTTAATATATCTACTTAAATTTTTTTAATTCACTATTAAATACCGTAATAACTTTATTTATTTTTTTGAAATGTAAGTTTCAATTATTTTTGTATTATTTATTTTTTTTTTAATCAAATGTAACTCACCTCTCGGCGGGCCGAATAAAACTACATCCATCGCTTTTAATGCGATTTTTTGTTTATGAATTGGATCTTTAATACCGAGTACATTACTCACATAATGCATATTATTTACTGCTAACCTGGAAGATATAATAAAAAATAAAAATAAAAAAATAAAAAATAATATTAAATAGAGAACATATTATTATAATATGTAGTATATATGTATGTACATAAATTTTAAAATGAATAGAATATTGTTAGAAAATATATATGAAAAGATGTATTTAAGAATACTATGGTATGATATATACAAATGAAACATTCATAATGAATTTCATGTTTATTATTTAATTATAACTAACATTGTTTGTTAATTTGTTTTTTTTTTCATGAAAGTTAATTTTATTTTTATATGTACAGATGTATTATTTTTATTTAATATATTGTGTTAAGATTTAAGGAGAAATTAACAACGTAATATGAGATGCCAATGAAAATCGTAAACATTTAACGCTATTGAGTACACTATACACACACATGTTTTTTTACTGTGTTGTAATTAAAACGATTAAAATAAAATAGACAAGATTAAAAAAATTACGATAAATTATCCGACAAAGATTTGACATTTTTAACCAACTTCATTCGTTTTGTTGTAATATTTTAACGATCATTTTTGTATTATAGTTAAAAGTGACTAACCATGTATTAAGAAAACTTATTGATTAGTTTACAATTCTCAAAAGAAATAGGTATCAATATTAAATTTCATACACACAGTTGTATAAAAATTTAAGCCAGCTTGAAATGTATCCTCAAATTTAAATGTATAGCTTTAAAATTTATTATAGTGACATCTAATTCGTAAGATTGGTGTCAAGATCGTTGATAAAGGACGTACCTTATACATTTTTTTTTTTTTTTTTTTTTGTGTTCTTGACAGTAACTTAGGTAGAATCACTTTTTTCGTGCTTAATTAAGTACGGTACTGCAATTTTACACTACAATATCTACAATAATTCGAGTATTTATTTATCAAATTACTGGCTTATCAACTCATTAAAATGTGGAAAACTACTACTATTGTCAGTAAACTAAGTCTTCTTAAATAGAATAGCTCCATTTTATTTAAGTTGTTACCAGATTATACTCTCAATTATTTTTTGTCATTTATTTTATCCCAATGACAAAGGGTACTGGACCAGGTCGAAAAACCGATAAATAATTTTTTTTTGCTTCATCGGGAATCAAACGTAGGACCCTTCGGTTGAAAGGCAGGCGCTCTACCTACTGCGCCACCCAGCGTGTACATTATGTGTATCTACATACTTTTCTCACGAATGAGATTTCTTCTCTCTATTTTCAAATTGTAGAATTTGACAACAAAATGTCACTTTAGGAAAACCTACTATTAACCTATTAAGTTTTAGTACTTCGTAAATCAGAATTCTATTTTAAACTAACTATAGTTTAAAATAAGTTTTAATAAAAAAATTCAAATAGTTCAATCAAATTTTCCTTAGTAGTTTGACAACTGTCAAAACTCCTAATTTATCTTTAAAAATTTATAATTCCTTCTTTAGTTTTTATTTTTATTGTAAACGAATTAAAGTTTTTCATTATTGCTACTTTTGCCTGTCATAAATATACGAATTATAGTACTTAATTGGTTTGCTCAGCAAGCTGTTGTAGAACGATCTAGAACGAAAACACTTTTTTGTGTTCAGTAGTTTCTGTAGTTGAACTTTTTTGTCCAAAAGGATTGATCGGTGTTCAGTAGATTGTCAGATTGTCAAAAACAATTCTAAACTGATCTTTTTTGTTCTGATTTTTTTTAAAGCTTTTTAAAGATTTTTTTCTTCAAATTTTGACAGTTAAACAGAGTAATTTGAGAGTAAACAAAAATTAGAACAAAAAACTTAATAAAATAACAAAAAAGTGTTTAGATATTTATTAAAATCAATTTTTCTGTTTTAAGTAGTCCTAAACATTTAACTGTCATGTTCTGTCTAATTCTGTTCTAAATCTACTGATACCTTTATAATGAGCGAGGGAGCGAGGGTATATCAGAAAAATAAAATACAAAAATATAAGTAAAAACGAATTTTAAAATGCTTTCTTTGATTTAATTCAGTAAATGTAACATACTTTACCTGATTAAAAAATATAATATTCGAAATAAACTGAAAAGCCTTAAATATTTATAATTTTAATTGATAACTAGTTTGAAAAATTTTTGTCATTAACTTAAGGTTAACAAAATAATAATAGAACTGCTACGTCAGGTACCATTAGGTATTCAATTTTTGATTAAATTTTTTAATTAATATTTTTTCTTTTAATTTTTCTTTCAAAAGTTTTGACTATATGGAAATTTAACATTAAATAATATTTGCGGAGCGGAGCACTTCTTTGGTAAATTTAATCAACATATTTTTTTGTTTTTTGATGGGGAGTTCTGTGTAAACGCGACCTCTTCAGATCTATCGTACCTCCCCATTTTAATATTTTCAATTTGATAATTTGTTTATTCATATTTTAATTATATCAGTAAATACTTCCATCTTCAGAACACAAAAAAAAAATGTCCTTAAACGCATATAAAACAAAAAAAGTTTAACAAAAAAAAATGACATTAAAAATTTGATTAAATTTTTTTTGACGTTTTCTTTATCTCTAATGAAAAATTGAGATGACAAATGAAAATTGAGTTCAAAATGGAACGTGTAGCAGTACTCATATATTATGTAGATGAATTGGCATAATATATAGTATACACTAGGCAGATATTAATATGTAAATAAAATTGAAATTTTTTTTATTTCAATGTAAACAAAATAATATTTATATTAGCAAATTGAATAGCAAAACAAAATAAAAAAAAAACACAAAATTAAATAAAATCTAACAGGTGTTGCCAAATACATTCCCATATTTAAATACATACTCCACAGGTAGTAAATGTTTTTTCTATTTGTTATGATTAAAGATTGTTTGGTTTTTTTTTGTTTTTGAAAAAAGCTTTAAAAAACCGTTTAAAATTAGAACTAAATTAAATTGTAGCGAGGCTTCAAATGATTATTTTTATTTTTTTATTCTTTTATGAAATCATATGGTAAAGATTGTTTAAACACAATAACGAAGAATTGGTAAACATTGAAAATTTCAAACCGTCTGTGGCTTTAAGATGTGGCATTTCATTTAAAACTGTGTTACTGTACAAATAAAGGCTGCAATAAAATAATTGACGTGCATTTTCCAATAAGAAAATATAGAATAAAAATAGAATAAATATTATCAAAACTAATATTTTAGAGGACAAAATAGAATATGACTTGTATTTTTATTGAAAAATTTCTTATTGTTTAAGTTTTTTTTTAATATCAAGGGTTGGTTAAGAATTAAAAACTAAAGTCATTGTTGAAAATCAGCACTAGTCACTAGTGACTAGAGCGTTCGGCTTTTTGCAGATTAATTTGTTATTTTAAGAATTTATAGCAGAATTTTATCATTTAAAGAGGTACAGGTACAGAAGAGGCAACTAACTAGGAGGCAACTAACTAGTGAATCATACTAATGAAATAAAAATGTTTTTGCTTGCTTTAGGAATTCAAATGGAATTTAACTAAAAATGGAATATACATAATATTTTTTTCTTAATTCAGCTCGGTGAGGATTATCCTAAAGGTGAGTTAACAAACTAACATACATAGCTAGTTCATTTATTTCTCTTTTTAACTACATTAAACTTTTGACATTCTATTCCGTTACTTAACATTATTGAAATTAATACTAATTCATAATTTTTTATCCAGTATATGAGAAATTCTTTACTTTAATTAACAGTGTTTGTAGAAATATAAGTAGTTACAATTAATATGTAACATATAATGAAAAAAACAAAAAAAAATCTATAAATATTTAATTATATTATTATAAAAATACTAAATATTATATACAATTAATAATCAATGAAGAAAATTATTTAGGAAATAGGGAAAATACATATGAAAATGAAAGCTTTAAGTGATATTATAAAATTGATAATCCATTTGTTCGCATATTAATTTTTTTTAAATTTTTATTTGTAATAAGCTTACAGTAATTTTAGTTTTTTTTAAAAAAGTTTGTTTTTAGTGTTTTCTAAAGTTAATTTGTAAACATTTGAAATTTTTATGTCAAAAAAGAGTTTCCCTTAAGTCTAGTAAGTAATAAAATAACTATAACATTTTAATGCTCTTTGGAGAAAGCCACCCTTATTTATTTATTTTTCATTTCACAAAGTTATTATTACAATATTGTTTCTTCCAAGTTCAAGTCGTATTATATATGATGTTATTTATAAAATAAATTATCAACAAAATTAAATATTAAAAATAATCAAAATTAATTAACAATTTAATTCAAGTAAATATCTATATGCACAAAAAAAAAAAGTTTAAATATTTTTACAATTTTTTCCTTTTCTTCTCCTTTTTTTTCTCTTTTCCCACCCTTTTCCTTTATTTTTTGTCCTTTTTTTAAATCATTTAATAATATGACGTGCTTTTGTCATTGATCAATTGTTCAAATATGTGTAAAGACTCTGTACTTGTATGTTAAATTTTATTTGCAAAAATTTGCAATATTTCACGTGACTATAAAATTCTCCGAGAATAGTTAAAATATTCTCTTTTACAAAAAAAAAAAGTAGACATACGCAAAATTTGCATAAATTTTTCTAAATTTTTCACGTTTTCAAATTAAAACACGATCACATGTAAAAATTTAAAAAACGCAGTATCAGATTCCTCTTTACACATATTTGAACAATTTATCAATGACAAAAGCACGTTGTTGTACAGACCTACATGTTGTTGTAACATATAGTACAAACCTTACATATATGTAAATCGCGAGAATGACGAGTAACCAAAATTTCGAGTTAAAAAAATAGATATATTTCTATTTTACTAGTCGACGAATCTGAATGACATTAAGTGATACCAACATTAGTTGTTCAATGTCTAAATATCAGTTGAAAGTCTAAATGATAACAATAACAGAAATATAACTTTTTTTTTATATTTAATTAAATTTCTTATTTTACAATAATAAAGAAATGAAGTAGTTTTTAGGCCATTTGCAAATTTTCAAAACACAAAAACCTAATACAAGAAATTATTATCTCATTTCCATTAGTATCCCATAGTGGTATTAAGATTTATTTAATTGCTATACTATTACCCACTTATTCCTCATAATTATTGCAATGAAAATATTTACTCTTTTTTTGTTTTGTTTTACTAGGAGTGTTAATATTGATGCAAAATATAATTTTTTCTTAACAAGTACACCTTCAAATAACTTTTTGAAATGATTTTTAATAAAGTTGCATTTTATCACATTTGTCAGATTTGAAAGGATTTTTATTTCAATTTGAGAAATTTCTTCGAAGAAATTAAGATCACTTATTATGTAGATAAAAATTAATTTTTAATTGATTTTAAAAAGTTTTATGATTTGGATCTTCCATGTAAGTCGTGGAAGTAGTTCCATGCGGAAGTAGTTTAGTATTGAAATTAATTTTCTATAAAAAGTTTAAATTTATTATTCTATTCTACCCTATTGAAAATGGCAGATTCGAGCCAATCACTGCAAAACTCCGTGATGTAAATTCTAATTTTATCACTTTTGATTGTCAACTAAGTGTTTTAATTATTAAAAAAAGATTACATTTTAATGTACGACTAACGCAATGCCTTCTTTCGGTTTAAAAATATAAACAATAAAAATAAACAAAATAAGTATAAAGTTGAAAATGGAAGTAAGAAAGTGGAAAAATCCTAAATAAAAACGAACAATTTAATTAATTTATTTTAACATTTTTCTAATCAAAGATGGCGGTATTTTACTAACCCTACTGGTTGATGATAAATGCATCATCAAATGTAGCAAGCATTCGTCTAGCAATAGACGTTTGATGTACTTGCTGTAAGCATTAATTTGACAATAATAAAATATGACCGTACAATTTTTCACAAACTTGATAATTGTCAACTGTCAAAAAAAAATCTTATAGAAAAATGGCATTTAGTAAAAAAGAAATTATCAACAAACTTTTGGCTAAAAGTCATATTTAGTAAAAAGCCATTTAACAAAATTATGTAGTTTGGACTTTTAAAACCGATTTTATAAAAAAATATTTTTTTATATCTAGACTGATCTCTATTAATACATTGTGTGAATAAAAAAGACTCAATAGATTTTTTAAAAAAAAAATTATCAATTTAATTAAAAATATAATTTTTTATAACAAATTAAACGAATTTTTTAACTTTTTTTTTAATAAATAAATCCTAAAAAAGACTTTTAAGACTATAACTTATTTTTGCAGTATATAATATCTCTCATACTTAAGATATTTGAACTTTATATCCTGTATTGTTCTATTCTCATTAGAATGTACTCATCTTCACACTCAGAATAAATATTACGCTCACTATTTGGCAATGGGCAATTTAGTTTTGTGTGTCAAATGCACTACAATGCTCAGAAATTTTTTTAAAAAGTACACCGTATTGGTCTTCTAATAAAAACTGAGCGGGGTTGGGGATTTATCTTTCATTGTAATTGAATTTACCTTTAACGCTTCGTCTACAAGATATTTGTCTTTTAAATTGACATAAGTATACCGTAATTAAGCAAATCGGCACTTATAATAGGTCTTTTAACATTTGTTACGACGAATTGGTAAGGAAAATATCTCCGCAATCCTAGATCTACCTTTATCATGACGGTGCCGAACGTCTCTATTTTTGTTCCATTGGCAGCAGAGAGTGCAGACCGTTTACCTAACGGGTTAACAAGAAAATTATTATTGTGCGGAATCACAGATAATTACTTAAGTCTGCTCCCATATCTATTAGGATTTCTTCTATCTTGAATTAAAAGGCGGCTTGTTTTGTTAAGTATCCCATTGTTAGCCGAGACAATAGCGGGATATTTTAGTTTGTTTGGTTCTCTCCCATTATTTTGTTTTTTCTAGCACTATTCTTGCAGGGTGGATTACATTTCTGTCATTTTTTCTCGACTTTGAAATGATAAATGCAAAAGGGACCACGGAAGTTGAATCTTCTCCGGATTCTAAATGCCCTTTTATTGTGGCTTCTGGATTGGCTTGTATTCCGTTGTCTGACTGAGATTCTCGAAGAGTTTTGTTCAAATTTTAATTCAGCGATCAATGTTTGATCGAGTCTATTTTCTGTCACAGCTTTCCTATGGTGTCGTTATTAGGATTTAGTCGACCAGTAATATTTGAAAAAGTTCTTTGGTTTTCTGAAACGGAATGAAGATTGGCCTGAAAAATTTGCATGGCTTCCCAAATTTTGTCTGCCATGTCTAATAATGCGCTTATGCTCTGGTTTATGCTCTGCGTTTATGCTCTGGTTTGTCTTTATTTGCCACACAAAAGTAGTTTGCCCATTGCTTATTTCCATGTTGTCAAATCAAATTTCTTTGCTAGCTTAGGTATAGGTTATCATCATTATAAATTATTTTGTTTTCACTTGTACCAATTTATATAAGGTTGAGTAAAACTAAGACTATCTAATTTAGTTTTATAATATATGATAACTTAAAGCTCATTAACGTTATTTGAAAAACTGAATTAAGTTTATCAATATGTGAAACTATACTCAAAATAAAATTTACAAGATTTATAACTTAATTTTCTACATGCGAATTAAAAATATTTGAAATTTTCATTAAATTTCAATCATTTATGATAAACGTAATTTATTTTAATAGCGTCTCTACCCGGAAGTAATTAGATTTTAAACAATAAAAATAAATTAACCGTTTGAACAGTTATACATATATATATATATATGTGTAGTATTATGGAGACAATAACTTTATTATAGAAGAACTGTTTAATTTAGAGCTCGTGATAGTTAGTTTTTAAACAATGGTTTTAAATTTCAAAGGGAAGTAGAATCATTATGATTGGTATTTTAAAATATATCAGAACCGAATTAGAATTTCAAATAATGAAATAGAAATAAATGAAAATTTGCTTAAACTTATAATTCCAATTTACTAAGGTGTACTAAACATTTCAGATATCCCAAATACACAAATGGAACATTTGGAGGTATTGATTATAAAGAATATAGAAAATAAAACGAAATCTTTAATATGTAGGTAAATTTGTCTAAATCTGAACCTTAATTATATGATGAGTAAAGTTTCAAAGTAATAGAAAATGTTATAACATCTAGTTAAAACAAAAACACACACCTACAATATTTATATTATGTTTTTGAATGAAATGTTTGGTTAAAAAAAAACTGTCATAATTTACAACTGTCATCCCCGTTTGACACAGGTTGTTTACGTTTATTCAATCCAAAAATGGAATGGAAAAAACAGAATACTCGTACTTGATACCGTAAAGATATAATATTCTGAATGAGTGTAATAAACGAGCAAAATAAAATAAAAAACAATAAACAACCGTTATTTCGAACTATTTTCTTCTTATTCGAATCTTACCTTTATAAATGGAAAAAAGTAGTACGTCAGTAGTGCGTTCTAAATCTATTGTGTAAAAGCAGTTGTGTTCATCCCATAGAGTTGAAATTATAAAAAAAAAATATGGAACATTCGAAATTAATAGAAAAATGCTTTTCTGATTAGTTAGTGACATTTTCTGATAGTTCTAAACTGAACATTTGGAATGAATAAACGAAAATAACCATAAAACACGCTGCATTTGATAAAGCACCTGTTTTTCAATCGAAAGATCCCAGGTTCGATTTTCGACGATGCTTTAAATGTTTTATGGGTTTTTCAAAAAACTGCTTTATGGGTTTTCCGACCAGGTAAAACTTTCTCATTGGCATAAAATAAATGATGAAAAATAGTTGTTATCACTCAAAATAAAGTGAAAATATTTGATTATGAAGAAAAAGCTGCTCTACAATAGATATATTCAAACATTTGGAAGGTATATTCAAACATTTAATTTAGTAGATATATCAAAATTCTTAAGAAAAAACTAGAATGTATGTAATTGTGTTTGCCAAAACTCTGTGTAAAAAGCTGTGAGTTCATCCCATAGACTTGGAACTATATAAATAAATATCTACCAATAAGGATCCTTAATATGAGAAAATTTCAGTGGTCGGGGGTCGATACGGTAAAATTAATTAAATTTTTTTTTCCTTACTCCTCTTGGGAGCATTGGGCTTCCTTTTGACATTTCCATCGTACTCGATTTCTCATCATTTCTATTTCCGAGGCACGGTCTAATTTAATTTTTTTTTAATCTGTTTATACTGTCAAGTAGGAGATTGACCTACTGTAGAAATCCACTTTGATAACTCTATCTGCGTCTACGTGGAAAGACGACGTCATATGCAAGTTGTCGCTGCGATTTTATTCATCTTTGACGTTACTATGTTTACTGGGTACGTCATGTCACATACTTTTGTCAGTTGTTGACAATTGTGTAATTATTATTAGTGTTGTCCAATATTTATTTATTGTGTGTGTTATTTTTATTGTGTTGCATGAGATATATGAATATTTATATAGATATTGATATAGGTAATATTTTTAGTTATAATAGTATTAATTATTATTTTTTTTTTTTAATGATTATAAATTTTATATACATATAATATTTTGCTATTTTTGTTTAGTAATATTTTATACCTCCACGGGAATCGAACCCGTGACTAGAGTATTACATCGTAATTGAAACACATTTCTGTGCTCCAACCGATTAGGCCGGATAGGAAGGATTTATAAGGGATAAATTTTAATAAATAAAATTAAATTTGCTATCACTAAAAAAAAACTTTACGCCTTAAATGCTATCTCCCTCTGTACAGTTTATGGTTTCATTTAATAATTTGAACTTGCTTTGTTTTACCAAAACCAATCTCGTATCATATTAAATATTCTAAGCATCTGTCATCAGAGTAAAATGAGTATATGATTATACGATGGATCAGTAATTAATTGATAACTATTTTCTTAATTAAGATATAAAAGTTTAAAGCAACTACAATTAACATTTTTTTTTTTCAATGAAAATTAGCAAGTTATTAAATTGAAGTTTCTATTAAAGATGGCGTTGTAAAAATATTTAAATTATTTAAAAGTGTTCATTATTATAAACTACAGTGGGATTCAAAACAATTATAATAAACAAAAAAATTATTAAATTTTGTTTAAAAATTTTAGTTTCTATTTGCATGTGCATACCGTCAGAAAAATAATAGAAATCTACTAAAATTTATATGACAAACAACAAGTGTGATTTCGGCGAGTGATTGGCAAATCTATCAAAATTAGTCAAATTTAGAAAGAAATAAATTTAATGTGTAGGAACCAACGTCTATTTATCTATTCACCGTGTTTATAAATTTCACGAAATAAAATGGTTTCGTGATTGAATTTTATTTGTTTTATAGAATTTAATAAATTTAAAATGAATACATATTTATTTCAATGATAAATACATATGTATTTATATGAATACAAATACATATATTATAAATTAGCAAAAAATGATTATTCTTCAAATATTCCCTCGTTCAATTGTTAAATTATATATAAAAAAAAAACACCTTATTATACAAGTTTACAGTTTCAAAACAATTATTTAAAAAATCGTTAACATTATAAAATATTTTTTTTTAAAAAAAAGATAATAGGTAGTGCCTACACTTTCAAAACACTTTATTAAATTATCTAAAAAAAAAATTATAAATCAATTTTCATTAAACAAAATTTTCAAATATTCAATAGAAAGTAAGTTGTGTAATATTTTATTATGCTCAATTTATTCACATTTCAATATGCATATAAGAATTTGACTGAAAACAGTTGTACATCTTTTCCTATTGTAGTACAGAAGTAGTCAGGTGTAAATTAAAATAGTCAATTGCAATACAGAAATAGTCAATCAAAATTTCGCCTATAGTAAATTTCTAGTTCTATGTTCAACTTATAGTGCATTTAAATATTACTATAGGAACTGTTATTTAAAAATCACTTTGTTCTTTTATCGTCTGAAAAGTAAATTGACACCATAATTTTTGACTTAAAGTATGACTAAAATATAACATTTCAACTCACTACAAATGTTAATCAATTCTTTATGGCGCTTATTGAGAAGTGTCAATTTTCAGTAAATATCTGAAAAGTGTCAGCAAATATTCAATTGGTATTGTGATTATCAGGTGTCAGCAAACTACTGATAAATTGTGAACACCAACAAAAATTGGTATTGTGAATGTCAGTGAAGAGTCAGTTTTTCTAACATTTTAAATATATTGTTTTAAAAAAATTTTTTTTTTTATTTAAATTGTTTTTTTCTTTTTTTTTTAATTTAAGTTTTTGTTCGTTTTTATGATTGGAGCGGGTAAATGTTTCATTCAATATTTAACCAATATTGCATGATTGAATGGTTTTGATCGTAAATTTCACAATATTGTATCAATAATACATAAATAAGCATACATAAATATTGAATCAATATCTGTCGTTAGCAACGCGCTACATAATAATATAAATTTTTTTTGCTCAACTAAATCAGACATGTTCATGAAAATATCATTGAATAAAAAATTGTTTATTATAAATTGTATTGTGTACATGCTTTAACAACAATATTGAATCAATATTGTATTAAAATCGTTTAATGTAAATGCTGTCAACCAACATTGCAACAATATTGATGCAATCAAAATTTATACAATTTTGATTCAATATTGTACCGTATAAAGCCTGCTTAAAACTAACAACAAATTTAAAATTTTAACTGTGAAATAACGTTAATTTTCTCAGTATTCTCAGTATTCTCAATGTGGATGGAGTGGAGACTTTATGGTATCGATGATGATTTAATGCAAAACCGATTTTTAATTATCCTATAATGACATTCATATATTGATACTTGTAATTAAACATAAAGTTAGATGTATTTAAATTATTTCTTATTATTTTCAAACTCTCTGTACTATTTTATGTATTAAATTACTTAATAGAAATAATATTGCATATTGTTTATTCAATAAAAATTTGTTTATTAGCAATAAATTACAAAATTTATTGACAAATAAGTAATCAATTGTATTATTAGTTTATATATATATATATATTTTTTTATTAAAATAAATATTATATTGTTTACGTATATAATCAAATTATAGAAGAAAAAAAAAATATAATTAAGAAAGTTTTTTATTGAAAAAATTTCTATGAAGTTATTTTGAAAAAAATCAACAGGTATCAAAATAATAATTAATGTCTAATTATTTCATTAGTATATTATCACAGTGATAATACGAGCCCGCAAGTTATATTAATTGAACAAATTTGAATATTTTAAATCAAAATTGAAAATTAAATTTGAAAACTAAACTTTAGGCAGCGTTTACACTTTAGTATATATTGACAGTATTTATTGATGAGAGAGAATATTGAAGAAATAATGATGTGTAAACACAGATTGATATCAATATTAATTGAAGAAAAAAATAGAATTTATCCTATTTTCTTCAATATTTTTTGAGAGAAACAATATTAAATATGGTGAATGATGAAATGCTTTATAGCAACATTAATATGTTTATTTTTATTATACTTTTTGCTCTGACATTTGCTTTATATTCACAGGGTTCTTGATTAAAAAAGTTTTTTATATTAGTTTTGGTGAATACATGAAATAAATAAAAAAAAAACTGACCAATAGTTTGATTGTTTGAAGATTGATGTGTAAACACAAATGTCTCTTTAATCTAAAATTGGCAATAAATATTGAAGAAAATTTAAGTGTAAACGCTGCCTAACATATTTTAAATAAGGACATATTTTTATTGAAATAACATTTTAATAAATTAATTATTAAAAAATTATATTAAAAAAAATATTAGATTAAATCTAACCTAAAAATCGATTAAAAAGAAAATAAATTTGAAAAAGTATATCAAAAATATTAGGGCTTTTTATAAACACATACTGCAAAAACAAAATACTGTAGAAATTTTTTTTTTGTTAAAATGTGGAAAAATAGAAAGCAGTTCTGTTGATATAAATAAAAACACCAACACAACTGATTGTCATGTGCTATTTACTATAACTTAGCAGTTTTCCTGCTAAGTTAAAAATGTTTATGAACAAATGTTATGAACAAATGTAAACAAAATACTTGTCAATGTACATAGGCAATATTGCTTGTTCAACCAGTATTTAATCAATATCTTAGATAATAATTGGTTTTTATTACTAATTAATGACTATAATAATAAAATTGGAAAAAGCATTCCAATAATTAATTTTACACCTTATTGCTCCTGTACAAACTAAAAAAAACAAATGTGAGAAAAGAAATACCATACTTTGAAAATAGTATTTCTATAAAGAGCTCGTAAGTTTTTGGTATGAAAATTATTCTATATTCACCTGTTCTGTACATATACTTCAATATTCATATAGGTGAATGGATATAAATTTATTATAGATGAATATCAAATCAAAAACTTTTCAATACAATTTAATAAACAAATTTGATAGATTTTCAACCAAATATCTATTATCTTGTACATACATTACATTACATACATATATAAATAATATAAATAAAACACTACCATCAATTAATTTTGGTAGGTAAATCATTCACATGTACATATTACAAAAATTAAATAACAAATGAATAAATAGCCTTGATCTTCTCGAAGGTCAGGTGGGAGAATAAAAACAACAACCATAGTATAAATTATAATTAATTAATTAAAGCAGAAAAAGAATGAAGAGAGGGGTGGGAATGTGGGAGTGTAGGGTGGGGTGGGAGGTAGATACTGGGAGAGAAGAGAGAAGCAATTAAAAGAGATTTTCTCATATATATAATTTATTATTCATTATTCTCATATTTCGTATAGTAAAGAAAAAAAAAGTTCTAAATAAAAATGGATATTTTCATAAGTCATCTCACGACTTACACACACACATCATCATAACTGAGGCAGGAGCATATTTCTAAATAAAATAGAAATTATAAAAAACAAAACAAAATAAGTATTTAATTTTGTTCGTTTAATTAAATGTAGCATGAAATCAAAAAATTCAAAATGAATAGAAATTATAGCTAATCGAAACAATTAAAAATCAGTGTTTCTCAACTATTTGCTATAAATTAAAATATAGGATAGTATATAGGCAAGAGTAATTATAAATCGAATTTACAATATGCAAATTAATTAATAAATATTTCAGACAAGACGAATCTATAAAAATTGTGAAAATATGGTACATATTAAAATTTGAAATATTTTGGCTTTTTGGGGATTAAGTTAAAGTTAAGTTACTAGTTTTTATTAACAGTTAGTCAAAATTTGGTTTTTATCGTTTATGGGTGCTGACAGTATATGCTAACATCGTTCACTTAAGATAATGCTTTTTCAAAAGAACTAGAATTAGAAATAACTAAATCTTTCAAAGTTCCACAAAACCAATTACTATTAAGGTTAACAGCTTTTTTTTCTTGAACAATTTACATTTTCATGTCAAATGTAAGTTTTAACCTTTAACAAATAATAAGATTAATTATTTTATTTAAAAATAAATTTTCAATTTTTCTTATTTATATACATAATATATACATACGAAACTATGTGCTTATTATTTCTTTATTTAAGATTTACACACTTCGGACCCACTTTAAAAAATAAATTATTTATTTACTGATTTAGTTGCAACCAATATTTTTCTTCCACGTCCTAATTACATAATTTGTAGCGTGAACACGTAAAAAATTCAAATACGCATAGTGTGCGATTTTCATATGCGTTTATGAAATGTAGTCGTACCGTAACAAATACGCAACACAAACTGAAATACGAAGTACAAAATTAGTATATGTAGTTTTTAAATACTTTTTGCATTACATCGATGCTAATTTCGCAATACTGTATTGCGAAATTAGCAATACAGAGTACGAAATATTAAGATAAGAAAATAATTTTGTGAAAGTAGCATTACGCAGTTAGGTAGATGTTTTATCATTAGAATTTTTTCGTGATCATTAGAGGTACTGTAAGCAATCTATTACATATTATTAGGTTTGTATTGTATGTCTAACTTATTAGCAAAGATATCAGATTGAGAGACAAAAATTACATGCTTATAAAATTTCGGAAGAACTGTGAAAATTATCTCATTTGCAAGGAAAAGTAAGCATACGCTTTTTTGTTGCACAAATTTATACAAATCTTTTTATGTCAAAAATTAGTTGATTTTTAGGTAATGCTCATAACTTTTACTTTACAAAATAATTTTTTTTTTTATTCTTTATATTTTATTAGTTAAGTTTCTTACATTTAAGATAATTTTCAATTTCGAATTGATTTTTTTGTTTGATTATTTATTTGAAAACTTTAATGAAACCTCTGGGTAATAAATAATAACTAGGGGCCCCTGTTGAGTAATTATAATTCAAGTTGAAGCCAAATTTAAAGTTTCAAAAAATAATTCACGTAATTTACGTACTGACATAGACTTCCCACGATATAGTAGAAACCAATCAGGTTTTCATAAAAATTTAGAGGTTAGTAAGTTTTATTTAAGAAAAAATAAATACTGTTCGCTCATATACTGTTTCGTTTCGACATGTTCCTATAGTAAGTGGCATTTAATGGATAAAATTACTAAAAATAAAATATTTTTGTAATTAAAGAGGTATGTACATATATACATATTTTTAACCGAAACTATATGATTACTACAAATAACCAAAATATAGAAAACAATAATTTGAGACAGTTACTTAAAAAAATTAATAGAATAAATTTCCTTTAATTATGTATAAAAATAATAAGATGTTGAATGACACAAAATGAATATATTTTATTTAAAAGTTAGAATATTATAAAACCAAATAGAATTTTTTTTTTAACCCGTATACGCATTTCGGTTGTATATACAACTTATTTACATATTAAGAGTGAATTAAGGAGAAGCGAGATAAAATGAGAAGGTGTCTACTGCGCAGGTTCTTAAATGCTTGTCTATTATAATTATAGATGGTGTTGTAATGTTCATTATCATAGAAATGACGTGGATATAAAACAATACAAAATTTGACAGCAAAAGAGAAATTTCGTTTGTTAAATTTTATTTAAGGGAGACTCCTGGCTTCACGTTTAAAACACCATATTCAGTTGTAATCGAAATTGTCAATTTAAGATCAAATGTATTTGCAGTCTAATCGATTAAGTAGTTTGATTTAAGTCATGTAACTTTTAATGTCAATCTTAGGTGGATGCTTTTGCAGTGTGATCCATTATTTAGTGAGATAAAAATCATGTAATCAACAATCTGATCTGCACGTCATTTGCGTGTTGTAAACTTGCAATTTCGTCAAAACATTTTTTTAAATGCATGAATTCCAGTAAAAAATGAATGAAACAGACTATGTTAGATAAATTAAAAAACACAAATTTTTGATGCTGTAACAATTTTATTGAGTTTTTTTGTTTTAAATTTTCACCAAAATTGAGGTGTTTAGGTGCCAAAGTTTAGGTGTCAAAATATTTTTAATATTTATAGATTCCATATAAAATTTGAATATTTTCATTATTGTATTTCTATTTGCCTTTTTATTTTTTTTTGTCCGCTCCCTAAATTTGTAAAAATTTCTTGGTAAACAGATGTAAAATGTAAATGTCTTAATTTTAATAAATTAAATTTCTTATATTCCTTTGCTAAAACAAATTGAGACATCAAACGTTAAAAGTCAATTACAACTTGCAATGCAATTGAAACAAAACCATTTTCATCAACATTGACAAACTTTTGTTCCTTGATCGACAAATGTTTTTGTATTTGATCTTAGTTTAACATTTCCAATTACACTTAGGTAAATCAAACTTAATTTTCCATATTAATCACTCAAAGTAACCTAGTTTTTGTATAATTATAGAACCTATTTTAACAATTAGTGTACATAGTTATACTCAAAATTTCCTTTTTTATGTTATTCAGTTTTTGAAGAGAATTGTCGAGAATTTTTAAGTTCTTTTTCATTAAATTTTTGAAATGATTAATGAAATTGATTAATTTCAATTAAAACAAATTATTTAAAATATGAAACAATTAATTGTTACTCACGTTTTATTGAATTATCAGTCTCCTTAAATTATTAAATAAACTTACACTAACCTTGGTAAAGAAGCTCCAGTAACTTTATGCTGTTTAAATAAATCAACATATTGAGGTAGTTGAACAGATTGTGCTAACCAATCTGTTGTTTGTTCAATTGTCCAATTGTGAACCTGAAAAATTTTTATAAGAAAAGTTATAGTTTATCAATTTGTTTATTTATAAGATTTTTTTAAAACAATAACTACAAATTCTAAGATTAATTTCATCTTAAATATTTATATATTATTTAATAATTAAACATAATATGATGACGTACATTCGGTAGTAGGTGATAACATATAATCTAAGGCGTATTCATAGTTCACGCCATCACAACAAAAATGATATTTTGTCCATAGTCACATGTTGTCAAAAAAATCTGCTAAGCTAAAAAGCAGTATTCATAATTATCGATGTTGTTATAACGTCAACCAGATTAAGCATATATTTTAGTGCGCATGTAATTATAGTTTATTGTATAGTTTATTTTAAAAGAAATTTGTGTATGACAAACATCCTTTATAAGCAAAAATTATTATGCAAAAAATATTTCTACTTGCCTGCGCAAGTATGCTTTTTTGTTCATAGTTGTCAGAAATGCACAACGCTGACACATTTTTTCCTTTAACTATTTTAGTTCTGTAACTATGAACACGCAAATGAGTTGTTTGAAAATTTTAGTGACGAAAAATAGACAATGAAAATTAGTGACGAAAATAAATTAAAAGTATTCAAAAGTAGAATACTGGAGAAAAATATTTGGTCCTAAAATAAATTACGATATTGTGTATCAAATGAGATCAAGCAAGGAACTAACTGATGAACACAATATTAATATAAAAAATTTTAAAGCACAAAGACAAAGATGGGCAGACAAAGATGGGCAGAATGAAGGAAAGTTGTAAACGAAGTTAAGGCTCATATTGGAAACTGTGGTATAAAATTATTTTTCAAGTAAATGAAAAATTATAAACAGCAAAGCTGAATCATTTCTATTCTAATCTTGCAGTAATATAGATAATAATACTTTACAATAGCCCTATAAAGACCGTGGGACTAATGAAATTCTAGTTTTTTTTATATTAGTCCTCAAATGTTATAGTCTGCAATTGAAACATACTTTCGTCTACAAAGTTGTATATTTACCTATGACAAGTGTAGTTCTTATATAAATTTTCTAAAAATCTATTGGTAGTTATTCATTGAAACAATGCTTGAAAAACTAAGGAAGAACATGATACGGCTAGGTTCTTTTATACTATCAATATGAAATCCAAAGAACAAAAGCCCAATGCACAGTGTACACCATTAAATCAGTACATAAATCATAAAATGTGATGGTAAAAGAATTACAAAACCTATCGATATTATAAAGTGTATGCATATTTCTGGTCCATGCAAAATCCAAAATTATTTACTGGAAAGCTATTATGTGCAATAACCTAAAGTGTAATCCGATTCGATTCAATCTAATTCGAAAATCATTTCGAATAGATGATTATAATCGTTCAGTCTCTATTCGAATATTGCTCATTATTAGCACTTTTATCTAAATTTGGAAATTTTCGTTTCAGAATAAAATTAACTAGTATTCGCCCGCTCCTTGAAATTTGAGGAAGTTTGATAAAAAAACCTTAATAAATATTTTATTATAAATTGTTTTCTATCATCTCAATTTATTGTGGACACTACTACATAATTGTTTTTTTTTTGTTGATTTATCTTAAACAACCATACGTAATAATGTATTAACAAAAAAAAAAAAAAAAATTAAATGTAAAACGGGGGTGTTGTTACTGTAATTTGATAAATTAAGACATTGATATGGAGTGCAATTTTAAATTTAAATTTCTTATTGAATTTGGAAAATATATTTGATTTCGCTACGTCTCCTTTTAAATATCCATAAATATCATAATGAAAATCGGTTGTGAAATGGTTCAGATATTTATAATGTGCTTTTTTCAATTTACAGATTAAATACTAATAATAGTTCGAAAATTTGTAAATCATTTCAAAGCTCATATATTACTTAAACAAATGTTGAGCAAATATTATTTATATTGCATCTTGATCCTTGTTATTTTGATTTTACTATTTTTAAGTAAAATTCATACTTTTCGCAAAATTTGAAATTAGTTCAACCTTTCAGTTCAGATTCGATCTAATTCGATTGATATATTGGATTAAATTGGAATGCAATTAAAGCAAATTAAACGTTTGCTCTAATCGGATCGAATTAAATTGATTATAATTGGCAATTTAGAACAGAGTAAGAAATGTGTTAAAGTTACATAATATTATCATCTAGTTTTCATTAAAGTATCAAATTTTATGTTTAGTTGCTATTACAATAGGGCGTCCATAATTTGCGAATATTATTGTTTGTTTTAAAAGACTGATCACAATAAAATCAACTATTTAATGTAATATTTTATACTAAATATATTAAATTAAAAAAACAATTCTTACCTCAGATCGAAGCCATGCTTCCCACAGCTCTTTGACAGATATATGCATATCATCGTTGTAATGAAAAGCCTTTTGACGTTTCTCATATCCTGAATCATATTTCAACTCTTCTCTGAGAAACTAAAATTAAAAAAAATAATAATTCAAATTAAAATTCATTTACGCATAGATTCATCATAACAAAATAAAGAAAACAAAAAAAAAACAACATAAAAATATAATTTTTTTTTTTTAAAGAATTTCAAAATTTTTTATCGATTTTCTAAAAAAAAAAACATAAAAAAAGTTTGTATTTGATTAGAAAATAATGTTTTTTTTCTTCTTTACATTATTTGCAAATATATCTACGAATTTATGAATTATGATTTCGGCATTGCCAATAAATTTTTATTTTCAACAAACATACACATCTATACAAACATTTTATAACAATTTATAATAATCAATATTATATTATATATATGTATATATGTATGAATGCATGTATATTATAAACTTAGCTGTATATATTATGATGTATACTTTTATAGATGTACAATGGTGACATTATCTAAATTTGAAAAGTTTCTACATTTTCGGAACGAATTGCAAATTCTTTTTAACCCTAAATAAATTAATTTATGTTAACCTGTTATAGTTAAATTTAGTTCAATCAAAGCCGATAGTTCTGGCAGTTAGTGCTTGTAAAATACCATTTGTATAATTTAAATTGTAGAATTATGATAATAATAATAATAATATATTTGCAAGTTTAGGGTTTTGTCAAATATCAGATGTGGCTTGGAGGAGACTGTGTTACAGTTTTCAATCATAATTATTTTCACAAAGCAGACTTAAGGTGGATTTCTTCTTAACAATCAAAAAATTTTATTTTACCAACACGTACACAAAAAATCCTCTCCGGGCATTTTCTTCATCCAATTTCTTAGTTAAAATATTTTTAACTTTTGGCTGAAGGACGAAGTAAAAGAAAAGGATAGATATATAATTATTTGATAAATATTTATTGCTACCTCGATTTATGAATGAACGCATTCACATATAGAATTTCAAATATTTTTTAAGAAAAAGATATGAATTGTAATTTTTTTTGTTTTTTGTTTTTTAGTATAAGATTATTTTGTTTCTAACAAATTATTTATATTTTAAGATAAAAGCTATATTTTATTTTTTTCGAATATTACAATGTTATCCATTATTACTCTTAACAAAATTTAAAATTTTTTTAATAAAAGTAATATCAACGCATGTAAACATATTTTCAAACGTCAACCTTTTTTGACTACATAACAAATGCCAGTCCTTTGAGCATTGAGAGGAAATCATAAAATTTTCTTTAATGTTATTTGTGTTTCCTTTATAGTGTAAAATAAAATTGTCCGGACGTTCGTCCATGAAGAGGAAATCCACCATTAGTCTACTGTTACAATTCTACTTAGTGTCATCTACGCCACCTATCGTCTAGCAAAAGAGATGAATTTCACGGGATTAGAGTACATATTTGTAACAGTGCTTTTTAAATTGTTAGACTGCATTTTCCTATCGATTATAGGTTAAAGACAATTTAGGTTTTTCGTACCAATTAGATAAATATATATATATTATATATATATATATATATATATATAAATTAAAAATATATATATTATATACGTCTCGCCATATTAAAAAAGTCTAAAAAAATGTATTCTACATGAAATATCTATCTTTACATAATTTCTGGTATGGAAGAAATTGGACTAATTTTTATTTTTGTGGACTAATCATGGTTTAATTTGATGATGGTGAAATTAGGTTCTACAGAATCTATACTATTTAATAGCTTAATGTAAACATTAAATGAAATGAAGTTAATGTTTATATCAATCAAAATATTAAATGAAATGATTCGAAAAGTATACGATTCGATTTAACATTGAAAATTATATGTACATAATATTATCTTTTTGTAGATGCTGCAGTCAAAAAAAACTTTACTTCACTTATAGAAAAATAATTCATTCAAAAAATAAGAAATTTTGGAAACTATATATCCGGTGGTCGCATAAAATCAGAAATCTCTTCTATTTACCCAGTTCTTTACAGCAAAGCGTTACCTTTAGAAATCCCTAAATTATTTATTTAAAACATAATTTGAAAAATTTTAGGTCCAAGGAAATATTTGTTATATCATTTCACCCTACTGAATATGGTAAATTTGATTCCATTACAAGAATTATTTTGCAAAGTAAATTCTAATATAGGAATTGTACAAATATATTGCGTAACAATGTATGTATGGCTGAGAAAACTAATCTTTATTATAGTTTAACTACTAATTTAAATTATTTTTCCATTCATTTTTATTCGGCTTAGTTTGTCTAATACATTTTACTTGAAAAGTATTTTATTATACTGATACTGATATACTGATAGTAGATTGTAACTACTATTAGTATATTTATATCTACATACATATTATATACTTGTATTTTTGTTTCTCAATTAATATTTATTTATTTTAAATGCCTAAGAGACTAGAATCTCGCTTAAACCAATATACAATTTCGATATGCTTATTACTTATATCATACAAGTTATATGTAATGTACTAATAAGTTATATGTAATGTACTAATAACTAACGATGTCAATGCTTTACTAATTACACTCGATCAAGCTATTTTTCAAAGAAATGTATAACAGACTTTTGATATTTTGTTTGCTCTCTCATAAATCTGACATTTAAAATAATATTTACATAAATGTAGAAATTTTCTTAGATGTGTTTTTTAACATTATCACCCCTGTACATAAAAGAATAGATACAAACATGAATAGAGTGATAAATTGTAGATCAAATAAATATATATGAACTTTGTAGATAAAAGATTATTATTATTGTTATTATTATTATGGGTAATTACAGATATAAAAAAGAAAAAGAAAATTTAATGACAATACAATTAACATTTTTTTTATGACGGCATCATTATTTAATATTAATATATATACTATGTATGTATATATATATATTTTTTATTATTTTTTATTATAAGTAAATAATGTGCCATCTTTAATGTAATTTCAGGAAATATAACATTTTCGTATAATAATATAATCGTGTTATAAATACCTAATATAGAATCTTAAGGGTTTAATCAAAAATGTTTAAAGTTAAAAGTCTGAAACATAACACGTTCAAGTTTAGTTCAAGCAATAAATTTGAAATGAATCACAAAAGGTTTCAGAATCTAATACATATTTATCTATGTATGTATCTATTCTATGTAAAAAATATTAATTTTGTAAAAACAAAAAGAAATGAAAAAGTCAAATAATTAAGATTTATTAACTTTTAAAACAAGAAAAAATTTATGAAAAAGCCGATAGCCCTGTCACCTAGTACTTTAAAATTATTATTGTGTATAATTTAAATATATTCAAGAAAAATAATAACTAATAATAATATTTATTAACTTTATACATAATTACATACAATGTAAAATCTAAATACTACGGGCCTTATGCCATTTAGCGCACGTAGACCAGCATTAAAATGAATTGATTTGAGTTCAAAATATGTATTTCGAAACTGAATTCAATTTTAAAGATTTAATATTTATATTTCATAACTATATGTATTGTGGAGTAATCGAAGCAAAAATTTGTAAGCATGTACATATGTATATATACTTGTTGTAATTTTCATTAAATATTAATTTTTTTTTAATTAATCTTAAGGTTATCAATTTCTAAACTTGACTTTTGAGACATTGATGAATAACGATATTTTTACTATTAAACTAATTTAAATAAGCAAAGTAAATAAAATTAAAAGGTTATTGCCTTTGTTAAAAACAAAGTTCACAAACTTGATTTAAACAAATTCTAATTTGGAATGCTTTAACTTTAGATATTTTTTTTGTTGTTAAATTTCAAATGAATCATTTTTAACATGAGAAAAAAAGTTTATAATAACAGAAATTTTATTTGATAAATCATAAATGTATATTTAATAGTATGTGAAATGCCAAATGAAATTTATCAAAATGTATATATAAGTAATACTACATAACAAAATTTAAGGCATTCAATAAGTTCATCTGAATGGAATTAACCATTTGTTTTTTATTCACAAGTCAAAATTTTTTTTAATAAAATATTTAAGAATGTATATTATTGAGCTATATGAAGTTAATAAATTTTAGAATCATAAAAAAACAAACCAAACAAACCAATGTTTTTTTTTGGAAAAATGTTCATAAATTATTTTTAATAAATTACACACATATATTATATATTTAATAATTTATTCCAGTGACTCACAAAAATATTTTCAAATATTTAATTGAATTCTTACTAATATTTTAGTCAACATTATTGATAAATCATAAATCATGATACATATTATAGCAATTGGATAAATTAATTATTATGTTTTTAAAATCTAAAGGTTGGTTTTAGCTGGTTCACACATTTTAGGTGTGATAATATTTTGTTGGCTTTAAAGTGCCTTATTAGATGAGGTCAGCAGTCATCATCAACACAGGTCAATAATACATCAGCTTGCTATTACACGGTTGGATGTCAACAGTCAACATTTATCTATGTATTGTATGTATTGTATTATAGTAAATATTCCTCATTTCGATTTTAATTTTAGTATCACAAAAAAAAAAATGTTGAAACCAACAAAAATATTTTTATTGCTGTTGTATATGTATACCGTCACACACACATAATTTTTCCATCATTTAGTTTAGTTTGTTGGCAAGAAGGTGACAGCCAAAGAAAAGAAAATACATCAGCTGACATAGTCTAATAAGGCCCAAAGAGGGTCTAATAAGTTATTGGATTTTTAGATAAGACCGTTGCAAATTTCTATTTGAGAAATTTATTTTATAAACATAGAAAATTTTTTTAAATTGTCAAAATCTTCTGTTGAAAAAAATTATTTTATTTTTATATATTTTATTTACTCAAAAAATTTATAAAAAAGTGTTGCCAGTATAAAGAAACTATCATTGATATTTTAAAAACATACTTCATCAAAGTGAAATATCCCAAGCTAGTATGAAAAATATCCCAATGTGAGGGATAAATTTGTTTATTAAATGAGATTTATTGTTCTTGTCGTACGCATTGAGTTCTCATACAGAGTAAAGTTATTTCATATTATCTCCCTCCTTAGAGCCAACAATATGGCTCACAAAAGTAGGCCAAAAATAGTAAGGAAAAAACAAAGTAAATATTTTATATTCTCTTCAATTGATGTGAAGGTGGCATTTTTAAGATTTTATTATTTCAATTCTGCGTAAAATAAAATAAAATAAAATTCCAAATAAAAATGTAAAATTAAATTAATTTGATCAAATTTTATACTAATTATTATTGATTCTGCGACAACAGATTTAAGGTAGATGACGTATGAGACAGGCAATAAATGTCATTATTATGAAATATTTCATAGTAACCTGCAAAATACGTATCAGAGAGTTATATCAATTATCAGAAAGGTCACTGGATAAAGCTGTATTCAGGGACATTGGCCATTAAAAGTTGGATCACAGTAGAAGAAGAAAAAACACTTTTTTTTTTTATATTATAGCCAAAACTTAAGTTGTGAACCTTTTAGTACTTGCCATGACCAAGTGACCATTTGAAAAAGGAAAGGATAGTTAAAGGAAAGGAAGGAAAAAGGAAGAAGAAAAGTTTTGTGGGAAAGAGCGAACAATGTTGTTAATATTCGTCTTAAATCTCTGTAAATCATAAATAAAAAATCCTTCTCTCATTGGGAATTCTTCGATCGGGACGCGATTCCACAATCTAGATGTTCTTACTATAAAATAATTTCCATAACCGGACTTAAACCATCTCGAAATTTCCACTGTGAAAGGGTGTGCACTTGATACCTCTCGTGTTATGCGACGGAATTGCTTGAGAGGAAGAAGAAGTGACTCCAAGAAAGTGCTCCAACAATACGACGATGACCAAGTGGTATAAGGGATGAGGTCACATTTATGTAGCCTATAAGACGAATGGCGCGGTTTTGGACTCCAAAAAATTTAAAGCAGTTTTTGGCGCACCTGCCCATAAATGTGAGTTATACTCCAGCTTGGGTCGTATATATGCTTTATAGATTTTTAAGAGGTCTCGAGATGAAAAATAAGCTTAGCAGCGACTTAAAAAGCCCAAACATTTGGCGGCGCTTTTCGAAATATCGAAAATATGCTCATTCCAGTGCATATTTTGGTTCACTCGCATCCCGAGAATGTTCAATTTTAATATTAAATTACTTAGACGTTAATAGACATCTTATTCTCATGATTAATTTGTTATTTTGACGCTAAAACTAAAAAGAAGCGATTGTATGATAATGGACCATTTGCGATTAAATTTGTGGTGGTAATTTTTATTTTTGACATTTGAAAATTGTCGGCCAACTGAAGGAAAAAAAAATATTTTTTGTATATTTTATATATCTACTTATGTATATATTTACATACCTATATAAATATTGTAGATTTAAAATTATATTATAAAAAAAAAATCACACAACAAAAACTAAGAACATATTTACTTTTTATATTATAATTCTTTGTTAGTTAATTAGTTAACAAAATAAAATTCGATCATTTTCAAAATAAATTTCGAATCTATGCCCTACAAATTGGTAAGGAATTGAGGTGCAAACCTCAAAAATAAATTAAACGAAAACTTGTGATTATGATTATTGTTCAGACTACCGACGATGTAGTTATTTTGACGGTAAAACAAATTAACGTCATTTTGCGTTAATCAAAATAAGGGTAAAATATTAAAATATAATTTTGACCCAAAGCGTAGGAGGACAGAGATCATAAATTTTGATGGCCTATATTAACCAAGTCAACAATATAAATGTTAAGTCAATTTCGTACTAAATAACATTTGAAACAAAAATAATTCAAATACAGTTTGAGAATCAACGACTTGAGTAAAAATATGAGTATATTATATACAACTTAGTTATGTACATACATATTATATATATTTTTTAATTTCAAATTTGAAGGATTTTCCTAAATAATTTTCAAAAGAATCATGATTTAGTATTCCGGAAAATATTTGAGAATAATAATATAAAATGTTATTTTGATATTGAAAAATTATCAAAAAATATTTAATAAAAATTGAAAACTATAAATAAAAATGTTAAAAAATTAGAAATTTAAATTATGTATTATGTATTATATGTATATTACAAATATAGTTAGTTAACCATTGAAAATAATCATTTTTCAGATTTCAATCAATTTTATTTTTTGATAGGTGTCAAAAATATTCAACCCTATATTTTATTTGATTGAAATATAAATATAAATATTTTTCTTTTTATTTTAAATAATGATTTTAATGACTTTGAAATTTGTTGAACCCAAAACAAATGAACGATTCGATAGTCTACAAAATGATTTTTAGTTTTATTATGATTTTAATATCTATTACTTATTTTAGAATTTTAAATTAAATAATCAAAAATTGAATTAACTTTGAGATTTTCAATAAATATTGTTGTTTTTGTTTAAATTAACACTTTTGCATTACCAATTGCATTTAAAATTATCAAAACTAAATTTAAATAATTGAAGAATAATAAATGAATTTCAAAAGAAGAAAAAATACAGAAATAGAGAAAAGCACAGATTTGAAAAGATTTTACTTGTCAAACCTAATTTGAACAGAAATGCCAAAAATCATGTAAATAAACCACTTAAAACATAAATCGATCTTATAATTGATTTGTTCGGAAATACTGTTTACCATTGAATATTGCAACAAGAGAAAATGTGTCGATGAATATTGTAAAGAAAAACTTCCATATTCAGGGCTTATTGTGAAATTCGATTATGAATCGACTTTTTTTTTTTAAATAAAAGGCAGTTGGAGAAATTGGTCTTCATTATGGAGAAAGTTCCAACAATTGCCAAAGGGATCTGGAAAAACATGCCCTACAGCATATGATTCTTCTTCAAAAATACCCAGTCAAATAGAAGTCATTTTTATATGTACAGTTGTAAAGTTATAAAAGTTTTTATTTATAAAATAGCAAAAAATAATCACACTAATTAATAATTTATAATTTAAAACTGACAATAATTATCAATTATTGGGACAAATTCAAATCATTTGACAACTAAATTTTTCATTTTTTTATAACAGCCGACAACCCTTTTTTATTTAAATTCGATTGGCTTACGCAATACCGCGATTGCTTACGATCGTCTATTTTAAAAAAAAGTAATTTTTTTACGCAATAAGGTCCTTATATTCGTTCTAATGGGTAGTTTTTTTTAGAAGGATGGAAATCTGAATTAAAATAAAACACATTTAAATTAAGATTAAAGACAAATTTTTTGCATTGAAAAATTATTATGAAAAGATTCACACCACAACAACGTTTATAAACTGTTGAAATTTATTTTCAAAATCAGTGTTCTATTCGGCAAACTTATAGAGCACTTCGTTGTCAAATTTATGGTTTGTATGATTAAAAATACATTTATCGATAGATTTTGGACATCATGATTTTTACTTGATGTAACATAACAACAACAAGACAAAGAATTGTACGTACAGAACATAATATCGGTTCTGTAAGAGCTAGTGTTGATGAAGATGCATATTTATCTATTCGACGTTTAAACAAGTTAGACTATGTGCAGCCACCGCATGGAAAATTTTGTATAAAAATTTTGTATTTACACCTATACAGGATTCAACTGATTCAAGAACTAAAGCCACTTGACCATAATAAGCGTCGTTTGTTTGCTGATTGGGCTCTAGAACAGCTTAGCTTGTAGTTGATCCACTTTTTTATCGGAAAATTGTGTTTAGTGATGAAGCTCATTTTTGGTTGAACGGATACGAAAACAAAACAAATATGCCGTTATGTGAAGTCGAAGACCTCATGAAATTCAGCAAGTTTTATTGCATCCTGAAAAATGTACTGTATAGTGTGGCTTACACGCTGGAGGCAATCATCGGTCCATATTTCTTTAAAAACGATGCTGGAGCTAATGTTACTGTGAATGATGCTCGTTACATATCGATGATCAATGATTTTTTGTTTTACAATTTGAATGGTATCTGATGTACCCGGAAGTGTTTTGCTTGTGGAAGATGGTACTTCATCTCATACAGCTACCACAATAATTGAAATGAAGATTTAGTGATAACATTTTTTCAAGAAATGGTCTAATTAAGAAATAGATATCATATTGAGATTGAGGAAAATAGTTTTTTAAATTTCTATTTGGAACATTTTATTTATTATGTGGGAATGCTGTTAAAATGACAAAATTGACATTGAAGAAAAAATAAAGTAAGATAGAAGAAAATAGAAGAAAAAAAAAACTTTGAAAATAATTTGTATTCTTTGGATGTATGAGAGAAAAGTACTATATTTGCATATATCATTGCATATGTACAAAATATGTGAACATAATAATTGTTGTTATTGTATAAAATAAATAATAAAAATTTCCCTAGAAATGATAAAATAAATTTTGAACGAAATATTGAACGAAAATTATTGGAATCGAATTGGCTTTTCAGAATATTTGTTACTCAAACCAACAGTAAAATTGTGAACAAACAATTTTACGTATTAATTTTACATATCGCTATAAGTGCAATCTCAAAACAATTTAATTTTTCAATTAAGCCCTAGTATTTGTAGTTCTACATTTAATTTGTAGTTGACATAGCAGAAAATTCATAAATAAATAAACACTTGTCAAACTTGTGCCACTTTATAGGTAATTTTACCTTGATAACTGACAGTAGAATAAAAAAAACAAAAACTTCATTACTCATTCGTAATAAGTAAATAAATATTCACAAAAATATCACAAAATTTTTGGTGAAATTTTCATTCACAATAATTGAGTATATGTTTACTAACACTTGTTCATACATAAACATAATTTTTCGTTAAATATATTTTCATTCACAATAATTAAGTTGGTTCGAGAAATTTAACGTACACGTACAAGTATAAGTATTAATAATTACATACTTACATATTTAATTTCCGTATTAAAATCCCTTAAATACATGCTGAGACAGTCTAATATAATTAAACCACATGAAATTAAAATATAATAGAAATACTTGTTCATGGCATTTAGCCAAAATAAAGAAAAAAAAAAAATACGAAATATCGGAAAATTTAATGAAAATTCTTAATGAAAATACAAAAATATATATATATATATATATATATATATATATATATATATATAAAGTATAAAAAAAAGTAAAAGAACGAAATGAACAAAACGAAATTTTTTTTAATTTAATTTTTTATGGATCCGATTTGTTTTTATTCAATTTTTTAGTATATTTATTTAATTAGTTGCGATTACAAAATCGAAATATTTACTAATTAATTTAATTTCGGAAAAATAACGACAACTAAAAAAATTAAAACTACTTAAACAGGATAATTAAATAACGTCATCAATTGTGTAAAATTTATAAAATTACATATAAAATAATAACGTTAATCAATAAGAAATCAAGGTGCAAACAACAAATATTTAAGAAATATATTTATGTAAAAAAAAAATTATGTTACTGTGTAAGAATAAGGTCAAAATTAAGAAGAAACTTTGTAATAACTAATGATATTATGTATATATATATATGTATATATATATATATAAAGTTTGTTAAGAATTGTAAATTGTAATTTTTAAAAAAGTTATTGAAAATTTTAAAACTTGAATAACAGAATTCTAAATTTTCTTAATTAAAAATTAACGAAAATTTAGCGAAACAATAACAATATAATTAATATAACGGAAATACAATAATGCGAATTTATTAAAATTAAATTAAATTCTAATTACAGTTTTTTTATACACAATACTTAAATATGTAAAAATTTTAATTTTGAGAAAAAAACCAGTTTTTACAATCAAATCAAAATTTCGAATTTAATTAAAATAATTAAAACAAAAAACAACTAGTTATTTTGCAAAGCTTTATTTTCATTTTCCGAATTGATCTATGGTTGTTTTGCATTTTCTATATAAGCATCGCAAAATTAAATGTTGGCTTTTGCTGTAACAAGTAATGTAACGTGCAAATTCGAATGACACGTGATCATAAACTTTAATATTTCTGTTCAACCAAATTTATAATCATATCGTGAGTAGTTTGACAATTATATTTATTAACTATATTATTGGTTTTCCCTTAGCTGTAATTAATTTACAGTTATATAAGGTATCTGTAATTTATGGCAAGTGCTCTAACGACATGACCATTTTTAAGCGGAGCAAAAATAAATTTCACGTTTATTAAACATCAACATTTCTGGCACTTGGAATATAAGTCAAAATTCGATTGAAAATAATATTTTAACTTTTTAAAGTTCACCAAAAGTAAACCATTAAATTATTACCCGATCGATCGGACTGATGGTACTTTAAAAAAAATGTTTTTTGTACTTATACATACATTTTACTTATGTAGATTTTAAGTGAAACATTTAGGAATAAAAATTAAAAGACAATATCAGGTTTGTTTAATAATACATTTTTTATCGATTTCCCCTATCTACAGTTTCAGAACTTAGAGTTGTTCTAGGTATGCACAAAATTTTTCCATTTGAATTTTTTTTATAAACATTTTCCGAATAAAAGTATAAATCGAATTATTCTCTAGAATGACCATATTTTCGATATTGCAAAACCACCATTATTTGATATTCGAGAGATAATTTCTATTTAAATATTATGAGTATACCTTATATTTAAAAAGGCGATAGCCCTGTCAGCTAGTGCTTATAAATCACTATTGTGTATAATTTTAATTATATTCAATAACAAATAAGTATTAAGGAACAAGTATTAGGTATAAATCAGATCTATGAGCGGACCCTTCCAAAACTGCTCCAAATATTCTCGATAGAGTCGTCTCATAGATAATGCAAATGCTGTATTAACAATTGCTCCACTTGGTCATCGTATTCTTAAAATATATGAACAATATTATTTGGAATTTCCCATCAAATCTTTCTTTCTTCACTTTTTACTCTAACTTCCTTTCCCACTTTCCTAGAACTAATAGAATAAAAGTATATAGGTACACTTTAAGCTTTTTGGTTATTTTGGCTATTTTTAGTACTCAGACGATTCTGAGAGCAAGGAAGAGCAGCATTTGGAAAATTGCAACCGATGTGGAGCCAAATAACCAGAGCAACTAAACTTAATATTCTGGTCTTAATCAATCCTGACACTTTGTTCAAAATCAAAAACCCTAAATCAGAAGTTCCTCAACAATCCTCAACAAGTCTTCATTAACAAATGTCTAAGAACAATATACCGAATATATTAACCAAACACAATAAGCAACAAGGACCTCTGGACACTAACTGGCGATGAACCCATATCGAAACAAATCAGAAGAAGGAAATGGATATGGATAAGTCATATACTCAGAAAGCCATCAAACAACATTGCAACTGTGAAACCCACAGCTACAAGAAGATCGCCGATCGCCCAAAGAATCATAAAACAAGAACTAGAAAAAACAAACATAACGTGGGAACAAATGAAAACAACACTTAGCAATCGATTACGATAGAAATGTCAAGTGAAAGCCTTATGCTCCCAAGGGCAGTAAGAAAAACTCACACAATTCTGTAAAAACCGTAATTATAATTTATGTGATTCTCCAAGCCATTTCAATTTTCTATACAAACATTTTCTGTTTATACTCTTTGACTTACTTACATTCTATTGGTGCTGCTGATGTAAAACAGAACTTAATTTAAAAATTTTCGAAAACTGTAAACTGACTCTTAAGGAAATATTTAATTTTCATAATAATTACCTAGCAAGAATATGAAAACAATTAATTATTTGTATTTTCTGGTACATACACTCTTTTTATCTCTTTGCTATAACAAAAAAAAATTAACTAACAAAACAATATTTTGGTATACAATTGGTGTGTATACAATGTGTTTGAAATTCATTCAAAAAAACAAACAAACGAACAAACAAAAAAAAAGTTATTTTTAATACCGGCAATTAATTAAAAAGAGGAATTTCGGTTGACTTTCTTTATTTTTTCAATTTGTTTTATTTTTATTTGTTTGTTTTTTTTATTTTCTTTCTATATATTGGTAATTGTTATATTGATATTATATTATATATTCATAATATATACAAATAAAAATAAAATCAATTGCGTTTGCACTCGTTATGCATATATACATACATATGTACAATATATATATCTACATCGTACACAATATTACTTACATCATCTGATTCACTTAAGTCAATATTGCCATTATCATCATCATCTAATTGTCGATGTAATGATCTTATTGCTTCCATGCCTAAACGATCTTGAACATTAAAACAATCTAAATCATCAGCATGACAGGCACCATCAGCTGATCCACTTCCTAAGGAACCTGAAAACACAAAAAAAATTAAATTAAATAAAATTAAAATTAAAAAAAAAAAAAACATTTTTTTTTCAGTAAGTATAGAGAAAATTTAAATAGGTATAGTTTAACCCTTAAATGCATGATTTTTCCGTTTTTACTAAAAAAAATATTTTTATGTAGAAATTGTTGTTCTAAAAACAAAAATATAAAAAAAAAATGGATTTGGGTCCTTGGGGAGTTGTGAGGCCACTTTTTGGTTATGATGCAGATCTGCTACACTATGCATTAAGGGGTAAAAAAAAAAAATTTTTTTTAAGTTCATATTTTATTGAATGGCGGGAATTCATTTTTATTAAAAAAATATTAAACTATTTTATAAAATATTAAATATTTTATTATATTAACATAATAAAAAAAAATCTTAAAAATAAAAAACAGAAACAAAATTAATTCGAATAAATAAAAAAATTAAAATATCTTTCATTTTTGGTAAAACAAAAATTAATTCAAAAGTTCAAACAAATATTAAAGAAAATCAGTCTATAAATTAGTTTCAGTTTTACAGCTTAAAATTATCTTATTCTAACATTCTATTAAACATGAAATTGTTTAAAACAATTTTTATTTTTATTAAAGCACAACGATACATTGCATTTATCACATTTTATGAATGAAAAGCCTTGACACTTTGGGAATTTACACCTCAACCTCTTATCCATATAAGAAGGCCAATGAGATGTTTCATCAATACGAGTGTTTTTTGGTGGAACGTGTGAACTTGGAAATTTTCGTTTTCTATTTTCTAGTAAAACACTAGGAGAATTTCCTGATGGCCTGCCCCTTGCTTTATGTATTGCCAATCCACTCGTACAAAGAGCTTCAGCAAGCTCTATTCGGAAATCATATAAATTTAGTGGCTTTTCCTTTCGAATCTCATATACTCTTTTGTGCAATAGCCAAGAGTTTATAACCGTCACATCGAGAAGATGGTAAAAAAGTCTCATATACCACTTTCTTGACTTCATCTTTATCCTATAGCGGCCTACAAAACTATCCAATAAGTCGACGCCCCCCATATGTTTATTGTATTGCTTTATTGCATCTGGACATAATATATCTATATTTTGTTTTTTCAACTTATCAAATCTTTTACACGTACCCATTGGCTTACAGCTCACAAAAGTTGACAATAAATTTACGGGCTTATTATCTTTCCACGTCAATCCACAAACTTCCACATTTTCAATTGTTGTAAAAAATTCTGAGCTATATCCTCTTTCTTTATTTTTTAACTCCTTCTCAGTTGGCATTTTACAGTTAGGCACTCTGTTTCGCTGTATTGTACCTAGAGCGTATATTCCGTTCTTAGCAAGCTCTACAACTAATGGCACAGTAGTGTAAAACCTATCGAAATATATTTTATGGCGGACATTTTTTGGCACAATGCGAGTAAGTCTAGTAACGACATTAGCACTTACGCCCAGGTGACGCTCTTTCATACAGATATTATACGATTCTTCTTTTCCAGTATAAATCTCAAAATTATATGTGAAGCCGCTTACTCCGCTCAAAATATAAATTTTAAAGCCCCACTTGTGAGGTTTGGCTGGCATATATTGTTTCAAATAGCTTTTTATTTTTGTTGCACAGATTTGCTCATCCAGCGATAAGCACTCCTCAAGAGGAATACTTGAAAATCTATTTATAAGATGATCCAACACTGGTCTGATTTTATGAAGCCTGTCATGGTTTGAATCTGTTCTGGCTAACATAGTGCTGTTTGAATTGAAGTGTAATGTATTACGAATTTTTTCAAAATCATTTATCGTCATAGTTTCCATTATTGTTGGATTTCCAACAACAGACGACCAATATTTTCTAATGTCTGGTACATAGACTGTGGATGTCATTATGAGGATGCCCAGATATTTCTTGAGCAGATTTGTAGAAAGAGTAAATGGATTTTCTGGATTTGTTTCACAAGAGTATTGAGAAGATTCATCAACTATTTTCTGTAACAATTCATCCGTAAAAAAATATTTAAAAAATGCAAGAGATGTAGACAAGTTGACTATTTCATCTGGCAATTGCACATTTCCCAAGAAAGGCTGTTCAGGAAACTCGAATTCAAAACTTTTCCATAAAACTTTATCATATTGTTCTTTTAATTTACGATATTCAGATCTTAAATCCCTTGAACTCGATGGTTGATCATTTCTGGATATCGATGGTTCATGTAAAATGTCTTCTTCTCGTTCGATTTCTGTTTCATCAAAACTTCCTGACATAATCGCCAAGGCTTCTTCTGGTACATCATATTCATTTTCTTCAAATTCATCCTCACTAACACACCAGTTTTCAAGAATATTTTCTATTTCGTTATCATCTAATTTATTCATTTTTCTGAAAAAAAATTACCCTTTAATGCATAGTGTAGCATATATGCATCATACATAAAACTTGAAATAAACTTAATGTTTACAACCACGTCTTCCTGAATATTTGTTTATTTTGTAGAAAAGATATAAATACACAAAAAAAAAAATTCTTACCGTTATTTTTGTGTATTTTGTTTTATTTTGAATTAAAAGTAAGTGACAATGTACAGGCATTGCGGACTGATCTTGTTAGACTGAGAAATATATTAAAACTACGTAATAATATATGATTTGAACACAATTACGCACCATAAATGTGAAGAGAATGCAAAAAAAAAAAAAAAAACCCATAATATATAAATATTATGCTCTTAAAATTAGAGAAAAGAACGAATAAAGGGTATGATGCAGATCTGCTACAGTATGCATTTAAGGGTTAATGTATTTTTAAAATGTTGATATACATTTGAAATTGTATGAAAAAATAATTTAAGAGAATTTTGTTCCTCTTTTATTATTATTTAAACTAATTTTAATTGATTTAATTATTATTTTTCGATATAAGTAAATATTAAAATATTTATTTTATTTTGTAAGAGTATTCATATATAATATGTATAATATATATGCATATGTATATACAGATCAAAAAATACATAATTGAAATGTAAAACTGTAATAAAAGAATGTAAAAATTTTGTATGTCGCCTAATATCTACTTCTTGTAAATACTTTTACATATATATATTTGTATATATATACATATATATATTTATGTCCCAACAGCTATTTAAAATTGCGATTTTGTTTTGAAAATCAATATAGAAAAATATTTAGAAAAAAAAATAAATAAATTTTATTTACAAAATGAAGAGAAAAGTGTTGATTTTTAAAATTTAAATTATTAGTATAAATTTGTTAATAACTTGCGACATGAGCAATGATACACGAGAAGTAGTGACTATATAATTATATATATATATTATAAACATATTAAAATCAGAAAATGAGAATGAAAACCAATTTAAACAATGCTTATTAAGATTGTTTTTCTATATCACATTCATTTAATTGGCATATAGTTTTGCAATTAAAGAATATGTTCTAAAATGATATATATGGATTCGTTGTATTTTAACTATTATGTATATATATTATATACACATTCAAAGTATTTAAAATTTCCTAAACAGATAAGGTTCTGCAAAATATGAATAAATACTTCGATATGGTATATCAGCAATGACTTAGTTATATACATAAAGATATCCGGTTGTCATAGTTATTCGGTGTTCACTAACAGCTAATATAACATGTCGAAATGACACGTTATAATTATTGCAAACAACTATTACAGCTTATATAAACGTTCCATAGAACTAACAATACCAGCGTTGAAACTCGACATAAATTTTGGACAAATTAAACTGCGATTTATCAAAACAACTTGATTCAAAGCTTCTTTTCTCGAAACATCAATGTGTTAATGTACATAAAACGTTCATGAACCCCCTTTTGTTATACGATTCAGAATCCTGGACACTGTCTGAGACAAATGCTTAGTGTCATTGAGAAGGAAATTTTAATTTGAAAACAATGATAATATGTAGCAATAGTATGATAGCCATTTTACAATAATCACGAAAATCGAAGTTGAATACATTCAACAAATAAAAGCAAATATTCCAGCCAGATGTGCTTGTAAAAAACATCGGACATATCAATATTTTGTTCTTGACAAAATATCGAGACATTTGCATACTATTCAGAATCTCCAATGGGAGAGAAGTTACCATATATTGATAATTCATTCGATCCATATGATTTTGGTGAAAAATTTGAATACTTTCCATCCTACAATAGTTTTATTTAGTTCATTTAGTTTATGTTACAGCTGTTCTAAATATTTTATTCATCGAAGGGGACTCCTTCGATAGAAGTTAGCAGTTTTTATAAATGCGATAATTATAATCTGTTCTTAGCTTATCATAGTAATTTTACAATCTTATATTTTTATCAAGATTTGCAAATCTACTATATTAGAGTTAAATTTTTCTTTTAATCAAAAAACACACTACAGATAAACAAAGTCTAAAATTGCGAAATTTAAAAGAATATATTTTTAAATTTCAAACTTCAAAGAAATTTGTAGTCAAGAAATGATGAATTTTCAAAAAAAAAAAAAAATACATTCATAACAATGTAAATTATACAATATAGTGTTTTTAACAACCAAAATAAGTAAATGTAACAGAATTTATCAATTTATTTTACTTAGATAGAAAACATTTAAAACAAACAACATTTAAGCAAATAAATAGTTTTTCATGTATTTTAAAAAACATTTTTTTTTTGTGTAAATATTGTACTTATCCAGACAAGCATGTTAACATAAATTATGAATGAACTAAAACAAATGAATAAATTTATTTAAAGATGTTATGACACATCTTATAGTTTATTGACACTTAAATACTAAAGGTTAAAATATAAAATTAAAGTTCCCTTTTCTTATTCCTTTGAAAATAAAATAAAAAATCCAGGTCATTGAATATTAACTTAAAATTTTGTATGTGTGTTTTTTTTTAAAATAAAATTTAAAAATAAGTAAGTAAGTATATAAATCAAATTTGTCAAGACTAAATTTTATTCACAAAATATATTACTTAAATAACAATTTAAATTTTGTTTATATGTTTATATTATTTAAGTTTGTTAATTAAACCAAAAATTTATATAAACCCTTTAAGAAAATAAAAAACGATTTCACAAAACAGTGAAACAAAACCGAATTCAAAGCGAACCGTTTTTATCATTTACGTGTTGTTAAAATGAATAAAACGGGTACGGTATGTTATCCCAAAAAAAAAATATATTTCCACAATTCCATTTACACAATTCCAAAAAAAAATTCCAAAGTTACCAAATTTCGAAAACTTAAAATCTGCCAAATTCCAAAATATGTATCTGCTTTTTCTAGAAATAAAAAAATAATTAAGGTAGTTAAATATTCTGTAAAAGGGATATATTCCCCTTTTTGCTTCCAACATCGGCTACGCATAAAAAAAATTAAGATAAATGTTCTTGAAAAATGAGATATCCCTTTTTTTGTATTTAACAGCGGTTACGTATAAGAATGCAACTTAAACGCCTGATTTTGAACTCTAAGAGCATTTATGCATGTGTGGAACTTTTTTGTTTTACAATTTTTTTTCCTTTGTTGGAATTTTGTAACTTTGGAATTATTTTTTCCGAATTATGAGACCATCCCGATGCATAGTAGATACATCAGTGCTTGTAAATAATAAGTTGGTTCAGTAATTTTAGAACAGAATCAGACATAATTGTTTTGGACAACAATAAAAAAAATCTGCTGAACACTTCTTTTGATCTTTTATGTTCTAAATTTTAATTAAATAATTTAATTGTTGCTAGATTTCTAATATTTGATTACAAATATCGATATTTCGGAAGCAACATACTTCCTTCATCATTGCTTGTGACTAACTACTTATCGTAATTCTATTTTTACCATTTTATATCCTAATCGCTACCTTTTTTACTTGTACTTTCGCCTATAATTATTTTATTAATTTAAATAGCGGTGAGTATATCCATACTCTAAATCATTATTCAATTTGTATAAATTCGTTGCATCAGTTTCATAATGTTCCTCGATTATATATTTAGCAATTGCCAACCTAAAATTGATAGTGCCTCTTATTCTTGCAAATTCGGCTTCCTTTAAATATTCTTTGAACCTCACTATAATTTGCCGTTTTAAATTACGTTTTGATTCTAAATTGAGTTCAAAATTTAAGGAAAAATCAACAACAAAAAAGAACAATTTAGAACTGTTTTGGATAATCTACTGAACACCGATCAGAACATTTTTGAGCCAAAAAGGTCAATTACCGGAAACTACTGAACACCAAAAGTGTTTTTTTTTTACTCTAGATTGTTCTAGATCATTCCAAATTTTAAATTAAACTGATGAAGAATGTATGTTGCTTCTCAAATATTAATAGCTTTGTTCATTTCATCCGGTTCAAGGTTTAGGTCAATACTTTAATATGAAATTACAATAACAACTCAAAACCCAAATATTTATCTGGCTTTTATACAGTTCTAAAATATTTGATAATTATATTTATCACGAGTTGCGCTTGCGTAGTTTTCCAATAGAATTTTTTGATAAATCAATTAGCAGGTTTGCCAACTTAAAAAAAAATATTGATATCATTAACCTTCATCGTTCTTTTGAATTTAATAAAACCTAGACTTTGAACCGTATGAAAATAACACAGCTAATATATTCGTGTGCAAAATAAAGAATAAACTTGTGAAACGAAACTTAAACTCTTATTTAATACAATACCAGTTTAATTTACAAATTGCGAAATTATATTATTATAAGAATAAAACAGTTTAATATAATACTAGTGTTTGACCGCTTCTCGAAATTCGAGGAAGTTTGATAAAAAATCGTACTCAATATTTCGTTATGAATTTTTTTGAATCATTTTAATTTATCGTGCACACTTCAAAACTAAATGTTTTTTTTTTATTAATTCATCCTAAACAACAACCTCATACGAAATAATTTAATTAAAAAAATTAAAATTAAATTTAAATCGGTGATGTTGTTGCAGCAATTTGATAAATTAAAATTTTTGTATGTTAAAATGACTTATCATGGGATGAAATTTTGAATTGAAATTTCTAATTGAATTTTGAAAAAATATTTGAATTTGCCACGTCTCCTTTTAAATATCTATAATTTAACCCTTTCTTTACTGATGATATCATATTAAAACCACCTACAAAATTATGTATTTCTACTTTCACAGTAAAATTTATTTGAAACGGTTTGCACATGTTTCATCTAGATCTAGAAAATAGAATAACGGTTCTTTGCTTTTGTTAAATATTGTTTTTTGAAATTATAGTCGGTTAAGTGCATTATTGCAAACGACCAACAAGTGAAATTAAATTTATAAAACAAGTTGAATTATTTGTAACAAAATTTAATAAACAAGTGAAATGAATGGTAAGTTGTGGAAAAATTTAGTTTTTTATATATTTTTTTAATAAAATAAAATAAAAAAACAATTACAATTCACTATATTGGTGAATTTACATTGAAATTTGTAAGTGGTTTCAATAATGTACCACAAGTAGAGTAGATAAAAATTTCTTCAACAGAAAATAACGGCATATACGTTTGCGGAACTTGAAAAATTAAATTCTGATGAATTTGAAATGTTTTTTGATGCTATACCTTCGGGTGAAAAATCCGAAATTGAGGATGATAGTAGCGTAGAAGACTTAAAAAAAAAATAGAAAATGAGTAAAAAAATATCGTTTTTTCGTAATTTCGTTAAATCTGTTTTAATATCGAAAGAATCGGAAACGTCCATTGAGACAATTTGGACTAAAGATGAAAAATTTCTGAAAGACAATTTAGGAGAATTTGTTGAAGTTATCGATCGGTCCAAATTATAACTGAAGCAGTTGAAACTCCAGTAGAAGTTTTCTTTGAAATACTCTCAGAAGACAACAGGCATCAGAATCACTAACTACAAGTCACATAAAAATATTTCCTTTACGATTACTATCCTCTAGTCATTTCACAAGAAATTTGTTCGTGGAGAAAAACAATATGACCAAAATGCTCACATACCAGAATCTGGCACTTCGAGAAGGTAGCATGAAGACAAGCCCAAATCGTATAGTAAATTGTTTCACTATAAGTTTAATTAATATTTAGTTTCTAATTTTTATTCTGATTACAACAATTTGATCCGCTTCTGGTTAGCAAAAGCGTTTTATTTGATTTTACTTGCAGTTCACTTCCAACTAAAAGGAATGTAATATTCTAAAATTGCGCAATATTTTAACGGAATTATAAATTTTTTTTCATTCTGATTTTGCACATTTTTGCACCTTTACAAAATTTTGAGTTATGATATTTTGTATCTATAAAAAATTGTTTAAAGCAAAATATTGGACTTTAATCTCGAAAAATTGCGTTACTAAGAATTTTGTAATACAGAATTCTTAAATTTAAAATTTTGTAATTCAAAATAAAATACCAAAGTCTATAGTCAATATAAGTATCGATTTTATTATTTACTTTAAATTAAGTAGTGTGGAATGTTCAAACTTTAAGATGAATAAGTAATTGATTAATTTCTTTATTTTCTTCATGTATAAGCACATAACCAAATTTTGGCCCTTTTCCATTTCAAATGTGGGCCAAACTTTAAGATGAATATGTAGTTTGAAAATTTAACTGAAATTAAATTTATCAAAAAAAATATTATTTAATTTTTAAAGCAAACATTTATTGAGCATTTCCACATTGACATTCTTTTTAACGATTTTTTCATTTTTCTTCAAAACAAAACAAAAACAATAAATAATTTTTTGATGGTTTGAAAGAAGAAAAGAAAAGAAAAGCTAAGAAAATAAACTTGGAAAGAATACTTATATCGACATTGTTATAACACAGAAATATTATTTAAACCAAATCACAAATAAAGAAAAAAAAAATAAAAAAAAAAATAAAAAAATTTAGTCACATTTTCATTGAACACACATATATATCCTATATCCACATATATATAAAAACAAATTTTTTTAGTTATCTACATTTGAAAAGACATATAGTTATGCGTATGTAATTTTAAATACATAATAAATTATTACATATATATATATTTATATAAAATGGGACGAATAATCAAACAATAGAAGGGAGGTCTATTAAAATTCTTTGAAATACTTAATAATATTAACAAAATCAAATACATATAGTTAAGTAAGTATATATATATAGAGAATTATTTTTATTTAATTTTTGAAAGTCCTTTGAAAAAAATTCCATTGATTTTACCTACTTGGACTTAATTTATTATTAATTTCTTTGAGTAATCCCAGTTTCTTTTGTACTGCTAAAACTAAAAGAAAATTTTTTATGCATTTTTAAAATATATTATTTATTACATTTTATTTTAAAATATTAATAAATATTTTAATGAATGATTTTTTTTTGTTTTTATATGTATTGTTTTTATGATATAACAACATTTAATCATTATTAATGATATGAAACGAAACCGATTTTGAATAAACAGATGAAAGTATGATACAAACTTCAAATATGAAATATTTGGAATTGTAGTACTTAGTTAGCTGTTAAATATTTTTTTAATATTCATTCACAATTAATTAATTGCTAATTTAATTTGTAAATGAAAATTTTTAACCTTTTCTAAAATACAGCACAAGCAGAGTACGCCAACACAGAAGATGTATATATATGTAAATTAAGATGATAAGACATGTAGAATAAACTTCATCACCATCAAGTCTTGAAATTATCAGCAAAACAAATTCCATGGAATAGAAGAAGAATAATAACAAACGAATGAAAGTAAATGCTTGAAATGATGTCATTTGGCTCCAGAACATTATGTTAAAAAATAAAACACAATCGATATTCATTATCACAATACAAAAAACAAATCTGATAAATTTTTGTTTTTGCAGAAATTTGTAGTTTTTGTTCATACGATAAAAAAAAAATATAAAAACAAAATATGTATGTCGTTTTGGTTGTTTTCGATAATAATTTGCAAAATTCCAATTTAAAAGTAGTTTATTACCAATTTTATTTCTATTATATGTACTTACATCCCGTTTTTAAAGAATTTTGCAAATTTCTGAAAATGAAATAATCTAATGGTGGTACACCAGCATAGTTTTAAAACGTTTCTACTTCAAACAATTCATTGTTAACAACACATTAGAAACTATAAATTACATTCATTATTTCAAGTTCAACATATATTCGTATCTAAATATGATGATACATTAACATAACATATTTTTCATACACAATTAGAATAGGTACCATACGATTGATTCAAAAGCTATTCATTTTTTTTTATGACAAAGAACAAATAATGTGAACACATTATTATCACACATTTACACAAAAAAATTTACCTATAATAAATTTGGTATCTTAAAAAAATTTACATTAAAAATATAAGTTTTTTTTTTTTTCATAAAGTTTATTTTCTTTTTTTAATTTTACCGTTACAAAAAAAAGTACTAATTTTCAAACGAGGAAGACAACAATTTTTAACACAGCAGTTTAATAATAGAAATTTGCTCATTTTTCAGATGACCAACTTTAGACAATTCTAAAGTTCAAAAGACTTTGACACTTTTCTCAAAATTTTTCAATGGAATGGAGTAAAATTTAAAAAGTGATGTATGTAAAGTAAGTAAGTATTGTTCTCAGTAAATATTGTTTCCATTACTTAAATATTTTAAATTTAATAGCAAATTAAATTAATATGTGTGTTCTTATTTATTTCAGAAATCAATGTAAGCTATAATATTTTCATTATTATACTATACCCATGTAGTGTACAATTTGATTGAAAACTAATTTGATAACACGTTGTATAACTAGCCGGTACACATTTGATTTTTGTGATAAGTATAATTTTGGTCATTTGGTAAAAATAAGTTTTTAGCAATAAGTAACTATGTGAATTAACAATAAAAGTAAGTATATATACACACTCCTAAAAAATTTCTAGGTTGTTATATTTTATGTTTATTTTGTTCTGATAAATATATTCGTTCACTACAAAATAACTTTGAAAGGAAGAATTTAAAATATGAAAGAATATATAATTGTACTGGTATAATGCCATTGCTAATCTAGTAAAGTTTGAATGCAGTTTAAAAAAGTATGCAGATTAAAACTCAAAACACCAACAACAATGTAAAATAAATTATGGGGTCAATCATTAAAGTCTAATGACATTACACATTTTCTAATAAAAAAGTCAACAAAAATAAGTCACCCAATCTGAATGAAAGTCCACTCAAATGAAAGTCTACTGAATAAAATTGACTTGGCTATAAAAATGTTGCCATCGTACAAAAAGTTTTCATTGTTAAAAAACATAAGTTTTGTTGAGGTAGGTATATTTTAATATTTTAAATGGTAATTTGATATTTTACTTATAAGAGAAATATTTTTTATTTCAATTTTAATATTATAAATTGTGTTTTAAATATTTAATTTTTTGTATATTTAAATAATAAATTTTGACTAGATTTTCCAACTGCCTTATATTAGTTACTAAAAATTTTCTTAAAAATGTTTTATTAATTATCTAATTAATAAAATATAATAAATTTATAAAATAAAATAAAACCAAAAATATTCTTAATTCTTCAAAGTCAACAGTAAAATTGTGGTTGACTTGAAATTGTCAACCCAGTGGACTTATAACAAATCAGTAGACTTTCATGATAACAAAAATTGATTTTTTTTAAAATTGAAAAACGTCAAAACCCAGCAGACTTTCATGATTGACTGCTATGTATCATCTCTCATCATAATGCATTAATATTATTTTAGTACTAAATTTGGTGGAAATGTAGTGTAGATGGCAGTACACTTACATATACTTCCATAATACATTAAACAAAAATTGATTTATTCTGTCAATTCTCAGTCTTTCATTCATAATTATTAACTTTTTTTCATTATTATTTATTGTTTTTGTTATAAAAGGCTTTAGACAAAAACAAAATTAGTAAATATAAGATATAATATATATATATATATATATACATTTCCATATTATAAATTATAATTATTAAATCTCTCTGTACGACCAAACAGTGTTTCGCTAGGTTCTAAATTGTTAATTATACATAAACAAAATATTTTATTTATTATAATTTTGAATAGTACTTATATAGTTACTTAATATTATTTAAATGTTTGTTTAAAGTAATATGTAGTTGTAGTTGAATAATAATAAAGAAAAAAAGACAATAAATGTGACTTGTCAAATAATTCTCTATTTAGAACCTCTATAGCTCAATCAAAAGATTTTTGTATCAGAATTTAAAAAAAAAAAACAGTGAGTCTATTTTTCAAATGACAGAGCTGAGTATATTTTTATGCATAAAACTTTACTGAAAAATCATCTTTCACGTCATTTCAAATGTCATTTTAGTACGAACCACCAACGCAATATCAAAAAAATTTTACTTTTCTTCAACCATGCTTACAACTGTCAAAATGACAATTTGGTTTATTTATTGAACATTTGCATTTGATTGTCAAGTTGTCAAATCAGTATCTGCTTAAGTATTTATTAAATTAGTTTATTCAGTAAACAGTTATAGAACGATGTAGAGTAAAAATGAATACTTTTTTGTGTGCAGTAGTTTCCGTTAATTGAACTTTTTTGTCCAAAAGTGTTCTGATCCATGTTCAGTAGATTGTCCAAAATAGTTCTAAATTGATCTTATTTGTTCTGAATTTTTTTGAGAACTAATTTAAACAACTTGTTGTTGTTCTTTTTCTTTAAATTTTGACAGTTAAAAACATAAATTTGAGATTAAACAAAAATTGGAACAAAAAAGTTCAAAAAAAGATCAAAAAAAGTGTTCAGTAGATTTTTTTGTTCTAAGTAGTTCTAAAGTGTTTGACATTTAATTGTCATTGTCCACAAAATTTCTGCCCGATTCTGTTCTAAATCTACTGAACAAACTTAGTATGTGGGTAAGATTAACTTGCAAACTAAATATGTAAAATTAACTAAAAATGTCAATTATTATTATAAGTTATAATGCTAGTATAAATGTTAGGATTGCATAAATCGATATTTATTAAGACGTCTGACAATCATTCCTGAATTGATATCGATTATTTAAACGCAAGTACTTGTTCGAAATTTTTATATTTATATTGTTAAAACCAACTCTTGAAACTTCATAAGTAATTAAGAACTGATGAAAAATAATTAATTTTTTTTTTCATCTGTGCTTATTTCAGTACGGTACTGCAAGTTTATACTACAATATCTACAATATTTCGACCATTTATTTATCAAATTATTGGCTTGTAGCATTAAATATGGAAAACTACTGCTAATTGTCAGGAACTAGGCCTTTTTAAATGGAATAGCTCCATTTAATTTAATTTGTTACTAGATTATACTCTCAATTATTTTTTTTCATTTGCTTTATCTCAATGACAAAGGGTACGGGACCAGGTCCAAAATCCCATAAAGCCTTTTTTTTTGCTTCATCAGAAATCGAACCTGGGACCTTTCGATTGAAAGGCAGGAGCTTTACCTACTGCGCCACCCAGCGTTATTAATAAAAATTAAATTATGAATACTTATTGGATATTAAGCTAGCCCTGAACAATTTTTGATTATATGACTATATGATTTTAAAGTTAGTTGTAAAAAAGCATACTAATTTTTCGGTTCCTAGAAAACAATAAATATCTGTCATAGCTTAAGAAAATACTTCTCATATCTCTTCTTTAAACTTTCCATTTTTAGTTTGACCATCCATTATCAGCCTTATAATTTTGTAGTCGTATTCTAATAATAAAATATTTTTAAGACACATAAGTACATGAAGATAACCTTAGTTTCGAAAAATAAAAGAAAAAAAATAACATACGAAGGTTAAATGTAGATTTACTTAAAGGTGGTGCAAAATACAAAGAATCGATTATTTACTCCATCCTATACAAAAATAAATATTTTTTGTTCACATTACATTAGTTTCATTGTCAAAAAAAGAAAAGAAATATATACTTATATACATATATATATTATACTCTAAAGAACTTACTTTTAAAAAAAAAATTATTTGTTGAAGGTGAAATACTAATAAAAACCAAACCACAGCAACTATACTTTTATATAAAAGCAAAAAAACAGCAAAGGTATTCAAGTTACTTTTTGTAAAGGTGTTTTGATAGAGGTGAGTAAATTGATGAACTAATTTCTAAAATAGATGAGTATTAATTTATTATAGTGTATTTATAATTAAAATATCAAAAAAATGTTCTATTTTCATTAAATGAACGTTCTAGTGTGAGTAAAACATGGGATGCTAAATATTTTTGATTCTTTAAGATTTTATATTGAAAAATATAAACAAATGCTAATGTTTTTTAAAAGACATTCAAATTTAGATAATTATAAATGTCAAAAAAAAAAAATTCCTCACAACGATTGACAAGTATTTCACAGTTGTCAAATCATAAAATAAATTTCGTTTCTGTCTACTTAAGTAAATATATTTGTTTTTTTTTTTGATCTGCTAAGTAATGTCGCTTTTTAAAATATCAAATTAACAAAACGTCGGTCGATTTCAAAGTGTCGACTTGTACAATTTATCGTTCCTAAAATGTCGGCATGGACAAAATGTCGATTAATAAAATGTCGACTTTCAAAAATCGAAGAATTAGAAACTAAATAAATTATTGTAGCTCGAATTGGTAACGTACTATAAAGCACATGCTAATTTAGAACACTGCATACATATTCTTGAAAAAGAGGCAATTTTGATTTTGAATCCAACTATAAAATCAATACTTGTAGTATGTCCATCCGTATGCTGTGTCGTAAAAAGATATTGAGTTTTCACAGCTTCATATGAAAAATAGGGACCTAATGGGACAATTCAGATCTTGCGAGGGCTTTTTTGGCTTATTAAACTAACCAAATCACAACTAAAAAATTTTAAGGGCGAAAGTACGGACCTGGGATCGACATTTTGTCCAAATCGCAATTTTGGGAAGTTGACATTTAGTACAATCGACATTTTTGAAGAAAAAAAATCGACATGTCAGTCGACATAACGTAAGAACTCGGTTCTTTTCTGTTGAGCGAAGCAAATAACATTTAATTTGAAATCGAAATACACGCACGTTTTGTTTCTATTCGATTTCAAAATTTGTATTGATTATTACAGTATCAAAATCATTTTTCAAAAGCCAACGAAGTTACATATATGAAATTTGTTTGTTGTGCCTGAGTTGGTTCACTCAGTGAATCATTTTTCATTAAACGTCAACTCTTTAATAGTATTTATACTATTTAATACTAATTTTATTAAATGTCAACTGGATAATTGTACATACTACTTATTTAACTTTTGAATGAATTGAAACGTGTATGCTTGACATCTTCTTTATAAAATTATGACACTACTGTCAAAATCAAATTATCAAATTGTGATTTTGTTTTTTCCAAAGAACATCAAGTTTCCTGTTTTTCGGGTATATAACTAATTAGCACGAAATTTATTAATGAGATGAATTTTTGATCCGAAATAGTTTGATTTTCAAACTTAAAGATTTTATCAGCCACATAGGAAAACGAACGATTCTTAAAAATCTTAGAAAACTATAAAATCATTTAGTAACAAATTATAATTCACTAATTAGGTTTTTTACTTATAAGTATTTCAAATAATTTTAAAAAATATTTACATTTTCCTGAAGTCTGAATATTAGAAAATTTTTTTAAATATTCATAACTAGCTTAATTAAAATTAGATATTTTTAAGGTTTTTTAAAAATTTATTTTCTCATTTATCTTTTAGAAAATAAATAAAATAATATTATTTAGTTATACATATTTACAAATTTATTCCATTTACTTCCATTCATTTTACTTAGTGTTGTTGAGTAATAATTCAATTTTTGTTTTTTATATTTCAATGACTATCTCAGAGATGTTTTACTACTTATTTTCAAAAATTAGTTGACCTTAAAAACTATACTCATGAATTATTATAAACATTGTTATAAAGTTTAAAAAAATTTAAATGAAAAATAAAAATATATATTTTTGAAAAATTTAGACAAATATAATGAGAAACATGAGAATATTTAAATTCATCTTTGAACCCGGATTTATAATTGTCACGAAAATTGAATTAACTGAATACATACATATACTGGTATATTTATATATATATATATATATCAAACCCAAAACTAAGTAATATTCTAAATTTAATTTTCGTTCGTAATAACTCTTTATTCTTTCTATAGAACCCTCTAAGGTTGACTCTTTAGATGTGAAAGTAGCAGTTGTGATGAAATCGAAAGCTAACACTAAAAATGTAACTTGACAATATAATTATGCTCATATTGAAACCGAATTTTAAATTATAATTAATACAGTCTTCAGTTCTTGCTGATCAAATATATATACAAGTATATTATATATATATATATATATATATAACTATATCTTGAAAATATATTGCGTATAATTAATGAAAGACACTAGAGATTTGTTTCATTTACACAATTATTGTTTTCTAAAATTACAGAATCAATTTTGGCGATTTTTAGTAAATAAAAGTAAATAGTAGTAGTAAATAGTGTTTAACTGACTACTTAGCCCTAACTCCAAAGTTTATATTTACAGTAAAACTTAAAAAAAGAGAATTTTATTGCTGATATCAAGATTTAATATTATCAGAAATGCTGATTTGTTTTAATTTATAAAATTTACTTTTTCTTTTAAAAGAAAGTTTAAATGAACGTTGAATTCAAAGTAGTTAAATAAGTAGATAATAGATCTGTATGTTAAGTCGCAAATTTGTATAAATTTGGTCAAATTTACCAATTTATCCAAGTTCTTGTATGTTTACTTTTTTATATATTTTAGTTTAAAACGTGATGTCAGAGCTCTCTCTTAAATAAAGTTTTGCATATAAAATTTCTATTTGTAAGAATTTGCTGCAAAATTTTTGTTGTTGTTTTAAATGTCAAGCCAATATTTTTCATTTAAATAAAAAGTAGTGAAAATATATACCAATTAATTAATATAATTTAATAACAAGGCCCACATTTCGAAATGGAAAAGGACCTATAAAGTTGGCCTACATATTTATCTGTAGGACCAACTGTTAAAATAAATAAATAAATAAAAAGTAGTGCATTCTAACCTTGTAATTTATTTTTATAATTTTTTATTGATAATCAGATTTGTTTTTAGTTATATATTCAAATTATGGAATGAAAGTTGAGTTTCCTTTCACTAATCATTTATATTTATTTTGCAAATATCGATATTTCGGAAGCAACTTACTTCCTTCATCAGTGCTTCCGACTAAATTAGCAAAGTAATTAGTCGGAAGCACTGATGAAGGAAGTAATTAGTGAAAGCAAACTCGACTTTTATTTCATAATTTATTTTTATAGTTTTTAGTTCCTGACAAAAAGACCAAAACCGAGAAAAATAATTTAATTTAATTTTTTTACAACAAAAACATTAAAAATTGAAAATTATAATTCTTACAAAAAATTTCAGAAAACAATCAATTATAATTTTAAAAAATCTCATAACCTAAAAACCAGTTATTTTTTATATAAAAAAATTTGTATAAATTTGTGCAAATTTTACGTAATTATGTTTACTTTTTTTTATAAAAAAGATTATTTTCACTGTTCTCGCAGAATTTTATGACCACGTGATTTTCCCTCACTTTGAAATTTTTTTCAAATAAAAGTAAACATACAGACCTAATAATATAATATAATTAAGATTTTTAAATTAACAAAAAAAAATTAAAATAAAATTGTTGTTTTAATTATCACATGAATTACGATCGCAAACATCTTTAACCATATTAAAATTATAATATTTTTTTTTGCTATCGGCATCTAATTTACGAATACAAAGTCATTATGTTAATAGGATTCTATTCATGTATATATATACAGTGAAATTTCATTATAATGAAGCTTATTCAGAAGATTTTTAAATATAATCAAGCTAATAGTTAGTTTGTTAGTTTCAAAGGAGATGGCAACCATAGCAGTCAACCACTTATTAACACAACCTGGAACGTTTCAAGATTCTCTGAGAAATCCCGGAATTTTGATAAATCTATAGGTTTCTAAAATTGTTAGAGATACTTCCTAGGTTATCAAACATATATTTTTCTAACCATATGAACTGAGTTTTCTCTAGAACAGGGAAAAGAAATAAAGCTAAAAATAAAACTAATAACTTTAGATGATTCAATGATTTAAAATTAAAGTAGAACGAAAATAAACATTACGTAGTACCTGTCAATATTTTAATACTAAAGTATGGTTGATTAGAAATCGACAGAACTAATAATTATGGTTTTTTATTAATATAAAAATAATTAATATATAAATAAACAAACTATTAATATAATTGATTTTAAATACAAAAAAAAGTCGTATTAGTCTCTAAATCCACAAAAAAATAAAATCCATAATGACTTTTGACTACTATATAGTATCTAATTACTCTTTCTCATTTTAGAGTAAGTAAACTTATTTTAAATAAACAACTATATAAAATTCATGGTTTTCTAGGTTGATCTTTTTATACTAATTTTGATTAAATTCCATGATATTTTTTAATTTAAAAAAATTTAAATAAATACACAACTATATATATAAGTAGTTAGGATTTAATTCTCTTACTTTTTCTTATACTCAGCAGTAGACTAATCATCTAATTAATTAATTAAAATAATGAATCACATATTATTATAAAATAACAATTTAAATAAATAATAGTTAAATCTACTTTATAAAAGCGAAGTTATGTATATTCAAAATACTTTCATATCAATTTTTTACTTATCAACAATACAATTTACAGGTATACACATCGCCTATTTCTAAAATTGACATCAAATTAATAATAACGTTCGAGAGTGCTTAACTCTTTCAAGGCTTAGATTCAGGATGTTGGAAACACACTACATAACCTCAGAAAATTTCTGCAGGATAAAACCATCAAACCTATAGGCCTTTATCAAAAGAGTCAACTAAGTTAAGGGGTGGAGGAGGGCGTAAAGAGTTAAAAACGTACATGTCGATCCTGACGACTGGCCATGTGGGTACCCTCCTACGGGAACAAAAATAATAGCGTTCATCAATGATATAATTAGATCTGCAATTTTAAGACAATAAACGAAGAAGTACAATAGATTAAAAGACGTCGCATTTATCCATGACGCAACTCTCCATCAAAAAAAATAATCATTAAAAAAAGTACGCTAAGTATTTGATATTCGCTTCTATTATTTGCGATTTTTTTAAGCAGCAAAAATTTTCCAGATTTCTACTAACAATATTCCAGTAAGTTTCATTTATCTTATAACTAATAGTTGATGCTCAAGATTCACCAACAATTTTATTTTCTATTTTTCGTTAGTTTTGTTTCGATAAAAGTATAAGTACATATTATTTTAAAAACTTTAATTTTTATATACTTATTTCTCTATTGAATATTTCTAAATATTGAATAAATAAAGCTTATTGTATAATCAAAAATGTTTACCACCTTATGACTAACTAAAAGACAAATTCGTATTCGCTAAAAACAAAACCAACAGTCATTTTATTTCCAAAAGATGTATTAAGTTTCATAGAAAATAATTACTACTATACTTATCCATTTTCGTATAAGAAAGTTTAACAAAAGAAGTTTCACTGTACGTATTTATTGACAATTTGCGGTTTAATCAAAACATGTTTCATAATAAAGTAATAAAAATATAAAAAATAATAAAAAAATATAAAAAAGCAAAAACAAATAATAATTTTTAAGACGACCAACACTGATAGTTACGCTGTGTTGTCACAAAATTTTATATAGATATTTCCACTCATGTATACACATATATATACATAATATATTTATTTACACAAATACAACTAAATTTGTTAATTAAGTTTACATTTTATATGCAAATTTTTTTTTTTTTTTTATTTGTTAGAACTTTACTAGAATTTTTTTTTTACTTTTTATTTTCTTATTATTATTTTTTTTTAATTTTGGAAAATTTTTCGATTTTTGAACTTAATTTAACAAAAAAAAAAAATATTAACTTCACACTTTTCATAGTAAGATTAAAAATTGATAAAAATTTGTTCGTTTTTATTTTACTTTTGAAAAACAATTTTTGTTTTTATTTTTTATAATTATAAAATGTTATCACCATAATGTTAAATTTAAATTATTCCAATTTTTATATTATTCTATAAAAAACAAAAACTAAATCAAGTATAACATCAAATAACAAAATAAATGCGCAACAAAATTTTTTAAGTAACTACTATTTTTTTTTGTAGTATTTGGTAGTTTAAATTTCAGAGCTTACTTACTAATGACTCATTTCAAATTTATTATAATAATTAATTATATTATATTTAATAATTTTTAAATGAATAATTAAATTAAAACAATTTTAAAAACAAAATATATTTAAATAATGTAAGTAATTAATAATTAACTTTATTATATTTTTTGACTAAATTATAGGCTTACTAGTAAAATCTGTAAAATCATCAGATGATAACATATGACTTTCGATTTTATTTTCATTATTATTGTTATTATTATCGTTATTATTATTATTGTGGTTTTTATTTAATGATTTCTTAACATTTTCTGAATTAGAATAATTAAAATTAATTAAAATAAAAAATATTATTTGTATATAAACCGTAATTTTATTCAACGACTTCATCTCGCACGAGTTACTATTCTCTAACTGAAAAGTTAACTAATATTTAATAGTAATATTATTTTATCTCGTAAAAATAAAAATTATTATTTTTTTTTCTATTTTTATTGTTGTTGTTGATGCGTTATTATATTATTATTACTGTAGTGTAGTGAGCTGTTGTGTGAATACAGTTTTGTTTCGTTGTTTTTATGGTTTTCTTTTTACTCAATATTATATTTTGGAGGTTGATTTTTTTTTTCAATACAGTGAGTAACATAAGTTTATTATATTGAATTTACTATGTATATTTCTATAATTCTGATATTTTGTGGAAAACAAAATAAAGATAAAAGAAAATGTGTTTTTCTTTGTGTTTATTCTATTTCTATGTGTTTGAAATTAAATTAGCTGATTATTTGAAAGAAAAACCGATTTTTATATTAATTTTTCCTTTTATTACAATTCGCTTGTAGGTAAAAAGAATAAGTATTTCAATTTTAATATATTATTTTGGCAATAAATCATCGATTATTATAATAAAGTTTCAAGGAAATTTTAAAAATAATAAACTGTAATTAATCTTAAAAAAATATTTATTTTAAACATAATATAAAACCTAAGTAGAAGTATTTTTGTTGAAATGTACCCTTACAAGCCAATACATTATTTGAAGTTGTATACATTTGTCATAAAAATTTACCGAATATCTATTAGAAGTTTTTGTCAAAATTCTGAAAATATTAAGATAGATTGTAAATCAACGTAGAAGTAAAAAAAAAAAAAATTTAAGCATTTTGAAAACTAAAACAAGAAAAAAAATTAAATTAAAAATATTAATTTAAATTTTTCAAACTGTCTAAATATTTTAAATCAGCTGTACCGGTGAATTCGATTCGATATAAAATTATTCGGATTTTTTCGATTCAATTCGATAAGAATTTCTTAACGACGAACTCCAAATAAAAAATAAAACGAAATGTAATAACTTTTATGTCAAATAAGTTCAAATTTCAAATTTAAGAAAGAAATTCAGATTGCTGTTTTAGAAATAAATTTCTGAAACAAAGTCTGCAAAAAAATTTCTCCTTATGTTTTTATTCTACGCAGACTAAAAAAAATTCTCGATAAAAAAAAGCTCTTTATTATATCTAAAAAAATCTAAATACTAATGAAAAAATCTATTAAAATAATTCATAATTACCCAATATTGCACCCAACGAGTATGATTTATTCTGAAAGTACCTTAGTTTCAATAATATATGTAAGCGTGAATTGTACATTCTGGGCTTTAAAATTATAAATAATCAAATTAAGCATTATTTAATTTTGCAAAGATATGTAGAAGTGCATAATTATAACACCCGAAACAAATGCAATTTTTATCTATCACTGTTCAAAACAAACCGTCAAAAGACAAACTGTCTCTACAATTGTTTAAAAATTTTTAATGATCTACCTGGTAATATTAAGTCAATTGATAATTTCTGTCAATACAAAAAAAAAAAATCGTCGAATTTCTTAATGTTTAAATGTGCAATTTATAAATATATTTGAATTAATGTAAATTTTTAATGAATTTCTTACTAGACTAAGATTGTATTTATTTTATATTAAAAAAAAAAAAAAAACTATTGTCAAACAATTGAATTTTTATATTATTAATAAATTATAAGACCAGACAGCTTCGGCTACGGTCATAAAACTCTTATGTACAAAATTACAACTTTAAAATTGTTTTGCAATTATATTGAATTAATTTGTAACTATTTTTGAATTATTAAAATTGTAAGTGAACACAGATAAATAAAGAAAAAAAAAGAAGCAATTAACTACTAAATATTTCAGTTTATAACTTTAAAAATATGTTCTTTTTTACTTTCTAAATAATGCTTCAAGATTGCTCAAATACTTATGATATCAAATCTACGAAAAGTTTCATTAAGTATTGTTTATGACATTAGATTTACGAAAAATTGGTTAAACTTATTAGGTATATTTATAAATTTGAAATTTTATTTGTCATTAAAAATCGTAAGTCCCCTTGAGGCGTATTAAATCTATTATGAATTATCATGGCTGTTTATACCTATTACACTATGCTAGCTATAAATGACAATTAACTTTGGATTCATTATTTTCAAAACTCACCACTTTACTTGAATAAATAAAATAAATTTAAATAAATAAAATTATATTAACTACAAAGTATTTTCATTTTGTTTGACGTTTTGACTTTATTCCGTTACCATCTTGTAAGCTACATCCGTATACTTACTACATAAACATGTTATATATATAAATTTACTCAGAAAATTTTGACATTTTAAAAGAAATTTTTTTTCTCCCGAGATATGGAGAGATAAGCGGTTATTAAAATACAGATAATAGGTATATCAGAAAAGCTCCATTCCATCGGACTTAAGTAATACTGAAATTTATACATGTAAATAACAAATTTTAAAATCTTTCTCAAAGATACATACGGAATTAAAAAAAGCTATATGAAATTTCACCTTTTCCAATAATTCAGAAAGAGTTACTTGTAATTCAGAAGTAGTCGCTTGTAATTCCAAATATTAATTTAAAATTCAAATGCAATCGCTTTGGAATTCAAATATTTTGTCATTTGTAATTATTTGATTCAGAAATTATAAACCTGCTTAAGATCATTTTTATAATGATTTTTTCATATTTCATATTTACTGTTAAACAACGAAAGGGGCCGTATAAAGTTGATTCTAAACAATTTAAGCTGTGTAATTTAATGTTGGTGTCACTGTTTAATAATAAAAATAAATTTGGGATATTAAATATAAATTTCTGAATTTATATAATTAGTTACTATACTTGTACTAACTAGTTATTTGAATTAAAAATAATTATTTCTCAATTATAATTGAAAAATGTGTAGCCAGCTAGCATATTGTTACCTCACTTACCTAATTAATTATATATGATTTAAGAAATAAAAATGTTGTAATTTATAAAATACATTTATATATATACATAATTATAAATTTTTTAATTAGAAAATATTAAAATTTTTTTTTTCATATCATTTTACTTTTGATAAAAAGAACAAATTCAATTTATTAATATTCTAGTACTTAGTGTTATGATGAACGAAACAATTCCTAAAATAATTTTGTTTGTTGTAACTTAATAAAAATTAAATAAAAAAAAATTTATTTATTATTTTTTCTTTCTTTTTTTTGTTATGATGTGTATTCTCCGGGTAATATAATAATAAGAACTCAATGATGTCGTTGTAGGCATTTTCTTTCTCTTTTTTCATTTTATTTTTTTTTTTATTGACTTAAATATTTAGTTTAAGATTTTTTCCAATATTATTTAGTAAAATGGTAAAACAACAACAATAAAAAAAATAAAAATTGTCTACAACAGCAGAGTCATACTAAAAAAAAAATAAAAAAAAATATTCCAAAAAAGCTTAATATTTATTTATGATAAAACTCATTATTGTCGTGATAATGAAATGGAAAACATGTACGGCTTGTATGTTTTAATGTATATATGTGTAAGTGTTATTTAACAACAGAACTCAAATTCGCTAAATAAATATAAAGGTAAAGCAGAAAATTAAGAAACAATATTTCGGCTATTTGTAACTACAGTCTACACTATCTTACATATGATTAGTTTAGATTTTAAAACTAGATTATAGAATTGTTCATTACTTATATGGTTTAACAAGTAGGTTTATTCGATTAAAGTTCTTGTGGTATCTTAATGGACCTAGCCTGACCATAGAATACTGATTAACGTAATGGTACCGTTCTCCGTACTTCTGGTTCCGAACACTTTCTAAATTCGTTATATTTTTGGTTTTTATAACTCAAATGAAATTTTTAGCTCAAAAAAATTATTTCATTCGATTTTTAAGGAATTAAAGGTACGGACAACTTCAATAGGATTTTTTAACAAATTCCATGTTACCTTACTACGAAAATGCATTTTTCCACTTACATTATTATTTTGAAAACTTAGATTATATAAGCAATATAAGCCGAACTGTTCAATTAATAAAGTGCCTCATTTCGTCCATGTGGACGGTATCAGAAATTTGGACAAACTATTTATTTCATATACTTGTAAAATATTGAAATTTACTTCTAAGTTTCTTCTTTTTAATCCTTTTTTAATCTCAGCACACCCAATAGGAAACTTGTATACGACCTACCCTGCTTGTAACAGGTTCAGCTCTAATCAACTTACAAAGTTGAAAATTTACATGAAATTTCTTAATAAAACTTTTTAAGCGTGATTTTAGTCAATTCCAAATCTATGTACGTCGCTCTTGGAACGTTCCCTTTTATCATAATTATGTATTATTCTATATATACCTTCTTCGTAATTGCTTAAAAAGAAAAACTTAAAATTCAATTCAAATACGAGAATGGTACTCCAAAACAAATGCGATGGAAAACAGTATATACATTTTATTATGTGAAAACTACACATTTGGATGGTCGAATGGTAAGTACTAATAGTCAAAATGTTACATTAATAATATATAAATTTATTTAAAAATACACACTCTTCTGATACATCTTAATCTAAGTCTTAAAATACATTCGTCATACTTATATTAAAACATTTCAGACAGAATCAAGGCACTTTCAAATTAATAAATTGCTTAATGAGTACTATTGACGGGCAGTATCAGAAGTCATACAATTTTTTATATATTTATGTCCTTGTAGTAATATTATCATTATCATCATTATCATCATCAATTTCCTCCGTGGGGCATGTTGGGTATTTACTTAGGCTACGGCCTTCGGCCTTCCGAAGCGACGTGTACACTGAGATCCAATAAAATTATGGACATACTTGTATGACTGCACATAAACTTTTTAAACATACTTCGAAAATATTTTACGAGCCTTAAGCGTTAAAGATGATTAAATTGTGTAATGTGAGGATAGCAGAGCTTAAAATCTTCAAATTTAATCAAAACTGTTATTTACTGAATTGAATTTATGTGACATGCAATTTTCATTTTATTATCACTTGAAATGTATTTAATTTATATGTTTCAATTTAAAGAATTTAGAATTATTATTTATTTAATTTATTTATGAATTATTACTAATAATTCTGTAAATGGGTATGTATACATATTTGCTAATTTATATAACTATCTACATCTCAATTATTTTTTTAAGTAGTAAAATATTACCATAGAATTCAATAGGTCGAATACAGGCACCCTAGTGGTCGGTATTGGTAAAAATGTATTTGGGCCAATAACATTTTTCGTAACCATTCAAATTTGCTGTATGTCTCTAGACAATAATACTTACAGCTTACTTTTATTGTTAATTGTAAATTAAGAAAACATTGCTACGAACTTGCAGTCAAGGTAAAAAAAACTAATCAAATTAGAACGATGAAAAATTTGGTCACAAAATTTTTCACATAACGAAAATCTCCTGCCCCCAACTGAAGTTGATTAGCAAAAATGCTAATTACAAAAAATAGAAAGTTATTATAAAACAAGAAATCACATTACTTTCTTCTTAAACTTTAGTTTTTTGATTTACTGTACATAAACTTTTTTTAAAATAATAAAAAATATTATTTTTTTTCACTCAAACGTTGTCCATATAATTTGTCCGCTAAGTCACTAAAAAATCGTTACAATAATATATATTCAAAAAAATACACTTTAAATTTCCAATAAAATTTAAAAATAATGACGTAATATTAGAACTATATATTGCAGTAAATAGGAATTATAAGTTTTTGTGAGCATTTGCGAAATTAGGACTTGTTAGCCCACCGAAGTCAACGCGTGTATTAATTGTGCTTCTGCTGTGTCACAACGATTTTTCGATAAGTAATTACATTTTTGCCATTTTGCTTTTATTATAATATTAATTTTTATAATTTAAGCTGGACGTACTAATTTTTGGAATTAAAATATATTTTACAATATGCAGATGATAACTTTTGTACGACATTTTTCATCAAAATGACGTAGTGGACCCAATTGTGACGTAGCGGAATTCAGTAATTATAAATTACTTATTTGCTACTTTTTAGTTATTATTACTTTGCTTTATTATGGAATATTTTCAAATGACTACATATTTTAGAATTTCTATATAAAAATTTATGTGGCCTCGGTAGCCGAGTGGTAAAGCACTCGAGTGTAGTAATGTAACGACCGAAGGAGCACGGGTTCAAACCCCGTGAGAACCGAAAAATTTTTCAAATGGTGAAAATTACTGAAAAATGTAATTTTCTATACAACCACATCGGTTCAAATATAATTTAATAATTAATAAAGATATAATATAACTAATAAAAAAAAAAATAATATAAATATATAATATACAAAATATATACCAAATAATTAATATAGTTTAATTAAAAAGGCCCACATTTCGAAAGGGAAAAGGACCTATAAAGTTGACCTACAGATTTATTTGTAGGATCAACTGTTAAAATAAATAAATAAATTTATAAAGATATAAAGATTTATAAAGACCTGTGTAGAAGTAGTTTTTTGCATGTTTGTTTGAACAAATCAAAATGGCACTTACAGCTGCAGAACGGCAATGTCGATGCAGAGAAAAGCGCAAAGAAAATAATAGTAAACATGAAATATACAAAATGTTTGTTTATAACAAATTAAAAAAAAAAAAAAAATTATCTATGAATTAAATTTTTTTTATGTTTGATGTCTTCTAGGTCACGTTTTGAGTCCACAGCGTCACAGTTTTTGACGTGTCCCTAAGCAGTTATTATAAAAATTGACTGAAATTAAAAGAAATTTTTTAATACAAATCAAGACATAATGATGGTTTTTGCAATAATTTTTAGTTTCTAAATTATTGTTTTTCTATATTTAAAATTGAACGTCAGAATTTTTATTTTAAAAAGTTGTGACGAAGTGGAAAAATGAATCCCAAATATTTTAAAATAAATAAAATTATAATCATACGGTAGATATTTTTTGAACTGCCCGTGGATAATATTAATATCGACAATACTAAGTAAAAGTTAATAAGTACGTATGAAGTAATAAACCGAGGTGCATAAATGTTACTTAGTGGACTTTTTTGTCCATCTTCTCAAGATATTAGCGTTATAAAATAGAGGTTTGGTTGAGTTGGTCACTGCTGACCACTTATTTACCATCTCAGATGCATAATCTATGAATTTATTGCATTAGCAATTTAAATATCCAAGCAAACTCAAATTTCTACCTTTGGTCACAGAAAATGTTATTGGCCCATTTAAGTCAACGGAATCAGGAGCCCTATAACTTTTATCCAGTAATTTCTTTATATAGTCAATTTTCATTTAAAATAGACTATTTACCAACCTAAATTTTATATTAATTAAAAAAAAAAAAATCCGAAACTAATTAATAAAATATTCAATTATATATTCAAATATTTAATTATATTCAAATCTAAATTTTTTTAATCCCTCGAAATCACATTTTTTTCAAAACGACGTTAAAAAGTGATATTAATATAATATACAAGTGATATGTAAAATCGCCGACCCTAATGCTCTATATAAAACAAAACCATAGATATTCAATTTTATTTTTCTAAACAAAAAGAGAATAAAATATTAAAATCAGTGTTTTTTTTTCAGAATGCAGCAATACTAACACTTTATTTAAAATTTTAAGCACTTTATTAAAAACTTTAACATGACTAACATCTCAAAACTGAGCATTTACATTCACTTAAATAAATAAAATAAATACAATGTATTATAGTTATACATAGTTAAATAAATAAAATTTATAGTTAAATAAATAAAATAACTAAATAAAATTTATTTAAACTAATTAAGTAGTTATAGAATTTTTTCCTCGTAGTATAGATAACTATTTAATAGATGGTTTCTGCAATCTCTATTACTAAAAGCTTCTCAGATGCAACAATCAATTCATATAATTCATCCTTGATACTAAATTATATTTAAAAATAAAACATTTAATTTCATACATGTTCATATTCAAATTTATTAAACTATATCCTTAATATTCTATTTAACTATTTAATTCATTGCTAAAAAAATTTTGCAAACAAAAAACATTTTGACTACATTCTAAATAAGTATGTACAACAAAATTTGATTAAGTATATATATATATATATCTATTTGTATATATATAAATATTTAAGTAAAAATAGAAAATAGAAAAACTTGTTTAGACCGTAAATAGAAGTCAAAATGATAAAAATGATAAATTTACGATCAAATTGAATATACGAAACGAATTACGAAATAAATAAATAAATAAGTACTTATGAAGAATTTTCATTAGAAGTTCACATATGGTAATAATCGGTAAAGCAATTGAGTCAGCAAGTTTTTTTTTTGTATCACAGTAAAATTGAAAAATATTTTTAGTATTTATTTATTTTTCTTTATTAATAAGTAATCTAAAAATAAGTAATTTAAAAATAAATATTTAATATAAAAATCATAAATACTTATTTAAAGTAATAATATTAATTTTTAATTGAAAAAGAAAAATAAAATAAAAACAAATATTCGATGAATAAAAGTACTGAAATGTAAATTTTTAGCAAATATTTATTTTATATCTACCTACTTTCATTATTAATTTAATTAAGTAGAGCAAATAAATTTTATTTGTGTATTTTTTCGGCAAACAATAACTATAGGTATATTATATGTATATAACTATAGGTATTGCATTATCGCTGCAGATACAAAAATTTGTAAGTTTGTGCACCTTGCCATAGAAGAGTGTTTATAGAAACAGGGAAAACTTTTAATGTATATATAATTGTTGTATCATACCATAGCCATCGATTATCTATTATATTGAGGTATAAGTAAAGAATAAAATATAATGTCTTTGGTATACGTACACAATTAAGAATATGAAAACGTACTTTTTTAATTTTTAATTGTGTATAATTATATATTAAAAAAAACCCCTACAAAATTATTTTAAAATGTTTAACAATTTTAAAATTGTTTGAATAAAAAATTGAAAAATTAACAAATGAATATAAACTACATTTAAGTACTAAGTAAACTACATCTGCCTACTTAAGTGTTAAAGGCATACATTTTTACATATCTACATATTATTATGATTGCTTTTGATTCTACTTTTTAATTTTTTATAATTTCACATTTCTTGAACTCAATTCACAATAAAATGAATTTGCTAATTAAAACAAACACTTGACAGATTTCTTTGGAAATCAGTATCAGTTCAGTTTGTTTTTTGACTTCACCTGAAAAACGGCAAGCCTGATATGAAGGTTGTGTATGAAAAAGTTGTAAGGGATGAAGTAATTAGCGAGTTTTTCGAAATAATCAAGGTTTTTTTTTACAAAATTTTCAGTTGTGAAAAGCAAAACTTTAAGTTTGTACAGCTATTATTCAAAAACGGTAGGTCTGATATTCATCTAACACATACCGTTGATTAGATGTATTAATTTAAAAAAAGTTATGATGATGTTGCTCTAGTTTCAATTCCATCGGAGCTCTAGTGAATTTTGTTAAACATAATTTTTCTAATCCGATTTTCTTTAACCCTCTGTAGCCCAGATTAAATTTAAAAATAGACCCCTCTTCTAAAACAATTTTTTGACTAAAATACTCCAAGAAATCACCGTTTAAAATATTTTTGCTCTGAACCGAGTCACCCTGTATATATGAATTTGTATAGATAACATTTGACAGATAATATAGGTAAGTGGAAATTTCTATCTTAGTACAAAATTGATAATGAAAAAACGTGTAATGTATCTGTAGTTACTAGATAATAATTAAGCACATTACTTAACAGTTTTGAAATAGCTATCATTCAATTGTAATATTTTTTCTTACATTCACTTCTGCCACTTACAAAAAGGTACATTTATAAATTTTATTGTTTAATTTATAAGGTTTGTAACATCATTAATGTAAAACTGTTTTAAAGTACTTCACTAAAATAAACAAATAGTTAAGTACTTAAGCTAATAAGTATAACTACTCACGTAAAAAAAAAAAAATAAAGAAGAATTTTTATACTCAAGTAAATAAAAAAAAACTCTTTACCTCGTTGTAACAGAAAAATTCAATTTAAATTTTAAAATACCACTTAAAAGATAGGAAATTTTAATTCATCAAATAAGTACCTGTACCAATATATTTATGACAATTTATTTAATGTAACTAATAAATTAATCATAAAATACATAACGCATAAGTTTGTACCATGTATAAATAATTTATCAAATAAATAGAGAAACTTCAAGTTCGAAAATTGAAAATGTCCTTATAAATTAAATTTTCTTAATGCATGATACATGTACTATACACAACGTGATGTATTTTCTATTTTATTATGTATAAATGTATTAGAATTTTTAAATTATATAGTATTATAATTTAATATAAAAAATATATATACTTATATTATATATATATATATATATAGTTACATCTTATATATATTCAAAATAGTATATTTGTCATTAAATGTATTAGTATTTGTTTGTTATTATTTTTATTTCTGACTTTTTCAAGAGTAAATTTTTGTTCTAAAACGTTAAGAATAGATGGCGACATAATGACTGTTGTTGTTTTCTAGAGATTAAGATTAAATGTATAACTTATTAAAATTTTCAAAATGAAAAAAAAAACTATAACTATACGTACCTAGTTAATTTCAGAACTTTTTTTCATTGAATCAAATCTTCTAATGAAGTTATGGTAGTGATGTAATATAGTCGTTATTGATTGAAATGTACAATTGAATTGTGAAATAAACTTAAAGTGTAATTAAGTTTGGTAAGTCTAGTGTGAATTAATATTCTTAATATCCTATGCTATACTTTATTTTAGTATACAATAACATTAACAAAATTTCCTCACTGACACTACATACACACTTTCTTAATTTAGTTATAGAAATGGACAACAAGGACATTAAACCGGTCAAATAAATCTATTACACCTAACTATTCCTAACTTCTCATCTAGACAAATATTTTACCTTTGCTTAATTTTGAGCTTAATAAAGCGAATCATGAAAATAATTAACTTCTTGAAAATATTTATAGTTATAAGTAATTAATTATGTTTAATTTTTTCTATATATAAATTAATTTGTTTTTTAAATTAAAAAGCTTTTATAGTTTTAGAATAGTTATAGTTGCTTATGTCTGTAGAAAATTTGTTCGTAGACAAAATATGTAAATAAAAAAAATAATAAAAAAAAATGCATTGAGTAATAAAAATATATGAACCAGAAGCCTAATCTAGGGTTACAATCATGCTAACTGAGATGGCTTTTAACTGGTATTGTACTTACAACATCAAAATGCTGATGTTGTGAAATGTTGACAAAACGATCCAGTTAGGTAAATGCAATATGAAAAAATCATATAAGGTTAGAAAAGCTATTTGTTCGAAAAATTGTTTGCTACAGAAAATTACAGAAATTCCTCCTACGACACAAAATCCATGTTCCATCATAAAAAAATTAAACTAATCTATCGATCCTGATATCATCCGGATATGGTCGTTACACAAATATGGATTGAGAGAAAATTGATGCGAGATCATAGCAAACAAAAAATTAATAAAATATTTAAGTATGTGGTAATACTTAAGTTATTTACTTATATGAATGACTATATGTGTAGCTTAGAAGCAAACCGGGGTCTTTTCCATTTTGCTGTAAAAAAAAAAGTTTTGCGTAAATTGAAAAAACTTCTGATTTTTGAACCACTGTAATTTTTTATATACTTAATTTTTTCTGAAAATTATCAATAATAATGCTCGTAATTGAATTTTAATAAAAAAATTCAGGATAAAATAGTTATTCCAGGAGTTATTTCATTAATAAATATGGAATAGAACTGTTTTGCTACGAAGGTGTGGAATAGGGTTGTTTTGAAAATTAGAGGATAGGAATAGGCGACTTTTGATACATATTTTTTTCTAAAAAAACATATAATTAATTTTAAATATGTGTCACAATTTCTGATCCATTTCGAACGTGATCCGGATTTCGACAAGGATTTCGGCAATGCGCTGTCATGTAATTTCTTTAATCTAGTGTTGGAGCATATAGTGCGATGTTCCGGTGTGAACACACAGGGCAGTATATTTTAGAAATCGGTGCAACTCCTGGTTTTGGCTGATGACGCCGATATTATCAGAACATCACAACGAGCAGTCATCGAAGCCTTTACACAGATTGAAGAGGAAGTAGGCAAAGCAGGTTTTCTCATAAAAGAGAATAAAACGAAATAGTTATATGCTGTCGACAAATAAAATGTCCTCAGAACATCGTATAGGACACAACATCTCACTGTCGGATTATAAAATTTTGAGGTAGTTTGGAAGTTTATCTACCTTGGAACCATCATCAACTTCACCAATAACATCAATGTTAAAACAAGACGAAGAATTATCCTTGCAAGCCGTTGCTACTTCGGTTTGTCTAAAAAACCGTATTGAAGCTCCTATTAAAATACCAAGGCACAATTATACAAAGCGCTCATCCTTCCAGTGCTGCTATATGGTTCTGAATCACAGACATTACCAAAAGCAAACGAGCATACAGTTGGTATTCTTGAGAGAAAAATTCTTGGAATTTATGGTTCTGTATCTGACGAAAAGATTTGGAGCTATAATACCGAACTATACCAGCTGTTCAGCGAAATGAACCTAGCCAAAAGAGGCAGAATATGATGTCTTCATTGGCTAGACCATGTAGAGCATATGAATGAAAATGCTCCAGTTAGCAAACTCTTTTAATTCAAGCTCCAGGAAACGCGTTTTCAAAGGAGGTCACACCTTCGTTGGAGAAATGAAGTGGCAGATACGAAAAATCTTCAGATCCCCAATTGGAGAGATTCCGCTCGTGATCGAAGTCAGTGGAGGACGATTTTGCATCTGGCTCGGGATCTTCAAGGTCTGTGCGTACAATTTCAGTACAATTTAATTATGACATTTGTTTAATTTCGCGCCAAAATAAGAATAGACTTTTTTTGTTACTTTTTTTATTATTTTTTATTTTCTAGAATCGAATTGCTAAGAAATAGGCATATTTTGACAAAAAGTATGCAATAGACACATTTTGCTACACTCATAAGCATGGAATAACAAATATTTTGCGCCTAAGTATAAATTTTAATCTAGTTTATATATGGGAATTAACATGATTTGTTGAAATATTAGGGAGTAAATCAATTTTAATTTAGAATATAAACAAAACCTCATCTTTAGATTTTTTTTTTGTAAATGTTAAATTAAAGTCATCAATGTTATGATATTTGATTAACGTAACTAATAAGAAAATGAGTTCGAGTCTGTAAACAAAAAATGTTAAGTTATTTTTCTAATGTAGATATTTTATTCACATTATTCGTAATAAAATTACTTTTTCAAAATGTGGAATAAAGAAAATATTTCTATTAAGCTCACTTAATATTTTATTAAGTAAATTAGAATCAAAAGTAGAAAACTTGAAACTCAGGAGTAACTAAATACTTAAATTTACTTCAATTTACTATTTTAAATTGTTTTCATTCTCTAGTTAGATCCATGAATTCTATATTTACTTTCACATCATCAATTTGCACGAATGCGAAACATGTCTCAAATATGGACTTAATTTTAGTTTTAGCTATTTATGCAATTAATTACAAATATATATACAAAATATAAACATATAAGCATTTCTAATTTCCTAAATACTGATCAGTCTTTTTTTTTAGTAAAATTTTGAAGGTAAAAATACAATTTGACGTTCAAGTTCACCAACTTTTTTGTTATTGTTATTGTTTTTGTAGTTAGTTGATGTTGATTGTTTCTGTTATTTTTTTTTGTTTTTTTAATCTTTGTTTTCTATTTACATCAATTTTATAAATATGTAAGTTGTATGTAGTTATTTATTTTATAAAAATAAAAATCGAATTTAATTTGGCATCAATACACCAATACATTCTCATGTTATGTAGCATATAAATTTTCTTTTAAATTTTGTTTTATAGCTATTTTTATTTTGTTTATTAAATACCTAACTATATATTGTTATTTTGTGATTATTTTCTTTAATAAAGTACTTGAATATACTAAGTATGATTATTTCATTTGCTATTCAATTTATAATGTACCTACAACAACCACTTAATTTTCATTCTTTTTTATTCTTAAACAATTCTAAAAATACCTTCACTATTAGAGTACATAATATATGTATGTATGAATATAATTAATATACTATTGTATATATATATATATATATATATACACATTATATATAGTTGAGTAAATTTTATTTAGAAACAAAATCTAAATTTGTTTAATTTTAGTAAAATTTTAGAAAATTATGGTTAAAATTTCCTAAATTCTATGGTGTATTCAGGTGAAGGAGAGAAAGAGAGACAGAATTCTATAAAAAAAAATATTGACTGTAAATTTATTTACGGTAAATATACTAAACAAAAATTTTCCAATGAAAGGAAATTCATTAATATTATTACTACTTATATCTCTATATTAACTACACCTGTATATTATATATTTACAAATCTATTTTCTATATATATAATATGTGTACCTATAATATATCTATTATAATATGTAAGTATATTTTCATTTACAAAATGAAATTTGCGATGTCAATTGATTCGCGCATACCCACACCTTTATAATAGATAATTTATGTAGAATTTTTTCATCTTACTGTTAATTTTCGGAAATAAAATTTAAAATGGTTTTGACTTTTTGAATATCAAGTGTAATGATGTCGTGTTAAGATTAAAGTTAAATAAATATATATATATATATAGATATATGTGAAACATATATTTTGGTAATGAATTTCAGTGGTGTTTCTAGCACGAGATAAATGAATAAGAGAAAACTGCAGAAATCAGATCGTTAGTTTTTATTCATAAATTTGGAAAATTTCTTCAGTTAAGCCATTAAAATATTCTATTAAGCTTAACCATAGTTTTTAGAATAATAACTATACTTATCATGATCAACTCAATTTTAATCATTATAAAAAAAAGTGTTAATATTTTTGTATAACCTAATTAATTTTGATTTTGATAAGTATGAACAATTAATTATATTTTTGTTATTTAAATTGTAATGGAATAAATGTTTGATTTTAGAAAAGCTTAGATATTTGATAAGAAAAAGACATTTTTCATTTTTAATTTTACAAGTATTTTTATAGCTATTAAAAATTCTCAATAACAATTTTTCCGGACAATCTGTATGTGGTTATAAAACTGTATTGCTGGCTACACTAAAAAGTAAAAATTCCGTTTTAAAAACATGGTATATAAGTACTTCGTTATGTAATTGAAAAAAAAATTGTTGAAGTATTCGAATTTGCATAAAAAAGTACCTTTCCCATTTGAAAATATCGATTTCGGCTAATTTTGGCAAATTTTGGGCCTAAAAAACCCTTTTCCGGTCATTCCCGGAAGTGGAAAATATCACCAATTGATAGTGTACCCTCAATTTAGTTAATAATGTTATTATTTAATTTTAAGATAACGGCTCCTTCCCCTCCTTAAAAGTTGATACGCATTCTCTGGAACACCCGGTATATTTATATAGAAAAGTTAACAAATGATAAAAGTACTGACTGATTACTCTCTTTGCTATAGGTAGCTGAAAATTTGAAAAGACCTATTGAACAAATTCCTCCAATTAAGAAATCGGACGGAAAGTTTGCGAAAGATAATGAAGAAAATATCAAAGTATTTGCGGAACAACTAGAAAACATATTTCACACAAACGATCTAAATATAGAATCAGTTCAGGAGAAAGAAGAAATCGCATTAACAACCTCAGCTGATGTAAAAAAAGAAATTAAAAACAATATTAATTCTAAAAAAGTTCCGGGATTTGATTTCATAACGGGGTATATTCTAAAACAACTACTAAGTACTTACAACTAAAAGGCAATATATAATAGTTAATTAACGAATCCTATAAATGCTCCATTCAGGCTGAAATATATGGCGAATTGTGGAAACTAGCCGAAGTCATCATGATACCCAAAGCAGGAAAACCATCGAATGAAGTATCATCCTATAGACTAATTTCATTGCTGTTTATAATGTCAAAACTGGTTTGAACAAACTTATCTAAAAAGCCTAAAACCTATTATTAGAAAGAAAGCATATGATTCCGGATCATCCATTCGGTTTTACAGAAAAACATGCTACAACAGACCACGTACACAGAATAACAAACATTGTTGAAACACTTTACAGGAGAAGGTTTGTTCAGTATTTTTTTTGGATATGGCATTCGAAAAGGTGTGGCATAAGGTTGAATTGTAAAATGAAAACAATCCTACCAAAAGCACATTCGGAAATTATGGCAAGCTACCTATCAGAGAGATACTTCTGCATACTATAGGACTAGATCGCTATATAGGAAGGGTGTGATTTAGTGGATAAGTATCCAATACGCAATGTCAAGCTATGGCGCTCAGTGTGTTTTCTAAAGATTCTCTAATCTATATACGTATATAAAAAAAATTTAAATAACAAGTTAAGTAACTTTTAGTTATAGTTAGTAAGTTCTAAATAATTTAGTTGATATCTTTTGTTTTAGGAAAGATACTCTATTTTGAAAATTAGGGAATGCATTTTTCTACATTCGAAGAATTATGTTATTTCCAGGTAAGTAGTAGGAATTGGGTAGTAGAACCGATATTTTACTAATATCGATATTTTGGTTTCGATACTAGTAGATACTAGTAGATACTAGTATCGATATTTAGTTTGCGATATTTTTATGTTGTAAATTTAATACTTATAGTTAATTATATAATTATTTAATTAACTATATACTATAAATAAATATTAATAAAAACAAATTGTAGTAACTAGTTACTTAGTTATTTATTAACTCAACGCTTGAACGCGTTTTTGCAGACATTAATTTATTTAAAGCTGCATCCAAATGCTTTATTTTGACATTTTTATTTTTAAATTTTGTCAAGGTTGCACAAAATTTACAATAAAATCAATTTATGAATAGGCAAAAAGATATGAACATATGGCTATATTCTTAATTAAAGTTAGTCAACTATTCATAATAAAATCTTTTCTGTGATTAAACAAGAAAATAATCAAAAAGTTATCACGTTAAAACGTCATGATAAAAAACTGTATAACTAATGTGAATAAAGCATTAAAACGAAACAGGTTTCAATTTAACTTATTTGAAAAATGTAATTTACTAATTTTATGTTGTATTATTCGTATTTTTTTGCATAATTTAAATTTTTTTTAAATGTATTTGACATCAAGTTAGTTAAAAAATTATTTACAAGAGACAATTTAAGTAGCAGTGAATCGAAATTATTACTTATAAATTATTTTTTAATCGTCATTTCAATGATTTTCTAGACAGAAGTAACACAAGTAACTACTTACGTAGTTATCTTTATTCAAATATTACTATAAATGGTGTATGTCATCGTCTTGCTAGATTCATATCAAATGAATCTAGTGCACTCTCAATTGTTAATTCATATGATTTAAAGGCAAGATTACTCATAGTTGCAGTGATTTTGTGAATTCAAATACTTAAGTATTGATAAATAAAATGATCTTATAACTAACTATTCTTAGATATTAACCTTCATATTTTTGGTAAGTACAAGTTAAGTAATTTATAAAATGGAATATCACATCGTAATGATTCTCTTGCATTACATTTCTTGTATAATTTAAATAAATATTGTTAATAACTTAGTTAACTATTTTTTTAATAATTTAAAAAAAATGATTCGACTCTGAAACTATTTCAAAGTACCACAATAAAAAGGTAATATATATATATATACATAATATATACAGTTTATAACAATATTAAGCATTATATATACGATAAAGTACGCAGACGTATCTGAAATTAATATTTAGAATTTAAATATAAACTAAATTTATGTAGGTAAGAAGTATACATTTATACATAACTAGAAATATGTATGTAAGTGTTTGTTTATTTGATCAGTACATTTAATTACATATTATATGTTTATTTGTTCAATTATTATATTTAAGATAATTATGGGCGTATTTGTTCTTGCGGCATTTATGTATTTTTTCCGATTACAGATTCGAAAATCGATTTGATTTCCTCAATAATTAAATGATTAATTTCGCGACAATTATTATGAAAATATAATTGTACTCAAATTGTAGTTAATAATTTATATATAAGAATTACATTTTTCTTTATATTATGGTTGTAATTTCTGAAAACCCTAAGAATATTGTTGTTATTTTTTTAATCAGATAAATGCACTGAGCAGATGTCGATAATTTAAATTCAATTCGAGAAGAGAAAATTTAAAAAATATTTTCCAACTCACATTTAATTTGGTTTAATTGGACGATTTGAAAACTGTGTGAAATTTTTTTTTCGAGCTTACAGATCACATTCTGAGCAACTCTGAGCACAGTCATAGGTGAAAAGTAACACTAATTGATAAATCTAAATGCAAAAATTAACAAAACATTTCTTTTGGACAGATCTGCCTCTGCCTATAAAAAAAAACAAAAATTTATTACCATAGTTAGCCAGCTACTTAGCTGAGTTAAAACGAATAAGAATGATATAGTTAAGTATTGAAGGAACATTTTTGTGAATAGCGAGCAATTTGTTACCATATACTTAGTTAGTTGTCTGATTATTTCCGTAAAAACTTAACACAAACAAAAACAAATTGTTTATACTTAACTATTTCTACTTTATTGTTTATTAATTAAGTAGTTAAAAATATGAAGATTAAAAGTAAAACTGTTTATTTCCACTTTTTTATTATTTCAGGATCACAAACTGTTTATTTTTATTTTTAGTAACTAACTACTTATAGTATTTAACTACTATATAACTATGCTAAGAGTTTTTATGTATACTTATATTTTGAATGTATTAGTTAAGTATGGGAATAATTTTTTTTTTATAAGGTGTATCGACCCTAATAGAGTTATAATAATGCCTCATAAAATGTGGAGAAGAAAATTTTAGATTTTATTCAATGGAAGTGAGCAGTTTTGCAGCCAAAAAATAGAGTAACGTAAATGTACCTCACTCCGCCCGTAAGGAGAAATTAGGTTTAGGCTTTTACAATTAAATTATTTTAATTTAATTTTTCCTAAATAAATAATAAAAAATTAAGACTAACAGAAAAAATTGAGTTGTACGTATTTTCGCTCGAAAATTTTAATCTTAGCTAATTCCACCAATCACAAATATATGTACCCAAGTCCGTCTTTTGAATCTATTTGCGATTCACATGTGAGTATTTCAAGATTTTATTAACGAAATTCCTTTAAAATAAACTAATTCATGTTTTAAATAATTTAATATTAAAATAAAAAAATAAAAAGTGATAAAAATTTTATATTAGATATAGTTAGTATAATTTAAATATTATTAAAATTAAAAATAAAAGAAGTTCGACAGAAAATTTGACGAGCTTAAATGTCATTTCTTGAATCGAATTTGTGACAAGTAGCCTTCAAATACAGGGTTTCTTAAAATATAAGAGCTGAGATAACAAAAGTTTACTGAAAATAGTTTATAAATATTTAGTTCGAAATTACGACACATTGTACATATTACCGACCCGACCCGCTTTTTTATATAAATTTTTAAAGTCAAAATTTAGTTGTAACAAAAAATGTATTTTAATACATATTTAAGTATATATATAGCAGTTTTAATCCATATATATATATATAAACTTTAATACATATATATTTATATATATAGGAATTAGGTCCAGTTTAGCTTGTTCAATTTAAATTTGAAATATGTAAGTAAGTAACTATAGTTAGTTAGTTTTTAATATTTTTTATTTACAAATTCAAGAAAATATGTATCAGAAACTATTTACGAATATATATATATATATATATATATATGAAGAAAATCAATAAGTGAACTTGCCGGTTTAATTAGTATGATCTTAAAATAAAAAAAAATATATAAAATTTGAACCAACATTTTCTATGAAACGTCTTTCTAGTTTGGTTTTTTATCAATAACTTATTTATTAATATGAAAACAAATGTACATTGCTTTACAAGGGGGAAATAATTTGTTTTTATTTTAAAGTACTTAAGTACTTAAATATAAAATAATAAAGGCTCGGGTTTATTGTATTTGACAAACTGGTTTGAGCGGAGTAAGGTGCATGGGCGGTGATACGTACATTTACATTATATATAATATACTTAGTTAACTAAATTAAATTTTAATAAATAAAATTTAAAAGGTCAATCATAATTCAATAGAATAGGCTTTTTAAAGTCTATCAAAAACAATGTTGGTATCGCAAATGTCTATTGAAACTAATAGACTTGTCAAAAAAATTACTAGTTACATGTACTTCAAAATATTTGCTGTTAAAAATATAAATTTTTCAGTTTGGAATATTTTGAGTCTTTATTTTTTAATTGTGAAATAAATACTTATTACTTATACTTATAATATATTTTTGTGTGATTAAATTAAATTGAAACAGGAAATGGAAATTCCTGAGAAACAGAAAATGGAAATTCTATAAAATTATTTCGAAAAAGGAGATTACAAGATTAAGAGATTTATCAAGATAGAGAACTTCATTATAATTCATTATCATTATAATACTTCATTATAAGTGCACAAAAATAATGTAGAATTGCTCTAAATAATATTTGAATTCAACATGGTCATTCATACAGAGACCCAATGAGCTACCTGAAATAGACGAAAATGAGTTACTTAATTACAATCGAACAACTAAGGAGAGATGAATGCTATCCCTAATACATTATCAAATTCAATTCTTTAAAAAATTTTGTAGAATGTAAATGGGCCAATAACATTTTCTGTGACCATAGGTAAAAATTTGAGTTGGCTTGGGTATTTAGATTGCTAATGCAATAAATTCATAGATTATGCATTTGAGATGGTAAATAAGTGGTCAGCAGTGACCAACTCAACCAAACCTCTATTTTATAACACTAATATCTTGAGAAGATGGACAAAAAAGTCCACTAAGTAACATTTATGCACCTCGGTTTATTACTTCATACGTACTTATTAACTTTTACTTAGTATTGTCGATATTAATATTATCCACGGGCAGTTCAAAAAATATCTACCGTATGATTATTTATTTTAAAATATTTGGGATTCATTATTCCACTTCGTCACAATTTTTTAAAATAAAAATTCTAATTTTATGAGTGTTATTGTCTAGAGAGGTACAGCAAATTTGAATGGCTACGAAAAATGTTATTGGCCCAAATAAAGTTCAAATATTAAAATAAAAATTAACTATATTGATTGCTAAATTCATTATAAAAGTAAAATATTACGAATATTTCAGGCATTTGATGATTCTTAAAACTAAAAAAAAAATAGATTTTAGGCCAAAGTCTATCAAGAAAATGTTGTCCACTTTAAATTAATAGAAAAATTTCCTGCCCAATAGACTTCCGAAAAAGATAATTTTTAGTAGCAAATATTCAATATATTGAAACTACATAGTCAAAAATAGTGGAAATTAGAAATGAAATAGAAAATTTTTTTTATTAAAAATAGTTAATATTGGGATCAAACAATTTTGTAACTAACTAACTAAAGCACAGAATAGGAATTGAATAGTTTTTCTATTAGTTAACTTCAAAATTTGAAGCTTGTATCTTGGAAAAAAAACAGTTTTGCATATTATTAATATTGTTAAAGTAATTAGTTAGTTATATTGCAAAGCAATTAACCAATATTTTTGCATTAAAATTTCCTTTTTTCAAAAGTGGAAATAAGCAGTTATGCTTTTAATCGTTACAATAACTTTTAACATTTCAAATTTTTTATTAAGTGAATATGTATATTTATTTATTGTAAAAATTCTTCTTTCTACAAGTCTAAATAAATAATTGAATTGTATTTTTATGTAAACAAATCCAGAATTTTTATTTTCTAATTCCTTAATCATCTACAAATTAATTTAAATAACTTTAAGTATATATATATATATAAGCATTATAATAAAATATATATATATTTAGTTATTTTATTCTTTACAAAATGTAAACACCAATACATACTTTTAGAAAATAAATTTTTTGGATCACTTTAACCTCAATACATCTCGAACAATTATTACAATTTATATGTAGATAAAGTAATGTACAAAATCAATTGACTTCAATTAAAATTAATTAAGTATTAAAGAAATCATAAATATTCTAATAACAATTTTAACTAGTTATATATTAAGTATGCACATTTTGCTTTATTTTATTTTTTGATTTGCACTTAATTACAATGCATATGTATATGTATATATATAATGTAACACATACTTAATTTAGAATCAGATTTTTTTTTTTAAATTTCATAAGAAATTTTAAAAACTCTTCTACCATTGATTAATAATACTATTAATCAATGCTTCTACTTAAGTATCTAGTAAAAATCAATTTTTGATTTTATGATTCAGTTTATAAATAATAAAATGAACTACTCATATAAATTACACTTTCGTTCATCCGTGTGAATTAATTTGATATCAGAAAACGTACGTATATCCACTTATTTATTGTAAACAGTTTGTGACAAAAGAGAATGCATCCCATAATTTGTTCACATATATATATAATATATGTAACTAATTCTCTCATATTAAAATAAAAAAGAATTGCTTTTTAGGTTAAAATAATAAAATAAAAAATTTAAAAAATAAATGCTATTTTATTTTTAGATTGAGGATTAGTTATATTTTCCATGTAGTGTTTATTAGAAAATATAACTCATTGTAAAACCTGAAATGTACTTTACTTTACAAGGTTGACGATAACACAAGAAAAAATTTTCCGATATTAAGTAGTTGAGTTAATTTTAACGGTCCGGTCTACTTACAGATAGACAAATGTTTATGTACATAAATAGGATCAAAATAGAAATATGGTCTACTTAATGCAATAAAAATAAATATGTCTAGCTTCCTTAATAAAATTTGTAGATCATATCGGATTAATTCAGCATTAGTTACCTGATTTCAAATGTTTATATATCAAATGGTTGTATTTTAATATTTTCAATAGTTCAGATAGGTAATGATTGATGATGCGTACATTAAAATAACTAAATTGGACCTATTTAAGTTTATATGGGTCTAAACAACTGCCCGTAGTATATTATTGTCCGCCCTTTGCTTCACTAATGGAGTTGCAGGACAGTGATGATGATGAGTATTTTATTGCTTAATATCTATTAAATAAATTCTTTTCTTAAAAACAATATACTTAGTTATAGGTACTTAGGAATACTAATTTTAAAATATTTATCTATACTTTGGGTGTGATAAAATTTCTGTACCATAATCTGTGGCAACGCTAATTAAGTATAATATATATATATATATATGTACTTTTATTAATACTATTTTAAAAATTTCTGAAAATAACAAACAAATCAACTGAAATTTAAGAATTTCATCTATTTAGGTCACAAATAATGTGATTGATCATTAAGTATGTGGTTATATGATGATAATGTTGTATTGTGATGATATTATTAAAAATATTTGTTCCATCATAAAATTTTATAAATTCTGGTAAAAGACAAATTTAAATAAAAAATAAAAGATGAAAATCCAATATAGTTAGATGTAGTTTTGGGGTTTTCAACAAATTTAGCAGATTCTAGATCGATAGAATTTTTTATTTTGATAAATTTTAACTTTTGAATTAAAAATAAAGTATTCACCCTAAAATAAATATAAATTATATTTATAGTTAATACATAAGTTAATCTAAATAAATAATAGAAAATAATTTATATTTTTAACTTACTAAATTCATGACTAACAGCCTGTGACATTGCTTCACTAAGTAAATTATATGAATTTTTATGATGATCTAATTGTCCGCTACCACCAGCGGTAACAGCATTTGATGATAAAGACGTATAAACACTACCACTACTACCACCACCTCCAACACCACTTCCAACAACACCAACATTTCCACCCAGTGATGGTGTTGCTGATGGATTATTTTCAGATGGATGCTGATGTTGTTGCTGCTGCTGTTGTTGTTGTTTTTGTTGTTGCTGTTGTGAATGCGGATGATGATAATGTTGATGATATTGATGTGGTGGGTGATATTGTGAATTTATTTGTACAATTCTATCTTCAAGAGCACCGCCACCACCACATACCAATATATTTTGAGGTAATGTTATTAATTGAAATATCACAAATAAAAGGCAATATAGATTCATTTTTGTGGCTAATTTTATTTTATTTTTTATAAACTATCAGTTAATAATGTAAATATGTAATTTTCTTTTAAATTTAATTTTAATTGTATGTAATTGTAAAATCTATTATGAATTAATCAAAAAACTATTATCATTATAAATTTTTACTATTTATTTATTTTAATTAATTGAATTTTATTCTTAATCAATAATTTAATAATTTTTTATTTTGTTTTGTTTATTTAAATATATATAATTATTTATTTATTAGCGATTAATTATTTATTTAGATATATAAGTATAAATATTTTTATTTTATTTACTAAATATTAAGAAAATAAGTATGTATATATGTATATATACTGATTTATGTACATTTTATATTTTGTTTGACTTATTTACTTTATTTTTGTTTATTGTTTACATCGGTTTTAGACAAGTTTTAGAACACATTTTCATTGATTTTTCTCACTCTCAGCGCTAATTAATTTCTTTAAACAAACACACAAAATTTTACCGACTGTAATAAAAATAAAAATTAAAAAAATTTAAAACAACTATCGGTGAGTTTTTGAATAATATTGACATTTCATTGTTTATTTCATACATATAGTTATAAGTATATATGTACATATAGTGCTGTATATAGGATAACCAAAAAGATATTTTCCAAATAAAAGAACACATATAAACAAATTTAACAGCTGTCAAGGTTAAATAAGGAGTTTCTTTCTTTTTAAACGTTATTTTTAAATGAAAAAAAAAAAATGTGTTAACCACACAATGTACACAATTATTTTTAAAACAATCTCAATAATAGATTTTCACGTGTCACAGAAACCTTTTTCTTTATATGCATATGTTAATATATATTAATATTTTTAATGCATAAATTTTTGCACAATTTTTTGAATTAAAAATATATGAAAATCATCAAAAATTTATAAAATATGAACTTATTTTACTTAAAATTAATTATTTTTCATAACAAACACTAATAATAATTCAACATTATACATAAATGTATAACAATTAAGTATAACTAAACCTTTAGCCATGTTATTAGGTAAGGTTGGTATGTATGTATGTATGTATCGTTTATAAATAAACAAATTTGCAAAATTAAAAAAAAAAAAACAAAAATCAAAAAGGAATTTCTGCAAGAAGAACACGTCACGTCATTATTTAAGTTTCGTTTTCATAATTTTTCTAATTAAATATTATTTTGTATGAAAATTATTGTGTGAAAATTAATTATTCAAGTCAAAATTATGAAAATTAATTACAATTTAAATAAATTTAATTATAAATATAATTTTTTAAATGTTACTATGTCCGGTTGTTATACAAGGAGATGATAATAATATTGTAATTTTGTTTATAAATATTTTTTATGGAAAGGAAAAAGGGGCATCCATAACGGAAAATACAACTTTTGTATTCAATATGATTTTTTACTTATTATATTCGAAAAATTGAGCTGTAAAAACAAATATTTTAACTGGATGTAGAATTGCCGAATGAACTTTAAATAGCTACCTATAGACAACTACATACAAAAGTTTTTTTTTTATAGTTAAAATAAAATATTTCTGATTAAAAAGGTTATGTACATTGAATATAAGTTGATAAACTTGGTCAAGAAAATAAATTTTATACAAAAGATCAAACATTTTTTATGTGGTATCATTATACAAGATCAAACTATATTTTACCATATTTTACAGTTAAATGGTACATACATACAATCCCAATACATATATTGTATTGAACATAAAGAACTTATTCAAACTTTTAGATAAATTTATAAATTAATTCAATTATTTATTTTAACATTTTGTTCTTCTATTTTGAAATATTGTTAAATTTTTAATTATATTACATTATGAAAACGAGGCTTTATTTCTTTGCACTTGACAAATTTTTATATACACATGCAAGTATGTTTGGATTGTTGTGTATATGTTTGTACAATTTTATATTCGTTTTTCTTTCATACGACACAAAATTATAAAATATTTTTTTAATTTTTTGCACTTTTCGACTTTTTTTTTTACAAAAGAATAAACCCTTGATTTTTTTTTAATGTATTTTAGATTAATAATAATTTTTAATTGACAAATAATTAAATCATTCAAAATTTAATAAATCACTTGTAAACTTAAGATTATTCACAAAAAAAATCTAATTATTTCTTAACTAAAATAATTTAAATTTTGTTGAGAACCTTTGGCCGGGACAAGTAAAATTTCATTTCGTAGACAACCGTCATTCGTCAGAGAAAATATTTTTTTTCTTTCATTATTTGAAATTTTGAATTGAGTTCTTTTTTTTTCTAATATTATTTATTTCTTTTCGTTCAAAATTCAGTTTAAATTTGCAAAAAAAAAATATTTTAGCTTTATTATATTCTAATTTGATTCTAATAATATTTCTTTTTGTATAAAAACAAACTATTATTGACAAAAATTATTTATTTATTTTCTTTTTTAAGACTTTTTATAGAAATAATCTCCATTATTAGAAAAATAATACGAGACCGAAACTTTTTCATTCAAAAAAATATTGGAGACTACTTGCAAAATGCAAATCAAAAAATATTTGATGCTGCTGTCATTTTGTAATGTCAAATAAATAACACTTGTTTTTGACAGCCGAAAGAACGTGGCATATAGAAAATTCGAAAAAAGTAGTAGATAGATAGTGTTGACAAGTGTAGAATTCCTAATTTCATGTGAAGAAAAAAACGTAGTTCATTAAATAACGTTCGTTGAATTAAATGATTGCTGTATTCACTTAGAAATAACGGGAATTAATTTCATTTATTGAATTATGGATAATTATTATTATTACCAAGCTATTTTATTTTTTTTCACATTAATAAATCGAAGTGAAGTTATAATGATTTTTGTTTTATTTGGATTAATTTATTTTATTTTAACAAAAGTTGAAAATTGTTGCCAAAATCAAAATTTTGGTACCCAGATCATGTTTTTAAAAATAAAAAAAACTAAATGATAAAACTAACTTTATGTTGTAGTACATAACTTTAACATTAACGAATCATTAAAAGACTAATTTGATAAAAATGATAAAAGAAGCTTTAAAGTTGTACTTTGCTTTTGCTTGATTTACTTTACTTTTCATCTTTAAATATTTCTTATGAGAACTCTAATTGTGTCAGCGGTGTTCATAAAATAAATATTTTATTTATATATAATATACAACTAAGCATTTTTATTTATTTTAGTTTCAACATTCAAGATCAAGTTCATGTTCTATTTAATTGAGAATTTGAAAAATCTGCTTTAAAATTAAAATTTGTATGAATTGCTATGAGAAAATTGTATTAAAAATTAATGAGAGGATTATACAATTTATACAAAAAAAATATTGTATTTATGAATTTAGTATCAAGTAAACATTTTTTTTTTGTGTTATAACATAGATCACAAGAATTATTTTAAAATTTTGTTTTTTTTTTCTTTTAATTTTTCTATAATTTCAATTTAATAGCGTAACACATTACTGTAAAAAAAAATAAAAGCACAATTAAATATTATTATTTAAGATACAAAATGTGTTAAATTGGAAGTTAAACCAACAAATAATGCAACTTTAGGTGTAATATTTGAAGCCATTAAGGGATTATTAGTTGCTAATTGTTTATCGTCGTCTGGCATTACCTAAAATTTGAAAATTAAGAAAAACATTTAAGTTTAATTTAATATAACATACTTTATCTGCAACATGTTTTGCTATAAGTCCATCTTCACCTAAATACATTATTGAAAATCCATCATACCATCTAAAATAATTTTACATTATATTTTGTGGATATTTTAAAAAAAAAAATATTAAATAATATTTACGCCTCTTGAGTATCAAATACTTCTTGAAGTTTCCACAACTTGTATTTCCAAAATTGAAACATTACCTAAAAGATATTATTAATAATCTTATTTTATTTAGATGAGCCAACGAAAAAAACAATAGCGAGAAAATAACCTCCAATCTTCAGATCATTATAAATTTTTGTATTTTTATTACTTACTTTTAATCCTGAAATACCTCGTATTCTCCATCTTATTTTAATTGTTAAATCTTCTGGATGTTTTGTAATTTTAAGAACTTCAAACTTAACATAAGCATATTTTAAATGACCTACAGTTCGTAACAATGCAACCTGCTTAACAAAGTGATACAATCCTCTGAAAATTATTATTAAATTAGATTTTTAACATTATCAATCATTAAAAATTTAATTACATTGTGCTTTTTCCACGAATATTATTTTCAAAAATTAAATTAGGACTATAAATAGAATAATCTAAAGGTTGAACAAATAGTGTGGGTAAAGTTTTGCTCAAAGTATCATATGCATGATTTAAATGATCCAAATTTTTTTCGTTCTCTTTATTAGAATTATCAGATGATGAATTAATTTGTTCCTAAAAGTTAATTTTAAAAATAAAAATTTTATTTGATAGAAATTACTACTTGTGAAATGTTGTCATTATTTAATAATTGATCATTTTCATTAATTTTTGGATTGATTTTTTGTGATAGTACTCGATTTGTTGTGAAATTATATGATGATTTCATACTTATAATTTGATTATTTTGTTCGAAATTTACAATTGAATTGGTCTAAAAAATATGTAAACAATATAAAATATATTTATACTTAGGTTATGTACAAAATATTATAGACAACAATATGATGATAGTTCAATATAAAAATTTTCAGTTCAAATTATGTAATATGTATTTAAAAAAAATATTTTTTTCTTTTTCAAAAACAAAATTATGAAGCATAACTAATCCACAATATTTGAATTAAATACTTACGTTTGATATCTGATGATTTTGACTGTGATTTTCGAAAGAATTTGATACTCGGCTTAAGGGTAAACATTTTTTTAATAGATTTAATTTATTTGTTACTCTATAATTATTAACAAATATACGACACAAAACAGTCATTTTAATAAAAAGATATCTATTCTATTTTATTCGATTGCAATTAAAGGAATATTTAACTTTTTTTGTTCAAAAAACCTTTAGCAACTCAATTTTAAGTAAAACGACATTTGTACAAGAAAAAAATATTTGACATACATATGTTGTATTTGTAGATTTGTATTAAAATCGATTTGTTAAAAATGCGTTTAGAAAATTACTATAAAATGCAGGAAATGGTTACAAAAATCAAATTATTTTGAGTTTGATACATTTTGTTAACAATAGTTTTTGAATTAAATTAAAATTCAATTATTTTAATTCATTATAGATATAAGAATAATAGAAACTTCACGTTTAAAGAAAATAATTCATTTGATTTGTATCATTAAAAACATCTGTTGATTCTGAACTAAACTATAATTTAAAGCTTTATTGTAAAGTATGGCATCCTTTAAATTAAATGTTTGTTGACAATTTATATTGTGACGTTTTATTAACTAGGTAATCAGTTGGGGAGAAATGCTTTTTGTTTATGGTTAATAAAATTTTTTTATTTTTAATCAAATAAATATAGAAGAATTTAGCTAAATAAGTTTTACATATTTGATGGCTTTTCCAAATATTAACGCTCAACAAGGTACATTAATTTTTTATAACGTATTTTAATACTACGACTCAATATTTTGATTTATTAATTTTAAGAATGAAGCACAGAGATACGAAATTGTTTAAAGCTCTAATTGTCACTGATATATAAATGCATATAATATGTATATAGATATATTTATATAAATAATATAAAATATTCCTTCATCTACAGCAACCTATAATATATAATTTATAGGTATATTATTATTATTGTATATAAGGCATATATGTAACATGTTTTTATTATGTAGATACATTGTATGTAAATATTGTTTATAATAAGAGTTCATTTATTTGAGATACCGGTTCATATATTGTGCTTTTAATTTGCAATTAGGTTAAAAAAAAATATAAAATAGTAATTTTTGTTTTTCTATTACAGAAACAAATAGAAAAATTTTAGAGGATTTGCAAATAAAGAAACAACTTTTACAGAAAGGAGTTTCTCCCGCAAATTTAACATCACCTAGCATGACACAGGTATATGAAAAATTAAAACTAAAAACTTCAATTTGTTCTAATCTTTTTTTATATTAAAGTTCATGCCAAATAATCAACAAACACCAAACATTCTACCACCCGATCAAATACCATTAAATTCAACAGCAAGAACTGCTTGGCAGCAAGCTACAACTCAGTCCTTTGGATTTTTTATACCAACAGACTCTGCCTTTGGAAATATAATTTTACCAGTTCTACCACGTTGCGATACTCCTAAATAATAGTTAATTGTACATACTTAAAATTTATATTTTTATAACGAATATTTTTATTTTAAATAAACATATTTTAATTTTAGTAACTTAACAAAAATAACTGAAGCAGTCAACCAATTTTAGAATTTTTAATTTGTAAATAGTTTTATTTTCTATTTTAATAAACAAATTAAGAAATAATTTCTGTATAAAGTAAGGAATAATAAAATAGGATATTTATGATGGCCAGAATTAAATTGAAGAAATTAGAAGAATATCTTCAGGGGATTGATAATTTTGAAAATCCTAAAATAAGTTTAGAACAATATCCAACACCTTCGCATATTGCTAGTTGTATGATATATAATATTCAAGTATGCAATCAACAATATTTAAATTCGAACATTTTGAAAAATGAATCTACATAATATTTTCTTATTTTAGTTTAAATATGATGATATAGAAAATAAAATAGTGGGTGATTTAGGATGTGGTTGTGGAATGTTAAGTATTGGTGCTTTTCTAATGGGTGCCAAATATACAATTGGTTTTGAAATTGATCGTGAAGCAATTGAGGTAAATTTGTGCAAAATATGCAATTTTAAATTAAATGATAATTTAAGATTTACTTTATCTTTTGAATTGCCATTATTACTTTTTTGTACTGTTCTATAACTATACGAATTATTTCATTGCAATATGTATTTTCCCTTTTTAGATATTTCGTAATAATGTCACAGAAATGGAAATCCCTGCTATAGATAACATTCAAATTGATGTTTTAAATGGTCTCAAAAATTCACTTTGGACAAATATTTTTGATACTATTGTAATGAATCCACCATTTGGGACCAAAAATAATGCTGGTATGGATATGCAATTTTTAGAGACTGCTATAAATCTTTCAAATAATGCCGTCTACTCGTTACATAAAACTTCAACAAGGTAAACTTTGAATCTAATATACCATTTAACAATTAAATTAATTTTTTCGTGTGTTTTTTTTTTGTTTTAGGGAGTACATATCAAAAAAGAGTAAGGAATTAAATTGCAAAGCTGAAGTTGTAGCTGAATTACGTTATAATATTGATTCCCTGTATAAATTTCATAAGAAAAAATCAGTTGATATTGAAGTTGATTTTTGGCGATTTGACACTAGTAATAAAGACAATTTATAAAAAAAAAATGAAAGAATTTTTTAAAAATTAAATTAAATTTTAATAAAGAAAATTAAGATAAAACATATGTAAATAAGTTAATAAGTTTTCTTAAAAGAAATTTAATATTGTTTAATTCAATGTAAAAAATAGGGAAAACTAAGATTTTGGAATGATATTTTTTGGATAAATTAGAATTACTAGATGTATAAATTATATATATCTATTATATTTGAATATTTGTTTAAATTTATTTCATCACACCAAACGGGGCTTGAGTAATTCTTTCATATAAAATATAATAATATCTCAATAAATGTCTCAATCAGTAAAACTGCTACACCTTCCACAAGAATATATAACAATTTATTTTATGTTTAGTAATTTTCATAAGAATTTGATTCAATTTTAGGTAATTTGGAAAAACTAAAGTATTCTAAAATAAATTAATAAAATTTGTAATTAATTTATGAAAACAATTTCATTTCTCAAAAAGTTATAAAGTTCTTTACTCTCCATTATATTTTTATAAACTTAAAATGTACATGCATTATTTATAAATCCTAGTTTTTCGGTGCTTAAACATCGAATTCAACACCTTGTGCTCGAGCAATTTCACCTGAATGATTAATTGTTATTGTAGCACGTGTACAGTATTGTTTCCATGAATCAGAACCTGATTCACGACCACCACCAGTTTGTTTTTCACCACCAAATGCACCGCCAATTTCAGCACCATTTGTTGTTGTATTTATATTAACAATACCACAATCAGAACCATTTGGTCCAATCCATTTAAATGCATTCGATATATTTTCAGTAAATAATGATGATGATAATCCTTGTTCAACTTCGTTATTCCAACTAATTGCTTCATCAATTGTTTTGGCTTTTAATACATATACAATTGGAGCAAACGTTTCTTTGTGAACACATGGTGAATTATGTGGTAAATTAGATATAATTGTTGGTTCTACATAATAACCTGGTTTATTTAGAACTTTACCACCAAATTCAATTTTACCACCAGCTTTAACTGCTTCATCAATGGTTTCTTTATAATCTTTGACAGTACCTTCTGTGTGCACTGGACCATAAAGAGTGTTCGGATCTAATTGATGTCCTAATTTTTTCATTACCTTAAAATATAGAATTATAGGTTTTTCAATACGTTCTTCAAAAGTAATTCCATTATTAACTTACCGCTTGATATTTTGCAATTAATTTGCTAACAAATTCATTATAAACATTTTCATGTATTATAATTCTTCTAGTAGTTGTACAACGTTGGCCTGATGTTCCAATACATCCAAATAATGCGGCTTCTAATGCTAAATCAAGTTTTGCATTCTCATCCACAATTAATGCATTATTACCACCTAATTCTAAAATGACTTTACCAAAACGTTTTTGAACTTCCATACCAATATTACGACCAGTACCACAACTTCCAGTAAATGATAATAGCTTAACACGTTCATCTGTTACCATCTTATTACCAACTGATGAACCAGCTTGACATAATGTGATAACAGCGGGTAAATTATTCCTTTTTAAAACTTCTGTAACGATTTTTGTTGTTGCTATTGAGACTAATGATGTTGTTGTTGCACCTTTCCATATTACACTATTACCGACAGCCTAGAAATCAACAATGATATACATACATAAATGTATATGTTAATCTAAAAAAGTAATTTATGTAATACCATAGCAATAGCAGCATTCCAACCAAAAACAGCATTAGGAAAATTAAATGCTGAAATAACTCCTATCAAACCTAATGGTCTCCAATTTTCTAATATTGTATGAGCAGCTCTTTCAGATTGTATAACTTGACCAGAATAAATTCGTGATAGTCCAACAGCATAATCACATATATCAATGAATTCTTGAACTTCACCTTGTCCTTCACTAGCAATTTTTCCAACTTCAAGACTAACTAATTTACCCAACTGCTCTTTATATTTACGTAATTCATCACCAATTTGACGTACAATTTCACCACGTACTGGAGCTGGTACACTAGACCATTCTTTAGCTGCTTTAGTACCAATTTCTAAGCATTTATCCATTTCAGTTGGACTGCCACATTTTATTTCAGCAATTGTTTTACCCGTACCAGGATCAATTGATTTAACTATATGACCAGTACCTTCCCAAGATCCATTAAATACACCATAATTAGATGATTCTAATCCGATATCCTTTAGAAAACTATATTCAGCGGTATCAATTAAATAATCACTTAAACGTGTTGAAGTTGTATGAAAACTTGATGTAACTGTTTTTGATGCAGTCTTTTTTAAAAGGGTATTTTTATGATGAAGACATTGCTTAGCAATTTGATGAAGTTGAAGTATTCTGCAAATAAATTAAAGAAATTAAGAAAATTGTATGTATACATTCTAATTACTAGTTAGATCTAATCTATTCAAATTCCTTCGATGGGAAGTAAGTACAGGGGGAGTTGTGAAGAGTAACGTACATACATTCAAAAGTGATTAAGATCAGCTGAAAGAGCAGATTAAAAGTTTGTGAAAAATACGTCAAACAGTGAAAAGATTAGGTTTACGAAGGATGAGGAGGGAAACGTGAAATCTATTTGAAGAAAATTATTTTAAAAAGTATTCAAAGCAAAAAATATTCAAAGCTTAACTCTAATCACGTTATGAAACATTAGAACTGAATAAGCTAATACCAAAGACCGTTAATATATATTAACGGTCTTTGCTTATACATTGATGGAATTCATTCATTTGGCGTTTTGGTGAAATCATGTAATAAGGATATTATCGCACACTAGAACAACATATTAATAAAAAAAAAAAAACACATCAAAGCGTTTAAAGCGAAATCCCCATTCTGAAGGATATCAGAAGGAGCAAAAACAAACTTTTATAAAAGTGATTCCACCCACTTTTCATAAATAAAATACATTGACAACAAATTTATAAAAGTGACGTCAACCTCAACCTCCCTTATAATTTATTTCCCCCCCCTAAAAAAACTGAAATCAGAGGGGGTCTAAATATTTCAAACATATTTATTAATTCATTTCACATAACATGTATGTTTGTATTATAAAAAATTATCTACAATGAAATCAAAAGTTAAATAATTAAGATTAAAAAAATGTTTTCAAGTAATATAAAATAACTACGTAATGTCTTGTTATCTGTGAATTGGACACAATCTCATAAATATTTGTCCCAAATGAAGAAACAGTGCAAAAAATAAAAGCAAAAAAAAACAAAAAAAAATGATAACCAAATGGAATATAAAATATTCATTCCATAATTTCCAACATACACTTCTTATCACTTGTCAAAAATAAAGAACTTTTCATGATAATAAATTTAAATAAAAAAAAAAATGTTTTAATTATTAATTAGAAATTTTTTGCCAGGCAAAATTTCGAAAACGTTAACATTATGTACGTTAAATTTGATTAAAAAAAATTAATAGTCGAGTCTAATGTAAATTTCGTTAAGATGTTTTGCTCAAATATTGTACTCTTTAAAGTTTGATGTGGATTCTAACTGTTTGTAATTTTGTCTCACGCACGCACTGATTGAGTTGCAAAACAGTGATGATGTCTACAATTAGTCATTTAAATAATAGTCATTGAAAACACTATATTAAACATATTGTATATATTTGTACTTAAATACTACGATGAAAACTATTTGGTTTATATAACAACAAAAATTTCAATTCGGCTTTAATTTTGTCATTTAATTTGATCGATAAATCACCAATTTTGTGTTAATTTTTTTCAATTCAATACATTTATTTATTTACTTTAACCTTTACATTTATATACAAGTACATTTAATTTTACAGAGATCAGATCTTAATGGTCTTCTACCACAAATTAATTAATCTGAACACAACTGAAATATTATAATTTATTCGTTTCTAAGTTCTATAATTTTTTTTTTTAATATTAAGATTGTATTTTGTGTTAAAAGTTTGGTGTAAACTATTCAAAATGTTTTTACTTTACTGTTGATAAGCAACTTTAAAACCGATATTAATTGATAACATTTTAAAATCTTTGAAACATTACTTAGTCTTAATATCATTTTAAAATTTTATATGTATTTAAAACTTTTTAATTTAAGTCCACTTCAAATAAATATTTTAATTTTTTCTTTATATTTGATCTCGTCTTTTATAACATATTCTGCTATTCTAACAATATAATTTTTTTAATATAAATAATTTAATTTTTTATATTATAACTTTACTTGTATCCATCCCCAGCCAGAAATAATCATAGTGCAACAAGTATAAATGTTCATATAAATTTAAAACACTATTGATTTAATTTAAAGTAATGAAATGTATTTTGTTTTTATTTTTTTAAATTAAAAATTTAATTGAAAAATTAATTATTAGTTATATATTACATAATTAAACACATACCTCATTTTGTTGTATCAAAAAAAAAAAAAAAAAGAAGTGAATTTTTAATCCCGTTGCCTTAAAAATTAGTTTAAAAATGTCCGTTCTTCTTGCTCAAAGCAATTAATTGAAACAACTAATATAAATTGTATGGGAGAGTTTTAAAAATGTTTACTCTGATAAAACTCTCAATTCGTTCTTATCATCAAAATTAAAACAAAAAGTAAAAAAAAAAACATTTTGTTGGCGAAAATAGACAAACATTTATAAAAAAAAAATCAAAATAATAAATAAAAAAATAAGAAAATATAAAATGGTTGATAAGATAACCGTTATCATTACATTTTCAATATTTTTTGTATTAATAAACAACAATTTAATTTTGTTGCATATAAGTACTTACACTTATGTGTTGTACATTTGTACATACACTTAATATTTTGATTTTTAATTAATTTTAATAATGTGTGGTAATACTGGTACATGCTTAATATTTTAGAAATTTACCAAAGACGATTTCTTGACCTTGAGAGGCATGTTCGTTTCGTAGTGTCTATCTATCTGTATGAACAAAAAAACTTGAGCAGGCGCGCAGAAAACTTTTTAGCAATCATTAAGCAGCACATGCACAATTCGTTTATATAGTAATTTTATATTATTATATATTTTTATGTACATATATTTCATATTTTAATATATTTTATATATATTTTTTTAAATGTATTTTATAAATATTTTTTTAAATATATTTTCTTTTAAATATTTAATATATTTTAATATACATATTACTTATATATTAAAATAATTTAAAATTTTATATTATATCTTTTTTTCAATATATTTATTTTATTATATTTATATTTATTATAAACACATTTACTCTATTTTAATAATTAATTTTTATTTTTTACTTAAATATTTTCTCACGACATTCTTATTTATTACATGTTAAATGACATGTACTTTAAAAATCATTCTAAAGTAGGCGTACTAAAATATCTGCGCAATCTGCCCGACGCTGACGGGACACCGATTTCTATGAACACAAGCGCCTGCTTTTTATCTGCGCAGAATTTTTGGTGATATGAAACTATACGAATAAAAAATATTTTTTGTTGCACAGGCGCGACCACTACGAACACTCCTATACTTGTATGATTTACCATTGAATAAACAATAAGGTAGGAGCTGCTGTGCTTCTTGAACTTTTTCTGGAATTTTAAAATAAGATCGTACATATTCTTTGTATGGGCTTTACGCATCTGTTCTGTATAAAAGTTCTTTGTGGGTTTACACTATTTTAGTTATTGAATGATATCAGAAATTATTATATGTATATACAAAACTAAAAATACGGTCATATTTTTACGAAATAACCCCAAATCCAATCTTGGGGTGATTTCAAATCAACAAAATTGACAATTTTTTTTTTGTTCTGTATGAATTACTCTGTATGTGTATAGGTACTTCATGATAATATTAACTTATTTTTGCTTCTTTACATACTAGATACTTTTAAATAATGCTTTAATTAAATAAATTTAAATAATTTCGCTTTACGGTTTTAATTACTCATTTAAGTAATTTAAACTTTATCCTGCATTTAATTGTTATTTAATTACTATGTCGCACTTAGTTTGCAGGATTTTTTTCAATCTCGGGATCCAGTCTGTAAGATGCAGTTTCCTTTTGCTATTTGCTAACTTTATGTATGAATATTATTTCCGATACCTTCCATTGAAGCAGAAAGCATCTCAACCTTAGCAGACCATTGTAAATCCTCATTACCATTAGGTTTAGTGCTATTTTAGATAGCTTATATAGAATTTTGCCAGTGATGAGATCATAGTCAGGGGGTTTATTTGTATTAATATCCTTGATGATGTTACTTATTTCTATGTAGATGGTGCTAATTTTACTGGAAGATCCATTTGATAAGATGAGCGGATTACGTTGTTAATTTAACTCAGGTTTTATTTTTCTCATTTGCATTTTCCCATGGTTTTGAAAAGATGTTCGGGGTGCACATTGAAATAAATTAATTTTTAAATATAAAAAAAATATATAAAATGGTAAACCGTTTTTATTTGCTACTGGCGATAAATTCAGAAATTATAGCTTGAAAACTAGAGCTAGAGCTAAAAAAATGAATTTATTGTAATTTTTTAACTGTAATAAGAATGATGAAAATAAATAAATTAGAAAATAAGTGAGCTTAAAAGTTACCAGCCTATCTTAACAGTAACAAAGTAAAACGAATATATTAAGCGGCATGGTAAATAGTATAAGTTATTATGTAAACAATTTGTAATTTACGTTTTAATCTATTTTTGAAAATATTTTGGATTCTGATAAAATTAATTGATTAGCAATTGATTATTAATAGTTGTCAGAAAACTATTTACGAATGTTCTGTTGTTATCAACTGGTCTGTAAAATGTAATAACACACAAACTATTGTTATTCATATGAATAAATGACGAAATAAAGCTTTTCTACTCATTGTCATGTGTACTAAAATTTATGGAATTATGAATACAAAAAAATATTGCTATATATTTTAATTGTTTGTTTTTGAAGTTTGTAAGATTTACTTAAAATTAATAATAATTTTTGGAGGCTCAGCTGAGTTTTCTTTGGTTTTAAAAAAAAATTAAAAACTGTATATGTCTCCGCCCTATGCCCCACGGATGCGGTGATGATGATGATGATGATGATAAAGCCAAAAATAATTGACTAATTTAAATAAACTAATTTTTTTTCTGACACTTCAAATTAAAATCATTGATCTTATGAGACTTACACGACCGATTAAAACAAAAAAAAAACATTTTTTAATATGTGGGTTAGGCCACTCTGGTTCTGAGATACTCACATATAATTGCACATATTCATCTACATAGAATTGAGTGGATTTGTTTCTCTAAATTCTCTTAATTCATTTTGTATAATTGCAGTGTTGTAGGATCATTTACAGATATTTTTTTTCAGAATTTTCTCTAATTCAGTCATTATAATTTCAGTCTTATAACTTGTCTTTAAACAGATTACAAGAAATTTATGAACTTTGAAATAAAAAACATAAACATGAATAAGTCATGCTTACAAGACACTGGTATTTTGGTTTCGTTTCAACTTTATTCGAAATACCACCAAGGTACAAATAGACAAAACGATGTCATCCTTGAAAAATAATCGTGTATGCACTTCGTTTATTTATTTAACTATTTATCTACTGGGGAATTCTCTTCTTTACTCCCTATCCTTTATTATGGATGTTAGCGATCACATGTTATTGTACATTTGTTTTATGTTTGGAAATTCTGCTCTATTTTGAGCTGTTCTGACTTCTGACTATAATGTACCTATAGTTCTTAAGCCAGTCCAATTTCTGATGTTTCTTAGCCATGATAATTGTTTTGTCATTCTTAGATGATAATTGGAAGCAATTCCTCGCCTACCTTAAATTTTTCCCTGGTCTATTAGTTGAAGCATTTCATATTTTTGATTTCTTAGGATGTGGCCAAAGTTTGCTGGTTTACGACGCTTGATATTACAAAGTAGTTCACGATTTCTTTGTAATCTTTGCAGTACCTCCGTGTTTCTTACCCTATCGATCCAAGATATTTTTTGGATTCTTTCGGTACACCCACATTTCAAAAGCTTCAATTTTGTTCATATCTAACACCTCTCCACACCGTCTAAAATAAAGTCCAAGTTTCCATACCGTATAAAATTACCGACCATACAAATAACATTTAACAAACCTTAGCCTTAATTTGATGTCAAAATTTCTATTCGAGAATATCTTTTTATATTTCATAAAGGTACTTCTGGCCATTTCAATTCTACAATTTGGTTTCTTTTGATGAGTCCCAAGATATTTATAACTGTTGACATGTTTTATTTGTTGTCCATTAATTGAGATTGTGATGTTGTTGTCATAGAAATTTCTCCGATTTATAAGCATAAATTTGGTTTTATCAGTGTTAATGTTCAAAGCAAATTGTCGATTTCTTGAAGTAATTTTTGTAAACCTTCTATACTTTTTTTTTTTTTTTTTTTATGATCTTGATAGTAACTTAGGTGAATTACCTTTTCGTGCTTAATTAAGTACGGTACTGCAATTTTACACTTCAATATCTACAATAATTCGAGTATTTATTTTAACAAATTACTGGCTTATCTACTCATTAAATGTAGAAAACTACTACTATTGTCAGGAACTAAGCCTTCTTAAATAGAATAGTTTCATTTTATTTAATTTGTTACCAGATTAATTCTCAATTATCATCTTGCCATTTATTATATCCCAATGACAAAGGGTACTAGACCAGCTCGAAAAACCAATGAAGCATTTTTTTTTGCTTAATCGAGAATCGAACCCGGGACCTTTCGGTTGAAAGGCAGGCGCTCTACCTACTGTGCCACCCAGCGTTACTATAAGCCAATATAGTGTTGTATCAGCGGCGTATATCTGATGTTATTGATGATAGTACCATTTGGTTTTATTACTTATTTTAAATGATTAATGGATTCGCGAAATATAAACTCATAGATGTTAAACAAAATTGGTGACAATATACAATCCTGTCATCTACTCGAGAAATTTCGATTTCTGAAGATGATAAATCTACAACACAGATTTGATATTTTTGATTCCAATATAGATTATGAATGCATTTTGAATATTTTTTCCATCAAGACCCATTGTTTTAGAATTGTGATTAATTTGTCGTGTTGAAGGCGGTCAAAAGCTTTTAAGTAATCTATAAAACTTAGAAACACATCTTTCTGTACATCTTTGAACCAATATTTGGGTACACAAAATACCTTCCCTTATGTACCAATATCATTTTTGGATCCGAATTGGGTGGATCCCAGGTTTCTGATATGAATAATCTTGAGAAATATTTTAAGTGTGTGTTCCATAAAAACTAAAATCCCAGAAATATACATAATATAAATAAAGTTTTGCAGTGAAATTTACAGTGTTATTAAGAATGGTAATTTCTATAGTGGTTTATTTATTGATATCACTAAAGCGTTTAATACATTGAATCATGATTTACTATTACCTAAAATTTATAATGCGGGTTTTAGAGGTTTCGTTTTTAATTGGTTCGAGTCGTATCTTAATAATAGGAAGCAACGAGTAAAATTGAATGAAAAGTTCAGTGAGCTTCAAAATATCAAGGTTGGTGTACCCCAAGGTTTAGTATTAGGTCCTGTTCTGTTTCTTATTTTCATTAATTTATTATGGTAACAACATTTCAAGGGTTTACCTACAGCTTTTGCTGATGACACTGCACTTTTGTACAACAATAATAATGTACTTGACTTATTTTGCAATTTAAATTTTGACTTGAACCTAATTCGGGTATCGTTTTATGTTCATAAGTTAGTTATAAGTAATAAAACTAAGATTATGCAATTTAGGCTTAATATAATTGTCTGCTATAGAGTTTTTAGTATTTGTTATCATTCTCCTGATTGTCCAAAATTTTCTTTACTTCGTAGACACCCTCTAAACTCTTTTGTACCCTCTTCACCTTGTAGTATTTCTTGTTTTAACATTGATAGTGTAAATACGTTTAGCTACTTGAGTGTTTTACTTGATAATAAACTGAGTTGGTCTGCACATACTTGCATACTATTGCTATTTAAATAATTATTTTAAAAATGTTTTGCGAAACGTTTATCACTTAAATCTGTATTGTTCATTAAAAGTTATGCTAATGGTGTATTTTGCTCTATTCAATTCTAAACTGCAATTTGGAATTAGTTGCTGGGGTGGTTCTTATTTTAATAAAATTCAACCTATTCTAATCGCTCAAAAACATTGTATAAGGATGATTTAAAAAAAAAATAGACTAATGCCGAGTTTTCCTTTTTTTAAAAAGTTGGATATTCTACCACCTAGACATTTATATTTGTTTAAAACGCTGGAAATTAGGTCGGGCTATCTCGGTCACCGATTTATAACTAGATATCATCTTAGCATTGATAATTTATATCTTGTAAATGTTCCAAGAACCCGTACCTTTCATTTTTGCCACTTTTATGATTATACCGGGTGTTGCATGCGTAAAATTAAAATTAAAAAAATAATGTTATTAACTAAATCGAGGGTGCTTTATCGATTGGTGATATTTTCAACTGCTGACAAGGACCGCAAAACGGTTTTTCAAGCCCCAAAATCGCCGAAATTGGCTAAAATCGAGATTTTCAAATGGGAAGGGGTATTATTTTTGTAAATTCGAATTCTACGACAAAAAATAAGAAATTTATAGCTCCATAATTTTTAATATCAGACAGATCACCTGCTTCGTTTTGCAAAAATCTTAGACTTTGGTTTTTTGAACTGGATCACCTTCAAATTGAATTTTCTACTTTACAATGTATGATCCCAACAATATTTTATATTTTTATGCCTTATTGTATTTTTTTTGCAGTTTTATTCATCACATATTCTGAATATCTGAAATCTGAATGATCCTAATACATTTATTCTTATTATTTTTTATTTAGTAAATGTATATTTTAAGAATTGTATCTATGAATAAATGAATTAAAAATCTAATCTATCTAATTTATTTTTATTAATTTATTTATTAACTAAAATATAAAAGTTTTGTTTTCTTGTTAACTCGGTTATCTAGACGAGTCTGTGAATTGAGCATACATTTTCGAAAGAAAAATGATTTTTATTACATATTTCTGTTTCGAGATGAAGTATGTTTGAACCGTTTGAATGGAAGAAGTTATTTTTATATATATATGCAACAACTGGAAAGCTTATTTAAGTCCTATCACAAATAAATAATATGTATTTATGTCAATAGCAAAAAAAAAGCATATAAAATTCACAAAGTACCTTATTCTAAAAATGAACCTTGTCCTGATGGGAATTTCTTAAATACCCTAAAAATTAAAAAATATTTTAAATATTTTGGAAATACCCTTGTATTTATCATGTATAGTTCTCACATTATATCTCTACAGACAGTACCAATAAAATATTTTATGAATTTTCGGCGTTTATAATTTTAACACATTTCCAAATTGAAAAAATTTTCTCACATTAATAAAATCGGTTTTCAATAATATGTGAGTGTGCCTTTCATATGTGAGCTCAATTTTATGGTATTTCAGGTAAGTAATATTAAAGTTTGCATTGCACCACCATTTCATCACACATCGCATCTGATAAAATCTTTATTAAAAAGGATGTACAAATTTACTTCCTTTTTCTATAACTCTGTTTTAAAAATTGAAAAAAAAAAAAAATATTTTGTAGTTTTGTTTTGTTATAAGTTATAAATAAGGTAATGAACACCCAATGGCTTAACATGTGTTCTGTGTCTTATATTATGTATATTTTTCGGTAAAGGCATACCTGTTTAAGAAATTATGCGACATGTGTAACGTGCTTAATACAAAAGGAATTTAATTCAAATTGAATTTTTAGTTTTACGACTTCAAATCTTTGTTTTTATTTTTATGCTGTATTTTAATTTGTACAGATGATGACAGACAATCTAAGAGATGAATTTCTGATCACGTATTACAATTTTGTTTTAAAAAAAAAATAACTCTGTTGTCATAATTGCTGTTGTTGTAGTTATACCATAGGTTATACTGTCGATATCTTACTTATTAATAAACGTAAATTGAAATTCGTTGAAATTATTATGTTTTCTGATTATTCTGATCAGAAATGAATAATTTTTTGCTTACAAAACCGATCTCTTTCATAAGATTATTCAATTATTAAACTGTTACACAAACCAAATAATCAATTAGATGATTCGGCAGGCAAAAACAATGAAATCATAAATCTTATCACAATCATCTACCAGTCAAGTCAAGAACATGAAATCAATTACCCCGTGAAACACGAAGGGTAGCATGAGCTCATCCCAACACCGTAGAAATCCCTTGATGAAAGAAGACAAGTTATAGAAATTCGTTTATAACCTCAACATTCCGAATGTGGAACCAAATTCTATCTTATGTGTTCCCTAAGTATGATAAATTCATATATTTATGACCTACATAAACTCAAGACGAACATTAACACCTTCGTTCGTAATTGTCATCCTTCTTCCCTTCTTCCTTCCTCCGTTCCAATTTTTTTTTTTCCTGTCCTAGTAAATTTAAAATTAAATAATAAATTTGTTGGAAATATACAATTAGTGGATGTCATTCTTAAATGTCAAACAAATTAACATTAAGGCTTTGAACGCAGCAGTTACACTGTGATAGCATTTATCACCTTCACTTTAAAATATATGGCTACGATGAATTATATGACACTAAAAACCCACATAGCATATAACATGGCGGTTAAATGAAAAAAAAAAAAAAATTGCTCAATTCGACTTAAAGCAAAAACTAGACACAAAAAAAAAAATTCCAGAATACTACAATCTGCAAAAATGTTGTAAAAACTTTCTGGAATTGCTTTAATTACAAAAGTTTTCAATGTGATCTTCAGATATGGCTGTTTCTCCTCCAAGTGAAAGCTTTCACTAATTACAATGATTCCAAAGCCTGAAAAAGATGTAAATCAAGTCAACTCTTATACACCAATTATCTTTTTCCCATTCTTAGTGTATTTGAAAAAATTATAATGCACAAAATCATGCTGAAAATAAAAAAGTAGGGGACTAATACCTCTTCATAAATTTGGATTCGAAGCAGCTCATAGTACCATTGAACCGCAATCATTAAATTGCAACACACGTCAGAAAAGATTTTAAAAATAAAAAATTTTTCTCTGGCTTATTTCTTGATATGTCACAGGAATTTGACGAACTCTGGCATGATGGTTTAACATTTAAAATTCACCTTGTGCAATTCACCAGTTACTGATATCATATCACTCCAATAGACGTTTCAAAGTTAAATTACAAAGAACACATAACTAAGGAATTTAAAATAAATGTCGGAGTACCACAAGGTATGGTCCTTTGTCCGGTTTTGTACCTAAGATTCAATAAATTCAAAAACTTAAACAACAAAAAAAAAAAAATTTTTTTTACCTTCACCTTGTCGTCGTATGATTGAAGAAGTGTGATAAATTTAATATTTTGGTGCCTATTACACATCAATGTTTTCATCAATATTCTTGTTCATGTATTGTCAATATATGGACAATAATATTGATGAGCGGTTACACATCAATAATGCACTAAGCTAATTTTTGATCCATATTTTGAAATTTCGCAATGACATATTGTGGGAGTGTTCTGAATATATTGATAATTTCGAAACATATGAATATTGAAAATATAATTTCTGGAGGAATGTTTTTTTTTACTTCAATTTAAATTGAATTTCAAAAATGTTGTGTATAAAAAAAAACAAATTATTCTTTTTTGCACATTTTAAATAATATATCAGTTGTTTAATTACAATAATTGCTATAATTATTAAAATTAATATAAAAATTGTCCTTTTTATAAATTAACATTATAACATTATCTGAACATTCCCCTAAAAGCCACTTTTTCAGCTGATTTATTGATGAGATTATTGATTTGTCAGCTGATTAAATTATTGATGAGAATAAAACCACCATTAATACTTTCTCATTAATATATGGACAATGTATTTTCAATATGTGGACAATGTATTGTCAATATGTGAATAATATATTGATCATTCATTGATGTGTAATAGGCTAGGCATCTTTCATCATTAATTCTAAACGTTTGCAATTTCAGTTATATTTCTAAAGATTTATCTTGCCTTAAACTTTTTTTTTGTAGCTCTTAAATACCTTTTTGTGTTTAAGCTTAAGCTTAACTTTAAAACTTTAAATAACTTTAAATCACATTTTTGTAATATTATCAATAAAGCTAATTCTATGCTAGGTTTTGTTAAACGTTGGTCAAAGGAATTTAACGATCCCCATGTTCTCAAATCTTTGTATTCTAGTCTCGCTAGACCAAATTTGGAGTATGCTAGTCAAGTTTGGTCACCTTTCTATGATGTTATATTAACAGGATTGAAGCACTGCAAAATTTTTTTTTAAAGATTTGCTTTGCGTAATTTCCAATGGTCAAATCCATTAATTTTACTTCCATATGAGCATAGATTGAACTTAATTCATTTGAAAACCTTGAAATTAAGACGAGAAGTTTGGGATGTTATTTTTCTTACTGAAATTATTAAAGGAAACATTGCTTCTCCTCAGATTTTGAATAACATCAACATTAATTCAAATAATCGCCTACGAAATACAAACTTCTTTACATTAAGTTTTCATAGGACCAATTATCGCAATTATGAGCCAATTCATAGAATGTTATATGTTACTAATTGGTAATAAGCACATAAACTATATTGACTTCACGCTTTCGAAACAGATTCAAAAACTTAAATTATATAAGTAATCTGTAGTAATTAAAATATATGTGCAATTTATTTCAATGTATTTTAACTAGTTCTAAGTTAGATATAATTTTAATTTGTAAATTGAATGTGTTATGTTGTATTGTAAAAACAAAAAAAAAAAAATAATAATAATTATTGTAACGAAGCTTGAGCTAAACTAAATAAATAAATAAATAAATTTAAGGGCCTTAACAAATAAAATATAAAAAAAAAGTATAAGTTTTGTTTTTAAGCCTAAACAAAATGTTACGTTTTTTTTCGTAATTTTCCCTTTTCGTCTTTAATCATACCAAAATAAAACATTAACCATTGGAAGGTAAACGTTTGTGAGTTGGGATCTTCCAAAATAATACTCTAAAATCTTATTGCCTGCATTCGTTTTTCCCACAAATAATACTTTAAAGTACTTCAGGGTATATAGTTTGTAATGTAAGTAACGATAATTTGTTGTTGCCGTTTTTTGTTTACGAATTTAGAAGAATTTGTCATAAAGATAAACTTTTTCTCAGAGAGTGAAGTTGAAAATAGAAAAAAGTAATATAAGTATGTACTCTGTAAAAAGAACACAACAAAAACATGTGAACTGTAAGCAACATTATTTAAAATTATAAACACAAAAAAAAATTTGTTAAATTCTCAAATAATTATGAATTTATTAGTCATCTCATTACTCATCATAATTTCACATAAAAAAAATTAATTAACCAAATCCATGTAGTCAGCAACCATTTGTTTTACCCCCTCTCTATATAATGTGACATTTTTTTTTATTCTTATGGTATACTTTTAAAATCATTTGGTGTGCTAAAAAACTGGATACAGGAATGAGTGAAAAAAAAACAAAATTGTAATTTGTAGGGGAAAAAAATGAACGCGACTCTCCCAAATTTTTGCAACCTCTTGATCTTATTGCAATAATTGTGTATTAATACTCATGTATATTAATTTAGGGATCGTGCTGATAAAACACATGAAAAAATAAGATAGATATATAGAAAGAGAAAGAGACTAATTTACAACATAACTATAGAATATAAAAGAAAATTTTTTATTCAAAAATTTTAGAACGTGAGCTTTTTTTGTTTGTTTTGTTTGGATCTCAGAACAGAGATGGATAATAAGAGTTTTTTATTTAAATTAATAGAAAAGTTTGGTTTTAATTTCATCTTATAAATTTGAATCTTTTGATACGTACTATCTTCTTGAAATTAAATTTTGCCATTTTTCTAATTTTTTTTACAAACTGCCAAGCGTTAGGAAAATACCTCTAGTACTTACGTAACGTCTGGTACGAAAGTGTTCCGACTACACGTGCCGATGTTCAAGAGAAATTAGGGATGAAGTTACATTTGGGTCGTTCTACCAATTAGATGAATAGCGATATTTTGAACGCGGTCAAGGTAGCCTAAAGGTGAATTTCCTCTTTATGTCCGAAAGTCCGGACAAAATCATTTTTATACTATAATCTATTTACAACTACATATACAATAATATTTTTTTATGATTTCTTAAAGCGCTATTAAGTCATTTTTGAAGAGTTAAAAAGTATATTTCTTTCATAATTTTTTTTGAAAATTGGTATTTATTTAAAACTAATGTAGTTACATTCGCTGACGATACTGCGTTGATGACAGCAGGATCTAATTTTGACGAAGTTACAAATAAATTGCAAAGAACAAGCGACAAGCTATACCTCTGGACAAAGAAGTGGAAAATTAAACTCTACGAGCTAAAAATCGGTATATGTAAATTTTACAAATAAAAAATTAGAAAATCAACCATCGGTAAATTTGACTGGGGTGAATATGAGAAAACAACGCTAAATACCTAGGAATGATATTAGATGTCAAACTTAGGTGGAGAGAGCACGTCAAAAAGAAAAAAATTGAACTTGATAATAAATATAGAGAAATGTACTGGCTCTTAGGTCGAAATTCAAAATTACCTATACATAACAAAATATTGTTATTTAATCAGATAATCACACCGACATGGTTGTACGGCATTCAAATATGGGGATATGCTAATCAAACACATGTACTTTGTATACAAAAATTCCAAAATAAAGTCTTGCGCAACATGGTAAATGCCTCCTTGGTATGTTCGTACAACAGTTACTTGCACAGATATCTAAAAATTCTTTGCATAGCAAAAGAAATAAAATGATATGCAGGAAAGCATTTTTGGGCTCGTCTGGAGGATTATGTTAACGTTGAGACCACTCAACTGCTAGATAACCATAAATTATATCAAAAGATTTAAAAGAACTAAGCCACTAGATTTAATACGATAGAATTTCGTAAACTTTTTTTTTAAGAAAATTACACTAGAAATAAATTAATGGCTAGTACGTCTAATGGCTAGTAATTAATGGCTTAATAATTAATGGCTAGTAATTAATGGCTAGTAATTAATGGCTAGTACGTCTAATGGCTAGTAATTAATGACTTAATAATTAATGGCTAGTAATTAATGGCTTAGTTTTAATGGAATAGGGGTGTGGTTTAGTCAGTAAAAATCTAGGTGTGATTATAGATCATAAGTTAAGAAATTTTAACTTAGATTTGGGATGAAAAAAAATCTCCGGATTGGTTAAAAAATTTGTCTGAACCTTGGCACATTAAGAGGAAGCTGTAAGGGAAGCGTCAATCCAAATGTGTGAATTATAGTCCATCTCGAGAAAATGTTTTATAGATACTAAGGAGTCCCAAAACTGAAAAGACAGCTTTACATCGTATTAGATATCCTAAACATTTGGCAGCTTCTTGGGCGATATCAAAAATATGGTCGTTCCAATTAATTTTTTGATTCATGCGTATGCCTGAAATATTTAGACCATCCATGTTTTGTAAAATAACACCTTGGAAAGAGCGTTTAAGTTCAAATCTGTTGTTGACCTTGATCTGTCAATGACGAGTTAAACCCAAGTCAGTTTTTCTTATCCCGGTCAGCAATTACAGTCAAATCATTGATAATCTAATGGGTAGATAAAAGAACAGATGCTTGCAGAACACAAACATTTATATTAGGTTTTTCAGACGTAAAACTGTTCACTAAGACGCGAAAAAAAACCTTCAATTCATTTAGAAAATAAAAAACCCTAGACCAATATTTGGCTATTAAAGCTATGTGTCATAGTAGATGAAAAACTTTCGACATATCTAAAATAACAATATCAGCCTCACCAGAATTATGATGTAAGCTGATATTGAGGTTTTCGCAAAGACAAGTCATCATGTCACGGGCAGACAGGTGCGATCTAAAACCATATTGTTTGTTTGAGATTATGTTCTCAAGATATTTCGAAAGTTTCTCATTAATTAATTAAAATTCCTATAACTTTGAAGAGAATCGAAATAAAAACTATAGGTCTATAAATTGTGGGATTATCTTTTTTCACCTTTTTTTTGAATTGCATGTACGTGTGCAATTTTCTATTGACTGGGATATTGACCAGTTGAAAAGGACAAATTAAACAAGTCCTCAGTAGTTTTGAAATGGCGAAGGTAGTGTTTTTGAGTACCATTGTAGGAATTCAATCAAGTCTGGTAGATTTATTTACATCAAGATTACTCAGAGCTTCCTATGAGGTACTTAATTTCTAATTTTCATTCATGCTATTTTTACTATTCTTTGATCTTTTTAAAAATAATGTTCAGATATAATTAATATTTGACTACGTATATGGTCAAATATTTGATATGATTATTGTACTTATCAGTATTCCCCTTTGATATATGATTTATAATTTTTTCTAACTATAACTTGAACACGCTATGATACTCCTATCTACGATGTTATAAGAACAGAAGTAAAAGATAGGTTTGTATAAAACATGATTGCCGTATTACTGGAGTTTATTAGTACCCGTGATATGACAACGAAAGATTATATCTATAATGTAAGCAAGTATACCTACCATTGAAAAGAAAGTCGTTAAATATAAAATTAGGGACTGTTGTTAAAAGCTAAGCTCTCCAAATATTTTTTATGTACACTACTCATTATTATTCAAATACATATTGGAAGTAAATACAATTGTAGAGATTCTTTTCAAAATTGTAATGATTTTTTAAACAACTTGTTAAGTTTTGTAGCAATTTAAAGTCTGTACATACATATGCATTCAATGTTATATTATTACACATTATGTCAATTATTGTAAGAATTTTGATTTTTTTCCTTTATTTCAATTGTTTCATTTCTGGTTTTATGTCTATACGTTTTTTTAGTGTTATTGATTTTGAAAAAAAAAGAGAAAATAAAAAGAAATAAAATAAAATGTTTTTCTTCAACACTTCAATCAACGTATGTACTTCAGAAACTTGTCATCATAATCAGACAAAAACAATCTTCAGAGAAAGTAAATCAAAATGTTAACACAAAATATTATGATAATAGAATTTCACCATTATTATTATTGTGACATTTATTGTAAAAATAAACTTGATCTATTTTTTGTTTTTAATTTTCTAAATCAAAGTTTAAATTTCGATTATTAATTTACTTCAATCTTTATTATTTCACTATACAATGTTTTATAGTCCCAACTCTGTACTTAACTAGTGTAAAAGTGTACGAAATTATTAATTCCATAAAAATGAGTTAAAATAAAAATAAATAATTGCAAAGTAGTTACACTTAACAATTCTAAAATAAAATTATTTTATTTAATTGAAGCCCTATACACATGCACCCATAAATAATAAAATAAAAATGTTATAAATAAAAACAAGAACAGCTATTCAGTAGGAAATTAAAGACAATTTTCTTATGTTTACTTAAATATGGAACTGGGTATCTAATCTACATTAATATTCATCCATTACTGTTATTTCTTAACATAACATCAGAATGTTAATGTTATGTTATTTGATCTTTTTTTCTTGTCTTTAACTTTCTTTAACTAATATTTCGCATAAGATATATATATACTGATAAGGTAATACGAATTGGTGTTGTCGTTTGACTAAAATTAGAGTAACTGAATTTTGAATTTTGTATTAGTATTACCTCAGATTTATTTGGTTTGTGGTAATAACTTGAAATTAAATTACTTAAAATTATCACAATAAAATTGTAAGACTTTCCATGTATTATTTGATATAATCATTTTGATCTAAAGTACAATTTTAGAAGTTAACTCTGAAGTCCAATGTAAAAGACACGATATTGTCGTCCTAGATTGTCGACAAATGTCGCATAGCAAGTCAAATGATTGCGACATTTACATTTTCAAACAATAATTCAAAAACAACAAGAAAAACATTTTTATTTTAATGATTTAGAACTATCAAAATGAAATGTCGCAGTGCAGCAAAACAATGACCAATTTTGACTTTTGATCAAATTTTTGTCGTCAGCATTATTTTCGTGTATGGTACTATGATGTCATTTAAACATATTTGTTCAAAATATAATTTGCCATGTTTCGTCGACTTACAATGTCGTGTCATTTTCATTAGACTTCAGGCTTAAGTTTTTAAAAATCTTAAATGAGATTTTAAGCTTATAGGTATTATATAAAATATAATTTTAGGATTATGATTTTATATAATAAAATATAATATCTCTTTCTAGAATGTTGATTAGAATTAAACTAAGTAATAACTGAAGTAGAATTTAAATAATTCTGTCAGGGTATGGTAAAATAGCATCTTTCTTCGAATTTGAATTTCAACAATGAGCTTCAAATATCGAATCATCCGACAAAATTTATAGACTCCCAAATAAATGTTGTCACAATAATACACGAAGTAGATTGTGTCAATTTGAATATTATAATTTTCTTATGTTAACTCTTAACTCTTTTTGCTAAAATTTTTCCTTAACTCATAATATATTAGTCATAGATTAAGTAATACTCAATAAAATAAAATCAAAATGTTATTAGCTGTAAAAACCTAATTTAGTGTCTATATCTCTTAGTATTAAGTTAAACAGAAATTTAAAATTAAAATATTACAAATAAAGCACTACTACTACTACTACTACTCTTACTTCAAATCCATGGCCATGACAGAAACAAGAAACAGTATTTGAAATCAAGTATAGTATAAATGGAATACAATAAAATTTATTAGATATAATTTTTTAACATAGATTGTCTTAATTGAGTACTCTGTGTACTACTAGTAGTTAAATTTAAATTTAATATTCGAGATTGAGTATTATAATAGTCAGAAACTGAAAATGTATTTCAAGATTAATAGGTTAAAGAATTTTGAAGTGCTTATATGCTATAGAAAAAGTTATTAATGTCAGCACAATTCCTTTCATTTAACGTTATTTTATTTCCTCGAATTTTTATTTACTCTAATTTCGACTTATTATCGTTTCTATGTATGAATTTTTATTGTTCGTATAATTATTTTACTTGATCCATCCACCTTATTGCGTAATTATTCAACCTTATTGCGTTATTAACAAAATAAGTTGAAATAGTTTCTTCTGTATTATCCTTATTTGTGGTCACTCTTCCTCGAATCTGTAGCACTAGAAAAATCAGTTTTGAATTTTTGTCTCTTAAGGATTGTAATTTTCTAACTTTTTTGAATTCGTCCTCAAACATATAGTTTGCGGGAGTTCTATTTTACCTGGTGGTTCTGTAATATAAACCGTAATTTTTTCAACATTTTTAATTAACCCATTAATGGGTATTAATATATGAGTGTATATATAAGTGTTAAGTTTCATGTAATATTGTAATGTAACAAATGTTGTATTTGTACTCATATAATTGATAAATAACAAAAAACTTGACAAATTTAATTTACATTTTCTTTAAAAACTACAACCATTACAACTATAGCCTATATTTCCAAAATAAACTCTTCTCAAATATTGACAAATTCATAGAAAAAATTTGTAAGTGTTATGTCTATAAAACTTCGAACCTAAATATAATGCATATAACATTTAAGTTTCACCAAAATAATGTATTTTCTCAATTATAAGAACCTGCTTCAGACAGAAGGATGACAAAATGCTTATGTGTTCCCACAAATATATAACTTAGTAGTTTTCAAGAGACAGATAAATAATTATCTACTAAAACTAAACTGTTGGTAAATTTTATATACTAACTCTTCTATTTTGTTCTATCCTATTATATTCTATTATATTCCTCTATAGTTTTTTCTATTATTAAAATTCGTTTCTTCTATACGAGACGATACGATAAATATGATATACGTACGGTTTTCATTAAATTGCCGATATATCGACGAAATTGTTAGAACAGAAGATACAAAAATTCCAAATGTTAATATCGGAAGAATAGTTATAATATCGGGAGAAACTCCATGTTATGCATGTGCATTTTGACGTAGTAAAGTTATTTCCGTACCATCGCAAATGCCCTGCACCACATGGGTACAAAAAGCAGCAATGCAAATGAACACGATAACATTTTTTAAAAAACTCTTTACTATATTAAATATGTATGTATATACCTACTCATATTTGTGGTTTCAATAAGGCTTATATAGGTAGTATAATGTATGCATAATAAAACAAAAAATTTGCGGGGGAGCATATCCTTTATTTTATTTAACTTTTATGAGTTTTGTCGTAATAATATGTGTTATAAAATATATTATTGTCAAGAGTTTGGTAATTTTTGTTAGAAGTTTTGTCATTTCTGAAAATTAGCTTTTTTGACAGTGACAATATTCCTAACATAAAAACAAACTTTTAGGGGTTTTAACATTAGAACATTTGACATTTAGGTGATTTGACGTAAGGCCATAAAAAAATTTGTACTTAAACAAAAATTAGTTCAGACAATTCCGCATATTGCATTTTATGAATAGAAATGATATTTCAATTTTGTTATATAAAAATTGATATATAAATCTAATAATTTTACTCCCACGTTAACAATAATAGTATATTACTATCTTAATTAGTATCTGTCTAAACTACAATTTATTTGCAAAAATATTTCTAATTAAAATCGTGCTTAGAATAATAATAGTATAGAATAATCAACTATACTTTAATCAACATTTCATGAAAAACAAGAAAACTCAGTACTGTAAAGAAAATAACAAAAAACTAAGCTACTCTTTTTTCTAAGGCTTAACGGCAATACTTATTTACGGAATTCCCTGATCTAAGTTAGTAAACGTATACAATAAAAATTGAAATCACTTGTAATATCATATCTACCTGTAGGTATACCAATTCATTAGTAACAACATTGTAACAGTACAGTACAGGTTACAGCAGTTAATACAATAATAAATTAATGTGTAATAAATTTTGCATTACAATGTCTATAGTACGATAACAGATCCATTGTTTTGTTTTGAAATTTGAAGTTATACCAGAGCGCTCATTAAAAATATTTTTATTAGTTTCAGAGAGTGGTATATTCTTCTGCTGGGTTAAAAATAAAAATAAACAAGGGATTACAAACTGAAAAAAAAATAAAAATAAAATATTTCATTCATTCAGTTTTGAGCTCGCATTCAGATCGGTTCATTCATTCGCGAATTGTTTAGTGATTAAAAAACAAAAAAAAAAAAAAAAAAGTGTTCTGTAAAAAATCGTAAATAATATACGGTGATCGGTTTATTTATAACGATAAATTGATTGAAAGTTTTTTAAAGAGTCAACCGTTAAAAAGTTTTAGGTGAAACGGCGCGGCAGTGGCGGGCGAAATTTTAAATAGCGCCAAAAACAAAAAAAAAAATAAAAAAATTTACAAAGATTTATGATAGTTGACTTTTGAATGACGAATTGAAAGGTTTTTGTTTTTTTTTTGCTTTGTTTTGATTGCATTTATTGTGGAGATTTAATTTTTTTTTATTTGGAGAGTTATTTTATGTGTTTTTAAAGTTGACTATTTTACAGTATGATGAATAAAAATTTAAATAATTAAAGTTAAAAAATATAAGTTGGCTGAAACGCACGCTGCAATTTCGGTTTTTTTTTCTTTCATTTGCTAATAAAAATTTATTGTGGGCAGGTGGGCAATAGACCGTGATTTCCTTTTTTCTGATTCGAAAAGAGATTTTACTTTGTGTTTTTTTTAGTTGTTGTATTAAGAAAATTTATATAAATAAATATTAAAGGTGTTTTTATTTACATGATTTTTTTTTTATTTAATATAAAAATTTAATTTGAAATAAATAAAAATTATTATTAAATATTTTTTGAAATTTAATATTTAGTTTTTAAAATATTTTTTGTTTTTTTGTAATTGTGGATGTGTATATATAAGTAAAAAAAAAAAAAAAATTAATTTCTTTTGGGAATTTTGGATGACATTGAAATAATTTTTATTCAAGTCTCAACTTTTAATTTTTTAATTACTATTGGTTGCTGCTATTTTAAATGATTTCAATGTAATTTTTGATCGACTACATGGTAAGTAAGTAACTATACATATATATTTAAATACCTATAATACCTTAGTACAGTATTTTGACCTAAATTGTTTAGGTTTTTCAATTAAATATAATAAAACTGTTGAATCACAATTAGAATCTGATATGATATATGTACCAACCTACCTATATATGTAATTTGAAATTTTTTTCACATGAGACCAATTTCTTGTTTCTTTTCACGTTTTCAGTTACACTGAAATATTCATTTAAAAATAAAGCGTACATGTGAATTATCTGAATTTGATTTTATTGTCTTTTTTATGATTATTTTACTTCGTGATTTTGTTAGAAATTACAATGTTTTGGGTTTTAATACATAATATTAGATTCGGTTTGGAATAAATAATTCGAAATTTGTTAGTTGTGGTTGAATAGTGTAATATGTATGTATATACACTGTAGTAATTATTACTACCTACTTTGTTTTTTTTTTGTTTCATTTTAATAAAAAGAGTGTGTTATTCAAGGAGGTTCTCAAGTTATTAAATTCCAAAAATTCAGATATGTAATTTGTATTCGATTTGAATTCAAATTATTTACCGTTGTGAGAGTATTCTGTTTTAAGAAATTACTATACGCACTGTATAAATTACTGCTGATATGATTTAGTTGATACTGTTTCTTAAAATTCGGTGCGGGACGAATGCCGACTTTTCCAAATTCCACTTTTTCAAAAATCTGCTTTTTAAAATCCCGCTTTATGTGTATTTATACCAAGAATATTTATTTTAATTTGAAAATTGTGATATATATAGCCGCTGTTGGATACAAAGAAGTGAATATGTGCCTTTTCCAGAATATTGAAAAATAAAACAAAAAACGGTAATTTTGGAAAAAAGTGATTTGAAAAAGAAGGTTTTGATAAAACTACATTTTTTGACAAGAAATCTCATACCCCACCTAAATAAAAAACTAAAAAAGTGGGATTTGGAAAAGTCGGCATTCGGGGCAGACCCTCAAGATTTAATCAAATTTAAATGGTTTTTGTATTTTTTTATTCATGTCATACAAAAAATTTCTTCTTCTTCTTTAATTAGGAATTTACTGTCTATTTTTTTGCCATGTATCTTATCTTCAATTCTTCTATTTTGCATGACGACCTTCAACATTCATCTTTTCGAGGGTCTTCCTGGTGGACATTTGATATTGCTTTAGCCATTCATTACTATCTTCGTCAGTTGACCTTCTGTCATTCTATTTACATGGTCTCTCCAGTTTGTTGGTCTATTTTGACTCCAACGGACAATATCTTAAATGTCGCATGCATTCCTGATTTCATTGCTACGTTTTTTTATTTTCTGTTAATTTATAAATGTTTTTAATCATTTAATAGTCCAAATACATTTGCATTTCTGCATGTAGCGCCAACAAAATTCAATATTTAGAACATATGAGTCTATATATAACCAACTAGATATAATTCTGCCCTGCAGTGCAGTACTAAAACTGCAAACAAAATAGGCAGTCTTATCAAATATAAATGTATTAAATGACAACTTGAATCTCAAAATTTATATGTCAAAGTACATCGTCTTTTTATGTTACTAATTCACTACTGGGTGTTAAGCGGTCACTCAACTCATCACTATAAGCTTGCTATGATGTTGGCATACTCTTCTCTACATTCTGGGCTGTAAAAAAGTTCTCTTACGGTTCTGATACCTATTCAATGTGGATTGTTTCTAAGCCATGACATTTGTTTTCTTTTGATATTCCTCTTGCGCCTTCAATCTTGCCTTATACCGGGTGTTCCAGAGCATGCATATCAGCTTTTTACTAGGGGAGGGAGCCGTTATTTTAAAATTTAAAAGTCTGTTAACTAAATCGAGGGTGTTTTATCGATTGGTGGAATTTTCAACTTCCGGAAAGGGCCGCAAATCGCTTTTAAAAAGACCAAAAATCGCCAAAACTGGCCGAAATCGAGATTTTCAAATAGGAAGGGGTACTTTTTAATGCAAATTCAGATTCTACGACACAAAATAACATTTTAAAAATAACATTTTTTGTCGTATAGATTAGAAGTAGTTCTCCGTTTACTTTCAATCTTCCAAAATCTTCTAGGTTCGTAACTGTGTCGGTGTAAGAAATTGTCAGCATTCTATGATAACACCACATTTCGAAAGCTTCTCATTTGTTTCGAAAGCTTCTCGTAATCTAAGTTTGATGTTTATTTCTCGGTTACATTTTTTTATATTTTTTACAAAGGAGGTTCTTGCCATTTCGAATCTACATTTTACTTGCTTATCTGACGTCCAGCTTTCATCGAGATAACAACAGATTATGTGTATTAAAATATTTAAATCTAGAAATGCGTTCGATAGGTTTATTGTTGATTGTGGTTACATCGTTATTGTTCGCGTTGTTTCGTTTACTGACTGAGATAAATTTACATCACAGTAATCTAAAAAAATGTAAATGGTTGTGTTTAAAGGGGCGCTGTTGTATGCATAATTCTGTATACATGTTATTTGACTATAATTGAATCAATAAATAAGAACTCATGTACATGTACATCACAACATTTTTAATAGGAAGTTTAGAAAATTACGCGTAGACATAGTATGCTGTCAAAATTCCGTTGGGCTCATACATGTTATTTTCTATATCGACGTACAGCACATCTGGAAATTGACATCATTTATGTAAATTGTCCACATTCTTTAATTATGCGTAACATTGAAAATGCAATCAACGCACATGGTGTAACTAGGGATTATTTCATCTGACTACTAAACTAATTAGAAGCTTATACGCTCTAACCCCACTCAGGGCATCAAATATTGAAATTTTATAAAAAATTGTTGTGATTTGAAAGTATAATTTGAAAATCACTTAAGTAAAATGGAGCTACGCTATTTAAGAAGTCCTATAGTTCCTGATAATGGAAGTAGTTTTCCATATTTATAATTAGTTGATAAACCAAAAAATTAATGAATAAATAAATACCCGAAAAAAATTATACCTTACAATTTACGTATAATAAAAATTGCAGTCGACATCGTACTTAAAACCCGAATTAGCCTAGACTACTTTTTTTTTTATTCTGAGGTTATATTTAGTAAAAACTGTTCTATTTTCATAGAATATGTGCTTGATATTTTCAAACGTCAAATGTTTTTTAACAAATATTCGAAAGTATTTGTTTTTTTTTTTTTTTTTTTATATTATAGCCAAAACTTAGGTTTTGAACCTTTAAGTACTTGCGTACCGTTGACTATTTGAAAAAGGAAGGGATAGTTAAAGGAAAGGAAAGAAAATGGAAGAAGAAAAGTTTTGTGGGAAAGAGCGAACAATGTTGTTAATATTCGTCTTAAACCTCTGTAAGTCATAAATAAAAAATCCTTCTCTCATTGGGAATGCTTCGATTGGAACGTGGTTCCACAATCGGGATGTTCTTACTATAAAAGAATTTCCATAGCCGGACTTAAACCATCTCGGAATTTCCACTGTGAAAGGGTGGGCACTTGATGCCTCTCGTGTTGTGCGATTGAATTGCTTAAGAGGAGGAAGAAGTGATTTTAATTCCTCGGAACAAGTGCCAACACCAAGCAGATATCTATAAAATAGAGTAAGTGCTCCAACAATACGACGATGACCAAGTGGTATAAGGGATGAGGTCACATTTATGTCGCCTATAAGACGAATGGCGCGGTTTTGAACTTTGTCCAAAAAATTTAAAGCAGTTTTTGGTGCACCTGCCCATAAATGTGAGTTATACTAGCTATATATGCTTTATAGATTTTAAAAGGTCTCGAGATGAAAAATAAGTTTTGCAACGGCTCAAAAATCCTAAACATTTTGCGGCGCTTTTCGCAATATCGAAAATATGCTCATTCCAGTGCATATTTTGATTCACTCGCATTCCGAGAATGTTCAGATCTTTGAGTCGCTTCTTTCTTGATCTTTGATACCTTCATTTTGAAGCCGGAGAATCGGTTCGAATGTTGTTAGCTTGTTACTAACAAAACAGCTTTGAGTTTTTGAAGTGTTAAACTCGACTCTGTTAGCTTTACCCCAGTCGACAATTTTGTCAAGGTCGTGATTGAGCGCGCCGGCCATCATTGTTCTTTTGGAGGTGACTGCGGAAGCTGTAGCATTAGTTTGTTTTAGAAAATCATATGATGCTACTAGAGTGCTGTCATCAGCAAAACTATGGATTGGATTGAAAGTTATTTTGAGAAGGTCATTAATGAAAATGAGAAATAGGGTGGGGGAAAGGACAGAGCCTTGTGCAACACCAGCATTGATTTGAAGTTGGTCGGAAAAAGAACCGTCAACTGAAACTATGATAGATCGATTTAAAAGAAAACTTTCAATCCATTTAGAAAAGGTTGAACCAAGGCCTATAGCGTTGCATTTTGCTATAAGAGCAGAATGCCAAACTCGATCAAAAGCCTTAGATATATCCAGAGCTACAACAGTAGCTTCACCAGATTGATGCAGGCTGGTGTTGAGCTTCTCGCAGAGGCATGTCATGAGATCACCGGTGGAACGTTGGGCTCGAAAGCCGTATTGGCTATCATGAATTATACCTCTACTGTCAAGATATTTCTTCAGCTTATGATTAATTAAGATTTCCATCGTTTTTGAAATAATGGAAGTAATAGCTATGGGCCTATAGTTCGAAGGATTGCTTTTGTCACCTTTTTTAGGAATAGGATAAACTTGGGCAACTTTCCAATAGGACGGGTAAGTTCCTGAAGAAAAGGACAAATGGAATAAGTTGCGCAGAGGTTTAGAAATAGCGAAGGCAATGTGTCGCAGCACAATTGCAGGTATACCATCAGGACCGGTAGATTTTTTTATATCGAGATTCTTCAAGACTTTTGCAGATAATTTTATATAGTTACGCTGAATACTCAAGCTAGTAAAATTGTTAAACTGCATTTAGAATCACAATACTTTGTATAGATTTTTATTATTTTATACATTTTTATTTGCCTTTAATGTGTTTGTGCAATACGTTTAATTTCATATATTTTAATTCTATATTTTAAGAGCTTATTTTACTAGAACATATACATACACCTTTGATTTGTACTTATTTAAACTGACCTGACTTAATTATTTTGAATAAATTTAATTTGTAAAGGAAAAAATGGCAAGTAAAAACATTTAATTAATTATTTCTATACTAATATAAAACCTTATTTAAAGCTAACTTAAAACTTAACTAATGTCTATTATAAATCTTTATACTTAGTATCATAATATTTTAAATTTAATGTGCTTTATACTATGTGAATTCGATTTCTGTTTTATGACCCACTGTTGGGGTTACACGACAATGATGATTGATGATAACATAATCTGCATTTTTAATGTTACGTTATATTTCAACCAAATGTTGATAATGTGTATCGTGTATATGTAAGTATGTGTACATACGTAAATGTTGAACCCTTTCAATCACAATAGTTAGTTGATTTCATTTTATCATACCTTGACATTTTTCCATGTCAATACAATCCTCTTAAATCTCAAAAAAAAAAAACCCAAGGAACTATTAATATTTATTTATATGTGGTAGATGAGATTCGAAATGAAGGAAGATTTTAGAGTTGAATTCAAAAGCAGAGTTGACCTTTTTTCCAGAATATTTATTTTATATGAGATTCTGAATCAGATTTAGATTTTGTATTTAAAAAGAAAAAATTGATTTTAAAACGCGAGATTTGGGATTTTGTCTTCAGGATTTCGGACCCAACCCCAATATAATATATTATAATGTTTATATCAAGTTAATTTTTAATTTCGATATTCTTCTTCTGGTTGTTGTCTTTGAAATGTAAAGTATGTGTGAATAACATTCCGAAATATTAATTAAGAAGACTTAATTTAATCTAGTTTTACTGGTCAAGATAATTTTTCTTCAAAGTGTACAAATTAAATTAAAATATTTAATCAAAACTAACAAATTTTTACATATTTTAATAATATTGGTTCTAAATACAATGAACAATTACCTATTCAAGATTGATTAAGACAAGAATGTTTTTAAAATAAGATCTTGTACAAAAAATATCTAACAATAAATAGAACTGGAACAACATAATTAAACTTGAAATACATATAAATGTCAATTAGAATTAAATAATTTTAAAAATAAATATAATTAAAATTAAAAATTTAGATTGTGGGAAAAATTTTTCTCAATATTTCTCATATTTGATATTAAAGTTTTTGAAGGTCAAGTTGAGAATTAATTTTGAATTTTAAATATTAATTTATTACTACAAATTTTACATCTCATTGGTCTCATTTAACATATCAATGTTTTTGTTACATTTTTTTTTTTTTTATTAGTGCTAGAGTAAGATTAGTTTTGAAATTTAACTTTGTGTTATAATATTTTCACCATTATTGTTTTTGTTGTGCTTCATGCTTAGATTTATATTCAAAATTTTAATTATTTAGTTTAAAAAGGAAGTATTTCAGTTTTATTTCGGAAACGTCTCCCTTTTCAAAATTTAACGAACATTATTTTGTTTTTCAAACACATTTCCTTTTTCCTTATTTGTTTGTTTTTATTTTTTGATTATCTTTCACTCCTTAATGAATAATTAATTTTTGAATTACAAACAAATTGCACGACAATAAATAAATATATAAGCATAATTAATAATAATTAATAAACATTAAATTTTAATTTTAAAGTTAATTTTGAAAAAAAAAAAAATATTAATTTAATTTTATTTAGTGGGTGATTATAGGTTTCGGTAGATTCTCTTTTAATTTAATTTACTTTTCTAATCTAAGCATTTGAACACGCTAATTTGTTTTCAAAGAAAGTGAAATTTATTATGAAATCAATGTTAATTTTCACCTTTCGTTTATAATTCAATTTTAGTAAATATTTTTTTCTTAAATTTTTACATTTCACAATGTGCGTTTGAAGGGATTTCAGCTGTATGAACAGTGATTTGAACTTAACGGGATATAATATCTCTGCTGCATCAACAATTTAAAACATTGTATATTAGCTTTTGTACTTTAAGTACAAAATAAGTTTACGTAGAGTAGAATATATATAGCTGTTGTCTTGGCACTGGTGCTATATTGATGTTTTACAAATAATGGTACTATATTAATGCTAATATTGATTGATGGTACTATACTATGCTATAGTGATGTTTTACAATGTTGACAGTTTACAAAAAAATAATGGTATCCTAGGTGAAAAATGATGATTTCACAAAGTTTTTATTATCGTTGTTCGTACCACACATTAGAAACCTTAACCTTAACAAAAGGAATATATCGTTCACCAACAATAAAACTCATCAATAGCTATAATAGTTTTGAACTACCAAGATAAATTCTAGTTTAATTCTGATTATTTTTAGAATTCATATATAATAAATAAATTCAGATGTGAGTTATAAAAGTTAAACGAAATTCATATGTGACATGTAGGCTAATGCTTAACTTAACATACCGAAGGATGAATTAGTAGGATAGGATAAATCGAAAGGTGAGGTCGAAGCAAATAAAAAATATTATACTGATTTTGGGGGGACTATTATAACTGTCAAACCTGTTAAATGTAACGGTTCTTGAATTTTATTTTATTTATAGATTCCAATACATTTAAATATCTTTTGTTGTTTTTATAACTCTAATATCTATCTTAATATTATTATCAGGAGTTTGTTTGTTACTTTGATTTTGTTTAATTTTTAACTACTTAATTAGCATTAGTTTAAATAAATCAGAATACGTGTTGCTAAAGTTTGTGTTGAGTTTATTATCTACCTATGCTCCCTGTATATATCGTTAAACTTTCATATGCATCTAATTCCATCTAAATAGATAGAGAATAGTATAATCCAAAATAATAAATATTACAGTAGAAAAATTAGTTATATAAAGAAAAAATTATTTAATTAAAATTTAATTAGTCAGCATTACCGATGAAGGAGGTATGTTGCTTCCGAAATGTTAATATATGTAAAATTAAGTGAAAGAAAACAAAGCTTTTTAATAAAAGTGATTAAATATATCAGACATCACTAAAAACAAGATACGAGTATGAAAAAGTATCTATATTGTAATCTATATCAAGGTGTAATAAAACCCTAATTATCAATTAGTATGGCATTAATGCATCAATATGTCAAAGATCAGTGGTACAAGTGCAGAATTGTTATTTCTCAGTATAGAATGGTATCAGCACTAACAAAAATTTTCTGCCTATGTTAACAATGGTTATTGTTAGTATTATTTTCAGTGTACATTGCGTAAATGTACAACAAACATTTGGTCAGGAAGTGGATATTTACATACCACATAAAGAAGTTAAATAATTTTAATATTGATTCACCAATTGATCAATTTGACATTCATATTAACTCAGTACACTTAACTTTCATACTAATTTATCAATATTTTGTTATTATTCATAACATTCTGTAACTATCTAAAATGAAGAATATATTCTATCTTATAGTTAGCTGGTTTAAATAACCAATTATTTTTTATTGTAATATAACTGTTTCGATTATGATTACAGGTGATTTAATTTTTCTTTTCTTCTTTTATTTATTTTATTATGTATGCGCTATTTCATGTTGTACATATATATGCATTTAATTTTTTTTTAAATATATGAAATAAAAATGAGCGCATAATCAACAGTGCGCTTCAATAAAGATGTTTCGAAATTGAAAAAACAAAAAAAAATCAAAAAACAAAACAATAAAAATTCGAAATGGAAAGCGCTTCAATTCAAAGTTATTTCATTTGTTAATCATCTAATTAGTATGCGTTCACTTAAGCATTTCTGGGTAGGTGATCCCAACAATATTTACGAAAACAAAATAACAACAACAACAACAAAAATAAGTATGTATTTTCACTTTTTAAGAAAAAATTTTTTTTTTTTGGTTATAAATAATTTATAAGAAAAAGAAGAAGAAAAAAATATTTGCGAACACAACGTTAATAATTTTCGTCATTTTAATATAGTGCGACATACCATGGTGATACGTTGCACTACTGTAAATAGGCGTAGTGCACTACTGTGTCGATAATATTGATGAGCACCTGTTTTTCGTTTGTTTTTGTTTAGTTTTGTTGCATTTTTGATTTTGTATTAGTTCATCTCTTTTTCCGATTTTATCTATAAAAACTTGTTTTAATTTTTTTTATTTATTTTTTATTAGTGTTTAAAAACACAAAAGCAACAATAAAATGTTTTTTATTTTTAAATTTTGGAGTTTCATTGACTTTGGGAATTAATGATTTTCAAATTTATGGGATATTTTTGTTATTATAAGGAAGTGGATTTATTTTATATACCTACCATAACATATTTATAAGAAGAAGAATTATAATATTTATTTTCGATATTTTGGAAATTTCCGGTGAATAATTCAGTGAAAGGAGAATAATTGATTAGGTAGGTGAGAGTTTAATATCTGATGGATTTTGAAGATTTTGTTTGATTTGTTATTATCTTAAATTTTGACAATAAATTTTGTTATTAGTAATATTATAATATCAGGAAATATAATATATTTTAAAATTATGGAAAAGCAATTTTTAAAACTTTGGAGAGATTCTAAAATTGGTAATTTCAAATTGATTTCTCTGGCAATACCACAACAGTTCAGATTTTCTTTTAGCGATAATTCTATTAAAATTTCAGCATCAGCATAATTTTTTAAATCCAATTAGGATGGATTTGGGCTGTATATAACAATAACGGGTGTGGGACGCTGAATTAAAAAATGTCAAATGGAAAAAAAAGTTGAAAAATAAAACGTGAAAAAAATATTGACAAATATGCTATTTGTTGCGGAGTTATATTATAGAGGCTACGATACACTTGGCAACTGGATATTTAACAAAATATATTTAGCAAAATGGGCGTTGAAGATTTCGACATTTGGCAAATTTTAATTTTAGTTTCCTCGGAAAAGCATAAACTCTAATTTTTAATCTTACTCTAAAAATGCTCCTAATACACAAACTTACATATACAGTATACACATATATAAACATTCTGTAAAAATAAATAACCCTAATTTTTAAACAGCTATAAAATCCCTCCTAATTGAGGATCTATATATACATATGTACATTTCCCGGAAAAACGGAATAATCTTATTTTGAATCCAACTCTAAAATCCCTCCTAATTCAGAAATTTGCATATACACTTACAGAATAACAGAATATTGCTTGTAATATTTTGATTGACTTATTTTGAATCCAACTCTTAAACTTCTTTTTATTACATAGACATTTCAAGAACGCGGTGGGGATTGTCGCCTCAAACGGCATTAAGCGTATTATTGAAGCTATTGAAGTTTTTAAATATATATTTCTTGAATGATAAAAATTGATTTGTGTGTAACTTTAGCTCTAAAATATACTATTTTAAAAATTTGAAATTCCATATTTCTATTTTTTTCAAGAACCGGGTTTTCAATATTTTTTTTTGTAATTTTTCCCTATTCGATATAATTTTCCAACACTTTTTTTCGACATTTATTTTTGATAAAAAGACCGGCTCTGGTATATAACAGCTTCAAACCACCACACTGTCTTTGTTATACGAATCGTATTTTACTATATTGTAAAACTGCATTGGAAAAAAAAATAATTTTAAGCAACGAAAACCGTGTATTTTGCTAAATTAAATATCGATTTTGGGCGTTGGAAATTGGCCGGAAATTGGCCGTTACCGGAGTATTCGGTTTTGGGATTTCGATATTGGATTAACGATTTATAACTTATTGATTATTTTTCAACATTTTGGAATTTTAAACTAGAGATTCATTTATAAATTTTGTTGGAAAACATAACTTTTTGTTTATTTTATTAATTTCCTAAATTTATTTACAATCTATAAGTTTGCAAATAATTATGAAAAAATCTATAATTTAATAAGCAAATATTTATGATGTAATTTATTTATTTTTAATTGTAGCAGTGATTTCCAGCGTAGACCTACCCTTTGATCAATTTATAATATCATTGGTTATTTTTTTTTTTCTTTTTCTGATGTCCTATAAATCACAAGGAATTCTTCGTTTTAGTCTTCTTCTCTGACCTTCAGAACGAAATAAATGCATACAAACTTTAGTATCATAAAAACAATTTTTAGTTTTAATATGAAGACTGGCCTTCAGCTGACACAAAAATTTAAATGCTAAATTTTGTTATATCAATAAGTTATATCCAAATATGCCATATACCGGCCGCGCCGAAGTCACATATGAACAACATGAACGCGAATTCTTCGGGTATTTGCAGGTAGCCTTAGCGTACGATAGTGATCATAGTTGTTATACACATTTTTTAGAATTATGTGTTTATAACCTTGATCTTGGAACCGACTATAAATTTATATTTATAGGTATACTGACAAAAAACTGAGTCCCATAGATAGCATAAAATCGTCTGATGTTATTTTTCTTATTAAAAGCTTATCGTTTTAGGTATAAGGGAATGATGTTATAGTAAATAATAATTGAAACATTTTAAAATCCGTTTCATTAGTTATTTTTAAATTTCTATGTGACATAAATACGAAATTTGATTGTTTAAATGTAGAGGGACTTATAATTCACCTTATTTGGGTCATAAGTCCCTAAGGGATGACTCTTTTATAAAGCGCTTTATGTCTCACTAAAATATATTAATATAAGTTCCTTAGGAAGTTATGACCCTAAATGTGAGTTATACGTCCATTAGGGATTTTTGGCCCTGGGGACTTGTGACATGTCATTGCCACCAATATCCAAGTTAGCGCAATTTGGTTTTCTCTTCTTTAGTATAAAATAAGATAAAATTAGTTTAAAATAATGTTATTCATCCAATCATTAAGCATTAGAATAATTATCAGAATTTAATGAGATTAAGTGACAAGATCTATAGTTAAATATTTTTAGTCCAATAACAAGAATTAGAAAAAAAAAACGTAATTGTACTCAATTAATTTGAGTACTGTGGGAAATTTAATTATATAAAAAATATATATAGTAATATCTAGTCAATGCGCTTGAATAAAAAATTATTGAACCATTTTAAAACTCAAATAATATTGTATGTATACATATTGTAATACAATGATTGCCATTTTTATTTTCTGAATACATATAATTAAATACAAAAAAGAATGCCTGATTGTAAATTCACACACAATTTAATGATGAAATAATTTTCTTTTGTCACTTTTTTTTTTATGTGCCATTTTTTGTTGTTTTGTCTTTTTGTCTTTTTATTGTTGTCTTCCTTGTCATGTTTATCCATTCTATGTAAATTTGTTTCAAATTCTTCCCAAATGTATCAAATTTCTATCAAGTTATTGGAATAATGTTGAACAGGAATTTTAGTGTATGTATAGTTTGTTTTTGAAGGTTTCATCAACCTGCGTTGCATTAAATGATGGTAATGATGTTGATGATGATTATGATGTTAATAATGATGATGATGCGATACTCTAATATAAACAATGAATTTTATTATTATAGTGTGTAGGGATGTTTTATTTTTTTTTTCACGGAAATCATCACTTCAATAATGTGATATTGGATGTGATAATAAAATGTGAGAAATGCAATTTTATTGTTATTGGATCGAGCTTGAAAATGTTCGATCATGCAACTCAATTAATGAAAAGGATTGCATTTAAAAAAAAAATATTGTTGTTGTTGCAATTAGTACTCAGATGTTTAAATAATTTTACAGTAATTGTTCAAATAATTTAAATTTTTTTTGTTTACATTGTTTTTGTTTGTATTGGTTTGGTACATTGCAGTTGTATTTCTTTTTTTTTTTTTTATATATAGCTGATGTCGCTAATTATTATGAATTCGATTGGTTAATTTTTGTGAGATGTTGTTAAATTCATTATTCATGAAAATGTTAATTATATTTTATTATAATTATTATTGAAATGGTGTGAATGTAAATAAAAATTAAGAAATTTATTAACAATTTCATTGACACAACTTGTTGCCTTTATGGTGTCTCGAAATAAAATTTTATAGTTTTAAAAAAGAAGAAAAAAAGAAGGGCTTTTATCCTGTACAGTATTTTTGTTTCATGTATTGTAATTATGTTCGGTTTGAAATGACGGATTTCCGCTGTAATTTGTGGTGAATTGTTTTTCGGTTGGTTAAATATAATTTTTGAAGTTTTGTGTTTTTTGTTGTTTTTTTAATTGGATCATTGGCATGTTAACTGAGAATTATTAAATGCAATTTAGAGTTTATATTGGTTATTTTTTTATTTGGCTTAATTTTTGTAATAACAACCATCGAGTGTGGTATATTCATGTCTATTTATTGTTGTGTGAACAAAATGTTTAAGTCATGGTTTATGTTGTTTATATATATATATATTTTATTAATGACATTTTTAAGTTCAATTTTTAATCAATTTGCGTTACAAAAAAAAAATATTTTGAACTTAGATCTAGATTAAGTATCCAAACACTGTGGCGCCCCAGGCTGATTACGTTTGATTGTGAACGTTACATCAAGTATTGAAGTATGAAATTCAAACCTTTAGCGAATTTTTGGCTACTTTATATTTGTCTGTGTTAAGGCTGATATTTCGCCTTTATGTATCGAACAGTGGCTATGTGTGAAAATAAACGGTGTTAAATCGCAGCACTTTATATGCTATTTTTACAATGAATTCAAATTGAAGATTATGTACATACCAATTTAAGTATGGTTACATTTGAAAAATTACACCTATATATATTATAAAACTATCAATTTAACATGTAAAAACTTTTTTTTAAATGTTGAAAACTCTTTTTGAAATGAGGTTAAGGATAGAATAAGATTTTACGGGTTACTATCACATGCCTGTATTTCATTTGCCTGCATTTTTCTTTACCGGTAAGTATTTATATGAACATCTTATAGGTTGGAGACGAAATCCCAAATACAAAACCCCAAAATACGTAAATCTCAAAATTCCAAACTCCAGTTTTAATTCATTTAGTGTTAGTGAATTCAAACATTTTGTCATTATCCAACAGTGGCTACGCGTAAAACTGATTTAGTTAAACAATCTGGAAAAAGTCGTAGAACTTTGATTTTGAATACAACTTTAAAATCTCTTCTAAGCCAAAATCTTGCATATATATTCATAAGTGTATATATATATATATATATATCTAGCTATTGGTATAATATTTATCATGTCCAGTATTCAGCATATACATAGGCAAATTGCAAGAAATACTGGCAAATAATACTGCAGGCAAATGAAATGATGAAAAATGACACGTAAATTTTTTGAATGATGCGCAGATGAGTGATGTGATGAGTGAGATGGATTATAGACGATCAGGAAATTTCAATTTGTTAATTTGATTTATTTAATTTTTTTGGAAACCTTGTATTATTTATTTAACTGCCATTTGTATGTATTGTAATGAGAAATTTTGCAAAAATATGATATGCTATGCAAATAAAAGAATCATTTTAAAATGTTTTAGGTGTAAATGTATAGGTATAAATGCACAATTGACTTCATAGGGCAGAGAAGAACACATAGATCTTCCGTAAAACATCGACAGATCGATTAACAAAACTCCATCAATTAAAATTGATTACGACAAAACTGTAAACTTAAACGTTACTCAAATAATTTTTGTAATAAAAAAATTTATTTGCTTTAATTTTAATATGCATAAAACATAAAAAATTATTATTTAATCAAGATTACATAATTTAATTCTTTAATCTGGTGATTTATATATATAAAAACCAAAAAAAAAATCTCACATAATGTTGCAAGTTTTATATTTAAAATATTTAAAATAAACGAATAAAAATATTTTAATGCAAAAAACATGTTTAAATATGGGTGATTTAAACGGAAGTTAAAAAAAATAATTTTTTTTTGTTAATGTGTTTCTAAAATAAAAATGGTCTAAATAATGTATTTTTTATTTTGAAATTTAATTTTTTAAAAGCTAATTTTTGTGTTGTTAGAAACAAAACAATTTAGAAATTCTAATAGATTACTTTGACAAACTTTCGATTTTTGTAGTTTTTCCTTTTGCAATTAATTTAAAAAATATTAGTATAAATTCTAAAAAATTATTAAAATCAGCTGACATAAAATAACATCAAAACCCAAATGGCGTAATTCTCTTAGTCTCTCTAAATTCATGTTTTTACAATTTTTGTTGCTTGTAAAGATGGATTTCATTTTGAAAACATTAGCCACGATAACCAAATTTTTATTCTCACTAAAGAATGAAAATTTAATGAGTGTGACAATAATAGAAAATTGCATTTACTAAGGGATATTTATCATGAAGAAATGTTGGGGTATTTGAGAAAGATTTTGTATGTTACTTACTTACTTATTTAGGTGGCCAATAGACCATTTAGGTTTTGGGCCTGACTCATCAACTTCTTTCCAGTTGAAGATATATGAAGTTGTTTTATATGTTACGTATACGATATTTCGTCTCTCCAACGAAGGTTTGGTCTGCCCGCTGTCTTGTACCTTCGAGTCTAAATTCGCAAAATCCCTTTGCTGGAGCATTTTCATCCACCCACTCTAAGTGTCGTTTATAGAGTTCGACATTATATCTTCTCTTCCAGAATCCAGCGTTGTCGTTCAGGGCCATATATCCTGCGAAGAATTTTTTTTTCGAAGACAGTAAAGTGCATGTTCACTTGTCTTGGATAGTTGTCATGATTCTGATCCGTAGAGCAGAACTAAGAGTATAAGAGTTTTGTAGATATGAACTTTGGTGCTTCGGGATAGGCATAGCTTTGGCCGGATATGTTTTGACAAACACCGAAGCAGAAACGGCTTGTAAGGGTTATTTTTCTTATTTGGCACTTCAATAAAAAAAAGGTGAAATATTTTTTTTAATGTTAGGCTTATATTCACCCAATTTTATTTTCGAAAAGTAAAATGTTAATAAAAAATATTTGCAGCAATTTATTTTTCTGTTAAAAAATTTTTTTTTTGTTCTGTAATAATATTCAATATGCCTCCTTTTTAGTGAGATCAAAATTTTTTAACAGGTATAATTTTATCGAACTTAAATGCACATTTTAAACCAAATATTTTTCTTCATTTATAGTTTAGGTTAGATAAATATATGTTTTATATATTTATTTTAGTTAAATATATGTTTCCCCAACGATTTAAGCCTTTAGGTGTTGCCAAACTTGTGCATATAAAATATTGCATATGCACTATCGTATATGACATGTCTGATGTTGTCCATCACATTATGCTATACAAGTTTGGGGAAGTAGTTTTATATAAAAGTAAATGATCTGCAAATAATTCAAAATAAAGCTATTGGACCGCAAGAAAAGATGTCTTACCAAATATAAATAATAATCACAACATCTTGCTATTTCAGTTAGTGATAGAATTCAAATTAGTTATTCAGGTGCATCTAGTTGTCACATAAAGTGTAAATACAAACACCCTATAGTGATAAAAGATAATAGTTATAAGACCAGCAGGAAATATCAAAATAATATCTTCCAATATCAGGTTCAATGGACTAGATACTCTACGTAATAGAGCGTACATCAAGTTGTTCAATACCATCCCTAGTGAAATTAAAGAAATTATAGTAGTTTAAAAAAATTCAAAAGTTAATTATTTTCCAAAATTTAGTACATAATGAATTATACAAAGTGACTACTTATATATATGTATAGTATAGGTTTAGTTTATTGATACATTTTATCTTTTGTTTTATTTAAACATTACATTGAGTAATTTTGTAAGTGAATCTTGTTTAGTTTTTTTGATTATCCTGCACGGTTTACATTCAATCATTTTGTATATTTTGAATTTTAGTTTATATTGACTATATTAGATTGTATTATACACTCTGAACGAGCAATTGGGTTCATTTGAGTCAATTAAAAAAATAGATAAATAAAAAATAAGTGTGAATATCCTCATAGATTCGTTAATTATCATTATTGACAAGTTGCAGTTACGTTGTGTCATTTAAATTTTTTATTAATAGTGAATATACAAAATAAAAATTTTAATTATTCAATTTTTGACTTAGACCATTATTAAAAGTTGATAATAAAATTTATGAATTTAAATTTGAAACTAAAAAATTTAATTGACATAAATTGCATAAAATCAATTGTTAATAAAAATTATTATTGCAGAATTTTATTAAGACACATTTGATTTCACGTATTTCTGTTAATTAAAATTAGTTATTATTGATTTTTATACAGGAAATTATTAAATTAATTAATTTATTTTAGAAAAATATTAAAGTTGAAATATTTAGTGTAACACTTAATAATCAAGTCGTTTGAAATTTATTGAAATTAAGTTTAGATAAAAATTTAAGAACAGAGATTGTGTTTTGAGATGATTTTCAGAATTAAATTTGTTTTCAATAATGTTACTTACTTACTTGTTTGGGGCTATAGACCTTGATGGTCCTTGACCTAACGCAAAATTGTGTATTTTCAATAATGTATTAAATATAATAACATATAAACTTGCTCATTAGATATTAAAATATAGAATTTACTCGCACTTTATGTTACAATATTTGTTCTTTAAGTCAACCAAACTAAAATAGTCCCACAAATAATAAAAAATTCATTAAAATTTTGCTGTTCATGCAATGGGTGGATACAAATTTGAGTCTGATATTGGAAAATGTTTTAGATAGGATATTTTCACATATGCTCATGAGTTCATTCAATCATCTTGCTTTGTTACTTTTAGTCTTTCAACACCTGTTGGGGAACAGGGTAGAAATTTTGACCATTGAATTTCAAGTTGTTAATAGATATATGAGCCAGTAAATGCTAATTAAATTAAGAATTTTTATGTTTTAGATGATACCTAATTGTTCACAGTTTTTAATTTCTATACAGAATGTCTATGAACTCTTCTAGCAGAAGAAATTGCCAACTATAGGATATTTTCAAACAAATCGTTTTAAAATGTCTTTATAGCTTACTATTAATATTCTGATTTGATTATCTCTATTGATTATCTGCGCTAAACGGCATTCAAATTAAGGTTGTTTCGAAATGATTTTCGATCTTCACATTTTGTTCTAGTTCAGTGCAGTTGAAATAAAATAGATATGAAATAGTTGTACTGTTTCATAAAAGATTTTGGATAACACGACAAAAGTACAGGACCTAAGGAGATAACTTGGATTACCCCAAAGCTTGTATTACATATTAGCATATAATTATTATAATTATAATAATTATTAGCATATAATTAGATTTTAATACATTCTGCATACTGTTTTCGGTTCTCAAAATAGCTTTTTGCCCGCAACGCTATGCTCATAAAATATTTTTAATAGAGTATTTCTATCTATTGAATCAAATGTCTTAGCCAAATCAAAAAAAAAAAATATGCAAATTTTGTTCCGTTTTTTAGCCATTAAGGTTTGAGTATGAACTATTACATCAAATAATGCTACCATAGTATCCGATTTTTTGTTAAAGCCATACAATGAGTTACATAATAAATTATTTTCCGTAAGATATGTTGTGAGTTTATTATTTATGTATAAGTTTCTATAACTTTACTAAATATTGAGCTTATTGATATTGGCCTGTAATTTTTATCATTTTTTTTTATCTCCAAGTTTCTTGTACATATAGGAATTACTTTATTTATTTTCATGAATAATTCAAAAATAAATTTTTGAAGACAGTAAGACACTAATTTCATATCAACAGTGTAGCAGAACATATACCCAAACAATGAAAGTTACATATTAATGTAGATTTGAGAATTAACAATCATCAAAGAAAATTCATTAAAGTTAAATATAGGTTAAAATTATTTTCATTTTGCTTCACCAGGTTATTCTGATATTTGAATATTTTTCATTAATTGCTTTTTACTGTGCTTTTCTAGAGCGTTTATTTATGAAACTTTATAACAGAGTTATACTTTGAAATACCTCCATTAATTGATTTTCTATTTTAATTGAAAGTTTTTCTTTTTTTTGTTAATTGAAGTCTTATTTTTATTAAATTAGATTTAAAGGTAACCATTTCGAAAATAATTGAGAAATAAATTTAAATTTCAAGAACATGCATATTGCTTTAATAAAATATAAAAGACTTAAGTGGGAAACTTTATTCATTTTTTAAACGAACATTTTTAAAAAACAAATTACATTTTTTATTGTTTTTTTTTTGATAGTACAAAAAAATAAAATTTCATTATAATTGAAAATTAAATTTATTTGATTTTAGAACAAGGTTACACTTTAGGTAATCTAAATTAATTAAATTAATATAATATAATTTTTGTATTTAAAATCCATTCTAAAAAATTAAAATTACAAAATTATAAAAATTTCCAATTTAATGTTTGAGAAACTAATTAACTGGAACACTTTATTCTACTCACCTCACTTAATTTTTACATTGGTAAATATATAAATATATTGTTTATACATTTTAATTTATTGACTTACGATTTCTATTTGTAAATATGCATATTTCTATGTAAAAGATATGTGCAATATAATCACGCATGACCGCTAACTTGGCATGTTAGTAAAAAATATTTTTTTCTTATATTTCACACATCATGAGTATTTTTTTTTGTTTTTGTTTGTTTTAATATTTTTTAATAAAAATATCATTCGAAATGTAAAAATCAAATATGAACATTTAAACGTTTTAAAATAACTCTCTGCTAAAATTCACTACGATCCAACAGTTATATTTAACATTTTAAAGTTGAGTGAATTCACTACTTTAATTTAATTGTTAATTATGATAACAATAATCCAGAAATAAAAATTAAGAAATAATAAAGAAAAGAAAAAAAATACAAAACAATTTTGTAAAACAGCGTGAAATAAATTCCAACAAAATAAATAATTACCTAATATTTAATTTTTACAACTGAATATTAAAAATAATTTAATATGAAAAAAAAAAAAATCAGAATAAAATTATGAGTTATAATAATTTTATAGGGATCAATTAACAACATAACCCAGCGCACTGAAATAAGTCTGTTCGTATTAATTTTAAATTGGATTTTCTTCGACGCTGATAACTGGTTCTATTTCTATTAACATTATCTGGAAAATTTAAGAATATTTCAATAGATACCTATTTTAAGATGTATCTTAAAGATTCGTTGTTAACAAAATAACTATTTCCAATAGATTATTAATTTCGGAACCAAAAATTAGTCGAAATGGAAATCTGGTAATAAATCATGAATCCGCTAAACAAAAGTTTCGAATGGAATCCTCAAGAATCATCTTACTTCAAAAAATTAAGAACAACTTGCTAGACAACGCAGTCTTAGTCGAAGCGAATACTCAACTAAAAACATGGGTGGAAGTAACGACTAGGCGGAAGAAGATACGGTGATAGGAGTTTGTTTTCACCCTGTTGCACGTATAAGGGGATTTCAGGACATTGAAGAAGAATATTGGAATCGATATTATTTGGAACACACATCTTAGAACATGAACAAAAATAAAAAGATTAACCGCGGATAATAGGAGATGCGGAAATAGCGATAATGAAAGGATTCTGTTTTCATTCTATGCCACACTTAATGGTTTTGAAGAAAAATTAAGAAGAAAATTGGAATCGATATTAGTTGAAACACTCATCCCAGAACATGATGGGCGGTACTGAAAATATTAACCGCGTATAAAAAAGAATGATAGCATTTTGTCTTTGCCTTATGCCAAACTAAAGAGTTTTGCAATAGAAAAAATAATTAGACAAGTTAATTTATTGAATTGGATTGGTATACTGAATGGCACATACCTTCTTTTTTCGATACAGTCTCAAACTATACATTCGCACAACTCTTCATCAATCAGTACATTTGAATTTGTTCTAAGTTGTTTAACTTTCCTATAAGACTAATATTGAACTAATTTCTAATATGGAACTTAATATTGGTAGATTTAGATATTTAATAATAGGATTTAACTTGTATTTTTCACTTGATAATTTTTTCATCTCTGTATATGACTTTTTTGTCTTTGTAGATTTACTCGATTTGTCATACGACGGTGAGGCTTTCATAAGTCTACACTTTGTCGCTTAAAGTTTTTGGCTAGCACAGTTTCACTATTTTTATGCGGTACTTTGAATTATTATTAAGAGATTCTTAGTTTTAAAGCTGTATAGTGTAACCCGTTTTCAGTTTGCTTAGTAGATGCCCAACATTTTTTTGAACAAGTTTAGAAAACCAGACATTTTTTGTAAATTCAATAGATATATACTTAAATATAAATTCCGGCCTATGCCCCACAGATGGGGTCAACAATGATTGAACAAAGATGAATTTTCTTTTGATAGAGTCAATAGATAGTGTTGCGAATATAATGCAGCAATTTTCACAGCTTGGATTCATTTGACATTAACATACCAATGCAGAGAATCAATATATATTATGGATTAAATTCTATGAAAGCAGTTACGGTGCTCATCCCATTATTTTGGCCTTAATTAAATAAAAAAAATGTATTTTCTATATAACCATCAAATGGTGGTTTTGTTATATGACGGTTAGAGTCGGTCGAGTTTAATGAGATCTGTTACGAGCTTCTTTTGCTACCCTTAAATGGGTTTATTTAAATTGAAATGATATCGTGTAAACTTCAAAATATTCTTTCAAGTACTTTCATATTAAATAAAATCTAAAATTTTAATATTAAAAATTTTCATCTAAATCTCTCTGCCAACACTAATAACTCATTTTCCTCGAATAACAAATTAACAATTTTTATCTTACCGATATGGTACTAAAAATGTTTTGAATATACTCAAACGTACAAACATGCATATTAATTAAATTCATTTAAATTGTTATACAGGTTGTTATAATACAAAACAGAAAAGCAAATTTTGTTGTTGTTGTTGTGGCATTTTTTCACATTAAACCACTTGTAATACTTTGCAGTAGATATACATATATATATATATATGCATGCTATTGTTATTGTAGTGGGCTACTGTTTCTTTGTTAATAATTATATTATCAGCTGAATTGCATTGCAACTACAAAAGACGTCATATTAAAAAAAAGTAAAGTTTTTTTTTCATTGGGCTTTGATTTCATGATGGGTTCTGTCATATTTTTTATTTACACATGCTTCTATACATACCTTACTTCATATGCATGTGGAATGTATAATGTAAAATGCTATTCACATCTACCGATGTGATTGTGGTTTTAATGTTTTTGTTTTTCTTATTATTGTAACTTTTTTTTTTTTTTCAAATATGTAGGTAAATTAGATCGACAAAAGTCTGGCGAAATTTTTATTCATATAGTCGTCTCGTACAATACGTTTTTTTTGTTTGGTATGTTGATTTGGTTGATTGTAGATTATTTTGTAGAGTTTTCGTTTTACATTTTTATTTTTAGACATAAAGTTATGTAATTTTTTGTTATCTGTGGTACAGTTTTTAATAAGTATAGTTAAGAAAATTAGAAAAAAAATTATGTTTTTGTTTTTAAATTGCATTGAAGTTGGCAACACTGATCATTAAAATTAAATGGAAGAAAGATTAAGTTATAAAATACTTTTTTTTTATTTTTTTGTAGCTTGTTAGTAGTAATTTAAATTTTAATGTAGAGTGAAATTCATTGAATTTATTGGACTTATCATTCAGAGTGATATTTGTATTCAAATTTGAAATCAAATTCGATTTTTATCTAGTTTGGGTTATGTATCACGAATACGTTTTATTTGCAGTTTTCGTCTTCTTCGTCTTTTCGTGACGTTATTCCTTATTTAAGAGGTGGATTATTCTTGTTCGAAGGCTCCCTTCTACTTTTTCACATTGTCGCTGATTTTAAATTTGTTAGTGGTTTCATCATCGCCATTGTCCTGTAACCCCATTCCGGCATAGGGCGGAAATAGCGTTAATGGTTTACCTCTATGTTAGTTAACTATGATCCTAATAATTTTCCGGACGATATGACTTTCATTTCTACACATAAAATGATCATGCAATGTCAAATTTATTTTTTTAGATAACATAGTGGTCCCTAAAATAAAAATAAAAATATAAACAATAGAAGAGTATAAAGGTTCAATGGTATCAACGATGCTTTCATCAATGCGCTTATCACTTATCGCATGTCCATTATAAAGGTACCTTTATTAGGAAATAGAAATTTGTCAGTATACTTTCCAGACAGATCTTTATTTATTAATTCAAGCTTTACTCAATTTAATTGAACAAGGAATTTGGGTAATATTTTGATTAATTTGGCAATCAACTTTATCAATATCCGACATTAAATTAGTACTTGAGCTTGAAAGTAAACGGAGGAAAAGACAAAATTAATGTTGTCGACACATAAAAACTCTTCCGAACGTCCTATTGATCAAAACATCACTGTCGGGACATATAATTAGTTCAGAAGTTTACCTACTTTAAAACCAGCGTCAATTCCACACAACAACATTATTGAGGGGATTCCGACGAAGAATAACGTTGGAAAACCAATTATCGCTTCGGCTTGTTAAAAAAACTCGGGCCAAAGTTCCGAAGTTAAATTTATCATTAATAAATTTTTCATACTTTTGGCTTTGCTTTTCGTATTAGAATCATGGATTAATGATCAAGACAGTTCGAAAAGAAAACTCTTCATCTGATATATTGTCCTGAAAATGACGATGGAGTCTGGAGTAGAAGATATATAATATTGAACTGTATGATCGTACAATAAGGTTGACTTAATTATGAAATTTAAGGGCGATTAAATGGAAACGCTAAAATATTTTTCGAATCCAATCCGACAGACAAAACATATAACAATTTCGTTTCTTCAATTGCAAAAAAATCGTTTGGGATCAGCAAAAATAGAGGATGTTCATAAGTCAAACCCAAAATTTATTCATGGTCTGTTGACCATTTAGGTCAGTAGGTAGAAGTGGGTGCTCAGGTTGGCACACAAGTAGGTCCATTGTGATACACAGAATTTGAATGTTGACTATCAAGTAAATCTTAACTTAGTACTTATTTAGATGACACAAAGAGGCTCACAAGTCGCTGGATGAAAAAAATTCCCCTACTTCAAGAACCTAATAAAAGTTTGTTTCATCATTGTGCTTTCAATTTTATGGCCCCACCAACCGTATCTTATATTAATTATATATATATATATATATATATATATATTGAAATTCACACTATTGAATTTGTGATGACAAAAAGTAATAAAAAAAGCTAAATTGGATTACCATATTAGATTGAACAGTTTATTTTTTTCCAATCCATCTAATTCAATACCATTTATTTCTTATAGCAAAATTTAACTAGATCAGTTTTTATAGATTCCAAAAACGACAACAATTGCAATAACAAAATTAAAGCTATAAAACACCGAATATCTTTCTTTTGATGAATTTTAATCTACTTGAATTTATTACCGTTTTTAAATTCATAGTTATAAAAAGCGTTGGTGGTAATTGTTGTAAATTACAAAAAAATAAAATGTGTACTAAATTTGGTAAATTATTTTTGTTGAATTTCAAATTAGAGGTGTGTAATTTATGTGAATTTAAGTATATTTTAGTTAAATATACACTTTACTTTTATGGTGGTTGTTTTACGAGACTAGACTTTTTAATAAAAAAAAAATTGGCAAATGCAATTTACTGATATTGAACCCAAAATTTAAAAACAAAAAAAAAAAAAACTAAATTCGATTGGAATTCAAAAGCCAAATATTTTTTTTTTTTATAATAGTATAATTAAGAGCATATTTATTATTGGTATTCTGGGGAATTTTCTAATATTACGTTATAACAAAAAAAAAATAATAATAAGAAAAATGAAGGTGAGGCTAAAATATTCGGTTAAAAAAAGTTAAAATTAAAATTGGAATCTAATATGGGTTTGGTAATAATGAATTAAAAGACAAAAAATCTTCTTTTGAAATAATAAGTATTTAATTATATAGATGTAGAGTATAGCATAGATAATAAAGAAATTTATTTTAAGTGACAGACTCGATAACATTATTAAAATACATAGTTAGTATATTAGTTAATATTAGATAATAGTTCCAATTAGTATTCAATAAAGATAATTAAATATTTTGATTAAGGAATTTTTTTGCAAATAATTTTTAAAATATTTTAAGCTGGTAATTTACAAAAAAAAAAATTTGAATTTAATTCATTAATTTTTATTTATTTATCTACGTTTACGATCAACTTTTTTATTCGATATTAAAAAAATTGAGTTGAATAAATTGACATACGATACGATATAAAATCATTTTATACATCTTTATACATCGGTTTCGGCATAATCCAGATTTTATTGTTATTGAGAATGGTGCTTTATAGCTTTCAATATTTTCATAAAGTAGTTGATTCATCTACTGCTGTTATTTTACTTAGTGTCCCTTGAGGCATAAATCTATCGTCCATTAGACTTATTTAATATGTTGTGCTAAAAGACGAGTTTTATGTCCCAGAGGATTTGAATCCTTATTGACCACATTGTTAGATTGCATTTGGGTTAGCTACGAAATCCCTAATTACAAAATACCTAAATCAAAATTCCCAATTATAAAATCCCCCAATTCAAAATATCTAATTACAAAATTCCCAAATTCAAAATCCCCATTTACAAGATCCCCAATTACGAAATCCCAAAAAGCTTTTTTATCAACATTCGTAAGCAGACAATACGAACTCTAAAACATGTTCTAATTTTGAACCCTATTGTTCTATATATGTCCTATATATATAGAATGTATATATAGGACATATAGGTCCAATGTTCCATTTCTTATCACCATTTTGAATATACATATACATTATACATTATACAGAGCCCAGATTTTGGAACCAACTATAAGATTTCGTATATCCCAAAGAGCAATTTTCGTATACCGAATGTTTACAATAAATTTATTTTGTAATCGTAAAGTTACAATGACAAACGTAATGTAAATCTACAGTAAATGTTTAGTATGTATTATGTATGTAATAAAAATAATAATAATAAAAACTCTGTAGTTGTATTTATTATTTATTCATTATTTTATTTTTTGCTAAAAAGAAAAAAAAAGTTAAATTTTAAAATATTTTTTAGCTTTTTCAAATAAGAAATTTTGAAAGGAATATATTTTGTGTCTGTAAACACATATTTACTCAGTAAACGATCTGTAAATTTACATTGTAGTTTACAAAAACGTAAACATTTTGTATCTGTAAATACACATTTTCTTAGTAAACAATTATTAAAGGTACTTTGTAGCTATAAGTTTACAAAAACGTAAACATTTTATGTCTGAAAGTATATAGTTACAACGTATACATACAGTAACATTACAATCGTTATCAATTCATCTTTACTGTATGCATTCTGTAACATAATTTTGTTTAAGTATATATATGTATACATTTACAATTGTACACCAAAAATTTGTTACTATGAATTATACAAAATGTTCCTTGGGATACTACATACATACATACCTATATACAAATATCTTGGAAAAACTGTATTACCTTGATCTTATGACTAACTAAAAACTCCTACAATTCAGAAGCTCGAATTTACATCCATATACAATATACTTACATCGATATACAAGCAACAGGAAATAACGGATAAATTAATTTCTTCTTAAATATTTACCAAACAAACAAATTTTTTTTCTTAATAAACTTGATGGACTTTTGTCCGAAACTTGTACTACTAAACAATAACAATTACTTTATTTTTTGAAGATTTTGGATTTTGTTATTTAGGATTTCGCGGCGCTCCTTTATTATATAGAAAATTTAGTATTTTAGGATTTCATATTCTGGGTATTTTGTATTTAGGAATTTAGAGGGTCGCCGTTGCATTTTCCTGTCACATCCTAACAATTAGATTATAGATATGGATATATCTTTAGAAGATATAGTGAATTAAAGTTTATTTTGGCGAATTTTAATGAAAATGATTTAGTTGAGCATTTCTGAAGTTTGCATACTCTACAACGATATCATGCTACACTAGGCATCATGTGTAAGGGATAATCGGGAAAGATTTAAAAAAAAAGAATGCCAATTAGAATTTTTCTAAAAAATAGTTAGATTTTTGAAGTATAACGTAGATATCGAATTCAAGTATTTGAATCTAAATTCAATTTATAAGTCAAATCAAAAAAGTCAAAACATAGTTATTCTTGTTTTTTGGTTGTGGTTTGTTTGTGTAATATTTTATTACAATTAAATTATAAAAAATATTATCAAGAAGTTCAGAACTTTAGTCAGAACGTTAGCTTAGAACTTTATTATTTATGTATTGCATTATGTTGTTTTAATTTATTGTTATAATGAGTCAATAATTGTTGCTAAGTGTCAAATAAGAAAAAAAATGAAGATTAATTAAAATAAAATGAAAAATAAATGATACAGAATTTTAGAATAGGTGCGAAGTAAAAGAAAATAATTAATACATGTCATTTGACCAATTCAACTCCGGAACCTTCAAAATAATGATCGAATGAATAACCACTATAGATAGATAACATATAAACAGGTCCACAGTTTCACAGTAAACTCACAGCAACTCTGGTTTAGGACTACTATAGTGGCAGCATGTAACTTCTTACGTTCGCTAAAAAGACTTTTGGTAGCATGTAAGCAACGTTGACGTTAATTTTATTCTAAAAATAGAAAATTAAAGTTTTTTCGGTAGCATGTAAGCAACGTCAAGTACATTTTTTTTAACGTGAACGTTTTGGTTTTTAAGCGTCTGTAATTTTCTTACCGCGGACTAAAATTTATACGGAAAGTTTAGTTTTTTTAATAATTTTGTGGTTTTTTAATAAATATATAAAATTTAAGTATTTATAATTAAATTTGAAATTTTAATAACATTAAATTTTAAATAGTTTTTAATAATTCTAGTAATATAATTTTTAATTTCTTTTGATAACATTTTATTTCTGGAATAATTGAAGTATTTTTGTTTGCAATACAAAATTTATTTTAATTCTGTGATAATTCAAGCATTTTTTTACATGATAATAAAATAATTTTTTTTAAATTTCTTAATAATTGAGTGTTTTAATTTATTTAAATAAAAAACTATATTTATAATTCCATTGAAAATATCATATAAGATATCAACTGAATTGGTTTTTTTGCATTTATTTTATTTATTTATTTTTTTTTATTTTAGTCTAAATTCGAAATATAAGTCAAAATATCCATTGAAACGTTGTGCGATTTTTAAATAACAATTTTGTTATTTAAAACTGAAAATAATAAGGCAAAATACAAGAAAACAAAAAAAAAAATTCGAAAAAATTTAAATTCATTTCTTTTTATTTCAAACCTCCATTAAAATTGAAAAACATACATTTTTTGAAGCTTAAAATAAGTCAATTCGATTGTCAAAATAATTTCCGAACATTCGCAATTTTCGGAACAAATTTTCAACATGATGTTTTACATAATACCAAAAAAAATCTTTGACGTTAAAACACTTAACATTGATTTTTGAATGTAAACGTCTTACGTGCTGCTGCCCCTGGTTTTATTATTATGAAATCTGTGCTGGGATTAAAAGGTTACGTTTAGGGGCAAAACACAATTCGGCGTAGAACAAAAATTTCACTTCGATTCGTTTTATACAACCAAAATGAAATACGTAACTGTGATGCACGCAATAATTTTTTTGTGCACAACCAAGGAAGAGCTATGAATCGATATTTTTCCATCAAATATAAATTATTTTTTTTTATGTTCTGCTTGACAGTAACTTTACCCTTTCGTGTTTAATTTAGTACGGTACTGCAAGTTTATACTAGAATTTTTTTCAAGCATTTTACATATCATTACATTACTGGCTTGTAACAGATTAAATTTGGGAAACTACTGCTATTGTCAGGAACTAAGCCTTAAATATAGAATAGCACCATTTTATCAAAGTTATTATAATATTATACTATCAATTATGTTTGTCATTTATTTGATTCCAATGACAAAGGGCACTGAATCAAGTTCAAAAACCCATAAAGCGTTTTTTTTTTTGCTTCATCAGGAATCGAACCCGGGACCATTCGGTTGAAAAGTGCACTACTCTACCTGGTGCACCACCCAGCGTATTAATTAATTTTTATAGAATTATTTTCACATTACATCGTCCAATGGGATGAAATTTTTTTTTTTCTAAATATACATTTTTCTATTCTGAAAATTCGATATCTAAAGAGAGTACTAAATATTTTTTAATTTTTATGTCGTTATTATACATATGTAATGTATATATACCCACTTACATAAAAAATTACTGCAACTATTACTGTACTGTTCCAGTTAACGAAATTCTTAATAAAGCATTTTGATCTCATTTAACTTTTCACATATCAATTTTCTTTTTTAAGCCAAATAATAACAAGGGTGAGAATTTCTTCTTGATATGTTCCAATTCCAGTTACCTATGATAGGTACCTTCCTCTTCTTTTAACAGCAACAATAACAAAGAAATAAATATAACGTACTAATTATGACAGTAGTTTATGATAATTTTATAATTATTGCATGACAGGTAGATGTTATTTATACGGGAAATTATTTTTTTGTTCTCAAATATTTTTGTTTCGATTTTTATTTTTTTAAAATGAAATGGGAAGAGCTGAGAAGGGATAATAAATTACATATTAAAAAAATTCATGGTGGGATTGTTTTTTTTTTACCTTTATTGTAAAAAGAAGAATAAATTCTAGATTTATTAAAAGTTTTTGTTTTTGTTTTCATAATGATGATGAAAATAGTTATGAAAATAAATGTTCACCCCATTTTTTCCCAGTTTTATAATGTAGTTTAATGGGCTTGAAATAAATTGTGAAGTGTGAACTAGGAGTTGTAATAATCTTTCTGAATAAATTAAGTTAGAAATGTTTTAATTATTTGTTTACTATAATTTAAATGATTTTTCTTCAAAGGGTTCTTGAAAAATTTAAAAAAAATCATTAAGTATCTGTTTAGAGGTTTTGACTTATATGAGGATTAGTCTGTTGTGATTTTATTTTTTTTTGAAAGATAGGAGGTAATCCCAAAAACACGAATAATTAATAAGTTATTATTATTATTATATACAAAGACCCGTACAATGATATTTTCACTGTCTGTTGTACCTTTTGTTATCCTTTTTCTCAATAAAAATATTTTGGTTTTGCATTATGGCTTATGATGTTTATCTCCTGAAAACAAATTTAAAATTAAGTTCTTACGCACACATTCAAACATCTCAAGATTTGATTGTTATTAAAAATACGAATGCATACTCAAACGGCAGTGAAAATACCAATGTATAGAGACCCTTTAAAAGAAACTATGATTAAATTAGTAATTCAACAAAAAAAAGTAGTTATAAGCTTCGGCTGTATATACATGATTACACAATTCACTTATGAGAGTTGCCACACTCCTCTAAAATAAAAAAAAGAAATTGAGTAACTTAACGAAATTATATAGTTTATTGCTGAAATCTGCTAAATTCTACATAGTGTGAAATCTGCTGGTAGATTTGCTGATGATTTCAACGGATTTAAGATTACTGCGATCTGTTCTATCATCAAAATAGTTATATGATTGCTAAAAGAACATCGGTAAAAAGAAGAACTGAATTTTCATAATTAAAATATAAAATATTTTTCTATACAATTCTAAATCAAATTTAATCCAATTTTTTTTTCACTTTTTAATTTTTGAACCTCTGATTAGATCTTTTCGTAAATTACAAACAATGTTGTGAAAAAAAAAATCAAATTTAATTTTTTCAGTGCTTTACAATCATTTTAATTTCGTGACACTTGTTCTGATCTCAATTTCAATTTTTTTTTTAAATAAGTATAGGTTGTATTATTTTGATTATAATAATAAAAATCAGGTTGAGGTAAGTTTATAAACGCGAAATATGCACATAGTTGCAGATTTTTGTATTCATAAACAAAGAACTGCGATAAACCTGCTGAATTTAAAACCTATGCGCTTGTGTTCTTATATAATCGTCAGAATAGCACAGTTCAAAATTGCATACAAAATCTGGCATAACGTAAGAATATACATTTATTGCCATTGCTTTTAAAGTTTTCGTTCCAAATATAGTCGGGTATTTTCCTTTCGTTTGGAACATTTTTTTAACTTTGGTCTGTTAACATTTTTAAAATTTATATTTTTGTTATCTCATTTTTGTTATCAACAAATATTTGTTGTCATGAAATAATGTATTACTGTCAAATCAGCTGTCGCTTGTACTTGAGCAGGTATACCTGTCATACTAATTTTACATAAACTTTATGGGTACAACAAACACATTATTGAAATTATAACTTTGTATATATTTCGACATATAAACATATTTAAATTAAGATTTTGTAGTAATGCTTAGCATAATTACTTAATATTGATAAGATTTTGTAGGCAAAAAAATGGACTGCTTTGTTTTTTTTCTGCAGAGTATATAAAAAGTTGACAGGGTTAAAATTTGAAAATGGTTAATTATAGAAAAAACTTTCACATTTCAAAGATTTTCTGATTTTTATGAACACAAAAATTTGCAAATTTTTTTATGTTCACCTGTAGATAATTTCATGTTTAAAAACATTAGAGAAAAAAACCTACCGCAGTGCAAATTTTAACACGAATATGAACACAAGGTTAGTCAAAGTCAACGACATTGAAAATTTAATTTAATTAATTTTTCCAGTTATATTATTCAGCTTGTATAGAATATGTGAAATAGAAAAACAGTTAATTGAACATATTCTGTGTGAATGAGAAGAACGACTCATTCGGAGACTTTGCCACCTGGAAACAGCATACTCCAGAACAATGGAAGCTATCCAGCATACCATTAAAGAATATCTTTAATCTGACTAAATCAGGTATCCTTAAGGATTCAGATAATTAACAACATTAACACGGTAATCACAATTAATGCATTTGTGGCTTCCTTCCGAAAGCATCTAATTTAATCATCAACTTTTCTCATTGAAATGTCAAAACTAGTGATACCTTGATACTTTAAATTTTAGTATAGCTTAGCTTATAAATTATATAGGTTCTGAGTTTTTAAAAATAACCTTACAAATCGTTGTATTTATTTTTATTTTCAAATGTAAAAATAATACTCATACAAATGGATCACAATTACAGAATCAGTTACAGAACACTGCAGCTCAATTTATAAATCTACAAAGAATTTTTAAAAAATAAAAAAAAAACTAAGCGCCTACTTGTTAAACACACATTAAAATTTAATCTAATGCCAACCTAGTCATAACTTTTTTCAAACTGATTATGAAGATGATAATGATGGTGATGGCTGTAATTTAAAATAATTTTTTATAGGGTACATAAGAAATAAAAGAGAGGAAATAACAAAAATATTTTAATTTTCCACAATTTTCTTTTTAATAAAAATTTTCATAACAGTTAGATGACACCTTTACAAGATATAATAGAAGTTTTTGTTTTTGTTATTGTTTTTTTTTGTATTTAAGTTGTTAATCTGAAAAAATTAGTAAGGTTGAAGTGTGAACTGAAATTGAATCAAATGAAATTGTCCATTTCTATGTTTCTTTCTCCTTTTTTGTTTTTGTTTTTTGGAGATTTTACTTTTCATACTTCATAATAAAAATAATTAAATTTGTTCAGTGAATATGTTTTTTTTTAATATTTTTGGTTTATAACTAGAAAGTTAGAAATTTTTGAAAATTTGATGTAAGAATAATAAAAATTAATTAAAAAAAAAAAAAGTAAAATGTTGTACTGTCTATAAAAATTTGAGTTTAATTACTGATCACCAATACAATTTGTGGTCAAATATTTTTTTTTGTTATAGTCTTTTGGGTCCCCTTATAGGTCAGGTTCATTTTTCAAAATAGTTTTTATTTTGAATACTCTGTATTGTGTGTTTGTTGTAAAGCATTTTTAATGGTTCCGATTAGAACTCGAATCGGAATATATAATCAATATTATATTTTTGATAAGATATGTAGATAATGTGTTATGTTTATGGACAGGCACGGAAAGAGAGTTACATGTTTTTGTTGAAAAATGTCTGAACAAATTGGACAAAAACATTAAATTTACTGTGATTGACCATAAATGTTTCTAACAACAAGTTGTTTTTTGATAATTATCGAAAAGAGACTTTTTCCGATGCAGTTATTCCTCTGTCATCAAATCATCCTTGGTCAACTAAAATGTCATCTTTCCATAATTTAATATTCCAATTCATTAGCATACCATTAACTGACGATAAATTTAGAAAGGAGCTCAGTATTATAATTGACATAGCAAGAAATAATAGATATAAAAAAGACTTGGTTTAAAAATTTTTAAAATCTAAATCTAGAAAATACATTTTTAATTGGATATCTCCAAAAATTGACGATGATAAGGAATTATTAATTATAGAAAAATACCATATATCAAAAACATTTTCGAATATTTAACAAGACCACTTAGGGCGGCTAATATACAACCGGTATTTTTTAACAACTACACTTTAAAAAATATTTTTGTTAATAATAAAATAAGACAACCGAAGCCAGAAAATATTTTAACAAAAAGTGGAGTTTATAAAATTCAATGTGGAGGATGTGATGGAGTATATGTTGGCAAAACAAAACGAACCCTCCAAACTAGATTTACCGAACATATGAAATCGGTATCTTCTCCTTTTTTTGTTTTTATTACACTCTACAGTAACTTAGGTAAAATCACCTTTTCGAGTATTTATTTAACAAATTACTGGCTTATCAACTCATTAAATGTGGAAAACTATTGCTATTGTCAGGAACTAAGCCTTCTTAAATGGAATCATTTTTATTTAATTTGTTACCAGATTATACTATCAATTATTTTTTACCATTTATTATATCCCAATGACAAAGGGTACTGGACCAGGTCAAAAAATCAATAAAGCATTTTTTTTTGGCTTGCTTCATCGGGAATCGAACCTGGGACCTTTTGGTTGAAAGACAGGCGCTCTACCTACTGCGCCCCCCAGCGTGTTAATCCTTATCCGTCATCAGGCTTAGCTCAACACTTAAAATATTCAGACCACTTTACCGATATTGACAAATTGGAACAGGTAGCAGAGTTTTGGATAAATATGAAATTTTTCATATTAATAAATTAAAATTAAAAAAAGCCAACTTATTAAATAACCAGTTAGACTTAATTAATGAGAGCCCGCTACTTTATAGTAATTGTTTAAAATCTTAAATCAAATTCTGTATTTTGTAAATTTTGTCGGTTACTACATGTCAATCTTAGTTAATATAAAAATCATATACGTGTGTTTTTTAATAAATGTATAATAATTTTACTAGTAATTTACCAGTTACTATTTTTTATACTGGTATATATAATATTGTTCTATAATTAATGCTAAATTTAATATGTATTTTTCTGAGTTACATTTATTTTTCATCTTGTAAATTTAAATTTTATTGTATGTATTTCTTTAGTCTTGATAATGTCTTAGAAGGACGAAACATGTCGGCTCGAATTTTATTTTTATATTTATGAAAATGTTAAAATAAAATAAAATATATAAGAAAATTTTCATAATTTCTTAATCAGTGAAATATTAACAAGTGTTTTATTTAATTTAATAAATTTTTTATTAATTTCCCGGAATATATAATTTAGTGTAATATTTTTTCGTTAATTCCACCATATAGTTCCACTTGACTACTCACTATTTTGGAAATTATTTTCAAATCACTTACAGTGTGTTAATCTAGATTATACATGTTTTTTTTTAAAAATAAGAGTGTTGTTAATGTCTACTTTATTTTCGGTTCTTTGCAATATTTGCACATATCTGTGTTGGAAATACAAATTTAAGTTGAGCGTGTAAATTTAACTATAATTATCTCAGTTCTTTCATCATTAATTCTGTCGCTTCTCGTGAGTGCATAGGGCATCAACAAACTTCCTCCACCGAACTCGAATTTGGACAAACGACTTGAGTTCACTCCAAGTTTTTCCACATGCACTTATGCTTCGTTCGTTGCTGTTCGCCAAGTTGTTTTGACCCATATAGATGACCACATTTTCTTTGACCCTGCGAATTCCATTCAAGAGCTGCTTTTGCCAGTTCTTTAGTTCTTTTCAATGACGAAATGCCAAGCAAAAAGAAAACAAACACAAAATTAAAATATAAGTATGAAAAATAATTCCTTATTAAACATTGCAGTGATTTTATTGGAAAACACTATTATTTATTTACATAATTTTGTTTTTGGTACATATTATAAATTTATCCCATGTATTCAGACTGATTTCGAAATTTGGTTGTAAGTCAAAAATTTATTCTGCAAGGGTTATCTTGTATTTTCTATACCAACAGTAAATTATCACTTCGTTATACGGTATAGAGGGCTTTCGTATATAGCGAAGATACTGTGGTTCTGAAATTGTGCTCCAGTTTCAGTAATCATTATTTTAGCAAAGTAGTTGATGTAGAAAAATCTATTAATGCTATTTTAAACAATGCCGCATCTCCTATTGTCTAGTTGCTCTTAAGATTACATTTCATATCTATTAGCCTATATTATTGTATTGCTATTGTATTTGATTTCTTGCCGACTTCATTTTACTCCTATATCTAGTGTATTTATGTTTATCTTGAAATATTTAAATTTATCTTGAAATGAATTTTTACAATGGAATAAAATAACGACGCAATCAAAAATGAAATAATGCCGCAAAAAAATTTACAGCAAAATATAGAACTTTATTTCATTTCTTTGTGGCGTTATTTAATTTTTTTAAGGCATTATTTCATTTCATTTTGTTGCGGTGTTATTTCATTTACATAGTTTTGTAGCAATCATTACATTAATCTAGGTAACCAGAAAGCAAAGTCGAATAGTGTTTATTCGTTTTGGCAATCAGTTTTGCTTTTTGGAAAAATTGAGTATACATTTAAAAAATTTCACCTTTTTCCAAAAATTAACGAAAGCAAAGCCAATCATAATGAGCAGAATCGGAAAAATTGTGAAAACCCAAAAATTAATTCACTTTCTGTTTCATTCTTAGATATTTAGACTTAGTTCCTTATACATAAAAACAGGGTTTCAATCAATAAGTCTAAAAGCTATTAAACTCTACAAAACAATTTAAAACAAAATATAAAAAAAAAATGAATAAAATATGTTAAATGAAAAATATTAAATGTTAAAAAAAAAAATGGAATAAAATAGAAAATATTTAGTTATAATATCTTCATATAATAAATTAATATGTTTAAGAATAATTGAAACATTGAATTATTTTATATAGAAACAAAAATCAAAAATGTATTATATGAATAATAGAATAGAAAATGTAATTAGAAAATAAAACAAAAAAAATAATGTAAAGACCTGACCTGAAAAAACCTATATTGTGTTCACAGGTCACTTAAATAAAGTTATAAAAAAACAAAATAAATATAATAAGGGGGGTTTGAAAAAATTGGCTAACAATTTATTTGTTTTTCTTAAAACCTTGCCATATCTGCGTTTACCCATCGTCTACAAAACAGGGTCTCAATAAATGATTAGGGGAGTTTGGGAGCGGCAGCTGTAAACATTTTAAGTATTGTAATGAATGCATTGTTGCTTTACAAGCCAAAACTATGTCGGAAAAATTATTATTTGTTAGTTTTTATGAAAAGTTATCATATATTCACCATATTGTAGAACAAAAGTTTAAATGCTAGTGTACTCTTAAAAAAAATATAAAATTAAAAAGAATTTATTTAATTTTCAATTATTTTAGTCTTATTAAGTTTAATTTTAGCCAGTTATCTTTTTGAAAAACAAAAATGAAATAAAGCCGCAATAAAATATAATAACATCATGTTTTTACGAAATAACACCGCAATAAACATTGTATATCTGATACCTGCATCTGTAAAATAGTATGAATCGATTCTGCTTTAACCAAGATTGGCACGTCAGCAAATTTGGCTATTATTACGTTTAAATTTTACACGATGTATTTTTTTGTATACTTTCTATGCTAAATTTTTTTTATACATATTTTTAGAACGTCAATGCAATAGGTTAGCCGAAGATAAGAGACGATGAAAGAACTTTCTTTCTGCCATACGCCTTATTGATGGGGTGTCAGAACAATGATAATAAATTTATGAGAAAATTTATTGATGTCAGTATTTTTCTTTTATTTGAACTTCAACTTAAACTTTTTATTTCTATTTGCCATTCATTCACCGCTTCATGTTAAGTAACAGAAATTCAAGAACTCAATATTTTTATTTACTGTTCGTTCTATATGATATCATCAAAATATCATCTTATAGCGTTACAGCTCTGGGTGTGCTTTGGCCTTCATCATATAATACCACTACAAAAGGGTCGATCTTGTGTTTGATTCTTGTCAATTTGGGATTTGTAGGGCTTGGGCATTTTTTTAAACATTGCCTTTCCCATCTTCTTCCCGGTTTGCACTACCACTATTACTTTCGACCTTTCTATTTAAAACAGACGTTTTCGAGTTTCATGCATTCTAATTACATGGCCATTCCAATTACATGGACTAATTACATCTTAGTCTTTGGGCCTTTGCAAAATATCTTCAACTATATCTTCATTCTTAATTATCGTTCTATCATAAGTGTCCTTTAATCCCTTCAGTAAGAAATAGTATATAGAAATATTTTCTCTTAACATTTACAAGCCAAATTTGAATTGTATACAGTAAGATTTTAATGAATACGAAGCACTTATACATTACATAAGAGTTTTGTAAAAAAAAAAGAAATAACTGTACTCTAATTAATAATAAAGATTGAAACTTATTTTTTAAGTTATTTATTAAACCTCAAAAAAAATTTCTCCTCATTAATTAAAAATTTTAGATATATTTAATGTTAACCAACAAATTAATATACTTAAATTTATTCCGTATACCTCAATAATCACTTATTTAGTTTTTATCTCTTCGCTACTTCAAAATAAATAAATAATACAAAAAAAATCATTCCGCCTTCATTTTTAGTTTGTACCCTCCAGATAATTTCATATTTAATTTAATTGGAAATATTTAATATACCAATATAGTTCATTACTTTAGCTTAACATTTTTTTTGTTTTCCTCCGACACACCGCCAAATTTCAACATTTATATATTGACATTGATTATTCCGTCAATATTTAATGACCCAATAAAATGAATTACATTTTTAAAGGTAACTAGGTATGATGTACGTAATAAAGTGAATGTCAGCCAAAAATAAAAAAAAAATAATTGGGGAGTTAATAAAGTTTAGTCAGTGAACTGGTAAAATTATGTAAAACATTATACGAATAAGTATATGTATCTTTAAGATATCTATTGTATGTTTACAACATGACAAGCTGAATTGACATTGGTTTATATTTGTTTTTTTTTTTAATATAAAAATTTATTCTTTTTTTCATATTTGGTAAGATTTAAAAATAAAAAAAAAAAACTAAAAATGTCATATGAAATTCAAATTAGTTTTTTATTGATTTTTTTTTTTTGTTCAAAAATTCGTTCGGCTCATTATTGCGAAAATAAAATACAAAAAAACAAAACAAAGCACAACAAAACAAGATTTGAATAGAAATCAATTAAAGACTTGAGGCTTTAAATTTATAACAACGTTATTATTGTTACCATTTTTATCTACATGCATACAAACAAATTTAATATTGCAATTTTATTTAATTAAAAGATATTTACGCATTGTTACTGTTATTATGTATTTTTTTTTTCTTTTTTCAAAAAACTTTCACTTCTGTTTAAGTCTTAATTTATGTTTGTTGAAAACGAATGCAAAAACTGAAAAGAGAAGTTGTCATTTTATGTTGTAGAGTAGTATTAAACATTTCATCCAATTCATCAGAATTTTAGTATCACGGAAATAATGTTTAAATTCTTTTGTTTGTTTTTAACTCATTGAATATTTACAACATTAACAGATATTTCTTCTTTATTAAGTTAGCGGGTCAATAATATAGGTATTCACCGTTAAATCAAATTTTATATTAAAAAATTAAATTAATTGTGCAAAAAATTGTTTTATTTGAAGAAAAGTTGAAATATCTCTCCCCAAAAGTTGATTTGGAATAACATTAAAAAATTTGTTTTGAAGAATAAACGGAAAAAATTACGGAAAATTAACTGATAACAAATGAAGAAGCTCTGATAGCTAACGAATTTAATTAATATTTTGTCAATAGCATTTATGAAATCAATGGAAAAGTACCAAGATTGCGATACAATAATGTAATTGAATTCTGTAATCATTTATTAAGTTTAGTAATATTTCTCTTATGGATCTGTAGGTAGGTATTTAGGTAGTAGTGGCTGCCGACCGTACGTCGACACACACTTAAACCGGCAAGATCCGTTGTGGAACTTTCCTCGCGTAAGACTCTACTCGTTGAATAAATTTGAGCGTTGGAGATTTTTGATATAAGTGCTTTCAAGGTCGCTCAGCGAGTCCAGAAAAAAGTCTCCTAAAAGGGTTTTCCTTTTATGGTAGAGACCAGTTCAGGAGTAGATGTTGGACAATTTCTTCCTCCTCCTCCTCTCTACATGTTCTGCCGTTTGAGCAAAAAGTCGTTTGAGGGGAGTCCCAGTCTTCTGGCATGTTTACCAATCAGACAATGACCCGTACTAACCCCTACCATAGTGCTAATGTACACCTTTTCCGAGTTATTAGGTTAAGGGATCGCTTCAGGCTCAGCATTGGCCAGATTTGCATGGTGATGTTGCAGTCTGGTCTAACTGACCATCTGAAGTTTGAAGCTTTGATTGCATCTTTGCGAAGCAAAAAATTACAGGTAGCTAGAGATGCACCTAGATTGCTCCTTACCGGAAGGTTTTCTAGTACCCTTTCTAGCAAGTTTAACCTTTCTGCAATACATTTATTCGGAATATTACTGTGTCCTGGCACCCATCGTAACAATATGTTGAACCTATCCGCTAGGTCGTCCAAAGAATTGCGACATGAACATGATTTTTGAGTTGATGGTTACCGACTCCAGTGCTTGAATTACGGCCTGACTGTCTGTGAGTATACAGGTATTTCTGACAGATAATACGCTATATCCCCTCCGCCTGAAACACACTACAATATCTTGGTAGGCTGAAGTATAGACTTATATTTAGGTTTTCCGAATAGACTCCACCCCCGCTCTATCATTCAATTTGGCAAGGTTACATATACTTACACTTAGGTGGCCAACAAACAATTTAAAGCTGGGCCTACTCATATCAACATTCTCCATTTTTGTTGGTCACGGGCGGCTTCTCTTCAGTTGAAGATACAAAATTGTTTCATATCTAGCGATACATCGTCTTTCCAACAAAGGTTTGGTCTGCCCGGACGTTTTGTATCTTTGGTTCTGAATTCGAAGATTCTCTTTAATGAATTAGAAATATTAAAGGCGTAATAAAGGCTGAGGAATATCGTTCAATTAAAATACTTTACTGCAGTAGAAGCAAAAAGAATGGGAAAAATTGTAAATAAAGAAATACTTGAGAAATACTTGGAGCATTATAATTTAAAACCTGAAATACAATCTGGTTTTAGGAAAAATCACAGTTGTGAATCTTTGATTAAGTTAATTGTTTGTAAATAGAAAATGGAAATATCTACATGATAAAAAAGTTATTATTCCTGTTTTCCTTGAATCGGAAAATGCTTTTAAAACAGTCTACCGGAAAACAGTCTTAGAAAAATTTAAATATGGTTGTTATTCAGCATAAATAATTTTTAAAGTGGAGGGGAGCATGAATTGTTCGAATCGTGTCTGAAAAACAGGAGTCAAAGGACGAAACGGAGTAATTTTTATTAGTGTACTAAGATTAGATTTGTTTTCTTTTTGCAGATCTTCAAATATATTTGCTTTTTCGTTAAGTTTTACTAAATTTATAATTCTTCGTTAAGTTTTTTTTTTTTAATTTTAAAGACCAAACATAATGACACAGAACACCATTATACGTCATGACATATATGTAATATTTGGTATATGGAAAAAAAACATGTTACTTCCCATATGGTCAATATCTTTATGTTTTTTCGTCTAGGGTTGGATTTTCTTTGTTTTTTTCCTTTGAATACCATAATTAAAAATAACAGAAATTTCTATATAAGTTCGAATGTGATGTTTACGATTTCTTTGTTTTTCTATTACTTGCAGTAGAGCTGCCATTTATGATATGTCAACAAAATTGGTTATCACTAAAAATAAAATGGAATTATGCTATTATGAAGGCGAAGGTATAGTTTTCCACATTTAAATTAGTTGATATAACCATAAAAATTCTATAGAAAAGTTATTGTATGTGATTGTGTATTCCAAATCTCTGTATAAAAGCAGTTAGGATGTTTATCCCATAAACTTGGAATTATATACAAAAAAAAAAAAAATGCTTCTGCCCTGATTTTGTTCGAACTGATTTGAGCTATAATTTATTGATCAAATTACAAGTCTTCACATTAAAAGTTAAATTCGCAACAGAAACAATTTTATTCAATAAATTCGGTTCAGATCCAGTTGTGTAATTATCATGAAATATCAGGATAGTCATAAAAGTTGATAAAAAGTAAAGTTTTAGACTCCCAGCTTTTGTCACACCTGAAATTTCGAATGGGTATTTAAATACGCAATCGGTGTTAAGTATCTTACATATTTTGTGCAAGTTGTCATGTAAAGAAAAATTTAAATATTTGACTATGAATTGAAAACTGATCTTAGATTAGTATATAGATGATATATGTAAGTATATATATTGTTAGATCATTTTAGTTTTAGATTTTTAATTAAGAATAATAATATTTTCAAAGAACATTTGTGAACATTTATTTATCTTGGAAAATGTTCTGTATCAAAGATTTTCTAATTTCTTTTTGTGAAAGAAAAAAAGGAGGGAGCGGGGGGGGGGGGGGGGTAATCGTGCAGTTAAAAGATAGAGTAGGAGTTTAACCGATATTACAAATCTATCCTCTACATATTTGATCAATCAATGAATTTTTCCTCTTAGTTCATTCTGTTGAATAACTGACATGTTAAATCCTAACCATATATACGAGTATAACTTTGAAAAATCATGTAAACGCCAACAGATATAGTTTAGCTGGAAATTTCAAATTTAAATTATTTTATTGTTGATTAAAGTGCAATTGAATCAAATAACTGTAAAGAAGACGAACTTTTTTCAGATACATGAGAGCGTGGGATATCCATAATAAAAATTTTCTTTACCTATTTATTAAAAAAACGATAAACCAAAATTGATTATTAATATTATTTTTTATTAAATATAATTTAAATTATACACAATAGTGATTTACAAGCATTAGCTGCCAGGGCTATTTGCTTTCAAAATTAATTTAATTACATATATAATATTAAAAATAAAATCCAAAATAAAATAGATAGAGTTGTTAAAATAATAATTTTAAAATTGAAAATCAAATAAGGCGTGGCACACAAAATACTCTTGTATAATTCGATTGATTTGTTTTGTGACACCCTCAATTCAACTAAATTATATTTATTAGAAAAATAAAAATGTATTGCAATGAAAAAAACAAAATTATATATCATAATTTATTTATTATTAATAATATCAATTTATTCAAAATTTAATGTTATAGGGATTGGTCTTTTTGATTTAAATAAATAATAAATAAAAAAAAATTATGTATTTAATCAAAAATTGATTAAGTAAAAGAATTGACTACCAATTATTAGATTAAAATTGAAAAATGTTCAAAGAAAATATTTATTATTACCAACCACCAATCAGTTGGTTAAAGAAAAAATGTATGTATTGTATTATACGAGTATGATTTTGTAACTGATTTTATTTGTTAACATAAAATATGACAGCATATATAGTTTATGATGTAATGCAGATTAAGAATATTTTTAATAACAAATTCTTATATGAAGTATTGAATCTTATGAGTCATGGAAGATTGATTGTGTGTTTTATAGTGCGAAACGGAAGCTGCTTTTATGAAGCAGGCATAAGAAGCATCTTGTGAAGAATGGACATTGATGCCAGCGCTTATAAAATCATTAAGATTAGTTCACTTAAGTATATACAATGAAATTAATATTTATTTTTCAAACCTATAAAGTTAAACAAGCCTTCAAGAGAGGAGTTGTTTTATCATTGTAATAACTAATAATTAACATATTTTATGTTTCATTTTATTTTAACAGTTATTATTTAAATATTAGTATAGTTTGTTTAGATTAAATTTGTTTCATTTTTGTATATCTTTAAATATATTTTTGCATTTTCGTTAACTTTTATTAAATGTATAATTCTTCGCTAAGTTTTTTTTTTAATCTTAAGGACCAACCATAATGATACTATACCACGATATATGCAATATTTCGTTAAGTTTATTAAATTTATAATTCTTCGTTGTTTTTTTTGAAAATTTTAAAGACCAAATATAATGACACGGAATCATATAATACGTTATGACGAATGTAATATTTCGTATTTGACAAATAAACGCATATTATGTCGTTAAAAAGTCACTTAGATGTATCCAATTTGAATTTGGTTATTGGTTAAATTATATTGAATTATAATTCGGTTGAATTATATGTTAGATGAACTATATGTTTATTTTCTTTAAATTTCGTTAAATTTTGTATTTTTTTAATTTTTCTTCGATTAAGTTACATTGAATGAATATCATAATAGACATAACATTAATTATTTTTTTTAACATTTTAAAACAGATTTGATTAAGTTCTTAGATTGCTAAATTAAATGCTGTATTTTGACAAAAAAATTAATTTATGCAACATTATTGATATTCAAAAGATCAATAATTATTTATTATATATTTCGGTTGATTGAAATTTCAAATGGTTTTGAACTCAAATAAACGATATAGTACAAGCCGAAATTTCAATTATTTTATAGTAAATTGTTGAAGTGTCATATAAATATTATTACTCTAGTGACCTCTAATCAACAGAAAATGCTACAAAAAATTTAACTAATTTTCAAATCTCACGTTACGTAATTTTGTTAAATCGCCATTATATAAAAAATGAAAAAGATATATGTATATATATATACAATATGTCTGTATAATAAAATAGCAAAAAAAATAAGAGTATCATTTTAAAATGATTTAAAGATTAATTAAATATATCTCTAAATCACAACACAAAATACCATAATCGTGTACCATTAACACCATAATTTTCTTTCAATTTTAAAATTTTTAAAATTTTTTAATTCAACGCTTCATTCAACTCAATGAAATTTGTTACTGATGCTAGAGTTAAATTTACTTTTCTGCAAGTAAGTAGGTAAGGTAGATATCTATTTATTTTTTTTTTAAAGTGTGAGAGTTTGAAAAATAGAAAAGTAGAAAAATTCAAGGTGCAAATTTTGATAAAGAAAAAAAAAAAATAGAAAAGAAAATCAAAGAAATAATAACAAGTAAACGATGTGATTCAATAAAATGAACTGAACTGATGGCAAGGTTATGTTATTTTGGATTTATTCGCTTTATTTTTTTTTCTTTAAGATTTAATTTAAGATCAAGTGTTATGAAATATCAGTAAAATAAAAATTGTTATTAATTTTACTATTCATTTCGTGCAATAAAATTATTTTTATGTCCTTGATTATTTTTTTGAATTACAATCACAATAATAATATAGTAATTTTTATGGACAAGCCTCTCTGAATATATACCAAAAATTCAATTCCCAAAAGATATTCATCGTCATTTATCACCATTTTAATAAAAATTTAGAAAATTATTATTCTATTTTCGTTAACCTCTTTCAATTTTTAGTTTTGCAGTGTAGGTGTGAAGAACGACATGAATGAGGAATTTTTTAACACCTCTTTTATTTTAATTAAGTTTGGCTTTATAATTGGCTTAGTAATTTTTTTAGGACTTAGGCTTTGTTTTTTTAACTAATGTATCGGATAATTTAAGTATATATATATACTGATACTGATTTTAATATTAATTTTTCAAACCTAAAGTTGGACAAATACAGATTGAGTTGTTTTATCGTTAAAATAATTAACATATTTTATGTTTCATTTTATTTTTGATTTCAGAATTATTAATTAAATATTAGTATATGGTATATTTAGATAATATTTGTTTTCTTTTTGTAAATCTTCTAACATATTTTCATTTTTGCTAAGTTTCATTAAATTGATAATTTTTCGTTAAGTTTTTTTTTTAATTTTAAAATTCAACCATAATGACACGGAACTACCTAATATGTCATGACATATGTAATAATTCGTTAAGTTTTATTAAATTTATAATTCTTCGTTAAATTTTTTTATTTTTTAGTTTAAAGGGAAATCATAATGACACAGAACTACATAATATCAATACCATCGCGAAGAAAAGTTAATGATCTGATTAACTTCAATAATCGGGGATTGTAGAGCCAAATACAGTCTAGCTTAAATCGAAAAAACTGGGACCATTCAAACCACGTCATTAAAACGATATAATATAAACCTAAATTTTCTATCCAGAAAGTAACTGTACCTAACCACTTAATGACAAAAGTTGGACTATAAAATTGAACTATTATAGCTACTGAACTATTGAACTATTTATATAGGACTTACAGATGACTACAAATTGTCCTAAAAATATAACGAAAATATAAAAAAAAATTTTTCTTGTTTTTACTTTACTCAGCTCTAGAGTAAGAAATCAATTCATTATAATAATGGTATAAAATTGTAAAAAATAGTTTTGAAAATTAATAAATAAACATTAATAATAATAAAAATATAAATAATAATAAAAATATTTCTTATAATATCAATTTTGTTTTTGCCATAATAATAACAATGGGTATAAAAGGGTTAAAAACAAATTAGTAGTGATGATTTATGAGATTTTCAATTGAAGTTATTCCATCGACGAATTTATGATATAAATATATTTGTTGTGAATGCAGGAAAACAGTGAATTAATTTTTTTCTTTTCATTGTAAAATATACATAATTAATTTTTATTTTATTTGTTATTTATTTTTTCCATTTTTTTTTTACCAGTAAAACGATCTTTAAATAATGTTTTGGTCAATTTTTCAAATATAATTAATAAAAAGTAAACAATGTTGAAAATTAATATTATCTATATAGTAAATAATATTATATTTGTTTAGATTTTTTTTCAATTTTTAAGCGGAAATTAAAAAATCTGAATTTAAATATTAAACTAGGAAATGAAAAATTTGGAATGTGTAATTGATTGCACGAAATTTAAATATAATTTTAGTTATATTTTGTACTTGTTATTTTTTCTTTGTTGTTCAGTAAAATTTTGAATATGTATTTACAAAATTTAAAATTGTGTTAGGTTATGGTAAAAATGAGTGAGACAAAGCAGTAACCAAATTATTTTCACGTTCAAACATTATGGTAAGCTTCTGAATCTTTTATTTTTTTTAATTTTCTTTAACTTTTTAATTAATTAAGTACGCTACTGCCACTATTTACTACATACATATTTTACTTTACATTATGAGCAAATGCAACGTATTCCAGGATAAAGGGAAGTATAAATCTTAGTAAGAGAGATGTACCACAGCCGGATTTTGGTACCTAACTAGAATTAAGTACTCGTAGTATGTTCTTTAGAATTACAAAAAGTTATGATTTAACATTATTTGAATGTAGTGGGTTGGGTAGTCTTATTTTAAAAATTTTAAAATATTTTTGATTGTGATTCTATACACCATTTTAAATGACGTCATTCGCACTTATTAGAAAAATTTATGCCACTAGCTATTCTCGGCGTAACATTGGCCGGTTTAGCATTAAAAAAAATGTATTTCCTCTTCATTTAAATATATTTAACTCAAAACAAAGTTTTCTATTTCCGCAAAACAATTAGTTTTTCTTGGCATATTTATTCCAATTTAAGCATAAGATTTTTGTTACATAGCGTATTTTTTTCTTTCTCTTATCTCCTTGTTGTAACCTACGTGGATTTAACGTTGTACAACTATCCATTCTAGTTTAAAATTTCCTTTTGCATACATCGGAGACACCATGTGGAGATGAAGAAGATGGTAGTTTTGTAATTTTAGCACAAATTAAAGCAAATAACTAATATTACCCTTGGTATGTTCTCTATAATATCTTACTTCACAAATCTAGTGATTTTTAAAAGTGGCGAAGCAAAATTTATCACCATGGAAACAATAGGAACATATTTTTTTCTATTTGTCAATATTTTTCTTTACAAAATAAATATTCATTTGAGCTTGAAGACGTGCCCGCATTAGACAATTAGGAACATTTCGAGGTGGGTCTCTCAAACACAAACCAGGGAAATTTAAAAAATTTTAATACCTATTTTTTTTATTTTTTGGGTATTTTTAATTATTTTGATGGCTTTAGCAAATATTTTTAATTGAAAAAAGCTTCATATTTTATTTATTCTATGATGTTTTGCTATTTGATATTTATCTTATTTGGTTCTTGTATTAACTATATAGTTTTCTTATATGGGTTTAGAACTTGGATATATGTTTCTATTTTTTTTTTTTTTTATGATCTTGACAGTAACTTAGGTAGAATCACCTTTTCGTGCTTAATTAAGTATGCAATTTTACACTACAATATTTCGAGTATTTATTTTAACAAATTACTGGCTTATCTACTCATTAAATGTGGAAAACTACTACTGTTGTCAGGAACTAAGCCTTCTTAAATAGAATAGTTTCATTTTATTTAATTTGTTACCAGATTATATTATATACTCTCAATTATTTTTTGTCATTTATTATATCCCAACGACAAAGGGTACTAGACCAGCTCGAAAAACCAATGAAGCATGTTTTTTTTGCTTCATCGGGAATCGAACCCGGGACCTTTCGGTTGAAAAGCAGGTACTCTACCTACTGCGCCACCCAGCGTGTATTAATGATTTATTGGGAAAGATGGGCACAAAAATTAGTATTTTTTAATTTTTTGAATTTTTGAATCGGTAATATTTTGAAAAAGCTTTACATTTAAATTTTGGGGTTCCGATCACTGCTTTTTGTTTTAATTCCCCAATCTGGAACGTTTTACACACATTAGCGTATCAATAAATTAGATAGCAAATTTATTTGATTTCTTTTGGTATCCATCGTTAATAGTTGTAATTTTTTTTTTAAACTTGTGCTTAAAAATCAAAATCACTATTCCTTATATTAAAGTTTAAATTTTTTATGTTTTGACTAAAGCTTTTTGTTAGATTTTTCAGGTTAAATGAAGAAAAATCATAATTAATTGGTCTGTTTTTACTTCTCAGTTTTCAAATCATCAATTTTTAAACAATTTTAATTTTATTACTTCTTTTGTTGGATTTATTATATTCAGAGCTGGTAACAGTGCCATTGAATAGAGACACTAGGTTATTGAAACAGTAGGTAATATAAATGTGGAAGGTGGTCGAATATTTTCATTTTTATTTTACTAAATTAAGATTACATTTACTACATTTAACTAAAGTAAAATTAGAAAACAAATATTTATTAACGATGAGTGAAATTTTTTTGAAAATATGAAAATATTCAAAAATAATGATTGTGTTATTAAAATCTTTTATGTTATATCACAACATTATAATTTGTAAATTAATTATTGAATGAAATTCAATATGTTCATCAGAGGAGTTGAAAATGAAATTTTTTAATTAATCCCTTGTGTTGCTATTTGGTGCAAAACACATCTTCTTTAAATGTATTATACAAATATTATTACTATATATATCAATTTGTAATAATTATAAATAATAAAGCATTCATAGTATAGATATCTTTCTCCCTTTCTCTGTCACTCTTATATAAAATTTAGAATTAAAATAAAAGCTAAAACACGAAATTCGAAACAAACGTTTCAAACAAAAATTTTCCTATACAGATTTTGACCAGAATTGAATATTAATAATGATTTCAATGAAAAAAGCTTCCCGCAATTTTAAATAAAATTTAACGCTTCCGTAATTAACATTTATTAATTTTTCTTTTTTTTTTGTTGTAAACTCCCAAACACAGGAGATAAATATTTGACCAGACAATAGAATTAAAAAAAGAAAAGAAATAAAAACAATAAAAATTTCAAATCATTTGAAAGAGATTTGTTTACTCGATCTAATTAATACCACATAAAAAAGAGGAAATCTAATCTACTACACACAATTTGTAATAAAAATGGACAATGAAGTGAAAATCTAACATTGAATGGGATTTCTGAATTTGATTTTACTGGAATTGTTATCATATTTATTAAATTAGAAAATATTTTAACGTTTGTCCAACTGTCTATAAATTGTCTATATACGATTCAACAACGGATTATCTAGTATAATTATAGTAATCTTTGATTTATAGAATTTTTCAAAGATAGCATGTTAAGTGGATTTTCAATTAAGTATATTATATTAGATTAAAAACATATTATATTGTAGATGATAGTGTGATAGTATATGATATTATTGTCCTGTTCAAACCAAATTTGTAAGTATTTCCAATTTATTGAGTTGTATGCATCCATCAGAAAATTAAGCTCGAATTTATTTTTGGATTACGTATCGGAAAAATCAATGAGTTCTTTTAATCTAAACTGTATTACAAAGTAGTATTTCCCGAAGGAAATCAATAGTTTTGATGGAAAATATTTTTTTTTCAAATTAATTCATCTCTTCTTTATTTCAAATCAACTCAAATATGTTAAAATTAATTCGTTTACGAGAAACTTCATAAAAATTGATGAAAATTCAATTTTTTTTTATAAAATTTAATGAACTTTTGATTTTATTTTAAGTAGTTTTTACAAATAATTAACAAATGAGTAAAATATGAATGGATTTCATTTCAAAATTTCTGAAATTAAATTTTGAACAGAATTCGCCTGCTCTTCGAAATTCTAGGAAGTTTGATACAAATTCGTCCCCAATTTTATTATCAATTGATTTCTGTCATTTCAATTTTTCCTTTGTTTACCTACATAATTTTTTTCTTATTGATTTAACTTAGACAACAACCACATATGTAATAATTTATTTAAAAACAAAAATTAAACTTAAATTTAATTCTGCCGACGGGGGTGATTTGCCGCAATTTGATAAATTAAAATTTATGTATGTTAAGTTACGTTACGATGTATGTGTATATACTTATCATAGGGTGAAATTTTAAATTTAAATTTCTTATTAAATGAAATTTTGATTCGCTGCATCTCTTTTTAAAAGAGATTCGCTTGTGAAATGGTTCGAATATTTGCACCATTATATTTTCAATTTACAGATTAAGTATATAATGATAATATAGATGATAATTTAATGAAATATGCCTTAAATTTGCTATACGGCTTATGAAAATCAGTGTCATTGGGTGGGTTCAGTAGCATTAACCGGTAGTTCTGGAATCCATCTTAGATTCTTGTACCATGTATCTGTATACTGAACACAATTCTACACACAAATTTACCGCAATACTAGCGTCATCACTGGAAAATATAATAAGCACTTTTAAAAATCAATTAAAATTTAATGAAATAATAAATAATTTATTTTTTATATCTCTTAATTTCAGTTTTATTTATATAAATCTTCCTGAAGAATTTCATTTTTCACACTAATTCAAAAAATAATGGCGATTTAAATTTAACAACTTTGATAAAAAATATAAACATTTTATTTTTCTTACAGTAGATGTCACAACACTCAACATAAAAATTGTTGTTGTTGTTTTTACATATAAAAAGTCTGATCCATGAAATGTATCTAGAATTTTTTCAGATCCATTTTCATTATCCGCGATATATTAACCGGTACATTTACCTCATCGTTCAGTGAACAGATTAACGGATCTGTGAATTTCAAATCCATCGGTTAATTTCACATTATGAATTGTATTCAATTATTTCAATTTATCCTATGTACTATATCTTATATACAATATATATTTAACTTAGACAAAAACCGTTTACGTAATTATTCTTTAAAAAAAAAATTCAAATTTTTCTTTCTTAAAATTACTTATATAAAAATGGCTTGAAATTTTAAATAAAAAATTCTAATTGAAAATTAAAAATATTTTAAAAAATATTTTTGAATTCACCTCTTCTTTTAAATATCTTTTATTTAAAAGAATAATAATGAAAATCGGTTGTGAAATGGATTTCTCAACGTCTCTTTTTAAATATCTATCATATAAAAGAATGAAAATCGGTCGTGAAGTGGTTCAGATGTTTGTATGTACCATATTTTTTTCAGATTAAATATAATAATTTGCTACTTGTTTTGGTCAATAATTAATATTTAAAAATGAGAATTTTTGTTACTTTAACTAAATCTGTTCAATTTGAAGGTGTTTGCAATTTTTTTTCCAGAACAAATCAATTGATTACATTCTGTCGACACGCGCTCATAAATTCAACGAATATAAGACAAATCAGCTATTGAAGTTGAGTAATCAACTCAAATTCAATGCAAATTCACATTTAATTGTTAAATTCAATCAAATAAGTTGAAATTTAATTAAAATAAAATTTAGAATTAGAAAAATAGAATTCAAATAAAATTTAGAAAAAAAAATGCTTGGAAAGTCTTCTGTTTTAGCTCTCGTTTTTTATTTTGATATTTCAGAAGATACATTTGTTCATTAAGATTTCTAACATAAATATTTTGTAAGCTTTTTAAACTCAAATCCATTCAATTTGTTTGCAAACGAATAATTACTGTAAAAATAGAAAAGCAAATGAAAAAATTTATTAATTTTTTTAAATATCACATTTGTGTAGGTAAGCTTGTTATTTTTTGCTTTTTTTTATTTTGTCAGTGCATTCTGGAGTATTCTTCATTAGCTTAGTTAAAACTTTTTTTCTAGCGTTAGAGTAAAATTTTTGTATAATATTCGAAAATAGTCAAATATTTTCCTTTTAATTCGAGTCGAGTACAGAGCACTGAAAAAGTCTGCAAGTAGTAGACGAAATACGCGTATCTGTATGATAAGCATATCAGTAAAATTAAAAGAAAAATAAATGACTATTTTCGAAAATTATTCAGCTTAATTTTACATTACTGCTTGCATATTATGCTTGCATACATTTTGTCTATATGGAATTCGGTATAGACATGAAATTTTAAAGTTTCTTATTGATTTGCAAGAACGTTATCAGTGTCCATAAATATTACCATATACATTACAAGTACATGTATTATAAGCAAATCTGACTGCGTGAAAAAAAAAATTCAAATTTTTTTTTTTTTTTTAACTTTCATTTAAAAATTTGAATTGAAAAAAGGAACTATGTTGGCGTTCACATGTTGGTGTAAAATGTTTAGTGTTTTCAATTCTAATGTGAATGATATGATCTAATTTTTATTTTTCATTTTTATTTTTAAAATCTATTATATTTTAATTATTGTTCCAAAATATTTTCAACACCATAGCTATTAAGAGTTTTACAACAATAAAACAAAAACCAAAACAATTTTTATTTAATTTATTCGAAAAATTTCTAAAGAAAGGAAAAACTTGTTCGAAAAAAAAAAGATTTAAATAACTTGAAATTAGAATAAAAATGAATCATTTTAAAATTTAATAATAAAACAACATTTTTGTTTTTTTTTTTTTTGTTTTTAATAATCAACTTTTTTATGAATGGGTCATTTTTTGTTTGAACTAAAAAGAAAAAACATAAAAAATAAAACTTGAAAGAAATTTAAATAATCTTTCCGTAATTAAAAAAAAAAAATTTTTTTTTTTGTTAATGTTGACCTTTTCTTATGGTAATTTTATAGAGCAACTTTGCAAATTTTATTGTGTTAAATTTATGTTTATTTATTTTTAAAAGTTAAAAAATTAAAATTGTTTTTGTTTATCTATTAAATTTTTGATTAATTTTAATATTCAAAATTTTTTAATTAAATGTATAAAATTAATACTTAATGGTTTGTTAATAAAATAAATAACTGGTATAAATTTTAGTATTATAGGAGTATTTTTTTTGACATTATAATTATTGACGTTTCTAATTTACTGACACTGTATTATGTATATTAGACTGTTTTAATTTTCGTACTTATTCTGGTTGTAGTGTTTTTTTTTTTTAAATATTTTTTTTTTGTTTCCACTATTTTTCCATTTTTGAACTAGTCTAGAGTACAAAAATTTGCAAAATGTTTACAGATGTTTTATTATATTTTTATTAACATCTGAGCAAATTTTTAGTTATTATATTAATTCTATGCATTTTTTTAATTTTTACTATTTTGAAAAAAAAATGTTCCTGAATTTACAATATTAGAAAAGTAAAGTGGGAAATACATGTGCAGAATTCTCATGCATCGCTGCGTAACTGCGTGCCAGACACATGTGCATATTTTATTTGTCAAAAATTGTTTTGTTTTGAAATAATGTAGATTGATACATATACAATTTGTTTGTATAGTAATAAAATACAAAATAAAATAATTTTTGAAAAATTTTTAATCACATATTTTGTTATCTATCACTATCATGAATGAAACAAAATATAATTATATGAATAAATTAATGCTTGTTTGTTGTGCATATATTTTGTTATATCTAAATATTTTAAAAATTTATGATGAATATTGCAACAAAAAAGAAAGAAAATCTAGACTAGGGAAATTTTCGTTCATTTCAAATAAATTAGTTTTTCTTCAATTACTTAATTCAAAATAAATTTTTACAAAATTGATTATAACCTATTTTCCACAAAAAACAATAATAAATATGTAAATATTAAACAAATTTTATGACGTTTATCATTATTTTTTTATTAGTATGAGTAAAATGACAATTTTTACAATCTTTCGTGTTGGTAGCTCTGACGCTGCGCAGCAAAAATTAGAAATAGAGATATCATGCATCAAATTTTCTGCGTGCAGAATTACATGTAATTGGTTCCATATAAAACCATGAATTCTAATTTATTTTTGCTGCGATGCATGCATAGTTCTGCACATGTATTTCAGGCGTAAAGAGTAAAATCAAAAATTTTTTTATTGAAAACAAAAATAAAAATAAAAATAAAAAACTTAGCTTACTTAATCTATGTTAAAAATATTTAACCTAATTAAAAACAAAATAATGGAAATATGTATTACAAAACATTTTAGTCATACATAAATCTAATTAGAGTTTTCCAACCAGATTTAATTAATTTGTGCTTATCTGGTATGAACTTTTCGAATAAAATTTTCTCTGTTTGTATTTCCCGGGATATATACTATAGTTTTACATGTAACCCATCTATTATAATATAAAGGAATATGATTACGGTTTGGAATATAACCGTTTTTGTCGATGAAATGCTCAGATGCTATAAAGCCCAGGAAGAAGGGCTTTTCGATGTACTCCTTATTGTGATAGAATATATGCGATATTAAATTATTTTGTGTTTTCTTTATCATAGTGTTTTGTGCTTTATAGTTTCTAATTATGTTTTCCTCGTCTTGTACAAATATTTATTGGAGTAGTAATACTTGTATTCGGAATCAGGCTTTTCTATATAAATTAGTACAAATTCTTATGCAATTTCTTAAAAATTAACAAAAAGTTTCTATTAACATTGCACTGATATTGTATCATATTGGTGCACCATATACAAGCATTGGTCTTATTAATGTTTGGTAAAAAAGTATTATATTAACTCTTTTACTAATGATTTTTTAATAGAAAGAGCCATTTTGCTATACTATATGACATTTTCTTTTGATTTAATTTATTCTAGTTGTAGTTCTAGTTTCCGTATTTAAAAAAAAATTTTAAATCAAATTATGGATGTAAGAGTAGTTGGGTCGAAAAATAATTGGTTTAAAAATAAATTGATATTATTAATAGTTTAAATAAAATAAAATTGTACCTAAAATAATAAAATATGAATAAAACAATTTTTTTTATATTTAAAATTTATTCATTTTTTTAAATATGTTCCCGAAAAAAATTACAAATGAAATAAGTTGCGCAGGGGCTTAGAAATGTCGAAGGCAATATGTCTCAGGACAATGACATGACAATGCTATCTGAATCGGTAGATTTATTTATATTTGTATAAAAAACTATCCCTTATTTCCGGTCCGTTCCGGAAGTTGAAAATATCAATATCAAAATACCAATCAATAAAGTACGCTCGATTTATTTACTAAATTTTTTTTTAATTATAAAATAACAGCTTTTTCTCCTCTTAAAAAACAGATACGCATATTCAGGAACCCCCGGTATATCTACTAATTTGAATGTGGAAAACTTTGCTTTCATGATAGCATAATTCCACTTAATTTTAGGTGATAACCAAAAATCTCAACTATATTTTATCATTTATTTTATCGCTATGACAAATGGTACTGGACCAGGTTTAAAACTCCATAAAGAACTTTGTTTTGCTTTCGTCGGGAATCGAATGTGGGACCTTTCGATTGAATGGTAGTACTGTTTGAGTTTGAATTGTGCTCTATTTTTGTTATATTTATATTTATCCTTACAATTCGAATTAAACAAATTAAATTTATTGCTACCAATTTAAAATATTAGAAGTAGAAAAAAAAATTAAAATCTAATTGCTAATAAAGTGAATGACCTCAACTTTAATTATTTTTTTAAGATTATAAACTCTAATTAAATTTATACTTTGTTCATCTCTTTTTAATCTAATTTTTGTTTTTTAATATCTTAAAAGTCAGAATTAAAAATTTTCGAAATAAATTCTTTTAATATTTTTTGAATTAAAATAATGATAAAATAAATTTTATTAAAAAAAAAATATTTTTTATTACCTGGTTCAACATGGTACCTAACATTTTAATTGACATGTCAAAAAATCTTATTTATAAATCTTATATATAATTTAATTTTTTTATTTTTAAAATTCCATTTTAAATTTGTTTTTTTCTTTTTGTTTTTTTTTTCTCAGATGATAAGTGGTTATGATTCATCTAATTAAATTTAATAAGATCACTTGAGTTCTCCATATATATATACTCATTTAATCATTATAGCAGTCGGTAGATATATATGTATAATATTACCAACACTTGTAATAAACAAAAAAAAAATTGTTTTCAATTCTTGATTATCAACTTTAAAACACTATTCAAACAATCAAGTATCATCTTTATCATAATCATTATAACGCATAGACATACTACATATCTATGTATACACATACAAATTTTTAGAAAACATCATGCATAAACTAATGTCTAGTAGTAGAAATCTTTCGAATGATGCCATTAATAAAAATCATCACCAACCACATCATTATCTACAAGAGTATTCACAATTGCAAACAAAATCACAATTACATCAACATCAACAGCAACAGCAATCACAACAAAAGCAACAAGAACATCAATATCAGCATCATCATCATCAACGAAACACAGATTTGAGTTCAACAAAAGTTAAAGAAGTTAATAACTATGAAAAATTTAATGGCAGTGATACCATTAAATCAATTTCAGACATTCAACCATCGAAAGTGAAAATGAGCGGTTACTTGAAAAAGAAAAGAACCGTAAGTTGTATATTTAAATGTACAGTAAATGAAATTTTATTTTATTTTTCAAAATTTTTATTTGTTTTTGAATTGCTTTTTATGTTAAGCAAAATTTCTTATAGGTACTTCTGTTATAAGGGGTGTTTTTTTTTTTAAATGATTTTTTTTAAAACACATTTAAATTAAAATTATCAAAGCCAAATTTTTAGTTGAAAGATAATTTTATGACATTTTATCAGATTTTTCTTAAAATTTATCAGATTTCAATTAAATTTTGATAAAATCTAAATTAGAAGTGATGCATATCCCTTGTCTCCAAGCTGGTATTTTTGAAAATTAAAACTAATATAATCGGGCTTTGAAATACTATTATTTAAATGACTTGCTAATTCCACTCTTAAGTTTATGTTACAGTATAAATTTGTTACTTAAAACGTAATGAAATATTGTTTCTAAGTCTTAAATTCATTATTATTCTTAAACTTTCGCAATAAACTTTTCTTGTATTTGGAAATAATAAATCAATTTCTTAAATAATTCGAAATTATATTATACTCAAGAATATACTTTGAGGTAAAATATTATTTCTTCAAGTCATTTTTATTAAGTTAAACGATATGTTCGAATGTAACAACACTATTATATAACAGTTTTTTGTAAATTTTTCTAAATTCATTTAAACTACAAAATAAATACAAAAGTCGAATTAAATTCGAAATTAAACTAGAAAAGTTATCAATATTCAGTATTGAAAATATAAAATTCATAATTCATTATACTTTATTTATTTATTGCCATATACACATTCATAATTTTTTTACAATTATAAACTTTTAGCTTATTTAATTTAATTTACAGCTTATACTATTGTATTTACACCTATGACTATTCGTAATTATTATTTAGGCTATCTGACTAATTTATTTATTATTTAATTTGATTTTGTTGAAACCATCCAAATTATTTTCGTTTCGAAATTCAATTGGTAACAGATTATATAACTGAAAACCTATATGAAATAAATTATTTTGCTATTTATAATTAACCAAAAGTTTAAGTCGAGATTTCGACGACATTTTTCATCTCAATTTTAAATAAATTACCACTTAGGCTAACATTTTTTATATTGGTTAATAATTCAAAATTATCAGCTATTAAAAAACCATGTCAAAATCCATGTTGTTTTTATTCACTCGAATTATATTCAATTCTAACATTCCAAATTCACATTCATGTTTAAATTTTATTTTTATACATATTACTTCCTGATCCGATGTGCTGCAATCAAACCTATTTTCCACACAAACTCCATTCATTTCGAAATTACTAACCGTAACATAATTAATAAGAGTTGAAATAAAGTTCGTTCCGTAATCCTAGTAGGAAAATCAACTATTAGTACATGCAATTAATAAATCTATTATGCAGAAACTTCTAAATTGGAATAATGGACACATTTTAAACTTTTTTTTTTCATATTCTATTTTTAAAAAATTCTTTGCCCGATCTAGAATGAGATCAGATTGGAGATTTAGTAAACCATAAGAGCTGTAATTTCTTCAGTATCACTAGATGTTCTTTCGTTGTATTTTCTGTGAGTATCGCTCCTAAATCTAAAAATTAATTTCTACTTATAATAACAGTAGTATCCATTGTTATTGTCACTGTTGTGACAGAAATACTAAAAAAAACCGGAGAAAAACGGCGTATTTTAATAGTTGATCTAATCGTTTATGGGATCTGTAACATGTACGCTCACTTACAAAACAAAAAAACACAAACATAAAAACGTGCTTTGGTCAAAAACATAAGTAGGAGTATGATAAATGATGGAGGATGATATCAAAGTTTTACTAACAGTAAAGTCATTTTAGAGAAAATATAAAAATATTAGTCAGATAGAAATTACAAACTTATTCTGTAGAAGAGAATAAACACCATCAGGTATTTGAATTTGAATTTCTTTGACTGTACGAGTACCTATGTATTATTTTATTTTTTCCATTTACTTTGGTTTGTTTATTCGTTTGTTTTTTTATTGGAGTGGCTAAGTAAATTTACAGTTAGATGATATTTTTTTTTTGTATAATTGTATAATAAATTTTGTTATTTTTAACAGAAAGTTGGCGGTTGGAGAAAAATGTGGTTTGTATTACAGAATCAATTATTGTTATCGTATAGTTCAAAAGAGAATTATGATAAGAAATTGGTAAGCTTTAAAGATGTCCTAAATTTAGTACCAGGAACAACAATTCATCCTTTGGGAAGTTTTCGTTTTGCAATTGAAACAGCAACAAATGTTATGTATAATTTTGTAAGTATTTTTTTGACATGTATGTACGTATGTATAGTATGTACATAATTTACTGTCACTAAATAAGTTTTTTATTTATAATTCTGGGCTACTCAGAATACCATTTTAAAATTAATTTTTAATGATTTTTAATTTTATTATAATTTTAGCGCTGTGATGATAGTCAATCATATAATCAATGGTTAAATGCATTAGTTGAAAGTTTATCGTTGAATTTGCAACAACAGCGTTCTTCTAAAGAAATTAAAAATGAGAATATTAGTAGTAGACAACAAAAATTTAAAAATTCTATATCTTTAGATAATATTCAAAGAACAACACCACCAAATAAAAAACCAATAAAAAGTTGTAATAGTAGTGATTCAATAAGTCGTTTTAATTTAAGTAGAATGCCAAATATACCAATTGCTGATGCAACAGCAAAAATTTTACATCGTAATGGTATGCCACCAAATGGTAATTCAAATAATGGTAGTTGCAGTGAAATTTCAGTATCGAAAAAAAGTGTTGAACAAAATGAAAAACATCGAAATAGCAGTGGTAGTATGAATAGTAGTAGTGGTGGTAGTAATAGAAATTATCATCAACATCAAGAACAATTAGAAGCCTATTGTGAGAAACAAGAAAGGTATGCATTAAAATTGTAATTTTTTTATTTTGTTTGTTTTACTAAAAATTTTCGTTTACATAAATTTTTGGGTGTTCGTGATTTTATGATTAAGTTCTGAATTTGTTGTTTATGAAGTTAAATTCTGAATATGTTGGTCATGAATGTAATTTCGAATTCTTGTGGTTAAATTTAATTTTTGAAAACTTTTGTGAATACAATAAAAAATTGTCATATCATGGCAATTACCATGTAATTACGAAAATTATAAGTTGAACTGAAATTTTTAAATTAAACAAAGCTCAATTTACAGTAAGTTTGTTTGTGTAATGAAGTTCAAAAGTGTGATTATTTATGAATACAGATTTTGGCTTTAAAGATAATTTTAAATGGGTCAATTACCTGATGTAGAAATGAGTAATCAACAAAATAATTTTCGTTATTTTATTCTAAATTTTGTATATGTACTACTTGCTACTGTTGGCCGATGAGAGACTTAATATTTTTTTCATTTAGAACTGGAAAAAAAAATTTGTAAAAATTATAGTACACAATACTCAGGTTTTACAAAAAATACAAATAAACAATACTCAGGTCTTATTTATTTTTATTTATATGTTAAGAATATATTTTAATGATAGTTTGTAGAATAAACTTGTTTGTAGACTGTACAATACATGATGCTTTTTTTAGTTGAAAGAAAATTCAGTATTTTTTAGTAATAATATTGTTTCTATACGGGTATTGATGAAATTTATTTCTGATTAATTGTATTTCAGTAAATACCGACATATATTAACTATTATAGACTTGCTTCGATTGTTTTCCACTTTCGTATTAATCCATCATCATTTATAATCTGAGTTTTATAGATATTTTGCATACTTTGGATAATAACATTTGTTAATATGTGAAAAAGTGAAACTAGGTAGAATAACAATAATTGACTAATCTACTATTTTTGTAAAACTTATTAATTTCTGCCTCGGCATTATAATGGATCTGAATTCTGAATAAGTCCTCTCCATTTTCAGAAGCAGTGTAGAAAAATATAGAATAATTGTAATAAAAAATTTAGGGGCTTTGGGAAGACATATGATTGAAAATTTCCCTTTATAGGTAAGGGAAGTCATTTCTCAAATTGTTGGTAAACAATCTAACCACAATTATTGAAAAACAAACACTTTAAGCTCCCGTGTACTGAATTATTTTTACTGCAAACGACAAAAAACGAATACAAATGTTTTCAAGGTCAGGGATTTTTTGTCATAATTTCTACAGAAATATAAAGGAAGAAAAACGTGCACGGTAACGGACTACAATACTGTTAGATATTAACTGAGTTTAACTACTGAGTTAAAATATTTTAATATAAGGGAACATGGTTTGATTTGGACTATAACGCCATTAAAAGAAAAAAAAGGATATTCCAAGTTTAACATTTATTTCCGGTTTTTTTCAAGTCCTCTGCAGTTGCACGAAAATTGTATTTGCTTTCTTAAGTCTTTTTACATACCCAATCCATTAGAGAAGATGTTTATTTCAGTTCGATTTTTTTCATGTTTCTTTTGTTTATTCTCGTCAGCTCTCTTTGGTTCTCTCAATACCAATTTTCAATCCAACATAATTAGCAAGTTTTTTTTAGTTATTTTAGTGTATTCTGCATGTCATTGAGCTTGTGGAGAAATTAAATGTCATCTGGATAATCTAAGTCTTTAGGTTATTTAGTGAGGTGCCCAAATAAGGTTTGTTTGTCCGAGAAGACAATTTCAAGTATATAATGTGTAACTAATTAAATTTTATTTATAATTTTATAATAAATTATAAATACATGACAGATAATATTGCATTTTAAAATTTCACTCCCTTTTTCCATTCCCCATCTTGCATTTACTCTCTCTTTCTCTCTCTTTTCCATACGACATCCAAGTCCACGTGGATGTTTATTTTGCCCTGTTTGTTTTTCCACTTATCCTTAATATCATTTTATCTTGTTTATTATCATTTGGTTGTTATAGAAAAAAACTTGTATTATCTAGACGTATATCTAATAATATATGAGCATTCCAATCTATATAAATAAGAAATGAAGCAAATGGATGGAGGATGAGTTGAGAACTTCAATATTTAAACTTGTTTATTACGTCTCTTAAAGTTTTTGAATTTCAAATTGTTGAATTTTATTCTGTATGTACATTTCTGTTTGTACATTTTAAGTATAGTTTTATTTCTATTGAAATATATTTTGATTGCATGGCAATGACATCAATAAAATTATCATCTTTGAATAGTCATTTGTTTTTATTTGTTCAACAAATTTTATCAAGGACAATAATATCCTTGAAAATTTATTTCTATAATGTTAAATACTACAAATACATAATAATTTGATATTTAAAATAAAAAATATCAATTTACATAAATTCAATTGTATGTGCATATTTCAAATAGGTACATATCGACTTTAAGAACATAAATCTTTAAATTGTATTTCATTGCAATGAAATTGAATCAAATTGTTATTATGTCATTGCACTCATTGCATCTCTATTCGCACTCTAATAAAAAAATATAAAAAAATTTCACGCCTTTATTTTTCAATTCTATAGAATAATTGAAAATATATTACACTTGATTTAGGTGTGTTATATTTTTTTGCGAATTTAATCTATTACTGAATTTATTATGGTAAACATTGCCGGTAGCAATTTAAAAATAATACTTTTATCTTCTTGCATTTGGGCAATATCATTGCATCATCGCACCACCATCATCATCATCAGTTTATTTAATTTGCAGAATTTTGATTTGAAAAACAAAAAAATTTGAAGTAGAATTTTCTCATTCTGTAGATATCATGAATTTGTTTGTGACTGGGTTTCCCAACCTTGTTTACATGAAAACCATTGAAAAAAATTTTAAAAAATTAAATGTTGAAAGACCGGTTTAGATGTAGTTACACAAATCAGATTTTATCACTCAAGAAATATGTACCTAAAAATATAACAGTTTCAATAATATGTTTAGCTTAGGTTTGGGGTGATAACCCACTTTGTTATAATTTCTTTGTTGTTGAAATGTATACGTAATAAAAATAATTAGTAGGAAGTTCAATTCAATATAAGCAAATCAAAATATTTGAGTGTATTTCCTTTCTTTATAATATTCATACAATTGTGTATGCAAGAGCAAGATTCTCAATTAGGAAGGAGTTTATAGTTGAATCAGGGTTATTCACCTTTTACAGAATATTTATACATACTTATATATACGTCAATAGCCATATAAATAAAAAAGAAGAACATTTGGGAGCCTAATGAAGATATGGCGAAGCAAACAAATATCGAAAACAACAAAGCTAACAATATTCAGAGCATGTGTAAAGTCGAAAAAAACTTCGGTCAGAATCAAACAGAAGCTACAAGTATTCATAAACAAGTGCTTGAGAATTATATGCAGAATATTCTGGCCGGCAAGAATTAGCAACGAGGATTTATGGATGATAACTGGAGAAGAACCGACCAACAGACAGATAAATAGTAAAAAATGAAAATGGATAGGTCATACACTAAGGAAATCAGAAAATGATATAGCAAGAAGAGCTTTGGAGTGGAATCCACAAGGGCAAAGGAGATCCGGCAGACCATACAACCCATGGAGACGAACAATTAATCAAGAATTAACAATCAACAATTATACCTGGGACGACATTAAGGAAGCAGCATCCAACAGAGAGGAATAAAGGATCACTATCGAATCCCTATGCTCCAGCGCGAAGTAATAGGAGGAAAAAAAATGTATATGCAAGATTCTGAAGTAGTTGGGATTGTAGACTTGGATTAGAAATCAGAGTTATACGCTTTTTCCAGAATACTTATATATGTATGTGCGATTGTAATTTGAAGCGATTTTAGAGTTGAGTTCAAAATCAGGGCTATACGTTTTTTACTCAGAATATACCGAATAAAAGTTTCCAAATGTCCAAATGTTAAATGTTCCTGTTGCTAAATATATTTTTGTTGCGTTTCCATCTTGCTAAACATCTTTTCTTTAATTGTCCAGTTGTCAAGTTTACCGTAAGTGCTAGTTACATAACTCCATAACAAAAAATGAAGTAATTCCGAAAATTTTTCAACATTTTTCCCTATTCGACATGTTTTTTCAATATTTTTTTTCCAATATTTTGTTTTTCAACAAATAGTCCCGCATCCGATTTGGGGATTTTCAATTTGTTTTGTTAATTTTTTTGTACATATTTTACTATGAAACTATTCAATCTGTATCTGAATGAGACATAGGTGATATGTTTTAATTTGTGTATAGTGAATAGTTAGCTTTCATTCCGGAGCTTCTTATATGAGTAGTTTTGGACAGTATATGTGTAACTGATATAAAACTATTTTGCAAATACAATTATAATATTATGATAATCAATACAGAACCCAGTACAATCTAATGTTCGAAATAAGATAAGTGTTACTTCTAGTGTTGTTTTTATTTTACATGTCATTTTACAATGAACCCAAAAATACAGATATGTATAAACATTCTATAAGATTGATAACCCCTGACCTGATTCTGTATATTATATTATATTATTGATGAGGTGTATTTCAAATGCATTTTACAACATCATTTCTACATATGTATCATTAAATTACATTTGAATTAAAATACGTTTTTCATAATGGTCTGATGCATATGTTGCACATGGCTATTGACAACAAAAAATCAACAACAATAAAAATAACAAAATAAAAATTCTGTTGATTGTAAACAAAAAAAAAAAACAAAAAAAAGTGATGAGAAATGAAAAATGGGTGTGATAAAACGAATGCACCCAAGAGATATTATATACACTCCAATAATATAATAATAATGATGACGGTGATGATGTTGATGATGACGATGATAATGATGAGTTGTAAGTATCACTGAATTGTTGTGTTGTATTTAAGCGCACTTCAAATTGACATCATATTATATTATATTAAATTCATTTTGTTTTTTTTTCGTTTTTATTTCTGGTGTTATACAAGTTGAGATGTTTTTTAATGGAAATTATACTTGAATGCATCCACATTATATTTGTATATATGTATATGTTAGTGTCCTTGTATTACATACAATCATATATTATACATATGTTTTTAATTGACTAGATTTTAGAAGGATTTGGATAAAGTAAAGTAAAATGTTTATAAAACTTAATTCATTATTTTGAGGTGATGAATCAAGTTTGCTGATGCATTCGTTAAGTGATTTTTTTTGCTTCTTCTTATTTTAGGCGGTAAATAAGTCTTATTGAGCGTGATGACGTGATGTATTATAATGTTTTTTTTTGTTTTTCAAAAAAATAATGATAATGATTATGTTGTTGATGATGTTGTTGAGATGATGGGGAAGAAAAAAATGAAGAAAATAAAGTGGATAACAACCGTTTTAGTAGACATTTATTAATAATGTGGTACAAAAGTTGTGTTTAATTTCTAAGATTTAGTCGTATATAATGAATAATTATATGTTATATGTTGATGTACTCATTAAAGAAATATAGAATTAATTTTTTTTTGATATTATATTTGGAAGATAGTTTGGTGTATTAGGATTAAATTAAAGATCAACTTATCATCAAAATTATATTAAATTTTGTGGTTTATTAGGGTTTAGGTCTTTGATAATTCGAATAGCGTAGAATATATAGAAATTAAATTAAAAAATTATTTTTTTGAGGAATTTGTCAACCAATAAACATGTATTTTGTTATTTCAAAAGTATTTGAATAATGGCTGGAATGAAAACCTTTTCCGTTTTTTCAAATCAACTCTTTTTTGTGTATTACTAATTGAAATTATAAGACTTAGACTCGTCAGTCTATCTGACAGATTTTTAAACCAATATTTACAATTTCTATAGCCCATTTTTTTCAGATAGAAGAAAATCATCAAAAGAGCCTTCAGCTTCTGTTCTATATGGCCGGGGAAGAATGAAGTGATGAAATCTGCCGACTTTAAGACACTGAAAATTCCCATTCTTTTTGTTTAAAATTAAAACTAGTCTTTAAGACGAATCATTGACACAATTTTGGCTCTTTTCTTCAGATATTTTTGATCAAATAAGATCCTATTACGAACTTTTGAGAGATAAAAGATTTTAACCTAACATAGTTCAAACGGTTTCGTTCGTTTAAGTCGTCTAACAAAGTTTTGATTGTCAGCTAAACGTGAAACATTGACATTTTGAGGCACATTTTTTATTTCGTCTTTTATGAAAGGGATCCTGAGATCTCTATGAATATATAAGCATTGGGAACAAACGAGGTGGCATTAACAATGTTTCGCAATACTTTGTTTTGGACCGTTTGAATAGTTTTAATATGTAGTTTTCTAGTGCAAAACAATAGTTGAATACCATATGCCTATAGACCTATATATTTGATTGTAGATCAAAACTTTGTTATATGTTGAAAGCGCAGACGTCCACCAAATTAGTCAAAAACTGTTTGTATATCAGTTCTAGTTCTAATTGATTTTTTGCGTTGGATCTCTCCTAAACTTGGCTTGAGAAATTAGAGGAGATGTACGGATTAACCAATAAATTACCTAAACCGCCACGCTGGGTGGCGCATTAGGTAGAGCGCCTGCCTTTCAACCGAAGGGTCCCAGGGTCCCAGGTTCGATTCCCGATGAAGTAAAAAAATAATTATTTATTGGTTTTTCGACCTGATCCAGTACCCTTTGTCATTGGGATAAAATAAATGACAAAAAATAATTGAGAGTATAATCTAGTAACAACTTAAATAAAATGGATCTATATTATTTAAGAAGGCTTAGTTCCTGACAATAGTAGTAGTTTTCCACATTTAATGAGTTCATAAGCCAGTAATTTGATAAATAAATACTCGAAATATTGTAGATATTGTAGTGTAAAATTGCAGTACCGTACTTAATTAAGCACGAAAAGGTGATTCTACCTACGTTACTGTCAAGAACATAAAAAGAATAAAAAAAAATATGGATAATGAGCCTGTCTTCCGTCTATACACATTTCCATTAATATTAAAATTTAATAGGTTCTTGTTGATTTTTTTGTACAAGCTAAGAGAAGTTGTGAAAATATTTATTTAATATTTGTATACTTTTGGTATAGTATTGCGACTGGAATAATCAAGCTAGTTGACATTATCATTAAAACTCAAATTACCTGATTAACACAATAGGTTGTGGATGCATTATCAAATATTTATTGTGAAATTTCATATACTATCTCATGTCTCACTAATTTGTTATTGTGATCTTTATCGTGATGACCGATGAAATTGATGATGTGCTTTCCCAATCAAATTACAGTAAACCAAATGCAATGGGATATTAGGATTGAGCTGGGGAATATTGCTGTAAGTAATACTAAATCTTGTAAAATATAGATCGATCTACTTATAGGGAACAGAAAGTTAAAATAGTAATATAGTCGAACATGTTTAAATGCATACTTAATATATAAAACATCACATCAAATTCATGCACCAAGCTTTTTTCGAATTTTTGCACAAAATTTTACCCTAATAAGTGTTTGCCGGCATTGAAAATATCATTGACATCTGTATATGCTATCCCAATTAATGATATTCTTTTAATATATTTGGACCCCGAATAAAAACACTAAGCTGTGCATTTATCCAATCCCAAAATAATTGCATGAAAAGTTGCCTTTATCCGGGGTCCGGTTAACTTCAAAATCCGGATAAAAACAAAGAAATTCTTGGAATTTTCCATTTGCATTTATCCGGTTTCGACAGTACTTATACTACAATAAATATTTCCAGGAATACATATCGCCTAATTCTGAAAGTCAATAATAGCGTTCATCAAGAACTACATATACTTGCAATTCTAAGATAACAAAAGGGGAAGTAGTAAAATAGATCTGAAAAGGTTGCGACTACATAACTTCCCATAAAAAAACAAAAATTAGCTTAGATTAAATTAGCTAAAAAAGTTTACAATTTAAGTCTATATGTTAATTTGTGTATTATCCGATCCGTAATTCTATTAAATCCCTGCATCACCAACAGTGATTTTTTGTTTTTTTATGGGGATTTGATCTATCTTAATTCTGGCTTATGTGCGAGGGGAAAATCGAAAGTGTCGCATATACAGTTATACATATTTAATAAATATGTCTAATGAGCCCTTCTTCGGTCTATACAATTTTCCCTTAATATTAAAATTTAATAGGTAGGTACGATAGATATAATCGAAGAATAATGAAAATATAAATAGAATTAAAGAAATTCTAAGTGATAATTTAAATAATTAAAAAAATGTCAGTCATAATAGCATCAGTCAACCAAAATAAATATGAAACAACTGTTAGACAAATTTAAGAATGACATTGCATCCCTCTTTAAATATAAAATCAAAATACGACAATTTTAATTTTAGTTTTTGGAAAAAAAAAACAACAATTTATTATTGACATTTTTATGATAACACCTGGTTTAAATCTCATATTTTCTCTGTTTACAATATAGTATTTATTTAATCATATTATAACGGTAATATCCCATATAGGGACTATATTATTATTGTTTCTATTTCAAGGTTCAATTTGGTCGGTCGTGCGCAAACAAAAACAAAAAATAAATAAAAAATACATATTTTAAAGTAAATCAAATATTTTCTTTGAAAATGAATTTTACTACATAATTTGTGTGTTTGTATGTAATACTAATAATGTATGTACCTATCTACAATGTACATAGAATGAATAGAATAGATTAGAGAATTTACAAACATGACTATCGACTCATTATTATTGAATTTTTTCATCCTTATATTCATTCTGAAAATTGGGAATATAATAAAACTTAAACGAGTAGTACCTATACAATTTCTATTTACAGAACGATTCAAATTTTTATTTTTGTTTTATTTTTATTTTTTCTTTATTATAATACTCGTAGTACTCGTTGTATATACGCTTAGGGCATTTTCCGAGTTCTTCTTCTTTAATATAATACACATACTAGATATGTACTGTAGCAGAAATTAATTTTTAAGTGGCAGTATGGAATTTGTAATCTGAGGAATTTATGAGTATTGTATTTTGAGTTATTTTAAAAATTTTGATGACAGTTTAAAAATTGAGTAAATATAGATGTTGATAGATTTTTTTTTAATACAGTTCAGGTTGTAGTTGTCAATTTAATTTGTATTTGTAAATTATGTTGATAAGAATAAATACATACTGGGTAGCGCAGTAGGTAGTGGCTTGAATTTCGGCTGAAAAATTGTAGGTTCGATTCCCGACGAAAGCAAAAAAACCTTTATGGGGTTTTCAACCTGGTTAAGTACCCTTTATCATTAGGATAAGTATATAAATGCAAAAAATAATTATAACAGTAAGTAATTATAATTACGTAATTATTATGACAGCCATAAAAAAAACTATATATATATTAAGTTAGGTTTCTTTTTTAAAATTTTTAAAATTACTTGTTTGTAAACCAAACTTAATTGTCAATTAACACAGACCCAATTATAAGTTCTAAATAAACGACAAAAATTACTGGAGTTATACTTGCTGAAAATTAATTCCTATATATTTCGGTCAATAATATCGCCTTTCCTATAATTAAGGTACCTCTCCTGGAACTGAGACTATCTATCTATCTATTTATTTCCATGGTTATGGCCATTGCCCATTAAAATGTTTCTCAAACCCGACCTTCTTCACTTACTTTCTACTTTCTTCTAAGAAAACTTTATTGTTTTTGGATATCAATTCTAATATTACAATCCAACAACTTTTGGTTTTTCTATTTGATGATAAATAGGTATTTTTCTGTTCATTCAGATCACATGTCCCAGCTATCTGAGACGTTGAAATTGATTTTTCGTTACTATATTTGTATAACCTTACAATATTTTTAATTTTTAATTTTAGTACAGATTTTTTTAGCCACCGCTGGCTGATGTTACTAAGTATTTTTTTTATTTTTTTCCTCTCAAAGACTTTCAGCTTGATTTCATTTAGATTTTTCCAACACCCAGGTTTTACAACCACATATTAATTAGGACTGATCTTATTGTTTTATTATATACCTCAATTTTAAATTTACGTGTTTTTAAATCAAATGGACAAACAAAATCAAAAAGTCAAAACCTTAAAATCAAATAGATTCTATTTGTTGCATTGATTCTTTGAATTTATTTCACCTGCACCTGCAATCATTTTGAGGGTCAATCAGTTTAGGCTAAATACATAAAATACGAAATCAAGATTATATAATTTGCAGAGTGATATTTTGAGATATTATTTGTCAGTTTCTACTTTCGTCAGTTTCTACTTTCAAAATTCGATCAATTTGGCAAATTATGATGCAACTTTTTTTAGAACTGAGACTGACTATGTCACTAATTGTAACAATTGTCACATACCTTCAATGTATTTTCTGTGTGAATTTATTTACCTTCAATCCGAAATATATATTCTAAAAGTATTATTTTTTTGCGTCTAAATTCCTCGCTTTAAACTTTAAATGTCACAGAACAAACATATGTGCACGTTGTTTTTGTATAGAATTTTATTTTGGAGTACTGAATGGAGACGGGAAATTTCTTTCAGATTTTTGTATGTTATTCCGTTCTTTTTATTTTCTTTTATATTTTTAATTCCCTTTCATTTGAATAGACGAACAATTTTTTTTTTGTACATTTTAAAAAATTCATAAAAAACGTAAAAACATAACACAAAAAAATGTTTTTTTTCTATGATTTTTCTTTTATTTTTATTTTTTTTTGCTTTTTATTTTCATGTTTAATTCTCTATATTATGTATGTATTGCTCTACCTACCTCCGTACTATTTTACAATAAATAAACAAAACAAAACAAAAAAATAAAATAATAATAAAAATTGAAAAACAAAAACAAAAAAAAGGGCAAGAAACTTCCGTCTGCATGAAAAACGTCTTTCCTCTGGAATGCTACAACAGAATCTGCATCAGTCTGATGAAGTATCTCGCATCAATCGAATGTTCAGTCGTAGTCAGAGTGCAAATAATGTTGTAACACCAACAACAATTTTACATGATAGAAATTCATTTGTATTATCAACAACAACTACAACAACAGCAACAGCAACAGCAACAACAACATCATCTAATACTAATACTAATAATAATACTACTACTACTACAACAGCATCAACATCTTCACCATATTCATCAATAGTAAATATTGTAGGTAATCCAATTGTTGGTAAGGTGAAATCAACAACATCAGCAGCAGTATCATCAGGAAAAACATCTGTTGGTGTAGCCAGTATTATTTCACTTAAGGATGGATACGGACGTTATTCTGATTTAAATAATATTAAACAAGAACAAAAACAACAACAACAAAAATCACGAAGAAATAATTTAACGAAATCTTTAAATCATAACAATTCAGATGATTTTTTAAATTATAATTCAATTAATATAGATTGTCATCATAACCATCGATTAAAAAATAATGATAGTAAAAATAATTCATCAGAAAAACAATTAAATTATAAAAATTATTTTGAAAATAATTCTTCTAATATAAGTAATAACCGTTATAATAATAATAGTAATAATAATAATAATAATAATAATAATAATAATAATAATAATAATAATAATAATAATAATAATAATAATAATAATTGTGGTAGTGTTGTCGGCAATGAAAATTCTGTTGGAACCAAATTGTTGGATATTAAAAAAAAATATTCAAACCAGTTTTTTCCTGTAATAATGACTAATAATATGGAGCTGGTCATGACCAAGGATAATAATATTTTTAATAATGAAATGAATACAACAACGGTTGTTGATAGTGTTAATGGTATTGGTGGTGATTGTTCTAATAATATCAATAATATCAGTAACTATAATACAAGTGAAAATAATAGTAACAACAAGAGTAATAGTAGTAGTAGTAGTAGTAGTATTAAATATAAAATGGATAATAAAAATACTAGTGATAATAAAGATATTAATAATATAAATAACGGTTGTAGTAGTAATCATTTTAATATGATAAATACTAGAAATAGTAACGGTACTGGCACTGGTGATGCAAATCAAATTAATTATTTGAAAAATAATGATAACAACAAAGATTTACGAGATTTAAATCAAAATCAAATGTTTCATTTAAATTATGAAAAAGTGGATTTTCAACAGGATAAAGATGGTGATGCTGCTTATGAATGGTGAGTTAAAGTTCATTGAACTATTTTTTATTTTTTTTTATTATTATTATTATTTATTTTTTTATTACCAAGTTTTTATTATTTTATATGAATTGATACAGAAATATTCAAGTGGTCCTTTAGACTAGCTAAATTATGGTCTGAGAATTAAAAAAAAATTTTTTTTTATATTTTTATTCAACTGAATTGTTGTTATTGTTTTGAAGTGGAATGAATTGAATATAAAAAAAAAATTTAAAGTTTTGACTGTTAAAATAAATATTTTTGTATAGAATTTTTGACTATAGTATATTATATACAATAGAATGTTTCAAACTGTAGTATTGTTTTCAAGATATATCTTTACAAATTGAAGTTTAATAAATTATTTAAGTAAATTGGTTGGGATCAAAATTTTGTTATTCGATAGGCTTTAGGAAAAATTATAAAAAATAACGGATTCAAATATGGTATATGGCATATTGTTAATGATGAAAAAAATGTCAATACATTAATGAATAAATATTTTTGAGTTTACTGATGGCAAATGATGTTTCATTAAGACTTTAAAGCTAAAAAGGATTAAAAATGGTTAGCTAAAAATGAAATTAATTTAATGAAATCGCCATATCAGGTACGAATCTTAATCATGTAGAAAATTTTAGTTGCACAATAATTAAAAAATTAAAATATATTCGGTCTAAAAAACAAATGAATTAAGGGCAAAATTGTGGGAAATTTTTCTCCGAAATAACATGAGATTTAACATGAGAGATTTTGCTACAATATAAAAGAATGAATTATGCTATTAAACCCAAGTTTATACATGGTACCAACTTCAATCACATTAAATTAAATATACTAAGATGAATTAATTTTATTTGAATATAATATAATTAATAAGATACTGTTGTGTATTTACAATTATGAAATTGATGTTTTTGGTAATAATTTGAGATGTATCTGTAACATAAGACGATAAAAATCTGAAATTTATTAACTTTAATTATATATTAGTATATATTTGCTTACATTTTATCAATTGTCCAAATAATCAAAGAACACAAAAAAAAAAATCAATTATTGGCCTTTTTGATGGAGTATAAAATAAAATAAGTTGTCCTGGGTCTTATTTTATCCAAGCTTTTATTGCGTATCGAATTACTAAAATATTTATTTCTTATGCCCCACGGATGGGGTTACAGGATAATGATGATGATAACTAAAATAAATTAAATATTTTTTCAAATTTCTTAATACAAGTTATGTTGTGCGGATTTATATTTCAAAAATTGAAGATGATAACCATTGCTATAGTTTTCTTCAACATTATATCCAAAGAAAGATCTCAGGTTCGATTCTCGACGAAGGAAAAAAAATGCTTTATCGGTTTTTCGACCTGGTCCAGTACCTTTGACTTTAGGATAAAATAAATGACAAAAAATAATTGACAGTATAAATCTGGTAACAATTTAAATAGAATGGAACGAAGCTATTTAAGAAGGCTTAGTTCCTGACAATAGTAATAGTTTTCCACATTTAATAAGCTGGTAAGCCAGAAATTTGATTAATAAATGATCGAAAATATTGTAGTAAAAACTTGCAGTACTGTATTTAATTAAGCACGAAAAGGGTATTCTACCTAAGTTATTGCCAAGAAAATAAAAAAAAATTATAATTTTGCGAATATAGAGATCGGAAAATGCCCTCCAGTACTTGAAAAAATGTACAAAAGTGAACTTATAAATAGTTGGGATATTACACAACGCCACCTAACATTCATAAGTCACTGGGGAGAAATGTAAAAGTGAAAGCCTTTCTTTTTATAAATAACATGGGTAACTGACTCAGATGAAGTTAATCATATTATGCTAGATTCACTATTTCATTTATATAATACTTGGGCAAAGTACTTCTCTCTCAATTTTTGGGTTTTGAAATATAAAAAGAAAAAAAGATTTTGAAGATAGGATATCCACCGATTTGTTACAGCTATTGGCTTGCTCGGATAATATGTTCAGTTAGTATTGCTGTGAACTATTATGGCCCATCTCACGTAATTTGTCGTTGTGGGAGATGACGATAACTCTTTTTAAAACTGACTAACTAATCCTGAACTGTAAAATATGAAACACTCTACCATCTCATGTTTTTATTCTTGGATACCAGAAATTTATTTTTTTTAACTGGAACAACTATTTTCACCTACCTACCTAATATTAAATACATCTGATCCAATTAGAAAAAAAATAGTTGATAACAAAATTTTTAAAGAAGAGGAAAACTCAATTATGAATTGTGTAGAACAATTACAAAAAAAAAGTAAAAACAATTTATATAAATTTTTTGTTGCAGTATATTTATTTTTATGATCCTTTTAATAAATTTAATTTCAATTACAAATCCTTGACTTTCTTATAAATAATAAATAATAATAAAAATGAAAAAGAAAACTTTTTTAATAGTTTTTTTTTTTTTATCATATCAGTTTTTGTATTTTTCTAAATAGTGCAATTTACTTATCCTTTTCTTGAAATCTTCTTAACTAATAATAAAAATGTGCATGTCATATATTTCATGTACAAGGATATTTTCTTTTTAAGAATAATATGTATGTATGATATGAATAAAAAATAAAAAAAAATAAAGTGTATTTATAGTGTAAACAACAACACACTTAGATATCATATTTTAAAGAAAACGAAAAAGAAAGAAAATAAAAACAAAAAAGAAATAACAAAAAAAAAACGTATCCTTTTTTTGTACTGATGTAATCTTCTGGATAGGATGAGTAGCTTATCGTGATGGTGAATAAACTGTAAGCATTACTTGTATTCATTTTCTTTACTGTTATTCTCTGTTTGTTGTTTTTGTTGTTCTTATTTGTTTTTTCTACCTAAATATTTATAACTTTTCTTTTTTGTTTCGTTTGGTTTATGAATTTTTGTATTTTCTTCTCTATGTAAAGTTAATAGAAAAGTTATGTTTATTTCTCCTGTAGGTTTGGTGTTTTATTTTTTTTTTGTTTGTTTGTTTTTTGTTGTCTTCCCTACTTTACTATTCAGAATTCAGTGTTTGTTTTTATGACTTTATAATAATAATTTATTTTTATTTTTATATTTTTATATATTATATATGTATAATAATATGAGGATGAGCTTTTGTGGTAGGTTTGGTTCTAATGTGGTCTCTGTATTTTTTTTATTTTATTATTATGTTTTTTTTTTATTTTGAACCATGAATGGTATACAAATATAAAGTTTTGGTAGGGTTTGTTTTTCAATTGATTTAATGAAAAATATCACAAAAAAAAACCATAAAAAATGAAAAAAAATTAGGTTGATTGAAATGATATGAAATGTCAAAAATTATGTCGTAGTATCAACTACAGTAAATTGTTATTAAAATAACCATTTTCTGAGAACAATCATAAATCCAAATTTAATCAAATTGTTTGTATTAATTATTTTTTTTTGATAAGGAGTTCTATGTAAACCTCTTCAGATCTATTGTTTTACTTGTACAGATTAATTTTTTCTCTAGTTTTCACTATTTCGCACTGAGAAAAAGTAGACTATCATCTAAATGACAACGTCAACAATAATATTTAAAAAATGAAAAATTAGCGTTCCATTAACAGCAGCTACTCTGGAGTACTTTTTTAGTACTTTTAGTTTATAGTACTATTTTTCGTGAAAAAAAACGCAGACATTATATCAAATACAAGGAGTACAAGATTTTCTTCAATATTATAAAACGTATATCCGAAAACATTCTTGGACAATATCAAAGTGAATTTAAACAAAATGAATGTTAATAATCAAGTGCTTGGGACATTTGAATTTTTTTTAAAGTTTGTAAGATTTTTTAATTCTGCTACTCGTTTTTTTTTTCTCTTAACCACTTTGACTATGTTTCTCATTTTACTGCTCGTGTCATTGGTTCGGATATTTTTTTTTCCAAATAGAATAAAATCATCAAAAGAGTCTTCTACTTCTGTTCTATATGCCGGGGAAGAACGAAGTGAAGGACAGTGCCAGACTTTAAAGCACTAAAAACTCCCATCCTTTTCTTAAAATTAAAACTAGTCTTTAAGACTAATCATTAATACAGGTTCGGATATAGTAATAATGTACAAGTTGAATTATTTAACCTTGTACAGTGTTAAATTTAAGCCTACTTATATTTCAAGTTTATTTTTTATCTTTCAACAAGTCAGCAAGTCAAGTTAAGTTTCTTTGTTTCTATTTTAGTATGTATGTACTATGGATAATTCTTTTGCTATTAGAGTTATAAAACTTTATAAAATATCTTTATCATTTCCAACTAGGATATGTAACTCTTTATTATTAGATATTATTATTATTATTATTGTTATTGTTATTGTTATTGTTATTATTATTATTATTATTGTTATTATTATTATTATTAATTTTTATTGAATATACTTTAAATTATACACAATAGTTATTTACAAGAACTAGCTGCCAGCTGGCTATCGGTTTGTATAATTCTTTAAATCAATTTAGGTCTTAATACTCTTAATGTATAGCTACGAAACCTGCACAATTGTGTAATTTATATATATACATTCTACACGAGATTTTGAGCTCATTTTGAGATTAATTTGAATCAATAAATAAAAAAATAAATGACAATTAGTGACGAAAATAAACAAATTTTACTCATAACTAAACAAATAGCAAAATTGCAAATGAAAACAGTTCTACATAGTTCGAATATGATAAGTAAATATCGTTACGAAACGCTAAAGCAGAACTTCAAAACGAAAAAAATGTTTGAAGAACACGAATGAGCTGAATACAGTCTGTGTAAAAAGATACAAATGAATTAATATGTGGTAAATAAATTAAGAAATGTAGAATAAATGAAAAATATATTACATACATATTAATATTGTAAAAATTTTGACAGAAATAAAAAATAGCAAATAGAATAGATGATGAAGGGTTGTCGAATACTCCGAACGGAAGTAAAATCAGGGCAAAAAGGAAATTTATTATATAAATATTTTTTTTCGAAAACGAAATTTATAGGGAATTCGAAGTGTCAAACAACACTAGAAATTTTATACTCTAAATACGTAATTTCAAAATTTGTAAATTCAGGCTTTCATCACAAGACAATATTAAAGTAAAAAATACCAATGAATATTTAGAAAATCATTATCATATTATAGCTCTACAATAATAGTGATTTCATCATCATATTGTAGCTCCATACAACAGTGATGCAAAGCAAGACTTCACAATTATATGTTCCAAAATTTTAACATTATGTATTCAGGAAAACAATTTATCAACAAAAAGGCTCAGAATATTTTTCATGACTGACTAAATTTAAACGACGGATGTACAAAATATTGTTTTTGTTTTTTTTTTTAATAGTCAAACGAAATGATTTGAAAAGGATTTCTTTTACAAATTTTTAGTATCCTATCTTTATTCAAATTATCTAACTGAATATTATAAAGTAAAAAAAAAATATATTTTTTTTTAATTCTGACGTGATTTGTTTTTAAATTAGAACACACATACACAAACATAAATTTTCTTTTCTGACATTTATGCAATTCGTTATTTTCTATTGCATTGCACCGCGGCCTCTACGTTTTACCTTATTTCTTTATTCTTGTTGTTATTTTTATAGTTATTGTATTTTGTGTTATATTATTTTTTTGTTAGGTAAATAAAACGTCCCTAGACACATTTTTTGTTAAAATATGTTTTTTTTTTTTGTTGTTATTATATAAAATTTATTAGTATAACAGTTATTCTCAAATTTGAAGTTTAAAAGGGCTGTTGTGATAAATAATGAGAGTATGTGTTCTAAGTGAACAAAGTTTTAATGAGCCCGAATGCTCATGTGAATATGATGCTTATTTGAGTTTGCAATGTTTATATAGCTTTGCTCAATTAAAAAAAACTCTTTTATAATGTAAACAAAATTTTGGTTACAACAAAAGTTATAAGCCTGGTACAATATATTTGAATTGTAACGTTGGTATCGTATTTTTTTTTTTACAACACTAGGTGGAAAGGACCTTTTATACCGGTTGGTACATTTTCCAGGATAAGAATTACAATAATGAAGGTGCTAATGTTCGTCTTGAACTTATGTACGTCATATTATATATAGAATTGTTCATGTTTGGTGAACACATAAGATGGAATTTGGTTCCATATTCGCTTTTTTGATGTTATAAACGATTTTCGTATACATGAAGGAAAGTGAAGGTAATACAAATTTAATTTCCACTGAGCATGTGCCTTGTGTCTATGACATATCTATAAAAAAGAAAGAGACGATGAAAACCAAGAGTGATACTATTCTCTCTTTTATAGATGAGCAGTGACATTTGGGTTATTGATAAAACGAATAGCCCGTTTTTAGAGTTTATCCAAATGTTTTCACGCATTCCTATAGAAACGCCAGCCTATATGTGAGAATTATACACCATTTTGGGTCGTATGAAAGCTTTATAGATTTTTAAGAGGTCACAGGAAGAGAAGTAAGCCTTACAGCGACTGAGAAAACCTAAATATTGGGATGAGTTTTTTTTCAATATCGAATATATGATCATTACACATCCTTTTCCGGTTTAAGTTTATATATAATACGCTTATGATGCTTTCAAACGGTTGAAGTTTATCTTCCTCCTGAATCGAAAGATGAAGACCCAAAATGGAAATTTTTCTGAAAATAGTACAGCTCTGAGTTTTTGAAGTATTTTTTAAACTCCAATTAGTTATTGCGATCAAAAAATTGCTGCAAGAACTGGCCATGATGCGTTTTGGTCGATACAGCGGTATGATGTAGCTTCAGATTTTTATGAAAATCAAAGGTGCCAATAGAATGATATCGTCTGCAAAGCTGGGGATTAGATTGAAAGGGGTTTGAAGCAAATATAATGCCGGATTCACTGCTTCAGAACATTTCTTCGGAACACATGGGCGCATATATTTTTAATATGAAAATTTAAATTCTCTCAATTTTCAAAAATGTTCGGCAAGCAATGAATCACAATCGTAAGAATTCTCTTTTAACAAAATTGTTCGGAACAAAATGTTCTGAAGCAGTGAATTAAGCAAAATAATGTTTTGAAATTAAAAATATTAATTAACTAAGTCTAAAATTTGGTAAAAATTTACAATTAAAATATATGTATGATTTTTAGAATTGAATTCAGTGTTATGTTTCTTAGAGACCTAGGCTATAACGAAACAATTTTTAGGTAGTTTTTGCATTAAAATATATTAATATGCAAACTATAGGTAAACTGTAGAACTTAATCTTCAAACGCTATGTTGTTGTGTATAATGTAAGACTATACTAATTAGCTGTGATGAACTGCTACGTTCAGTTGCGTCGTTTTTGTTGGATTCCACTTAAGACAATAAATGTGAAATTGAATTGTATTTGATTTTAGGGTCTTGATTTTATTTGAAACAGTTACAATTTGAATTATAATTTTTGGTAAATGTTCTGTATGCAGTTGAATTAAAGAATCAGTTAATTTTTATTTATATCAATTTGTTCTATAAAAATAACACTTCTTGACGAAATTCAGCCGAAAATATTGCTGCTGAAAGTGAAAGTGTGGGTGCTGAAAGTGTGGGTGCTGAAAGTGAAGGTGGTGGGAAAATTTTCTATAAGTTGAGACTTATTTTTACCTCTCTTATGGCTCGGCTAATAAACAAAATGACCACAAATTGAATGCCATTTGATAAAAAAAATTATCGTAAAATCCTTATGCGAATCCCGCTGTACCACAAAACATACAAAAAGTTACTTTCTCATTGTGCATTGTAGGCAAATGCTGTTATTGTACATTACATCAAAACAGCGATCTAGATTCCACATGTGGAATCTCGAATGTTAACGTGAAAATTTTCGAGGTAACATTATTTCACGCTTTAATGATGTCAAACCTAATCGCCAAGATCATATACAGTTTAACGCCATTAGATTAAAAAAAAAAAGTGCGGAAAATATTTATGTCTCTAATTTCAGTTTTGACAGACTTAATACAGATTTTTTTTAAAAATTTATTAATCGGATTTTTATTTTTAGTGATAATTTAAATTAAATAATTTAATTTTTGTCAGGTTTCCGTTCACTAATAATTTTTAATATTTGATTTCAAATACACAAGCACTGATGAAGGAAGTATGCTACTTCCGAAATATCGATATTTGCAATCAAAAATATTCGAAATACTTGTTTTACTACCATATATACTGAAGAAAAAACTATTGACAAGCACTGATATACAATACTATGAAGTTTATAAATTTTTGTTTTTTTTTTTAAATTTATTTTTAAAATATTTTCCAACTAACTGTATAGAATCATCTCATCACCCCCTTCTCTTCTTTGTAATTTTTTTTTGTACATTTTAATATATTCCAGCACACTTTCTAGTCAATTTCAATTTCGTTCATTTGAATGTTCTATACCTATATAATTTTATTTATATACATATATGTATACCTATATAGAGTTGAACCAGTTTACTTGACTTGAATACATTATAGCGCCGGCGAGAATCCAAATGAATTTCAAATAATAGAAGGGTATATATTCAAGAAACACAAAAAATCAAAATAAACACCCCGAAAGAAATCAACAAAAAATACAAAATTTTCAAGGAGGAGAACAAGATGTATGATGAAAATTATTTTTAGCTTGAGGTAACTTTACTGTTATAGTTCATTACAACAACAAACAATATTATATAGTTTTAGTTGTAACGAATGCAGAGGCTGATCTATTTTGTATATATATATATATTTTTTAAACAAACTATCGTCTTCTTTATTAGCCAAGGTTATTTTTAGAAAATTTATCCAAAAATAAAAAAAAAATAGGACAAGAAAATAAATTCCAAAATGTTAAATTAAATAAATTTTTGTTTTGTTTTTAATTCTAAAGAAAAATATAAAAAAAACCAAAACAAAAACGAAAAATGTTTCAAGACTACAAGGCATTATTAAAAGAAAAACCCGAGGAAAAATTTGTATTTTTAAAAATTTCCATTATTTTGGTTTTTATTTTTTTTATTTTAATTTTTTTAATAGATTTTTACGTGATTGTCTAGCTAGAGATCAAGTCTTGATGTAATTTATGTAATTGTCAGCGAATGAAAAATTATGGGTCACTTGAATTACATGAAAAAAATAGAATTCAATGAGATGAGATCTTATTCAACTTAAATATGTTGTTTGGAAGTATTTAAATGGCTGAACTATTCTTGGAAACAAAAATTTAAAAATTTTTCTCTTAATTTATTTTAATGATTTTTCAAGAGAATTTTTTTTTGTTTTGTGTTGCAATTTCTTAATCATTTCATTATCATAAATTCTTTGGGATAAAAAGAATGTAAAAAAAAAAAAAAAAAGACAATTAAATTGTTTAATAATTTAAATATATGTATATTATGAAATTATTAATTTGTATTAAATTCTAGTAGAATCGCAAGACTCTTCGCATTTATAAATATTAAAAATATAACTCTGATGTATCTCAATAATTCTCTGAGAAGGTTGTTGTTATAAAATAATACACAAACTTTTTTTTATTTTTTTAACTTCTAATTTATTATTCAATTTTTGAACGTTGAAACAAGATTCATAAGTCTGTTGATGACAAAAAACAACTTCTGTTTTCCACACTTCTGGTCAAGTTCGATTTCCGACGAATATATTAAGTAATATTATATGCTTGTATATTTATTTTACAATATTAATTCGTTTTCTTTTTATGACATCAATTCGAAGGGGTTTCCTCTCTTCAGCCTGAATATGCAGTTGGTAACCTCCAGGAGCTATGTAGCATATTAGCGTTGATGTGTTGGATCAATCTTGCTTCATTTGTTATTGCAATTTTTTTTAATTACTACAGATACCTGGTGTAGATCTCGGTGTATATCGCTATTTCTGCTTAGGAGCATTTACAATATTCCTTAACACATATTGTTTTGGAATCTTTGAATGGATTCAATATGGGTTTTAGCGACGTATATCCATATTTGAATACCATATTATACCCAAGACTTAACCCGGTTTTAGTACTTGATTATAAATCAATATTTTATTTTGTATATTGACAAACGTAAATTTCTTCTTATAAGCCAATACAATTTATGATATTTTACTCTTGGGAGCCTCTCCTGCTCTTATTTCTTTTAATTTCGAATACTCATCTTTCGGGTTTATGTGAAATTTTATATACTTGGAGCTTGGAATATTTAGCTGTGCCAGTTGTTTAGGTAAATATTGTTTGTATTGTTTTATAAGGCCCTCATCATTCCACACCTTGTCAAATGATTGGGAGACATCAAGGAAGATGGCTGAGCAAACATAATCACCTTCTAGTGTTAGTGATTGGTATAAAATAAATGGTAAAAAATAATTGAGATTTTTGGTTATCACTAAAAAGAAAGGTAAAGTTACTCTACGATAGATATAGTTTTCCATATTTAAAAACTTGTAGATATATCAAAAATATTGTAAAGAAAAAACTATTGTATGGAATTTTGTATGTTAAATCTCTGTATAAGAGTAGTTAGGGTGTTCATCCCAAAGACTTGGAATTGTATAAAAAAAAAACATAATCATTATCTGCTTTTATAGTTCTGTGAGAGAACATATAGGCATTCAATTCTCCACCTCTTAAACTTGTACTAGTTAAGGCTATTTAATTTCGGTACTGGATTTTAGAATTGAGCTTCATTGAGCTTCATTCTTTTTCAGGTGTTAAATGGTAATTAGTACCTTTATTACGCCGAGAATTTTAGATTAAAATTTGTTCTAACCATATTTTGCGAGAGCTTTTGCAACATTTTAACATCTTTTTTTTTAAAACTTGGACTCATTCACTTTAATTTTAATTTTTTTATCACGACTCAGTCTTACAATATAGCTGGCCTTAAATTGTAGTATAAAATTAATTTCCAGAATTAACACTTAAAAAAATAATTAAGTCATAGTTAAATTAAGTATAAAATTAATCACTTCTGAAAGGATTCATTAGATTTGAGTGAATTAGTTGCTGCATAGTAATTGTCGCAGGTATAAAAAAGTTAGTTCAAGAATCAATCGAAATAATACTGGACCCGTTGAGTTGTTCATCATTCCCTTCCATCACTCTATTGAATATGGCAGATTCGAACCATATAGTGTTTGGTTGAATGCTCAGAAATATAAAAATCAATTGTTTAATAGGGAACCAAATATGGCTAAGTTTGACATAAAATAAAACTGCAACCTCAATATGAAAATCCATATGAGGATTTTTTTTGAAAATATCCTTTTCAGAAGTTCAAAATTAGCTGGAAGTAGAGTCAAAGTTTAAACTTTTACACATTTTAAATGGCTTCTAGGATTTCTTAATAAAAACAATTTATTTTTTAAGCCTGAAAATATGACTCTAGGCTGATTTTTAATAGGTTAAAAATTTTTATAGTATACTAATAATGTTAATTATTTTTTTTTTGCCAGAAGTGTACTGAAACTACAATTTTTATCTACTTACCTACTTACTCAATTTAAATTATGCTAAAATTTTACTTTCTTTTAGAATGTATTTAGATCTTATTCTTTACATTCTGTTTCAATGTTCAATAAGCAGGATTTTCATGTGGCCTTAGCATCTTTTATGCTCCAATTTTCTATTATTCTGATTAAATTAAAAATTCAAAAGTTTTTTCTTGCATAATTTCCGTAACAGCAAAAGTTTATCCTTCTTTATTTTTTTGTTTTTTTTTTGTATTCAAAGGATTTTTTGTTTTTGTTATCAACCCAGTTTTGGGATAATTAAACTCAAGTTGTAATTATCTAGTTAAGTTCCAATTCTACTTTTAACAACTTATTAAAAACTAAACTTTGAAAGTGAATGTATTTAAACCCAATTTTCAAATTATATATTCTCTTTTTACAGTTTTCCACTGCAACAACAAATGCAGGATTTAAACATTTCTAAACATCAACAACAACAACAGAACTATAATGGTATTACAGTAAATAAACCGACAGATAAAAAAATTATTAATCAACAACATTCATTAGAGAAACCATTATTATCTCCATTCAAAAAATCCATTTCCTTGGAAAGAGGAGGACAACATCCATTTTATACAGAAAATGAATTTCTTTTGATTTCAATGAATCAATTAGGTACACCATCATCACCACATGAAAGTTTACAAAATTTTACTCATATGAATTCACCATCTTCATCAACAACAACCACATCAAATAGTCGATGTAATAGTAGTTTAGTAACAACAGAAAGTAATAATTCGATGACAAATAGTCCAATAAATGATGAACCATCATCATCATCATCATCATCATTATTAATGCAACGTTTACAATATCAAAATCATTATAATTATCGTCAATTACCAAAATTATTAGATAGTCGAATTCATCCGGCATTACAACCATCTGAAAGTATGGAAGATGATTTACATTTAATGAATATTCTTGTTCATAATGCTGCTGCTGATGATGATGATGATGATGAGGATGATGGGGAAAGTAATAAAGAAGATTTGTTAAAAAATATTATTGAAGAACGTCGACCAGCTTCAGCACAATGTATTTCATCTGATATTGAACCGATTTATGCTTTGGTAGATCTTAAAAATAAACATGCACGTAGAGCTAAATTAAGAGAATTACAAGATCAATTGGCCATATTGACTGAAGCAAGAGATAGAGAAAGACCACGTAGCTTGCAATGTATTTCAAGTGATTATGAAGAGGTAAGTTTATATTTTTGAAATAATCAATTTTTTATTTTTGTAGTATGCAGTATATTAAGATAATATTGGATATTAAGATTTGGATTTTTTTTCCAACGGGTTTTGAATTTGTCAAATTTCTATGTCGGCTTATCTGTATAAGCAACCCCGTCAACCACCCCCCCCCCCCCTCTCCTATTCTCTTTTTGTAGTTTTTAAGTTTCTTTAATATATAATTAAGAATTAAAAATTGTTATAATCACGATCAACATTGTTCTTTCATTATTTATTAAAAAAATATTTGATGGTTTGATTTTGTATACTACAGTCGGGTCTACTTTATGAAAAACTTAATGATTTCAATTTGAAAGAAACAGTTTTTCTGAAGTTAATTCTTTAGATAGATTTTTTGCATTTAGTAAATTCGTATATCAAAAAAGTCATATACAAATAGCTGCGTGTTAATAAGCCACAAAGAAAAACCCAACTGCGTAGACAGTAAATCGAACCTCTGTTCTTCCAAAGAGAGTAAGGACAGAAAAACAATTATTTGATAATTACAAAAGTTTAATCTTTTGGTGCATCAAAGTTATACCTACGTGTTGTAAAAGGTATCGATGGTAACATTGTAAAATTTCATAAATCTGTTCTGATCATTGATTTAGCGAACATTGTTGTAGATATTAAAAATTTCTACCACTTCTAAATTTAAATGAATTTGCAGTTTCTGCTCGGGTTTTGCTACATACTTCCTACTTTTCTGGTTACGTGAAATTACAGTCGCTCGCACTTTTGATTGCAGTTGTAACTTAATTTTGTTGGAGATTTTTATTACGCACGTACGCTTGAAGTCATACTATACTATGGAGTATGTACTTTATCAAGCTCTGTATAACATTTTAGTGTTTGTTTTGTCCAAATAATTAAATAAAGTACGTCTAAATATCTGTTTTGAATTAAAAATTCTGAACTGAAAAGTTATACATCCATATTCTCTTAGACTCATTCTCGGGAGATCGCGTGAAAATATCTCTGAAGAGACAGTTTTGTATTCTGTTAGACACAGACGCGATAGCGTAATGGCGCGACGGAAAATGTCAAAACAGTCTCGTCAGTAATTTCTGTTAGACCTTTGACGAGACACGACATCCATTTTTAATATCCTCAAAAAATGTAAAGGATATAACATCTCGCCAATGTATTTTGTGTTTTTTTATAAAAAAAATTGGATAGATAAAATAGTTATAAAACATTTTATATAAAAAAGATTAATAAACAATTTTTCATTATTTTTTTTGCATTATTATTAAAACTGTATTTTTGTTTACTGTGTTTTGTTTTACTACTGTTTATGTACTAAACTGTAATAATTTTATTAAAAAATTTTATTTAAAAAATATTTTAAAACTAAACCACACTAATACTTTCCAAAAATTTTATAAGCCATATTTTGTTTATATACCAATAATCTTTTTTAGCAGTAAAAAATTATCAGTACTACCAACAAATAAAATGTTCTATCGCGCCGCTTACAGTGTCTAACAGAAATACATATTCAGCGAGACGATACGAGATCAATTTTTTCTTCTCGTTTGCAATCGAATCGAATTATGATTTATTTTCGAATAAAACTTTCATTTATGTACAATTGTTTGCTTAATATTTAAACCAGTTGCTTTTATGTATTACATCTTTTATAAACAATATGAATGAAACCTACAATACTATTATTTTAACATGTCCCTATAATTATCTCTACAAAGTTATATTTTTACTTTACAAACTTTAATATAGAGTGAGCAGTTTTTTTTGTATACTGAGTGTTTTTGTATCGAACAGTTTTAATTATTACCAAAAATTTTATACTATTATTCGGGGCTGTGCGTATTTAGCGAACCGAAAATTTGAATATCCTGTTCATGCAGGACTATATCCTTGATATTGCCAAAAATGTCACAAAATGTTTTAGTTTTTGATTCGTTGCAAAACGTATTTTTCTACCCAGGACATGTCAAAAATCAATAATATATACAATCCGACCCAAGGAATATAATTCACATCCATAGGCCGGTGGGGCGGTGCAACACGAATCATATTAAAATTCCTCGACCATGTCCAAAAGCGTGCCATTTGTCTTATCGATAACCATAATATAACATACCGCCCTTGTACCTATTGGAAATCGTCGTATTATTGGAGCACTTTCCCTATTTTATGGATATCTCATAGAAAATCTGTGGATATCTCAAGAGGCAAGAGAGGCAGCTAGTATCCACCCCTACACAATGCAAATTCCTAGTTGGCTCAAAACTGACAGAATGAAAATTCATTTGTAGATAAATTTTATATTCCAATAAGCGTGTTTCCTCAATGCAAAAATATACCCATATACAATCTACAAAAGTTCAAGAACAAATTTACTCAAAATGTCCCTACACTGAACAAAGAGATATATTTTTCTTTCCCAAATCCTCATTTAGTTCATTCGTGTATCATTTGAAATCTAATGTTTGGGTTAACGTAAAAAATAATTTATACACAAGTATATAGTCTTTGTTATTACGTAAACAATTCGATTCGCTCAATTGATGGGATCATAATTAAAACAAAAAATGAAATAAAATTAAAATTTTCAAATTAATTTTAAATAAAATTATTCAAGTGTAAGATAAATTATTTTTTGATTTTAAAAATTCTGATGAATAAGCAACTATCTTAAATCAACTAAAAAATTGCTATGACTGTGGCAAAAATTCGTGAATGAAAACTTTTTTGTAAATATTTGAAAAACATAAAAAAAAAAAAAAAAACCAATTTAGTCAACCTCTGCATTAAATAAGTCTACAGGTTTTCTTATTTAAATTAATTATGAATAAAAAATGAATCAAATAACCTACAACCCATCCTTGATATATACCTACCTATATAAAGAAAAATATAAATAAATATTCAGGTACATCAATAGAAGAATAGAACCCTATTCTACTCTCTAATTTCGCTGTGATGCGCTGCTGATTTTTTTTTTTTTTTTTTTTGCTTTATTTTCATAATATTTATTTTCTGTACTTCTTCTGTTTTAGGTTCTCAATTTTGAATGCATGCAAGATGATGATGATGCTGAGGTAGAAGAGGATGATGATGAAGATGAAAATGAAAACATTTACGAGCCAGTAAGTACTGCACCGTAAAATTTTTTTTTTATTATTAATAATAGAAAAAAATGAGATCCTAGAAAATTATTTTGAATGTATTATGCATACGCTCTGGTTGCTCCTGTTATAGATATATAAAATCAGAATTATCAGATTCATAAACTGTTGCCCTCGTCTGAGGACATTATCCTACAATTCATAAAAGAAATAAAATATAATACTCCTACAGGATGAATATTGTTTTTGTTTTTCAGTAATATTTTTTTTCCTTTGTAGTGTACATCGTACAGTGGTGGCAACAAAAATTTTAGATGTTTTGATTAAAATTCAGTTAAATAAAAATATAAGTAGAATATGATAAGGAAATTCAATTCTTCATTAGTTTCATAAGTTTTCGTCAGAATACAGACAAATCTGTGGCAAAGAGTTATATTCGCTTATATGCCTGAAATTGATGTTTCGAGTAAAATGATTATGACAAAAACATTTTTAGGTCATATTGACATAAGCGGTTATGTACTCCAGCAAAACTATGACTTATAGCTATCAGAGTCAAACAAAACTTTTGGCAGAAAATAGTTTTGAAAATTCTGAATATGGTGGTTATTTGATCTCGATTTTTTGTTATGTTGACATAAGCTGTTGTAATTTGTTGGCACAGAAATAATAAAGTAAGAAAAAAATATTTTTGGTGGTATCTATTTTTGAGAGATTGTAATACATTGAGATTTTATACCATGACTGAATTTCGTTCTGCAGCTACAATATAGTTAATACTAAAAATAGTTTACAGGACATTATTCCCATTTTTATCATTATTACATATACCATTTATTATAGATTGATATTTTTTGTTTAAGCATCACCAAGTGTATTCAGATAATTTGATGTTTATCAATTTACATTATGTAGTTTCAGAATCATTATGAGTAATTTTACTTTTGCTTTTGATACGGCAATTAATATGATGAATTTTATTACATTTACATAAAACTGATTTAGTAGACATTGTACTATGCTTCTAATTTAAAAATTAATTCTTAATTAAGACTCTTATTTTTCTACTGCATCGTTCTTCTATTTATCAAGCAAATATACAGAATAGCAGATGTAATCAAATTAAGGCTAGAGCAAAATAAATATTGTTCAGCGGAATTTCTGAATATTAGTCAAGCATTTGCTAAGGTATAGCATGAAGCACACACAAATTTAAACAATTTTTTTCACAGAACTATTATTTATTTCTGCGTTCATAAATTATCGAAAGTCACTTTTTAGTGATGCGTGAATGTAGCACATACACAGATCAATGAAATTATGTTAGGCTTATAACAGGGCAGCGTCTTTGGTTCTGCTTTAAGCCTCATCTATAGTCCTCCAAAAACAAATGAAAGAACCACCGCCACTTTCGCTGATAATACGGTCATATTGGCATCTATGCGATGCATCTTGCATGCTACAGAATTCTGCAACACATCATAAACTAGCAATGGCTAAAGAAGTGGAGTGAATGGAGCAAAACATTGCACATTTACCCTGAAGAGAAAAACTTGAACAACCATAAAAACCTGGGCATGTACTTGCTAAAGAAGTCTTACATAGAAAATCTATATCCAAAGCAAAAGAAAACAACTGGGGTTGAAAGTAAATAAAATGTATGGGATAATTAGCTGCAAATCATCAATATCAGTGGAGAACAAACTCCTGATTTAAAAAGCTATTTCAAAGCCGATATGAACATATGAAATCCAGATGTGGGGAATAGTCAGCAATTCAAATATTGGAATATTGGACCGATTCCAATCAAAAATACTACAATTAATAACTGACGCACTGTGGTTTAATGAATAATTATAAAACAACTAAGGAGGAAATTAATAGCTTGAGCACCAAATACTAAATATAAAAAAAGACTAGCAAATAGTTATCTCCAAGTTGTGGGAGTCTTTTTAAGCGCCACAGCACTCTGCAGCTAGTAACGCGGCAGTGAGAGTAACGGGTTAATGGTCCAGAAATGCAATGAAGTATAATGTGAACATAATGGATGGTTAACCATTAGCTTCTCTCATCTACTAACCATTTTATGTAGTGTACATATATAAAAATGTCATAAACACTACTGGATATCTCATTCAGAGAAAGATTGTAATGTTTCATAGTAATATAAAAAAAAATAAACAAATCATTCTTTACGTTTGGATGTCCACTACTAATATTCAACCAATTATGTTTTTGAATCTAATATGTACGACTATTTTCAAATCTTAAGCCGCTCTCGTCAACTCACCGATGCTGCCTTTTCCAGTTTAATATATTCAGTCTTTCTTTCCACCATCAATTGAAGTATTTTGTATTTCTTATTTCTCAAATTTTCATTTGAATACGGTCTTTTCTTTTGTTAATTATTGTTGGAAGTAGTTTGCTATCTCTATTTTACCGTTTCAAAACTGCTTGTTTGAAATTTTAACTGTCTAAGGTAAAATAATCGAATCTCTGCATGTAGACATACACTGACTATTATATAGCGAGTTACGAACACAATTTTTAGCCTAATATTGACATTATGACTGATGAAAACTTTCCTAACTACTGACAAGTCCAGCGGTTTTAAATTGAATAAAAACTTATGTTTCTAAAAATTCAAATTTAAATATTTTTATAAATGCCATCTGCACATTTCAGTTTATACATTTTAGTACAGTACACTAACATAATACCATAAAAATACGATGGACCAATCCTTTTTTTTACGATGGACCATCTCTTTCGGTGGATCTTTTTTTTTGCCATCACTGTTGAATATAAATAGAGTTTCAAGTATTTTTAATATTTTTCAAAATGATGTTTGAATAAAGTTGTAAACTTCGAAAATGAAATGTTATATGCAAGCTAAGGATGCATTTTAATTAAAATATATATAAAAAAAAAATCATAACTGAAACCGTTCTAATTACATAGAGTAGCGAGAGTAATAGTAGTAGTAGTAGTAGTTGTAGGAATTGTAGTAGGTGTAGTATTTATAGTAAAAATAATAATAGTTGTAGTAAAAAACAAAACGTTTTTTTTTAAATAATAAGCTTGAGGTAGGGAATGGATTTACATCTCTTTACGTCTCGGAATAAAAAATGAAAAAAAAAACTATAAAATAGTCGGAGCATTGACATTTGTAGTGTAATAGTAATGAGTTTGTAATAAATATCCTTAGAGAGTAATAAAAATAAAATAAAAAATAAATAATAAATAAGGAATACAATATAATTATCTCATAATGGCGTCTCGTTGTTAAATTCATGTAAAAGAAGAATAGAGGAAAAGAAAGTTAATTAAATGTTAAATTTAAGTTAAAATCGTCTAGACTACTAGACTTTTATTAAATAATAATAAAATTGATGATAAATGTTGAATAAATGAAATATGAATGATCAAATAAATATTCTAATTTTATTCTTTATTTGTAATTTCATGAATAAATTGTGAATTCAGCACAACTTAAAAAATAACAATTTATGAATTTGAGTGGAGGGGTAATAATCTGAACCGCTACAGTATTGTACCAGAATAAAAATAATTTGTTTCGCATTACTTAATTAAGAAAAATTAATTACGAGCGATCTTAGCGTTGGATAGAAAAATGGGGATATATCCTTTTTCCACGATATTTATTTCAATTATTTTTGTGCGAATCCCGGTAAGAAACCAAAAGACGATTTCTATACCTTTTACAGAATATCTTAATTATATTAACGCGTAGCCGCTGTTGCGTACAAAAAGGAGGATATCACCATTATGACTTTATTTCGTATGGCTTTGTTTCACTAATTCCCAAAAAATAAAATGAAATAATTCCCAAACCAAGAATGAAATAAACCGCCCATCATCTTGGTGGTTATTTCATTATTTCAACCCCGAATTGTGGGAGTATTTCATTGTTTTTAAATTTCTTAATGAAATAACTACAAAAATTTAGAATTTATTTCATTCGGGGTTTGGGAGTTTTTTCATTGTCTTTTTTGGGAATCATTTCATTTTTTAGTGGAACTTATTTTGTTCGGTTCGAGCCCTAAGAACACCCTAATGATTTTGCAATCAATATTTGGCTCTACGAAATAACTCCCACACGAAATAACTCGCACTTTTTTTATGAAATATCTCCCAACCAAATTTCATACAAAAGTCGGACTTATTTCTTCATGAAATAAATACCAAATTGTAGAAATTATTTAATTTTTTTTGGAAGGGAATTTTTTTATAATGAAACAAGTCCCAATTAGTGGGATTTATTTAATTTTAACACTGGGTTTTATTTCATTTTCTATGATTGGGTTTTATTTCATAATGAAATAAATCCAAAAATGTGTGAAAATTATATAATTTTCAATTAAATAGTGGGAGTTATTTCATTTTCTTTAAAAATTAAAAAATATCAGTTTTAATAGTTTGTAAACAAGTTTTTTTGACTGTAAAAACTTATTAATTAAATAAAATGAGTTGGGAGTTATTTCTTTAGAGCCCAATATTTTTAAAGCTTGTAAGTACTTTTTATTCTGAAATCTATTTGCTATCGTGGTTGGGATGTTAGAAACAATTAAGATTCTTATATACCGATTGTACCAGGGCATGCGTATCAGCTTTTTATGAGGGGAAGGAGCCGTTATTTCAAAATTAAAAAAAAAAATTATTAACTAAATCGAGGGTGCTTTATCGATTGATGATATTTCAAACTTCGGGGAAGAACCGAAAAGGATTTTTAAGACCAAAAATGGCCAAAATTGGCCGAAATCGAGATTTTCAAATAGAAAGAAGTACTTTTTTATGCAAATTTGGATTTTACGAGAAAAAATAAGAAACTTCGACGGGAACTTCGACTCTTATATCTTCGGGTATGGATTCGAAGATTCTCTTGGGTGTATAATTTTCCTTCATCCGCTCTATGTATTCCAGTCACTATTTCTTGTCCCAGTCACTGCACGCACTCTATTCGAGTATATTATATAAGGAAGTTTTTGTGAGGAGGTTTTAAGTTTTCTGATGAACTTTTTTAAAATTTAGTAATATGAAATTCATAATTAAAATAATATAGCAATAATATAACAACCGCCTTTGTCGAAGTTAATTTTAAAAACCTCTTTTTATTTTTGGGAAGATAGATTTTAGAAGATAAAAAGCGATGTTAAGAAATATAAAAATTTTTTGCTCATGTCGACGTAAGCGATTTTATACTATTGTCAGAATAAAGTTTTTTTTTTAAATATATTCCTTAATAATCACAATTAAATAATTTTTTTTTTTCTATATGTGTAGATAAATATTCCCGAATATGCTCATCATCGACAACAACACAATAATCGTCATGCCCTTTGGAAATATTTTCGTCGAATAAATATTGAAGCACTCATAGAATTGGCACGTAATAAAAAAATTCGTTCACCACGTCATCGAGCAACAACAACAACATCAACGAAATTTGATGCAACTACATTACATCCAACAATGTCATTACCACCAGATGGTTATAGTCATCATCATCATGATCAAGAACAACAACAAACATCTCCATTTTCTGATATTCGACGTAAATTAGGTAATCATAGAAAATCAATAAAATTACGTATGAAACGCTTCTATAATCGTCATGATTTACGTAATGCCCATCAAAATAATTTGCATTCAAATGGTATAATTAAAGAGCGTAATGCGTTTAGTGATGATGAATTGGATAGTCAAGGTGCAACTGGTTCAACTGGATCTGGTGCATCAGAAAATAGTTTAAAATCATCAGATGGTACTACAGCTGGTAGTGATGATAAAAGAAATGGATCATTTGTTTTCGGTGAAATTGATAAATATCGAAGAGGACAGAAACAGTTTTTCGGAAGTTTGACAAGACTGAAGAAAACACGAACATCAGTTAGTTTAGAAGAAGATGATGTGAAAATTTTCATTAATAATGGGAATAGCTGTAATATTAGTAATAATAGTAGTAAACCATGGTTACCTTCACCCAAATTGAATAGATCAGAAGAAAAAATTTCAATTTCGAATAAATATCCGAAAACGGTACCTAATGTTAAAAAAATTTCTATTTTTGTTTGTTAATTTTTGTTTTTTTTAGAATGACGAAATTATGGCAAATCAAAAGAAATTTTATAAAAATTAACATGTATGTACTACCATCAAGTTCATCATCATCATAATTGAATATCAGAGGTTAATCAAATTTAGAGAACAATATTGTTTTATTAGTTGGCATCACTGCAGTTATTTTTCAATAGTAAATAATTGGTTGAAAAATATTACACAGTTGCAATTGTTTATATTGTAAAATGCCAATGGACCATATTACATTTGCTTACACTTTCCTTTTCACCCTCTTTCCTTCAAACTAAATGTCGGTAGAAAGAGAGTGAAAAACAAAGTGGAAGAAATGAGATAAATGTTTATAATATAAAACAATTGATTGAAAATTTACAAGTACATGTGTATGTCCAATCTATTTCTAACAATTAGTAATTAACTACTTTAAAAATTCGATAATTACACACTTTTTAACATTTTAAGCATCTAATTTTCTCAATTTATTAGCAATGCGAATATTTTCGAAATTTCAAAATACAAAACAGTGTTGCCAACAATTTTGCAATTTTTACGAAATATTTTACAACGATTTCTATTAATTATTTATATAATGAAAATTAAATCAAATTATATTATTATAAAAAGAAAAAAAATCAAAAATGTTTTAAAATAAATTAGTCAAAATATACATAAATAAAATTTATCTATATATATACAAATTTATATTAATTAAATAAATATATTATATACAAGTATATTAATTAGTTTTAAAAAAAAAAAATAAAATTGTTGTTTAAAATCAATTTTTTTTTCTTTTTATATACGTAAATTAATGTTAAATTAAAATAAATAATTTAAAAAATGAATTATAATAATACCAAAATTATTATTATCAAAGATTTACATATATAAATGAAATTTAAACATACATTATATACATACAATATATATTTCTATATAATTATTTGAAAGAAAAACAATATTAATTAGCATTGTACACAAATTAAAACACAAAAATTAAGCTCGTTGTACACTTTAACGAAGCTAGCTAAACTACAATTCATCGTCATACAATTCAAATAAGCTATAAAAGCTAAGTAATATAAAAATTATACTTAAAAAGAAAAAATAAATATTAAATTTAATTTAATAATATGTGTAAACTATAGCTGACGCAGCAAAGAACTAATAGCGCCAGCTAACTTATCTTGTTTAGGTCAAATCAAAGAGGCATAATTCACATAATTCAGCTGGTTTGTATATATTGCTACATTTATAAGCTTTATTTACAAGCGAGCTCACTTTTAGTTCCCATTATAGTTTAACTCGCTGACATAGCTTAGCTAACTTAGTTAAAATGTACCATGAATCTTATTCTATTGAAATATTAAGCACCAACCAAAATTTAAAAAAAAAAAAAGAAAAAAATTTTATACAAAAATATTACATATACATAAAAATAAATCCATAATATTATATACAAACACGATATTTAAAAATACATATAGTAAATATATTCATAACTTCAATATACAGACGTATTAAAAATTGAAAAAAAAAAAAAAAAAAAAAATAAAACCAAATTATTTTATTAGAAATTTAGAATTTATTTAGTTGAAACAATAAATAAATATTTTAATCAAAATTATGTAGTGTTATTAATTATATATGTTTTGTTATCCGAAAATACAGACCATATCTGTTTTTTTTATTCTTTTTCTTTCTTAGAGACCTTACAAACAACATACCTTCACAATTACATTCTATTTTAAGAATTGCTTCTTTTATTCCATATTTTTCCACTACTATTAATTTCATTATTCGTTATTTCCTCTAAATTAGAATTTTTAATTTTTTTTACCCCTGCCATTGGTTTCATTGTGTAAGCTTGTCGAATAATTATTCCTGCCAGAGGGAATAACTATAATAATTATTTTTCTAAAATGCTGCAAGAAATTATCTCTCAAAGGGCTTCAGAACGTACTACCCTCTGTAATGAATATTATAGAAAATGTTAAATTTTTTTTTGCAAGATACTGTAAGTAAATCCAAATATTCCAAAACATCCAGTATTTGACTGTCAAAAGCGTCAAAACCTTATAATAAGATTCAGATAAGAGGTCTAACCGCGTAAAAAAATACGCATAATATGCAAAATTTATATGCGAATATGAAATGTATCCGTACCGTAACAAAATAAATACGCAACACAAACTGCAATACGTAGTACAAAAAATGCATTTAATCAGTAGCGGTTCCTTCTAAGGGGCAAGTGTGGCAGTGCCCACCCAGTAAAAATAACCACAATTCTAAGAAACTTTGGATATTTTTTAATTATAAAATACAAAAAAAAAAAAATTCAAATTCCTGCACTCCCTTTCAAAAAATCCTGACTATATCAATTTTTGAATATAAAATTTTCGATTATTTCCGACCCTCTTCATTAATAAAACGTCGTTACTGAATATGAAGAAAAAAAAACGAATAAACTAAGTAGGCATAATAATTCATAAATTCAAATACATATAAAGCGGTAAACACAATTGCCACCACCGACCACCAACTACCACCGAAATTCGCTTCGCTCAACTATTTTTTGTCAAATGAAACACAATTGCAGCGAAACGAAAAGTAAACAAACAAAACAGAAAAGCATAGCGGAATTTAAAAATAAAAAAATATTTTATTAAAATATTTTTAAAAAAGTTTTGAATAATTTATTTGTAGCATTATCAGATCCATATACATCGCTAATAAATCTAAATATATATATACATCTAAATAAAAAAATAAATAATTATAAATTATAGAACATATAAAACTTTTAAAAAAACATATTTAAGAATTGCTATTATTTTTTGATTATTAAAAAGGTTGTCAGAAATGTCAAATCCGACTACCAGCGAAAAAAATAGAAAAAAGCCTTATTTCGACGACATCGAAAATGTGGTTGAGCGATTTTGGTTGGAATTGTGAGCATTTATATAAGAGCGTACGTATTTTAATTTTTTCGTCGCGAATTTTTCTTCGGTAGTCGCAATTGTGTTTACCGCTTAAAATGAGTTAATGGCAGAAATAGTATAAGGACATAATTTTTTCTGCCCAGCTTGGTGCATTGGTTTGTAATACTAAAATTTTTTGTTATGTATTGCTTTCTCAATCCAAAAAAAAAGTATATCGGCCATCGGGCACTTTTTGAATTAACATGAAGTATAGAGGTAGATATATTTTTTATTATGTTAAATTATTTTTTGACAAATACAAAAAAATTTAAAAAAAAAAAATTTAGAGCAAATGTGAAGGGATTACATTTACAAATTCATAACTTTTAAATCAGGGTTCGGAATATAGTCAGGTGAGATCTTTTTTGAAAGAGAATTAATTTTTCTTTAAATATATTTTAAGGCTTCCTCAATTGAATTATTTAATTTTAAAGTTAAAATTTAACTAATTTTCAATCATATGTTTAATTTCATCTATTTCAAGAGCTTATATTACCAGAATATATACACCTTTGACTTGTATTTATTTAGACTAATCTGCTTTAATTATTTAGAAAAAATGTAATTTGCAAAGGAAAAAATGGCAAGTAAAAACCTTTAATTAATTATTTTTATGCTAATTTAAAACCTAATTTAAACGTAAACCTAACATCTATTTACTAAAATGATCAAAATACCAAACCTTAATCTACTATCGATCTTATTTTAATCTACTAGTAGATTAAGGTTTTTTGTATTTGTTCTAAAATAGTTTTAGTGTTTGGTAATAAGTGCTTGTGGAGAAATAAAAAGCAACGTTTTTCTCTGAAGCAAATTCAAATCAATTTTGAAAACCGTATAACAAAATGCTTCCACAAATGGGTTTAAATATTAATAATTTGTTTTCAACAGTTAAATTTGATTTTTTTTTTATAAGTTTAAGTGAAAACCAACAACAAAATATTATAAAAATTTTGAAAATAAACACCAATCAAAAGTAGATTTTTCTGATAGTTCAGTAAAGCTTCAAAATGACTTAAATTCTATTTCGATGAAACTAAAAAGCAGAATCATGAATGCAAAAAAAAAAAAAGTAAAACTACTATTTTGCACTACAAAAACAAGAAAATAAAAACTTTTTATTTTAAAAAAACATAATTATAATTTCAATTAAAATGGTAGGTTCTGTGAAAATTGCAGAAGAGTGTCAATTTTTTGAACATTTTCTGGTTGAATTAGTACACCTGCTGTTGCTTCATTATTAATTCCAAAATTATTTTGCAACTTTTGAAATTCCAAATAATTTCTAAATAAATTATTTTCATTTGAATTAAAATCTAAATTAATTTTTCTTTCATTAATCAAATTAAATTCATTCATTTCAATTAAATTTGGTGATATATCAAAAAGTTTTTGTTCTTCAGAATCAAAATCAATTTCAATTTTTGGTTCAATTAATTCTTGAATTTGAGTATTATTTTCGAATATATTAGAATTATTATCATCATTTTGTTCATAATCAAATTGAATATTTGAATTAATAAAATTGTTATTACAATTATTTTCAAATATTTGGTTTTCTTCAAAATTATCATCAAATTTGATATTTGGAGCTATAAAACTATTATTGTAATTATTTACAAAAAATCGATTTTCATTGAAATAATGATTATCATCATCATCATTAAGCTCAATTTTTGGTTCTATAAAATGATTCATTTGATTATCGAAATTATTATAGAAATTTCTTTCATTTGAATTTAAACCAAAATTTGATGTTGTATTTGAAATTGTATTTTCAAAATAATTTTGAATATTTTTTAGTATTTCATCGGATACAAAACATGATATATAATCTCTTTTAAATAATTCTTCATTGTAATGTGGATCGAATTTAAGTCGTTCTTGTAATTTGCTGGCATAATTGTTTCGTTGTTCAGATGAAGCAAATATTAAATTTTTAGACTGTTGCTGGTTTTGGTTGTTGCGATTGTGTTCTTCAAAAGAATTATTCGTTGGTTTTCTTATAGGAAAAGTTTTCCTTTTAGGATGAATTTGTAATCGATATGGATTTGGTTTTCGATTTGATTTAATAATTTCATCTAATTTTGGTAAGTATGGTTTCTGAATATCATAATTTGGAAAAAAATCATTGAAAATTTTTTTAGATTCTTTAGATTCTGATATCATATAATTTTGCATTGTCGATATTGTTGATTCTGTACTTTGATTAATTTTATATTTTTCTTCTAATGATTCTGCGGTTGATTTAGGTTGTTCTAGTCTTGACGAATTCGATTGATCAGGAGGCGATTCTATAGGATCATCATTAAGAAATTCTTTCATGATACAAGAGCTATTCGTATCAGCCTCATCAGATTCATTATCGAAATTAATTTCAAGATTTGAAATTTCAATCAAATTCAGAGTATCCAAATTGAGTTCTCCCTCAATTATAGTTTTTAATGTATCGATATTTGTTAATTGGGGTAAAAATTCATTGAGACGTTCTGTGTACACATTTTGCAAATTGGTTTCAGAATAATCAATGACATCGTGTTTTTCATTATTTATATAGGAAATTTTTTTATCATTATTGTTAGTATCATTTATGGGTTCAGAATTAAAATTAGATTTTTCGAAATTGTTATAATAAAGTTCTTTTTCAGAATCTATAATATTTATTGTATCAGCAGTCTTCTTAGCTGGTTCGATAGAATCAGTTTTACCATTATTTGATATTGAATTTATTTTACAACCTAATGAAATATTTTCACAATTTAATTGTTGGTCTTCAAAATCAGTCTCATTATTCTGTTCTGTTTTTTCAAATTTATAATTTTTTAGATTATCATCAATATCATTTTTTTGTTTTAGTAAATCATCTTTGAGTTCATTCCATAGAACGATTTGTTCTTTAGGAGTACTTTCTACAACATTTTTCCTTGGAAAATGATTTGAATTTTCTTTTGGAAAGCATGACGACGACTTATTAAAAGATATGTCATGATATATTTTTTCATATTTATTTGTACTCTGCCCACCACCAGTTAAACTATTATTAATTTCATTAAAATCTTCTCGATCCCTAAAGAAATCATTTTTAATTTCGTTTTTAACACGTTTTCTTTTCGTACCAACTTTTGCTGATATTTTTTTAGAATTTATATTAGCGATGTTCTTATTTTGGGGTTGTCGAATTTTTAATAAATCATTTGCAGTCATAAATTTGTGTTGTAAATTTATTTTTGGGTCTACGTTAATTTCTCTAAAAATATTTCTTGGTTTTGCTATGTTATATGATTGCCAATTATATTTTGGTTTAGTTAAACCCAAACGTTTAACACCTTGTTGATCATTTCTGGAAAACGATGTAAATTGTTTCCAATTTTTTGAATTATCATTAAAAGTTTGATTGTTTCCAAACTTGGAATTTAAATCTTGGAAATTTTTGATATCATATTTTGATATTCTAGAAATATCAGAGAAATTATTTTCATAAGAATTTGAGTAATTCAAATTTGAATTATGATTGAAATTTTCTGAAAAATTTCTTAAATACTTATTTATTGGAGTATCACTATTCAGTTCTGAATGTTGAAATGAATTTTTGATTTCATAATTTATATTCTGAAATGGACGAACTGATGGCTGAATGTATTGATAGTTTGTATTGGATTGCTGCTTTGTAGTTTTCTTCCATAAAGAATCGTTATAATATTTTGAATTTTGATTATTATTTTCAAAGATTTCGTTTTGTACTTGATTCAAACTACTTGATTGTATTTGTGGAAATGGAAATTTCTCAGAATATATGGGCTGAAAATTCTGAGAATTACTAATTAAATACTTTTCAAAATCATTATCAATTGTCGTTTTGTTGAATTTATATGAAGAATTATTTGCTACGTTGTGATTATTAAATTTTTCTTCAAAATTGAAAGCTCTTTGAGGATATGCTTGTGGTGATACATCAAAAATATTCTCTAGAATAGAATTAAAAAAATTAAAAAAAAAAGAAAAAAAAGTTTTAATTAAAATTACGATTTGAGTGAGAAAAATTTGAAAAAGTTTGATGATAGTTATCAAATTTAAATTTTTTTGTCAATGGTATCGGTTCTAATTGATTAGAAGATTTTTGATCCAAAATTAATCGATAGTCTCGTTTTAAACTTTTATTGTCATTTGAGTGTGTACTATTTCTTAAATTCTTAGTTGTAGAAAATTTTTTAGTACTTAAATCAACTACACTAACTTCCATGTTGTCTTCAACATGATTGTATGATTGTATGTTTTCATTATTAAATTTTCCAGATGGTTTTAAGCATAAATCAAGTACACCGCTAAAATTGATACTAGTTTCTTCTATTTTTTTTTTATTTCTTGAATTATTCTGTGATTGAAGACTTGTACATTGAACTTTCGCTATGTAATTTTTAGTAAGATCAATTGGTGTTGAAATTAAACATTTATTCAAATTATTGTTTTGAGTTTGACAATTGATTTCCCAGTCCGTCTCGTCATCACTAATTTCTTGATAATATGAAAATTCGTTGTTTAAATTCGTTGAGTCACTCCTTCTAGTTGGGTTCAATGGCAAATATTTATCTTCGTAAGATAATTTTTTAGTTTCAATATAATTTCTGGTATTTATAAAATTCAAATTTTTTTCATTTCTTTGACTATTTAAATGAAAATTATTTTCGTTAAATTTAGTTATTTCAAATGAATTTTCATGTTTTGTTTTATAATTTGTTTCGTTAAGTTGTTTATTTACATTTTGAAATGTAGACTTTTTTCTATCTAAATTTATACTTTTATCTTTAAATCTTTTTATTTCAGATACATTTTCATTTTTGGTTAAATAATTAGATTCGTCAAGTTGTTTGGTTGTATTATCAAATTCATTGAAATTTCCTAATTCATCTAATTTACTCCATATAATATCATTTGAAATATTTGTATATTCATCATATTGAACTTCATCAAATTCATCAGTAAGTGAATTTGATACGTTATTTGAAGAAGTTGAAAATTGCTGCAAATCATTTGTGATGTCGTCAAAGTCTTCATTAAATACCATACTTAAATTAGTTGAATTTTCAGATATTTCTAATTCAGTATTTGAAAATTTTAAACTTTTAAGTTCAGTTACCGGTTTATTTTGAATAATTTTTGGTTTGTTTTTGAGTTCATATTCTTTTACAAGTTTTTTAAAATTTGGTGTTGTTTTTGGTACGCAAGAGAAATGATTGGTTTCAGAAGTAATATTTAAAAATAGATCAGGGCTTAGAGTTTTAATTGGACTTTTATTGATTGATGCTGGTTTTTCATTTAACTGTGTACTAATGTCTATAAATATTTCTTCATCTTCAAGCAGGTCAATCGAAGCTGAATCGAATGTTTGTAGAATATCTTGTGACTGAGTTTTTTTTTTATTTGTTACATTTAATTTGGTTTGAATTTTTCTCTTTGAAGCTTGTTTCGTTTTATTTTTATTTAATTGTTGTTCTTCTTCATGAATAGGATTTAAAATTATCTGCTGCGATTTATCAACACCAACTATATATTAATGAGAATTTTAAAGATTTATAGTAAAAACAATATTTTTTTTTATAGATTTTATCTAATTATCACCTAAATTTTCATGTATTAAATGGGCTGTAATAAAATCAATGTTAACATTTGAAAGTGTTATGTTTCTATAAAATTGTTGTTCTTCTTGTATAATTTTAGCTCTGAAATTTATGAAATTTATGATTAATTTTAAAAACGATTTTGAAATTAATTATCGATTACATTTGATCATTAAATAATATTAAATTATTATTTGAATTACCAATCACCAAATAACAGTTACTACCATTATAACGAAAATTTTTATTAGTTTGCAACACTGAAATTTTTAAAAGTTTAAATTTTTTTTCAAAATGGATTTCAAGTTCATAAACTGGATAATTTAATATTGCATCATGAATTTCTGTTCCAAATGGTGGTGGCTTATTAAGAATCTATATACAAAACAATTAAAAAAGAAAAATTAAAAAAAAAATATATTGTCATTAGCATTGATTAAAAATTTCTACGTTATTTTTAGTTATTTCTTATGCCATGGTAATTATATATGTCACTAATAGCTGTCATCATAGCAGTTAAATGAAGTATGTAATTGTTAGTTTTGTATTGTACTAACCATTTCCAAAGATTGTGTATCAGTTTCTAAAATCGATTTGAAGGTTGTTTTACCAGCTTCAACTAATGCTCTTGAATAAACGGTACCAATTTTATTTAATTGTTTTGAAACATATTCAGAATTTTCCCATAATTTAGCTTTAAAGCATTTCATTAATGTAATTGAATTTAAAAGAATTTTATATATTCCATTTGTATTTGATAATCGATTTTCTGACAAACGGATGTATTCGTAAAAACCTATATATATAATGTGGATATGATGTTATTGAAAAAATAAAATAAAATATTTTATCAGTATTAAAATTTAACAAAAATGAATCATTAGTTTTTCAGTACAATTGTTAAAAGTTATTAGACAGTGTTTATTTTTTTTTGTTTTTGTGCCATTGACAGTAATTTAGATATGACAACATTAAGCTTTAGTTAAGTAAAGATTAATAAACAATTTTTCATTATTTTTTTTTCATTATTATTAAAATTGTGTTTTTGTTTTGAAAAAAAAACCATCTTTACTACTATTTTTTTACTACTGTTTATGTACTAAACTAAAAAATATTTAAAACATAAATATATTTATATTTATTTTTTTTTTTAAATATTTTGAAACTAAACCCTACTGAAAACGTACTTTTATACTTTCCAAAAATTTTATAAACCATATTTTGTTTATATATCAATAATTTTGGTTGACAGTGAAAAATGATCAGTACTACCAACAAATAAAACATTCTATCGCCCGCTTACAGTGTCTAACAGAAATGTATATTCAGCGAGACGAGACGAGATGAATTTTTTCTTCTCGTCAACGATGGGTCTAAGAGAATATGGGTGATAATAATATTTTCTGACATTAAATACAGCATTGCACGTTGGACGAGTAATGTGTTTCTAGTATTTATTTATTTAACAATTTTATGACAACTATCAATAAATAATGTGGAGAGTTATACAATACAACTATTATCAGAAACTAGGCCTTCTTAACTAGTGTAATTCCATTTTGCCATTTATTAAGAACATTATAGTATTCTTAATCAATGACTCTATACTTAAGTAATTACCAAATGTATCATTATTGTCCTATAACCCAATCCGTGGGGCATAGGACGGAGTTATCAAATCACAAAATTTATAAAATTTCATCATTTTATGAAATTTGAAGAAAAATTTAATTAAACGTTAATGTTTTGACCGGAATTTGGCTTTGAGTCTGACACCATTTTCATATTAGTATACCTATAGTCAGATGTGACATAACCACTACTTCAGATAAGACAGCATTAAGGTTTAAAAAAACACACACATTTAATATAAGTGAAGTTGATTTTCCGTTCTCATATATAACTTTTAGATTTGCGATTTTTAAAATTAAATGGAGATTTGAAAAAGTGTTATGATAAGTATCAAAGAAGATGTTGAATAGATGTATTAGAAAGTGAAGTCAATAAGTCTATTGAGTTTACATTGCAATGATAATTCTTCATATAAACTTCAATCTGAAAAAGTATTTCATTCTCATACTTTCGTCTACAGCCTTCTTAAATTATTTTAATTTGACTCAACATTTAGAATGGCTATATGTAAGCATGCAATAGCAATTAAAAATTTTACAAGTTTCAATTTCTTTAGAATCTATTGTGAAATACAAAAACTCTGAATTAAAATTTAAAATCGAAATGTACAATTTAGTTGTAAAATAATGACTGTACTTTGTAATAGTATAGTTAAAAAGCCTTGCAGCTTCAATTTAGACATATTGAAGGCGATGAAATATTTTATTGTAATGTCAAAAATGATCGATCGAACTTATGAATACGATATGAATAAAAAAATGTTTATCATTTTTATTTTAGCAGTGTACAAACTTGAAAATATACTTAAACAGAAAATAGGCTTCAACTAATTTATAAATATAAAGAGCTAGTTTTACTATTAAATTAATTCCCTTCAGAAAGTAATTTTTGCTCTTTTACTGAAAATTTAATTTATTTGCTGAGTATTTAATCTTTTTGTTGTGACTTTAATTTTTTTACTGTGAATTTAAATTATTAGGTTTGCAAAGTTTTTATTTAATTGTTGTGTTTTTAATTTTCTATTATGCGTTTAATTTTCAGAGTAAAACAACCATGCTAAGCTTTTGAAGTTCTGTTAATGGTCTCAAATAAGCTTCCATTAAAATTATTCTAGCAAGTTTATTTTTTCTTATAATAGGTCTAGAATCTCAGAATTGACCACCGCCCATTTTATTTTCTATTTATTAATATACTAATTTTATTTAACGATAAAAGTACATACAAATTTTACTGTATATTGAATTTATTTTATTTGCTTAAAAAATCTTATGAAATAAAATTTCTTCTTACATTTTGATACTCTTTCTCCAATTCGTAACATTTTCAATGAATCTTGAATCATTGATGGATCACTAATATGAATATTACCAAAATTTGTTTGAATTAGACTGAAATTTAACAAGAAAAAAAAACAACAAACAAACCACTAGATTTATTGTGCAAGTGTAAAATAATTGAATAATTTCACCTCACTAAAAAATATACTCACCATGATACCTTATTATCATTTGTTTTAATTTTACCTTTTATTGGAAATCTTATTGGTTTATTATTGAATTCATTTAATAACTTCTTATCATTTACTCTTAAAGTAAAATCAGAAAATTCTTTGCAACGTACAATAATATTAAATGTTTCCAGAAATGATTCGTTACCACGAATCTGAAAACAAAAACAAAAAATAAAACAACAAAATAATTCAAATTAACATAAACAATAATGGATTTAAGGTGTTTCATAATATTTAAAAAAAAAAAAAACATATGCACCTGACGAAACAATTTCATTGTGTCAAACGATATATAATATCGTGCCATAAGTCTACCAAAAGATGTTGCTCTAATTGATAAACCTAATGTTTGTTCTTTTGTAATTAAACCATTAGCTTCAAGACAATTTATTTGAATTAAGCACATTTCTACAAAATAAAAAAATTTATAATAAATAAATAAATAAATTCAAATTCTGAAAGGATTAGGTTAGTTTCAGTTAAAGGAAATATTCGAGTACTAGTTGCTGGATTTATATTCGATCAATAGAACCATGGTCGGAATGAACGTCATTCAAAAAACGACACAAAAAATACCTTCAAAGTTATTTTTCAGACTGTTATAAACTAAAGTTAATTTTCATTAATGAAGATGAACATCTCGATAAAAACACTACAACATCAGAAACGAAATGTTAGACCAGCTTCTCAATCAATGGTATTACATCAGATGATAATGATTTTAAAATATTAAATAATATTTCAGTCTTTCTACATTCTTCTTACTTAAGTAAATTATTTTTTAGATCAAATTTTAAAATGAAAGCGAATTCCATCAACAAAAAAAATTATTGCTATCCCATATACGAATAAATACATATAAAAATAACACCTAGGTTTGAGAAAATATTTTCCAGAATGTTTCTGATGGAAGATAGAGTTGAAATGCATTCTGTTTTGAATACCAATCCACCGTAACAGTATATAATAATATATTATGTCAAAAGGTTATTGAAATTGAATATAATTATATAGACTTGTAGTACTTGTATTTATCTTTAAAAAAAAAAAAAAATTGAATATAAATAAAATTATGTCGCAATAATTTAAAATTTAAAATCTGTAAATATGTTTAAATTCATTGAAGATTCAAATGAAGAAACAAAAAAAAAAAATTCAAAAATCGTGTTGAAAATTAAAAACAATTCATTTCATCTATAGGATATCACCATAATAAACAAAAGCCTTTTTTCATCTAGATTTTAATTCTCCTTAGATTCTGAGACATGTTGAATTCTTCATCTTAAATCTTTACCTTGGATTCGTTGAACTGGAATAATTGTTTTTAAGTTTTCGAAAATTTTTATTCAGTTGGATTTAAAGACCATTGAATGAATAAAATCAGGATTTATGAAGATTTTTGTAATAAAGGTATTATGACGACATGCATTAGATATTTAGACATTAGATATTCATATGGCTTCAAAATGATTTAGACAAATTGCATACATGGAACATTAATAACAATCTCTTATTAAACATTAGTAAATGTGCACTTATGTGTTACATAAGTCGAACTAAACCATTTAACTCAGATATACCCTAAACGGTGAATCTTTATATAAGGTTAATTCAGTTAAAAATCTGGGAGTTTATTCTGATGATAAATTATCATTCAAACTCCATTACGAAAACATAGTTAATAAAGTATAGTTCAATGTTGGGCTGTATAGTTATAAGATGTTGTTCAAATGAGTTTAACGATCCTTATACATTTTTAAATGACCTCGTTAGACCCCATCTTGAATATGCATGTCAAGTCTTTTCTCCATTTTCTAAACACTTCCCAAATAAGATAATATCCGTTAGAATATAACAATAAAAAATGATAATGAAAAATGATATTTGCCTAAAATTTTCAATTTTATTCTTTTTTTTTTGTTTTTCTTTTCAACCAATTTGAGCGCGCTGTGAAGCAATTTTATAAATTTGGCAGAAATTTTTATGTTTAAACAAAGTTTTTGAGCATTTAATATAAAGAAAAATATATAAATTTAACATCAAAATAAAGTTTAGAATTTCTACTTTTATATTATTAAAAAATATTACATAAAATATATTTTAAAATTTAAAAAATTGTTGGTTAAAGAAAAATAGTGAAAAAATTATGCTATGTTTGTAGTGTGCAAAAATTGCGTGTAGCAAATTTTTACTCTCTTTTGAAAGGCGTAAATATTTTGTTTTTAAATTGCAAGGTCTTTTTTAAATCAATTTTTCTATAATAAAACATTAAAGTATATAATATGTTTTTTTTACTATCTAAAAAATACAAAATTTTAATTTCTTTTTAGAACAAAACTCGAAAAAAATTATATTTTTTCAGTTATTTAGACTTAAAAAATTAGATCCCTATTTTTCCTATGCTACCTGTATAAATATGGACCAAAATGAGTATGCTCTGTGCAGTGTTATATATGTAGACTTAGGCACAATACGTCTGTCTCTCGATGATCGTACAATTTTGCCTCCGTAAGAGCACAGGATGAACCTTCTCCATGTTAAGTCTGTGTGGAAAAGACGAGAAGTGGCTGATGTTTTATTTATTTTCGTAATCGTTAAAGGTCGTATTATTTCCTCTTCCACTTAAAAAAAATTATCATTAACACAAGTACTCTCCTACCCCTTTCAAATCTTTTTACTTTAACACTAAAGAGAACATAAATTATGGTAAATACGAACCTATTAATATAATGTAATGTTAATGGGTACTAATAAATAAAACAATATTGTAAATTTTTCAATATCTGAAGATACTTTAAGACGAAAATTATAAAGAAATTAATTGAATATCTTATTAATTTGACTATTCTGATTTATATATTATTTAAAAAAATATATTATTATTTTTATTTTAAATTTTCTTATTTTTGACTGTATACTAAGTAAATTGTAAACTATTATAGCTAAATAGTATAAATAAATAAATAAATCAGCATCCGGGGTTGAGTTTTAAAATCGCTTACAACTATCCTCCATTCTGCTCTATCTTGTGCAACTGTCCTCCATTCGTTAATTCTAATCTTTCGATAGCTGCCGTTGACTTCATCCAGCTATCTCTTGCTCTAGTATTGTCCGTTACTGCGTCTGATATAATTTTCGGTATCACTTAATCATTTGTCATCACATATTGTATCATCTTGTGTTTCTGCCTTAAAATTTTTTTCAATGCTGAACCCTTAAATTAGTGGTGGTATCTCTAATCGATCTATCGATATATCGAATTTGATATTCACCATAATCATTTAATTATATTCGAACGATATATTTGCTCGATATTCTTCTTTCAAATACTTTTAATTTTTTCCGTCACTAATTATTATTGTCTAGGCTTTGCAGCTGTTGATCGTTTATTTTACGGTTTATAAATTTGTAATTTTATTGTGTTGTTTACAATTTTGGATTTAAAAAGGTATTTTAATAAGTACAATAAATCTTAGAATTAAGAAACAAAAAAAATCATAATTCAATTAACTTAAAAATATTTGGGTAAATAAATGAATTGAATTGAATTGAAAAGGTATTTGTTGTGGAGCGTAAAATCTTAAATAAATTATCATATTTTCTATTTTTAATTCTCAATTTAATTAATCTAAACTAATGTATGTATTTAAGAATAGCAGTATGTATTCGAAATTGTAAGGTATGTTCAGTCATATTTTTGATTGCATCATTTTTTATAATTTATAAAAATGATTTTTTTTTCCATATATCAGTATAAACATAACCGCAAGCACGTAATGCCCATGAAAATATAATAACTTTAATATATTATTTCTTTTGGACTTGAATTTTTTTAGTCGACATCTCGACAACTTAGTCTTCGGAGCTTTTTAGTGTTATCTTTTTTGTTGAGCATTTCAAATTAATTATTTGCTCAATAAACTACTAATTTATAAATGTTTGAATAAAAAATAATTTAAGCAAGGATGGATGATAACAAAATGTTAGCTGTTGTTAAAAATATGTTACTTACTTTTAATTACTGGCTTGTCAGTACAATTCTTGGTTACTTTATTTATTTACCTATATTGTAATTAATTTACTTACAATCAAATATTGTGTTTTATTGCTTTGGATCCTCAATTTTACAAATTTTCTCACATTGTTCATCTAAATTTATTGCAAGAGAGCTACATAATATCATCTCTACAACAGTTATGACCTCACCCGGTACTAACAATTTGGATTCGATATTATTTACTTTATTGAAATATTTTCTATCGGTTATGCGCGAGTCATTTTATAGTTTGTACAGTATGATATTGCGTATACTTCTTCAAAACCCATTAGTCAGTCAACATCAAGAACCTAAAACTAACGAAAAGTAGATTTTTTTTTTCGGTAATACCTAAGTAATTAGTCTTTGCTTGTTTTTAGAAAAATTTAACACACATAATGATATGTAAAACCACGGTGAAATTGAATATTGAAATTTCCGCCCTATGCCCTACGGATGGGGTTACAAGACAATGATGATGATCATGATGATGTACTTAAAATCTGAACCAGACCAGAATATTTTTTTCATTTCCAAAATTGTCTTGCTGCAAAAAATGGTAGTAAAAGTAAAGCCCTAATTTGCATGAATTAAAATTTCAGTTTCAGAATTTCAATCACCTCGAGTTTATTTTCAAAGTAAAAATTTTAAATTTACTTTATTCGAGTTTTACTGTAATTTATTATCGTTAAAACTAATTATTTTATAAATAAATAAATTTTCGCCAAATCTTTAATGCAGTTATAAATATCAACAGGTGTATACAGAAATCATTAATTTGATTTATAACTATAATTACCAGTAAATATAGTTGAGTTAATTCAGTGATTCCAAATTTGTTAATAGACTATTTTGCAAAATTTACAAAAAAGAACAATTGTATTTATTCTACGAAAGATAAACGGTAGTATGAGTTTTAAAACTGAATGACCTTCAGATTGTACACAAATATATTTATGTAAATATATTGTATCTGTTGCGGGTAAAAGCCAACTCTAATATCTGTTTAACCTTACCAGGTTATGTCAAGCAAAATAACTTGTCCCTAATGAGCTCTTAAAGAAGGGGAATTTAGTCCATTTTTATTTGTAAAGTAATTTTCTTATTAAGAGGGTGTATTTAAAACTATAGAAAAACAACATAAGAACGGTTTCTGCCTGTAACATAATATATACGAATATAGTTTGTGGTTAAATAATCAAATAATAATAATATAATAATTGTTTAATTACTATTTGGAAAATTCAAGTGGTAACAAAGAGAAAAATAAACGAAATTTTCTTTCGAACACAACATAGTTACGGAAACTTTGATTGCTATGAAATTTGTTAAACAATGGCCTTAAAAAAAAATTTTTTTTTCTAAAGTTTTATGCAAATTAATTTTGATGTTTTTGTTTTGTTTTTCTGTTTGTTAATTTAGTAGAGAAGATTTAAAAAATTTTGTAACTTCATTAACCACACATTTATTTTAAAAGATAAATCAATTATAAAAATTTTTTTTTTTTTTAATAACAGTAAAGCTTAAAAATTTCTGGGAGGCCTTCATTAAATAGAAGAAGTGAATATAACTAATTTTTTTTTTAAATGAGTTTTTTAGAGGTCCTTCAATACGTTAGAGGAGTATCATTTTGTGAAAAGTTAAAAGTACATTATAATATTACTAATTGCTAAACATTTGGCTTTATAACTTCAAATTCGATTTAATAAAATCTAAGTGGGAATTTTTGAGAAATCAACGATGAAGTCTAACACAATTCACAGAGTTTTGTTAATCGAAATTTATTAAGATTGCAATAACATTGATTTAGAATCATATGGTGTCTAGATTTCTCTATTATTATTGTTTAATGTTTACTGAAAATGTACAATATTTTGTCACATCTTGTTTGATGAATATTAATCAGACCTCCACATGTATGTTACATAGCAAACTCTTTGTACTTATTACCCTAATTTTAGTGTATTGTTTTGATAGTATTTGCGTTCAAAGAACTCAAATTAAGAGACTAAATAATTTAAAATGTGGGAGATTAGAATATTAGAATTTGAAAGATAAAAATTTTAATTTTGAAAAAAGAAATAATTTAAATGCTTATAGGCTTAAATAGCCGTACTTAAGTTAATATCAAGCTCATATATACACTCTTATGGGTTTTCATACAACCAACTAGCCGTACTTAAGTTAACTTAAGTTTCAGTTTCGTTAAAAAATGTACTTTTCGTTCAATTTAAGCTGGTACGATTCAGTTCGTAAGTTACTTAAATAAAATGACGTTTGAAATCAATATAAATACAATTCAAAATAATGTTTCTTCTTTCAAAGTGTCTTCAATCAAATGGAGTTGTACCAGGCGTAGCTTAAGTTGACTATTAAGTTTTGACGTTAAATTTAACGAAAAGTATTAAGTTAATTTAAGTACGGCTAGTCAGGCCTTTATGTACTAACCATAATGACATAGAACTACATTATGTAAATTCAATTTAAATGTAAAGTCGAATAGAAGTTTATATAGAAACCTACGTTGACATATGTCAACCAATGACATAATATGACATTAAGAAAATATTGTTTGGTAATGAGAAAATAAAATGATAGATATATATTTTTAAGATAAAAACTTTTGTTTCGTTAACATTATTTTTGTTACAAAATTATTTCATAGAGGTATAAAAAAAATAATAGATAAAAATTAATCTGATAGTACTTATTGTACAGTATTGGTTTTAGGATACTTTGCATATGAAATTTTCTTTTTCCACTTTAAAATATAGAAAAAATTAACTATAAAAAGATATTATATATGTCAAATTCGGATGGAGGTTGACATAGTATTCTATGTTTAACAAAAACTTAACGGAATTTCAAATTCAACTGTTACGTAAATGTAATGGTACATTTTTATGCCATTTTTTTATCATTATTTCTTTATCCCTTTTGATATCAAATGAAAAAAATTAGATTACAAAACACATTGAAAAATTGAATGTAAAATGGGCCGTGTATAACAGCATCCTATAAAAGTATAAAATCTTAAAAACAATAAAAATTTTGACGTTTCAAAACAATATTATGCCGTGATTGACATTTTGTATCCAAATATCGTTAATCACTTTTATTTTATTTATTACTAGACTTTGCAATGACATTTAATTCCGATATCCAAATGCATATTTATTTCTGAAATTTTGATTTAATGACATTTCAAAAATTTCAAATTAATAATTTCGAAATTCACTGTCAACTCTCAAAGGTTAATGACACTGATATTTAGGATTTGACCATTTTTATTAAATTATTTGCAATTTAATTGTAAATAAATAAATATTCATCAACATTGTATTTAGGTACACATATTATAATAAAAAAATTAAAGAATTCAATTTAATGACACCATTTATTGATCATGACAATTCCGAAAGATATATGTACATACTACATATATGTGCAAACAAACAAATAACTAGTATTTATGAAATTTTACCTTAAAATTTAAATTGTTGTTTTTTTATAATAATCTTCAAATCTAACCAAATATTTACAATCAAATTTACCAGAATTTTTTTTAAATATATATACATATATTTTTTTTTTATTTCAAAATTATTGTAAATAAGTAAGTATAGGGTACACGAAATTGCGTATGGTGATGTTAACGATAAAATAGAAGTTAAATTGTTGTGTAATAATAATAGTTATTAGATATCAAGTAAATTCAAATAATTTATTAGTAGGTAATTTAATCCGGTATAACTGGAAAATTTTAATTTCAAGAATCTAGAAAAGAACCTAATATATACATACATTATGTTATATTGCATACTTGATATTACCAATAAAATTCTTTTTTAAATGGAGAGGCAAAATCCTAAGTAAGTACATTGTCAACTTAAATAATATTTTTAAAATATACACGTTTTAAAGAAATTAATAATCTAAAAGAAATTAACACTCGAGTCTTAATGATGGAGTACTGTTTTCTTTTGCAATAATTTTCATGTTTTCAATTTTTTTTTTCAATTAAATTATGTAGTTATTATATTTCAGAAATTACTTTGATAATGTTTGTATGAATGATATTAAGTTTGAAATTATTAGAAGCAATGTAATTAAATTGATGAAACTTGTGATGTAAAATATAAATTAACCTATAATTCAAGTCTATGCTCAATTAATTTAAAACTTCAGAATACATTAAGGTGCAGTGTTCAATTGGATGTACGGTTATATATCTATCACTGGTGAGACCAAAGAATTTTTCATAACTGAACTTTACTTATATTCTATACATTCTAAATTAAAATGCTTTAAGGCCAAAATGTGGTAGTATCCACTTTAATCACTTTTGGTGTTACACGTTCTATTTTAATTAAAAACTCAACTTTTTCAATTGGTGCAAAAATGATGTAGCTATAACACTAACTGATATATATATATATATAAAGATAGCTAGCTACATTCCATTGTTAATTTTTTTATTTATTTTTGAAAATCAAGCTGCAGTTCGATGCAATTAACATTATACAACTCAAAAATATTCCAACTGAATCAGCATTTAAACATTGTAATCGTCCGTTCGTCGTGCCGACATCAATTTCGTTCAATTCAATGTAGTTTAAATTTTTTTTTGCCATTTTGATGTAGCTAATATTTGATTTCAAAATCGTGAACGTCGAGTTTTAACTTATAGTTAACAAGAACAATTACTTTTAAATAATTTTAATTAATATTTCATCTTCAATTTATTACTTATGTCGATAGCCAATTACATATTATATCATTTTAATTTATTTTAAAATTCATCGTAACAGTAATATACAACATTGATGGAGATGCAAGCCAAGATGATATTTTTAAAGAAAAACATAAATATAATAATTAATTGTTTTCGTTCTTGACTTTAGTTTTGAATTCATTTTTTAAGAACAAAACTTTATTACAAGTAAAAGCTTTATTTCAGATGATTTAAATGATGTCTGTTCACACTTCGATTATTGAAATGGGTAATATTTAATTGTTAGCAGTTTAGAAATGACCTCGATAAATTAATTAGCAAGCATTTAACTAACATTGATATTATTATTATTGTTGATTTACTCTTAAATAATCTCTGATGTGTACAAAATCATTTATAAATATAATGTTAGCCTTTTTGTTAATATTTCTATTCTATTATAGTAGGTTCTGAATTTTAGTGCCAGATCACCCAATGAGCCCAGAGCGAAAGGTTCTAAGTGAGGTTTCTCGTGAAAGACAATTTTAGCCTCTTCATCATTTCTGCAATCTCTGTAGAGAATATTGGAGAGTGGCCCAAGACTTACTGGGTATGTTTACAACTTATTGGGTTAGTTTACCAATAACTTGTTTGCCAAGTTATAATCCCTACCAGCGTGCTAATATCAAACTTTTTTAACGATAGAAGGTTAAGAAGACGTTTCTGGTTCAGTAAAGGAAGATTTCATTTAGCAATATGTTGCAGTTTGATTTCTTCCACACTCTGCTAATGGAAGCATTAATCCTTCTTTGTGAAGTAACAGATTACCAATGACGAAATGTTAACCAATATTATTCCTCTCTGGAAATATTTTTACGAACCTCAATAGCTGGTTTATCAACTTTTAAAGTTTCTCGTAATGTTGCTGCTTTGCACCTTTGCCCCCAATATAGACATTAGTCCACCATTGTCCTCGAATTGACGGTATCTGTTAATTGCAGTTTGACTGTCCATAAGAATACAGATATTAGTACGCTGTGTCTTCGACAATCTTCAGTCAGTTTAAGACTTCTTTTATTGCCATCATTTCCGCCTGAAACCCACCTGAAAGACAAGCTGATATTCAAATTTTCAAATAAAAATAAGACATAGAAGAACCCAGAGATATTTCAGAGTAGACGTAACAGGTTCTGAAAACATTGTAATACGGCAAAACTTATATCATATACTAAGCATAATTCAAATGGAGTATAATATCGTATAGTCAAAACAAGCTAATTAAACATAACGATGTAAAGTTAACTACTCTAAGTAATAGAACGAGATCAACAATAATTCATTAGATCATGAAATTTACATCACTTAAAAGTGATAACCCGCGATTGTCAATTGCGATGTTTGCATTTATTCGCTAACTATAATAACATCAATCCAGATATGTCATGACATATTTGATATTCAGTACATAGAAAATACATGTAACTGACCATAATCGACATATGCGGCAATTAAGTTGAATATGTCAATTTGTTATATTTTCCCTAAGCATATGTTAAATTCCATCAAAATCGAATTCGACATATGTAATTTATTTTTGTTGTTGTTTTTCTAAGAAATGTTTTCCTATGTTACTATGTTACTATGGGTGGACATAATATGCTTTAACAAATATCTGTGTCAGCTTCGTAAGTCAATTTGATATTTACATATTTAGTTCTATGTCATTATAGTTAGCGCATAAAATCATTTAGCAAAATATCAATTCATGATTAGGCCCCAAACTTGAATGACGTATGAAATGAACATATACAACGTCTGAGGAATAATAAATTTTTTTTTTTGTTATTAATCTGCAAGTAATGTAGTATAATTTTAATTAGAGAAGAAGCTTGGAAAAACTTACATGGTAGCAAAAAAAATAAATTGAGTCTACCAAGACAGTTATCAATTATAGCATACTCCAATACGAGACTTAACAATTTTACTTTCAAATTTATTTGATTTTTAGATTATTTATATACTCACCAATCATAATCTTACCAACCAAAATATATTTTTTTTATTTTTCTTCAAAATAACCTTACCTTCAAGTTTTTTTTCAATTTTATCTTTGGTCATACCAGGTGCCTTGAAACCATAATTCTTTGGTAATTTACATGCTCTTATATATAAAAATGTTGAACGTATCCATTCCATTGCAATATCTAAATCGGTAATTGTTTGTAAAACAATCTCAGAATTAAGATGCTCAGCTAAATGCTTATGAAGATGTGATTCAATTGGTGTACATCCATTAATTAAATTTTCATATTTTTTCTAAAACAAAATAAAATAAAAATTTTTTAATATTAAAAATTAAAAAAATTCAAAAATTAAAAATCAATAAGTCGCATGCGATCAGCAGCAAATTGGTTTAACAAAGCAAAAATTAAAATGAAAAAAATAGTAAAATATAAAAAAAAACTTGTAAATTAACTACGTTTACTTTTTTTTAACATGAAGATTTGAAAAAAAAAACGATATTCATTTTGGAACCCAATAAAAATTGCAAACCTAGGAGATCTGCTTCAGAACATAAATAATAATAACAAAAATAACAAAAACAACAAAAACGAAATAACAAAAAGAGAAGGTCATTCAAAAAAACAAAAACAATCACTTTATGAAAAAGATGCTTTGCTTCTGAAATTAAATTTCTGTCGACAAGATTCGTAAATCAAATGGGTTCATAGATTATTGACAATGTTTTATAAAATAATTAAATAAGTTTTATTTACTAAAGAAATAATAAAAAAGAGAAAAAAAAAACTAGAAATAGAAAACCTAAGTAAACAGATCAGCTTGGTTAGATTTATTTATTCTTGTTGTTGTAGTTTATAATTTTAAAAGAATTCAAGACGATCCCGCATAATAATTTGAAGTTGTTCAAAAAAAATTCTATCGTTAAAGAAAAAAAAATAATTATTCTTTCGGTCGATGTCAAATTGATTAACAGCTTGAAATCAATTCGAAAAATATAGAATAGTTGGTCTTGTTAATTTTAAGTAACCTTTTATGCGTATGATCCGATTATATCCCATCTCGTATTATTGAAGAAAAATGCAATCTAACGATTTTGCTAGCACGGGTTCAAAGCCATTTGAAGATAAAAAAAATAGTGTCTTCGACTAGACAATAGGTGGTGTATACGACACTAAGTTGAATAAATTTGGGAAAATAATAATTATTGGAATTTGAAGAGAGAAGATGCAAGAAGATTATTATGATTTAATGTATATTTTTTTATCTCTTCCGATACTTTTGGCATTGCCTAATTTCTATGTACGTTGATTGTGAACATGAAATGCGTATAGTATTAAAATTTTTATTTTAGAACCATTACATTTCTGAAGATGCATTTCAATTTGGCATTCAATCTGCCTTTGAACACTCTCGGATATTCTTAAGATATTCTTTGGCAAAAAATCTAAATTATAATAAAATTGAAAATCATTATATTGAGCCGAGTATGTGCAAAGAAAGTTAGAGCGTAAAATAGCAAAATATTCTCTAAGATGAAAAACTGAAAATTAAACGTCCGGTATAGAAAAAAAACAAAAACGGTCAGAGAACTCCATAGACGTGCACATATATAGTTCAGTCCTACAATTTTCAATTTGGAATAAATCGTTATTTTAATCAATAAAATTAAAAGCATCAGATATAGGCAGACCAAGGTCGAAATCGGACTATCGTGCCAAATGATTATGATTCAAGCAATATATGGTATATTTTCATGGAGAACTAACTATAACTTCATTTACGTTAATTAAACAAAGCCCAACTGTTCTACTTGTATAAATTTAATCTTATTAAATTTAATTTTTCATTTTTTGTTTCATTACTAAATCGTATCACATATTTGCATTTCTAATAGTTTCGTTAAAGTTTAATACAACTTCCTTCAGATTTTTAGAGCATCAGTATCATCTGCAAATACATCAAATAACAACATTGTTGAAGAAAAATATAGAGTAAAACCAAAATCAGTCCAATATTGTAATTTCATTAGGCATTATAAACGTTAGTTTTTGAATTTTTTACAGCATTATTTGAAATTTTATATTCATGCTAGAATAAGATAAAAAATGTTATTAGAACATTATTACTGAAACAACACAACATGATATCAAGAAATTTTATTTTCTATAGATAAAAATATTGTCATTAAAAAAGGTTCGCCAATTTATTTTGAATTTTTAATATGCAACATGTATAGATAAATCCATGTTTTATATCACTATTCTTAACTGTTTTGAGGAGGTATATCATCTGTTACAAAACAAAAAAAAAAGAGTGAATCTTCTGTAATATAATTGCTATTAAATTAACATTAAAATTTATTGATATCGTAAATCTATACTAAATATGAGAAATCAATAAATTTTGTTTATGAGGTCGACTATGAGTAATTTTATTTGAAAATTTTATTTCTTACTATTTATGGATTTTGTTTTTTTTTTTGTTTTTTGTTAAACACAAGTGATCTTCTTCAAATTCATAAAGGAGTTGTAAGTAGCTCCTATGTTAAATTTGAAATCGTAAGTATAAGAAGATTTAGAATTTTTTTTCTGTTTTTTTAATTTCTTTATTAGGAAATTCTTCGTTCTATGTATTTCATGCTGTTCAGTTGATTTGAATGAAGTAAAAAATAAAAAAATATGGAAAACAGCAAATTTGTTACATACATGTTCTAACAGTTTAAGAGGAATTTAAGCCAAGGACATCATATTAGATCTTAATCCTATTGATATGAGATGAGAATCATAATTTAATTATAAACTATTGGTTAAATCAAATCAGATTTCCAATAAACTAACATAATAATTTTATGGGTATATTATTAACATCTAATTTTGATGATTCGAATAAATTAAAATAAATATTTTTAAAATGTTAAAAAAATGTATTCTACATAAATCGTTTTTAGAATATTTAAGTGTTAAATAGTTAAAATTTTAATGTGTCTATACATGGAATGAAAAAAAAAATGTATATGTATAAATATTTTAAATGTATAAAACATTTAGAGTGATCATATAGAATATAGTAGTTTCAGTAATTACATTTGGTTGAGCTATCAAATTGGGAATTTATAACCGAAAATGGTTTAGAAAATTTATCTAGAAAGCAGTCCTGTACTATTCTAGTGAGTTGAATTTAGATACAGCAAAATTCAGTAATCTAATGATGGTGATAGACCATGGCTGAAGTCATCTAGTGGTTTAAATTTTGATATATCATTAGTTGTTATAACAACAAGTTATGTTAACAACAATATTTAGGGATTTTGTAATTGGGGATTTTGAATTTGAGATTTTGCAATTGGAGATTTTGCAACCCATTTATAATCACCAAAAAATTTTTAAGCTATCACCGATAGACGGTATTATTTCAAAAAAGTAAACTCTCTAGAGTTCATAGTTGATGTTTATTGAACTTCTTGAAAAAATTACCAACAAAATTGCATTAATTAATTATAATTAATTATTATCTATTTTATTAGATTATATTATACACTCTGCACGAGCAATTGTGCTCATTTGAGAGTTCTTAAATAAATAAATAATCAACGCAAAATAATAAACGTATGTATACGAATTGAACTATAAAACTACAAATAACGGTTTATTTAAAAACAAAAAATTTTTTTTTTTGTAAATTTTATTTTTTTCAAAAATATTTATTAAAACTATAATTACATTTAAAAAAAAAATTAAAATTTTAAATTCAGTGTGCAAGTGTAAGGCAACAGGAATTAATGAATTATTAAAAATAACCAAAAATCGAAGATGCTAACACAATAATTCAATATACATATACTTGCCTATCATTTTGAAAATAATCATTCTTTATTATTGCATTAACCAATCCCTATTTATTTACTTGGAAACGCAAATCCACATTTATACAAAATAAAATAAGCACTCCCGTAAAATTAAAATAAATTACAACAAATCCATGAATTATACCCAAAAATAAAAAATAAAAAATTTTGACATGAATTTAATTCATTTAACAACTTTTTGACACGCCACTTGAACAATACCATTATCCAAAAAAAAACATAAAAAATTAAACCACTGCATATTTTTGTGTAAATTAATTCTGTCAAGAATATTATAACAGCTGTTGTCTTCATCGCATTCCAATTTAATTATTATTTTAAAATTAGATTGTAATTTTCTAAAAATTCATATTCTCAGAATATTAAAGTTAAGTGAAAATGGATATATATATACGAATCAGAAAATGTTCTCACGACACCTACATGTCAATCAATTCATTAAAACTCAAGTAACTAACAATAAAATTAAAATCATAATAATAATTTTAAAAATGGAATTCAACAAAATATTGTAATGTCAAACATTTCTTTTATAATAAGGTTTTCTATTGTTTTTGTTTAAAATTTTTGAAGCCGGAAAATATTTATATTCTCGTACGAACTAAAAGTGCAAAATCGTTTCTAAAAGATTGTTTTTTGGAAATTTTTATGTAAGTTTTCTACAATGTTACCAAATAAAAAAAAAAATTCACACATAATAATTATTATATAAACTAGGTAGGTGCGAGTCTTGTCAAATAGTTAACAAAATGTAAATATTACTTGAATTTAATCGAATTACATTAGGTGACAACATTTAAATAATTACTTGTTGTAATGAGATCTAAATAGTAGATATAAAGATTTGCATTGAGGTTTATATTGAAAAGTTCGAAAATATTTTCTTCATAAATAATTCTTCATAAAATTTTTATTTTAAAATAGCCATTTAATTTTCTACTTTTTAAAAATATACTACTGAGTCTATTCTGTGTATAAAAATGTTTAAACTGCCAATGTGACAACTCCGTGAAGCGAACAAAGATAGAAGTTTTGCTTTATAGGAGGATAAAAATTTATATTAAGTTTATTAAAATTTACAGTTAATAATTCGAAAAAATATAATATGTACTCTTATTATTCCTGTGTACGTCCTTCTATTATTCCTGTATTGTCATGAACAAACAATAAAAAAAACGAAAAAAATTTTATTCTCGTATTAAATTTTATTTACACTATTTGTTGCTACTAAATTGTCACAATTGTTGATTTGCATTGCATTTTTTGTCAGAAAACCGTTCACAGTTCCTTTTGTAAAACTCCTTTGGGTTTTTCATATTGTCAGTAACTTGACAGAATAATCTTTTCGCAAATAAAGTACGTATGTACTGACATTTATTTGCGTAAAGTGGAAAAAATATTTTTATTTTATTTGTTTTCTGGTACTATACCTAATGTGAAAAAATATAACTATTATCAGGAACTAGACTTTCGGAAATAGCATAGTTTTACTTTAGTTAAGCTTTTTTTTCCCATAAATAATTTTGTGTACGTTTGAAGTTTTGTTTGAAGAAGAGTATTCTATGAGAGTACTTCACTACTTTTTATATAATTTTACAGGTCGTATTGAATTTTATGTTTCAAACTGTACTCGGACCTCATAAAATTATTTACCAGGATGTTTGAATGTATATTTCTAGTTTACTTATGTACTTTGTACAATATTTTTATATTTCCTCCTGTACTGTAGGAATCTGTAAATCGTAGTGGGTTAAAATTTTTGACACCAACCGCGGAACATCGACCACAATTCTTATGATTTTGCTCTGAAATCTTTGAATTACATCAATATTATTTAGCTACAGCGCTTCAGAGTTGGATTCTGTACGACCATATAGGTTTAAGTATAGCTTTGTAATTCAGCACCTTGTTTTCCAAAGACAATTCTGATTTTTAGCCCATTAACCAATAAAGGCTTTTCAGCTTTTGTCCCAATTGTCCCAATTGTTCGCTTACAAATTATGTGTTTCTTCCATGTTAAACGCCTATCAAGATGAGTTCCCAGTTTGACGAAATACTACTGTGGTATTCAATAATACTATTCAAAATTACTGGAGCGTTAAAACGTTACATGGGTTACTTTTTTCATTGACTTTTATTTTCCATTTTACCTAAGCTAACACCCAAATTATAATCGTAACAAATTTTCTAAAATTTCATTATTTTTTATCAAAATTTCAATGAAAGAATAAAAGAACTTCAAATAAACACCCATATCCTGAGCGAGATTTGAATCCGAATACTTATGATTAGTAGTTAGAGAGAGATCTGACCACTACCCTATATCGGTTCATATCAATAAGAAAGTAAAAATAAGATAATGATTGTCGAATTATCATGTTTATAATTTGTCGTCTACTACACTTCATTGACTTACCTATTCGAATGTCTATTCGGAGCTTTAAGGAGAAATTATCTGCGGTTTTTATTGAAACTATCTCCTACTATAGTATATATTTTCAAATACATATAAATACATACTATAAATTTATTTTATCGGAATTGAAACTAGATATATTTTTCTTTACCTGAGTATTGTATATTGTATAATTCAAACCATATATTGAATCGATTCAGCGAAAATTGAATTAAAGTCATTGTTTGATCGTCGAGTAATTGAAGATATCTCTTTTATTCATCAGATCCTTTCGGGGAAGACGTTTGAAATTTCAAATTATTTGGTTGAAAGAACCAATCGGAATAATCTCAGAATTGTTGAGTTGTTCCACATTCCCTTCCACCCTACTGAATATGGTAGATTCAAGCCAATCACTAAATTCCCCGTGAAGTAAATTCTAATTCTAATACTTTTGAACGGCAATTAAGTGTTTTAACTGTTAAAAAACGATTAAGTTATAATGTACGTATAACTGAGACTAATTGATTTGAAATTTACTGGTTGGGCCTAACTTTTTAAAGTATTTTTAAATAAGTATAGTATTAACTGATTATTTTTATTTAACTAACAGCAACTAACAGCATGTATCTGTATTTTTTTAATCAAAGTTGGTAGTGTTTTACTAACTTTAATGGATGATGATATATTGCACAATCAAATGTAGCAAGTTTTCGTCTAGTAATATACATCTGATGTGCTTGCTCAACAGCATTAATCTAACAGTACATATATTTTTCGGTCTAATTGCGATGAATTTTATTCGCAGCTACTTCAAAATTGAATTGTGTTTTTTCATTAAATATAAATATTTATTAACCCTAATTGCTGGTATTATGTTTAGCTAAGATCAAAAGTAAATCATAAATATTTGAATATAATTAAGATTCGACATTTTGATTATAACACCTACTTAAAACAGAAGAAACTTAGCAAATTCGTAAGTAGCTATAGTTAGACTTGCACGACAATTTAAGTTTATTAAATTAACCTGTGAAATTTTGTTTTTCATTTGGTTTTTTCCAAAACTTTAAATTTGTATATTTCTTCCTATAAAATACAAAAGAATGTGGAAGAGCTTCTTGTTTTGTTGTTGGTGTTGCAACATTGTAGTATTCATTTTTGTAAGTTTAAACAAAAATTCATGTTTTTAATACTGTTATACATATTGTATTCACATGTGATTTATTTTATAACAGTTTATTTGAATTTATTATGTACAATAATAAAAAGAGGGGAAATGCACAATCAAAATTAACATTAAGTAACATTGAAAATTCAGATCAAATACTTAACATTTTGAATGGATCACAATTACATGGTTTGATACATCATGTTTACAGTTTGATTTGTAACCTTAGTTAACCATTATTATAATTTTAATTTGAGAATTTGAGAGAAAATAAAAATTACATACGATTTATAGACATAACGTATAAAATTGAATTGAATGTAACGGTTAATATACATGTATAGTAAAGAAGAATAATAATTGGTTGTATCAGAAAACTGCAAGTCTGTTTATAACGAAAATCGAAATATCAAATATCGAAAAAAATTTATTGATGATTTTATAAAGTGAAAATATTAACTGCTCAGCCTAAATAAGGCGTACGACGTATAGCGTGTAGAATTTACATGCGTTTGTGTGTATTATGTATAGAGATTTTCTTAATTTATATGTGTTTATATGTCAATATCTATACGCCATACATCGTACGCTATTATTTTGGTTGAGCAGTAAACTATAACATATATTCGAATTCGAACCATATATGATAGTTAGATTGTACTAATAGTTGTACTGTTTTAGGCGTTAATTAACTTTACCTAAACATTTTGTAAATAGTAAAAGTAGCTATAGCTGCAACTTTAGTTTGGGTAATACCCCGTGATTTACAAAAAGATTTCATCAGAAGTCAAATTAAAGATTTGATTGATTTTTAGTGATTGCTTATTAGTTCTTAAATTATATATAAATAAGATATTTGGTATTAAAAATTAATAATCAAATATGGGGGTTGTATGCTTTGGAATATATTGATTTTTTTTGTTTTTTTTTGTTTTATGTTCTTGACAGTAATTTAGGTAGAATGTAGAATCACCTTTTCGTGCTTAATTAAGTATGGCACTGCAAGTTTATACTACAATATCTATACAAATTGCGAGCATTTATTTACTAAATTACTGGTTTATCAACTAATTAAATGTGGAAAACTATTGCTATTGTCAGAAACTAAGCCTTCTTAAATAGAATAGTTTCATTTTATTTAAATTGTTGCCAGATTATATTATCAATAATTTTTTGTCATTTATTTTATTCCCAATGACAAAGGGTATTGGACCAGGTCGAAAAACCGATAAATATATTTTTACAATCACGTATATTTTAACCATTTAATGCCAAATGTGCCAACGCAGAGTTCCATAAAAGTTGATGAAATTCTTTGAAGTTTTACCTTCAAACACTTAAAGAAAATCGGGGGTGACACCTACTTCAAAGTACGTTTTTTAAATTTTATTTTCTTTTTTTTAATTTGTCATAACACATATTTTTACTTTCATATTCTTTCTATATAATTCTTCATTTAATATAATTTGGTATTGACTGTTTCTATTAACGTTTATCAATTATATGTTATTATTATATACGATATCATTCAAAATTTATTATTTTTTTTTTACTGAGACTACTCTACTAGACAAGTAGCTTGTATTATAATTCCATTTTGATCACATTTCTATTGCAAACAATATTATTGCATTGTTTGATGTGTGCAAAATCAATGATGATGATGATATTGATGATCATTTTTTCAATTGTTTTTTTATTGTTCTACCATAATATTGGTTAGGTATATTGTTATTTGTTGTTTTCAAAAATTCAAATTGAAAATTGCAATCAATTCGTCATTATTGTTGTTTTTACTGTATAGCTACTTTACTCTATTCTTCAATTATTGTATTTGTTTTTGTTTTTATTAAATTTATTCAATTTTAAATTTTATTAACTGGTTGTGGCATATTAAAGAACTTTTGTTATTACAATTTTTATTTAAGTGAGTGAGAAACAATTCAATTGAAATTGAGATGATGGTCTTCTTTAATATATTTATAAATAAATAAAATTATATCTGGGGTGTTTTCATTTGTTAATTGAAAATAACAATAACAACAACAATTAATATATTTGAATTAAAGTATATCAAAATCACGTTCTTTTTTATTTTAACGAGTTTTCGAAAAATATAGTTGCGGAATTTTATATATATAATATATGAATATACTTTGTTGTCGAATATGTATTAAAAATTTTGAAAATAACAAGAAAAACAAAAATTGTTCCGTTCATTTAGAAAAGAAGAAGACCTTGCTGATATATATTTTCATCAACAAACAAAAGATACTAGCAAGCTACTTATATTCTTTTTGAATATCCTTGAAATTTTTTACCGTAAAATATCCATGTAGTAATTTCAATTTTGAATTGAAAATTTTGTAAATTGAATATCGATAATAATTGTAAATAGTTGTTGATTAGCAAAACAGTTGTGAATTTTGGACAACTACACTATTCTATTATTTTGGTTGATGTTTTTTTTTTTTTTTGTAAACGTTTCAACCTTGCAATGATTTTATTTGACATATAAAAATTTAATAAAATAAAAGGAAAAATGTATAAGAATAAAAACAAAAATAAAAAAATAAAAATTCAATTTCAATAGATATTAGGAAATAATATTCAATTTTGTTATTATATTTTTAGAGGATTACAGTAAAAATTTTTACTTTATATTTATCATTGCAGCAAAAATTGAGAATATACGATAAATATATTATAGTTACATTACTTAGAAAATTAGATTTCAGATACATTAAGTATAAGATCCGAAGCGATAAAAATTCTAAATGACTTTCAGCTTTAGTTCATATGTTTTAGTTCATTTTTAGACCACTTCGTATATAGCAATTAAAGTCTTATGTCCAAAATAAGACAAGTTGATTAAATTCAATTGTTGTTTGTATATAGGATATAGTTGGTTATCACTTATCAGTTAGTTTATGCAGTCGGTCGGAAACATTTTTGTAACGTACTTGGAGTACTATTGAGTTCAGTTGTTAAATGATAACTTCATAGTTGTTTTTAATCGAATCTAGAAAGTCGTAAATTGTTAGTAATCAAAGATGTGCAAAATCATTTTGATATTTCTTTTGTTTATGAAAAGAAGTACAAATAAAAAAAAATTTGATAATCCCCGAGATCAGTACCAGTTTATTTTTATATATTATTTATTTATTATTTAACAAAAAAATGATCTGATCTGAATGAATAAAAATAAATTTTGAAAAAAAAAAACAAACTTTATCTATATATTGCGGTAATAAATAGTACATAGTGTAAATAAAATACTAATTATGCTTTAACAAACATATTTAAATTTATGTAAATTGGCATTGCCTAAATATCATAATTATGATAGGAACATACAAAGTATGTATATATATCAGTATCAAATAAAAATGTTACACTTGAACAATGAATATTTGTTGAATACACTTACATATCTACATACATTTAACATTTGATATTCAAGTGTTTATTTTTATTTATATTTTGAAATGCATAAATATGGATACACTTATTTATTATATAATTTATTAAGATTACCTATCATCAACATTATATTGAAAGTTTTTCAGGTCGATTTCAAGTAAATTTGGATTCATAATAAATGATAATATGAACGGTCACCGACAGTAACATTCGATATAACTCCATTTTTAAAGAACTAATAATATTTCGTCTGGGATATTAACCATGCCAAACATCAGAAAGTCGTTGTGGGATCTAAAAGATTTTGGTAAGCCTGATGTTAAAGATTATTCTGAATTCATATAGGCCAAATTTGTTTGTTAACCTAACCATTTAATCAAACCAAAAATTAGCAAAATTTGACAAAATGTTTCGATAAAAAAATGGATCAGCTTTGAATTAACTTTTAGTAAAATCAATCACTAAGCGAACAATGCGAACGATGGTCTTTCAGCTTTAATAGTTTAGTTAATTCTTTGTAGGCAAAGATTGTTACGCAGCACTTATTTCGATGGAGTGAAATAATGAAAATAGTAACCGTTTTTTACTTCAGCACCATTTTTAATTAACATCATACTTTATTTTTTCCCCTACCTTTCATATCTCACCGCTTTTTATAAAAAAAAAAATACAAAACAGCAACGAATAGCCTTTAATAATCTTCATTAAAATTTTTGCTATGAGAAACGAATGATTCTTCTGTACGTACATGAGAAATGCAAATTTTTGGTTTAAAATTTTTCAATAACTCGACAAATGAGTTGCTCGGCTGAACGATTATGTATATGTTTTAAATTTCATAAGTTTTCTATATAAATTTGCTAAGTAGAACATTGAATTTGAAAATAAATTTTCACAATTTGCAAGCGTTATGGGGGTTTAAGTCTTACAATGCTAATTTGTCACACCTTACTAAATACAAGTCTCAAAGGCAGATGTTATTCATCATCTTTATTAAAAAGCACCCTATACTATTTTTAGTTCTTCCGAGCACGGGCTTACTCTCACAAGATATCTATAAAATTGAGTTAAGTTTCTACCATACGACGATGACCAAGTAGAATAAGTGTTGATGATATATTTATCTCATCTATGAAGCGAATGGCGTATTTTTTTATTCTGTCAACAAAGCTTAGAGCAGTCTTTGGGCGCCCACCCATACATGTGAATACACAATCTTGATCGTGTGTAGGCTTTATATATATTAAGCAGATCTTTAGATGAAAAATATACCTTACACTGACTTAAAAAAAACCCAAACATTTTGTGGCGCTTTTCGCAATATCGAAAATATAGTCATTCCAGAGCATATTGTGATTTTTTCGCATTTCGAGAATATTTAAGTTTTCTAGTAGCTGTAAGCTTCTCTTAAAAATTTTAGAAAAGGTTCGAATGACGTTGATTTTTGCGTAACTATACAGCTTTGAGTTTTGGAGGTGTTAAACCAACTCTGTTTACTTTACGGTGTCGGAAATTTTTACTAAGTCATCGTTTACAATGCCACCCATTATTGTACTTTTAACGTAAACTGAGGTATGTGTAGTATATTAAGTTTTTTAAAGAAATCGTAGTACGCTACAAGAGTGGTCCCACTGCAAAACTATGGAGTTAAACTATCGGGTTGAAAATTATTTGGAAGAAATCAATAAATAAAAATAAGAAAGAGAGTCGAATAAAGGACAGAGTCTTGTCTAACACCAGCACCACCATTAATTTGAAGTTGATCAGACGTTATCTCATCAACTTGAAGTCACCTACACCTACTTTCGATAGCACATCAGATAGAATATGTCTGCCCATTTCTTAGAATTTGATGACTTTATTAGAAAATCTTTAACTACATATAAGCTTTCATTGTATAAGAGTGACCACTTAGTCATGTCTCTCTTTTGTTTCCTGCAACCTAATTGATTGAGAGGTTTTTTACGATATTTTAATCGGTATTTCAATTTTTGTACAGTGCATCTACATAATTTGAATTGTGCATTGTGCATATATACAGTGAGTTTTATATGCACTCACTCCTATAATTTATTTACATATTTACTTATTTATAGTGCTTAGTACAAACAGTTTACAAAACAAAATTATTCCATATTTGTTACAAATCAAATTAAAATTGTAATGTGTTCGTTATGTTATTGTACCGATTTAAGCCGAAGAAAATTTAAATTTTCTGATCCAAGTTGAACTTTATCAATATACCAACTTTATTTACATATATTTAAAATATATACCAATTTTAATTATGCATGACTGAAAATACAAAAATATCTGTCATTATAATTACAAATAGAATAAATCCAATAAATTAACTTTTAAAAAATCTTTTAAATAATTAAAACCTGGTGTATTGTTTTTATTAATAGGATGCACTATTCGTTAATACAGTTTTCCTTCATTCTAATTAATTATATTATGTATATGTATACAATGATATATAAACAAGAAAATATAAATACAGATACCATCTTTATTATCATCGCTCAATGTTTTTGAAATAAAATTTCATTAGAATCACAGTTGTTACCGATTATAGCACTCTATCTGTACTTTTATTATAATACAATTTAGTTAATTCCGGTTCATTTGTTTCAAATAAATTAAAATTCATTTTGTTACACCTTATTTATTATCTAGGCTTTAATAACAGAAGCTATTAAATCTATTTAATATGTATTTGATCATTTTGATTGTTTATGTTTTTATTAACCTTAGTCAATTGTAATATATAGGAAAATGTATAAAATTTATTTATTTCGTTTATAATAATTTCAATTTAAGAAAAATTATACATATTCAATCAATTAAAGTAAATCAGTGACTGAATACTGTATATTAAAGATTAAAACTAATTAGGAGATCATCACAAATTGACAAATAAAAATAAAAAGTTTGAATATCATTTGTAAAATCAAAATCGTTTTTACGAGTATGAAATAAAAAAGTTCAGTAATTTCAAAAACTGATGCTTCTAAAGCAGTATGTTTTTCTAAATTTCTTAGTATGGCAGACGATATAAAATGCAAATATTTTCCTCATCGGTTTGAACAACACAAAAAGTGAGTGAATTAAATTTAGTCAAAATATTATTTTTCAAATGAATTTTACCAGAAAATCTTAAGCTATTCGATATTCCACTTTAAATTTCAATTGCGAATTATGTATTTACAACTCATTTGGTTTTGAGCAATTACTTTTCTCATTTCTGTTTGTTTTCTGTAATTACAAACAATTTTACAACCGTACAAAACCTATTTATTTCTAAGTTTTATTTTTCACGATCTGATGTTGGTTAAAGCCAGCCAAAGATCACTGATCTGCTTTAACCAAAATTATGTTGAAAACTATTTTTATTTGTTGGCAATTCATTTACACTTCAATCGAATTTGAAATTTTTTAAACTATTTAATACATGAGTATACAAAGATTCACCTATTTTTTTCGCTTTTGTTCTCTACAACAACATCTTTTGCATATTGTGATTCAGTGTGTCACTTATTTTCTCCTTGTAATCTAGTTTATCTAAAATGTTGTCTTCCATTTTAGTATGATTAAATCTCTACCAATATTAAATCAACTCTTATTTGATTGAATTAATCTCTATTAGTACACATAATATAATGATGGTATGACCAACTGTTGATTTGATTTTTTAAACGATATTTGCATTCAATATTTTTTTTTATGCATTTTTTCAATTTTATTGTAAGTGCATCCATCATTAGCAATTGTATATAGAAAGGTCAAATGATAATTTTTTCAATTATTTAAGCGTTTATTCTTCTTTTAGTACAGCTTGAATCTTATATCTTTACATATGTATATATATAATTATGCATAATATATTGAAATTGTTTTATTTTAAAAGATGAATAATAAATCAAGTATATGAGATCTTATTTTACGGATCTTATATTTAATAACGATCATTGTAATAACAATAGACAAGATTGGTTATCTTCAAATAATAATTTATTGTTAATAATTTCATATTTTAAGATTAAATTAGAATTAAATAGTTTTTTTTATTAAATATTGGATATGTTAATTTTTATTTTTATTTTAGTTAATCAAACATATCTCAAAAAGAGCTAGGTAGCTCGTACATAGTTTATAAAATAGCAATAGCATGTTATAATAGCAAAAGTAAGGATTAGATTTAGTGAAGTACGTTTTCTGACAAACCGAAGCAGCAACGGTTTGCTTAGTGTCAAAGACAATTTTGTCATTTTTGGTCAAAGTTTCGTTTTGAAGTTGTTTGTGTAATTAACGTTTATTTTAAAATATGTAAGCTCTTAGCAAGTTATGTAATTATATAATATGAAATTATATAATATGTATGTCGAAATTATATAATATATAATTGTAATATCATGAAATCATATATCATGAAATTATATAACATGTATGTCGACGGTGGTGACGTTTGAGGCGATCGAATATATCTTGAAAAACATAAGCTTTTTGGGAAAAATTCTTGAATTCAAAAACATTGAATTTCTTCAAAATTATATTCTTTTATAATTATTATAGTTTTTTTTTTAGAACTGTATAAAATGACCTTTAAGAAAATTATGTAGAATTAGAGATGACACGCATACCCAAAAAAAAAATGAGGGTTAAATTTTTTGATTGGAGAATTATTTCCAGCCGAATAACTTAATTAAAGTAAATTACACAACATAATAATTTTTTTAGTAAGCGAAAAAACTCACTGCCAACCTGTTTTGATCCAAAAATTTACTAGCTAAGCTTTTTTTTATAAACTCTAGCTCGAAAAGTAGGGTTTCAAGAAATTAAGGCTTTTGGGGATAGCAGTATGCATAAAAAGAAAATCAAATTTTTGTTATACTTTTTTAAAAGTCTTGTCATTTACCTTTTTCTGCGGTCAAACTTGTTAGCACCTCTAGGAAGGCAGGGGTTTGACGGTGTTAGCTTCCGACTCTTCTTTTAAATCTTGCAACATATTAATTACAAAATAATTATATTTATACGCACTAAAATAGTGTTCTGTATAAATACCAAGTTGAAATTAATTGTGATATTCTATCTCTTTTTTGGCCAGATTTTAATTATAATTTCAAAAACAAATAATTTTTGTTAAAGGTTTTTGTGTTCAAGATAATTTATTCAAAAGATTTTTAATATAGAAGACAAGAGACATTTCAGATTTTTTTGCCAATATTTTATTTTTCACGATAAATTAAACCATTATTCAGTGTTGTTATTTGTTGATATTTCATCGATGCTTCCATTAAATTTAAAATTTTTACCTTCTTTTAATTTCATCAATAACATTCCGTTACTTTCATAAACTCTCTTTCAAAATTTCTTTATAATATGGTTTTAGTTTATCATATTCACCAGTTTAACACTTCCATTTAACATTTCCATTCCGTACCATTTACCCACTAATATTTTAGTAAGATTATAAATTTTTAACTCTTAGTTTTTGTTTCTATGTGTATGTTTTTTTCTCGATTTTCCAAAAATTACGATACATTCAAAACGAAGATCATGCAAATTAGAATGTATCAAAATTATTGAATTAACTTTGATACAATCTGGTATAATAAATTTTATGAAGATTAGAAAAATAAAATTATTTTAATCTGATTCGATTTAAATTATTTATTTAAAAATAATAATCAAGGCCAATTTAAAGAAGCAATAATATCAAATGTCAAATTGAATCATCTGTAATAGAAAAAAAATATCGAACATAATTTATAATAGATATTTGAAATATTGAAAGAAAAACTAATATAACATATTTGGTAATATTGATAGTAGGTATAATCATCCATATGAAGCTAAAAATTAATCAGAGACAATAACATATACAAATGGAGTTTATAGATTGAAATATTTAAAAAAAATAAATAAATTCTATAACGTTTATGCGATCACATCATATTTTGCATTGGTGTTCTCTTTAAATATACTAAGGTTGGAATTATAGCGCTATGTAAAATGAATATGTTTACAATTTTACTTATCACACTGCGGTTATGGTTTTTCACATTGATCAATATTTAGACACTCACATATTGCATCAATCTTTAAATCTACTATATACAAACATGGCTGGACAAATGCAAGTTTAAAATACATAAATGAATTCAAATCTACACATACAACTTTCACTTTAAGGAGAAGCAGTTGCCCGCCAGATTCATTGAATAATGATAATATTTCTCAAAACAATGACATCAAATACTTAGGACTTTACTTAGATAAGCGACTAACTGGCGAAACAACATTAACTACAAAGGGAAAAAAAACTCCGTACTTAAAGAAAAATCATGTATTGGCTCATTAGGGAGAAAATACAACTCTCATTAGAAAACAAAATATTGTTGTACAATATCATATCCAAACCAATCTGGACTTATGGCATTCAACTACAAATCATTCAACAATTTCACAATAAAGTTACAAGATCTACGAAATATGCTGCATTTTTTGTGCCAAATCAAGTAATCGATAAAGATTTACGCATTTCCTCAGTTCACACTAAATTAATAAAATACATCCAAAGCTACAGCAACAGATTGGAACAACATCCAAATATTTTAACTCCCATGCTGATGAATACGTCTAGATCTAGAAGGTCTAGAAGAATTTTACTGAGAAATATTTTTAGTTGAAATTAATTACGTATAACGCTGCACTGGGTGTTGTACTACTTCAAGACAAAATCTACACAGAAAAAAATATTTGCTTATTGTATTTCGGTATACAGATTGTAAAAAAATAAAGAAGTACACTTTTTTTTACTGCCGATTTATGAAATTTTAACAAAGTTGTAGGAATGGTAAACGGCAACAAATTATGTTCTAAAGTTTCAGACTTGATTAAATAATCAAAGGTGATTAAAGGAAAATGATATGTTAAATTTTTAAAAAAATGATATGTTAAAATTTAAATGTGTAAGTGAAAGTTTTATAAAAAAGAAAAGTAAAAAATAAATTAAAATAAACATTTGCATTTTCTTTTGAGATGTTTTCTAGAAGCATGGATTCTTCAGTGAAGGACCATATTTTTGTTATAAAGTATAAAATATCACAAAAAATTACCAATTAAAAATAATTAAATTCTAATAACAACACAACCATAATTAAAATTGGAAATCAAATTTAAACAGACATTCAGATATCAGCTGTTATTACAAATTTACGAAATGAAAAATACAAAATTTACAAATTTACTCTTCACGCAAAATTGACATTCGTAATTTTACGAAATACGAAAATACGAAATGCCGTGACAAGCGCTATAAAAATATAAAAAAATTCTAAAGCCGAAATAGCTACTATAATTCCAAATTAAATCAAATTTTATTTGATTAGAATCGTAAATGAAAAAAAAAAAGTAATAAAAATAAACACGAAATTTCTCAAAAAATTATTTTTAGCTTATTGCATCTAAACTACTAAAAAAATTAAATATCGAGACAAAAGAGATAAAAAATTTAATTTGAATTTTGCGTTGTTGAACAATTTGATCTATAAAATATAATTGATTGCAACAAGACACAAATAATTTGTCCAATTATTTTTGTGTAAAAACTAAAATAATATAAATCAAAAATTCAATTCACAACAAATCATATTTTTTGTTCATTATTATGTAGCTAATAAATATTTGCTGATTTCTAGCTCTATTTATGGAGATAATATTAAGTCATCAAAATTCATTAAACAAATTAATTTTAAAAAATAAATATATTAAACAGTTGAAAATTATTTGTTCTATTTTTGTTTTTATGTTCTTGAATTTTGACAGTAACTTAGGTAGAATCATCTTTTCGTGCTCAATTGAGTACGGTATTGTAAGTTTGTACTAAAATATCTACAATATTTCAAGCATTTATTTATCAAATTACTGGTTTATCAACTTATTAAATGTGGAAAACTACTGTTACTGTTAAGAACGAAGCCTTCTTAAATAGCATAGCTCTATTTTATTTCAGTTGTTACCAGATTATATTTTATCCCAATGACAAAGGGTACTGGACCTGGTCGAATCTCCACAAACAATTTTTTTTGCTTCATCGGGAATCCAACTTGATGGGACCTTTCGGTTGTTAAGCAGGCCCACTACTTACTGCACTACCCAGCGTAAATTGGGGTCACATGCTTAGAAAATAAAATGTTTTCTTTATGTTCTTGTTCTTAACATAGGTAGAATTACCTATTCGTACATTAAGCACAGTATTGCGATTTTTACTATACGTAAAGTAGAACGTGTAACGTTTTTCCGTTTACTTTTTTATTTATTTTTTCTGCTATAGTGGTATATATCAACTAATTAAATGCAGAAAACTACTATTATTGTCAGAAACTATTATTTCTAAAATAGTGCGGTGTAATTTTACTTAATTAATTATCAAAATGAACTCTCTATGAAAGAAAATTTCATAGAAACATTCATGCCTTGAACGACGTACAAACTAGTGACCTTCTGCTTAGCAGATGACATAACTACTATTCCTACCGTATAGGAATACTTATAGATCCATTCCATTTATAACTGATTATACTTTTGATTCTAAACTGAGAAACCGAGTTTCTGATTTTAAGGACCTTGGTGTCCTTTTTGACGATAAACTTACATTTAAACTTCACTTTAGTAACATGATTAACAAGACAAATTCTATGCTAGATTTTATAAAAAGATGGTCTAAAGATTGTAATGATACATTTACATTACTAAATCTTTATTCACTACTCCTCACTACTTCACTCATATTAATAGAATTGAATCCATTAAAAAAATAAATGTCTGTAATTTGCTCTAAATAATCTTCCCTCATCTAACTCAATAATCCTACCTCCATACATACGTAAATCTATCTAAGCTTCTACAAATGAATATAATGAAGAAGGGTTGTTGCCGGATATCTTATTAATATCTCAAGTATATACAATGGTGAAATTGATTCCCAAATTATAAAAGATAAGATTAACTCGTACATTGAGACCAATACGCGTTTTAGAAAAAAAAAACTTGTTTCATTTGCTCCCTTAGTCCTTCTACTAATTTTGTTTTTCTGATTTTTAGTAGCTACCTATATTAACTAATTTGTAGTGATAAAATTAACTTTTATTCATTTTAATAACTTTTTATTTATCTTTATTTTTTTTCTGAATGAATTTATTTTGTTTGTTTTTTTTTCAGAATTAAGCGGTGTGTATTTCTAGAAATATTTTTTTGTAGCTGTGGCGTCGCAAGCAAATAAAATATGAGAGGAAAATTCCTTTTCTTCTAAGCAGAATCTTAACCTGTCTGTGTTCGATTTACCAATCTTGAACAGATATTTGTTAAATTGATCATGACCAATTGGATCTAGTCACAGTTTGAAAGTTCAAAAATGTCATTGTCATATTAAAAAATAAAAAAATACGATAAAATTATGATGTAATATAAAAGCAGGGCCGTGAACGTCAATTTAACATAATTTAAGTGTGATTTATTTTTAACTATAGGGTTACAAGTATGATTAGTTTTATATGAAAAAAAAATCTCACTTAACTTATGTTTATAGTATGGTTAGGGACATAATCATAATTAACTCAGTAAATGCCAATCTTGACTACCTGTTGACTTAATCGGTGAATACTGAATATTGAATCTTTCCTCAGTCAAGTAGAAAACACTGAAGAAGCCTACAAGTAGTAAACGAAATACGCCTATCTGCATTATAAGCATATACTTAGTAAAATTAAAAGGAAAATATTCGAATTTTTTCAACAATTATACAAATTTTACTCTTACGCAAAAAACAATTTTTTTATAAAAATTGAGTATAATTTTTACTTATTAATGAAAGTATATAAATAATGGCATTTAGCTCTGCACTGATAAATCGGAAACACTTTGTGTTACAGCTCATGTTTGTTAGATTTATTATTATATATCTAGATAATGGATTTTAAATTAATTCTGAATTACTGTATCGGATCTACTATGAATGATGAGCCCAATTGGGAAATTTTTATCTACCAATAAAAGTCTGTCTGAACAATGCCATGTAGCAGTGCATTGATGTGGGAATAGATATATGTATGTATAATTTAAAAATTTTTTAATTTGAAAGAGATTTTGTCAGCAATCTGTTAAAGATTATAGATTAGATTAATAGAAAATTATATTTATTATTTTGTTATTGATTTTTATTATTATACATGCCTAAATAATAAATGTTAAATTAATTTATGAATATACTGTATCGAGTCTGAAAATCTACTAAATATTTCTCTTTTAAATTTTTTCATTTTGGAATCCATTAATGCTTCGTGCCTATATTATACATTTCAAATACTGTCATTTTATATATATATATTATTCCTTAAATACATTTTTATAAATAATTTTAATTTAAATATGATATATTCCTATATAAATATGACATTTAACCTTAATTCTTTAAAATAAACTTTTCAGTTTAAGTGCAACTTTATTTATTAAAATTTTACATTACATTCCATTTTTGTTTAAATTTTAATTTAAAAAAATAAAAAAACATTTTTTAAATAACTCTTTGTTTTTCTGGGTGAGTCTCTGAAAAAAAAAATGAATAAATTTATAAATAGAAAAAAAAAAATGCTTTTACAAGAATTAAAATTGTAATTCTTTATATTAAAGATGTCATCATTATCATTATTGTTGAACTTTAAACTAAACGAAAAATAACAACAAAGAAGTTAATTGTTTCATAATTGCTTAAAGCCACCATTTTATTAAAAGAATATAAAAACACCTCTTCATAAAAATATGTATAATATTTTTTTTGTAAATCTAAAGATTAAAAAAAAAAAAAACAAAATCTAGACTTCAGATCGATTACAGTTAATTTATTTAAAGTTTTTTCTTTTATTTAAAATATTAAAAAAAAAAAAATGTTTTCACTAATAGCATCACGGTGACCTTTTCAGTATCGGTAGACTTCAAAAACTATGTTTTTCCTTTTTTTTTTGTAGTTAAAGTGTGGGTTCGGTGTTTTTTTTTTAAATATAATATTTATTAATTGTTTTAAATGTATAAGGAATAAATCAAGAGAATTTTCTTTAAAAACAAATTATAAATGACATGACAATTATTGTTTTTTGACATGTCAAAAAATATTTTTTGTAATTTCTCTTCATCTGTTTGTTATTAGTTAAACATCTCCTATTTATTTATTTATTTCAATAAAAAAAAAATTGCCTTGCAAGATTATTCTCATTCTAAGCTTTATAACATTAATTAATAAAGTCACCCTACGTTGTTCGGGTCGAACACAAAATATATAAAATTTCAAATTGTAAAATAGTCCAATGATTTGCTTTAATGATTCGGTCAACTTAAAGCTTCTTTAATTAACAATATTTTTTTTTTTATTTCCTGAAGTTAAAATAAAAATATTTGTTTTTTTACTTACTCTCCAGCAAGCTACATAAGATTGACCATAAACATAGATATATAATATGATGCGTACCTACAAAGTGTTTTAAGTATAGAGTGAAAATTATTTTTTTAAAGGGTGGTGTTTTAAGTATAGAATGGAAATTATTAAAATTTTTCAAAGGAGAGGGTATTTTAAGTTTTCCTATTTATTTGCAGTAAATTTTTTTATTTTAATTTATTTTCCAACACGAATTTTTATTTTATTCATCAAAATAATAAATATTATGTGTCCCTACATATTATTGTTTTTTTATATTCACAATTTGATTTATTTTTTATTTCTTTTGCAAGTTGCAAGTGCAAAATCGAAAGTGAATTATTAAAATTGTTTTCGTTCAAAGTTGTGGCTCATTATCAAATATTATTTGTTCAATATTCTATTTATGTGTGTTGTTAATAAATATTATAATATTTATAAAATTATAAATAAGACAAAAAAATAAATAAATTGATAAAAGCAAATTTAATATTATAATATTTCTAACGACATTTAGAATCTGGCAATGTCATACAAACATATGACAAAAACATATGACTCATAATATAAGATCTCATAAATAAGATCTCGACTAATAAAAAAATAAAGGTATGATATATTAGTACGCAAATACGTATTTTTATTAAGCTTGAATGGAAAGAAATGTTAGAATTGATTTTGCTCCCGTCATTTATGGTGGGTTACAAAGCTAGTATGTATATAAAAAAACAACAATAAACACAAAAAAATCAAAAAACAAATATTAATGATATATGTAAGGATGTGACTATGTAAGTAACATATTGTATATGTATAAATATATACCATAATATATATTCATTCATATACAAATTGTATCACAAATACATTGTCCAGTACCCTTTGTCATTGGGATATAATAAATGACAAAAAATAATTGAGAGTATAATTTGGTAACAAATTAAATAAAATGAAACTATTCTATTTAAGAAGGCTTAGTTCCTGACAATAGCAGTAGTTTTCCACATTTAATGAGTAGATAAGCCAGTAATTTGTTAAATAAATACTCGAAATATTGTAGTGTAAAATTGCAGTACCGTATTTAATTAAGCACGAAAAGGTGATTCTAACTAAGATACAAAAACGTACAAAAGCGAGGTACAAAAAAAAAAAACAAAATAAAAATAAAAAGTTATAAAAAAAATGTTGCGAATTTTATTTCAAATTTGCTTGACACAAACAAACACAAAGTGACGTCATGAAAAAAAAGATAGTCAAAAATAACTCCCTCCCCTGATAACTTTTTGGGACTTTTCGATTTTTCCTATGTGACGTTCCTAAACCCTACCATTGTGGAAAATTTTAAATCCCCAGGTCAACAGGAAGTGGGAAATACTTTCTGGGCATAAACATACATTTAATTTAATATATATAGTATAGATTAGTATTTGGTTAACATTCGGTTGCGTATTAAATAAAATGCATTTTTTGTCCTAATTTTTAGTTCTGATTTTTTTTTTAATTTTCCAAAATAGTTAATAAACATAATTATATAAAACTATTACGCATAATTATTATACTATATAACTATTATATTATGCATAATTATTTATATAATGTTGTTAATTAATTATTTATATTGTTTTTCATTAATATTTCAATTTATTGTAACGCTTGTTGTAACGCTTTATTGTAACGCTTGTTGTAAATGTTGGTATACAACATTTCTGATTTTATTATTTGGAGCGTAAATATATAAATTATCTGGATTTGTAACTTTCGAAAATGGAACCTATATAATTGCCAAGAATGTGCAAAACACGGATTTTCTAAATTTAATCCAGCTACAATCAATGATTGACCTAGTAATTTATTTATTGTGATAGCAAAAATCAAACTTAATGGAAATGACAGACTTTTCAATTGAAATTATTGAAATATGTGGAATAGAAACAGTAGGAAATAGTACCTCAATTTCAATTTTCAGTTTTATAACATCTTTCATTTTTGTCAAAAATTCCTGATGGGTAGTGAGAGCTGGTGTAGTAATTATACGAACTATTGAAATTATTGGAAAACAGTAAAATACTTGTTTGTTAATTTTTTATAGAGTATCCGAGTACTAATTTGCGATTCTGCAACACGTTTGGTTTTGAAATATTTATGACGGGTGCTAGGTAGGAGTTGTGTATCAGAACCAGTCAAAATTTTGAAAAACGGTAATACACATATTTGATTATTTTTGATAAAGTATTTGAGTAGAAATATTCAGCTCCATAACACTTTTGGTTCTTGAAATATTTGTGATAGATGCTGGAAGTTGTATGGTAGCTGCCCGAACCCAGCCAGAATTAATCTCAAAAAATGGTTATGTCTATAACCTTCCATCTATTCCAGTAATACACACTGAAAATTTAATCGATTGAATAGTTTTCGAGTCTATGAATAACAGACAGACAAACAGACATAAAAATTTTATTTTTATATATACAATAAATATATAGATTATAATTCTATAATGGAAAATGGTGTAAATAAATAATAATAATAATTATAATAAGGCAGCATTTGTTATCGATGCGACACGTTTAAACCAAAAAGGTTTGTATAGTACCAGGATAGTCTGTTTCCCACCGCACAGATTCTGTTATTTAAACCATTTTCAGCTTTTAACAAAGCGATTGAGGTTCTTTATATGTATACAGATAAATGTATAAGAGATACTGATCAAACTTATGTTCTCCACAAATATGGACAATATAAATCACAGCCGAAATAGGCACCCGACAAAAAAGCTAACTGAAGAGGTTAGCCGTAGATAGAAGACGGATGGAAAAAACTTTATTTTTGCCTTATGCCCCAATGACGGGATTGCAGGACCATGATGATGAGCCCAGATAATATTCGAGATAGTTACCATACCCACCCCCATCATTTCTGTAAAACTCAAATCTTCGAAAAAAGCTATTCAATCCCTAATAATATGCTGATATTCAGCACGATATTAAATTTTGCAAATATTTCTAGCTCAATCTAGGACAGATGTGTTTCCTAACATTACAGTCAGTCAGGTCTACTGGATCGTCTACAAATGAAAACTTTGATTACCTGTGACAACCATTTTGTATTGCACATGATCCTTTCTCCTGAATGTCAACTGCGACCTGATAATAAACATTAACGAATATTGAATTCATTCGCCATCTATAGTTGATGGAAAGTCTGATAGGAAGGAATTGATGGGTACTGATTGATTTTAATAATAATAAATATAAATTTTTTTTTTTACTTGCCTCTTCTATTGTTTGCTTGGGTAGGTAGGTACTTTAAAATTTAAAATTTTGTTAATTAGTATCCACATATTATTTTTCATTTAAAATTCTTCAAATATTTTTTTTTAAATGTCATAATTTTTTTTTTTTATAATTTATTCATTTAATAAGAAAATTGCAAAAGTTTTTAATTAAAATGGGATCTATTTGGAATGTTTCTGAATAAATCAGTTTTTCAATGACAATTTATTTGCTTCATTCAAATTTAATTGACAAGTAATAAGGTTCAATTATTAAATCTACAAAAATGTCAAAATATTATTACAAAAGTCAATGACAGGTAATCAATTTAAAACAAAAAATATATACCTCACATACGCATAAATTCACGTAATATATTTGGACCCACCTTATTAAATGGATCAAATCTAATTACATTCATCGACACATTTTCAAGGTTAGAGCATTTTTACGAATTTGATGTGAATATTTTTGAAGGATTTCAATTTGAAGAATCAACACTTTGATTACATTTAAATTACCAATTATATACATAATTATTTTTCAAAAATTCTATGTCACAACACAATAAAGTTATGATGTGATTTGAATCTATATGTTTTTAAAATTTTTAAATCCAAAGATTTTCATCGTAAATGAATTTTATTTTTTTTAAATCTGATTAATTACAACGAAACAAAAACAAAAAAAAAATAATATTTTCGAAAGAAATTTTATGTCTTGAGAGTCACGTATTTTGTATGTAGCGTTGAAATGTGTGATGAAATTAAGAGTATCTGATGATTTTTTTAATGTTTTGCATCAATTTATGATTAAGGGCTGAATTGGATTGCATTTATTTTTCTTTTTTGTATTAAGTTTTGAATGTGTGGAAAATTTAAATTAAAGGAAGGACTAAAAATTCTAAGTGTTTTAAAAAAAAATTGAAAAATTTAATTTACCAAAGAGTATATTTACTTCGATGCATGAGATGTGTGATAACATATGGTACTATCATAACTATCATGTGGAATAAAAAATTTTAGCAAATTTTTAATTTTTTTCGAATATCGAATTGTTTTTTTCTCTTGCAGTTGCCTCCCGATTTATTATTTCTAGATTTTACATGCATTGAAATAAATATCATCTTGCTATATCAATTTCTGGGTCTTAAAGTAAATCTATTTCATGGTCTTAAACTTCTTGTGCTCAAAGTAATTGCTATACGAATACTCTGAGATGGTCTTTGTTTTCTCGTATTTTTATAATATACCAAATTCATCTTAGATTTATAACGGATTTAAAACTGTATAAGAATCTGTACTCCAAACTATAAAAATAAAGCCCCTATATTCGATTTTTTCTTCTAAATTAGTTCTTAAGCCTGGTATATTATTATTAATAAATATATAACGAATTTACGACGATACTATTAAATGACTGTGTCCAAAAGAAAAGACCGTACAAATAAATAAATTAAATCATCTTTTGGAAATAGAAAAAGACGCAAAATTTTTTCCTTTATTAAAAATCGACTCTGTTGATAGCTTATGAGATTTTTCAATTTGAAAACTTTGTTTCAAACTTTGAATCTTTTATTTTGATTCTGCATCCGTAACATCTCAGATGTCTCTCAGATGTCTCTTAAATGTTCTTTTTCTATTTTTCATAATCATTATTTGATAAAAGTAATTTTAAGAAATTCGTCAATTTCGGGGTAATCTCTTGGTAATCAGTACTTCTAGATTTTGATTTACTGAAATTTTATATTATTTAGTGATATTATGTATTGAGGATTTTATATTATTAATTTATTTTATATATTTTGCATTTCATTTTTGAAGGAATATTTTTTATTACTATTTTACGAAATATGCGTATCTTAGTATATTAGTAAAATGAAAAGGAAAATATTCGACTATTTTACCGTTTTTTAATATGTATTAATAATTTTTTGTTTTTGTAAAATTCTAATTCGGTAAAAAAAAGTCCTGAACATTTAAATATTTTATTTTTTTAATATTTTGCTAAAGTTTCTCGTTTGAGTCTTTTGATTATTTGCGGAATTTTTTTATATCGTATATGGTTCGTTTCCATGACAAGATTTGTTTTATATGAAAAAAAACTCTTTTAAATTATGCTTATACTATGTAAATGCGAACATAGCATAAACTAAATTTCTTATTGTTTACCACCAAGTTAATATTTGTCACATTCTGATATGCTCGGTCATAATTGCTGTGGAATGTGGAAATAATTCAAAATATAAAAACGTTAAAACTGAGAAAATACAAAATATAACAGTGAAGTTTAAATAAAAAAAATGCTTGTATAATTAAACTAAATAGAAAAATCCTAAAACTGTTAGATATTTAGCGTTTACTGAAATAGGAGCTTTTGCTCGATAATAATGATTTAATCTTAAATTTTAATTTAATATATTACAAATAAATCTTTAATTTGTTTACATTTACTGTTTTTTTCACTTTGACAAAGCAATTTGACATTTCAGTTGCCATTTTTAGCTACGAAATGTAATTAAATTATATAGTAAAATTTTGCGATGAAATTTTTCAATGACAGTAATAGCATTACAAATCGGTTTTATATAATTTCTGGTACTATGCTATAAATATATATTTATGATCGAAAATTTATTGACACTTACACGTAATTATTTAGCATGATTTTATCAACCTCAGTATTGTAGTCAATTTAGCCATGTAGTAACATTTTTTTTTAGTCTACAAGTTTAATTTAGTCTGTATACAAATTAGTTTATAAAAAAGCAATGCAATCGAAAAAAATGATAAAGTATAATTATGAATATTGAAATATAATTTTAATTAGAAAAATCAAAATTAATACATATGAAAATATAAGTTTTTTTTTACAGAAATAAAAATTCAAAATTTAATTAATTTAAAGAGATTAAGAGCACATTATCAATTGACTAATTCTAATTGTGACATAGTATCAAATTCAAGTTCCATGTCGGAGATGGGAGGCTACTGATGCATAGAAAATGCAGAGAATGCCTTGGTGATGTGTGCTCTTGCTAGAAGTACCTAACAAAACCGAAGGTCTAATGGTTTGGGGCTACTTCACTAGGAGTAGTTTAGGTGAGCTGGCATTTGTAAACACAAAAGTAACTGCAGATGTGTACATATATTTCATGGGGAGTCACTTCAAAACATCAAGGCTCATTTTGCGCACAAACGCTCACACGAAAATGGTAATATTAATTTTTTACTTAACTATTTAAAAATATTCTTGAATTTAATTAAGTTCGGTTTTATTTCTACTTGTAGGGGGAAAAGTACTTAAATGATAACTGCATTACACACTATGAAATGTCACCCATTATTATAGTACAGATTTTAATCCTATTGAAACTATATTTGGGATATTATTAAGAAAAAACTTCAACAAAGCAATTCAGAAACAATAGAAGCTCTAAGAAAACAAATTCACATAGCTTGGGGAGAGAGCATTACAGATGACGTCATTAAAACTTTTAATGACTCCCTGAACGATAGGTATGAAAGGGTAATAAGGGAGAATGGCGGTTATGCTAAATATTAAATATTATAGGCTTAGATATTATATTATACTAAATATTAAATATTACTTAATAAAGTAATTTCAAATTTCGATGTTTATAAAATTTTGTTACGAATTATTTTCATTATTTATTATTTATCGGAAAATTCGTGTAATTGAATAGAAAATATTGTGTTTACTAACATTTTAGATAAATATTGCAATAAATAATATATTATATTTTATTATATTGAAAACACTGAAAAAAAAAAAAAAAAATTACAATAAATTAACAACAATATATACCGGGTGTTCCAGAGCATGCGTATCAGCTTTTTAAGAGGGGAAGGAGTCGTTATTTTAAAATTTCTACAAAATTTTATTATCTAAATCGAGGGTGCTCTATCGATTGGTGATACTTTCAACTTCCGAGAAAGACCTAAAGGGTTTTTTCAAGCACGAAAATCGCTGAAATTGGCCGGAATCGAGATTTTCAAATAGGAAGGGGCATGCTTTTTGCAAATTCAGATTCTACGACAAAAAATAAGAAACTTATGTTAAATGTTGTTTTTTTATTTTCTCAGTATTTTTCTTTAAAATTTTTTTTTTTTTTTTTTTGCGTGGATTGGTGGGAATCTTCATAGACACAATGAGCCCCGTAGCTTCCATTGTGTGCCAGATTTTTACTGACTAAACCACACCCCTCCCATTAATACTAGTCCAACGGACTAACCATTAATTTATTGCTATTTTGATTTTCTTAAAGAAAAATTTTACGAAATTCTATCGTATTAAATCTAGTGGCTTAGTTCTTTTAAGCCTTCTGACATCATTTTGATTATCTAGCAATTGAGTGGCCTCAACGTTAACATGTCCCTCCAGACGAGCTATATGCTTTGTCGCATATCTTTTTATTTCATTTTCTATGCAAGGAATTTCTAGATCTCTGTGCAAATCACTGTTGCGAACATACCAGGGGGCATTTACCATGTTGCGCAAGACTTTATTTTGGAATTTTTGTATACAAAGTACATGTGTTTGTTTGGCACATCCCCATATTTGTATGCCGTACAACCATATTGGTTTGAGTATCTGATTATATAACAAAATCTTGTTATGTATAGGTAATTTAGAATTACGACCTAAGAGCCAGTACATTTCTCTATACTTATTTTTAACGTGCTCTTTCCATCTAAGTTTGACATCTAATGTCATTCCTAGGTATTTAGCATTGTTTTCTTGGGGTATATTGACCCCATTCAGATTTACCAATGGTGGTTGATTTTCTAATTTTTTATTTGTAAAATTTACATGTACTGATTTTAACTCATTGAGTTTAATTTTCCATTTCTTTGTCCAGAGGTATAGCTTGTCGCTTGCTCTTTGCAATTTAATTGTAGCCTCGTCAATATTTGATCCTACTGCCATCAGCGCAGTATCGTCAGCGAATGTAGCTACAGTTATATTTTCCATTTCTGGTAAATCATTGGTGTAGAGCAAATACAGTATGGGACCCAGAATACTACCTTGAGGCACACCCGTTTTAATATCTCTAATAGTAGAATACTCTTCGTCTTGTTTTATTCTGAATAGTCTGTTTTCTAGATATGATGAGAGTATATCTACGTATTGTTTAGGTAACATATTGTTTAGTTTATTTATTAAGCCTCGATGCCATACTTTATCAAAAGCTTGGGCTACATCTAGAAATATGGTAGAGCATACTTTCTTTTCCTCTAAAGCTTTTTCTATTATGTCTGTTATTCTATGAATTTGATCGATTGTCGAGTGCTTAGATCTAAAGCCAAATTGATAATTTGGAATCAGATTACTATTTTCTATGATCGGTCTCATTCGAATCAATAATAGTTTTTCAAATAATTTTGATACTATTGGTAGTAATGATATTGGTCTGTAGGATTTGACCTCATTTATGGGCTTACCTGGCTTTGGTATCATAATTATCTCTGCTACTTTCCACATATTCGGCACATACCTTATTCTTATAGCAGCGTTTATAATGCGTGTTAGCATTGTTATAGCTTTTTTCGGAAGTTCTTTCAGGACTTCCGATGTAATTAGATCAAAACCTGGAGCTTTTTTATCTCTGATTTTTTTAATTTGTTCCACTATTTCACTCTCTGAAAATGGTGATATAACATTTTCTTGCCAATTATTATTTTCTTCAGTGAGATCATCCGACTCTGTCTCGTCTGGACAAAAAATTTCTTCAAGATGATCTGCGAATGTTTCAGCTTTATTTTTATTATCTCTCGCCCATTCACCGCTTTTCATTCTGATTGGCGGGATTTGAGAGATCGAGGTTTTTGTACTCTTTGTTGCTTTCCACAACGAGTAGTTATTTTCTCTTTTAGCTGATAAATTTTTTATATATTTTTCAAAATTTTCATTTTTAAGATCTTTAATTTTTCTTTTAAGATTCTGAGTTAATCTATTTAGCACAGTTTTGTCTGCCGGATCACGCGATTGTTGCCATCTGCGTCTAGCTCTTCTTTTTATTTTTATCATATTTAATATTTCTCTAGGGTAGTTGAATCCTACCGATTTATATTCACAATTTTTTGTATTATTCCATCCAGCATTTTGAATAATTTTAATAAAATTTTCTACTTCAGAATCTATATCACATTTGGATCTTAGTTTTGTTTTTATGTTTATTTTGTTTTCTATTTCTTGTTTAAAGCTAGCCCAGTCAGTTGTCTTGTTCGTTAGCAGAGGTTTCGACTGTTTCTTAATAACCTTTTCATATAGATTTAGTATGACTGCAGAGTGATCTGAGTCCAAATCATGGTTATCTTCTAGCTTAATATAATTGGGTGAAATTTTTTTTGTTATATAAAAATCAAGCAGATCAGGAGTTTTATTTCTATCAGTTGGCCAATAGGTTGGCTAACCGGTAGATTGGTAAATGCAGCCTTTTTCTTTTATAGCTTTTCTTAGCTCTCTTCCTCTCGTAGAGGTTACTCTAGACCCCCAATCTATGTGCTTGGCGTTGTAGTCACCTCCCAGGATAAATCTATCGCCAAGTAGTTTAAGAATTTCTTCAAACATGTTATTCTTTATGTTGTATTTGGGTGGACAGTATAATGCACCGACACAAAGGCTTTGTTTAACAGACATAATTCGTAGCACGATTAGTTGGAATTCATCTATTTCTAGACTAAGTTCCTCGTGGTGCTTAATATCTTTCTTTATTAAAATTGAGCTACCACCTCTGGGTGTATTACTCGGATGGTTTGCGCTGTAGCATGTATAGTCATTTATTTTAAGCGATGACTTATCTGTCATATGTGTTTCTGTCAAGAGACATACATCAATATTTTGGGTTCTCAATAGAATTTCCAAATTATTTTTCTTGTTCAGAATACCATTGGCATTCCACGTGACTATACGAAGTGCGTTCTTAACCATGCCTTGCGGATTTATTTTTTGGTGTATACATATATATTTCATTATGTTTGTTTTCTAATGTGCATAGTCTTGTTGAGATTTCATTCATTGTTTTTATCATATTTTGCATCATCTGCATAATGGTATTTTCAGTCAACTTTTGTGTAGAAACTTTATTTTGTTCTTTCGGGTTTCTTTTTTGACTTAGGTTATTTTGTGTTACCTGTGAATATGATAAGCCTTCTACGACTTTTTTCGACGTAAAAGTTTTAGGTTTCTCTGAAGTTTCAATGCAATTCTGTTTCTGTGCAATAGGTTGCCTAGGTTTTGTCTTTTGTTTTTCTTGTCTATGTTGCATTTGTTTTGGGGCATTTTTTTGTAGCTTCTTTCTTTTTTGCAACTCTCTAGCCACCTGGCAACCACGATAACTCGCTGGGTGTGCCTCAAGGCAATTAGCACATTTAGGCTTAATATTTTTTTTTTTCTTTGCAAGAAATTCAATTTTTTTTTCTTTAAAATTAATAAAATTGTAATAAAAACATCTCTCTATATTTTCCTTTGCTAAACCAAAATTCATAATAAGCATTTTTATAAATAAATTTGTTTTTCATGTTATCATATTTTTTTTTCTCAGTTTAGGGTTTCTACATAGTGTAAACTAAAAAAAAAAAACAATAACAAAAAAAACAATAAAAACAAAAAAACAAATATTTACAAATGTTTCTTATTTTTTGACGTAGAATCCGAATGTGTAAAAATAAATACACTTTCCCATTTGAAAATCTCGATTTCGGCCAATTTCGGCTATTTTTGGGCTTCAAAAACCCTTTTCCGGTCCTTCTCGGAAGTTGAAAAAATCACCAATCGATAGAGCACCTTTGATTTAGTCAATAAATATTTTTTATTTTTAAAATAACGGTTCCTTCCCTTCGTAAAAAGCTAATACGTATGCTCTGGAACACCCAGTTTGCTCTATATGAGCAAATTGCTCTTTTTGAGATAAAAATAAATAAATAAACAAAAACATCTTATATAAAACAAATCACTCTTCAAAATCAACTCAAATCAAATCATTTTATTCTTCTATGCAGAATCTGTACTTGTCTGTGTTCGATCTACAAATCTTGAACAGAAGTGGCAGCACGTAACTTTTTATGTTCGCTAAAAACACTTTTGGAAGCATGTAAGCAACGTTGACGTTAATTTTATTCCGCAAATACAAAAATTGACGTTTTTTCGGTAGCATGTAAACAACGTCAAGTACATTTTTTTCACGTGAACGTAAACGATAACGGCTCAATTAGCCAATTCTAATTGAAAACATATAAAATTTATAAAAATAAAATTTATTTGTATAAGTTTATATTTTTTTAATTAATTCATACATTTTTAATTAACAATTTAAAATTTTGTATTGCTTGTTAAATTGTTTATTTTGTGTCTCGGAAATTAAAATTAAAATTAGTTAATTGCAAATCAGTGTAGGAAACATGAAGAGTCCAGAATTTTGCGTTTTGAGGCTGGCAAAACTGTGAAAACGTTACATTTGAAAATGCAGAATTTTTCTTCTAGAATAGAATTTACCATTTAGATATCATTAATGCAACAAAACTATAACCAATTTTAAAATAATTAAATTAATATTTTTTTATTTACAATGTTGAGATTATTGGATAATTTAATTTTACATACGAAAATTTTCCTTTATTATTATATGACATTACAACATTGAAAAGCTTAATTACCTAAACTATGCATTATAAGAAAACACAATATATTCTAAATCCCTGTCATATCCAAATAAATAATTTTAATTGAATAATTTTGACACTTCACAACGACAAAAAAAAATGAAAAACAAAAACCAAAACATTTTGAGAATTTAATCACGAATGAATTAATTTCTTATACATAATAATGTAGTTACATAAGGAATTGATTTTGTATTTTTTTTTATTATTATTGAAGAAGTTCTAATATTATTTTTTAATTAAAATTTAGTTATTTTTTTCGGTAGTACTGTAAGTATAGTCAACTGTCGTTTTTAGTATCTTATGAGGATTCTTGTTATTATTTTAGGAATATACAAATGGTTAGTAATTAAGGGGTTGACCGAATACTACATCATTTGGGATGATCCTATTTTATATTAAAATTATAAAGTAGGAAAAACACAATGGGCTTGCTTCAGCTTAATAGAAGAAAAGCTCAAAACGATAATGGGGGAAATATGGTCATTGTTTGTTAATAAGCACGCACTGTTATAGACGTGTTAGCACTGATAACTGTCGAATAAGATTACTTGAATCTGTCGAAAACTAGATGCAGGTGGTTGAAAGGGTATATGTTGGACAACTTGATAAACGATTCAAAGGTTCCATTTAAAGAAACCCAGAGATTGATCACAGCTACGGGTCTACTAGGAGAATAGGTATTCCTCCAGTTCGTAATGTAGACGATCATTATGGGCCTTATCTAATGTTTTTGGTGTTTTTTTACACGCTACCAAAAAACTAGGAAAATATTAAAGATAGGTGTGGGTACGTTACGTACGCATTAATGTAGTTGCCACCCGCTTTTGAACTATTTATTATAAATAATAATAAATATAATAGATAGTTATATTATATAACTAATGATAATATTTTTTTAAACTATCTATCTTATATATGGATATTTTGATTAAAGTTTTCACTCAGGAGCTGGAGTTAGTTTTAAATGAAAAGTTTTTTTTTTATATAACTCCAATGGATAAACACCATAACTGCTTGTACACAGAGATTTGGAATACACAATACATATATGTACAATAAATAGATTTTCTTTAGAATTTTTATATGATATTTATCTAAAATTATATCTATTGTAAAGTTGACTTGGCTTTCATAAAAGCATAGCTCCATTTTATTTTTAGTGATAACCCAAACTCTCAACTATTTTTTATTATTTATTTTATTCCAATGACAAAGACTAATTGGACCAGGTCGAAAGATACCGAGGCATTTTTTTTTCTTCGTCTGGAATCGAACCTGGCACCTTTCGGTTGAATCACCATCTTTATTTAATTATCATCATCATCATCATCATCTTATAGCGCTACAGCTCTGGGTGAGTTTTGGCCTTCATCACTATATGCTCCTCCAAAAAGGTGGATCTTGTGCCACTTGTCTCCAATTTGGGATTTGTAGGGTTTGAGCATCGTTTTCCACGTTGTCTGCCCATTTGTTTCTCGTTCTTCTTCTACCACGGCTACGGGCTTTGTATTCAGCACCACGCTTGTTTTCAACTTTCGTGCATTCGACTTACGTGGGTAAGCCCATCTTAGTCTTTGGGCCTTTGCAAATCGTACAATGTCCTCACTATCGATCATACTATTGAGCTCGCTGTTGATTCTGATTATCCATATTCTCCATTCTGTAATCGTTTGGACCGAGTATTTTTCGGAAAATTTTTCCTTCAGTCCATACCTCGCACCCATACGTCACTATGGGTCGTATGAGAGTTTTATATATCGTCATTTTGGCCTTCTTGACATTAGTTTTGATTGCATACTATTGTCACTTTTTATTGCTGCTCCGAGGTATGTAAAGCTTGTAACTCCTTCAAAGTTGTACTCTCCGATTGTTATATTCTGATTCCTTCTTATTTGTTCATTTCTTGACATTTTTAGATATTTTGTTTTGTCGTCGTTGATTTTTGATTTTTAAGACTACTTTTTTTGTCTCGGTTCTTTATCTAATTATAAATGTGGAAAATTGTCAAATCAATATGCTCTCAAATCATTAGAAAAAATTTTGTTGGCGACAACTAAAAATTTTAAACGATTCCAAGTATACCAACTAAAAACCATTTAAAATTTAAGTTCTAAAAATTAAATTTCAAAAAATTTGAATTATTTCAGAGATTTAGGTATATCATAAGACTAATGGAATTAAAAAAAAATTAATAAAAAATGATTTATGTACCATAAAAATTACTGAAAATTAGCTACCAGATACGAAAGCTAAATAATAATAATTCAAATTAAGTTATGAAAAATGTCACGATGCAATGCACATGAATTATAAATTGTAATTATCACACAAAAGATTCATTTTATTTTATTTTTTAAATAAAATAAAACGGAAATTGTTTTTATAATTAAATATTCTAAAAAAAAAATACTTAATTAGAAAAAAAAATTGTATTTTTTTTCTGTAAATAATTTTCTAATCGTTATTCAATTCTGCTCAATAGTTGTTGCAAGTTAAAACAGTAAAATTATCATAAAAATAAAATTTTACAAAATAGTTTTTTAAACTCAATAATTTTAAGTCATCTGCATTTTATCATTACTCTTTGAATGAGAGAGCATAGATGCTGTTTTGAGTGTTATGATTTGTTCAATCTCATTCTCATGCCACTGTTTGTTGGTTTCTTGTATAATTAATATATTTTGGTATACTCTAAGTGTTTTTTTGGTAAGTGTTCAGAGCCGTCTGTTTGTGTGTGATTTCTACTATAGAAAAGAAAATAAAATCAATACAATATGATCCATTTGCTTCAAGGCAACATACACAAATTTTATAATAACAATAATTTAAATAACAACCTTTCTTACTAAACATTCATAAATAAGCACTCATGTGTTATACTGGTTATACTATACCCTCTCGAACCCGACCATTTAGCTATAGATACAACCTAAATGACGAATTCTTCGAAAAATCTAATTCGATTAAAACCTACCAGTGTATTTTGATGATAAATTATATTTAATCTCCATTATGAAAAATTATTAATAAAGCTTGTTAAATAGCTTGGTAATAAAATCAGAAAAAATAACTCAAAAACAAAGTTAAAAAAGAATAGAAATTAAAATATTGATTGCAAAAAAAAAATAAAGAAATTAAGTAAGACTTTCAGTTCTCGCACTTCTTTAGTATCCTACATTTTATTTTTTTAAATTAAATTAAAAATCTCTAATACATGAATCTGTAATCAGATTCTTATAACTACAATTTTTTTGTTATTGTTTTTGTTATTGTTTTTTTTTATTCATAATAATGATTATAGTAAATTCATTTCAACAGTTATTTAATTTTATTTTAATAAATTCCAGTGGAAAAATATAATAATAATAAAAAAGTAAGAGTTCGCGTCACAAAGTTCATTCATAGATTAAAATCGAAAATTCTGGGGAGTGCATCTTCATGACTTTTATTGTACAATAATACATCAAAAACGCGAAACTATAATATTATACTGAAGTTAAAATTTTAAGACAACATTTTAAATTTACCTTCCATTCAACATACATACATACATACAGCCATATCAAATATCTAAAATAAAATTCAGATGCTACATAGTCCCATTTTTGTCAGCAAAAGAAAAAAAAACAAAAAAAGAACAAGAACAAAAATAAACAAATGAAGAAGACAACTACAAGAAAACCTCATAGAATCGAACCGATTTAAGAAAAGATTAGGTATATAATTGAAGAAATCGAGAAATATCAAAACAAAAAAAAAACATGTTCAGTAATTAATTTCAAAATTGAAAATCTTATATTTTATATTACAGGGAGAAATTTTGAAATTTAATTTCTATACTATAACTAGGTACATATACTTCATCCCATGAACCCAAAATAGTTACAGTTAATAAATAAAATTGTTCGTTACGGCTACCATTTGAGAAAATTTTTTTGTTGGAAATTGGAAAATGTTGGAGGTTGGAAATTTTAAATATAATTTACTACGCCTTTTTCAATTCCAAGTTGAATTATGGTTTAGCTTGCTGGGGTGGTTCTTACAATAACAGAATTCGCCCACTTCTTCTAGCCCAAAAACATTACTTAAGAACCATTCTTAATGTTAATCGTCTATCATCTAGTTTCCCACTTTTCAAAAGAGTCTGTATTTTGCCACTCAGACATCTCTATATCTACAAAACTATGAATTTTTTTTTCATTAGATCTGGTTACCTAGATCAAAGATTAACTTCAACCTACAACCTACGTATTAATTATTTGAATTATGTTGCTGTTTCAATGGCCAGAACAACACAATTTTTCGCATGGCTTTGTTAATATATGATAATAATCTCTCCTCATTTCTTAGACAGTTGAAAATCTGGTTATTTCAGTTCGATCACTCTCAAATTGAATCACTATTTGATGGTGGAAATTTTTATTAAATAAGTGTTTTGTGTATGTATTATAATTAAATGTGGGTTTCTCTTCAAACTTCAATTATATTAATTATATTCTTTAGTTTTGCTTGAACTTATACTGTACTTGTAAATTTTTTACTTCAATATTATGCTTTTCATACGTTTTTTATTTGTTATTTCTTTTTTCTTTACATTTTTTGATACATTGTTTACACTCTTTTTGATTTTATTTTTAATTTTATTTTTTTTAAAATTATTATGTCTAATCTTAATTTGTAATTACTTTTGATTTTAGTACATAAAACATTTATATTTATATTTTTTTTTCATTTATGTTTGTTTTTTTAATTATTTTTTATTTAATTTTATAGTATTATTTATTCCTATTAATTATTCTAATAAATTATATTAATAGGAATAATTTTTTACTTTTGTTAATTTTATTGAATTTATTATATTAGTTTATTAGATTGAAGAGCTTTATGTTTTGTTAATATTCAATTTTAATTTGATTTAGTTTGTAAAAAATTTTATATCTGAGGAAATAAATTAATTCTAAATCTAAATCTCATCTAATGTCAATAAGTATTAATTTGTATTAAGGCAGTTTATAAATAATTGAAAAATTAGGAGTGTAACATGTTCGAAGACAATTGAGAATAAGGTGGTTATGCTGAAGTCCGAAGCGGAATTTCTCCGAAAAAAAATTCCGATCCGAATACGAAAAAATCGGTATGCTGAAGTCCATTCGACTGCAAAGTCTACAGAAATCAAAATCAGATGTTTCGGAAGATTTTTTTTTTTTTTCATATTCCTTTCAAACATTTTTATTTTAAATAAAAAAGGCGACGTTCACAGTTTGTGTTTTTTTTATTTATTTTGTAAAACTTATAAATTTTTAATAGATAATGTATATGACATAATGTATATATACAATATGCATACATAAATTAAAAGTAAAACTTATAACTTTCTTAATTACATATGTAGTATATATATATATACAAATTAAAATAATAGTAGTTTTTTGTTACATCAGAGAAAATTTAAAATTCTCTAAAGAATGTAAAATATATATGTATTGTTTTTAATATATATGTTATAATATTAAAAACAATAAAATACTTTATTCTTTTGAAGCGCTTTTTTATTCCTAAATAAAAAAAATATTTTTCATAAATGAAAAATAAATTGAAAAAAAAACTATTATTACATTTTCTACTTCTCCTAATATTCTAAATACAAAAATTGTATGCTTTATAATTCACTTCCGAACCATTCTAATACTTCCGAATGAGAAATTCTGTCGTACGATTTTCAAATTATTTTCCGTTCCGACGAACTACAGCATAATTAAATTTTAAAATGATGGATAAAAAAATTTGACATTTACAGACTGCGGAATACTTACGGACTTCAGCATACGAAATGCGGAATGTAATCGGAATTTGAAATTCCGACGAACTTCAGCATAACCACCTAAATCTAACCATCGCGGTGATATTAGAACTATAAACTCCACTCTCACTTAAAATCTAATCCAATTTACAGCAGTACCGTTGCAAAATTACACCGGACTGGAAAGTGATCATTGAAGAGAAGCATGAGTCAAATTATTTAATTGATTACTTTTATATAAAAATTCTAAATTAAACAAAGTTATAAAAATCCATCAAAATTAATTTTAAAAACATTTTTTCGAATTTCGAAATTATATTCTGGTAACAGTGGATTATTTTTTTTTTTTTTTCAAAATGTATCAAAAAATTTTGTCCTAATGATCTGTTAAAAAAAAAAAAATTAAAAAGAAATCTATGTTGTTATTTTTATGTAATAGTTTACTCGCGATTTAAGCATTGCATTTATATTGAATGCAACAACCAACATGCAATACAATATGAATTTTTATGGATCAGTTTTGTGTTTTTTATTTGTCGCTAAAAAACAAAAGTAAGAAATTAAAAAAAACGAGAATTGCATTAAGAGTATAACCTTCAAAATCGTGCCTAGGTGAGGCATCATCAGTATCATCATCATTTATGTTATATTCATAGAAATGTATTGTATATGGGGATAAATATAATATAGTTCTTTGATAAAATATTATTTTAATAAAAAAAATTTTTTTTTTTTTTTTTTTTTTGTTTTTTTTTTTTAAATAGACGAAATGTTTGATTTGCATTTTTTTATTTTGTTGTTGTTTTATTTCAAGAGTAATATTTTTAAAATACCAATTCCTTTGGGTTGTGATTTTATTTTTATACTAACATTAACATTTTATATAAAAAGACAAACAGATGGCTCTCGATATTATGCATAATACCGTAATTGGGTTTTATAACAATTTTGTCAATGCAAATATTTCATTGTTACAAATTGTAAAAATTTTAAAAACCAATAAAAAAAAATATTGTTAAAATCGAATTAAGAATCGAATCGAATAAAGAAATCAAAAGCAATTTGGATATGCGATACTTTGAACTAATGCATTTTCTTATTCTTCTTGTTGTTATAGGACCTAAAGCCTGATTCGAGCTCCTACATTGTATGCGTAGTTTCGATAGTTGTTCTGGTATAGTCAGTGAATATTTTATTCAGGGCTATTTCGGCTACTTTCTCCATTAATATACTGTTTATGTTCTCTTTCTATCATTTCTTCTTAAATATTTTCAATCGAACTGCATTTTATGTAATAAGTGTTCTTATAATATTCTAACGCCAAACATGAATTGCCTTAAATGCTCATTTAAGTTGTCTTCATGTTTTCTTTGGTAACTGTCTTACTACACTATATTATATAGTGTAGCTTATAGACCTAGAGTTGGTGTGCATAGAAATATCCGAAAGCATATCCGAAAGCATAGAAATATTTTGTATAGGTTACATTAAAAAAAAGGATAATTTATCTAAAAATATTCTATCGACCTCAAGGAGCGAAACATTTTTCAAATGATGAAAAATACTGATTAAAGTAGTTTTCAATATCAAACACATCGGTTCTAATATAATATAATAATTAATAAACATATAATAGTTTATTAAAAACTAATAAAAATATACAACATACAAAATATATACCAAATAATTACTATATAAAAGGCCCACATTCTGAAAGGGAAAATAATTTTGTAAGTTGGCCTGCAGATTTATCTGCAGATCCACTGTTATATAAAACTAAAATACTATATTTTCATCAAGGTCTCACATTTCCTATGTTCAAGACACGTGTTCTTGAGATTAGCATACTTTTCCATATGAATGTTTTTCAATTCAGATTTTTTGATTATTCCCATTTCAATTGTAATAGACAAAAAACTAGTACCATTATAAAAATTAAAACTTATCATCAGTTCAAATTATTCCTCTCATTATTCTTCTAAAAATTGATATTGTTCTTTAAGTTTGCAACAATACTTTTATCAATTCCTATACCTACAATTTAGGAACTAATAGGCCCTGAATAGGGTAAATTGAGAAGATGATTATAAGTTCAATTACGATTTCTCCTATGAATATATTCTATCGTGTTTTATTTTCATTCTTTACTCGGCGGGCTTGTGCTTATGCTGTCATTGCAATATCTTGCATCCTAATTTGTTATAACTTTAATTATGCAGTTAGTTGTAAACTTCTTCCCCATCCCCCCCCCCCCCTTTTTAAATTTAGTTTTAAAACTTTGATTTAAATAATATTTAAATTTAAAATCTATTTCCTTTTTTTTACTTTTTAGTAGCATCGAAACAATTCAAAGGAAACAATCAAAAATTTTATGTATCATAACTCATCAGGCGACCTCGTAGGTACCTTAGAAATATTAATCTACATAAAAGATTTGAATTTACCCTTGTTTATAGAAGAATTTGAAAAATGTAAAAACAGATTGCAACCAGACTGGTCCAATAACCTAACCCTTTGGCGAGAGTCTTACAAAACATTCCTGTAACTATAGTAGGATAAAAAAAAAAGTCGCTAGCAGTCATGTGAGGGAGAACATTGGAATGAACAAACAAATATGAAAAGGCAAATCAATGGAATAGCACTATATATACCTTCCAACTTTTTAGATTGTAAGATTTGAATAAACCATAAAGGTCACAATTGTTATAAATACAGAAAGATTTAATAAATACAGTTAAGGGGAAAAAACATAGGCTACAAAAACTTATTAGGGCTTTCTGTTAAACATTTAAATTTTTGTATAAAACATATTAACATAAATAATAATAAATAACGTTCTTTAAATTATAATAAAATTGAACAAAAATCACTTTTATTATAATGTTTTATTTAAGATTATTGTTAGATAACGTATATAATATAATAACAATAACAAATATAGAAAATAATAAATAACATTACTTATATTGAAACTAAACTAAACTTAAGAAATTAACTAAAAGTGAATTAAATTGACTACTGCGAAGGGAGATCATTAAATATCATCAACAAAAGCATTCAAATATTTAATATTAAAATTTAAATTATAAAATAATTAGGTACACCTTTACATGAATAAAAACTATTTATTTATTTATTATTTTTTGTCTTCTTAAAAATAATTATTTAAATTACACACCTTAAAAATTTATAGTCTAGTAAAGTCTAGACCAAATGTATTATATTTTGCTTCTTAAATTCTTGTATCCAAATTTTTGTTTTCTTTTTTTTTTGTAAAAAGTATTCCAAAACATTTTTATTTATTTTTTTTTTTTTTTTATTAAAATTAAATCTCCAAAATTAATGGTTATAGAATTTGTATAAAATTTATTACAAACTGATGAAAACATCGTATTTTATTATGGTCCTATATAATATTTTAAATGAAAACTCAATTATTTTTTATTATTACAAAACATATTTCCCATGCACGAGAATAGTTCAAAATTTAAGACAACAAATATTTGGGAGCGTACATCAAAAGGAAATAAGAAGTAAGAAGAACACAAATTTGAACGTACTATAATAATAATAATTGTAATATTAAAATATAAAAGAACAGTAGTCATTTAATTTTAATTAAATTATTTGATTAAATTATTTTTAGCTGTAGGAAAAATATAATCTAATTATGTTTAACAGAATGCAAAACACGAAATTCTCAAATTAATAAATTTAAATTTTTTTTAACATGTTCTAAAATCAAAATATTTTTATTTTTCGAGTATATGTATATAATATATAATATGTATGTACATATAATGTTTATATATCCAATTTTATTACACTAACCCTCAAGTTTTCAATTTTTGAAGTAAAGAAATTTTGACTTTGAAATAAAAGTATAAGATTCTTACCACTGTAGAGATATTTTTGTTGTTTTTCTGAATTTCCTAAAGTTTTCTATTGGTTAGTTCCAATAATATTCTTGTTAAGTTATAATATCCTAACCTTAAGACTAATGATTCAGTCAAACGCAAATACTGAAAGTATAGTAGTTAATGCATATACTTATCACTTACTGACTAACTCAATCTCAACTAACTACTTCTTAAAACCTTTAACGAAAGGATCACCTAAAATTTTAAAATATCTATAATGTAACAATCTAAGCTAAGATTTCTAATCAAAATTGTTTAAAGGTTAAATAAAAACTAAATCAATAGAACCAGAGCAATATGAGGATGCATATGCGCATAAATATAAGTACATATATGTATTGATGAATAAATACAAATTTTTAAAATATTTCCTTTCAAATAACTAACAAGAAAAAATAAATTTAATAATACTATTTATATTATTTAAGTATAAATCTTGCCATTGTCGAGTTTGTTGTATATTAAACCATTAATTGAAATAGAAATTACATACATAGGAGGTATAAGAAAAAAATAAATAAATCGCCATTTTAATTATTAATATTTTATTTGGTTAAAGCTCAAATCTTAATAGTCAATTCTCGAATGTAACCTCATGGGACTAACAAAAAACAAAACAAAAAAAGAATTAAAAATCTATTAACATTTTACATTTATTATATTAATATATTGTATAGTTTTACTTTGTGTTGTTGTTGTTGTTTTACTGTTGTTAGTTTTATTTGCTCTTCTCATCTTCAAAAAGCATCTTTGACTGACTTTTAAAATGTATAGAAAAAATTCCATTGAAAAAAAATTATATGTATTTTTTTTTTAAGACAGCTACTCAGGTAAAGAAGGTAAGTTCTCAAAAGAAATTGTCAAGTGGGGATGATCATATCAAATTACTGATTATTATTTTTTTTTTTTATTATTATTATTATAAAGTTACCAAGTTATACTAGTAATCAACCTGCACCTAACAAAACTAAATTATAAAATAATAGCTAAAGTGCATATAATATAACTAACCTACCCATATACCAAATTGAATGATTTGGTGGAAATGAAAAGAACAAAAAAATAAAACCAAAATAAGCGAGCACCACATCTCAAAACCTATCTAAAATCATTTGCAAGTTGAGATGCTTTTGTTTGTAATTGTTGTTGTTTTTGTTTAATGTGTTTTCTATATATTACTACATACTTCTATAATAATAATATATGGTTTTGATGATATTAAGGTAATCTATCAATAAGCATTCATTACAATTACAATGAATAAGTTAGTGAAGTTCTATGCTTTTTATTAATAAGACAGTGATTCTCAATTTGATATAATGTTAAATCAGAAATTATATATTCCAGAATTAATTTCTGGTTAAATATAGAAGAAAAAAAAAAGATTTCTTTTAGAAATATTTGCCTTAAATTTAATCGAAGTATTTTAAAACTACAAAAAAAAAATTTAGAGTCATTGATGATTCATATAAGATTTTCAAAGCAAGCGCATTGAACATTTTTCAGAAATATTTCAAAAATTACCGAAAATGGTCTAAATGTTACGAGTCTTGACAAGGTTTCATTAAGAGATTTGGTAAAAATTTAGGATAATTTGCTTTTTTGGTCGAACCGATTCTGGTTGTTCAGCTCTTGTGGTCGGAATTTCAATTTAACACTAATTAACCAACGAGGTGCCATTGAGGCACATATCATTTAATTTCAATTTAATTTAATTAAAATATTTTCTTATTATCGCTTTATGGTGTTATGTATGCTATTATTTATTCATTATATAATATACTATAATATATATTCATTACTATAATATACTATAAATAAATAATATATATATATATATTTTATAAGGTATAAATGCAGCATAAAGTACTACGGTATGCCTGCTAAGCACATACAGAATAGTATAGTTAAGAGCAAACATATTTTAAGGGGTAATTCCTTGAAATATATGGCCTACAGAGGGTTAAAGAAAATCGGATTAGAAAAATTATATCTAAACAATATCCACTACAACTCCGAATGAATTGAAACTAGAGCAACATCTTCATAGCATTTTTTTTTTAAATTAATACATCTAATTAACGGTATGTGTTGAATGAGTATCAGATTTACCGTTTTTGAATAATAGCTGCACAAACTTAAAATTTTGCTTTTAACAACTGCAAATTTTGTAAAAAAAAACGTTGATTATCCCGAAAAAACTCGTTAATTTTTTTTTTGTTTCTTCAATGTGTTGGTGCGTTATATCATCTGCTACAACGCTTTCATACACAACTTTCATATCAGGCTGGCCGTTTTTCAGGTAAAGTCATATACAATTTCAGTAATTTTGACTAAAAAATAAAATTATTAGTGAAAATAGTCGAATATTTTCCTTTTAATTTTACTGATATGCTTATCATACAGATACGCGTATTTCGTCTACTACTTGCAGACTTCTTCAGTGTTTTGTACTCGACTTTTTACTCTAACGACTCAAAATTTTACTTTAACGCTGGAAAACAAGTTTTTATAAAAATTATTAGAATATTCAAATTCAACACATAATTATTTTTTTTCCTACTAAAACACGGTTTGCCCAAATGTTAAATTTTGGTAAATTGAAACTTTATTGTTGTATAGAAAATATATTATAATAGAGGAGCAAATACGTCAGGTAATATATAAATCTGATGGATGATGATAGTACTGATGAATGGAAATTTTCTGATTCCGATCACCTTTCAGAAGCTTGTGAACAAAATGAAGATGATGATGAACAAAATGAGAAGAAGATGATGAACAAAATGCCAGTGATAACAATAACGAGTTTACAAAAAATTTTGCAGCAGAAGTTTTTATAGGTAAAGATGGAACGGAATGGAAAAATTGAACATATAATGAAGGCAGAACTAGAGTCCATAATATTACAAGAGGAAGGTTAAGCAAAGTAATATTACCACCAGGCAAATATTTAAAAGAACATATAAATGTGGATGATTTTTCTTTAACTTTTGATGATACTTCTACAAATTGAATTGTGAATAATACAAATCTGGAAGCTGTACGAGATCAGAATAATGAATGGAAACTTGTAGATTCTATTGAGATTCGTGATATCACTCCTGATAGTTATGTTCCAAAAAAACATAAAACTGTTGTTAAGTCTGTGAAAAGAAACTTTGATAATAAAATATTAAAATTCAATAAAGTGTGAGCTAAATACTTTAGACCAAATGGCACATGCATTTTGGGTACGGTACGACGTAAGACAATATATGGCCTTTTGCAATATTTTACAATTTAATTGATCTGTTGTATAGCTTATAGATATTATTTTGTTGAATATATTATTATTATACATATTAATTATTTATATAATTAAATTTTTACTATTAAAGGGCTGCTTTTTTAGAATTCTATAAGAAATTTTATATGTGTGCCTCAGAGGCACTTCGTAGTACTTCATGTTTGTTTACACACGCAGGTTAATTAGGGTTATTATTTGATTCATTTTAATCACAAAAGCCTATCTGACCTTTTTTGACTTGTTTAATATTACTGTTTATGTTTTCAGTAGGATTTTTTTTTTTATTATAAATGAATATATTATGTAGGTTTGCCCGTTTTAAGTGTGAGATGATATTAAAATTGATTGGAGTATGATTGGAGATGATTTCTTGGAGTATTTTAGAAAAAAAAAATTAGTTCTAGATATCTGTCTATTTTTAAATTTGAACTAACCAATAGGGGATTAAAGAAAATCAAATTGGAAAAATAATGTCTAATAAATATGAACTGCAGCTTCGAATATAAGTATGTATTTATTAGGTAAGCATATTACGTTTTTGAGAACTTTTTTTTTAGAATTTATGAATCTAAAGGTGGATTTTCATTGAGCAATATTTAAAATCTTAAAAATTTTGTTGGCTCTAAAAAGGATAATAGCTTATTGAATTTTTATCTAAGAAAAAAATAGGCCTCTGCAAAGAATTCTCTAAATTTTTATTTGGGAAATTTATTTTATACACAAAAAAAGTGTTGCCAGTATAATGAAACTATCCCCGATATTTTAAAAATATACTTTATCAAAGTATAATATCCCAAATATTTTTGAAAATGTCCCCAATTTTTGTGAAAATATCCCCGGTAAATAATATTTTCTGTTCTTGTCCGTACGCATTGAGCTCATATAAAATAATGTCATTTCATGTTATCACCCTTTTTAGAACCGATAAAATTTTTAAGATTTTAAAAATTGGTCAATGAAAATCCAGCTTAACTATAATTGGGTTTCAGTTGATGGTGGGGTACCAAAGTACTTTTTTAAAATTTTGGCATAAACAGCTGAAATTTTGATGAATTCAACCTCCATTTGCGGGATACCACAACTTTTATGTCAGACAATTGGCATTTTGCAAATAATAACTTGGCATTTCAATTTTTTCTTGGTTACCTGCGTTTTAGTCAGAAAAATAAAAACTGAAAATTGAATATTGAAACAATTTTATTTTATTAATCGAAATAAGTCAAATTTACTGAAGTTGTTGATGTTTTTTTTTAACTTAGATACAATATATAATTGGTAGTATTTAAATATACAATACAAAAGTGAATATTTTCTTAAAACAATATTTTAGAAAAACTCTGCAGGAACATTTTCCTTCCATCATTCACTAAATATTTTTCAGCAGAGGAAAGTGTCTGTAAAAATATTTTTTATATACTATATGCATTTCAGTTAAACACATTTTGAGGATCACTGTAATACTGTATAATGCATAATAATCTTTTTAACATAATCATCATTCTCATCATGTACGATCCAAACAGTATTGAACAACAGAAGTAACAGTAAGAAAATAAAAAATCAAAACCAAAAAACTTCAGTTTGCGAGAGGATGAATTGCTGCAACATATACCGACTAACATGAATAAGTTAATAATACTAAAAAAATATACATAAATAAATCTCTAAAAAATGAGGACCATACAAGATTTTTACTCTAAACTACCTTTGACCTATGAATCTGTTTTTTTTTTTTATTTTTTCATTTTCTTTTTCAGTTTTTTAAGCTTAATTTTTTTTTGTTGTTTTTTTTTTATTGCACTGCTGTTAAACTTTTTTTTGTAATTTTTCATTATTGTTTGCATATAAAAGTCGTCCCCCAATTTAATAATATCACAGTAGTAAGATTAAAATTAAACGGTAAATAGTATTATAACTGTATTAATAAAATATATTACCGTTAATAATAGTGATTTTGAAATATTAACGAAAAATAATAAAAGGATTTAACAAGGAGTAAAAATTATAGTTTTTAATTTAACAATAAAAAAAAGATATAATTTTTAATTAATTTAAAAATAGTTTGAAATTTTAATTTAATAAAACAAAAAATTAATCTATTTTTAAATAAAATGTTTAAGTTAGCATTTGTTTTAACTGTTTTGGTGTATATTGTTGCTGGCCGACCACAAGGAGCTGAACAACCAGAACCGGTAATAAATTATATATGATAATAAGGATAATTTGGAAAATTATCATAAAAAAACAAAAATAATTTTTCTTAATTATTTTTAATGATAATTAATTTAATTATATTTAAAAAATTGGAATGTGAAATCAAAAAAACTAATTTAAAAACAAATTTTTATTTCTTAAAATGAAAATCGTTTTTTTTCGGTAGTTTTTGAATACTGAGTTGAAGATGTAAAAGCAAATTATATGGACTTTTAGAAATGTGTTTGAACCGAAATTTTTCTAAGATACTACAATTTTTATTTGTTGGTTTTTTTTTTTGTTTTTATATTTCAAGTACTTTTAGATAAAATTGTCTATTAGCACTTTATTGTATTACAATTTTTTATATGAAATTGAGCGAGTTAAATGGTTTAATGAGTATATTTATTGTTTGTATTCATTATATCCAATTTGGATATACGAGTTTACAATTTAAACGTCTAATAAAATTCAGTAAATTTGTAGCATCACTTAATGTGCAAATTAGTTTCATTTTAGAAATTAAAAACATTAGGAATGTTTTTGATTTCTCCATATTTTTATGAATTTAAATTCTTTTGCATTTCGTTTCGCAAATTTCAATCGTTCGTTTATCTTGTAAAAATCAATCTGTTATACATGGCCCTTCAAAGTAATTTCAACGATTGTGTTAGGAATCAGGAATAAAATTACAATTACCAAGTGTTTATGCAATTTGCAAATATAAAAAGTATATACTTATGTATTAACACAACAAGCATTTTCAGTTTCATATTCCATAACCTTTTAATATTATGCAATATGCCTAAAAAATATTCCATACAATAACCGTTACTATTTATAATGAAATCACAAACACATTTTATCATTATCAAACAGTAGTTTGATTGATGTTACCATTATGGTGCAATTCAGACATTATGATAACTCGATTTTTTCTTGTTTTTTTTTTGTTTGTAATTTATTCTAAATAACGTAATTAATACAAAAAAAAGAACAATGTTTACGAATACAATAATCTTGTGGAAACGAATTCAAATTAAGTTGAATAATAATTTTAAAAATACAATGAAAATTATGTCTATTTATATATAGGTTGTCTAAAACAAATTTCTAATTACTACATTTATATTGAATGAATGTATGGGAGAAAAAAAAATAAAAAATCGTGTTACAATGACGATAATTAATTACGATCTTATAATTCTAAGTACAGAAAACAAAACCACCTTTTAGAATTTAAATGTAATAACACAAAAAAAAACAGAATAAAACAATAAGAAAAATGGGTAAATTAAAATATAAGATATGTAATTAAGAAATTCATAAAACAAAATAATTTTCAACAAATCTAATAGCAAATATTTACACACTGTGCAGCGTAAATTAAGTTTTTTGTTTAGATTCTTATATGCATATATATTGATGTGTGTACTTTATTTAATTTTAATTATTTTGACAAAAAATTTAAATATTTTTATTGCAATAATGTCTGAGGAATTTATATTTAAATTTAAATTAAGGAATAAACAAAATTTGTGCCTCCTTTTAAATTATATACATAATTTTCAAATTCCCTAAAACATTTGAATATTAGCTATCGGTATTTTTTTTGTTTTACTATTATTTTGTTTTTAATATATTTTAAATTTGAATTTTTACTTCCAGTATGAATATCAATATGAAGTAAAAGATCCAGAAAAAGAATTATTTTTTGATAAAAATGAAATTGGTGATGCTGCTGGCAAAGTAAGTTTCATTATTATTTTAAATATTTTTCGTGTTTATCACAATGAAAACATATACTTAATACTTGAACTGAAAAATTAAAATTAAATTAATTACAGGTAACTGGAAAATACTCAGTATGGTTACCAGATGGTCGTTTAATGACTGTAGAATATAGTGTAAATGGTGAAAGTGGTTATGTACCGAAAGTATCATTTGACACAACAAATCCACTTGGTTAAGAATCTTTAATATAACATCAAAACAAAAAATACCATCATTATCAGGATTAAAATAACATCTAAATCAACTTCTATCATCGTCAATTTTGTTACCGTTAACCTATCTGAATAAAACTTTGTTGATTTTAATTTTGTGAAACATCCTTAAGAACATCATAAAATATTTATGAATAAATGAAAAAAATATACACTTTAACACAACAACAACACAAAACAACTCAAAATTCCAAATCAAAATACATACACTTAACACAAAAAAACATTAATAGAAAGAACCAGTTTTCTTGAAATATTTTCTCAAACATTTTATTTTTAATTGTTTATTTCTTTTTTGTTTTTTGTTTTTATTAAAATTAAGAAAATTTATTTTATTTAAAAAAAAAATAATGAATAAATAAATTGAGTTCTTATTTAATTAAATTATACATTTTAAAACACACACATGTATATATTTTTGTAAATTAAACGCTTTAATTATATATTGTTTTTTAAAAATTGAAACAAATAGAATCTACCCGTCACAAATATAAAAATGTAGAAAAGTTAATTAAATCGAAAATGTGCAAAATTTCTAAATTTGATTATTATTACATATTATTATATTAATTTATACATTACATACATATATTTATCTGTATATACAAATACTGTTTTTAGAAAATCAAAAAGTGAAACTCTTTTATTTCTAAATTTAATATTGCCATTTCAGTAATCAGTACCATTTACCAAACCAACTACTATTTTCCTATTTTCAAGTGATAGATTTTAGTAATTTTATGATAAGATTTGCTGTTACTTATATAGAAAATTAGTTATTCGTAATGTATTGAAAAAATGTGAGTGATTAAAAAAAGTGACTGCTCAATTGGTATGTACAGTAAGTAATCGCATATCGAATCGATATCGAATGCAAGTGTGGGATTGTGGGAAAGACATTTTATTGTCAATTCAGAAGAAAAATAAATTCATAATTAAAAAACTTGGCCAAAAAAAGAATGCTAAAAATAAAATCACTATACACACACACACAAAATCGCAATACAAGGTTCGAAATAAATTAAATAACATCATTTTAAACTCTCGAGAAAATATTTAAATATTATCGTATTTTTTTTTATTTTTTTTTTTTTTCAAAAAAATACTATGATCTACATAGCTACATTGTGTATAGAAAATGAATTACTCAAAATAATTATTTTTATTCATATTTTCGTAGATGTAAATTACGTAGATTAATGCCAAAAAAAAAAACGAAAACTGTGTGCACGTTAATACTCCTGTTTTTCACACCAATTCATTCCATATTCTAAACACATTTCAAATTCTCAGTAGCATCTAATCTAATGACCAAAATATGTTTTGTTTTAGTATTAACAATTAATTGGACAAGCAAAACCAACATAGAAATTAGTTTCTTTAATGAGAACTATAATAATGTACAATGTACATAGTACATATTGGTTATTTTAAATTCAACTGAAATAACTACTTACAACATTCTTTTGTTGTGTCATGATAACAGCAACACCAGTTAAATCATATTGTGGCCTGCCAGCTCTACCAATCATTTGTAGTATAGCACTTTCTGAATATTGAATTGCTTGTCCATTAACAAAAAATTCAGTTGATTTAATAATAACTAAATGTGCAGGTAAATTAACTCCCATTGCTAACGTATTTGTACTAATCAATATTAATAAAAGACCATTACGAAAACCATCTTCAATAACATTTCTATCTTCATATGTTAAACCAGCATGATGATATGCGATGCCTTTCAAAACTAATGTTTGTAATTTTGAATCCTTTATTCTGTAAAAGTGATTAAGCAATACATATATGTATGTATAATATATATATAATTGTATAACGATATAATTAATTTTTTTTTAAATTAAATATTTCAATTGATTTGAACCTTTTAGATAAATTACATAAAGCTGCTTTATGACTATCACTTAATGGAAATAAATAATGATCCTTTTGCAATACAGTTGATGCCATTTCAACAGATTTACGACTACTGCAAAAAATCTTTAAATCAAAAAGGAAATCTATTTATTTGTAATTTTTTTTTATGGTAATAGAATTTATACCAAAGTTGGTCTTCCACCTGAAAATTTACGTATTATAGGTGATAATTTATAATTTAAGCTCATATCAAACTTGAATGAAGGAAGTGTTGTATTAAATCCAATTATATGCCTTTCGAGTTTTACGGGTCTTTTATCTTCTGCAAACCTTAAAAAGCAAATACAAAAACAAATAACTAATAAATCTTTTTATATTAAAAGTTTAACATTTAAAAATTTACTCCTCTACTAGGTAAGGTACTTACTGAAAATATTTTATTTTTTCAGCATCTTTATTTCCTATCCACTCAGTTAAATCTTCTATATTGGGAATTGTTGCTGAAGCAGTAATAAATCTTAAGTTCATATCAAAACGTTTACAAGATTTAATACCAAATTGAATTGTTTTCATACGTGATACAATCGCTTCTACAATTGGACCACGAATATCTTCATTTAATAAATGAACTTCATCAATCATAAACAATTTTACAGAGCTGACGATTTCTTCATTATCTTTCCATTTACGTGTTAATGAATCCCATTTTTCTGGTGTTGTTATTATCAATTTAGCTGTTGCTAATTCTGAAAAATCTGTTATTTCACTATCTCCAGTCACTTCTAAGCATTGTAAACCAAATTGATTAAATTTTCCAGACCAATCAATGTATTTTTCTGTACAAAGGGCTTTAATTGGTGCCACATAAACTATTTTGAAGTTATCATTTTCCCCCACATTATTTTGGGATAGTAATATAAGGCGAATTATTGCTAATTCAAATATCACAGTTTTTCCAGATCCAGTTGGAGCACTAACTATTATTGATTTGTTTGTATTAAAAACATCATCGAAAACATTCGATTGTATTTCATTAAATTTTTTATATTTTGAAAATATATTACAATATGGAAATGCTATGTATACATATAAAAAAACGAAATTAAGGAAAATTGAAATTACCAAAATATGAAAAAAAATAAATTAAAGTGAAATATATATTATTATTTTTAAAAGGATACGAATTTCTGATATAGATTTCATTATTAATCCATCTTTTTTATTCAAAATGGCAAATAAAATACTAATAATGAAAATTTCGAAGATTAACCGTTGATTTTATAAAATAACCGGATTCAACAAATTGTTCTGAATAATACCTAAGTCAGCGACAAATATTTTCGCCGAAACTTAATTGAAACTGCTCAAAAATTATTTTTAATAGACATGTATGTATTTTATATTTTAGCTACATTTTTGAACAATCTTAATTTTACTAAAAAAAATTACTGAAATTGAGTTGCTTAAAGAATACACTACATTATCTTATTATCAATAAATCCTATTTCAATAACACATTAAAATTAAAAAAAAACACGGAATACCTATTAAAATAGCAAACTTTACTTTTATTTTTACTATAAAAGAAAGGTAGATTATTATGGCTATTAAATACAAATTAAAAACTTATACTATTTTATTTTTCAGAATTGAGTTTATTACATTGAATACTCTCTTTTAAAATTCATTAAAATTTCTAACATTTTTAGAAAAATGAAGTCAATATAAAATGAAAAATATTTAAAAAAATTAATTATAAAAAAATAAATGTCTATGGTATTCATTAATCGGAATCTGATTCACGAGTTTCCGATATATTTGATAGATTATTTGTTGTATCAAAATAGCAACTATCTCCAGCGCTCGTGCTAGCACCTTCATTAATTTTTACTAAATTAAAATTTTTATCTTCTATGTCACCATTTTCATCTTCTTTTTCTTCTAACATTTCAGTTAAAACTTCAACTAGATTCTTAGCTTCGTCTAACATTTTCCTTGATGTTTCCAATTCTTGTTCCAAAGAATCAATACGTTCATATAAATTTTTATTTTCTTCTAAAGTTTCTTGTAATGCTTCGCCTCTTTTTTCAGCTAATATCTCCCAATAGTGTTCACCAGGTCCTTCCTCTGATGTTAAGTCTTTTGCAGTTATAGCTTTCTTTTGTGGAGATAAATTATGAGCTTCTGTTTGTGTACATACCGTTTTAATTTCTACTTTTTTACGTTTTAATGTTTCGGGATGTGTTACAATATTTTCGATATCAGCACTAAAATATAAAAATTAAATTAATTTAAGCTTTGTAAACTTTATTTAATTTTTAAGATTCTTACCTTTTTGATTTTGTAAATGCAAGATTTTTAGCTATTGGATAAAAAGGCGATCTAGAAATATTTTCTTTATCTGCAACTTTTTGTGACATTTTCATATTTTTTCTACATTTTGTTAAATGTTGCTGAAATTTTTATTAAAAATAAAATAGTGTTAAGATCTATCTTTATACTTGTGTTATTTTATTTTAGTAAATGAAAGTAACAGGATATTATTAGGAAATTGGGTATGCACCTGAGGACTTAGTTGAATTGACGCCAAATAATCGCTTACCTGCTGTTCTGCATCTGTTTCAACTTTGATATAAATTTTGCTAGCACTTTTGGACATTTTTAATTAGTTATTATTTTTAAAATGTCACCTTTAAAAATATTTATTTTGGATAAAATTTGTTTTTGATTATAAAATTTGATTTATGAAAGGCGCGCCAAAACCTATTAAAATTTCAGTATTGCGATAGCGATTCAGCTGTCAATTATATTGTATATTTGTATTGTATAATGAACGACTATACTTTAAAATGAAGTTGGTTGTAGAAAGCGTTTAGATAAAAAATACTTACAGGGTTGAATTATAGAACATTGGTTTTCTATTTATCAAAATAATATTGCACAACAGAAAATGAATTAAATTGGATATTAAAGTCAAAGATGGGATTAAATAATGCAATGACAGTTTAAATGATGAAAAATATAAAATTTTAATTTAAAAATACTTATCTAATAATTCGTTTCACAATAGCGAGAAGCACTTTATTTTTAGCTGATAAAAAAGCCTACAAAAGAATATTAGTAAAGGCAAAAGGGTAGAGAGGAAAACAAAAAAAAATCATCGGCCTTTTTTATGAATACCAAATCCATATCCATCCTATTTCTGGTATTTTTTTTTTACAAATCAATAGAAACATTAAAAGTGAGAAACTTTTCAGTTTGTGAATATTTTTATCAGCAGAAGAATTTCCTATTATTTTGAACTTTGGTTGAATAGTAGTTTCGGAAGAAATATTATGAAAATACATCTTTTATATAACAAAATTTTTTTTAGCTATTTTAATATTAATTAAGTGTTTACTATTTGTTTATAATTAATACAAATACAATTTTTTTTAATAAATACAAATTTTAACATGATTTCGTACTAACATGTTATATTATTAGCACAAATAAATAATTATAATGTTATTTATTTGTCCTATTAGTATGTAATATTATTACAAAAAACAAAACCCTTTCCTGTTATACACCGCTTATACTCAAAAATAATCTCCTTAGAACATAAACAAAAAACAAAAAAATATGGAATTCAAAATCTTTTGTGCATCAATTTTCATGTTTCCTCTTTGAAAATAATTTCAAATGAAAAAAATATCTACCAACACATATAAAACCTTTATTCGTTTACACAAAAGGAATACTTGATACAAAATAGTGTGAAAGCGAGGATTCGTTAGGTAGAAACGACTGGAATACTAAGTAGTGTGAATATAGATTGGCAGCTTGGTATTGCTTTCTGTTTCTCTCTAATGCATTATCATATTAATTATTAAATGTCAGATTCAGCCAAAAATGAGCATATGTTTTTCAATATTTCAATTCAGCTGATTTGATTTTATAAATTTAACAGCCATTTCTTAATATTTTGATAGTTTTGAAAAGAATCAATTTTTTCTTATTGAATTTAAAATTAGTTTTGTTTTTTAACATTTTTGTCTAGGCATATTTACTAACTATTTATTTTTTATAGTTTTTCTGTTTTAAATATATTATTTACGCTAATACGATAATTTGAAAATCATTTTATTTCATTTTATTAATTGCAATTTTAGAGCAGAAAACGTTTTCAAAGAAAAATAGAGGGGAAAACTTTAAATTTAATGAGAATGATAAATATTATATACATGCATATAATACAATTGATTAGATATGCATTGATTACTAAATAATAATAATAATGATGGGATAAGTTCTCCTATAGTCGAACAATTAGTGGCAAATTCAAAATGGATTAACGATCAAAAATAGTCCAATGAGTAAAACTAAATTATTTTAACGAATTCTTATGTCAAGTTTTGTTGACTTTCCGAATTTTAAAAGGTTTTTGCATAAAAATATATGAGAAAATAAATATTTTATAAAATATAGAAAATATGCAAAATTCCAATAGTCGAACACATGGGTTCCTAATCCCGAATTTTCAGATTCTTAATTTCGAACAGTAGGGTTTTGAGCCAAATAAATTACGTATAATGTGATAATTGCCTACTCTTGACAGTGCTGTCTAACTATGCTTTCATGCTAACTGATCTGAGCATCGAATTTTCAAAGACCAAGGTTAGGATCGATGAGATATTCTGCATGTTATAAGCGTAACTATTTTTCAAAAACTAGGAACGTATTATAAAAGTAAGTCCTTCGTCATAAGTAGTTCTTGAATAGGAGTTTGGAGGATATTTATCTAGCAAAATTTAATATGTAAATTCTGGAATTGGAAAAGTAAAGTTTTTAAAAAAGCTCTTTATACCCTTGAACGCGCCTACATCGGCTGGTTACATTATGTGAGTGGTGTTAGGAGGAAGCGCGTATAGTATTCTATCATTTTCTGAGCAAAATTCGCTAACTTCCATGGACAGATGAGATTTATGACCATCTACTAATAGTAAGACAGGGTTTTAAATGTTGTTTGTGTTGAGCTAATCATTATAATCGTTGGCAACGTATTCGTAAAACGGCTGTGATCTCATCCAACCAGTCTCAGAGCGTTCGACTACCCAATCATTTGTCATTGTGTCTATAACTTTTTTCGGTGGTCGCAAATAAGGAAACACTACAAGTGAAGGTAAAATTCTTCCGTCAGCAGCAAACACCAAAAGAACTGTCAAATTTTCTTTTTCGTTTGAGAATTTAACTTGAAAGACATTACGATATCCCCTAGGCGCAATGACTGATCCTGTTTGAGGAGCGAAACTGAAAGATGTTTCGTCTCCATTGAATATTCGGGTAGGATCTTTCGAAATGTCTTCATAGTTGTTCTCTTTCAAAAAATGCTCTAGATCAAGGAACCAATTTCTAATGCTACCTTCTGTTACAGCTGCTCTTGCCTTAGTAATTGTTTCCGCAGTTTTCAGAGATAACTCCTTGTGACGGTTCAAAAAATTCTGATACCATTTCTTCCCTGGTCTTTGGTTTTTGAAAGGTGTTTTTCAATTATCTTCTTTGATAATTTTTTGAGCCACATCTAATAATTCATTTAGTTTTTGTGGAAAACCACATTTAGATAAAGCGATAAGCCAATCGGCTAGTTTTTTTTTCTTCAATTTCGGTGAGAACGGTCTTAGGACCCATTTTTGGGACACCATCCGGTACTTTGTTCCTAATTCTATCATGAAGAGATAGTAGATAAATCGATAGAAGAGAACTGGCACACCAAATTGTTAACTTGCTTGCCTCAAGCTCATAGAGTTGCTCCTAATATTGTGTAAGGCAGCAGTCAGAGGTTCTTCACTGTATAGTTGATAACGTTTCCGCTTCATTTTTCTGTAAAATTAAATTTTTTTACCTTAACCGTTATTTGCACCTTAACTTACCTTAACTTTTTAATTATTTAGTTATTCAGTTAAGTTTAAAAAGATTCAATTCTTAACTGCTCGAATAAAGGATTATTAAAGAGTTTGTAATGTCTTTTATTCGAACACCTTCGAAACACCACGTTCGAATTTAGGAACATCGCTTTTTTATCATTTCCTAAATTCGAACACAAGTGTTCGAAATTAGAAAAACTTGAAATATTTACATCCCTTTTCTGAACACCCAAAAATATGTAATTAAAATTATTTTTTTATTGAATTTCATAAGCTAAACTGAAAAATAATATATAAACTATAATATAACATTACTTTGAACACTTACTTCTATTTATTTATGATCACTTACTTCTATTTATTCACTAATTTGTAAACCAACCGCCACTAATTTTTTTTTCTGATTCGATATTTTAACCACACGCTCGAACTTGCTTCCACAAACCAACGAATATTTTTGTATTACATAAAAGCTTTGATATTGTTCAAAAAAGCTTTCTTAAGAGAAATTTAGACACATTATAAAAAAAAAAAAAATTTAAAAGTTTTGCTGGGTACACTAATTACAGCCATTTGTTTTTAAAAATGTTCGACAAATGGAGGTGTTCGAAATTACTCACCTACCCTACTTATAAATAATATAAATTTGTATACATATCATATAATATGTTTTAATATTATCAATATATTATATGTAGACATAAAATTTCACGGGAATCTATGTGAATTTAGTTTTATAAAATATTATATAATGTATTCGATAAAGTAAAATAATTTTTTCCCACTCTTGGTAATTTTATTTAGTTTAACATCAAACTGTATCAGCTCATGCATCAATTTAATTAATTTTGTTTATATATAAATAATTCTTATCAAAAAAATAAATATAAACGTATCAAAACATCTTGTTTTAACTTTACTTTTTGATTTGTTAATTATATATTATTGTGAATTTTGTATGAATATACACATATACATGTTTTTAAAAGAAAATTTAAAAATAATTATTTTAAATTAATTGAGATTTTACGTTAAAAATAATCCAATTATTAAAATTATTGTAATTTTATATTTTTTTAACGTAAAACTTTTCATATTACATTGGTGCGAAGTTTCCATTTTCAAGGGAATCATTTGCAGTAGAAACTAAATTATTTGAACTAAGATTTTTCAAAAATAGCTGACCAAAAGTGGCTGAAAATTTTTATTTTAACTGCCAATCTATATTTTATATATCCTGTATATATATTTTATATATCCTGATTGTACCTGTACCCCTGTACCCTGTACGTACGTAGTCCTACAAAATTTCCCCTATTTAGTAGTCGTTCCAGTACAGTTAATTTAAAAATTTCTGTGGGGCATTACTATTACTGCATTTTATGCATAATGCATGCTTGCTATGCCATTGCCATGGCCCATGACATACATAATTGCCATCGAACATTCCATCATCAATCATGCATCAATCAATGAAAATGTATTGCATACATATGATGTAGCCCTACTGATAATTTAAACTGTTTCAGTAAGTTAACTTGAACAAACTTTCTTACTTGTTTTTCCAACTGAAGTTTTTTACAATATTTAACATGCCGATTGACGACTACAACTACTGTTCTGTCAAAAAATTTCCAATAAAATATGGGAAATTGAAATCGATTGTACCCATAGATATATAAAATATAAAACAGTGGTTTTTAAAGTTATTAAAACAGTGGTTGATTTAAATTGTGTAATATAATAATTATGGGCATACCAATTTTTGATTGCAAAATATGTGGTAGAGTTCCTGGCAAATCAAGTGCATTTCAAAATCCAATTAGATAATTTAATTCATAGCTTCATCATTATTCATAACGAAAACGGTTGACTTGTATGTAATTGTTTGGCCACTTATTCTGTTTTGAATGTCTATATTTATTTCATTAACATCTTTATTTTTTGCTGCCACAATTCCAGAGGAGGCTATTGCCAATGCTTTATTACTGTGTCACCGTATTTTTGCCAAAATTAAGGAAATAAAGTATGTATTTTCGTACATCCTGATGCAAAAAGGAAATAGATTTCACCAGTTTTAGAATTATAATTTGAATAATAGTGTCGTACACTCGTTTTTGCTGTTCACTCATATTTGGAATATTTTGTTGAACAAATGTATTCAACACGTCAGTATCGTAGTTTTTTTGTTGTATTTCACGATTTCATGCGTCTACAATGGTTCGATTAGGTGATAGCATCCCCAATTAATGCAACCTTATTTACATTATCCTTCCTTCCTTTATTAAACATATATCTTCAATGTAAATCAATGCTTGATTATACATACGGAGTATATTGTAAATCTAAATTTTCATGTGTATTACGTGCCTGATATAAAATGTCATCGGTCATAGCATCTTTATATTTTTCCCATAACTGTGGTGGATGTGATGGGAAAAATGTTGATATTATATTGCAAATGATGTACGAAATTGATATGCACAAGCAGCGAGTGATGGATCGGTAAGCGCGTTATCTCAATGTTCAATGTTTTCAAGTAAATTTAAATGTCGGTATGTGTCACGATATGTTTCACACAATACGTTATTAAGTTATTAACGGTTTTTAAGTTTTGAAATGATGTTTGAGCCACGTACATTAATCAGTAACAAACGCAGATAATAGCATTCAGTATTAAAAAAGAAAAAAAAATTGTAGTAACATATAAGATAAGATAAAAGCAAAATAATAAAAATAATGAAAAAAAGTATGTATGCATAATATATACATATGTGCTACCTGGTACAGTGGTACTACTTAAATATAGGAGTTCAACTTTAATTTAAGTAAAATATGTTAGTAAAAATGTTAATAAAAATAATTAGGAAACATTCTATTGCATCCGCAAGTACTGAATATCTGAATTTTTCGGTGATTTCCTCGCAACCTCCTATTCCACTTCTGTTTTTACAGCCACTGTGATCATTTGGATAATTATCCAAAAACAACTTTCGTAAATTGCCGTATTAGTGAAAGCCTTGTAGAAAAATATTCAACAAATCTTAATAATACTACACGCCTAGGTCCGGATCTAGGTCGGGTGTTCCTGAATCTATCTCAAAAAAGTGTTCAAGTTCACTCGCTTCTCCACTATCCATTTTATCCAATATTTCCTTTCAATCTAATACCTTTTCTTTATTTTGTAATAAATCGTTTAAAAAACCTACCCACAAAAAATATGTTAAAGATGATGTAATTAATTACCGTTCTATTGCCAAATAATCCTCAATTCCTAAAGCGTTTGAATTAATTGTGTTCGATTCTTTTTATTATCACTGCGCTCCTTTTCTAATACATATTATATCCTAATACTCATATAATATCCTAATATCCTAATACTCAATGACTCAATCCTGCTCCAAACTGATCTAAACAATTTCTATCTTTGGTCTGACAATAATAATTTACTACTAAATATTAAAAAGTGTGTTTTGATGTGCTATACACTTCGTTCCGAACCAATCTTTTACAATTATTCACTCAATGCTGAATCATTGTTAAGACTTATTCGATTAAAGATTTAGGAGTGTACTTCGACGATAAATTAACGTTTAAATTACACTTCAACTGCATTATAAATAAATCCAATTTCTTTGCTAGGGTTTGTAAAGAATTCTCTGATCCCTATATTTAAAAATCTCTGCACATAACATTTATTCGACCTAACTTGGAGTATTTGTTAGCCATGTATGGTGGTGGTAATAAAATTTAGAAAAAAAAAATTATTAAATAAAGTTGTAAGCAAAAAAAAATAAATAATATATATTAGAAAAACAAAAATCCGTCATAGTAGGCTTTGCTTTGATTTTTATGAAAAAATATATATTAGAAAAACAAAAATTCGTTATAAGTAGGTTTTCAGATTTCATTCTGTCAATGAATTTGCTGAGAATATTATATATATTGGAAAAATCAAATTAAACTAAAACAAATAATAAATATTAATAAATATTCTATAAACATAAAATACTTAAAAAATAATAAAAAGAAATATATTAATTTGGATTTTTGTGGATACACAAAATATTTAATAAAAATATTGAAAATAATATAAAGAAAGTTGAAAATGGCTGAAGAAAATAAAACAAAACAAAATAAAACAAAATTACGTAGAGCATTGTCAATGCTCAGGAATTTGTTTGCTTGGACACGGAAACAAAAATCTACAAAAGATGATATGAATTTTAATGTAAGTCTTTTAAAATACGTTATAATATTTTATTCATTATATATTTCAAAAATTTATTAAATTTTACAATATATATTGTTTTTATTGAATATCAAATAAGTGTACATAATTATATAATATATTATGGTGTTAGTTTGTATACATATGTATGAATGTTGCATTTGAGGTTTTTTTTTCTTTTTTGTGTCAGCAGATATGGATATCTATTTACTTTTTATATTTGAATACATATATTTATAAACAATAATTATTAATTTTTATGTAGAATAAATGACAGTTTTAGAAATGTATTTGTTTTTGTTTTTGAATGTTTGAATTTAATTTTTCTTTTAAACAAACTATTAAAATATCTGATGCATTTAATTATATACTTATTTTTACTATTAATTTAATTTGTAATATTTTAAGCTTAATTTTTTTTCAAATTTTTATAGGAAAATTATTTACAATATAGCTTGTGGTGAGCTGAACAATTGTAGGAAGAATTTTAGAAGCAGGGATGCCATCTTTAAGATTTACATATTGCTAATTTGAAAAATATTAAATTTTATATTATTATAATAACAAATATTAAAATTTTTATAAAAAAAAAATGAAAAATCAATAAATTTACAAAACAGTAATACAAACACAAAATGAGATCAAAAATTTTAAGTATTATAAAATTATTTAAACAATAAGTAAAAAAAAATAAAATTAATTCAACATAAAATACTTAATTCATCCAACAACATACTAAATACTTAATATTTCAACATAACAAACATTATTATATTTTATGAAATTATTATATTTTATGAGTTAAGAAATTAAAAAAAAATAAAAGTAAAACAAAATTAAAATTAATTCATATCAATGGTATTTTTCTTTTGATTTTATATTCTTAAGCAATGAACCATCCTCTTTTAAATAGTTTTGAAATTGAAGACAATTCATTCCAAAATTTAGTTTTATCATTAATTCGGCCTCTAAATTTTTCAACAATAATCTATTTCCGCCATGCTGTAGTCATAAGGCTAAAACCCTTACAGAAAAGAATAGGAAAAGACAACAAGCAGTGAAACAACAAGTGTACATAAAGCCTTTGAATATTACCTAAGCATTCTGAAATTTAAGCATTTTACAAAAATTGTCTAGCAAAAATTATGCAGAATGAGAATCATCCTTAAAAACAAAAAACCACCTAAGAACTCTTATTTTTAAATAATTCAGACGTAAAATTAATTTTGTCTATAATAATAATGTGAAATTTTATAAGTCGTTTTTTAGTTTTAGAGAGACTTGTGGGAAAATTTGTTCGCGTGTGGGACGCGGGAATATCGGGTGTTGCCGTGGGGGAGTCCCACCCATGGACGTATGGTAACTCTGTTTAGAAGAGACTAAATTTAGTCTTCAATAAAATGATGAGAAGCCCGAATGTTTTTTTTAAACATCTTCTGCAGTAACAAAAAAAAATTATTTATATAAAGACTAGATATCTTGTATATTATAAAACATTGATTGGGAGTACAAATGTTGCTTGAACGAAGTGGTTTGTATTTATTATTTATTTGAATCGTATTTTGTTCTAAAATTGATTTTATTATATATATTGTTTTTAGATGTAAAATAATTTATTTATATACTTTTACAAAATCTATTTAAGTTATATGTTATATATATATATATATAGTGATATGAATTCATTCATAAGAGTATAACTACTTCTAATTGAGATGATTTTTTTAATTTTCAAAGAAATTTATATTATTGTCATTCTTATATGTAATATATTATACAATTCACATAATTTAATATAATTACCAATAAGAAAATAGAATATAATTTTAATATAATTTTAACTTGTTTTAATGAAATTAATTTTGGTAATTTAAAAATTGAAATATAAAAATAAGAAAATCTATTAAAAAAAAAAAGCCGATAGCCAAGATAGCTAGTGCTTGCAAATTAATATTGTATATAATTTAAATAGTATCCAATAAAAAATAATAATAATATAATTACAATTCATATAAATAAATAATTATCATTTGTTTATTATAATAATTTTATTTTATTTTTAGATCCGAATTTTGGAACAAAGGCATGCGGAAACAATTAGTGATTTGACATCACAAATAAGTTCGCAAAACAATACAATTTCAGAATTAGTAGAGAAAAATATGAAACTCAATAATAAAATTGTGATGTTAGCCAAAAAAAAATATATGGATGTCGCAAAGGAATCTGTTAAAATTAGCGATCAAATGGAAACGATCGAATTTTTAGAGCTGGAAAACCAAAACTTGCGTGATGAAAACGAGGAATTAAAAGCTGAATTGGAAAATATTAATATGGACTTAAAAAAATTAAAAAAGTCAACGAAAAAATCATCTCACTATTGGCAGGATAAATTAAACGATGAAAGACAAAAATTTGAAAAAGATCGTTTAATTTACGAAGATGAAAACTACGAAATGGAAAAAAAAATCACCGAACTAATGGAAAAAGTAGGTGAATATGAAGAAAAATTTGGAAAGGATGGTAGATTACCACCTATCCAAGAAAAATACACCCTAGAACAGCAGTATATGGAATTGGAGTCTGAAATAGAAAAAGTACGCAAACATTCCAAAGAAATTATTGAAGAAAAAAACAACGAAATTGAAAATCTTGAATATACTATTCAAGAATTAAAATTAGGTCTAGGCGATGGTGAAATATCAAATATGGAATAAAAAAAATACTGGAGAAATTGTCGGTGAGTAATTACTATGTATTATTATTTTTATTTCTCTTTTATGATTTCTTTAAAAATTTTTATGAAATTAATGTAAGAAAGTTTAAAATTTTTATGTATATCGTATAGCAGTCAGTTTTCAACTTACTCACTTTTTTATATTAACCTTATGTAGGTACATAAATTAGAAATGAGTATTCTGGCATAGAATAATGTTTGAGAACTAATAATCACATTATTATTATGGTATCAATAATGTAAGTATGAATAGTTTTTTTTTATTTAAAATAAAGTGTAGATTAAAATAAAAATATTCAAAAATAAAAAAATTAAACTATACAAAACATTTTTATTTGTTATTAAGAAAATATATATAATATAATTATATATTATATAAAACTATGTATATTATTTCTGTTAATAATATTGTTTAATTTAAAAAATGAAAGTCTTTAAAAAAGGTTCAAATAAAGGCAAAAAAATATATTTTATTATAATATAACTTTATTTTTAGTTAATAAACTGAAGAAATCCATTTTTTAAATACCACCAGTTATCGATCAAATTCTAGGAGGTTTTAATATCAGTGATGCTTCAGATTTTATTGATATTAGCTAATATTTTTTAATATTATTATTATTATTTAATATTTAAATAATTCACACTCAAAACACAGTATAGATAGAATAAAAATTATCAAATCTCTTAAATAACAAATTTGAGGTAAAGAAATACATTTTTAGAAAATTCGCGATTTATATAAATGGAAAATTATTTTTATTTAACATAAATTTATCAATCATATTCTAATGAGTAAGAATTAATCAACAAACTCTTATTTTAGAAAAACGACTTAGAAAATTATTTTTTTTTTTCGTATTCCAAATATAACTTAAAATGTTTAAATGTCGTCTTAAAACCACCCCTTTAATCTTTATCTCAGACAGTTTTAGTTTTATTTTTTTTATTTTGATATCGTTTGATTAATATATATATATTTTTTTTTTATAGAAAAGAAACAAGAAACAATTCAAAAAGCTTTGCATGGAAATTGGATTGGGAAATTTTTCATCTCAAATACAACACAATTTGAAAAATATGAAAAGGATAAAAATTTATAGCTTTTATTTACATATCGTTTGTTACATTTCGTTTGTTTTCGTTTGCGTTTATTTCGTTTGTTTTAATTTAAAAAAAATAATTATTTGGTTGGTAACATAATCCGGAATTACAAAATCCAAAAAATCAAAACACGTAAAATACAAAATCCAAAAGGACAAAAACCGAAAAATCAATTTCCAGAATTTCAAAATCCGGAAAATAATTTTGTACATCTCGGATTTTGAAATTCCGAATTTTGTTTTTCGGATTTTTTATTTTCCGTGTTTTGATTTTTCTTCCAGATTTATATATATTTTTCCCGATTTTGTAGCCAAAATTATTATCTTAAAAACAAATTTGTTGAACTATTTGTATAATTTAATTTATTATGAGTTTAATATTTTTTTTATTTTTGAATTTTTTTTATTTTAATCTACACTTTATTTTAAATAAAAAAAAAACTATTCATACTTACATTATTGATACATTATATATTGTCCAATTTTCTTTTAAATACATAGATAATAATAATTTGATTTATAATAAAAAAATTTATTAAAATGTTAATAAAAATGTTTTATTTCAATAAAAAATAAATAAGAAATTGTTAACAAAATTATTTTGTTTTATTTCATTTGAAAATCAAAAAGTCGTTAAAAATGTACATTTAGGTGGTATTTTTATAGTCGGAGGAGAGAAGACACAAGGTATGCTTTTTTCGGAAGGTTCAAAACTTCATCTAATATGATATTTATTGTTAAGTCTATTTGTGCTAATATCTAAAAATTGTCTATTATTTTTACGAATTTTGAAAACAAAAAAATCCAACCCACAATATAAAGTTCATCGTTATGTAGGTACATATGTATGTACACACGTATGTTTTAAGTAAGTTAAAATATTGTAAGCTAAAATACTGTGCTTCCTTCACCACACATTCTTTTCTATGATAGTAGATAGGACCGAAATGAGCAAGAATTGGGTAATTCTCTTAGTTAAGAGATCTAAAAGACGGTGTCTTTAATCTATGATAGGCAGCACAATAATCGTCATATGAGCCATTTACTATATCCGGTTGTTTTGAATGCGCAGAAATAATTCAAACACTTTTACATTGGTGCATGTACCACCGAACAGGTGTAGAACCACATATATCAGTAAAATCGTAAAAAAGTTTAATCAGCCATTTTTAAATCAATGTTAGAATATTTAGTTATAATATACCTTTAGCATTTGCGTACCGCTTGGTTAGGATAGTATAGTATAGGATAAAATTATATTAAGGTATAAATATTTTCCTTAAACTTCTGCAAATTGTATGTTGGATTTGAAAACACAAACGAATATGATTCCAAAATCTTGAACTTCGAACTATAAACAACGAATTTTCCTAACCGTTTTTGTGCCATTTCAGGATTTCCACAGTTTCACATTGGAATTGTTTAAGAGGAGGAAGCAGTTTTTTTTATTCCTGTTGAGCATACACCTTCAAAGTATCATTAAAACAGAGAAAGTGTTTCAACTATAAGTCGATGTCCAAGAGAATTGAAGGGTGAAGTTAAATTTGGGTCGTCCATTAGACGAATATATGATACATGATGACTTCAAGCTTCAAGTACGCTTCAACATAATGTATTCGCTACAGTTTCTTGAAATCAGCTTCACTAAAATCAATCAAAAAATTTACTTACTTGAATTGAAAATTTTAATCGAATGCGCAGCTTGGGACAAAAATTTACGAAGTTTTTTTAATATTTAGAGTAAATTTACACAATAGAAGGTTTAAAAGAAAACAAATTTTTATATTTGTTTATATCTTTTTTTTTTATAACTTTATTTAAGTAGCCTTTGAACATAATATAGGTTTTTTCAGGCCAGGTCTTTACATTATTTTTTTAATTTTTTTTTTTTTTATTATTTTCGAATTACATATTCTATTATTCATATAATACATTTTTAATTTTTTTTTTTGGTTTGGTTTCTATATAAAATAATTCAATAGTTAAATTTTTCTTATACATATATTAATTATATGAAGTTATTATAACTAAATATTTTCTATTTTATTCCGTTTTTTTTTTTTTTTAACATTTAATATTTTTTATTTAACATATTTTATTGATTTTATTTAATCTTTTGTTTTAAATTGTTTTGTATAGTTCAATAGCTTTTAGGAAATTTATTATTTTTCTATAATTGGTTTCATCATCACTCTTTAAAATATGTAGACTATTACTTTTTAAATATCTATCTCTATCTCTTGAATATCTAATACAAGTTTCGAACAGATGCTTCATAGTAAGGTTTGCTCCACAAGCACAATTTGGTGGTGTTGTATTATCAAATATAAATTTGTGTGTTAAATTAGTGTGCCCTATTCTTATTCTAGTAATCACGGTCGACTCTCTTCTGTTAAGTAAATTGAGATTTTTCCTAGGTCTCGTATTTGGCTTGATATTTTTTAGTTTGTTACTATCGTCCGTTTCTATTCATTCTTGTTCTACACTTTGATATATTTTCTTATTTATTATATTTTTAAGATCTTTATAATATAAAAGGTGATGGTTATCGTATGGTTGGTTTACAGAGCTTTTTGCTAGACTGTCAACTATCTCGTTATCATGGATGCCGATATGACTTGGGATCCACATAAATTGTATATTTTTCTGATTTTTATTTATCATTGCTTGTATTTTTTGTATTAAAGGATGTACTGGATATAGTTTGAAAATAGCTTTTAAAGAACTCAAGGAGTCAGTACAAATTAAAAAGTTTTTTTCGTCCCTTTTTATAATATACTCGAGTGCTTTAAATATTGCGTATAGTTCAGCCGTAAATATAGTGGTATGCCTTTGAAGACGAAATTTGTGTTCTTCTTGTTTGTGTTTGAATGCGCATCGATGCGATCTCTGAAAGACCCATCAGTAAATATATGTTCATATTCACAGTATCTTGTCTTTGTTTTTTCTATGAATAATTCTCGAAACTGAATTTGGTTTGTACTATCTTTTCTATAATTTACCAACTCGAAATCTATATTTGGGTCCGGAACAAGCCAAGGAGGGCTACTTGAGAATTTTTGGGTCTCCATATTATTTTGGAAAGGTATATCATATTTTTCAAAAATTGTTCTTGCTCTTGTCAGAAGTGGTTGGGAGTGCGTATTGAACCTTTTCATTTATTTCTTTAAATTTATAGAAAATTTTACGAAAAAATTTATGGCACCAAAAATACATATACCAAACTCAAGCTATTTTCAAGCTGACAGCAACTCAAGCTGGTATGTATAGCTTGAAATTTCAGAAGAATTCAATTGTCAAGTACTCGAACTATATATCTATGGTGTTGACTGCAGACGTGTTTTTCTCTTTTTCATTTAATTTCAAAAGCGTTGGTAGCGTAAGATTGTTTATGTTTATGATTTTTTTTTATATATTTACATTTTACTTTACATTAACATCTTGTTGTAGTAACATAATCTTTTTTATTGTTTCTGTTGAAAACATTAATTTATATAGCTTAAAAATTTTATTTATTTCAATGGATTCGAATAAAAATAATACGCTGAAAATCGTGGACGATTCAATAACTGATACGGATGCTGTGCACTATCGTTTTCGTCAATTGTATCCTGTCGAAACAGTATTGTGTCTCAGTTGTAGGTTTACCTTTAAAAACAAGGTTATTTTATAAATTTTTGTAATTCTAATTAATTTGTTTTTCTGTTTTAGGTAACGGAACATTTCAATCAAAGTCAATAATGGATATATTTGAACATTATTACTATTTAAGGCATACAAAGGGGTAACTTGTTATAGTATCTTATCTAGAGTTATCTAAAGTGTTCTAATATATTTAAAAATGATTAGTTACATAAAATTGCATTAAACTTCCATTTTAGTTGCGGATCTTGTTTGTATTGTGGTGGAAAGGTTTATGAATATCAAATGTTAAATGAAATAAAAAAATTTCATAATTGTAGCCGTTCAAGGAGAGGTCTAGAATAATTTAACACTTTTTCTAGCAAAACATTCATTCATCCGTATATTATATATATAATTTCTGTTACTAGTTAGTATATATGAGATCCATTAATCAAGTACATGTTACAAAGTATTTTCATTTAGACTGAAATTGTACAATTATCTATACTTATTAAGATTTAATTAAGATATATTTTTATATATGCAATACAGAAAATTATTTTTGATATTAATATGTATATATATAATTATGTATACAATTGGTAATAAGCTTTATTAAACTTGTTTGTTATTTAAATATTTTTTAAAATATTTGTTTTTATTTGAATAATTTGATTTTCATTTTTTTGCTTATTAAGGTTAAATATAATACAGGTTGAATATTTGAGTATCAGTTGAATAAGATGAAGCAATAAAATTATGTAGAATATCACACTGAACAATCTTGACCGTTGTCTTGTTATATGAAATGCAAACAGTTATATAATATCAAAGCATTTTATTTTGGATAACATTCACTTAACATTTAATAACTATTTTTTTATGCTTTTAATCATTCCATTAAAATTAATTTTCTCCTTTACAAACTAATGCCCAACTCCTTTATAAATATTTGTTTTAAATTTAGAATTATTTGAATTTTTCTTTGGTGGTGTCCACTTAAGAAAACCTGGATCAACTGTTAATTTTGGTTTTTTAAATTGGGGTAATTGTAAATGCTCCACAACGGTTTTTGGTGTTACACAAATAACATGTTGGCCTTTCCAATATTTAACCATTTTCATACTTTGTAACGTATATATAATATCATCTTGTGTGATTCCACTTAATTCACTTAATTCTTTGACGGATTGTGTTGTTGTTCTACAATCTTTCATTAATTCTAATAATGTATAAGCCCAATAACTTCTATAACTCAGTCTTCCTAAATCTGATAAAGGTTTTTCTGGACTACCGACTACACCTTCTCTTCTAGATAATTCATAACTAAAAGCAATCAATAGTTTTCCATAACCTTTTCTTTGGTATGGTGGTAAAATTAAAATGCAAGCAACATTATTGCTTTCTGGCGATTCTTTTTCTTTTGAAAAATAACCAACAATATGTGCACCTTTTTTATCAATTTCACATAAGACATAAAAATAAAATGGTTCAACATCATAATATAATGTTTTATGATCCAAAAATAATTTTGCCATTAAACATAAAGTTTGACAATATACAATATGATCTTTTCCATCAATTTCAAATATTGAAATTGTTCCTTTTCTATAAATTTCATTGCCAGGTGGTGTTCTTTGTGTACATTCAGTTGCGTGATATCTATAGGTTTTTGCAAATTTCATATATTTCAAACAATATTCACATACATATAGTGTTCCAACTTTGCCATATTCATCAGGATAAGGTGAAAAATACCATGTATCAATTTCATATTTCCCAATTCTTAGTTTGTCTATATATTTAACTTTTGTAATCGCTTCATGTTCTTTTTCAAGTGCAGCTGTTGTTGGATCCATTTCTGCATATGTTTTTTGTACATGATTAATTTCATCATGCCGTCTTTTTTGATTTCTTGTTAATTTTCGATCAGTTTCAACTGGCAATGGATTTTCTAGTGAAGCAATTTGTTCTTTGCTTAATTGTCTCAACGGTTTTGCGCTATTATTCGAGCTATTTTCTGAATCACCATTTTCAGCTTCTGTTGCACATGTAATTCTATCTCTTGCGACCCATTCATCTAATCTTCGATTTAAGCCCATATAATGAACATAAAATTCCGATATATTTTCATTTGTCCTAGATTGTATAATTTGAGCTGCATGTAAATTTCCATCTCCGCGACGAATTAAATAAACACCACCAGTTATAATTTCTTTATCTTCATCACCTCCTGTTTCTATTGCGGTTTCTTGTTGTTCTTCCTGTTTTACAGCACTTTGTTTTTCATCAGTTTTCTCTGACATTGTTATATCTCTTGTAACCATCTTTCTCCTAAAATTATATTACATTAATATAATAATATTAAATATATTAATTCCATATTTACGAAGATTCTCAACATAAATTATAAATTTAATTTAAAAAAAAAATAATTAAAGAATTGAGGTTTAATTTTGCTAGTATACGTTTTGTTTTGTTAATCAATCGTCAAAATTGAGCGTCATTTGGAGAAATTTTTGCATGATGAAATGAAATAACTCAGAAAAGAAAATCTCCAAAAAGAAAGAGTTGCGTTCAGAAAATACTATCAAAATATTATCGAGTTTCTTATTTGATTTTTAAAGATTTTAATAATTATGTATTTCTAAGATCTTAAATTGTTAATTAACGGAAAATAATATTATAAAAAACTTCTTTGTATGTCAAAAATAATTTCAATTTGTGAAAAACTAAAAAAAAAAATATTGAAAACAAAAAACTCTACAGAAATTTTTGTCTTAAATAATAAAATAGTTTATGAGTATCACCGCTAGTCAGATAATTAAATTTGTTAGAATTGAGAATTTGTAGTGTCATCTGTTGAAAATAATATGAAACTTCAATCAAATAAATTATGCCATTTGAAAATAAAAATATTTTTCGGTGGCATGAATGAACGATTAACCATTGAATAAAAAATAACACTCCGGCTGAACTGGAAGACTATTTTTGCTAAATTTGTCAATGGTAGATTGGTTCGTGTTCGTTTTTTAATATGGACAAAAACAATTTGTAAATAAACGAAAATAGAATCTTCTTATATATATAAAGAAGAATGTTTGTATTTGTTTGTTGAAGAACTTCTCCCAAACATTAAGCTATTTCAACCAAATTTAACAGAAAGACACTCTCTTGTCACCAGAAAGTCAACTAGAATCGACTATGTTAAATTCCAAGCTATGTTGAATTCCAAATTCTGACTATGGCGATGGGTACCTGTCATACAACTTATGGCACCAAGCAACTACTACCTGAAAATTTGGAAACAGTTATCCTACAACGAAAATAATCAAATATGCCTTTTGCTGTTTCCCGAAATCGAAACTGGCACGGGTAGCTGCCATATAACTTCTAACATTCGCCAAGCATATTTTAAAGGCCATAAGCCCAACGGACCTCAAAATTTGTATTCTGTTATTATTTCGAAATTAATACAATTTGTGTTTCACTGATTAACAAAATTAGAGCTTATTATAGTAAATTTCTTATATGAGATTTTTCAGTTCATAACTATAACAATTTTAGAGTGATTCGAAGTTTTTTTTTTTTAAATTTATTTATTGTCAAATAATATATAATAATATAATAAAACCGAATTTATTTCATAAAAATCAAAAGCTAATTTACATTAAATATTGAAGACTTATCTTAAAAATTTATAAAAACAAAAAATATTAAATATAGTAAAATAAAAATTTAAAATTAGCCTAGGTAGTTGTTGAAAAAGTTCAATTTGTTAACCAAAGATAAGTGACGAAAGAACCTTTAAAAGAAATAACATATTTAATAAAGTAGGAAAAATTAAAAATAAAACAAAATAGAATAATTATAAAGAAAAAATAATGCTTATATAGTAAAATATAAATCAAAATGATGAAAAAATTCAACAGTAAAACAAATTAAAATAAAATATGCAAAAAGAAAGTCAATGAGAAAAGCAGATTATACAATTAAAAAACAAAAATTCAATTTAATGGATTTAAAAGGTTTTCAATAACGTGATGATCAAAAGAAAGAAGCCATGATTTGATTTCTTTAAGAAATTAGATTTCAACTCTTTCGCAACGAAGATAATCTGGTAATTTATTGAATAAACGTGGTCCAGTAACATTATAGAAATGACAAAAGTGTGATTTATAAATCATAGGAATAAAAGTTAGATTTCTGGTGTTTACACGTAAATTGTATGATTCATATAACCTTGTAGTATTATACCCGGAGTTGTTAAAAAATTTTTTAAGAACTTTGTAAAAAATATAAATGTCTTAGAGGATTTATTTATTCTATTATCAAATGCTTACTCTAAAATGTGGTTTAATAATTATGCTTAAATTATTGTTACTCATATTATATGTACATATCATATTATACATCCTAAATTCTAAAATTCATCCTATTTAGGATGCCTTGATTACATACCTATAATTTATTTCTTAAAAATAAAAAAACACCGGTTTATTTTCTTTTAACTTTATTAAATCAAAAACTATATCAACATACAGAAATAAAATCAAAATGTAGGTGAAGAATTGAAAAAAGCAAATAAAAAATATATAATTTAAATATATATTTAAAAGAACAAATTTGTTTATACTTACATTAATAGAAAAAAAATATTAGTTATGTATACAAGTTACAATGTTTAATTTTAATAAAAAAAACAAATTTGTTCATGCTTAGATTAATAGAAAAAAAATAAAAAATATGAAAAGATAAATAATGAAAAAAAAGTTTTAATGGTCTACCGTCTCCATACATTGGACCCTGGTCATCGATTACTTATTTTAATAAAGCTTCTATTCATCATTGTAGGTTATCTGTCGAATTTCAAAACTATCATAATTTGAACTGGTTGCAAGAGAGTGTTGTTGCTGCTAAAAATGAATATATCTACCATCACCAAATAAATAATCAATGTCCTGCCATGTTACCAAACACAGTAAATTAATACAGGCCAATCTTAACTGGTAGTAGGGGTTGATGAGGTTACAAACTTTCCAGCAGAATTCCTACACTCATTTAATCTGGCTGGATTACCAAGACATTACCTTTTACTTAAAGTGGGATCACCAATAATTATTTTACTACAGATTCATTCCCACATATTTGTCTTTTAATCTTAAAAGGTTGCTATTCCCAGTGAGACTTGCGTTCTCGATCACGATCAACAAGGTACAGGAACAGTTTATTAAGTACTACACAGGGGATTTGAGATCATCATGTTTCTCCGATGAAAAATCTTATAGTTTTATACTATAAGACAGAAATAATAATTTTATATTTGAATGATATATAACAAGAGTTGATTAATTACATGATTAAAAGTACCAAAAAATAAAATGTAGTAAAAAATTAAAAGTACCAAAAAATAAAATGTTAACTACTTACATCTAGCATAAGTTTTATGCCAAGATAGAAGTTAGAATTTAGTTTTTATAAAAACTTGTTTTCCAGCGTTAGAGTAAAATTTTGGTATAACAGTGAAAATAGTCGAATATTTTCCTTTTAATTTTACTGATATGCTTGTCATACAGATACGCGTATTTCGTCTACTACTTGCAGACTTCTTCAGTGTTTTGTACTCGACTGAGGAAAGAAATCTAATATCGTCTTATTTATTTTATTCGCACAAGTAACAATTTGATGTTTCTCGCAGCTGCATGGTTGTTTATTATCCAATGGAAGAAAATTAGCATGGAAGAAAATTTTTTCACCTTCAGAGGAGATTTCTACAAGCAATTAAAGTGGGCTCCAATGATAAACCCGGCCCTTTCTCCATTCATCAGTGAAATTTTCATGGCTATACTGGAGTCAGATTTAGCAGCAGAAGAACGATTACCAAGATATTTTTGCTGTAATAAGGGAAAGGGACTTAGAATCAACCTTAACTACTCCTAACGGACTTCACAGAAATATACAGTTTACTGTCGCAGTAGAAAAAGAAGGTCAACTACCGTTCTTAGATCTATAGTTAAGTAAAACAGGAGCGTCTCTAGAATTAGAGATTTACGGGAAACGTACGGATACTGACAGGGTCATCCCGAATACCTCCAATCACTCCTATCAACATAAGATGGCATCGTTCAACCACATGATCCATCGAATGTTAACACTTCCCATCTTCCAAAAAGGTTTAGTAAAAGAAACTAAACACATATTTAAAATTGCGAGAATAAACGGATATCCGGAAAAACCCATCAGGCCTTACTTAGTAAACGGAAAAGAAGTTTAGCATTGGAGTTTAGCAAAATTTCCCTCCCACTCAGAGTGAAATTAAGAAAACACGGGTTAGATATCGTATATAGCAGCACAACTAACCAACTCAAGTCTATTCTAGGTTCAACTAAAGACCCAATCGAACAAATGGAAAAATCAGGTGTATATAAGGTAACTTGTAGTCATTGCAACATATTCGACTATTTTCACTGTTATAAGAATTTAGTATTTGAATGGAATGGATTCCATGTAATCAAAATTTCTTTTCGTGGAAGTTACTACCGTAACCGTGGGGAAATGTTATCAAATTATATTTTCTTACAAATTCAAAATAAAGATAAATTCACGCTATCTCGGGCAACGTCGAGTAATTATGCTAATTTATTAATGTATATAAAAATTGAAACAAAAAACTATTAATATTTTACGATTCAGTCAAAACTTTAAGTTAAAACAATTTTAATACTTATTTAATAACTATATAAAAATTAAAGGTTGACCCTGAACGGTCCCGTATAGTTATATCTACTTCATTTAAATTTATTATTAAAATTTATATTAACATGTTATTTTAATTTCTTAAAACTGGTCCCGATGGAAAAAATCATAAGAAGTTTCAAAATAAGCTAAAAATTGTAAAAAGGAGAGTTGGTATTTCTATATTTGAGACTTTTTAAGACCGTTCTCAATATTTTTTTCACTTTCAGTAGCTTTATCTTCTGCATAATTGAAACTCCAATATTAAAATCCTGATTTTTATTATCTTGTACTTAAAAATAAATCAAACAAGATAAGTGAACCATTAAGAAATATTTTCGCTAATTCTTTATGCAATTTTTTAAAATTAAAAATTAAATCAAATGAACCAAAAAAAAAGAAAGAAATAATGTAAATTAGTGTTATAAAAACTTGTCGCCACAAAATCGCTACTTCTTTTTATTGTGATTATTATAAAAAAAAAATTATAATCTTTCTTTGCAATGTAATTCAGTTGAAAGATAATTTACCCCTTTTTTATTATTCTTATATTCTGATATTCAACTACTCTACTCTGTACAAATGTCTTAATATTCAATTCACGAGACTCCAGAAATTTTTGATTTTTTTCTCTTTCTTAATTCCTTAAATATATAAACAATAAAAAAAAAGACAGAAAATGTGCCAGAATTTGCTTGCAGAATGTTAAAAAGCAAAGCAGAATTTAAAAAGAAACACTTTGAAAAATTTAAACAACTCTTTTTCTAATGGAGAATAAGAAATAGAAATTGTCCTTTTTAATAACGTAATTGATTTTGGAATTACTATTTATACTTGTTTCTATTTTCATCTCGTTCTCTAGATTTTTATTATTTTCTTCTACTCTGTCTTTTTTAAGTTTCATTAAAATGAAGGATATATCACAACAGTGCTGATATCTGAAATACTCAACAATTGGTACACTTCAACAAACAAAAATTGTCATAAATCTCTTTATTTGTTACATTTCAAAAGTTCAATTTTTTATATAAGTGACGGAAAAGAGGATTTCCTATCATTTCTTTAATCTGCCCGAATCGACTAAGTTTTTATGAATTTAATTTAATAAAAGAGTTCCGAAGAGATTGATGTTTATATACACTGGGCTGTGTAAAACTCGTGCGGAATGCCGGAATTATCAACGCAAACCAAAAAAAGTTAGCCTTAAACTGTGAATCTATAAAAATCAAAAGATGCTGTTGATTTAATAACTTTAATTATTTTATCAATACGAGTATATGATAAATATCATCCCTGTTTTATAAAAACTGTAGTTGTAATTCTTATCCATTTGTTTAGTTTTGGATTATTTTTCTTTCTTTTCGAATTAATCGTATAAAAAGGATATTAAATCCTTTACAAGTTGTATAAATAACAAAAACAAAAAACAATGAGAGAATATGAATTCATAATTCAATTAAAATTTTTTTTATTTTATTTAAGTAATATAAATATTTTTAATATTTATTTTATTTCTATTAAATAAAAAATTCTCAGACCAATTGATATATATATATAAATTACATATTCTTACCAATTATTTTTTTTATTTTAAAATAAATATTTTTTTTTTATTTTAAAATAAATATTTTATTTTTATTTTTTCCCCGTTCTAATCGAGTAGTTCAATTTCTGTCATTAATTAATTATTTACTAAAGAGTCGTATTACAATTACAAATTAAATGGTATGTAATTCAAAATTAATTCAAATTATTTTTGCAACTTATAGCAGATTCACTATTCATCACTCATCTCAGCATAATATCGATTGTGCCAAAATCTAAAAAAAAATCTAAACTATACATATACGATATACTAAACAATCTACATATGATTGGCAATTTTAAGTTAGAGTAGGTGTTATCTTCAGTCTTGACGCGACATAACATAATGTATAAACCGAATATTACATAAATGTCTAACATTATGTCTTGCCATAATTTGCCGGAAGCGTGTCAATTGCCTGTAGTATCATTTGCATGTACATATTTTCATTTGCTTGTATTTCATTTGCTTGCATTCCATTTGACTGAATATGCTGGAACTGGATACTGAATTCGATAAGTATTATCCATATATCTTGTATACAAACAGGGTGGTCCGGTTTAATATTTTATAGGGAAAAATATTTTAAGGAGTGATTCCTGGACGAATTTGAGGAAAAAAATTGTTCTAGACGAGGGGGTCTATCTTTAAATTTAACTTGGGCTACAGAGAGTTAAAGAAACTCCGAAGGAATTGAAACTAGAGCAACATCTTCTTCATAACTTTGTTTTTAAAAATTAATACACCTAATTAACGGTATATGTTTGATGAGTATCAGACTTACCGTTTTTGAATAACAGCTGCACAAACTTAAAACTTTTGCTTTTAACATCTGAAAATTTTGTAAAAAAACGTTGATTATCTCGAAAAAACGGGTTATATTTTTTTATCGTTTGATTCGTTACATCTTCCCCTACAATTTTTTCATGCACAACTTTCATATCAGACTTGCCGTTTTCAGAAAAAGTCATATTTAATATTTGGTTAACCAGTGTTTTAGTAAGAAAAATAATACCTGATAGTTGATGAATATTGTAGCAATTTGATTTTTCAGTCAAAAACTCGTGCGGAATGCCGGAATTAGTTAAAGTTACTGAAATTTTATATATATATATTTTTTTTATGATCTTGACAGCAACTTAGGTAGAATCACCTTGTCTTGCTTAATTAAGTACGGTACTGCAATTTTTCACAACAATATCTACAATAATTCGAGTATTTATTTTAACAAATTACTGGCTTATCTACTGATTAAATGTGGAAAACTATTACTATTGTCAGGAACTAAGATTTCTTAAATAGAATAGTTTCATTTTATTTAATTTGTTACCAGATTAACTAACTCTCAACTATTTATTTTGTCATTTATTATATCCCAACGGCAAAGGGTACTAGACCAGCTCGAAAAACCAATGAAGCTTCCTTTTTATTTGCTTCATCGGGAATCGAGCCCGGGACCTTTCGGTTGAAAGGTAGGCGCTCTACCTACTGCGCCACCCAGCGTGTGTTTCAATTATGAACTACAATAGCTGCCCAACGGCAACATCTGTTGTCATCAAATAAACGTTAAAATATTTTTCAGATTGCTATATTACTTACTAAATAAAAAACCGAACATATATAATATGTACTCTGCTAGATCAACAGATACAAAAACCCTAGAACAACAAGCATGTTACCAAAGGTCCTTTTTGTACTTAAAATACTAAATGCACTATTATATATTTCAAAAGTCGGCAGCATCAATTAATTTTGAGGTATAGTGATTTGGTCACAAGCTGGTGTTATATTTACTTCATCAGAAGAATGATTAATCAGAAGATTAACACTATTACTTCGTAAAAGGGACATTCCTAGTTTTATACAGAAAAATGGTAAAAAAAAAAATTGTAATAATTGTGGTAAAATCTTATTTGATTTTTAGAGAAAGAAAATAAAGATTATTTTGTTTTCAAAAATTATCTATTTTGATCTACAATATTTACATAACGGCAACACCAATCTTCATCAAATAACGGTTGAAATATGCTCCAGACCGTTATCTTACTAGAAAAACTATATATATATATATATATATATATCTAATAAATCAACAGATATAGAAAATATAGAATATCATCAAAACAGCAAGCATACTTTTAAATGTCCTTTTTGTCCTTAAAAGATAAAATGATGCCATTACACACATATATATATATATATATATATTTTTGGAAAGCTAGAAATGCAAGGTATCCTTGGGATATATTCATTAGATACATGGATACAACATCTTCCTCAGAAGAGCTCCCATTTCAATCTGAATTGAAGAAAAAATATTAATTCAGTTTAACTCGCTGAAATTAGTGAAGAAGTTCAAACTTTTAATCAAAAATTCAATTGTTTAGTTAGATTAATAAGTTTTATGTTTTAGTTTATACGATAAATTATTTAAATTTAATTTATAAAATAAATTGTTTAAAGTACTGAAGAATGTTATATTTCAAAGTTGGTTGAAAATTTTCTCAAAATTTGGTTTTGTGTCAAATTACAAATGTGCACGGTATCGAACTTAACATGTTCAATTGAAAATATTACTGAAAAGAACCAAAAAAAATTTATTGAGATTTTAAAGCGAACTTATTACATTATATGACTATGAAATATTAATTGAAATTATTTAAAAAACTGATTGAAAATTGGAGCTCAAAAAATTGATTGAAAATCGTGAGTAATAAATTTAGAACTATAGATTTCTTACGATTTTGAATCTTTATTCCTAGAAATTTATTCTATTTTTTCTTAACTTAATAAACCAAACATTAAAACATTTGAATTAATTGTCACCAATATTTACGACCAAATAACTATACATATAAAATACAAAAAATACAAATTTTGAGGTCATTGCTTTTCTTTAATACCATTTTACTCAACGAAGAAAAGAGATCATGTAATACAATCATTCATTTTAATTCTCCAAAATTCTGGTTTTTATTTAAAAACTAGCGGAGTTACCCGGCGTTGCCCAAGAAAATTTAAAGTTCCTAAAATTTTTTCTTCGTTATTAGTTTGAAAAGATTATTATTATGTGATGTTTGTCTGCTAGTAAACTAATTGTTAAATGTTTTTGTATGTAATTGTTTTTTTTTTTGTTTTTTTTTTGTGGAACGTTTGAAAACCAATACAAAGAATACACGCCCGTGCTTTGTAATAGTGTGGGATCCACCCCCACTAAAACCACTGCAAGTTACTTACCTACTTAAATGAAATACAAAAAAAAAATCAAAAGTGAACGAAAATTAAAATGAGTTTCAGTTTTGAACAAAAATAGTACTTACAACTTAAAATAAAATGCAAACATAAGTCTTAGGCGTTGTTCATAAATTTCAATTACAATTTTGGGATTTGGGAAAACTAAATTATGGTCCGTTTTTTATGTTAGTATAAATCTTGTTTTAGGTATTAAGAATAAACAATTTCATTTTTGTAATATTCAAACATTAAGTACTTATTTCTATATGTTGGTATAAAACTAATGTTACATAAACTTATGCTAGATGTTAGTAGTTCATATTTTAATTTTTGGTACTCTTAATTTAATTAATCAATTCTTATCCATATAGCAGTTTTTTTCATTGTTCAAAAAAGAAAAGTACAAAATGTTATAAAGAAAACAAAATCAAATTTAGAAATCCAAAAAAGACAAAGACAATTATTAGGAAAAACCAAAAGAACAGAAAAAAGGAAAGACGAAAAAATACAAAATAATAAACTAATTAAATTGACGGGTGATTAAATAATTTGAATCTAAGAAAATAAAACTTGATTATAAAAAACGTTTTTAGTTTCGCCTTCAGGAGCAAGAATAAATAAATTATTGGGTGAACCCACCTTTGAGCAAGAAACATAAAGTTGGCCATGGGAGAAACATGGCGATCTTAAATCCACACCGCAGTACTTAATAGACTGTCCCTGTGCCTAGTTTATCATAATCGAGAATACAAGTCTAACTGAAAATTGGAAACCTCTTAAAGTTAGAAGGGAGATCATTTGGAATAAGTGGTATCCTTGTGATGAAGATGACTTCACCCTGTCCCTTCCCTGTAAAAATAGTCGCTTCAATTACATTTGCCAGCAGTTTTTTAACACAAAGTCTTGTATCGTTGCAAAGTTTTGGTGGGTCGAGGTTCCGTAATAAAATAATTGGTGATCCCAGTTTCAGTAAAAGACGATGTGGCGGTAATCTAGCCGGATCAAGAGAATTTAGGAACTCTGATGGAAAATTGACTACCTCATCAGCATTTACTACGTTATCAATGGACTTGTATTCATTTACTACGCCCGGTAATATGGAAAGTATTTGATTATTCATTTCGCTGACATCAGCATTTTTAGCAGCAAGAATTGCCCTCTCTCGAAACCAGTTCAAATTATGATAGTTTTGCTGAATATCCGGATATACTGCATATATTAGATCTGCGACGAACGACACCAAATTACAAAAATCGGATGGCAATTTTATTTTTCCAGATGACTCAACTGCAAATCTACCTTCTCCGATCTCAAGTAGCTTGTTGCCGAAAATGTGAGCACTGTCATCCCCCAGATGTACTCTCATGTTTTGTTTCAAACTTATCTTTCGTACATGTCTCCACAAAGATGAATGTTTTAAACATGCGTAAATTTCATCGACTGGTGTTGACTTTGGGATGACGGGCAAAGTTTGACGGAAGTCTCCACATAGAAGTACCATAACTCCTCCCATAAGGTTGTTATTTCCTCTCAGATCTCTCACAGTTACGTCAAGGGCTTCGAGAGCTTTCTTGTGAGCCATGGTACATTAATCCCATACGATAATTTTGCATGTCTTGAGCACTTGCGCCCGACCACTTATTTTACTAATGTTGCAGGTAGGTTTTCCTGTCTGGGCATGTCAAGTGGCAACTTAAGTGCAGAATGAGCTGTTCTTCCTCCTTCTATTAATGTGGCCGCGCTTCCTGAAGATTACTATTATTTTTAGAATTTTTTCAAGATTCTGTCATTCTATCATTGACTCTATTATTGTATGTTTAACTACATACTTATTTCAATACATATTATTACTATTTAGTTATGTAGCTATATACATATATTAGTTTAGACCCACTTCCTTGGGGTCCCTCCACTTGAGTTAGGGACTTGACATTTTTAACACACCTTGGATCCCGATTCTGCCAAATTTGTTGGACCTGCTTTCTGCCAGAGCTCTTTTTAACCAAAATTCATATCTCAGAAACTGCACCGATTTGGTTCCAATTTAATACACATATGTTCCAATGAAAACTATTTGAGGGACCTGCGGAGTTCGGAGTTGTATGACAGGTACCCGAACCAGTCAAAATTTCGAAAAAATGTGAAAAACATATTTGTTTATTTTTGAGAGAGTACCTGTGTGCAAATTTTCAGCTCTGTAGCACCTTTAGTTTTTGAAATATTTTTGGCGGTAGTTCGGAGTTGTATGACAGCAACCCGAACCAATCAAAATTTTGAAAAACGGTAAGATCCGTATTTGTTTATTTTTGAGAGAGTACACGTGTACGAATTTTCAGCTCTGTAGCTCCTTTGGTTTTTGAAATATGCTCGTTGGGTGCTAGGAGTTGTATGGCAGCTACAGGAACCAGTCAGAATTTTGGAAAACAACATACCACGGGTTCGATTCCAAGTAACAACAAACCATTCTGTAAAATTTGGTAAAATTTGGCGTCTCGGAGGAGTTCTGACACAAACATACATACATACATACATACATACAAACATCCTTCTTTATATATAAGATTATGATAATATTATAACAATTTTATATAAAATATACAAATATAACTTACAAGTCATTTAAATAATAAAAATAGTTCTGCTGCTATCAATAAGACACTTCAGATAAAAATCATAAAATAATAAAAACAAATATTTAAATTGTATATTTGTTTTTTTTTTATTAAAATATTATTATAATTTTATGAAATACTACTAATAATTGTTTTAAAAACTGACCTAGACAATTTTTATATTTATATTTTTAACCTTATTCAGTCTCTCATGATCAAAATAAAAAAAAACCATATAAAAATCATTAAAATGAAAAATAAAAAAGAAAAAAAAAACAAAGTGTATAAAATTTCTCAAATTTAAAAAAACAAAAGAGATTTAAAAAAAAAATAAAACTCAATAAATACAACATTCTAATATAATAAACATTTTTAAAGGATATTTTATTTCCATATGATTCAATTGCAATAAAAATTTTTAGTTCAAAATACAAAAACAAAACTAAAATATAAAAAACCCTAAAAGCTATTTAAAATTTATTACCAAATCGAACATTATGGGAATGTTCATTTCTGAAAAAAGAAAGAAGCTTTAAAACCAAAAATAAAAAATGATCTTTAGGAAATTTTTCATTAAGAAATAACATCCAATTTTAAATGTAAAATTGATGCAAGGCTCATTCTATATATTAATTGTATAGCATGTTTTATTCACTTGTAAAACTGTCAGATTACGTATTTTCGTAATAGTGGAATTTTTTTTTACATAATTAGGTGATTGATCATGTATGATGTTAACTGATGGATTGCGCATCGGTTTACGGGAAATTTGTGTCGGCAAATTTATGACGAAAATTTCCACAGTATGTTTTTTTTTTTGTTAAATGTGTCTTATTTTTATTAATTTTTTTTCTTCTTCTTTTGTTCAAAAAAACAATCAAACCAAATTATTATATTTCTTGTTTTCATCCTTAATGACCCACTAAGAAAGATATTCTAAGATTATAAATTTCTTAAATTTATTATTTTTTTTAAACAGCTGTTAGCTATCTATCATATAACATATCTATTATTATTTTATTCCTTCGTACTTTATACATTTTTTTCTTTTTATTATTCAATTGGAAAAAAACTGATTTTTATTTTGTATTTTTTTTGTTTAAAAAACCTACACTACTTATTCTAACCTACCGGCTAATTATATCTAACTTACACTATTCTAATCTAACTTATATTTACCTTGAACATTATCCTAACTTACCAACTACTTGTATCTAGCTTATAACTACCATAATTTACCTTTTATTTATCCTAACTATTCTTATATACTATATGTTTTCCTGTTTTAACTATTTTTTTCTGTTCTTCTATTCTTTCCACCAATACTTATCATGTTTATTAAGTCTCTATTCGTTGTATACCTATCTTACCTAATATTTCACTATTATCTTCGAATTTAAGATTTGGTTGGTATTCTATTGTTTTGTTTGTAGCTCTTCTATTTGTCTTCATTTTGAATGTATTTATTTTTATCCATGTAAATCCATCCTTGTGGAGGTATATAACCGGAGCTCATTGTCTTCTCAATGTACCTATCATCTGGATATATTGAGTGAGCAATAAGACTATTTTCTGTCACCGACTCTACCCTAGAATTATGTTTTCTTATTAGATTAATTATAAATTGGTCGATTTTTTTTATATTGCTCACCTCATAGAGCGTTTTGTTCGATATATAGTGTTTGTAGTCTGTTTCTGGTTTTCTGAATTTACTTGTGCAATGCCTTATACACTTTATCTCAAACTTTATCAATAACTCCATACATGATGCACTTATATTATACCATATTGGGCAAGCATATGTAACAATAGGTCTTATCAATGCTTGGTAAATGATACCCTATGATATGATTTTGCTTAGAAAAGTTTCTTGGAGGCCTAAAAGGTTTTCCTAGATTTTTCTGATTGGATGGAAATATGTTTTTTATAGTTAAAATTATGTGTTAAATTTACTCAAAAATATCTTACACATTTTTGGTTCGTAATCTTTATATTGTTTCTAGTGTCTTTATGTGGAGCTTTCGCCAGTTTTTTCTAACATCAGTGTTAGCTTTATATAGGCTTGTTCTGAATAATATAACTTCACACTTTCTATAATTGATTCTTAGTTTCCAAGTATTAACATAGATTTGTGCCTCATTATAATTTTCTTGTAGCTGTACTTGCATTTTTGATACATATTTATATTTACATTATAAATAATAAGATTATCCGCAAAGACCTAGCTCCTTGTTAGAGACTGGGTTTGATTAAATTTATTTCCACAGTATTTTTTTTATATGAAAAATAAAATTAATTCAAATGAAATTTGTGCATTATTTAATGTGGTACAATTATCCAAAATGAAAATTAAAATCAAAAAATTAAAACAAAAATAAAATAAAAATAAATAGATAGAAAAATATAAAAAAAAAAAAATTTACGAATATAACATGGTGTTATTATATTACATGTAACCCTTGTGAAACCAACATTTGTTACCATACTTAACTTGCATGTATTTGCAAAAAATACCTCCTTCCTTTCTATCCTCTCGTTTTGTTTTGATTATGTTCAATGAAGTCCCCATCATTTTTATTTTGTTGTTCATTGTGTTTTCTATGATAATACATATGACAGTATTGAAGTTTTTGTTTTTGGTATTCACCCGTTTTTGAAACAAGCTGGAATATTCAGCTTACCAGTTTATACCTCCTTTCAATTCTATTCTTTTAAATATACGCCACCCATATACATATACTTCTGTTTTTTTTTTTAAAGAATTGGTTTTATTATATTATTTTCTTAAGGAAATATTATTTTCTCTTTTACAATGAGCATAAAAGGTATTATTAGTGTATGTAGAATAGTAAGATGAAGATGTCGATGTCGATATAATTTTTGTTGTTGTTGTTAGTTTTATTTTTTTTGTTTCTTGTTGATCCTTTCTTTATAGACTTGTTATTCTAGAATAAATGTGTCCTTTTTATGTTTCACATGGTCTATTTGGTATTAAATGATTTCTCTCTCACTTGTTATGTAGTTTTTGTTTTATTTTTTTGTTTTTCTTTCGAAAAGGATATTTTGAAAGAAAAACAAGTAAAAATAATGAGCGAAAGTGGATATTATGTAAATTAGTTGTACTTTGATTTCATAAGGATTGAATTAATTTGAATTTTCATGAATTCGATGATGCAATTTTTTTTTTTGTTTTTTTAAATGAAATGAGTATATTTTTGTGGATGACATTTTTATCATTGTTTGAATGCAATGGTCTTAAGTTGTCAAAAATAAAAATATTCACAGGAGCTGCAAGCATAAAAAATATAGTGTCAAAAAAACTTAAGGAGTCGAAATCTGACCTCTGGAATTGGTGTGAACGTCTCAATTTTGATTCCGAAAATTGTGAGAATGCGAAGATTTTAGAGTTAAAGTATAGACATTTTAATAAATTTTTTACAATGGTTTATTTTGTAGTGAGTGCTCATTTGACAAACAAATTTATTTTTGCAAAAAAAAACTAATTGATATACAAAAATTATAGGTGGTGTCGCGCAAATCAATTCAATTTATTTGATTTGATATTTTTCAAATCAACTAAAAAAATTCACGGTGTCGGGAGAATCAATTTTCAACTATTTGGATTAAGTTCAACTAGTTGATTCAATTTGTTTCAACTTTGAATTTTTGACATTTCAAATCTAAAATTTTAAGATACCTAAAAAATTTTCTTTTTTTTAATTTTTTTAATTATATTAACTTGCCTTATGCAAGTCCATTATGTCTTTGAAAAGTTAATATTATTTCAATAATATAATTACTGTTTCGTTTAGTAATAGTAGGCGCTTTAGCTATATATATTATGTAAAATAAATACATAATATGTATATATAAGTAGCTATATTTCGTTCTATTCGCAGATTTTGTTTTTGGACTAAGAAAAGGAATCAAATATTTTGTTATTTTCTATTTTTTTTTTTAAAATAATGTAGCTATTTAGACAAGAAAAAAGTGAAAATTTAATGTAATTCAGGATTTTACGTCAAATTGCTTCAAAAAAACTATTTCGGTCGAAAGTGGAAATAACGTCTTTTGAAATTTAACTCCTCATTTATAAATTATCCATTATTACAATAAATTTATCACAACAAAGAACAACAAATCAAAAAAAATTCAAATTTCAGCTAAAAAAATTTAGTTGAATTTAAAAATTAAAAAAAGTTGAAAAAATTCACAAAAATTGATTTACGCGACAGCGACAATTGAAATTTTTCGATTTTAGTTGAAAATCAAATCAAAATTGAATGTCGCGACATCGCCTTATAATTGAGAATATATTTAACATATACATATAATTTTGAATTTACCGTTGCGAAATAAAAATTAAAATTAAAATGCAAGCTGATGGAGGAAATGAACGTTTTGAAGTAAAGATGACTTGAAAGAAAAATTATTATATAGGATGATCAGATGTATACAAGTATTCGGACTGCTAATCTATCAAAGAGTCTTTTGATAATGGCGTGTAACAACTAAAGTCGATCAAACAAAATATTGATTAACCTTTTTGTGTCTTTACTATCAGACAAACTTAACTTATGATCTTTGCTTGGTTTTAATATACAAACTGTTTTAATAACTCTGCATGTTCAGAGACCTAATCGAGTCTGTTTTGAGCAATTAAATTAATTAATTGAATGCAGAACGGTACAGTACACTACGAGTAATATCTAGAAGTATATAAAAACCTATATATATATAAGATTTATACTGCCTTCATCTTTTGGTTAATTTTTTGTTTTTCTTGTCATTTATTTTCATTTAAAAAGTTTGTACCTGCAAACAGTATATATAGTACCTAGTTAGGAGTATTTTTTACGCTCACTAACATAGTTCCCTTCGACTTTGTCTAAGTATCCTGATTTTAATTTTTCTTATGCTCTTAAAATTCACGGTACTGCGATGTACTCCATCCACATTCTTGTATTTTATTGAATATACTAACATCTAGTTAGGTCTTCGATTATCTTAATGATCAATAAAAATTCTATTTACATTTCTACACAATAATGAAATATTATAAAAGTAAATTAAAGAACATAATATTTGCAAATAATTCAGATTTGTTTTTTTTTTTTTTATATAATTTTTAAGCGATTTAAATTCGAACTCACAATGAAGTGAACTGAAAGTTTTGTTCATGTTCTTTAGTAAAACAAGAAACAAACAAACAAAAAAAAAATATTTAAAAAAATTTTCATTGTAAAAATTTACTGCCATTACTGAATGAATCGATTCTATTTTGTCTATATAACAATTTTAATGATTGGAAGGAGAGGATGCTGGGGGATGTTTGAGATTCTGTGTATTAAATTTATAGAAAATTTCTTGCCTTATCATAATATTTTGCTTTTGTTTGTTTCTTTCAAGCGTTCAAAATAATAAAATTGAAATTAAATTGTATTGTTTTTTATATTATTTTAATATTTTACAATTTTATACTTTTATCGAAATAAAATTAGCCCTCTAAAAAGTAGAAAATAAAATGGATGACGGTCAATCTTGAGATTCTACAACTTATAAGATAAATTAAACTTGCTTGAATATTGTTGATGGAAATTTTCGAATATTTGAGGTTTAAAAAATCAGGAACGTTAAAAGAACCATGCTAAGCTTTTGAGGTTATTATTTTGGTCTCATTAAATCATTAACATTTTTATGAAAAAATCGTTTTGCTTCAGAGTCTAGAGGATTAATATCAACAAAATTATGGACGTTTAAAGTTTTGGTAAAAAAAAAAAAATTTTAGAAAGTAAATTTATATGAAAAATTCAATGCTGTAGGATCAATATTAACGAAGTGCTATTTCGTAGTATGAAGCATGGTGCGACATGAAGCATGTTGCGATATAAAGCTATAAAACGTCATAAATGTCTTTTATGTTTCTTCTATTTCATCTATAGGAGTATGCCCACATATTAAGCTGGTATTATGGAAGGTGCTTTTAATGCGGATTATGGCTAGATGTTCGTTAAAGGGAAATCAATTGTATTTTGTCTTAACCTGTCTCCGACTGCAAATACACATGCAAATATGTGGTGTTTTTCGTGATGGCTATAGTACTTATATCCCATTCGTTTCCTCACTATTTTGGATCCTATCCAATGCAATTCAAGTAACGCAGTGATGTCAGCTTTATACTGCGTGAGAGAATTTTTTGATTTTTATAATTTTGCATAATTTTTGAATAGCTAGCATCACAAAAAAACACGAAAATTTTCAGATTTTCAATTTTTTCAAAATGTCTTTATTTCTTTACTAACTTTTAGAGAATTCATTAAAACAAGTAAAACAGTTGAAGAACCTTGGAAATCCGTCCAAAAATGAACGTTTTAGAGCATTTTTGGATTTTTATAATTTTGCAAAATTTTTAAATAGCTAGCATCACAAAAAAACACGAAAATTTTCAGATTTTCAATTTTTTCAAAATGTCTTTATTTCTTTACTAACTTTTAGAGAATTCATTAAAACAAGTAAAACAGTTGAAGAACCTTGGAAATCCGTCCAAAAATGAACGTTTTAGAGCATTTTTGGATTTTTATAATTTTGCAAAATTTTTAAATAGCTAGCATCACAAAAAAACACGAAAATTTTCAGATTTTCAATTTTTTCAAAATGTCTTTATTTCTTTACTAACTTTTAGAGAATTCATTAAAACAAGTAAAACAGTTGAAGAACCTTGGAAATCCGTCCAAAAATGAACGTTTTAGAGCATTTTTGGATTTTTATAATTTTGCAAAATTTTTAAATAGCTAGCATCTCAAAAAAACACGAAAATTTTCAGATTTTCAATTTTTTCAAAATGTCTTTATTTCTTTACTAACTTTTAGAGAATTCATTAAAACAAGTAAAACAGTTGAAGAACCTTGGAAATCCGTCCAAAAATGAACGTTTTAGAGCATTTTTGGATTTTTATAATTTTGCATAATTTTTGAATAGCTAGCATCACAAAAAAACACGAAAATTTTCAGATTTTCAATTTTTTCAAAATGTCTTTATTTCTTTACTAACTTTTACAGAATTCATTAAAACAAGTAAAACAGTTGAAGAACCTTGGAAATCCGTCCAAAAATGAACGTTTTAGAGCATTTTTGGATTTTTATAATTTTGCAAAATTTTTAAATAGCTAGCATCTCAAAAAAACACGAAAATTTTCAGATTTTCAATTTTTTCAAAATGTCTTTATTTCTTTACTAACTTTTAGAGAATTCATTAAAACAAGTAAAACAGTTGAAGAACCTTGGAAATCCGTCCAAAAATGAACGTTTTAGAGCATTTTTGGATTTTTATAATTTTGCAAAATTTTTGAATAGCTAGCATCACAAAAAAACACGAAAATTTTCATATTTTCAATTTTTTCAAAATGTCTTTATTTCTTTACTAACTTTTAGAGAATTCATTAAAACAAGTAAAACAGTTGAAGAACCTTGGAAATCCGTCCAAAAATGAACGTTTTAGAGCATTTTTGGATTTTTATAATTTTGCAAAATTTTTAAATAGCTAGCATCACAAAAAAACACGAAAATTTTCAGATTTTCAATTTTTTCAAAATGTCTTTATTTCTTTACTAACTTTTAGAGAATTCATTAAAACAAGTAAAACAGCTGAAGAACCTTGGAAATCCGTCCAAAAATGAACGTTTTAGAGCATTTTTGGATTTTTATAATTTTGCATAATTTTTGAATAGCTAGCATCACAAAAAAACACGAAAATTTTCAGATTTTCAATTTTTTCAAAATGTCTTTATTTCTTTACTAACTTTTAGAGAATTCATTAAAACAAGTAAAACAGTTGAAGAACCTTGGAAATCCGTCCAAAAATGAACGTTTTAGAGCATTTTTTGATTTTTATAATTTTGCAAAATTTTTAAATAGCTAGCATCACAAAAAAACACGAAAATTTTCAGATTTTCAATTTTTTCAAAATGTCTTTATTTCTTTACTAACTTTTAGAGAATTCATTAAAACAAGTAAAACAGTTGAAGAACCTTGGAAATCCGTCCAAAAATGAACGTTTTAGAGCATTTTTGGATTTTTATAATTTTGCATAATTTTTGAATAGCTAGCATCACAAAAAAACACGAAAATTTTCAGATTTTCAATTTTTTCAAAATGTCTTTATTTCTTTACTAACTTTTAGAGAATTCATTAAAACAAGTAAAACAGTTGAAGAACCTTGGAAATCCGTCCAAAAATGAACGTTTTAGAGCATTTTTGGATTTTTATAATTTTGCAAAATTTTTAAATAGCTAGCATCACAAAAAAACACGAAAATTTTCAGATTTTCAATTTTTTCAAAATGTCTTTATTTCTTTACTAACTTTTAGAGAATTCATTAAAACAAGTAAAACAGTTGAAGAACCTTGGAAATCCGTCCAAAAATGAACGTTTTAGAGCATTTTTGGATTTTTATAATTTTGCAAAATTTTTAAATAGCTAGCATCACAAAAAAACACGAAAATTTTCAGATTTTCAATTTTTTCAAAATGTCTTTATTTCTTTACTAACTTTTAGAGAATTCATTAAAACAAGTAAAACAGTTGAAGAACCTTGGAAATCCGTCCAAAAATGAACGTTTTAGAGCATTTTTGGATTTTTATAATTTTGCAAAATTTTTAAATAGCTAGCATCTCAAAAAAACACGAAAATTTTCAGATTTTCAATTTTTTCAAAATGTCTTTATTTCTTTACTAACTTTTAGAGAATTCATTAAAACAAGTAAAACAGTTGAAGAACCTTGGAAATCCGTCCAAAAATGAACGTTTTAGAGCATTTTTGGATTTTTATAATTTTGCATAATTTTTGAATAGCTAGCATCACAAAAAAACACGAAAATTTTCAGATTTTCAATTTTTTCAAAATGTCTTTATTTCTTTACTAACTTTTACAGAATTCATTAAAACAAGTAAAACAGTTGAAGAACCTTGGAAATCCGTCCAAAAATGAACGTTTTAGAGCATTTTTGGATTTTTATAATTTTGCAAAATTTTTAAATAGCTAGCATCTCAAAAAAACACGAAAATTTTCAGATTTTCAATTTTTTCAAAATGTCTTTATTTCTTTACTAACTTTTAGAGAATTCATTAAAACAAGTAAAACAGTTGAAGAACCTTGGAAATCCGTCCAAAAATGAACGTTTTAGAGCATTTTTGGATTTTTATAATTTTGCAAAATTTTTGAATAGCTAGCATCACAAAAAAACACGAAAATTTTCATATTTTCAATTTTTTCAAAATGTCTTTATTTCTTTACTAACTTTTAGAGAATTCATTAAAACAAGTAAAACAGTTGAAGAACCTTGGAAATCCGTCCAAAAATGAACGTTTTAGAGCATTTTTGGATTTTTATAATTTTGCAAAATTTTTAAATAGCTAGCATCACAAAAAAACACGAAAATTTTCAGATTTTCAATTTTTTCAAAATGTCTTTATTTCTTTACTAACTTTTAGAGAATTCATTAAAACAAGTAAAACAGCTGAAGAACCTTGGAAATCCGTCCAAAAATGAACGTTTTAGAGCATTTTTGGATTTTTATAATTTTGCATAATTTTTGAATAGCTAGCATCACAAAAAAACACGAAAATTTTCAGATTTTCAATTTTTTCAAAATGTCTTTATTTCTTTACTAACTTTTAGAGAATTCATTAAAACAAGTAAAACAGTTGAAGAACCTTGGAAATCCGTCCAAAAATGAACGTTTTAGAGCATTTTTTGATTTTTATAATTTTGCAAAATTTTTAAATAGCTAGCATCACAAAAAAACACGAAAATTTTCAGATTTTCAATTTTTTCAAAATGTCTTTATTTCTTTACTAACTTTTAGAGAATTCATTAAAACAAGTAAAACAGTTGAAGAACCTTGGAAATCCGTCCAAAAATGAACGTTTTAGAGCATTTTTGGATTTTTATAATTTTGCATAATTTTTGAATAGCTAGCATCACAAAAAAACACGAAAATTTTCAGATTTTCAATTTTTTCAAAATGTCTTTATTTCTTTACTAACTTTTAGAGAATTCATTAAAACAAGTAAAACAGTTGAAGAACCTTGGAAATCCGTCCAAAAATGAACGTTTTAGAGCATTTTTGGATTTTTATAATTTTGCATAATTTTTGAATAGCTAGCATCACAAAAAAACACGAAAATTTTCAGATTTTCAATTTTTTCAAAATGTCTTTATTTCTTTACTAACTTTTAGAGAATTCATTAAAACAAGTAAAACAGTTGAAGAACCTTGGAAATCCGTCCAAAAATGAACGTTTTAGAGCATTTTTGGATTTTTATAATTTTGCATAATTTTTGAATAGCTAGCATCACAAAAAAACACGAAAATTTTCAGATTTTCAATTTTTTCAAAATGTCTTTATTTCTTTACTAACTTTTAGAGAATTCATTAAAACAAGTAAAACAGTTGAAGAACCTTGGAAATCCGTCCAAAAATGAACGTTTTAGAGCATTTTTGGATTTTTATAATTTTGCATAATTTTTGAATAGCTAGCATCACAAAAAAACACGAAAATTTTCAGATTTTCAATTTTTTCAAAATGTCTTTATTTCTTTACTAACTTTTAGAGAATTCATTAAAACAAGTAAAACAGTTGAAGAACCTTGGAAATCCGTCCAAAAATGAACGTTTTAGAGCATTTTTGGATTTTTATAATTTTGCATAATTTTTGAATAGCTAGCATCACAAAAAAACACGAAAATTTTCAGATTTTCAATTTTTTCAAAATGTCTTTATTTCTTTACTAACTTTTAGAGAATTCATTAAAACAAGTAAAACAGTTGAAGAACCTTGGAAATCCGTCCAAAAATGAACGTTTTAGAGCATTTTTGGATTTTTATAATTTTGCAAAATTTTTAAATAGCTAGCATCACAAAAAAACACGAAAATTTTCAGATTTTCAATTTTTTCAAAATGTCTTTATTTCTTTACTAACTTTTAGAGAATTCATTAAAACAAGTAAAACAGTTGAAGAACCTTGGAAATCCGTCCAAAAATGAACGTTTTAGAGCATTTTTGGATTTTTATAATTTTGCAAAATTTTTAAATAGCTAGCATCACAAAAAAACACGAAAATTTTCAGATTTTCAATTTTTTCAAAATGTCTTTATTTCTTTACTAACTTTTAGAGAATTCATTAAAACAAGTAAAACAGTTGAAGAACCTTGGAAATCCGTCCAAAAATGAACGTTTTAGAGCATTTTTGGATTTTTATAATTTTGCAAAATTTTTAAATAGCTAGCATCACAAAAAAACACGAAAATTTTCAGATTTTCAATTTTTTCAAAATGTCTTTATTTCTTTACTAACTTTTAGAGAATTCATTAAAACAAGTAAAACAGTTGAAGAACCTTGGAAATCCGTCCAAAAATGAACGTTTTAGAGCATTTTTGGATTTTTATAATTTTGCAAAATTTTTAAATAGCTAGCATCACAAAAAAACACGAAAATTTTCAGATTTTCAATTTTTTCAAAATGTCTTTATTTCTTTACTAACTTTTAGAGAATTCATTAAAACAAGTAAAACAGTTGAAGAACCTTGGAAATCCGTCCAAAAATGAACGTTTTAGAGCATTTTTGGATTTTTATAATTTTGCATAATTTTTGAATAGCTAGCATCACAAAAAAACACGAAAATTTTCAGATTTTCAATTTTTTCAAAATGTCTTTATTTCTTTACTAACTTTTAGAGAATTCATTAAAACAAGTAAAACAGTTGAAGAACCTTGGAAATCCGTCCAAAAATGAACGTTTTAGAGCATTTTTGGATTTTTATAATTTTGCATAATTTTTGAATAGCTAGCATCACAAAAAAACACGAAAATTTTCATATTTTCAATTTTTTCAAAATGTCTTTATTTCTTTACTAACTTTTAGAGAATTCATTAAAACAAGTAAAACAGTTGAAGAACCTTGGAAATCCGTCCAAAAATGAACGTTTTAGAGCATTTTTGGATTTTTATAATTTTGCAAAATTTTTAAATAGCTAGCATCACAAAAAAACACGAAAATTTTCAGATTTTCAATTTTTTCAAAATGTCTTTATTTCTTTACTAACTTTTAGAGAATTCATTAAAACAAGTAAAACAGTTGAAGAACCTTGGAAATCCGTCCAAAAATGAACGTTTTAGAGCATTTTTGGATTTTTATAATTTTGCAAAATTTTTGAATAGCTAGCATCACAAAAAAACACGAAAATTTTCATATTTTCAATTTTTTCAAAATGTCTTTATTTCTTTACTAACTTTTAGAGAATTCATTAAAACAAGTAAAACAGTTGAAGAACCTTGGAAATCCGTCCAAAAATGAACGTTTTTTTGAATAGCTAGCATCACAAAAAAACACGAAAATTTTCATATTTTCAATTTTTTCAAAATGTCTTTATTTCTTTACTAACTTTTAGAGAATTCATTAAAACAAGTAAAACAGTTGAAGAACCTTGGAAATCCGTCCAAAAATGAACGTTTTAGAGCATTTTTGGATTTTTATAATTTTGCAAAATTTTTGAATAGCTAGCATCACAAATTTTCATATTTTCAATTTTTTCAAAATGTCTTTATTTCTTTACTAACTTTTAGAGAATTCATTAAAACAAGTAAAACAGTTGAAGAACCTTGGAAATCCGTCCAAAAATGAACGTTTTAGAGCATTTTTGGATTTTTATAATTTTGCAAAATTTTTGAATAGCTAGCATCACAAATTTTCATATTTTCAATTTTTTCAAAATGTCTTTATTTCTTTACTAACTTTTAGAGAATTCATTAAAACAAGTAAAACAGTTGAAGATCCTTGGAAATCCGTCCAAAAATGAACGTTTTAGAGCATTTTTGGATTTTTATAATTTTGCATAATTTTTGAATAGCTAGCATCACAAAAAAACACGAAAATTTTCAGATTTTCAATTTTTTCAAAATGTCTTTATTTCTTTACTAACTTTTAGAGAATTCATTAAAACAAGTAAAACAGTTGAAGAACCTTGGAAATCCGTCCAAAAATGAACGTTTTAGAGCATTTTTGGATTTTTATAATTTTGCATAATTTTTGAATAGCTAGCATCACAAAAAAACACGAAAATTTTCAGATTTTCAATTTTTTCAAAATGTCTTTATTTCTTTACTAACTTTTAGAGAATTCATTAAAACAAGTAAAACAGTTGAAGAACCTTGGAAATCCGTCCAAAAATGAACGTTTTAGAGCATTTTTGGATTTTTATAATTTTGCAAAATTTTTGAATAGCTAGCATCACAAATTTTCATATTTTCAATTTTTTCAAAATGTCTTTATTTCTTTACTAACTTTTAGAGAATTCATTAAAACAAGTAAAACAGTTGAAGAACCTTGGAAATCCGTCCAAAAATGAACGTTTTAGAGCATTTTTGGATTTTTATAATTTTGCAAAATTTTTGAATAGCTAGCATCACAAAAAAACACGAAAATTTTCATATTTTCAATTTTTTCAAAATGTCTTTATTTCTTTACTAACTTTTAGAGAATTCATTAAAACAAGTAAAACAGTTGAAGAACCTTGGAAATCCGTCCAAAAATGAACGTTTTAGAGCATTTTTGGATTTTTATAATTTTGCAAAATTTTTGAATAGCTAGCATCACAAATTTTCATATTTTCAATTTTTTCAAAATGTCTTTATTTCTTTACTAACTTTTAGAGAATTCATTAAAACAAGTAAAACAGTTGAAGAACCTTGGAAATCCGTCCAAAAATGAACGTTTTAGAGCATTTTTGGATTTTTATAATTTTGCATAATTTTTGAATAGCTAGCATCACAAAAAAACACGAAAATTTTCATATTTTCAATTTTTTCAAAATGTCTTTATTTCTTTACTAACTTTTAGAGAATTCATTAAAACAAGTAAAACAGTTGAAGAACCTTGGAAATCCGTCCAAAAATGAACGTTTTAGAGCATTTTTGGATTTTTATAATTTTGCAAAATTTTTGAATAGCTAGCATCACAAAAAAACACGAAAATTTTCATATTTTCAATTTTTTCAAAATGTCTTTATTTCTTTACTAACTTTTAGAGAATTCATTAAAACAAGTAAAACAGTTGAAGAACCTTGGAAATCCGTCCAAAAATGAACGTTTTAGAGCATTTTTGGATTTTTATAATTTTGCATAATTTTTGAATAGCTAGCATCACAAATTTTCATATTTTCAATTTTTTCAAAATGTCTTTATTTCTTTACTAACTTTTAGAGAATTCATTAAAACAAGTAAAACAGTTGAAGAACCTTGGAAATCCGTCCAAAAATGAACGTTTTAGAGCATTTTTGGATTTTTATAATTTTGCAAAATTTTTGAATAGCTAGCATCACAAAAAAACACGAAAATTTTCATATTTTCAATTTTTTCAAAATGTCTTTATTTCTTTACTAACTTTTAGAGAATTCATTAAAACAAGTAAAACAGTTGAAGAACCTTGGAAATCCGTCCAAAAATGAACGTTTTAGAGCATTTTTGGATTTTTATAATTTTGCAAAATTTTTGAATAGCTAGCATCACAAAAAAACACGAAAATTTTCATATTTTCAATTTTTTCAAAATGTCTTTATTTCTTTACTAACTTTTAGAGAATTCATTAAAACAAGTAAAACAGTTGAAGAACCTTGGAAATCCGTCCAAAAATGAACGTTTTAGAGCATTTTTGGATTTTTATAATTTTGCAAAATTTTTAAATAGCTAGCATCACAAAAAAACACGAAAATTTTCAGATTTTCAATTTTTTCAAAATGTCTTTATTTCTTTACTAACTTTTAGAGAATTCATTAAAACAAGTAAAACAGTTGAAGAACCTTGGAAATCCGTCCAAAAATGAACGTTTTAGAGCATTTTTGGATTTTTATAATTTTGCAAAATTTTTGAATAGCTAGCATCACAAAAAAACACGAAAATTTTCATATTTTCAATTTTTTCAAAATGTCTTTATTTCTTTACTAACTTTTAGAGAATTCATTAAAACAAGTAAAACAGTTGAAGAACCTTGGAAATCCGTCCAAAAATGAACGTTTTTTGAATAGCTAGCATCACAAAAAAACACGAAAATTTTCATATTTTCAATTTTTTCAAAATGTCTTTATTTCTTTACTAACTTTTAGAGAATTCATTAAAACAAGTAAAACAGTTGAAGAACCTTGGAAATCCGTCCAAAAATGAACGTTTTAGAGCATTTTTGGATTTTTATAATTTTGCAAAATTTTTGAATAGCTAGCATCACAAATTTTCATATTTTCAATTTTTTCAAAATGTCTTTATTTCTTTACTAACTTTTAGAGAATTCATTAAAACAAGTAAAACAGTTGAAGAACCTTGGAAATCCGTCCAAAAATGAACGTTTTAGAGCATTTTTGGATTTTTATAATTTTGCAAAATTTTTGAATAGCTAGCATCACAAATTTTCATATTTTCAATTTTTTCAAAATGTCTTTATTTCTTTACTAACTTTTAGAGAATTCATTAAAACAAGTAAAACAGTTGAAGATCCTTGGAAATCCGTCCAAAAATGAACGTTTTAGAGCATTTTTGGATTTTTATAATTTTGCATAATTTTTGAATAGCTAGCATCACAAAAAAACACGAAAATTTTCAGATTTTCAATTTTTTCAAAATGTCTTTATTTCTTTACTAACTTTTAGAGAATTCATTAAAACAAGTAAAACAGTTGAAGAACCTTGGAAATCCGTCCAAAAATGAACGTTTTAGAGCATTTTTGGATTTTTATAATTTTGCATAATTTTTGAATAGCTAGCATCACAAAAAAACACGAAAATTTTCAGATTTTCAATTTTTTCAAAATGTCTTTATTTCTTTACTAACTTTTAGAGAATTCATTAAAACAAGTAAAACAGTTGAAGAACCTTGGAAATCCGTCCAAAAATGAACGTTTTAGAGCATTTTTGGATTTTTATAATTTTGCAAAATTTTTGAATAGCTAGCATCACAAATTTTCATATTTTCAATTTTTTCAAAATGTCTTTATTTCTTTACTAACTTTTAGAGAATTCATTAAAACAAGTAAAACAGTTGAAGAACCTTGGAAATCCGTCCAAAAATGAACGTTTTAGAGCATTTTTGGATTTTTATAATTTTGCAAAATTTTTGAATAGCTAGCATCACAAATTTTCATATTTTCAATTTTTTCAAAATGTCTTTATTTCTTTACTAACTTTTAGAGAATTCATTAAAACAAGTAAAACAGTTGAAGATCCTTGGAAATCCGTCCAAAAATGAACGTTTTAGAGCATTTTTGGATTTTTATAATTTTGCATAATTTTTGAATAGCTAGCATCACAAAAAAACACGAAAATTTTCAGATTTTCAATTTTTTCAAAATGTCTTTATTTCTTTACTAACTTTTAGAGAATTCATTAAAACAAGTAAAACAGTTGAAGAACCTTGGAAATCCGTCCAAAAATGAACGTTTTAGAGCATTTTTGGATTTTTATAATTTTGCATAATTTTTGAATAGCTAGCATCACAAAAAAACACGAAAATTTTCAGATTTTCAATTTTTTCAAAATGTCTTTATTTCTTTACTAACTTTTAGAGAATTCATTAAAACAAGTAAAACAGTTGAAGAACCTTGGAAATCCGTCCAAAAATGAACGTTTTAGAGCATTTTTGGATTTTTATAATTTTGCAAAATTTTTGAATAGCTAGCATCACAAATTTTCATATTTTCAATTTTTTCAAAATGTCTTTATTTCTTTACTAACTTTTAGAGAATTCATTAAAACAAGTAAAACAGTTGAAGAACCTTGGAAATCCGTCCAAAAATGAACGTTTTAGAGCATTTTTGGATTTTTATAATTTTGCAAAATTTTTGAATAGCTAGCATCACAAAAAAACACGAAAATTTTCATATTTTCAATTTTTTCAAAATGTCTTTATTTCTTTACTAACTTTTAGAGAATTCATTAAAACAAGTAAAACAGTTGAAGAACCTTGGAAATCCGTCCAAAAATGAACGTTTTAGAGCATTTTTGGATTTTTATAATTTTGCAAAATTTTTGAATAGCTAGCATCACAAAAAAACACGAAAATTTTCAGATTTTCAATTTTTTCAAAATGTCTTTATTTCTTTACTAACTTTTAGAGAATTCATTAAAACAAGTAAAACAGTTGAAGAACCTTGGAAATCCGTCCAAAAATGAACGTTTTAGAGCATTTTTTGATTTTTATAATTTTGCAAAATTTTTAAATAGCTAGCATCACAAAAAAACACGAAAATATTCAGATTTTCAATTTTTTCAAAATGTCTTTATTTCTTTACTAACTTTTAGAGAATTCATTAAAACAAGTAAAACAGTTGAAGAACCTTGGAAATCCGTCCAAAAATGAACGTTTTAGAGCATTTTTGGATTTTTATAATTTTGCATAATTTTTGAATAGCTAGCATCACAAAAAAACACGAAAATTTTCAGATTTTCAATTTTTTCAAAATGTCTTTATTTCTTTACTAACTTTTAGAGAATTCATTAAAACAAGTAAAACAGTTGAAGAACCTTGGAAATCCGTCCCAAAATGAACGTTTTAGAGCATTTTTTAATTTTTGAATAGCTAGCATCACAAAAAAAACACGAAAATTTTCATATTTTCAATTTTTTCAAATGTCTTTATTTCTTTACTAACTTTTAGAGAATTCATTAAAACAAGTAAAACAGTTGAAGAACCTTGGAAATCCGTCCAAAAATGAACGTTTTAGAGCATTTTTGGATTTTTATAATTTTGCATAATTTTTGAATAGCTAGCATCACAAAAAAACACGAAAATTTTCATATTTTCAATTTTTTCAAAATGTCTTTATTTCTTTACTAACTTTTAGAGAATTCATTAAAACAAGTAAAACAGTTGAAGAACCTTGGAAATCCGTCCAAAAATGAACGTTTTAGAGCATTTTGGATTTTTATAATTTTGCAAAATTTTTGAATAGCTAGCATCACAAAAAAACACGAAAATTTTTATATTTTCAATTTTTTCAAAATGTCTTTATTTCTTTACTAACTTTTAGAGAATTCATTAAAACAAGTAAAACAGTTGAAGAACCTTGGAAATCCGTCCAAAAATGAACGTTTTAGAGCATTTTTGGATTTTATAATTTTGCATAATTTTTGAATAGCTAGCATCACAAAAAAACACGAAAATTTTCATATTTTCAATTTTTTCAAAATGTCTTTATTTCTTTACTAACTTTTAGAGAATTCATTAAAACAAGTAAAACAGTTGAAGAACCTTGGAAATCCGTCCAAAAATGAACGTTTTAGAGCATTTTTGGATTTTTATAATTTTGCAAAATTTTTGAATAGCTAGCATCACAAAAAAACACGAAAATTTTCATATTTTCAATTTTTTCAAAATGTCTTTATTTCTTTACTAACTTTTAGAGAATTCATTAAAACAAGTAAAACAGTTGAAGAACCTTGGAAATCCGTCAAAAATGAACGTTTTAGAGCATTTTTGGATTTTTATAATTTTGCATAATTTTTGAATAGCTAGCATCACAAAAAAACACGAAAATTTTCAGATTTTCAATTTTTTCAAAATGTCTTTATTTCTTTACTAACTTTTAGAGAATTCATTAAAACAAGTAAAACAGTTGAAGAACCTTGGAAATCCGTCCCAAAATGAACGTTTTAGAGCATTTTTGGATTTTTATAATTTTGCATAATTTTTGAATAGCTAGCAGCACAAAAAAACACGAAAATTTTCATATTTTCAATTTTTTCAAAATGTCTTTATTTCTTTACTAACTTTTAGAGAATTCATTAAAACAAGTAAAACAGTTGAAGAACCTTGGAAATCCGTCCAAAAATGAACGTTTTAGAGCATTTTTGGATTTTTATAATTTTGCATAATTTTTGAATAGCTAGCATCACAAAAAAACACGAAAATTTTCAGATTTTCAATTTTTTCAAAATGTCTTTATTTCTTTACTAACTTTTAGAGAATTCATTAAAACAAGTAAAACAGTTGAAGAACCTTGGAAATCCGTCCCAAAATGAACGTTTTAGAGCATTTTTGGATTTTTATAATTTTGCATAATTTTTGAATAGCTAGCATCACAAAAAAACACGAAAATTTTTCAGATTTTCAATTTTTTCAAAATGTCTTTATTTCTTTACTAACTTTTAGAGAATTCATTAAAACAAGTAAAACAGTTGAAGAACCTTGGAAATCCGTCCAAAAATGAACGTTTTAGAGCATTTTTGGATTTTTATAATTTTGCAAAATTTTTGAATAGCTAGCATCACAAAAAAACACGAAAATTTTCATATTTTCAATTTTTTCAAAATGTCTTTATTTCTTTACTAACTTTTAGAGAATTCATTAAAACAAGTAAAACAGTTGAAGAACCTTGGAAATCCGTCCAAAAATGAACGTTTTAGAGCATTTTTGGATTTTTATAATTTTGCAAAATTTTTGAATAGCTAGCATCACAAAAAAACACGAAAATTTTTATATTTTCAATTTTTCAAAATGTCTTTATTTCTTTACTAACTTTTAGAGAATTCATTAAAACAAGTAAAACAGTTGAAGAACCTTGGAAATCCGTCCAAAAATGAACGTTTTAGAGCATTTTTGGATTTTTATAATTTTGCAAAATTTTTGAATAGCTAGCATCACAAAAAAAACACGAAAATTTTCATATTTTCAATTTTTTCAAAATGTCTTTATTTCTTTACTAACTTTTAGAGAATTCATTAAAGACAAGTAAAAACAGTTGAAGAACCTTGGAAATCCGTCCAAAAATGAACGTTTTAGAGCATTTTTGGATTTTTATAATTTTGCAAAATTTTTGAATAGCTAGCATCACAAAAAAACACGAAAATTTTTATATTTTCAATTTTTTCAAAATGTCTTTATTTCTTTACTAACTTTTAGAGAATTCATTAAAACAAGTAAAACAGTTGAAGAACCTTGGAAATCCGTCCAAAAATGAACGTTTTAGAGCATTTTTGGATTTTTATAATTTTGCAAAATTTTTGAATAGCTAGCATCACAAAAAAACACGAAAATTTTTATATTTTCAATTTTTCAAAATGTCTTTATTTCTTTACTAACTTTTAGAGAATTCATTAAAACAAGTAAAACAGTTGAAGAACCTTGGAAATCCGTCCCAAAATGAACGTTTTAGAGCATTTTTGGATTTTTATAATTTTGCATAATTTTTGAATAGCTAGCATCACAAAAAAACACGAAAATTTTCAGATTTTCAATTTTTTCAAAATGTCTTTATTTCTTTACTAACTTTTAGAGAATTCATTAAAACAAGTAAAACAGTTGAAGAACCTTGGAAATCCGTCCCAAAATGAACGTTTTAGAGCATTTTTGGATTTTTATAATTTTGCAAAATTTTTGAATAGCTAGCATCACAAAAAAACACGAAAATTTTTATATTTTCAATTTTTCAAAATGTCTTTATTTCTTTACTAACTTTTAGAGAATTCATTAAAACAAGTAAAACAGTTGAAGAACCTTGGAAATCCGTCCAAAATGAACGTTTTAGAGCATTTTTGGATTTTTATAATTTTGCATAATTTTTGAATAGCTAGCATCACAAAAAAACACGAAAATTTTCATATTTTCAATTTTTTCAAAATGTCTTTATTTCTTTACTAACTTTTAGAGAATTCATTAAAACAAGTAAAACAGTTGAAGAACCTTGGAAATCCGTCCAAAAATGAACGTTTTAGAGCATTTTTGGATTTTTATAATTTTGCAAAATTTTTGAATAGCTAGCATCACAAAAAAACACGAAAATTTTCATATTTTCAATTTTTTCAAAATGTCTTTATTTCTTTACTACTTTAGAGAATTCATTAAAACAAGTAAAACAGTTGAAGAACCTTGGAAATCCGTCCCAAAATGAACGTTTTAGAGCATTTTTGGATTTTTATAATTTTGCAAAATTTGTGAATAGCTAGCATCACAAAAAAACACGAAAATTTTTATATTTTCAATTTTTTCAAAATGTCTTTATTTCTTTACTAACTTTTAGAGAATTCATTAAAACAAGTAAAACAGTTGAAGAACCTTGGAAATCCGTCCCAAAATGAACGTTTTAGAGCATTTTTGGATTTTTATAATTTTGCATAATTTTTGAATAGCTAGCATCACAAAAAAACACGAAAATTTTCATATTTTCAATTTTTTCAAAATGTCTTTATTTCTTTACTAACTTTTAGAGAATTCATTAAAACAAGTAAAACAGTTGAAGAACCTTGGAAATCCGTCCCAAAATGAACGTTTTAGAGCATTTTTGGATTTTTATAATTTTGCAAAATTTTTTGAATAGCTAGCATCACAAAAAAACACGAAAATTTTTATATTTTCAATTTTTTCAAAATGTCTTTATTTCTTTACTAACTTTTAGAGAATTCATTAAAACAAGTAAAACAGTTGAAGAACCTTGGAAATCCGTCCAAAAATGAACGTTTTAGAGCATTTTTGGATTTTTATAATTTTGCATAATTTTTGAATAGCTAGCATCACAAAAAAACACGAAAATTTTCAGATTTCAATTTTTTCAAAATGTCTTTATTTCTTTACTAACTTTTAGAGAATTCATTAAAACAAGTAAAACAGTTGAAGAACCTTGGAAATCCGTCCCAAAATGAACGTTTTAGAGCATTTTTGGATTTTTATAATTTTGCATAATTTTTGAATAGCTAGCATCACAAAAAAACACGAAAATTTTCATATTTTCAATTTTTTCAAATGTCTTTATTTCTTACTAACTTTTAGAGAATTCATTAAAACAAGTAAAACAGTTGAAGAACCTTGGAAATCCGTCCAAAAATGAACGTTTTAGAGCATTTTTGGATTTTTATAATTTGCAAAATTTTTGAATAGCTAGCATCACAAAAAAACACGAAAATTTTCATATTTTCAATTTTTCAAAATGTCTTTATTTCTTTACTAACTTTTAGAGAATTCATTAAAACAAGTAAAACAGTTGAAGAACCTTGGAAATCCGTCCCAAAATGAACGTTTTAGAGCATTTTGGATTTTATAATTTTGCATAATTTTTGAATAGCTAGCATCACAAAAAAACACGAAAATTTTCAGATTTTCAATTTTTTCAAAATGTCTTTATTTCTTTACTAACTTTTAGAGAATTCATTAAAACAAGTAAAACAGTTGAAGAACCTTGGAAATCCGTCCCAAAATGAACGTTTTAGAGCATTTTTGGATTTTTATAATTTTGCATAATTTTTGAATAGCTAGCATCACAAAAAAACACGAAAATTTTCATATTTCAATTTTTCAAAATGTCTTTATTTCTTTACTAACTTTTAGAGAATTCATTAAAACAAGTAAAACAGTTGAAGAACCTTGGAAATCCGTCCCAAAATGAACGTTTTAGAGCATTTTTGGATTTTTATAATTTTGCATAATTTTTGAATAGCTAGCATCACAAAAAAACACGAAAATTTTCATATTTTCAATTTTTTCAAAATGTCTTTATTTCTTTACTAACTTTTAGAGAATTCATTAAAACAAGTAAAACAGTTGAAGAACCTTGGAAATCCGTCCAAAAATGAACGTTTTAGAGCATTTTTGGATTTTTATAATTTTGCAAAATTTTGAATAGCTAGCATCACAAAAAAAACACGAAAATTTTTATATTTTCAATTTTTTCAAAATGTCTTTATTTCTTTACTAACTTTTAGAGAATTCATTAAAACAAGTAAAACAGTTGAAGAACCTTGGAAATCCGTCCAAAAATGAACGTTTTAGAGCATTTTTGGATTTTTATAATTTTGCATAATTTTTGAATAGCTAGCATCAGCAAAAAAAACACGAAATTTTCATATTTTCAATTTTTTCAAAATGTCTTTATTTCTTTACTAACTTTTAGAGAATTCATTAAAACAAGTAAAACAGTTGAAGAACCTTGGAAATCCGTCCCAAAATGAACGTTTTAGAGCATTTTTGGATTTTTATAATTTTGCATAATTTTTGAATAGCTAGCATCACAAAAAAACACGAAAATTTTCATATTTTCAATTTTTTCAAAATGTCTTTATTTCTTTACTAACTTTTAGAGAATTCATTAAAACAAGTAAAACAGTTGAAGAACCTTGGAAATCCGTCCAAAAATGAACGTTTTAGAGCATTTTTGGATTTTTATAATTTTGCAAAATTTTGAATAGCTAGCATCACAAAAAAACACGAAAATTTTTATATTTTAAATTTTTTCAAAATGTCTTTATTTCTTTACTAACTTTTAGAGAATTCATTAAAACAAGTAAAACAGTTGAAGAACCTTGGAAATCCGTCCAAAAATGAACGTTTTAGAGCATTTTTGGATTTTTATAATTTTGCATAATTTTTGAATAGCTAGCATCACAAAAAAACACGAAAATTTTCATATTTTCAATTTTTTCAAAATGTCTTTATTTCTTTACTAACTTTTAGAGAATTCATTAAAACAAGTAAAACAGTTGAAGAACCTTGGAATCCGTCCAAAATGAACGTTTTAGAGCATTTTTGGATTTTTATAATTTTGCAAAATTTTTGAATAGCTAGCATCACAAAAAAACACGAAAATTTCATATTTTCAATTTTTTCAAAATGTCTTTATTTCTTTACTAACTTTTAGAGAATTCATTAAAACAAGTAAAACAGTTGAAGAACCTTGGAAATCCGTCCAAAAATGAACGTTTAGAGCATTTTTTGGATTTTTATAATTTTGCAAAATTTTTGAATAGCTAGCATCACAAAAAAACACGAAAATTTTCATATTTTCAATTTTTTCAAAATGTCTTTATTTCTTTACTAACTTTTAGAGAATTCATTAAAACAAGTAAAACAGTTGAAGAACCTTGGAAATCCGTCCAAAATGAACGTTTTAGAGCATTTTTTGGATTTTTATAATTTTGCATAATTTTTGAATAGCTAGCATCACAAAAAACACGAAAATTTTCATATTTTCAATTTTTTCAAAATGTCTTTATTTCTTTACTAACTTTTAGAGAATTCATTAAAACAAGTAAAACAGTTGAAGAACCTTGGAAATCCGTCCCAAAAATGAACGTTTTAGAGCATTTTTGGATTTTTATAATTTTGCAAAATTTTTGAATAGCTAGCATCACAAAAAAACACGAAAATTTTCATATTTTCAATTTTTCAAAATGTCTTTATTTCTTTACTAACTTTTAGAGAATTCATTAAAACAAGTAAAACAGTTGAAGAACCTTGGAAATCCGTCCAAAAATGAACGTTTTAGAGCATTTTTGGATTTTTATAATTTTGCATAATTTTTGAATAGCTAGCACCACAAAAAAACACGAAAATTTTCAGATTTTCAATTTTTTCAAAAATGTCTTTATTTCTTTACTAACTTTTAGAGAATTCATTAAAACAAGTAAAACAGTTGAAGAACCTTGGAAATCCGTCCAAAAATGAACGTTTTAGAGCATTTTTGGATTTTTATAATTTTGCATAATTTTTGAATAGCTAGCATCACAAAAAAACACGAAAATTTTCATATTTCAATTTTTTCAAAATGTCTTTATTTCTTTACTAACTTTTAGAGAATTCATTAAAACAAGTAAAACAGTTGAAGAACCTTGGAAATCCGTCCCAAAATGAACGTTTTAGAGCATTTTTGGATTTTATAATTTTGCATAATTTTTGAATAGCTAGCATCACAAAAAAACACGAAAATTTTCATATTTTCAATTTTTTCAAAATGTCTTTATTTCTTTACTAACTTTTAGAGAATTCATTAAAACAAGTAAAACAGTTGAAGAACCTTGGAATCCGTCCAAAAATGAAACGTTTTAGAGGCATTTTTGGATTTTTATAATTTTTGCATAATTTTGAATAGCTAGCATCACAAAAAAACACGAAAATTTTCATATTTTTCAATTTTTTCAAAATGTCTTTATTTCTTTACTAACTTTTAGAGAATTCATTAAAACAAGTAAAAAAACAAGTAAAACAGTTGAAGAACCTTGGAAATCCGTCCAAAAATGAACGTTTTAGAGCATTTTTGGATTTTTATAATTTTGCATAATTTTTGAATAGCTAGCATCACAAAAAAACACGAAAATTTTCAGATTTTCAATTTTTTCAAAATGTCTTTATTTCTTTACTAACTTTTAGAGAATTCATTAAAACAAGTAAAACAGTTGAAGAACCTTGGAAATCCGTCCAAAATGAACGTTTTAGAGCATTTTTGGATTTTTATAATTTTGCATAATTTTTGAATAGCTAGCATCACAAAAAAACACGAAAATTTTCATATTTTCAATTTTTTCAAAATGTCTTTATTTCTTTACTAACTTTTAGAGAATTCATTAAAACAAGTAAAACAGTTGAAGAACCTTGGAAATCCGTCCCAAAAATGAACGTTTTAGAGCATTTTTGGATTTTTATAATTTTGCATAATTTTTGAATAGCTAGCATCACAAAAAAAACACGAAAATTTTCATATTTTCAATTTTTTCAAAATGTCTTTATTTCTTTACTAACTTTTAGAGAATTCATTAAAACAAGTAAAACAGTTGAAGAACCTTGGAAATCCGTCCAAAAATGAACGTTTTAGAGCATTTTTGGATTTTTATAATTTTGCATAATTTTTGAATAGCTAGCATCACAAAAAAACACGAAAATTTTCAGATTTTCAATTTTTTCAAAATGTCTTTATTTCTTTACTAACTTTTAGAGAATTCATTAAAACAAGTAAAACAGTTGAAGAACCTTGGAAATCCGTCCAAAAATGAACGTTTTAGAGCATTTTTGGATTTTTATAATTTTGCATAATTTTTGAATAGCTAGCATCACAAAAAAACACGAAAATTTTCAGATTTTCAATTTTTTCAAAATGTCTTTATTTCTTTACTAACTTTTAGAGAATTCATTAAAACAAGTAAAACAGTTGAAGAACCTTGGAAATCCGTCCAAAAATGAACGTTTTAGAGCATTTTTGGATTTTTATAATTTTGCATAATTTTTGAATAGCTAGCATCACAAAAAAACACGAAAATTTTCAGATTTTCAATTTTTTCAAAATGTCTTTATTTCTTTACTAACTTTTAGAGAATTCATTAAAACAAGTAAAACAGTTGAAGAACCTTGGAAATCCGTCCCAAAATGAACGTTTTAGAGCATTTTTGGATTTTTATAATTTTGCATAATTTTTGAATAGCTAGCATCACAAAAAAACACGAAAATTTTCATATTTTCAATTTTTTCAAAATGTCTTTATTTCTTTACTAACTTTTAGAGAATTCATTAAAACAAGTAAAACAGTTGAAGAACCTTGGAAATCCGTCCCAAAATGAACGTTTTAGAGCATTTTTGGATTTTTATAATTTTGCAAAATTTTTGAATAGCTAGCATCACAAAAAAACACGAAAATTTTCATATTTTCAATTTTTTCAAAATGTCATACTCGCAGCGTTCTTTACTAACTTTTAGAGAATTCATTAAAACAAGTAAAACAGTTGAAGAACCTTGGAAATCCGTCCCAAAATGAACGTTTTAGAGCATTTTTGGATTTTTATAATTTTGCAAAATTTTTGAATAGCTAGCATCACAAAAAAACACGAAAATTTTCATATTTTCAATTTTTTCAAAATGTC